>BTHU01000014.1:30770319-32140319 GCA_036184795.1 Tokudaia tokunoshimensis
CTCTCACACACACAATAAGTAAGACAGAAAGGAGAGAAAGTGAGAGGGAAAGGGGGACAGGGAGGAGAGGTGAGGGAAGGGAAAAAGAGATGGGGAGGGGGAGGAGAAGTGGAGGGGAAAGAGAAGGGAGAAGTAGGGGGAGGGAGAGGAAAGGGAAAAAAGGAGAGGGAGGGAGAGAGAGAGAAAGGGAGAGGGAGGGAGAGGGAGAGGGAGAGAGAGAGAGAGAGAGAGAGAGAGAGAGAGAGAGAGAGAGAGAGAGAGAGAGAGCTCAATGTCAGAGTGCTTACCTAATTATGTGGCTCCAGGATGGGGGCTTAAAATCTCTGGAAAATACTGGAAAACAACAACAAGATCCTAAAAACAAGAACAAACAAACAAGCAAACAAAACCCAACAAGAAATGCACAAGAATATTCAAGGGCCATTCTCCTTAAAGTTGGAAGGACCACATGAAGCTCAAGAAGAAGGAAAACCAAAGTGTGGATACTTTGATCCTTCTTAGAAGGTGGATCAAAATACCCATGGCTCACAGCCAATCAATAGACTGAGCAGAGGGTCCCCAATGGAGCAGCTAGAGAAAGAACCCAAGGAGCTGAAGAGGGTTGCAGCCCCATAGGAGGAACAATAATATGAACCAACCAATGCTCCCAGAGCTCCCAGGGACTAAACCACCAACCAAAGAGTACACATGGACAGACCCAGGGCTCCAGATACATATGTAGCAGAGGATGGCTTTTCAGACATTGATGAGAGGAGAGGCCATTGGTCCTATGAAGGTTGGATGCCCCAGTGTAGGGGAATTCCAGGTCAGGAAAGTGTGTGTGTGTGTGTGTGTGGGGTTTGGTAAGCAGGAGGAGGGGGGATGGGATAGGGGGTTTTCAGAGGGGTAATGAGGAAAAGGGATACCATTTGAAATGTAAATAAAGCAAATATCTAATTTAAAAAAAATTGGAAGGAGCCCAAAGTCTTTCCAATAAAATGGATAAACACGGGAGAGCTGTTCACACAATCCAATGTACAGCTGCATGTAACTCACAAATACAGCATCAAAAAAGCATCAAAAAGAGTTAAGATACAAAAGCATACACTATAAAAGTTTATCTACATAAAGTTCCAAAAGTAAAGCAAAGCAAGCAAATGGTTACCAAGAGTCAGATGCTTCCAAGGAAGTGATGTTTGTGCTAGGGAAGGGAATGTAGAACGAGGTTTATAATTACTGTTATGTTGGACAATCATGTCTCATGTGCTGTTATATGTTTTCTATTTCACAATGAAGCATTTTAGAAAAGATATATATTAAAAATTTGCTTATTTTTATTGTACATGTATGAATGTTTTGCCTGCATGTGTATATATGCACCGCATGTGTATATATGTACCACACGCATACCTGGTGCCTGTGGAGGTCAGAAGAAGGCATTGGATCTCCTGGGACTGGAGTTATGGACAGTTGCAAGCCATCATAAGGGTGCTGGGAACTGAATCCAGGTCCTCTACAAGAGCACCAAGTGCTCTTAACTTCTGGCCATTTGTCCAGCCAGAAAAAGATATTCTTAATCTGATAACTTCTTGCTACCTTGCTCTGAGCTACTTCTGTTCTATGAGCAGAGAACCTACCAGATGCTTCCAATGATTTGAGCAATCCAGTTGTGGCATTTTGTGAGGACATTAATTTGATAAAATTAATATAGTTCATAAGCAGGATGTGGAATTCATGATGAATTCTGTGTGTCTGTGAGCTAGTACTCTTTCAAAGCCCAGGGACTGCCTAATGGGTGCTCTGCCTTGCCAAAAAGATGCAAAAGGAGAGAACATTACTTATCTAAGGAGACAGGTATTGCAGAGAATAGAGAAGGAATTAGAGCTACCATGCCTGACAAGCTGTACAGCTAGATGGGTTCTCTGCTCTGGCCTAGGCCTGTCATGGATGCCATTGCTCTGGACACTTGCAGGTGCATCTCAATATGCTCTGAGGTCTCACCGTGGCATCCTCTAACTTCTTCCCTAGTTCTACCTTCTATGTTTCTTGGATGTATTTTTCTCTCCTGCCTGCACTGTCATGTCCCTTCAAGTCATTTGTGTCAATTATATATCCTCTGCTAGATTCTATAGGGATATACTAGCAGGGTATAAAACCCAGACTCTTCTCTAAGAAGTTCAGCTCTTTGTAAAAGTGATAAGCACAGGGCTAAGGAGATATAGCTCAATCTGTAAAGTGTTAATGTACAATTGTGAGGACCTGAGAGTGAACTTTAATGCCCACATAAGAAAGTTGGGTCTTGCATATGTGCTTGTGATCCTAGTACTGGCAAACTGGAGATAGGAGGACCACCTATGGAGGTGACTTGTTGACTACCCATTCTATCTGAATCAGTGAGCTCTATGAATCTAGAGTTCAGTGAGAGATTTTGTATAAAAGAAACTCCAATAAATGAAGTCATCTACCATTGACCTATGATACCCACCTGTATATTCACAGACACACACACATACACACACACACACACACACACACACACACACAGTTTTCAATAAGATAACCATGATGAAACAATATATATCTGGCAGGCAAGGAATTGTCTCATATACCCTGAAGCAGCTTTCCTGTATGTACATAAAAGCAGGATCTCCAGAGGGCAATGAGGGGAGGTCAGGACTGTGGTATTAGACATGGAAATCACTCAGAGATCTTCCAAAGAAATGAGAAGTTCTGGAAGAAAGCAGCTTGCAACTCAGCTGGAGACAATAGCTAGCACACACATGATGCTTTCTAATCACCTATATGTCTGACATATTAAATTACTTAAACCTGAACCTCCTGAGGTCAGACCTAGTTATGGCCATTTTATAGAGGAACCATGGAGAGAGAACTTAATTTAAATTGTTCAAAATCTCAGCACTACTGAATGTTGTGGGCCTATCAAAAAGGGAAGCTTCATCCCGGAGGTATGGCTCAGCAGAAGTGTATGTGAGACCCTATACACGGCCAAAAGGCACATCAAAAGCTCCAAATACTGTTATATATCTGGGAAATCTAATGAAAACATAAAGGAAGTGCTACTTTATGGTAACTGAGAAGACTAAAATATGAAAAACAAAATGAAAACCAGCGTTAGGCAAAATATGGGCAAGCCTAAAACCCCACATACTGGTGGGAACATCAGTAGCCTGGAGAACAGTCTGAAACTCCCTCATAAAGTTGAGCACTGGAGCTATTAGCTCTAACACTTCTACTCCTAAGCATAAGATAAGCCCTCTGGAACAGAAAACATCCGTCCACATACAAATACATCCACAGATGTCTAGGACAGCATTATTCACGATAAACATTTCAGAGGGCCTTTGTGCACAGCTAGATTTAAAAGATAGTATGTACATACAAAGAATGTTTGACCATGTGAAAGACAGAGCAATACACAGGACAACAAAGATACTCCTTGATTATATTCCCAGGGACAGAACCTGAAGTGGAAATTTCTGGTTTCTTTGGAGACTCAGTTGTGTCATGTAATGTTTTCTGGAAACTGTGTTATGAGAGGATGTTTTTTGCTGAAGCAGACACATGGGAGGATGTTTTGCTGAGAACAGACAAGTGGTGTTTTTCTGGAAGCAGCCTGGGAAAAAGGGCAATATGGTGTTTTGCTAGGGCATGTGGTGTTTTGCTAGAGCAGGAGCCTCAGAGAACACATGATGCTTGGAAAGGTATAAATTAGCCCAACAGACAGTAGACTATGCTGTGTGGTATTGGTTCGCCCTACCATTCTTTGCTGATCAGCGCTTGTTGTGACTTTGTAGAGAGAAGCATACCAAAGAATTTTTGGTGGTTTTCTAGAAGCTTCTTTCCACTTCTATGAACTCAGGCCAGTTGATGGGGCCTTCTGGTTTCTTCTGGATTGAACTGTCATTGCTGATTTGTGAATGGTGTTTGTGAGTGGATCAAGCTACCTCTGCTGATTTGCATGAACTGAACTGCTGATATCCTGACAACACAGATTGTATTTGCCCCAAGGAACTGTTTCTAAACAGGTCCACATCCTCCTTTGTCCTGTTAACTTTTTCCCCATTTCCTCTGGTTGGTGGTGGGCTAGAAGGGAAGTTAAAGCATTTAAGAACACTTATTAAAGAAGGATTTGAAAAACATAACCCTACAGAAACAAGTCATAAAAGACCATGTAATAAAAGTTCTGAGGTCTGAGGGGGTTAAGCACTCCCTTGTCCATTTTCTAGCCTCATGTGACAGTCTTACTTAGAACTCCAGGCTTGTCCTGGGAAAGTAAGATTCCAGAATCTGGTGAGCCTCTCAGCCCATTCCCTTCCCAAACTCTTTAAAGTAGATAGAACAGTGATTGATGACACCGGAGAAAGGTGTCAGAATGGTCCTCCAGCCTTCCTTCCTTGATATTGGTAATCCCTTCACACGTTGCCTGGAATCTCATCCACTCCTTCATCCACTCATTCATTCATTTGCTCATCAAATTGGGCAGCTTCCAGTACGAAGTACCTAGTGAGGAGTTCAGACACTTGGCATGGATGCTGAAGAGGCAGCCATTTTGATTAAGGGACAGTTCTAAAGATCTGGATGATTAAACAAAACCCAGTCATTTTCAGTGTTGGTTCTTTTAAGACTCAGCCCCTCAAATTCTGCTTCTCTCCATCATGTCCTTCAGTGATCTTGTGGAGTCCCAGAGACTGATGTCGTGCCAAAGACTCCCACTCTCACCTTCCCTTAGAACTCTATTCTCATCTATCCCATTTAAAATAATTAATTCATTTTAAAAATGTTAAATTTATCTCTAGAACTGAGAATATAGCTCAGTGCTAGATTAGTTGCTTAGCAAGTGTGAAGCCCTAGGCTCAATCCCCAGGACTTAAACAAAAATCTAAAACCAAAAAAATGCTTCTCCTCTCCCACTAACTCAAGAATATGCATGTCTGTTTTCCCAGAAAGTGATAGCAAAATCGGTCAGATTGTTTAAAAAGCTTGAAATCTAGTCATCTCTTCTTAAATGCCTTATCAAGTCTACCTGCCAGTCCTGTTAGTTTCACCTTCAAAACCATGTTGGCTTTGCTGCTATTTCATTATCTCCAGCATCAGCACCAACATCCTGGTCCAAGTCACCAGCATCTATCACTAGTTAGCACAATAGGGAATTCCAGCTTGTCTCACCCCACCTGCTTTGATTTCCAGTGTAGCAGCTAAATGGTTCTCTGCAACAGCGATGCTCGATCACAAATGAATCTCTGAAGCCTCCTAGTGGCCTTTTCTCATACTCAGAATCATCCCCATGGTGTTTGTTATCCCTCTGACATCTCCCTACTCCTTTTATTTATTTAATAGATAGTTTTGCTTAGTAGCCCAGGCTGTCTTTGAACTCGCAACCCTCTTGGCTCAGCCTCCTGAGGGCTAGGACTAGATTCGGACATCACTGCCTCACCATGCTCAACTTCCTTCTGTATCTCAATTGTGTCTGCTCCACTCCTGCTACCCTGACTTTACAGTGTTCAACTTCCAAGTACTAGGGCCTTTGTACCTGTGGCTCAGTGCCCCAAGCCATCCTCTCTATGAGGTGACATCTTCGTTTCTGCGTCTCTGCTGTCTCCTCCATCTTCCTCCCCTGGTTCTTCATGTGTCTGGTGACATTTTGATTTACCTTGCATTTAATCACCCTGTGCTTAGGGCTTGTCTTTTCTCACTAAGACAAATGCTCCTCCCACAAGGCAGGAGCTGCTTTGTTCCCTCCCATGCTTCTGGTGCCCACAGCAGTGCCTGGTGTTAACACATGGGCTCTCAAAGAACGATCTGCCCATTTACATCCAAGGTGTGAACAGAAGAAATGTTGTCAGTGTGCGTTCACTCCAAATCAATGATATGTATAAATTAAACTTTGAGTCTAGTACTTTTGTTGTTATTACTATTTTAATAATTTGACGTGGCCACCATCCCTCATCAGTTCATCATGAGTTCATTATTTTATATAGCAAGTGGGATTGGAGGCCCATTCTTTTATTTAGGTTAATGACAAAACATGACATGAATAATGGCTAAAACATGAGGAAATGGGACAATTGTGAGGAAGAGAGTGGGAGGCAAGCCTTCCTTCCTCTCCGCCTTACATCATTTTAAGCAGCCCTTCGTGAGTGCACCTCCTGTCCTCTCTGGGATAATCAGTCCACATGGCACAGAGGTTCACTTCCCAAGAGAACTCATTTGCCATTTGACGTGTGAAAACCTGATCTTTTGAGAGAGAAAAGAGTGGGCTGCATGCACTGTATATGGGAAACTGATTAGGTTTGACCAAGGTCATAAGAAGATCTCCACAAAATGAATGAAATGATCTTCAAGCCCTTTCTCCCCTAAGAATCATCCCCCAATATTATTAGAAGGGGGATGTGTTGCACTGTCCTTTCTCCATTAAGAACATGTCAGTCTGAACATTGGTTTTCACAGTACTTTCCATTACAATTAACACATGAAAGCTGTGATAATTATAGCAATGGTGTTTTCTTGAATTTGTCTGTGGCGGTGTAAGAGCTGGCATAGAACCCCATCAGCAGAATACCGTTTGTATGTGCTAACGGTATTGTGAGAACCCAGACCTCCAATGGATAAGACACCCCTGCAAGGGGCCCCATGTCAAAATGGCAACCCCTCCTCCTTTCCACATAGTGTGGAGGAATCCATTTTACAGGTCTTCACTTACTCAGCAGCTAGGATACATATGTCTTATTCCCAACTCACTTTAGTGTTTCTTGGTCAAAGTATATTATTTTTAGCAATAGGCTTAGAAAGCACAGGTTCTTTATGTAAGCGAGTGGTTTGCACAAATGCAGAATATGCTATAAAAATTCCCAAGGACATGGTATATCTTCTCACATATCTAAAAATATTTTATTTCCTTTTCCTTTTCAAGTGCCCCTCCCCCACCCAGTGAAGCGGTAGCAATTGTTTGTGTGTGCATGTGTATGTATGCATATGTGCACACATATAGGTATGTGATATGTGGGGAGGGGTGCCTGCATGTGTGTGTGTGTGTGTGTGTGTCCCTTGAAGAGATCAGTGGGTCTGCTGGGTTATGGGCTATGGGGTGTATGTAGTACTTTAAAGACTATTGGGGAATCAGATTTTAGAGGAGCCAGTTAGATAACTACAAACAAGCCATTGCTCTGAGTCCCCAGGAGGTTGGCCAGCCTCAAACACAATATGCACAAGCGTCACCCCAGGATTTTGCTAACTCTAAGTTCTGCTTCAATAGACAGAAGGGGAGGCCTGAGAGTCTATGTTTCTAATCAGATCCCAGGGCTGGATGCAGGGGGATCAGGAGTTCAAGTCAGGAGCATCAGTCTGGGCTTCATAAGATCCTGTTTCAAAAGGAACAACACAAACCAAAGATGTTCAGCAGCCATGATTCATCTGCCTGGCATTTCAAACGGACTTCTGCCTGCAGGTGGCGCTAACGTTCTGTACTTCATTCCCCTAAACGTTTTTTAGATGGATGAGCAAACTTAATATCACCCATGCATTCCCTTCTTGATTTGTTCATTTCGTAATTTTCATTATCATACTCTATGGATGGTAAACCTTATGTTCTCTGTATTCTTGACCAATAGAAGGAAGACTAAAAGTCACTGTTATCTGTTCTTGGAGGCGGGATATAAAGTTGATCTCCAATTATATAATATCCTTGGTCAGGGTTTGATAGCCAGATGTTTAATGGAATAACAATCGAGGCAGGAAGACTGTTCATGAGCTCTGTCAGGCTCAGATAACTTGGTAACACTTTTTATGAAGAGAAAGAAAAAGTGTTTCTTTTCCCGTTTTGTCTAATACAAGGTGCATTGTGAGGCTTGTGTTAAATTTTCTGAAAAGGAACCAATGCATACAATAATTAACCTCAAATTCCACTGGGCCGTTTCATCCCTGCTCCAGCCACACTATATCCATGAGACTGCATTTTCCAGAAGAAAGCCTTCTCATACTAAAACATAGTCTTAAGAAGATGCACCCAGCACCTATTAGATTTCGTGTTTGCGATAGCATCTGGCTATGCAGACCAGGCTAGCTAAAACTCTCTATGTCGACGAGGCTGACCTCCAGCCTCCTGCCACTGCCACAGCAGTCCCCGGAGAACTTGCATGTGTCACTGCTCCCACTCCAGTGTCCAATCTCATAGGAGCCTGTTGTTATTCTTCTGTCTGCGTAACCCTCTAGTGAGAACTAATATAGGTTAGGAAATAATGTGTTCTGTGTGGTGCACAGGGGCAGATGTGAGGCCCGCCTGCCACAGTAGAGTGATGGGTAGATACTGCCCATCACCTCCACTTTCAAAGAGGAAATGGATGTGTGGAGAGTAACTGACTTGTCCTGGACACATCTGTTAAGGGGTAGAGCATGAATTTGCACCCTGACCCCAAAGGCAATTCTCCTATCTTCTACATCATATGGAGGAAGCTCTCTCTCTCTCTCTCTCTCTTTCTCTTTCTCTTTCTGACTTGGCAGTCAACAAAACGCTTAACAAAAACTGTCCTCTAATTTTTAAAGCCTACAGTATTCACAAGGAGACAAAGCTGTCTTTTAAACGTAAACCAAACTTGTCTAGACCAAAGCCCAAGAGTATAATGCTTCTGGTCACAGTTCTCACTGGGTTATGTAATAACTCAGACAGAGTGTCTTAGTCACTTTTCTATTGCTGTGATGAAACACCATGACCAAGGTAACTTGGAGATGGGAGGATTTATTTTAGGCATAGGGCTCTTAAGAGCTCATCTCCATCACAGTAGGCAGCAAGTACAAGGCATGGTGGCAGGAACCCTTGAGAGCACACATTACATCTAGAGCTGCAAGCAGAACACACACACACACACACACACACACGGGGGGGGGGGGAAGGGAGAGAGCAGGGAAGGATTCACAGGTGAAAACATTCACAGGTGAAAACATTCACAGGTAGAAAAACTATGTTGTTTAAAAAAATGTTGTACATTTTCTGATGGAATGTGCCTTTCTTCCCCTAGTCCACCTATTTTTCTTTTTTTCTTTCCTAAAATAGAGTGTGACTGCATCTGAGGACACACAACTCTTGAGACCAGTTCACTATAAGTCAGTGGTTCTCAAACTGTGGGCTGAGACCTCTTCTGGTGCTCAAACAACCTTTTCACAGGGGTTACCTAAGACCATAGGGGACACACAGATATTTATATTGCAATTTATAACTGCAGCGAAATTAGAGCTGTGAAGTAGCAACGTAAACAACTTGGTGGTTGGGATTCACCACCACATGAAGAACTGTATTAAACGGTCTTGAAAGCCAGTCCAAGTGACTTTTCCTTATGAAATTCCTTCTTTTGTTGTTGACTAGAGACAAAGCCACTTAGGCCAGAAGGTCAGGCAGGGTTCACGTCACTTCAATGGAGAAGGAAGATGTATTTTGACAGATTTACAGGTGGAACATGACCTCAGGATATTCTTTCTGTACTCAGAAGAGCCCAGGCAAACATGGAGAACAGTTTCCTTGTGTGGTGTGCTTGGAGAAGGAGGGGCCAGCTGGAAAAGAGGGCTGACATCATCACGGAGAAGAGCAGACCACGGCCTGTTTTGAGTACCTTCACCTTGTGCACGAGGCTGGCTCAAGCCCAGAGGAGTTGAATTATGTGAAGGGCTTAACTGAAAAGGAACATTCTTACAAACGAAGTGGGTATTTGATTTCCTTTTTATGGAGTAGGCAGGTGACAGATTGTGACTGATATGAATTAGGACTTCCTCTCCTCCCTACCTCCCCCACCTGTCCCAAGCCCTGTCTACCTGGACTCTCTTGGTCACAGGGATAAGGTAAGTAGCAGAGGTATTCCCACAGAGGCCCCGCAACCCCAGGAAACTGATTTGGACTTCTGACCTGCTCCTAAGTGACACTGGCAAGTCCCTTAGTTTCTTAACCTTTATTTCCTCCTTTGGAAACACAAATACCATCTGTGTTGATAGCCTGGCAGAGGTGCTGGGAGAGTCACATTAGGTAATGGAATTCTCAAGGGCAGCAAGCGTAAAGTCCAGTGATAACATTGATGGGCAGCGAACTTCTCGACTTCTGCAGTGTGAAGGCTCAGCTGAAATCTCCTTGCCTTGGTTTTGATGGGGAGCAGATGGGAGACCATAAGCAGCCTCCACAGGATGCTGTTCATTGAATTCCAACACACAAGGGCCAGCCAGCACCTTGCTTCCAACAGGGTTAGTTTCCTGACTCCCTGCTATGGAGTTGCTAAGCTCCATGCACTTACCTAGGCTTGCCTGAAGACTCCAAAATGAAGATACTAGCTCAAGGTCACAGGTGCTAAGTGGCAGGGCTGGGGTTCCATGGCCAGGCCCTGCTCTCACAGGGAGGGCTGAGTGTGAGGGTGTGGTTATACTCTGTAGTCATATTTTATTCTATAGCAAATACGTCTTCCTTGGGGAAGCCCATGTGCCCTGTGCCCTCATTAATTCTCTCTCTCTCTCTCTCTGTGTGTGTGTGTGTGTGTGTGTGTGAGAAAGAGAGAGAGAGAGAGAGATCCCTCCCTGCTAGAACTGAAGCTAGAGAAGATGCTTGGAACAACGGGGTCAATCCAGAGCCCCTCAGGGACACCTTCCCGCATTTCTATTTTGTTTTGTTTTTAGACAAGGTCTCTCTACATAGCTTTGGCTGGCCTGGAACTTGCTATGTAGACCATAGCGATCTGCCCGCCTCTGCCTCCCAAGACCTGGAATTAAAGGCTTCTGCCACCCTGCTTGTTTTGTTGTTAAATAGGAGTCTTTTGTAGTCGAGGCTGACCTCAAACTCTCTATGTAGATGAGGATAATCTTGAATTTCTGATCCTCCTGCCTCTACCTCCATAGTGCTTAGAATTACAGCTGTGTGCCGCCGTGCACTAGGAGCAGTTTGTGTGGTGTTGGGCATTGAACCTAGGGCCTTCTTGTGCATTAGGCAAGCCCTTTGCCAACTGCGCCACACCCTTAGACTCCTCAGATTTTATTTTGAAATGTTTGGCAGAATGTTAAAATATGTTAAGAAGTTTTATGCCTTTCAGAAGACAGAGATCTTAACTATGGGATTTGAAAATCCATACCTGTTTTGTGACTATGAAAGTACTATGTGGGGCTGGAGAGATGGCTCAGCAGTTAAGAGCACTGACTGCTCTTCCGAAGGTCCTGAGTTCAAATCCCAGCAACCACATGATGGCTCACAACCATCCATAATGAAATCTGACTCCCTCTTTTTTTAATTAGATACTTGCTTTATTTACATTTCAAATGGTATCCCCTTTCCGCATTACCCCTCCAAAAGTCCCCTCCCCCCCCCTGCTTACCTCCCCCCTCCCAATTTCTGGACTGGCATTCCCCTATTTTGGGGAATTGAGCCTTCACAGCACCAATGGTCTCTCCTCTCATTGATGTCTTCTGCTACATATGTAGCTGGAGCCATGGGTCCCTCCATGTGTACTCTTTGGTTGGTGGTTTAGTCCCTGGGAACTCTGGAGGTACTGGTTGGTACTGTTCCTCCTGCAGGGTTGCAAACCTCTTCAGCTCCTTGGGTCTTTTCTCTAGCTACTCCATTGGGGACCCTATGCTCATTCTACTGGTTGGTTGTGAGCCATGGGTATTTTGATCCACTTTCCAATAAGGATCAAAGTATCCACACTTTGATCTTCCTTCTCGAGTTTCACGTGGTCTGTGAGTTGTATCTTGGGTGTTCTGAGCTTTTGGGCTAATATCCACTTATCAGCGAGTGCATACCATGTGTATTCGTTTGTGATTAGGTTACCTCACTCAGGATGATATTTTCTAGCTCCATCCATTTGCCTAGGAATTTCATGAATTCATTGTTTTTAAGCATTGAGTAGTACTCCATTGTGTAAATGTACCACATTTTCTGTATCCATTCCTCTGTTGAGGGACATCTGGGTTCTTTCCAGCTTCTGGCTATTATAAATAAGACTGCTATGAACATAGTGGAGCATGTGTCCTTATTACCTGTTGGAGCATCTTCTGGGTATATGCCCAGGAGTGGTATAGCTGGGTCCTCAGGTAGTGCTATGTCCAATTTTCTGAGGAACTGCCAAACTGATTTCCAGAGTGGTTTTACTAGCTTGCAATTCCACCAGCAATAGAGGAGTGTTCCTCTTTCTCCACATCCTTTCTAGCATTTGCTGTCCCGAGTTTTTGATCTTGGCCATTCTGACTGGTATGAGGTGGAATCTCAGGGATGTTTTGATTTGCATTTCCCTGATGATTAAGGATGTTGAACATTTCTTTAGGTGTTTCTCAGTCATCTGGTATTCCTCAGTTGAGAATTCTTTGTTTAGCTCTGTACCTCATTTTTAATAAAGTTATTTGGTTCTCTGGAGTCTAACTTCTTGAGTTCTTTGTATATATTGGATATTAGCCCTCTATCAGATGTATGATTGGTAAAGATCTTTTCCCAATCTGTTGGTTGCTGTTTTGTCCTGTGGACAGTGTCCTTTGCCATACAGAAGCTTTGCAATTTTATGAGGTCCCATTTGTCAATTCTTGATCTTAGAGCATAAGCTATTGGTGTATTATTCAGGAAAATTTCCCCTGTGTCCATGTGCTCCAGATTCTTCCCAACTTTCTTTTCTGTTAGATCCAGTGTATCTGGTTTTATGTGGAAGTCCTTGATCTACTTGGACTTGAGCTTTGTACAGGGAGATAAAAATGGATCAATTTGCATCCTTCTACATGTTGACTGCCAGTTGACCCAGCATCATTTGTTGAAAATGCTGTCTTTTTTCCATTGGATGGTTTTAGCTCCTTTGTCAAATATCAAGTGACCATAGTTGTGTGGGTTCATTTCTGGGTCTTCAATTCTATTCCATTGATCTTCTTGCCTGTCTCTGTACCAATACCATGCAGTTTTTTTTTTTTTTAAATCACTATTGCTCTGTAGTAGAGCTTGAGGTCAGGGATGGTGATTCTGCCAGAGGTCCTTTTATTGTTGAGAATAGTTTTCACTATCCTGGGTTTTTTTGTTATTCCAGATAAATTTGGAAATTGCTCTTTATAACTCTATGAAGAATTGAGTTGGAATTTTGATGGGGACTGTATTTCTTTAAGGGAGTTATTTATGTCCTTCTTGAAGCCCTCTATCAGCATTATGAGCTGTGATTTTAAATCCAGATCTTACTTTTCTGGTGTGTTGGGGTATCCAGAACTTGCTGTTGTGGGAGAATTGGGTTCGGATGGTGTCATATTGCCTTGATTTCTGTTGGTAATGTTCCTGAGTTTGCCTTTTGCTATCTGGTTGTCTCTGGTGTTAGTTGGTCCTGCTGTCTCTGGCTGGTGCTTGTCCCTCCTGTGGGCCTGCAAGCCTGTCTCAGCACTCTTGGGTGACCAGCTCTCCCCTGGCACAGATGGCTGTGGCACTGCCCAGCTCCTGGGTGCAGGTGGAGTCTGGACTGACCCTGTCCCAGCTGCTCTGCCACTCCTTTGTTCCCTGAGTTCCTGGCTGTACCCATCCACTCATTCGCCGGAGAGAAGATAGTTGCCTCACCTCTAAACCCAGGAGTCAAATCACTCCCTGCAGAGCAGTTCTTCCCTGGCAGGATCGGTGCACAGACGGTTGTGGCGTTGCCCAGCTCCTGGGTGCATGTGGGGCCCTGGAGGACCCTGTCCCAGCTGTTCTGGCACTCCTATGTTCCCTGCGCTCCTGGCTGTACCTGCTCTCTCAGTCGCCGGAGAGAGGATGGCGGCCTCACCTCCAAAGCTGGAAGTCAAATCCCTGACTCCCTCTTATGGAGTTTCTGAAGATAGCTACAGTGTACTTATAATAAATAAATAAATAAATAAATCTTTAAAAAAAGAAAGTACTATGTGTGTGGGAGAGGGAACAGTGTTGAGATGGGATCTAGGGCCCTGCACATATGTTATTCAAGTACACAATCACTGAGCCTTACCTGGGGCTCAAATTGTTTTCAGGTTTTTAGAATATCTGCTGTGATGTGATAAATATATATATATATATATATATATATATATATATATATATATATATTCACTTGGAGAGATACTATTTTTGTTTCTTTTAGTATTATTGCCTGTTGGAATATGTATCTCTCTACTCTTACACCATGCAAGCCTAATATTATGCTGTAAAAGTGTGTGTGTGTGTGTGTGTGTGTGTGTATGTGTGTCTTTCTTATTGTTCCCAAGTTCCTAGAATAACAACTTGGAGACTCAAATTATATTACAGATACCTTGACCATAAGCTTTGGCCATTCCCTGACTAACTCATATATTAATCCTCACATTATTCTATTCTACGTTCTGCCAAGTGAGTGATTGCCTCTGCTCAGCTCCCATGCTTCTGTCCTCTTCCATGTTCCCGGGAGAATCTCCCATAACTGCCTCTGTCCCAGAATTCTTGCCTCTTACCAGAACTCCCACCTTCTATTTCCTTCCTCACTTACAGGTCAATCAGCTTTACTTGACAGGTGAAACTTCCAAGTAGACCTAACAGATTCTTTCTACATGAGGCGGTTATTTTCTTATGTTTCCCCAAAACTTCATTAATTGCTAAAGTTATTATTATGGTGAAGGACTTCTGACTCTTGAGATCTCTGTGTTAGATTCTTGGATCCTTATATATCCTTGGGATAACCAAGTCACCCAGACTTCTCAAAAGGAATAACTAGCTAATATCCCCATAACTTGACAAGGACCAGCAACCCCAAAATGAAAGAGCATGGATCTTCTCTATAGGGAAACACCGACCAGTCTCAGCCACTTGTGAATATATCTAGTAGTACAGGACAGATTGGGGTACAAGAAGAAAGTGTTGTCAAGCAACTCCTGAACCTTTGATGTTCAGCTCCAGTTATCTGGAGCTGTTCAGCTGGGGAGACAGAGGTATATCTATTGCCTCCTGTTCCATAACACAGCAGAAGGGAGAGACAACGGGCTGTTCATTTTGCACACAACAGTCTTAGAGAAACCTTTTTTATCTCTCCCATAAGAAGAACAGAGTCTTGTTTATTGTGACTAGGATGAAGATACAGGCTGCAAACCTTTCCCACAATTGCTTAGGAAGAATGTTGAATTACGATTCTGAATCATTCTGGTTCTATTGTGAAAGTGACCTGTTGGCTATTACTTATTTCCTTTTTGGACCCAAAGTTTATTTAATGGACTCTGAACATTAGGTAGGGATAGCAGTTGTTTAAATCCAAGGTGATGGCTTTATTCTGGTGGGAAGGAAACGTTCTGAAATTCCATGTCCCGTGACCTGAACCTGAGATTACTAGCATTATTATTTGTTTGAACTCTATTGTAATAAGAATATTTAATAGATATCTGCTTGCCATGATTTTAAAGACCAAAGCATTATTAACTAGAGGTACAGTGCTGTACAGCTGAAAACATATCTTCTTTGTCTTAGTTACTGTCTTATTGCTGTGAAGAGACACCATGACCATGGCAACTCTTATAAGAGAAAGCATTTAATTGGGACCTTACTTACAGTTTCAGAGAGCTAGTCCGTTATCATCATGGCAGGGTGTATGACAGCCCATGGGCAGGCATGGAACTGGAAAGTAGCTGAGAGTTTTACATCTTGATCTGAAGACAACAGGTAGAGATATGGACAGACAGGCAGAAAGACAGAACCTGACATGGACTTTTGCAACCTCAAAGCCCACTCCCAGTGACACACCTCCTCCAACAAGGCCACACCTCCTAATTCTTTCCAAACAGTTCACCAACTGGGGACTAAGAATGGAAATATATGACCTGATTGGGGCCACGCTCATTCAAATCTCCACATTGCCTACACCCAAGTAGCAACTTCCCATTTCCTTCCCCTCATATCACTCTCTTTTCTGCTTCTGTGTACTTGATAAAGATGTCTCATGTGAGTAAGGATCATGAAATTACTGACCTTTTGTGAGTGGCTTCTTTCACTTAACACATGTCAACTATTAAGACTTATTACCCAGTGTTGGTTGATGTGGAAAGTCTAACCAGCACACTAGATTTTTTTGGCCTAAAGTAATGGTTCCCTTGACTTGAAGTATTTGTTCCTTGGCTTGAAGTAATTAATGGTTCCTTGGTCATTCTGGGTGCAGTCAGTGCATCAGGAGTGGAGGTTGGTGGCATAGGTGACAAGCTTGCTTCTGGGTGACTTGGTGAAGGGTCTTGTTTTGCTTGTCATGTTGGCAGTGTTTTCCAGGGAGGACAAAGTGTTCTGGAAGTACAGCCTTCTGAAGATGGTTCTGAGCACTGGGTTAGGGTTGACCATAAGACAATAAGGTTAGCAGATGGCTGGAGGTCATTCCTAGATGTGGCCATGGAAAGGTGACCCGGAGACTGAAGCAGGTGAAGCGGGGGGGGGGGGGGGAGAAACAATGATCGAGCAGAAAGGAGGAAAAGCTTTGAAAGGGCAAAGGAAGAGAAAGAAAGGGCTAAGGCCATTGGGATCAGCATCAATGGCTGGCTGGATGCCCAAGGAAGGCTGTCTAGGGCTTGAAGTGTAGGTTGCGCTGCATGTGGACTGTACCATAAGAACACTAACAGTGGCGTGTGATCCTGGACAAGAGAGCCTGAAATTCCTCTTTTCACTCACCAACTCTCTAAGGTGAGGGAGCAATTTGGATGCCACTCTGTAGGGGCTGGAGTTTGTTGATGGACTTCATGCTGGGCTCCGAGTCACTGCACAGTCACTGCATGTGTCACCATATAGTCACTGCTGTGTAGTGTTAGCAATGGGGCTCATCCTGTGCTGTACATTCTGTGGGTTATGACAAGTGGATAATGTCCTAGACCTACTGAGAAAGCATCATACAGCATAGTTTCAACGCCCTAAAGTTTCCCTGCACTCCATGGACCTCTGACCATCCCCCAGAGCCTTGGTACGAACTGGTCCTTTTACTTTCTTCTTAGTTTCCTCCTTTTCCCCAAAATCCCGTTGGTTGGGAATCACATTGCATGTTGTCCTTTCTGGTTGACTTCTTTCACTTTGCAGTATTCATTCGTGGCTCTTTGGGGTCTTTTCAGGGATGAAGGAGTCAATACCTCAATATCTCATTGCTTTTTATCTCTGAATCTGTATGGATGTGTCTGTTCACATCATTGTCAGGCACCTTGGGTTCATCCACATTTTGCACATTTTGTAAGAAGAACTTATCTAAACATCCATGTACAGTTTTTTTGGGCTGGTGTGCATGTGTGTTAGTGTGTGTGTGTGTGTGTGTGTGTGTGTGTGAATACATACATAGCCTTTGAAGACTTTCAGATAAATACCAAAAAGTGTGGTTTCTAGACCAAACATGGTCCTTGGATTCCTTCATATTTGTGGAGCATTGCCCATTCATGAGTTGATTTTGGCTTCCCAGGAGCTCCCTGTGAGGAGATATTCTTCCCACTTTACAGAAGCAAAGCTGAGGTTCCAAGTAAAACATAAAAATTTGCATATTGGAGGGGCACACAACTCAGCTTCTCTCCACAGACTGGTCTTTATGATAAAGCAATTAACTATAGCCAGAGCAATTCCATGATCTCAGGACAAACTACTCAAGCAATAAGGTCAGGCCAGTTCCAGAAAATTAGTAGGGGTGGGGGTAGCAAGGCTCTTTTTAGTCTTCCTGGACCACACCCAGAACCTCATCCTTTAGCTTTCGCCCTAGGACCGAAAGCATCCTCATTAGTCCCATGAAAACTGCCCAGTGACTGGCCAGATGAATCAACAGTGTCATCCAGTAATTGTTTTTATAAGTGACTCACCATATTACCCATGACAAAATATGCATTTATTAGCATTTTGATCTGATAAAATTATTTAGAGGCAGGAATTTTGGGCAACCTGGCCATGCTTTTAGGAAGGGGAGGAGAGAGGAGGAGGAGGAGGGAAAGAGGAGAAGCAAGGGAAGGAGCGGGGGAGGGGTGAGTAAGATCTCTCATGTTCTCCACACTCCATTTCAGGTTTAGTTTAGACTAAGTATCATGACCACAGGTAAGTATGTTTCTTCTCTCCTTTGATCTCACAGTGCAGAGAGGTTCCCACAGTGCAGAGACGTTTGCCCAGGATCAGTGGGAAAAATGCCTCAGGTGTGGTTGTAGTAGCTGTCAGGCAGTGCCAGTGTGACCAAAGAGTAGCTTAAGCCAAGTAGTCCTTTCTTTAATCTCCAAGCCAGTACAAACGCCTGGTCTGAATAAAAATGCACTGGTTCACAAGTTTAGGTTTACGGTGGATTTCTTCCAATCAAATTGTTGCTTCTCATCTCACTAGAAAATGTGTAACTGCTTCCACAAAAACCTCCTACAAGAGTTCCAGAAACAGAACGATTTTAAGAGGCATTTCTAGTGTGAATCTTGACATTATTCCTCAAATATGGAAATGGCTGTGTTCTGGCTATGACAATGGGTGGCTGGTCCCCATCCAGCACACTATTTTTACCACATTGCTTCCTTCTGCCTTGGAGATTCTAAGAGTGGACTGGCAAAGCCCTGGCCTTGGGAAGGCTTTCAAATGTTACAGTAAATGAAAAGTGTGGCTTGCCTCAATACAGTTCCTGTCTTTCAAACAAAAGGGTGTCTGGGTCCCTGTTTACCTCTTTCTGTAGTAGCAAGGCAGTCAGTGCTTTAAGTTTGCATTGCTCTTGGGAGGAATGATCCGTGTGTGTGTGTGTGTGTGTGTGTGTGTGTGTGGTGGGGTGGGGGAGTGAGTTTGCAAAGGAGCTTTTCATTATGGATCCTAGGGTCTAGAGGACATTTTAGGACTTCACCTGGGATGTTTGTAGCAATGCTGGTAGAGCATTTGCCCTTGGTTAGCTCCCATTGCCTTTAGAAACAAAGGACAAATGTCTCATAAACCGACCTTTCTAACAAATGGGTGCTCCCCTAGCCCTGGTTGCTTACTAGTCTTAGAACTCAGTCTGGGGTGAAGAGCGGCTCATTATTCCATCTCCCTGTTTCTAAGTTAGTTCTGGGTGCGTTCCTGTGCACGGGGTGTGCCATTCTATGCCAGCTACAAATGCCTGACAAATGAATGAATACATGAAAATAGTTCATTGATGAACCTAAGACATGGGATGAGCCAAGCATACTTTCTGCTTAGCTTAGAACAAGAGCCCAAACAGGAAGTGTGCAGAGCTCCTGGGTCCGGCACTGACTGCTCACTCCTCACTCTTACATCACCATCCCCTCCGATGCGGGAGGCCGCTCTCATCATGCCTCCTCTCACTTTATTTATTTATTTATTTAATGTATATGATTACACTGTTGCTGTCCTCATGCAGGAGGCCCCACCCATCATGCCTCCTCTTACATTTATTTATTTATTTATTTAATGTATATGAGTACACTATAGCTGTCTTCAGACACACTAGAAGAGGGCATCGGATCCCCACTACAGATGGTTGTGAGCCACCATGTGGTTGCTGGGATTTGAACTCAGGACCTCTGGAAGAGCCGTCAGTGCTCTTAACCACTGAGCCATCTCTCCAGCCCTCCTCTCACTTTCTTTCTTGGCTCTGCGATCACACTGTCTCAGAGACTCACCTCAGCTCCAGTTCTCGGACCCCTGTGGTAAACTCATCTTCTCTCCGTCAGCTTCAGCAGAAGTTCCTAGGCCTTCTGGGCTCATTTGAACAAAGTCATACAAAATTCACAGTGTAAAACTCATCTGATTTTGATAAGCTGGACCCTTGCTGTTTCTACTTGGCTACCCTTGAGGCCTACCTTCCTGCTCACTGCCTGGTCTTGAAGAATGTTGTCTCTCTTCAATATGCTGTCTGCAGGAAGCAGAGTTTTGCATCTTCTTACCGCATCTGCTGTTGTGTTATTTTTTTTTCAGCTTACTCTGGAAACAGAGTCAAAACTACCACCACCTCTACTCCCATCAGTACCAACTCCACCACCACTATGAGGACCACTGTCTTTATCACCACCATCATCTCTACCACCATCACCTTCACAACAACCCTTGCCGCCTCCGCTGCTGGCGCCGCCGCCACCACCTCTACCCATACCTTCAGTCATCACCATTATCACTTCTACCATCAGTCACCATCACTACCATCATCACTCCTCACACTACCACCATTACTAGTGCCATCTCCCATCACTATGGCAACCACCATGACTCCCACCCCCATATTTACCATCATCCATTCACTACTGTCTCCACCCTTCATGCCTACCACCACAGTCACCACCAGCATACCATCACCACACTCCTCCTTTTCCTCACCACCGTCACCTTTATTACCCCTTCCCCTCTCACCTTCACCTCCATCCCCACTACCACTTGACCACCCCCGCCATCCCACCACTCCCATTATGTTATCCCCATCACCGTCCTAGATACATCCGCTACCACCTTTACCAGAAGCACCGGTGCTCAGTGTAACTTAGTAACCCAGTTGGCGTGCGGCATGTTCCACTCACGTCCGCTCACTTGTTCCTACCATGCGGAATGCCATTATAATTTTCCATTTCAGAGAGTGAATCTGAAAATCAGGACTCTGATTTGCTTAAGATGATTTAACTGTGAAGTGACCTGAGCAGTCTGACTTCCCACTACCCTGTGTACCAAGCCAGTTTTTTGTTTTTTTTTTAAACGCTGTGCTCGCCCCTATGTGGACTGTAGAGGTGTTCTTTCACACACTCTTCATGCCTCTCTAGTCTACCTTTCAGTTTTGTCGCTAGTCAGCTGTTGACCTTGATCTGAGTGCTCCTGGAGACTGGGCAACTTTCCCAGGAATCAGAGAAACCTTCCAAAGTAGGGATGATGTGGTAATGAGAGCATGAGGCGTTGAGTAAAGGCAAAGCATGTGGGAGAGGTGGCAGGGAGAAGTACGGGGGTGGTGGGGTGGTGGTAGGGAGTGGGGGTGGGGGAGGGAAGAGCCGAGCCGAGCCTTCTGGTATGATGTGGAGTCATACGTTTCTGTATGTGGAGCTCCCATTTCAATCTCAATCCATTACTTAGTATTTTCAAAAGTAGGAACTCATGTATCCTCACATGTGCCCACACACATGCAAATGCACATCCTTAGATGTTTGCACCATACTCCCAAACACACACGGTGTCACACACACATACATAGTGTCACATACATACATAGTGTCACACATATACTCTCTCTCTCTCTCTCTCTCACACACACACACACACACACACACACACACACACACACACACGGCAGAACTCACGTACCTTTACATTTTCAAGAGGCAGCTACCATGATAGGAAGTTTGGTGACCTGCTCAGAGCATGGAATGGCGGCTTCAACTCTGTGGCAAAAATGGCTTCTCCTTCCTCTTTCTTCACTATGACTGGTTTCTCTTTCCATACGAGTGGACAATGAATACAAGCAGGCACACTCCATCGATGCTGGTGCCGTGTTTTTATGTCTACCTCAGGAAAAACCTGATGAGAATGAGGGGGAGGGACCGTTGGCTGCTTAGTCATGGCTACCGTGTCCCCAGCGTGTCATGGTTGGGGACGGATGGGTGGGAGCCGAGGAGACACAGCTGTGGGTACTGAACCAACAATTGAAATGCTTTGTCCAGAAGACAGGCTAATGGCACTTTAAAAATAATCCCTAATTGTTTGTTTGATTGTTTAGTGTGCATACCTGGGGCAAGGGTTAGTGTGCCACACACACATACGGAGGTCGGAGTGCAACTTATGAGAGTCAGTTCTAACCTTCCACTAAAGGAATCCTTGGGATTGAACTCGGGTTGTCAGCCTAGGAGGCAAACACCTTTTTCTGATGAGTCATCTCCCAGCGTCTCCCAGAGTAGTAAACCAGATTATCAAAGATAATCAGGGCAGCCCTCAGACAGTCCCCTCCTGGTTGTTTTCCTGTTGTCATCCCTACTGATGTCATGGGACATTGCTGTACAGGCAGCAGGAGAAGGTTACACTAGAAAGTCCCAGCAATGGAATCTAATTCCATTTCACTGTTGAACACTGAACATGTGCCTGTGTGGTCCCCTGTCTTCTTTCCACGGTCCTTCTCCAGATTTCTTGTTCTTTTCCACCATGAGAATCCATCATTTGTTTTTGAAATGGCCACCAATAAAGCAACTCTACTTTAATTCTAATTTAAGCTTCCAAAATAAAAATAAAGGATGGCATTTATTTTGTGTTAAGAGATGGGAGAAAAACCCCATGTATCTATAAACACCCTTCACGCCACTCACTCCTGCATGCATTTGTGGACTGTGCCTGTTTTACTTAAATTAAAAAAAAAAGTTTCATACTCATTTTAACTCAATGAAAGTTTGTTCTATGTCTCTTTTTGGCTTGTTTCTCATTTGGATACCTAAATTTTAGGATGGGATGTGTGCCCTCAGATGAGCCAGCACATTTTTTTTTTTTTGAGAAATGAAATAATGCTGACTTCACTAAGACAGTCTCTTGAGGCAGATGTAGGGTCTCAGCCCACAAGCGACAGTCTCCATGGTGCCTGCCTCAGTGTTCCCGTGCTGCTCCCATGACACTGTGGACAATGATCCGGTCCCATCTTCTGGGATCCGGCTGGCACAGCTCTGTCCTGACATACGTGAGTCATTTCATGCCTTATCTTAGCATCTTCATGAGGATGGAAAAAACATCCATCACTAATTCTATCCTCTCTCATATGAGGGCCAGAAAGCCAAGGTTTCTTGGGCTTTCCCTCTCTTACAGAGACCTTTACCTTTGCAAATTATATATGAGAAAAATTTG
This sequence comes from Tokudaia tokunoshimensis, assembly GCA_036184795.1. Taxonomy (NCBI): domain Eukaryota; kingdom Metazoa; phylum Chordata; class Mammalia; order Rodentia; family Muridae; genus Tokudaia; species Tokudaia tokunoshimensis. Next base: position 30,793,028 of record BTHU01000014.1, read on the forward strand.
TAATATGGTAAGCAAAGTCAACAAGGGCCGCTTTGAGATTGTGGTACCCTGTCTTGAGGCTAGGGCATGGGTATAGCTTGGTGCTCTTCAGACTCAGTACACAACCTGATCCATGTAGGCACTTGAGAACTGTTTTGATAAATTCAAGTGGATGACACATGGTTTGGGTATGCATCTCAGTGAACTTGGCCAAGGACAATCTGAGTGGCAGACACCATTCTATCCTCAAAATTATCCCTTCCTGACTGTCCTTGGAATACACTCATGTGACTTGGCCCTCTTTTTCCTCTGTATGAGTTCATCTCCTGTGAGGCTTCTCAGACCCTCATGCGAGCAGAATCTTGGCAGACCCTCCAGTTACCTCCAGACTTGCCAGGGTCCCATCTGGTTTGTAAAGAGTATCTGGACTCTAGACATGGATAGCTGAATGTCCAATTGTAAGAAGAACTATGGGGAGAAGGTAGTTGCATAAAGAAGATCAAGGGACCCTCTGAGAAGACCTCTGTAAAAACAATGTGGGGGGTGACAGACGAAGCCTGGAGAGTACACTGGAGAGTCATGAATTTTATTCTAGAGGCTAAGCTAAGCAGCTGCCTGAGTGTGAGGACGTAGTGTCATTGAAGGACAGCACAGGGTGGGAGGTGTTTGGAAAAACTGTTTAAATGTCAGCAATAATCCCAGGGAGAGGAGTTGATGGTGCCGTCCTCCGAGGTGGGCAGTACTTGGCCTTTGTGTATTTATTTTTGTACCCAGACTCAGCGCCAAGCCCAGAATTAGTGCTAAGTGAATAGATCAAGTAAGCAAACCAAGATTAGATAGAGATGTGTTAGGGGGTGGGTGGGAGGGAGACAGGAGATGGAGATGAGATCAGCTTTAGGTATCATCTATCCATGGTGGAGGTGATCTTATGGGGGTACAAGGGATGGCAGAAATAGGTGTCATTTGAGAGGAGACTATGGCAGCTTCCCTGATCTACATTAGGCATGCTTCTAGATGCATTTCTATAGTCACTTGTTTCATGACAACTTGATGCAACAGATACTCTTATTCATTAAAAGATAAAGGTATTGAAGCAGAGAAAGGTAATGTGACTTCTTGAAGACATACAGCCAGACAGTATCACGTCCAGGATTTGGGTCACAGTCTCTTGGCTGACTTAGGAACTATTGTACTTGAAACACTGGAGAAGTACCTGAGACCAAGTGTGCATATGAAGGTAGCTCATGTGATGCCTGCTAAATACTCTTCAAGTATTGTTGTAGGGTTGTCGTTAGTTCTAACTAAGTGGACAGTCAGGCTTTACACACACACACACACACACACACACACACACACACACACACACACACACACACCCCTCACAAGTGCTCCTCACTGTATGATGGACATCATAGCCCATAAGCTCATACTAACTTGAAAATGATTAAGGGAAAATTTAAATATTATACTACCAGCATTAAAAATTAGCTAGAGACAGTGCAGACTAAGTTCTTTAATACCAGTTGTTTATCACCATGATCATGGGCTATAGGCTCCTGCCTGGCACCATGAGAGAGTATTACGCTGCACTCTGTCAACCTAGGAAAAGATACCTAAAGACAACCTAAAGATATTCACAGGAGAACTATTATGTCTCTATCTCTCTATCTATCTCTTTATCTCTCAAGCTCTATCATCTATCTATCTATCTATCTATCTATCTATCTATCTATCTATCTATCTATCTATCATCTATCCATCTGCCAACCCACCTTTCAAGAGAGAATGTGATACAGTTAGGTAGGGAATTAGTTCATATGATTATAGAAACCGGCAAGCTTCAGATCTTGAGGGTGGGCTGCAGGCTGGGGAACTAGTCAGAATTTGTTCTTCAGACAGAATTTCCTCTTCTTCCAGGGAAGCCTGTCTTTTCCTATTACTACCTTCAACTGATTGATGAGGCCCACCTATAGTATAAAGAGTAAGCTGCTTTGCTCAATTTACTGACTTAAATGAAATCTACCTACAAATCATTATGGACTATGATGATCATTGAACAGTGAGGAACACTTGTGCGAGGTCGGGGGTGTGTGTGAGAGGTGTGTGTGTGTAAAGCCTGAATCTAGAATCGTGTCAAGAAAATATCTGGGTACAGTAGCCTAGCTGGATCAACACATCACATTAATTAACCATCACTCCAAGGCTCAGAAGAGATGGTTTATGGCAACGAGTGGGCACATGCTACAGGTAAACCTTGCAGAAGGATGATTCTTAGCTCACTACTTGGCAAATCTGGAGTTTTAGGCTTGTTGGCACGAAGAATAACACATTTGTAATGGTTCAGCTCTGACTTACTTGGTGGGATAATTTTTCTGTTGATTTGTAGCTCCTCAGAATATTTAGTATTTCTAGGGAAATGACATAAATACATTAGAGGGCCCATATTCATCAAGTCATTCCTGATTTGTCATGGGAATGCAGGGATAACATACTTACTTGTGAGGATGCATTCCTACCCCAGTACAAGAATGCACATTTTCTGCCTAACCCTGGCTTCTCCAGTCAGAGTGAACAGGCATGACACAGGCAGCCAGGCAAGTCCCAAATTAAAGTCCTGACTCAGCTCCGTGTCAGCGTAGGGTTACTTCTGAATTAACACATTCTATTCCCACATGGTTTCTGCATAAGGATTTTTTTGGTGAATATTTATCAGTATGGGTACATTGGCTTTCTCCTAGTGCCTCTTTACTTGGGGTTAGCACTTGTAAATTCTCAGAAACTACCACAAGTATTGACATTTATTCTTTGGGCTCCAAGAAAACACGATCTATGCTGGTTGGAAAACATCACTTGGTGTTTGGTTAGCCAGGAAATGGAAACACTGAAATCCAATCTTAATTTAAGGCCTTTCTGGGACTATAATTTTATCTGTATATGAGAATATTTAAGAAATAAAAGTATATTTAGTCTTTGCGCAGAACTTTATAAACATTAATTCATTCTTTTTGGTCTTATGATACTATGCTAAGTACAATTGTATTTTGAGTGGAGTCAGTAAAACCCTAAAAAGGGTAAATTGGCCTAAACTACCCAGTGGTCAAATCAGGAATTAAAGCCTTGGCTCCAGATTCCTCAACCAGCCCAGGACACAGGGAAGCGTTGGAGGTCTTATTGGCGACCTGGGAGGTCTGGCGAGAAAGAAAATTGACTTTGTAGTTATGAGTTCAAATCTTGCTTTACCACATGCCAGTTGCCTGAAAAGTTTTATGATGTCTCTGGACCATAATTACCTTCTTGATAAAATATAGATCCAAGACAGATTCATTGCCAGCAGTGAACGTTAATTATAAGGTTTTGGTACAGGGCATGGACATACCTGAAACGTGTCTTTTCTTTTTGTCTATAATTACTAATTACTAATTACATTGTGTGTGTGTGTGTGCATGTGTGTGTATGCATGTCTATGTGTGTGCATGTGCACATGTCTGTGTGTCTCTATGTGTGCACATGTGTGTCTATGTGTCTCTCTGTGTGTGCATGTGCACATGTCTGTGTGTCTCTGTGTGTGCACATGTGTGTCTATGTGTCTCTGTGTGTGTGCATGTGCGCATGTCTGTGTATCTCTGTGTGTGCATGTGTGTGTCTATGTGTCTCTCTGTGTATGCATGTCTATGTATGTGCATGTGTGTGTGTGTGTGTGTGCACTTGTACTAGGCACATGGAGGTCAGAGGAAAAATTTCAGAAGTTATTTCTAGCCTTCCAGCCTGTAGAGGTAAGGTCCCTTGTTTCTTGCCACTGAATACATACTCGTAGTTGGCAGACACAGGAGCTTCCTGGTGATTCTCCTGTATCCAGCTACCATCTTGTAGTAGGAGTGATGGGATTGCAGATATCCCCCATGTATATGACTCTTTCCATGAGTTCCACAAATCCAACTCAGCTTGGCTTGTACAGCCTTTTACCAGATGAGCATCTTCTGGGCTCACTGGCATGCTTCTGTAAGTCAGCACATAGTGAGTACTTGGACTTTCCAACCATGTGCCGCCTATCATTGAAAAATAACAAGAGTATAAGACAGTTGGTAAAGATACATATATAAGAAAACTTAGAATGCTCATACATAGTAACAGTGGTGCATAAATCAATTTCCAGTCTATTAAAGGAGAAAAAAAATACTTTCATGGACTATATAATGACATTCTAGTCAATGGTGCACTGTACCTGCCATGACCATCTCATGGTTGATCTGCCTAGGGACGCTCTAGCCATCTAAGCTTGTGTGGGCACTCTGTGATGCTCTCACAGCTCAGCGCATTGAAACTGCCTAATGACACACTTCCCTGAACGCATGTGTGTTGTTGAGCATTACCAATTTGTTAATAAGTACAGAAGATAAAAAGATATAAATTGTGATATCCCTAACAACATGTATGGAATAGTATCACGGTGATGGTAATGTGTTGAGCTTAGGTTTGAAAGTGAGATTAAGTTCTATGAGCTGAATATAGATGGTTTTTGTTTTGTGTAATCCTCATGGTACCCACAAAGCAGAAACCCCTAGCAGGTGCTCAGAAGTCAAAGAAAAAAAAACAACCACCCTAGGAATCTATCAAGTCACCATGCAGAGTAAGATCAGGGGCTGAAACTGAGGATGCGCAGTGAGACAGCAGCGATGGCAATTCGAAGTCCTTGTTTAAAATGTAACCAAGTTATCTGATAGAAAACATAGAGAGGGGGAATGAGGCTTTTGTTTGTTTGTTTGTTTCAAAAACAGCAATCGAACAAGATTCTACAGTACGCCACCTGTGTGAGGCGTACTTTTGCTCCACGGACACGCAGAGAATGAAGATGAAGACTTGGGAAAGGAATGTTTGTGCAATGGTAACCAAAAGAGAGCGAACGTCCATGATGACATCAAAGGAAATATACTGTAAATAAGCGTTGATGTACGGAACAATACGGTTATTATGTAATGATAAAGGGGTAAGTTCTTTAAGGGAATCTGTCAGTTGTAAATATATAAGTGTCAAGTGACTTAAGGATGGAAGAGTTAGCTGGTTTTGGCTCATGGTTCCAGAGAAGAGCCCATTGGTGAGGAAGCACTGCAAGCACTATAGTGCTCAAACTTGAAACTTATAAATCTGTACAGAAAGGACCACGGGCATTGAAGGGAGAGCTAGAGAGCAACTCAAGAGAAGTAGGACTCCAGTATCCCACTCTCAGTGATAGATAAATCACCCAGGCAGAAAGTCAATACACTCCAGTAACTCCGTGTCCAATAAAGCCGATGTGCGCATAGAGCGTCTCAGCTAACAGTAGCAGAATTCACATTCTTCCTGGGTGCACAGAGCGTCCTTGATGATGGACCACGATGGACCACAGGACAAGGTTTGATGCATTTAAGAGAATCTGAATATGTCAGGAATTTTTCCAACCAAGACATAATAAATGTAAAAATCGGTGATGGGAAGAATTTAGGAAGTTTAGAACTGTATGGAAAAGAAACAAAACACTCGCGAAGAACCAACGTGTGAAGAGAAGTAAAGAGTAAGCTGAGATGAATGTAACGGGAAGACAGGCGCGGCGCGGTCAGACCTCAGAGGGAAGTGTGCCTGAGCTCTCAGGTAACCCACTGACTTTCCACCCCAGATCCTGACCGACCAGACAGGGTAAGCCGGAAGCGAGGAGAAGGGAGCTAAGGACAATGACTGAAAGAGAAATAAACAGAAAGAAGTGAAAATCCTTGTAGGTTTTATGATATTTCATATTGAAAAACCCCTGACATTAGAGCCAGAGGGTGTTAGACATAAATGAACTCAGCGTAGTTTCAGGTACAACCATAAACCATGCCAATGGAAACCGAGCAAACACTTCTATTTACAGTAGCATGATGGTGGGGGGTGGGGGGGAGGGGAAGAGAATGAGGGAGGGAGAAGGATAGAGAGAAAGGAGCAGAGGAAGAGGGACGGGGACATTTAGAAAAAAAATGTAGTGAAGAAGGCGAAAGGTATGTGTACTGAAAAGGAGAAGATGATGAAATTGAAGAAGCAACCAGTTATGGGGAAAAAAATAACCCATGCCCACAGATTGGAACAATCAATATTTTCAATAAAATTAAAATTTTAATTTTATATTTTATTTTATTTTGTCTGTTTTGCTTGCAGGCATACATGTATTATCTGAGTGCCCCGTGCCAGCAGAGGTCAGAAGAGGGCATCTGAACTGCCTGGAATTGGTTACAGGCAGTAGTGAGCTGCCACGCGGAAGCTGAGAAATGTGTCTCTATTCTCTAGAAGCAGTAAATGCCCCTGAATTAATATGGTTAAAATGTCCGTATTACCTAAAGACACCTAGAGAGCCAATATGATTTCTATTTTTTAAAAACTGGTAATATTTTTCACAGAATTATAAAAAAAAATCTTAAGTTCTTAGGAAACCATGAAAGGCTCCAAACAGCCAAAACAACGTGACAAAGGACAGAGCTGGAGGCCCCACAGTTCCTAATTTTAAAACATGTCAGAGCTGTATTGAGCACAACTCAACAGAAAAGAGAGCCCAGAAATAAGCCAATCATTGGCAAGCACGCTGAGGCTGCTAGCTGGAGAAAGGTTGGTCTCTTCAATAAATAGGACTGGGAAAACAGAATATCCATGCTCGATATAGGAATTGGTCAATAGGAAAACCCAGATTGTATTGGTAGAGGAAGACTCTCTCTCTCTCTCTCTCTCTCTCTCTCTCTCTCTCTCTGTGTGTGTGTGTGTGTGTGTATGTCTGTGTGTGTGTGTGTGTGTGTGTCTGTGTGTGTGTGTGTCTGTGTGTGTTTCTGTGTTTTAATGACCTCCAAGCAGCACAGGTAACCAAAGCAAAAGAAGTGAATGGAATTATGTCAAATTTAAAAGATTTTTACTACAAAGGGGAAAAAAACCCAACAAAGTGAAAAGAAAACTTATAGATTCAGAGAAAATATTTGCCAATTCAAACTATAAAAGAAACTTAAGAACTCAATAGCAAAGCAAAACAAAACCAAAAAACACAAACAAACAAACAACAACAAAACAACCCACAACAAACAATTAATAGCAAAGCCATAATGTAAACTGGTTGAAACTTGGACAAAAAGGTTTGAATAAAAATTTCTCTAAAGAAGACACACTAATGTCCAACAGGAGGTGTGAAAAGGTATGCACCACTGTTTATCAGAGAAATATGAATGAAAGCAAAATGGGGTGCCACCCCATACCTGTTGGAACAGCTGTAGAGAAAAGATGGATGGCTACTACCAAGGATGCATAAAAGAAGAAAGCTTGTAAGGTTTGTGTGGGAATGGAAATTGCCAAAACCTTTATGGAAAAAATTATTCACTTTCTCCACAAACGTCAAAATAGAATGACTATGTAATGTGGAAACTCACCTCTGTGTATATGTCTGAAGGAGAGGAGGTGGAATCAAGAACTTGAAGCAATATCTGTGTTCTGTATTTATTCATAGTACTGAAGACATCGAAACAGCTGGAACATGCATTGATAATGAAAATATTGTAGGGGTTGGAGAGATGGCTCAAGGCAAGGTGTTTCTCTTGCAGTGGACCTGGGTTCAATTCCAAGCACCCATACATTGCCTCACAACCGTCTGTAAATCCAGTTCCTGGCATCTGACATGCTCCTCTGAACTCCAAGGGTACCAGACATGCACACAGGCAAAACACTTGTGCACACGAAATAATAAAGACTATTCTGTGCAGATATTGCTGATATTTCTACTGCCACCTGTCATGGATGCACCATGCCAACATCGAACCATTGGGGTGGGATGAATCACCTTTACCATACTTTGCACCCTGCCTTTGATCACAGGCATGGAAACATTGAGTCTGGGAATTTTCCACAAAGCCCTATCAACCACATATGAGAGGAACACCTTACGTGACCTTTACTGTCCTGTCTTGGATCAGTTAGCATGCTTTGCATCAGAGAGCAAAGTTGAGGAATTATGAAAGCAGCTGGATAGATTTGAGGGAAGAATTGGATGCCTTATGCCTTGTTTTGCCATTTGAAGACTTGGAAGGGGTAATGAGGAGCCCAGAGGAAGGACCTAGTATGCTAATCGCTAATCATTTTTATATGTCAAACATGGTTGTGGATTTGGTCTAATGCTACTTATGTTAATTTGGTCCCTCAAATTACAGGGGAATCCGAATGTCTACATGTAAGACACTTAGGGACCCTGCCCCCAGTTGGTTTGGATTGGTAAGTAAAGTTACCGGTGGCTAATGACTGGGCAGAGAGACAGAGGTGGGACTTCAGGATTCTGGGGCAAGGGATTGAGTAGGGGGAAAGAAGATAGAGCTGCCATGCTGGGAAAGGAGTAAAGACTAGGCCTCAGAGAACATAGCAATCGTGTAAGAGTTGGAGATCAGGGCCCCGGGGCTACAGGTCTGGGTCCTGGGCAGCAAAGTTGGTGTATAGGTTCTAGTAAGTAATGAGTTGGGATTATTGGAAAGTACACCAGCAGGTGGCGGTGTGGAAGTGGCCCAGCTATTGAGATGTTTAAGGTATATTAAAATATGTTTGTGTGTGTGTGTGTGTGTGTGTGTGTGTGTGTGAGTGTGTGTGTGTGTGAGTGTGTGTGTGTGTGTGTGTGTGTGTGTGTGTGTGTGTGTGTGTGCGCGCGCGCATGCGCACGTGTGCTCGTGCACGCGCTCGTTTTTTCATTAGGGAACCTAGAACGTTGCGGGTGGGTAGTGAGGACTGTGTAGCCAACACCAAGTTGATTAGAAAAGAGATTGATTGATAACTGCAACAAAGCATCACCTCACACTGCATCTTGTTGAATCTACACTGTACCTCTTCACATTACTACGAAGTAAACGCCGGTGTTTTCAAAACATTCAAAGCAGGAGAAGTTCAAATAATAAGTAATTTCCCAGGGTCACAGAGTTAGGCAAAGGCAGGATTCAAACCCAGATCTATCCAGTTCTGAAGTCAGATGGCTCGGATTGTAGCATAATGGTGGGAGAGAAGAGAGAACAATCTTTTAAGTTAGGTTACTTAAGTTTGAAAAGTACATTTGATGGGCAACTCGAGCCAGAGTTCTTTTTTTTTTTTTTTTTTTTGGTTTTTCGAGACAGGGTTTCTCTGTATAGCCCTGGCTGTCCTGGAACTCACTCTGTAGACCAGGCTGGCCTCGAACTCAGAAATCCTCCTGCCTCTGCCTCCCAAGTGCTGGGATTAAAGGCGTGCGCCACCACCGCCCGGCGAGCCAGAGTTCTTGATCTCATTTAACATCCTGAACTGTCCAGGCAGTGTCCCAAGATAAATCCACAGGTTTAGGCAACCATTTGTGTGGAAAGGGACCTAGAGATTTAGCTGGACACAAATACAGTGAGCTGGCAGGTGACAGCTGTGATATGAGAGGGAAGCATCCTTAGTTGATATCCACAGAGTGTGGGCAACCAAAGAGGACAGTAGACCCACGGTCCTCTGTTTGGAATTTGTCTGGAGGCCCTACTTTATTATTTATTGCATAGAAGACTTTCATGAGACATGTTGCTCAAAGAATCAACAGGAACTTGAATGGATTAGAATATTTGCTCTAAGGAGCATGTTGTGAACTGGAGTTATCAACCCAGAGGAAGGGAACATGGTCAGAGACACAGTGCCTGTTTTCAGATACTTAATGAAAGAAGATTCATAGCCTAGGACAATGTCAGTTGCCATGCTAAGTATAAGTATGTGACATTGATGTCAGGCAGATATCAGGAATGAGATGAAGTGGGATTCACTTAAAATAAGAAACAGCTTGGCTTTATTAGATTGTATTAATTATATACAGTTAGTAGGCTAATACTCTTCACTGTGACAATTTCATTCTTGTATAATGTATTTTGATTATTGTACCCCTCCTTACTCACTTATACCCCTCCCACCCTCACTGATCCCCTTACTCTCCCCAATTAGGCCCCCTAATACTTTCTTTGCTCTTTCTTTCTTTCTTTTTTTCTTATGACTCAATGAGTTGCATTAAGGTTGCTTACAGGAGCATGGGTGTCCACACCAAGTGAAGAAAATGTTTCTCCTTCCCCTAGTATCCATTAGCTGCATATAAGTCCTAAGGAAGAGGTGGGTCCCCATGAGCCCCTCCATCCTCCACGACAGGATGTTGGTGGCCTGATCTTGTGCAGGTCATCACAGATGCTGTGAGTTCCAGAGTGCAATGGCTCTCTCATTCTCAGCAGCTGGTCTTCAACAGGAGTCCTCCAGTTCTTACATTCTTTTTTCCCTGTCTTCTGCCCTGTACTCCGAGCCTTTGAAGATGGAGAGGTGTCCAATTTATGGATTGGCATTTAGTTGTCACTCATTCTTATTACATTGACCAGTTATGAACCTCCGCAGTTACTGCTGTTTGCTGCAAAACCAAACTTCTTTGACCAAAGCTGGAAACAATTATTTATGGATAGCAACAGTTTCTTAGAAGACAATTTGGTTATCACGTCCATTCAACTAAATAACATTAGCTCTTTAGCATCCCTAGCCATTGACTTTAGACCAGGTTAACAGTACCAGATGAAGATTTCTTCCAGTGAAACATGCTTCAGTTCTAATCTGAGATCGATTGGTTACCCCTGTAACAGACTTGCCACTGCTGCCCCACTGAGCATGCCTCATCTGGCCTGGCACTTGAGTTGCTCACAGCATTTACACGGTATGACTACTGATCATGTTTCTCCTACAACAGCTTCAGAACACTGTCTGGCACAAGGAGGACTATTCAGCAGGGACAAAGTGTCCAGCTCGATTATGATCTAATTTTGCTACATCCTATGACCAGAGTATGGATTAGAAACAGAATATTAAAACTTTTGAATTTATTTGCTGTGTGTGTTGGGGGGTATGCTTGCCACAGTGTGAATGTGGAGGCTGAAGGATAACTTGCTGGAGCTAGTTCTCTCCTTCCCCCTTTACATGATTCGTGAGGGTTGAACACAGGCCACCAGGCTTGTACTGTGAGCATCTTTATCCACTGAAACATCCTGCAGGTCCAAAATGGGATGTTTTTACAGCAGGGACTGAATTAATGAAGCACAAAGATGCTGTACAAGAGATTTTGGCATAGCATGAAAGATCCAAATGGAAGACAATGACTCATTCCGTTCATCCACCGTTGTAAATTCATAGACAGTCTCAGGTGCTCAGTCACCCCCCACAATCATGTAGAATAATACCCTCATAAGTCAGCTGTGACACAAAATCCTTATTTTCTTCTAAAAACAAATTCTCAAAAACAAAGATGAGAAGTTCAAAAATACAGTGGAAAGAAACAGCTCACATACAAAAGAAAAATGAACATTACTGAAATCTGAACTGCCAAATAAACCACCAGATATCAGTTTAAAGCTCTAAAACTAAAAATAAAATGGTAGGGTTTGATAACCATGGTGTTGGTCAAATAATCCTCATAGCAGATAAATGGATTACTTACCCTTAGTTTGCACTAATAATGCCATGGGGAAGATCTCACGAGGTGGCCGCTCCACCCGGGCTTATTCTGTTTGGAGTTTATCTCTGAGAATTCGAAGCTCTTTGTGTTGCTGGCAGGCCATGAGCTGGTGTACCCACTTCTAGTGAGCACTCTGTTCTTAGATAAATGGAGAATAACAGTTAGAATGCATATTCCTTTAGACCCACAATCCATTCCCTGGTCACGTGTCCCAGAGGCACTCTTACACATGTCTGTAAGAGATCACATGAGGGAATTTTGTTGTTTCTAACATCATTTGGTGTAGCAGAGTGTCCAGAGACTTGTCTATCATGACGAGATTGGCCAAGCAAACTGTACAACAGTTACAGTTGAATAAACTAACTGTACCCGCCGTTTTACATAGGTTGATTTTAAAAAACATACTCCCAAGAGCAAGACTGAATTCATAGAGTTGTACCTCCTATCACTCATATAAAACCCCAAGCATGAGGCATGATGCTGTTACATACAGACACAATTATTTATGTTAGAAACAGGATGAGAGGGAACTGGCATCAGGGCTGTGTAAAATATGCATGACAAAGAGAAGTGAGATGGGGGTAGAATACAAAGGGATCTTGCACAGCTCCGGCTGATTTCCTGTCTCCAGCCATGTGTTGTAACCAGGACGGGTTATTCATGTTTAAGCAGCAGAGAAAAATCTATGCTTTTTGTAAGCCCAGACTGAATAATTTAAATACTATTTGCTTCCTAATTTACTTTTTAAAGTTGTGTGTTTGTTCCTTTGAGACTGTGACATTTTTTATTGAGTACCCACTCTGTCTTTGGTACAATTCCACAGCTTTAGGCACCATGGATACAGCTATGGATGACAGACCCAAAGACTAATAATTAGCATACTTAATAGGTCAGAGAGTCACTGCATCAAAAAATTTAAAAGAAATGTATTTTTCGGGCTGGAGAGATGGCTCAGCGGTTAAGAGCACTGACTGCTCTTCTGAAGGTCCTGAGTTCAAATCTCAGCAACTACATGGTGGTTCACAACCATCCATAATAGGATCTGATGTCCTCTACTGGGGGTGTCTGAAGACAGCTACAGTGTACTTACATATAATAAATAAATCTTAAAAAAAGAAAAGAAATGTATTTTGCATTTATTTATTTGTATGTATATGTGTGGAGGGCACATGTTTGCCTTGGTGTGTGTGTGTGTGTGTCTGTGTGTGTGTGTCTGTGTGTGTGTCTGTGTCTGTGTGTGTGTCTCTGTGTGTATCTGTGTGTGTATGTGTGTGTGTGTGTGTGCATGTATGTGTGTGTGTGTGTATGTGTGTAGGTCAGAGACAACTTGCAGGAATTGGTTTTTTCCTTCCACCTCGTAGGTTCTGGAGGTTGATCTCAGATCATCAGGGTTGAAAGCAAGTGATTTGATCCACTGAGCCATCTTGTTGGCTCATACAATTTTGATAATGATTGCCAAATTATCATCCATAAGTCTACATTACTTGCTATTTTTCTTTAGGGATTTTAAAACATGAAAACAGTTTTAGGTTCATAGCAAAATTGACGGAATCTTCAGACGTTTCTCATATGCCCCCAGCCTGCTACCTTCATAGTTTTCTCCATTATCAGAACCCACACCAGAGTATTAAGTTGATGAAGCCACATTGCCACGCCAGAACCACCCATCCCCCGCAGCTTACATTAGGGTTCACTTTTGGCTGTCATACATGCTGAGGCTTTACAGAAATGGGTAATGACACCCAGGCGGGCACCACTGTACTATCACATAAGTCATTTCCATTGCCCTAAAAGTCCCCCGTTCTCTACCCAATCCCCTCTCCCTAGTCCTACTGACCACAGATGCTCGAGCGGTTTCCATAGTTACCTCTTTTGTGGATGTTGGGTGGCTGGTGGCAGGTGGCAGGTTCCTGGTGTCAGATTCAGTGAGTTCACCTTGAGGTGTCCACCATGCCATCACAGTTCATTCTTTCCATCGCCAAAGGATATTCCGCTGTCCACGTGTTGCGTAATTCATCCACTCACCTGCTCAGGAGTAACATACTGTAAGCCTCCGCTCAGCAGAATGGCTGGGTCAGGAGATTAACATATCTGAAAAATTCCACAGATTGCCGATATTCTTCTTCACAAGCCTGTATTAGTTGACTTTTTAAATTAAGAGGATATTTTAAAGGAGGTATTAATACTTGGGCTACACCACAAGTATTTGTGTAAGTGATGTAAATAGGATTAGGAAAAGGGAGAGAGGAAAGATACCATGGAAAAGTGGCACTGCTCACGCCTACCATTGGTGTGAGTTAATTCCCATCTGACAAGGGCAGGTGCTTCCCAGGTGACTTTTCTCTGGCTGGCTCTGTCCTGGGAATTTCCTCCTCCTGGGTCATTTGCAGTGGGTTCTGGTATCATGCACCTGTATTGAGGGAGAGAGGAAAATCCACCGCCCCTTTATTACTAGTCCATTGTTCCTCTTTGGCGGGAAGCATCTGTGCCAGCACGCAGGTCCCCTACTAGGTTTCTGGTGAGCCTCACATCCAATCACCGGAGCCCTACTGTCAGGGTCTGTGCCTCCACCCTGGGCCCTGGGAGGAAACAGGATGTAAGCCTCCAAGCTGGGAGGCCTGAGGTTGCTTATCTGTGGTGGTCAGTAAGGGAGATAGAAATGGTCTCTGTGACCTTCCTTCCTTGGCCTGTTTAAAGACCATGACCCCGCTCCACTTTATGGAGTTAGTGGAGGAGTTACATCAGAGTTGGGTAGAAACATGAAATGCTTGTATTTTTTTTCCAATTGCTGGCTTCTGTAGCGTTTAGTTAAATTCCCTTTCCCACAATTTAACAACTCTGACTGATCTCATACTTTTCTGTGCTGCCCTGGCTACAAAAACTTCAGCCCATGTGAGTTTATGATGTGAATCTAAGAGCCAGACAGGGTTTAATCTCCCCTTTGGGAGGCAGGTCGCCCGGGAAACCCGTGGCTGGAATATGGGCATTGCCTTTTGCTCTCTGCTCTGTCAGTGCAGCAGCTTGAGATAGAGAGTACCCTGAATGGCAGGGACTGGGGCTGGGACTGAGATGGAGAGTACCCTGAATGGCAGGGACTGGGGCTGGGATAGAGAGTACCCTGAATGGCAGGGACTGGGGCTGGGATAGAGAGTACCCTGAATGGCAGGGACTGGGGCTGGGACTGAGATGGAGAGTACCCTGAATGGCAGGGACTGGGGCTGGGACTGAGATGGAGAGTACCCTGAATGGCAGGGACTGGGGCTGGGATAGAGAGTACCCTGAATGGCAGGGACTGGGGCTGGGAGTGGGATAGAGAGTACCGTGAATGGCAGGGACTGGGGCTGGGACTGAGATGGAGAGTACCGTGAATGGCAGGGACTGGGGCTGGGATAGAGAGTACCCTGAATGGCAGGGACTAGGGCTGAGATAGAGAGTACCCTGAATGGCAGGGACTGGGGCTGGGATAGAGAGTACCCTGAATGGCAGGGACTGGGGCTGGGACTGAGATGGAGAGTACCGTGAATGGCAGGGACTGGGGCTGGGATAGAGAGTACCCTGAATGGCAGGGACTGGGGCTGGGAGTGGGATAGAGAGTACCGTGAATGGCAGGGACTGGGGCTGAGATAGAGAGTACCCTGAATGGCAGGGACTAGGGCTGAGATAGAGAGTACCCTGAATGGCAGGGACTGGGGCTGGGATAGAGAGTACCCTGAGTGGCAGGGACTGGGGCTGAGATAGAGAGTACCCTGAATGGCAGGGACTAGGGCTGAGATAGAGAGTACCCTGAATGGCAGGGACTGGGGCTGGGATAGAGAGTACCCTGAGTGGCAGGGACTGGGGCTGAGATAGAGAGTACCCTGAATGGCAGGGACTGGGGCTGAGATAGAGAGTACCCTGGATGGCAGGGACTGGGGCTGAGATAGAGAGTACCTTGAATGGCAGGGACTGGGGCTGGGAGTGAGATAGAGAGTACCGTGAATGGCAGGGACTGGGGCTGAGAGTGAGAAAGAGAGTACTGTGAATGGCTGGGACTGGGGCTGGGAGTGGGATGGAGGATTAATTGGCTCTGAAGTTCACCTCCTCCTGCCCAGGGCCTTTCTTGGTGGGGTGAGCAGCTCTTTGGGTAGAACACATTTTAGAATAGCATTTCTCTAACCTCTACCCCAAACAGGTCCTCTTTGCTCTCCAGCTCTCTGGGGTTCCTCCTGGAGACATCGTTTTGCCCTGGTTGAGAAATATTGGGGATGTCCTGGGCAGAACCAGAAAGAAAGGATGTGGACCTAAAGTTATGCGTTTCAGGAACCCAGTTAGGAGTTAGAGGAATCTCCAGTTGTTCTTTTGTTGGGATCGGTTTCATCTGGCTCTCTCCGTTGCTGGGCAGGATAATTTGTGAAGGTCACGTGGTAAGAAACCTCATGAATATCATTCATTCTCTTCCGGAGCCTGCTATGACTGCAGAACACTTTAAGGGAAACAGCTTGTGTGGTGCTACCAGCTCAAGATGGCGGGAATGTAAATACTTGTTAAGGGAGCACATTTATCCGTCTTCTTCCTAGGGATTCTCACCAAGGATTTTGCCTCTGTAAGGCTCCAGGAGAGCCACAGGCACCAGCAGTATGCATGGATACTGAACTCTATGGGATCAGGTCAAACTCTTATGAGGTGTCTTACCACCACTTGAGAATTCAGAGCATATACATCTACCTGAGGCTGAGATGGGGGTTCCCCTTTTCTCTTTACACCCCAAAGTATTGTGCAAGCATGCCACCATTGGTTTCCTGAAGAGGGGGTGTCTCCCAAAAGACCCACGAGGTTGACTGCTTTCAATTCCAACTTTCTTTTTCTTCTCCATCTTTCTTTGATTGTATTGAAAACCAGATGGATAGGGGTCGAGGAGAAGCAACCATAGGCTGATGATAGTAGAGATGATTCTGTTAGACTTTTAAAAGTCCTTAGAGCGGATCCTTTGCTATGGTCCTCTCAGAATGAGAGACATTTTATCTTGTTTATCTCAGCTAGGATTCTTAACTCCTGTTTCAGAAAAAGTTCTATTCCACCTCTTCTGGCTTGAAGAAAATCTCTACACAGCCCAGGAGCTTGAGACTATCTCCCTTGGTGTAGATCTCTCCCTTTTGATATCATGTCATAGGTTAAAGAGGAATGAATAGCAAGTGAGAAGAACAGACATGTAGAAGGAGCAAGGGGAGGAGAAATGGTATTTGCTGGTGTATGGAAAGACTTGTGACATCATCAAGGGGAAGCAAGAAGCCACCTCTGAGACTGTCATGAAAGAAAGCAAGAAGAATGACATGTAAAATGCGACCTTCCACTCACCCAGTAGCAATTGCTGTGTATGAAACTGAGAAAAACTCTGCACAAGGAAAAATAACAGTGTGTGGTTCATCTCTCCTTCCTGCCTTGCTCCCACATGGTTTGCCCTCTAAAGTACAGAATTACTATCTATATTCCTGGACATAGCATCTCCTGGGCAAAGAGCTGAGCATAGAGTAAACTCTGCCAGGGGGTGGAGTGGGTGGTGGCGATGCGATAATCAAAGACTATAGCTTTAAATTTTAAATTAAATTAAAACATTTTCTCCCAATCTAGAGGGTGGCTTCCATTCCATCACTGAGTAGACACTTCCCAGCTTGCTGTACCGCCTCTTGTCAATGTCCCTTACTGTCTGTGGTTTTGGAGTCTCAGAAGAAAGACTCCTTTGCCCATACAGTGCATGAAAGTGTTTCCCTTCTATTTTCTTCTAGTGGTTTTATGGTTTCAACTCTTATACTTACATAATAGATTGTTGAGACTGGGGAATCTTCTGACCTTCTTAACGAGTCATTTCATTTCTTCCTTGGTTTTTCCTTTGAAGAGGGGGGTGAGGCTGAAGAGATGGTTTAGCTGTTAATGTTAAGGGTGCTTGCTGCTCTCGCAAGGAAACCCTCAGTTCCCAGCACTCATGTTGAGTGGCTCACAATCCTCTGTAATTCCAGCTTCAGGTTATCAGATGCCCTTTTCTGGCTTCCATGGGTGCTTGTACACACACACACACACACACACACAGAGAGAGAGAGAGAGAGAGAGAGAGAGAGAGAGAGAGAGAGAGAGACAGAGAGAGAGAGAATCTTTTTTTTTAAATGAAGAGAACTCAAGTATGTTTTTGAAATTAGGTATGGGAACTTCAGAGAATATGGCTTGAATTAAATCCATTGTGATGTTATGTCAGTAACATGGACAGAGGCATAGGCACTGTGTTTTAGATACAACTATTTTTATTGTCCATGTAATTCAGATGAAGAGATGGAATTTTATAAAAGTTGAATCCTCTGTCATTAGGACAAAATGTATAATGATAAACGCTAGTAAGAATGTCAAAATAACATTGATGTGCTAACTTAAAAACAATTTTAGAAGGTAGTAAAAGAATTTTTAAAGAGTTGTCTTAGGCCTTTGAATCCTGTGAGAGCTCAAATTTAGACCTGTTTGAGTCCCAATCCTCCAATGATGCCCCAATGAAGCAAACAAAAAGGAAGTCACCGGCAACAAATCTTTGAGGACTTTAGAGGAACTGATTGCCCCACCAGGATTTGAGGATGATGCAGAGGTGTTCAGGACCTATGTTGAAAAGCCAGAACAAAGTTTCAATGTGTGTTTAGGACTTGGGTTTGCTTTTCTGGTAGCTGTTTTTAGATCTCCGTCTCAGTGCAGTTTGCTTAACACATTGACTGGTCTCCCCTGACCCCCTCTTTTTCTCTTTGAAACTCTCCCTCCCCTTCCCCCCCCCCTGCTTCATCCCAGAGTGGCACAAAAATATATTTGTACTTCATAGAAATGACTGTGCCATCAGTATCGAAAGATAAACCTCCAACTCCTGGACATCAGACTGTATATATCCTTCTCTTCTTGAGTCGGGCTGAAGCTGTGTGCACTGGCTCAGGTGGAATTTGATGGTTGTGATGTGTCTAAGAAGCCTTCCCACACCTACCTGGGTCTCCTGTAATGCTTGCTTCCAAGCTCTTCACTTTCTCAGAATGCTTCTTGGAATTCAGGTATCACGTTGTTCAAGTCCCAGGTCACATGCACATCTGGTCTACAGCTTGCCCTGAGTTCCCAGCTGATAGAATTACTTAGAAATTCTATGGGTGTGTCTGTTTGGATGTCCACCCCTGTCAGGTCCTAGATAACTTTTAGTTCATGAATCATCTGCCTTAAATAAACCACAGGAGACATCTTGAGTAACAATGGCATCAGCCTGAGAGAGAACAAATGAAATCCATGAACCACTGAGTTTTAGGGTAGATTTCACACAGCTAAAGATAAGTGGAATAGTCTTTCTGAGGCAAGAGGACAGACTCATAGGTTTCCGGTGAGCAGTGGTACCCTGCAGCTGGACTCTGGAACTTCCTGGCCACTTGAGTTCTTCACCTGTGAGAAGGACACACAATCTCTCATCTCTGCAAGGATTCTTGTGAGAATTAAATATGGTGATCAGCAGCTAGTGCTTAGTTTGGGGCCTGGCATTTGCTAGGCAGTGATTAAATGTTGGCTACAATGATCATTATTAAAATTAGTGGTTTAGTGAAACCAAGCTAAGTGTCTCCTAAAATATCAACTCTTCCCATTTTTTCTTAATTTCTGCTTTACTCATTCTTTGGCCAGTCTTTGTCAGGTCCTTGAAGTTGAGTCACGCAGAGTTTGTGGCAGACCTGACTTGTTCTAAGTGTCACAGTTTTCCATCTGGGGGCAGATTCTCTCAGATGAGGTGATTGTTTAGGGGAGTGAAGAAATACGAGCCTCTATTCATCCATTTTGGTTTCTGCTTCAAATGCCCGGCCTGTGTTGTTTTTCCTCTAGTCTCCTCCCGGGAATTGGTTTTCCTTACTTAAAGGGCAGAGGGAAGAGAACAGGAAACTGATGTCTTACTAATGATGACAAGCATGAGGGTCACAGGGATGAAAATGAAAGCTGACCCTTCAGTTGTCCTCTGTGGTTTCTTAATGACTTGTTGTGGTTAGGGTCCTCGGCCGCTTTTCATAAAAGGAAGCCAGACATACGCCGGGGTTGTCGAAAAGCCAGGCAGAATGGCGCGGTTCTGGAGAGCAAGCATTTTCTTCCGACTTTCTGGCTCTGGGACGACGTCAATGAACAGTGAACTGGGACCGAGGTGTATGAGGATCAACTCCGATCTCACCTCCTCCGCGCTCAGACTCATCCTTAGATTTCAAGCTTCAACAACATGGCCGCAAAACGCCAACTTTCCGAGAGACAATTGTCTTGATAATCGTGGATTTTTTTATTTTTATTTTTTTATTCTGTCAGCCACAATCCCATGCTTGCTAGCACATTTTCTCTCTTGCGCACACACACACACACACACACACACACACACACACACACACACACACACAGCTTGATAGTGGAAGGGAAGGCTTTTGTAAATCCTGATTGCTTAAACCCTTTCTTTTGTCCTCTTCTGTCCGAATGGAGGTCTTTCAGAAGTTCTGTTTGCCTATGTCTTAAAAGTAAATTTAGCTTCCATAGTTTTGACCTTTCTCCTTTCTCTCTCTACTTCTCGGGGATAAGGTCATTCGTCTTATGGGTTTACTTTCATATCTGGGAGAATGGGCCATGGAAGCTGAGTTTCTTGGACTGAAGCCTAGAATGTAAGCAAAGCCTGGATGTTAGCTCATAGGAAGAGATCTCTGCTGGCATCCGTGTGCTTCTGCCGTGTCTTTGCCATGAGTAATTGCTATCTTTGAACTCTCAGGGACCTGCAATGATATGAAATTATACATTTTTAATAAAAACTCTGGAAGTACACAATTTTACACTGGATCTTAGCCAAAAGGCCGAGAAGCGATGAAGTACGCAATTTTTAACAATAGAGTTTTGACTTGACAATTTGCTAAAGGATTTTAGTTGGAATTCATCATTATGGTTGGGACACGCATTTATAGACATATGTGTTTATGTGTAAAATGTGTACATGGGCATTCTTTTGAGACAGGGCCCCAGTCTGCAGACTCTTGACTGGCCTGGAGCTCATTATGAAGTCCAAGCTGGCCTTGAATTCAGGATTCTCCTGCCTTCAGTTCTCAAGTGCTGGGATTATAGGCCTCTGCCATTGTGTCCGGCTCTGCCAGGCTCTATTGATTAGGGATAACTATGACTAACTAAAGTATGACTCTTCTGCCCTAGGAGAGGAGATTGGCTTTGATCCTAGTACACGTCTCACCAAATTGATTTCCTTATCAGAAAGCATCCTTTGAGTGATAAGCGTCAAATTGTGAAACAAAAGATTGCCCCGTGAGTAATGATGGACTGTACCTCTTGGAATACCTTTCAGGGTGCAGGGAGGCATCTGCCAGCCTTCAGTGGCCGCGCCTCTGGGGTTCTGCCTCAGCCTTCACACTGAGACTGCTTCCTCAACAGTCTGCACAGTGACAGGAAATGACAGGAGGGCAGGGCTGGGCATGGCTGTTGCCCATGAAGCCTGGTGGAGCCTTTAGCAGGGGTGGCTGTTGTCTGGGGGTATGGTTGCCAGGGCTCTCTCCTCCCCTCTCCTCACAGGCGGCAGAGCAGGGCACAACCCGAGGACCTCACGGCCTGATCCTGCTCACTTACTTGCTTGCTCGATTGATACCTCTTTTCTTTGTCTTTCTCTCCCCTCCCCGCCCGCCTCCACCCCCTAGATCAGTGAGATTTCCAAGTCTTCTCCAGCACCTCGATCAGTCCGATGCACAGTCCCAAACACAAGTGGGCAAGCAGGCCAGAGAGCATTGAACTCATTTTGTGGATGACATTTAGTGACTGTTTTGTGATTCGTTTTACAGTTGTTATCATTTGTTAGTAGACAGGTCAATGACAATTTAAAGACTGTATGTGCTGAGTGTGTTTGGCTTGCATGCATGTATGCACACTGCATGTGTGCCTAGTGTTTGTGGAGGTCAGAAGAGGACATCAGATCCCCTGGAGCCGGAGTTATGGGTGGTTTGAGTGCTAAGAACCAAGCCTGGGTCCTCGCTAGCACCGACTAACATTTGAAGAAAAGGTTACGATAAAAGCATTTAAGACGTGAAAGTAGGATAATCAGAGGCACTTGGGAGGCTGAGGCAGGAGGATCATGACTCCAAGGCTAGCTTGGGCTCTGTAGTAAGGCTTTTCTCAAAGCAATCTAATCCCTCCAGTTGCCAGCAACAAAGGAAACAGAGTAGGCAAAATGAAAAGGAAGACATTCTGTCCATGAGTCTAAGTTTGGAAAGGGAGAAAGACTGTCACTATTTTTCATAGCTACAAACTTAAGAGACATCAAAAACAGAACTGAGAACCTACTATGTGGGATTTAAAACTCAAGTTCAGAGAATTGACACCCATCCCAATTACTAACCAAAGATTAAGTTTACACCTAACGGGTGCAGAAATAAAAAAAATTTTAAAAAATATTTTTAAACATATTTTTAAAAGGTTTAATTTCTGTTTACAGATCTCTGTGTGAGAACATGACATGTTGCACGGGTATCCACAGAGGCCAGAAGAGGGCATTGGATCTCCTGGATCTAGAGTTACGGGTGGTTATGAGCTGCCTAGTGTGGGTCCTCTGAAAGAGCAGCAAGTGTTCTCCACTGCTGGTGTCGTCTCTCTATCCCTCAAGTGACTGTTTCTAAGAAGATATGCATCTCAGCTAATCAATCGATAAAGGCCACCATTAGGAAGGATTGGTATTGTTTCTTTTAAAGAATTATTATCGTGTGTGTTGTGAGAGTTTATGTATTATGATGCGTGTTAGTGTGACTGTGTGAGAGTTTGTATGTTTGTGCATGTATGATTGTGCATGGGTGTGTACATGTGTGAATATGCATGTGTGAGTGTGAATATGTGTATGTGAATGTGTATAGGTGTGAGTGTGTGTTTGTTGCATGTGCGTGATGCTTGGCTCACTCTTCTCACTTTTATGTGTGCCCTGTGGGTGGCACTTTCGTCCCCAGGCTTACCAGTCAGGTTTCCTTGTTCACTGAGCAGTTTCTAAGTAGCATCATTCTGACTACTGTGGCATCTTCTATCAGAAACAAAAGGTAGTCAGCTGACTCGAGTTGGAACCTTCACATTTTGAGTTCTGCTGAGGACAGATTAAGAAACCCTTCTACAATGTTGTATTTCTGACTTCTACTTCTCTTACTGTTTTCGCATTTGTAAAAACAGTACAGATATTGTAGAAAATGGAGAAAATACAGACAATTCCACAGGGAAGCAGAACATGCATTCTGAAACAGTTACATTTATTTCTTCCTCTCAGAGATGACTCCTGCTAACATCTTGGTACATGTGTTTTTCCAAGCATATGTTTTAGTACTTTAAACAGAGTGTTCTGTGCCTATCTTTTAACATTGAATGCTTTCATTCAGAAATATAATCTGAACACCTTCCCTCTGAATTAAATATTCTAATGCTACAAGATGTCTTAATTTTTTTCTTGAGTTACAACATACTGGTCTCTGCTTTGTAGAAAAGCAAATTAGCACACAAAATGTTGTATGAGATTTTAGGAATTTTACTGTTTGAAAACTGTTTCCTGTCCTTGCTTAAACCATTATAGGCAGCTATACAGTGTTCTACCTAGCGGTTAAATTAATACCTTAACATATTTTTATCAGATTTTTGCAACTATTTTCCCCTGTGGCAAACAGATGATTGAGAACTTTATAGTTCTCATTAAAATGCCTCTTCCCATCTAATCGCCACTATTCTCTCATCTTGCCACTTGGTCATCAGGACAAACTATGACATCTAGAAAGAGGCGGATAGCCTTTCAGAGATTTTACTTTGGGGATGGGTAAAGATAGTGAATCTGATCATGGGGAGCGTTTCTGAAAGAGTTCCCTATGCTTTTTATGATTTTCAATGACACGTTCTTTGAGAGAGTCTCAAAGGTTAGCTAGTTTCAACTTTGGGGAAAATGAACTTAACCTTTAAAGCTAGCTCCAAAATCTTTCACAGGTGTGATTAGGTAAACTGAGTAACAGCGAGCGTTCTGGCTGTCTCTGAGAGGGACAGTGTGAGAGGTGGCTTTCTCTTTCACAATGTGTAACACAGGATGAAATGAAAACAAACTTCCCAAAGGTTAACAAAGGAAACCTCCACGGACTAGTTCCACAAATGACTGGAAACTGGAACACTCACATGTAGCTCCATATATCTGTTTTATATTAATCTATTTTCTGTTACTGAAACAAAATACCCAAGGCTAGGTAACTTTTTAAAGAAAAAAAATCCTTTATTTGTTTGTTTGTGTATGTATGTATGTATGTATGTATGTATGTATGTATGTATATATGTATGTATGTATTTGGATAGGCTCTCGCTGTGTAGCCCAGAGTGGCCTAGAACTTACTGTCAAAAGAGAGCTGTCAACTTCTGGACGTTGAAGGCATGGCAGCAGCAGTAGCAGCTCAACTTTGCTGGCAGAAGGTATCACAGCAGCAAGAGTATGTACCAGAGGGAAAGAAGACTCGGTCAAACAGGAAGCCAGAGAGCAACTCAGGGATTGAACTCAGGCTTTTAGAACAGCCTGTCTTATCAGAAGTTACTCAGGTGTCCCAAAGAACTTCCTTAATCCATTTTGAGAGTGCCTCCAATAACCTTTGACCTCCTACTAGCCCCCGCCTTGATTTTTTTTAATTTTGTAAGTTCTTTATTCTGTAATTTTTTCAAATAAACTTTAATTATGTACATAACTTAAGTTTTTTAATTGGATATATTCCTTATTTACATTTCCAATGTTATCCCCTTTCCTGGTTTCCCCACCTCCCAGAAAACCCCTCTTCCATCCTCCCTCCTCCTGCTTCTATGAGGGTGTTCCTCCACCCACCCCACTCCCGTCTCCCCACCCTCGATTCTCCTACACTGGGGCATCTATCGAGCCTTCATAGGACCAAGGACCTCTCCTCCCGTTGATGCCTGACAAGGCAAACCTCTGCTACATGTGCAGCGGGAGCCATGTGTACCCCTTGGTTGATGGCTTAGTCCCTGGCTGCTCTGGGGGGCGGTTCTGGTTGGTTGATATTGTTCTTCCTATGGGGTTGCAAACCCCTTCAGCTCTTTTAGTACTTTCTCTAACTCCTCCATTGTGTACCCCACACTCAGTCCAACGGTTGGCTGCTAGATTCTGCTTCTGTATTTGTCAGGCTCTGGCAGAGCCTTTCAGGAGACAGCTATATCAAGTTCCTTTCAGCAAGCGTTTCTTGGCATCCACAATAGTGTCGGGGTTTGGTGACTATTTATGGAATGAATCTCCAGGTAGGACAGTCTCTGGATGGTTTTTCCTTCAGTCTCTGCTCCACACTTTATCTCCATATTTGCTCCTGTGAGTATTTTGCTCCCCTTCTCAGAGGAACCAAAGTCCCACTTTTTAAAGATTTCACCACTGAAGTCTAAGCATCCAACAGTTAACCCTGGGAAACTCTCAAGCTCTATCTAAGTCATAACAGCTTGCTTCAAAGAAAAACTATCTCTTAACTGTAATGCTTAACTTTAGGTGTCAAATTGGCTAGGCACTGTCTTTCTGATGTCGCATGCATGGATACTTGCTACACCTTGAACAGTTGATCTGTGATTCCCACAGGGCTGTGGATTTTGCCTTCAGTAACACTATTCTTTTCCATAAATTCACTCTCACAGGAGTCTTAAAAAAGCTTTCAGAAAGCGATTCTGTTGTTTGTCTATGACTGTGAACATGACTTGATCTCTGTGAATGTAACTCTGAAGAGGGTGGTGGGGCCATTTGGAAGCAATGTTCTATCACAGAGAGCACTAAGTGTGTCTTTAGCTCATGGATTTTCATGCTTAAATAACTGTCTTGTTTCTTTAGCATCTGTAACTATTTTCTTATTTCTTTTAGTCCTTCTGTAGAAATTTCCTCAGACTCTACATATCTATAATTTCCATGACTGGACAAATCAACCTAATGTGTTCTTGTTGCAATAGAATCCATGGTTGTTATTGGGGAAGGCTTCTCACGTCAGCTCTCCAAGGCAAGTGAACACAAGAGTGAAAACTTGAGGCTCAGAGAGTTGCCTGCCTAACTTCAGGTTACTTGGGAACCAGAATATGAGACATTTCAGGTTTTAAATCTCCAACCATATCATTGTCTGGTGGACAAATGGCCTCTTATGACAGAAAAAAAATCACTGATGAAAACCATATCAAATGAGCTAGCTCTGAAACAATTAGACTAAGGGATCCTTGAAGGCAAGAGGTATATATGTCAATCTTGGTATCCTGACAACATGACATACATACAAATACATGCATGTGTGTATATGTATACACACATGATACTTGCAATGAATGAACAATGCCAACTGAAAATAAAATTTTATTCTAGGTCTTCTAACTTAGGTTCCAAAGAAACCTATCTGTCCTTCTATAACTGCATTATACATCTATAGTCTGCATATCCAGTTATAGCTAAAAGTGAATAGCTAAGATTACAAATATTTATCAGGTTATGCTGGATCAATTACCATTATTCAGAGATATATGAGCATGCATTCTGATTTCAACTGCAAGCTCCTCTTTTGGAGATTTCCTAATTATTCTGGGCCCAAAGGAGAAGCTATATGGGTTTCCTAAACATTATCATTGTCTGCATCCTTCTCTTTGGAGACCCTGATTTGTTTCCCTTTGTCTTTTGAGATCACTCCAGAGGGTCCCCAGAGGACATTGACGTTGACAGAGAAAAACCAAAGGACCTTTTGTGACTTCATCCAAATGTCATAACAAAAGTAACGATTAGCATGCTTCTGAGGGATTGACTTTCAAGCAGGAACTGGGTTGTTTTGGAAACTTCCCCAATGACGTTGTTATTATTTCTCTGTGAGTGATTAGGTTGATAGATCAGGTCCCACTTGCAAATTAGTACAATCCCTGCAGGCAGGAGCAGGGGACCCCTCAGAGCAGAAGCAGTATGGCCCTCAAGCTTCCTTCTCCGGTAAAAATTGTCATCTTTAAATTTTTATTTGTCTTAGTTTCCCCGCAAATAACGTTTTCCTAATAAAAAGACCTTAGAATTTTGAACCATCTCTCATCTTGGCACAATTTATAACTTTTGAAACTTTCGAAGGATAAATTTGTAAAAATCAGCCATGCTGCGTAAGATTAGGAAACCTCCCAGATGTGGTATTAGAATGCTTTTGTCTAATGCACACTGTAGCAGCTCAGGAAGAATGTTCTGAGTGCTGAATAGGTGCCCTGTATCTGGAAACAAGTACTGTAAGTCAGGGCTGAAGGCTATTTTCACAGATGCCACTGGGGCACAGTCATTCATTCTTGACCTTCTGATGCCTTCATCAGGGTGTCTTGACTCATGCTAAGATGCTAGCTGCTGGCTCCACTGAGGATTCCTATAATTCAAAACTGTGATTTTTACAGTCTCCTCACACTCCACAGAGGTCAAGAGGCTAGATAAACAACTTCCTACAGCTGCTGCGACATGGGGCACACGCCTGCAGCAGAAAGTGTGTGCTGAAGAGATAAACACATCAGGTTGTATCTACCCACACACCTATGCTTTTTTGTGTCTGAACTTGACCCTTGGCAATTAATTTTAAAAACAGACTTAGGGCTAATGACTAAGAAGTCAAAAGCAGTTGTGCTGAGCTGGAATGACCAGCCTTCCCAGGAGGCTAGCTTTCCACCCAGGGTTTGAGTTCAGCTTTGAGTCCCTAAGCCTGGCTCAGGCACTTATCTTTGTTTTCTTCTGGGAGCTATCACATCTGATTGCTGCCCAGCGTCAGGTCCCTTCTGAATCCCTACTTGACTAATGTATATTGAGAATTGCTCTCTCGAGGTTCACTTACACGTACACAAATATTCTCCAAAACTTTGCTTCCTTCGTGACCTCTCGAGGATGCTTCTAGCTCTGAGATTCTGTGATACTCTGGACGGAATCGAAGTTGGCGGGTTATTTTTTATTTTCTGTGAAAGAAGCCACCAGTCAGAGCTCTACTGACATTCAAGTAAAATAATCTGTTCTTTGATAGTGTTTATGGTTCCTGTAAGTACTACTGATGGTTCAGAGGCTTAAAATGAGCAGGAAAACAGATTTCTTTTTCCTGCCCAAGGCTTTAAGAAATGAAGTTTAGGGAGGAGATCTTACTGTGTAAGATTTGTTCGCTAAGAATTTCAGCAAAGGCTTGTTAATTCTGAGTTGATTTTCCTGTCCAGTAAACCTCAGTAACTTTGTTACAAGAGCTGACAGTGTGGCTGATTGTCTCCTTTGCTAAACAAACACCCAGATGCCATTATTCAAACTGGTTGCAAACTTCCATATTTCTTTCTATCTCAAATGTTTTTCATAGACTCACATTTTGTCCATGCATATTATCCTTAGGATTCTGATATGAACATCTCAATTACCCTCCTTTTTTTTTTAATATTCATGGAGATGTGTATTGCCTTCATTATTACTTTTAAACAAATGAAGTTTCTAGGGAAAATAAAACCCCAAAACTTGCCCGCTCCCGTTTTTCTTGGCAGAGGCAGATGCAGTGTGGATGGTGGTCACTTTTGCATAGAACCTTTACTGAGTGAGTGCCTAGACCCAGGTGATGTTTGTAATCTGCCTTTGTCTTATTGCTTGGGGAGCACTTTACAAGATCAGAGAGTCCTCTGTCTCCTGATTAGCATTCAGAGAACCTTGGCAACAGGGGATAGAGCCATGGGAGGGAGGCAGGCTGCCGCTTAAATGGAGGGAAGCCACTTTGTGACTGATAAGAGTGATAAATCTCCAACAGCCCTTTGGCCCCAGGAATCACAGAGCAGCCCTCTCTCAGGCACCCATCCACAGATGATAAACTTTTACTTTTCTCAGCATCATCTGAGGGCAGCCATGTGGGTGAAGAAGTGTCTGCTTGTGGTCTGCACTGGATACCTGTCAGTTGGTTTACAGATAATTGACAGAGCCCAGAGTGTTTCGGAACGCAGCACTTAAGACCAGAAATAGCAGTAGGAACCGCTAAGTGTAGAGGGCTCCTAGCAACAGATGTCACCGGTCTACTGCAAAAGGTATCTGCTTTCAGAAAGTCCCAAAGATTATTTGATAAAGGCGTAGGTTTTAGAGGTGTATATACACGAACCTGTACACATGTATGGTCATTGTTGTTAATTTATAGCTGAGCAACATCACGTTTGTCACCTGGAGAGAATAATAATGAAACTCTAAAAATGATCTGCAGAGCCCTTCAGTTAGGAAAGAAAAGTGCAGGTACTAGATTAATGTCTAGTGACAGTTTGCAGGTACTGATTGAGTGCTCGTGGTGGCACAGAATGTCCCTGGCACATCTTGGTTATTGAAGGGCCCCTGAATGAGTAAAAAGCTAGACATAAGCTTTACTGAGACTTGTACCTGGTTCATGTCCTGGAAGTCTATATGAGGTAGGCTAGCAACAAGTACTCAGCAAGATGACAGGGCTGTGAAGTGGTTGCCTTGACACAGGGTATGGAATTAAGTTCCACTTAGTGTAAGACAGATGTTTACCACACACTAAATGTTCTGCTATGGACTCTGAGGAATAAGGATGATGCGTGCATTGCCCCTGTCTGAAAAGAGTTTTAAATCTAATTAGAGGGATAGGGCTAAAAGCCTTTTGAACAGTAGTATGTTTGCAGAGTCTAAATAATACAGTATTGAATTGTCTATCATCACTGTGGGGGATGCGACTCTCTTTCATTTAACTTCAAACAGTCCATGGCATTAAGCTGAATCACAGGACTTCTGGTGAAATAAGATTGCTAAGAAATGTTTGAGACATTTTAGTTCAATTCTCTTTATTTTTTTAAAGGAGGACATGGAGAAGCTGTGTCCGAGGTCACAAACCACAAGATAATAATATTCGGTCTTTCTCCGGGCCCTTGGCTCGAAAGCACAGTGAAGCCCCAGGTTCCTGCCAACAGCTTGCCTTCTGTTTGGTGATGACAAACTTCTATTACACACGCTCAGACAGATGCAGGGTGTACCGAATTCTACTCCTTACCAACACGTCAGTTCCCATTGTGCATCTGTTGCTACCTTTCTCTCTCTCAAAATTAACTCAGACCACCTCCAAAATGAGCCTTTTGGCTCATACTCATAATCTGTAAAGTGTAGTAAGTGTGTGAACTCACTAATATTGAACACTCCTTGGACCTGGCGTGACTGGCCTTTGTTCTCACCTAACACCCAATATCCCAGGAGAAAGACATTAGGCAACCTGCACCAGGCCTCACATATAGTATGTGGCTGAGTCACAGACCCAGTCCATGCCAGTTCAGTATCGTGGGTGCCCAGCAAGCCCCCGAATCACTGAAATATGACGGCGCCCATCAGAGTTCTGGCTGCATTCACCAGCTAGACTCTGTGTCCACAGTCCTCTCTTTAAACACACCCATCTTCCCAATAGGAGAGACCCTCACGCCAGACCTATTTTTGGTTGCTGTCTGGGAGTTTAAGCTCAAGGGTCATGACCCACCCCAACCCCCAGCAAGCTCTCATATTTGCTATGGTTTTTCTTTCTTCTTCAGTGAAGTCATCGGATTTAGTGAAGAGGCTGGAAGAACTAGATTGATTTGAAAATCCTCTAAAAGCATATAATTTAGGGTATTACATGGAACTGGCAAAAAGGCAATTTTAAGTGTGTTTGTGTGTATGTGTGTATCCTAAGGGCCACTCTTTTTTTTTTTTGGTTTTTCGAGACAGGGTTTCTCTGTGTAGCCCTGGCTGTCCTGGAACTCACTTTGTAGACCAGGCTGGCCTTGAACTCAGAAATCCTCCTGGCTCTGCCTTCCAAGTGCTGGGATTAAAGGCGTGCGCCACCACCGCCTGGCTTTTTTTTTCTTTCTTTTTTCATTTTCTTTCCAAGGGGTGAGGGGAGAGACAGAGAAAGAGAGACAGACAGAGAGAGGGAGGAAAGGGATAAGGAGGGGGAGGGGGAGGGGGAGGGGGAGAGATGTGTGTGTGGGGAAAGCAGCTTCCATGAGGACAGTTACTCCTTGATTCTTCTAGAGCAGTAGACCAGGCCTGAGCCCCATGTCCCACAGAACATGGGGCAAGGGATGGGGGTGGTCTGTGACCCACCTAGGAGGCCGTCAGATTTGAATAGGCTCATGGAATTCAGCTTGAGAGAGAGCCATTAAAAAGCAGGTCAAGACAGAGGCCTTGCCCCTGACCCTCAGTGTGGAAGGCTGGTCTCTGAGCAGGAAGTGCCCTAATGTGCTGACAGTGAGGAAGCAGGCCGTGTTTTTGTTTGTTTTCTCATAAAGTGCTGATGAACAAATGAAGGAGCGCCTTAAGGAGCTCTGACGGCAAGCTGTGAAGAGAGATTGGGGTTTATCAGCCTTTTAGGCAGGTTTCCTCTGGAAAGAATGCTTGCACATGCAGGTTCTGTCTGCACGTCTGTCCTCTCCCACCCTGGCGCCCCTCCCTGCTTGTGCCCTTTGATAACTTCGAATGCCTCAAAAACTAAGTCAGCCCTTTGTGGCCGATGGCACGTGCTCCGGGTCATAGGTTCCTGGATAATAGAAACAAACGAAAGAGAGATAAGGCCTGTTTCCTCAGAGCAAATAGTCCCCTTCTTGATTTTTGATTTTTTGTTTTTATTTTTCTGTTTATG
Organism: Tokudaia tokunoshimensis; assembly: GCA_036184795.1. NCBI lineage: Eukaryota > Metazoa > Chordata > Mammalia > Rodentia > Muridae > Tokudaia > Tokudaia tokunoshimensis. The sequence continues at coordinate 30,824,147 of BTHU01000014.1, forward strand.
GCTGGGAATCCTAAATTAATTTCTGCCCTCTTTTTAAAAGATTGATTAAAAAAACAAACAAACACACAGACAAACAAAAAAACCAAACTGCAAACAGAAAGTGGGATGGGATTCCTTTTGGGATCAGAGGCCAAATATGGCTGGATCTAAGACCCCACCTGACACAAACCTGGAAAATCTCTACATTACCTGCAGCCATGAATGGCGTGACATTTAGATCAACAGTCTTTGAGAGTCTGTGCTAAAGAGCGTGAGTTGTGAGTCCACCGTGGTTGTGGCATAGGACAAAGACCTAAATGGTCTGATCGGAGCTTAGTGGCCGTAGATGCAGTTTTCTCTGTTTGCAGACACACCAGCCTTGAAGGTTGTTCCATTTTGTCCTGAGTTCAAAGGAGCCTGTCTCTCAAGAGCAAGAAGGGATGTCCTCGTCATAAGGAGGTATCTATAAGTCAAGGAAAATCAACTTTGACCAGAGTGCCTCTCACTGAGGCTTTCAAAGGCTTTACCGAGGGTCTCTTTAGTCACTAAGACTTCAAACCAACATGGTTCAAAATGGGTTTGATCCATTCCTTAGGACTTTTCCAGGTATTTTGAAATATACATATATTTTTTACAATACATGAACACACAATGAAAATAGTACCATAGACTTTTTTGGGGGGGGGAGGAGGAAAGAGATTGGATTATGTATTGGAAGGAGATTAAATATTTGACTTGAAACTTACTGCCCAGAAACAAAGCTTAACATAAACTTGGTTCTTTCTTTCCTACGCGTATGCCAACAGATCACGTATCTGACAACTAGGACATTTGCCAATGACGGGTGTGGCCTAGGGATTTCTTGCTAAGATGAGGTACAGTGATGGTTGGTGGTCCCTTCAGTGGCATGGATGAAGAGTCCTGCATGCATGCCTGCCCCTGTGGAGTAGGCAAACATGAAATGCAGCCTAAGAAAGAGAGCACAGCGAATTATCTGATCGTGGTCTGAGCTTTGATTCTCCCATGTGAGTGTGGTGGTGGGTGATCACCGTGAACTCAGTCAGACTGCTGGAGTTGACTCTGTATGATTCAGCTTTTGAGTGGACTTAAACTGCCTTCCCTGCGCCTCAATTTACTCACTTGCAAAGCTCATAGACTGCAGAGGCTTGTGGGAATTAAAGCTCGAAGGCGCTTGGTGCAGTGCCCAGGCAGAGTTGACCTCTATCCCGTTGGCTGCAGATCCTAATAAACACTGCCCTTAGCACACGTAGATTTTACTCTAGATTCTGCCCTGATTCAGTTTTTATATTTGTTGCACCACAGGGTGATGCAATATCCTTTAAGACTAAAATCCTCCGACCTTCCTGCGTGTAACACACCCGTACGTGAAACAAAGAGCGGAGTTTATTATTGAAACTCATGTGACACTTTGATGGACTCCTGTAATGCCAGTGGCCTAGACAGCTTAGCACTTTTATGTGACCTGCCAAAAATTAGAAACACATACAGTTTATAAAAATACTGTACAGGAAGGCCTCAGACCGGAGATACTGTGTAAACATGAGGCATTAATGTTTTTAAATTTATTTTTTGTATCTAAAAAGAAGAAAAATGTGATTTCAGTGAAAGATGTGCAACTTTTGTTTTGATCAGATGCACCAATTGTAGAAATAAAAAAATAGTATGTGTGGTTTTATCAAGGTCAACATTGTAATTATGATTGATAGATACTATGGACTTCTTTTGAAATTTCCACAGTGTCTTTAATCTTTTCTTCATGTGGAATTGTTTCCTAAGACTAAGAACGAAGCTGGACTGGGGGCACACACCTTTAATCCCAGCACTAGACAGACAGAGGCAGGTGCTTTCTGTGAGTTTGAGATCAGTCTGGTCTATGTAGTGAGATCCTGGCCACTGGAAACCAACCAACTAACCAACCAACCCAAAACCACACAGATAACACCAGAAAGACTGACAATGACTGAAACCACATATTAACTTTTGTGTCTGAAAACACCAGATAATTTGTTCTTGCTATATAAGGAGGGGCACTGAGGTGGGGTGGGGTGGGGGGAGGGAGGGAGAGAAAGAGAGAGGGAGGGAGGGAGAGAGAGGGAGGGAAGAGGAAAGGAGGGAGAGGAGAGGAGAGGAGAGGAGAGGAGAGGAGAGGAGAGGAGAGGAGAGGAGAGGAGAGAGAGAGAGAGAGAGAGAGAGAGAGAGAGAGAGAGAGAGAGAGGAGAGAGAGACAGAGAGAGACAGAGAGTGAGCGAGCTCTGCCTCTCTCTAGCATGTGCAATTGATTCTGAACAACTGGGCTTCAACATCCAAGGATTCAATTAAAGGCTCAAAACATTTCTTAAAAAAAAACCAAAACATTTGTCTGAATTATACACATATTTTAAAATATTTTACTTTATTATTTTTATTTACTTTATTATTTATTTACTTTATTATATTTACAATTTTTGTTTTGAGACAGGACTCTCTAGGTAACCTAGGCTGACCTCAAGTGCTTGCTCCTGCCCCAGCCTCTCTGCCGCGGTCTCCCTGCCCTGGTCTCCCTAGCCTGGCTTCCTTAACCCAGCCTCCGGTTGGGGTTACACATGTACACCACCATACCTGGTTTTCATACACTGTTTTTCTTGTCATCATTCCCTAAACAATACAGTTCTAGCAGCCACTTACGTAGCATTTCCGCTGCAGTAGGTATCTAGAGTAATCTCAGTGCACAGTAGAATGGATGTAAGTGCTACACTACCCTAGAAGTGGGCCTTGAATATCCCAGGAAGTGTAAGCACTTTGAGGAAATTTTATCCAAATTTTAATCAATATCCCAGGGCATCAAGGGACAACGAAACTGTGCTCTGTGACAGGGCTAGGACTTGATTTGGACTAATGCCAATGGCTTGATCCTTAAATTAAATTGAATAACTAGCATATAAAGCGATGGGTCTCATTATGACTTTTCATACACAGAGACAATTATACGTTGTTCTTACTCATCTCTCCCCACTGTCCTTCCCCATCCCACCCACAGTCATCTCGTTGGTCCCCTGCCCCTACTCCTGCTTTTCTGTCACATATATGCCATTACACTCTCTTGTCCCTTCACCCCTTGAGTTTAGGGAGGTCCACCTACTATGCAAGATCATTTCCTAATTCAGAGTCTCAGTAGTCAGACACATCAAATGATCTGCTAATGTAAGCGGAGGATACTGACTGACTTTCTCTTCTTATCCCAGGCAGATTTCAGTAGCTGTTGTATTCACTCCCTAGGGCTGCAACTGTGAATTGTCACAAGTAGTGGGTGGCGTATGGATTAGCAGTGGGATTTAAAACAACAGCAATGTATTCTCCCACAGTTCTACAGGCCCCAAATCTGACATTGAGGTGCTCAAGGCCATTCTCCTTCTGGAAGCTTGAGGGAAAAATAATTTCTTGCGCCTTCTCAGCTCCTCTTGGTTTCCAGTGTTCTTTGGCTTGTAGGTCATTGCCCGTTGCTCTTTCCCATGTCACCATCTCAACTGTGTAGATGCTGGTGCTGAGTCTCCCTCTCCCTTCTCTTATAAAGATGCCAGTCATCAGATTTATGCCTCACATTCATTCAGTAGGTCTCATCTGAACTACGAACATCTTCAAAGACTTTATTGACAAGACAGGTGATAACGGTCTGAATGGATGTGAAGTTGAGAGGACACGATGCAATTGTTATCCCTGGGAAGATTTTTACTTGGGTGAAAAATCACTCCAGAGAGAACATATGATAACCTTTTCAGGGTCCAGTGGCTACAAGCAGACAAAACAGATGCTTCTCACTTTAATTCTGGGCTATCTCTGAAATCAGATACTCATTGTTGCAAATTGCCATAACATATGATAGTTTTGAACCCACGGGTCTTTTGAAATTTTAATGGACCACAAGAAAAACTTACACTTTCTGAAGGAGGAGAGATATGAGTCCCCTGAAGCCCCCTGGAAGCTCATGGCTGTGAACCGCTGAAGGCATTCAATGCAAAAGGCGTTCAATGCAGAAACGTTCCAAGACAAAGCCCCCTGGAAGCTCATGGCTGAGAACCTCTGAAGGCCTTCAATGCAGAAGGCATTCAATGCAGAAACCTTCCAAGACTCATGTCTCCTTCCTTCAGGAAGCCAATTATTTGTCTTCATTGCTTCTGGGAGTGAAAAGTGACCAAATGAACAATGTTATCAGGGGTCACATTCACACTCACAGTAGGCTTCAGGGAGGCCCCAGCTGGTCCCACATTGACTGACCACAACTGCTAGGAAGCTTGGTGCCCAAACAGGCAGGCACAGCACATCTCACATTCACACCATAATCCTGTTGAACCACATGTACATAAGCTAGCTGTCTGAGCATGCTTTTACGTCAAACTCACATCATTTATTTGATGAGGATGGCTTTGTCTCTGGGTTCTAGTCTTGCTGGACTTTTAGCATCCTTAAAAGAAAATGAGCTCATTAATGCTTCAGTCTTTCTAATGACTGCCCCTTCTGAATCACAATTCCCCAGTCTCCAAACTATGAAGTTGGCTTCCTTTATGCCACATATATCCCTTCATCGAGGTTCTTAATCAACCCAGAATCCAGGTTTCCTTATTTTGTTCTTGTTATAGAAATTGTAATCTAAATGATAACCTTTTATTTTATCTAATTGTTTAAATATCTCATTCTGCACTTAAAATCTATCTGTGATCGATGAGCTGTTTTGTTTATCACTAGATTCCCAACACGAAAACAGCATCTAGCATGGGAAGGCTCACACTTACTCTTTACTGCCTGTTGAACAATCAGGTGAGGATATAGATGAATGGATGGTTAGGGTTTTCTCATTTCCTCAAGCAGAGCTTCCCTGACCTCTCTGACTATGTTAGATAGCTCTATAAAGGCATATTCTTTCCTTTTATAATGTTTACCACAGTTATGATTTTACACTTATTTGGTTTTTCCAAAAGCATCAATTTTCTCACCAGATTAAAAGTTCTATGAAGATAGCAACCACTTGCCAGTGGGTTCCTTCTATCAAAAGAACAGCTCCAGTAACTATTTATAGAATGTCAGTGAAGCCTATTAGCGGCTAACTGGTATACCATGGACTTCAGGTACAGAATTCCTGTTCCACAATGATGAAGGGTAAGGAGTTGGAAAAGCAGGGAGGAATATGGAAACCCACTTGGGGCATGGAAGGGCAATCCCAGGTTGTGGGCACATGAATGGGCTTGGGTTTTGGGAATAGCTCAAGGTATTGTCATTAGATCAGAACTGGTTCAAGAGCAAGATGCTTTGATACTCAGTGAACGAGCTAGGCCTCACCCTTAATGGCTTCCTTTCCACCTGTGCACTTGGTTAAAAACCCCATAAGCAGCTGTGTTTGGGATTCCAGAGCCCGGGGAAGTCTTCCTGGTTCCACTTCCTATTCCTCAATTCGAACCCTATTGTTTTGATCTGGTTTCCATGGTTCCTTCTTGTTTCTATGAGTTTGAATTTCCCCCCTATACCTCTTCCCTTTGGGTTGGTAACTGTCTTGCCTCACTTTAACAATATGCTTTGCAGCCCCTGACTGTTCTGACTCTTCCTGTGCCCTGTACCTAGCTTAAGCCCTGGTGATTACCCCAGGCTGGGAGTAGTAGCCTGTGGCCTGGCTTCCTGTTTGCCTGGAAAAAGAGACTGAACACTGAGTTCTCCTGAATGGAACTCCTAGAGTCTCTTTAGAGTTTGGTAAGGATTGACTTTAAGATGTGTCTGGGACTATAGAATACATACCATGTTCTCTTCCTGTGCTCATGGCAGACATCACTAGTTGATCACAGCTCCCTTCTTACTGAGTCTAGCTCCACATTTCTCAACAGATAGCTGCAAGTAAACAGTACAAGTTGGTGGACTATACCCTTGAGGACTATGAGTGTGTGTGTGTGTGTGTGTGTGTGTGATTGTGCATATGTAAACTGGGAAGAAAAACTAACCAAAGCCACTAGTTATGGACAGATGAGGTTAGCAGAAGCTGGAGCGAGGTTGAGAATGTCAGATGTTCAATTAATATATTTGGCAAGTTTAGTTACTTCATTTCAAGTGTGAGGTTTGAAATATTAAAATACTTGAGAAAAATAATTGAGGAGGGAGATATTATTTAAAATAAGCCTCGGGGATAAGTGGCAGAACATATGCTGCTAATTAGCTAACTATTCCTGTGGATAACCACCGTTTCATCTTGAGCCAGAACAGAAATGAGGTGTTTATGAGCTGATACATTCAAGTGTACTTCGTCCACAATGAAATCTTAAACACCCGAGGAGTTTCGAGCTGGTTGACACTGTACTGGTGGAGAGTCCTCAGGTGCAGCAGACAAGAGAAGAGCCTGGCCTCTAGTCTGAGTGTGCTCTTCAGTGCTCCCTTACATCAGCTGCCAAAGGAACGGAATTCTCACATAAATTCACTGTTCACTTGTAATATGTAATACACCTGCAATTAGACTATCTCAGGGCTGATAGGAGGATGGCCTGGAGGTGAATCACATGCTTCCAAAAAATAGCTTTAAAATGCAGCATTTTAGAAATGATTATTGAATTTCTTGCTTGAACTCAGATCTCCAACTTGCTCATGTTGCCCTTCTGCTTGACGACATGACCTCATGAACATCTGTTGGCTTTCAACCTCAGACTCCATTCCCTATTCTCTTTGCAGCAGCCTGAGAATTTTCTGTGAGGAAATGTCTCTCCTCCACTTTTGATTCATGCTAAGAAGAAACAATGTGGTTTCTTGGATCAGCTGATCAGAGCTGCCTTAGTCATGAACGGTAGCTGGGTTTAACTCCTGCTCTTGTGCTCTCCTTCTTCCCTCCTTCCCTCCCTCCCTCCCTCCCTCCCTCCCTCCCTCCCTTCCTCCTGTTCCTTTTTTCTTCCTTCCCATTTTCCTTCTCTTCCTCCCTCCCTATTTCCAATCCTGTCTCTCTCTTCCCATAGATTCTCTTCTTTTAATTAACAGAAAGAAAATGTCTGTAGGTTTCTGCTGGCATCGTTGAGGTCACTGGAGTAGTTGACAACTATCTTGATGCTATCAGGAAAGCATGACTGAAAATGGACCAAAACCAAAGAAGAGTAGGCTAAAATTTTGTGGGACATTAAGGTCCAACATCTCACCAAATGATCTAGATGTGAAGTCAGTCATTTACTTACTTCAGTCCCCTGAACTCCCAAACTTCTGTCTCGATGAAGCTTTTGGGATGGGATGTTGTCATTTGCAGCTGAAGGAATCCTGCTGGAAAGTGTTCAGCATCTCCTGAAATGAGAATGAAACGTGGACTGTGGGAGAGGGGCAGGTGCTCTTGATCTCTCTAGTCCAGAAATAGAGAATTAAATAAAAAGGAAGCCACGGGTGTTTTAGAATTGTTTTTGATGGTCAAGTTTCACTGCCAATTTGACTGGATTTGGAACTGTGGAGTGTGGTGTGTCTGAGAGTGTCTTTGACAGTGTTTCCAGAAATGTTTAACTGTGGAGGGAAGACTTGCTCTGCACTACCCTATGGGCTGAGTTCCTAAGTAGAATGAGTGGGGAAAAGGTGACAGCCTGACCATCAGCATTCATCTCTCTTTGTGTTTGACTAGCTGGCTGGTCCATGCTCTGGTCGCCATGATTTTCCTGCCTAGTTTGTAGGTGTCCCCTCAAACCGTGAGCCAAAACAAACCCTTCTTTGAGTTGTTTATTTTGGGCATTTTGTTCAGTAATGAGAAAAACCACAAACTCACCATTTTTTTTCCTAGGGACTCTTATTGTACTGTATAATTAAAGATCCTTGACCAGGTCTATGGCTGCCAGAGTTGCAGTTTTCCTGATAAGGAGTGGATGCTTGGCTTTTCTATCCATAGCTGTGTTAGCCCTTTAGAAAAACCAACCATCCAACACTTAGCTTTTTGTTCCCTGAAGTGGAAAGGAAAAAAAAAAGAAGGATCCATTATCATTTGGGGTGCCCATTCTATTTGCTCTGCATGACTGGCTTTTTAAAGTCTCAGTTTATTCCACTGTAGACCACCAATGGCGCAGTGATATCATTTGACGTGTCTTTGCCACTGGGTCAAAGTAGCTTCCCCATTGACAAGATTATTGCAAAAATCTCTCAAATGATCTTGCCTCTTTCTTCTCCTTCTTATTACATGCCTTCTCAGCTGGAAAACAACATGTTGAAATGCCTACAGCGTGGATTCCACCACAACCCACAGACTTTCAGTAAAGTTCATTGTTTTCTGGACAATCTGAACTTCCTGTGCAGGAAGATTTAAAGGCTCTCTCTCTCTCTCTCTCTCTCTCTGTTTTATTTTGTAAGTGTTTTTCATTATTCATGTTCTTGTCCACCAGCCAAACTAAACTGTCTCCATGCTCACGCTGCTGTCTTCTTTAAACGCCCTTTTCCTCATCTTCGCTTATCAAAACCCTCAAAGACAAACGGTTCACATGCCTTCTCCTGCGTGAAGTCATCTCCACTCCTCCAGACAGGAAGACCTCTCTTTTCATGTACATCAAACAAGCATTGCATATAAATCTTAGGGAACTTATCTTCCTTTTTGTCTCCTACAGTTATTTTTATAATGAGAGAGAATGCAAACTTAAATATATAATTGTAATGCTGCAAGACGTTGGCGGAAAATTTAGTCAAACCATTGGAGAGGTCTATGCTTCCTGCCTCCTTCCTGGGTTTGAGCACCAGCACCCATCTCAGTCAAGGACCCTGATTGTCCCTGAAGGTAATCTCACAAGTTGCATGGGAGAAATTTTTGAAATGCACTTCAGGATTCTACTCTGTTTTCTTCTGTGCTGAAGAGAAAGAGAGGCAGGGGGTTGGTAAATATGACCCAGAGAGCTCCCCAAATGAGCAGCAGAGGCTTTGAACATTAGTTTTATTACATATCTTTCTTTCTGACATCAACGGTGGCTCTTCTTTCAGGGCAAATTTGGAGGAAGCAGGAGTGGCCACTCCACCAAAACGATGGAGCCATGGGGCTGTCTTAGAGAATATCCCCCCACACCCCTTTCCTTGATAATTTAACTGTTTATGCTCAAAATTCTGTCATCTCAAGCAGGACTACCCCCTAACTTTATATCCTCTATTTAAGCGCACGAGGCAAAGGAGACAGCGTCTAATGCCCAATGCTCACCAGTTGGACATCCTCTGCCATTGGGTGGTTTCATACGATCTTACTTCCACTTGATCTTCCTTTCGAGTGTCATGGTCCTTGAAGTCTCTTACTTCGTGCCAATTTCAAGGTGAGCAGAACCAGTTCTTTTTCAGTACCCCAGGACACAGTGAGAGAGACAAAGGCACTCCTCTCCTCCAAACGTCTCCATCCTCTTGTTGCTCAGGATTGTTACCAGCAAGGTATGATCGATGGTTTGAAAATTAACTCCCTCTGATGCCTTTCAAGGCACAGCTCAGCATGGCTGGGATCCAAGCTTCTTGGCTTGCTGAGAGTCACCAGAGGTCAACTTCACTCCAGAGCCAAGCACAGAGTTGTCCTCCAAGTGGAAGATTCTGTAGTCTGTAAGCCCTCACAGGAATGTCTGCTGGGCTGTGCTCCCTGTGACCCACTCACCCTGGTCTCTTCAATGGTCTCTTCCACTACCTTTCTTGAAGCTTCATTTCGGCCCAGTCCTTGGAGGTACTAGTGTTTCTCATGGGTATCGTTCCTTGATATGTGGCACTGAGATCTTGACTTATTCTGGAAAGCCCTGAGCCCTGTGCACAGAACATTATGGTCTGAAAGTCGTTACTGACTGGCCGTTGTGCAAAGGCTTGTTAAACACCTTCATATAGTGGGAATTGAGCAAGTGGAGTCAACGGACTGTAGTACAAGGCAGAGGCAAAGAGAACGGAAGCAGCTTCCCTCATTAACCCTTGTGATGACTGTTCTTGGCCATCAACTTGATTACATTAGAAATTAACTAAAATCCAAGAGGCAGGGTATATCCATGATGAATTTTTTTTCTTAACTAGATCATTTGAAGTGGGAAGAGCCACTTCTAATCCAGATCTTTTGAGGTGGGAAGAATCACCTTTCATCTGGACCATGCCTTCTGCTGACAACCTAAAGGGCATGGAAGAAGGAAGCTGGCTCCTTCTGCCTGCTTGTTTTCCTGGCAAGTCTATTCCTTCGCTGGTATTATAGCCTGGTTCTTTGGGATTCTGGCATATATTCTGGCATATTCTGAAGGCCAGTGGATACTTCTAGCCTTGTGGACTGAACAACTACTGAATTCTTGGCCGTCTCTTTGGTAGACAGCCAATGTTGGATTAGCTGGACCATAGCCTGTAAGCTATTCTAGTAAATCCCATATTGAGAGGACTGAGTTAGCCAGAGCTGACTCCATGACAGGCTGAAAACTGACAGTTTGGGAGACTAGGCCTAAGTTTCTGTTTCCCAGAAATGAGAACCCAGATCTAGGAACCTGTGGTCAACCAACCACAGCGGTGAGCAGTCAATCTGAGGATCCCTTGCCACCCTGGAAAGCCCCCAGAGCCCTGACAAAGGCACCCATGCCCCTGGAAATAAAGCCAACCAATCAAGAGGAAAAAAGGTAAAGGTCACCCAGTTCTGCCCTAACAGGCTTTAAATTGGCCCTGCAAAGCACACTTGTGTCTCCCTTCCTGAATGGGGATACCCCAGAAAGCAGGAAAATCCCCTCAGCTTTTTCTTTTGCATACTATTTGCGTTTGGTGTATCATTATCTTGTGATTCTTGGACCCTAACAACATATGTATTCATTTATTCTATAAACTGTTCTCCTAGAGAACCACGACCAATACAACCCTTTAAGGAATCCAGTTGTAAGGATAAGCTATCTATCATTATCTCTAGGGGAGACATTTTTCTGACTTTGGGTAAAGTGTACATTGATAGTTAAAGCTCACTTATTTGCTCTCTTAGCTCTACAGGGGCTGAGACAACTTTCCAGACTTATAAACTTCTTGCGTCTCACTCCATTGGTTAGACTGCTGGTGGCTCACACATCATTCTTATTGCTCTTTTGCTGTATCTAAGATTCTGCATTCAGCACTGTGACAGACACATTCTCTCTCTCTCTCTCTTTCTCTCTCTCCCTTTCCTCTCTCCCTCCTTTCTTTCTTTCTTTCTTTCTTTCTTCCTTTCTTCCTTTCTGAGACAGGGTTTCTCTGTATAGCCCTGGCTATCCCGGAATTCACTCTGTAGACCAGGCTAGCTTCAAACTCAGAAATCCTCCTGCCTCTGCCTCCCAAGTTCTGAAATTAAAGACATGTGCCACCACTACTCAACGACAGACACATTCTTAACAAAGATTTGTTTTTATCTTATGCATCTATTTTGTCTACATGTGAACTATGTGCATATGGTGCCCTTGGAGACCAGAGAGGGCACCAGATACCCTGGAACTGGAGTCGTGGACTGCTGTGGGACACCATGTGGGTGATGGGAAGCAAGCCTGGGTCTTCTGGAAGAACAGCCAGTGTCCTTAACCACTGAGCCCAGGAACAAATCCTTTTTTTTTAAAGATTTATTTATTTTATATATGTAGTTATACTGTCGATGTCTTCAAACACAGCAGAAGACAGCATCACATTACAGATCACCATGTGGTTGCTGGGAATTGAACTCAGGACCTCTGGAAGAACAGTTAGTGCTCTTAACCGCTGAGCGATCTCTCCAGCCCACCAGGAACAAATTCTTGACCTTACTTTCAGGGAACTTAGACTAGCAGCAGAAATGTACGTGGAAACAACTAGCCATTACAAATATACGGAGAAATAGGTAGTTATTAGATGTGTAGAAAGGATAATTAATTCCCTTTGAGAATCTTCATGGTGCTCTTTTGAAGATGACATCTAATTCATGCCTTAGAGAATGAATTACATTTCGATTAGGGAAAACTAGGGGAAAAGGAAACTTGAGCTTGAAGAACTAAAAAGATCAGGAGACCAAGGCTTTGAATTGCCTGCATGCTTCCACAGAGTAGCGTGAGCTCAGAGTGGGACTGTATAAATAGACATGCGGCTGAGGAGGACAGGAGGGTTGATGAAGGTTTCGAACACAAGTCACACAGGAATAAGTGTTCAGGTCAGAGAGAACCAGGGACATTTCTGAGGAAGGCAGTAGCCTGAGCCAAGTTGTATTTTATAGACACCACCCTTGGAACAGTGCAACCAGGCTAATGGGGGTGGGGTGGGGGTGGATCAAGACTTTTTTTTTTTAATCAAAATCTGACTTACTTAGAATTTTTGTTGTTGCTAAATTAGAGGTCGAGAATTTGTTCTGGCCTTAGTGGTTAGGAGCACTGGTTACCCTGCTCTTCCGCACAAAGCCACCTAGATTCATTATCTTGATGACAAGTGTGGTAAACAGAGCTGTGATGGAAGATAAAAGGCGTGGGGAGGGGAGATCTCCTCAACAATGTAATCCACCTAGCCTTTCTTCTAAGTTCCAAAAAATACAGGTTTTCAGAAGAATTTCAAGTTAGGGGGTGATGATTTAATTTTTTTTAAAACATTTCTGAGCTTGTCAAGGAAGGAAGCACTTGAACACTTGGAGTTTGTAAGGTCTGGTTTGATACAAGAAGGGACCCACCTAATGAGGTACAATTGAGCTGGAGAGATCAAACATGTCCTGACACTGTGACAACCCTGATGAGAGCTGTAGACAATGAGAGACTCTGGAGGTTAGAGCCACAGTTCATGGCGGAAAGCCAGAGGCAGGGAGGGTGACTTTTTTGCAGACAGACTGTTTGGAATTGAATAGGAGCATTTGTAGTAATGCATGCCCTCCGCAGTTAACATGCAAGCAGCTGTGAGGTTTCTCTGTTACACACAGCCACTGTTCTAGAGTGTGGAGATGGGGAACACGGTCCAAGAGAGAGACCCGAGGCATTTACTCTCCCATCTGCATTTGATTAGAAATCTCATGGTCATAGTGCTTGCGGATGAGATCAAGATCATGAGAGTCAAGTGAACTTGTGGTCTTGAGTTATTGGGTGCATGCTTCTTACCGAATGCTGTCAGAGACTTGGCTGATGTTGGCTCCCATCACTGTGTGACGTTTATTTTCCTCATCTGGAATAGAGGGCTAATAATTACAGATGTGAAAGGCATCCAGCCCAGGGTCTCTAGTACTTCACCACCTGGCCCTCTTCTCTCTGGCTGTTGGATGTAACTCTTCTGCATCTAATCATCACCTTTCTTTTGGAAGCTCCATACTACTCTTGCTTCCTTGGTCCTACTTGCTCTTTCTCGCTGATGATCTTTTTCTTCTCTTCCTCCCTTACTTGACTTTCTGTCCTGTCTTGTCTCTGCTCTGTGATATTAAATATCTGTCTCCTTTCACCTTGGTGGGACTTCCACTTAGCTCTTGTGTTATAGTGAAATCTCTGTGTTCCTCATTTCTATAAATGGAAACGTAATGTTTCACTTTAATTTCAAGAAGGGAAGTGGTATCTTTCACTAGACTTGTCATCTCCTGTCCTGTAGGGAGAGGAGGCTGAGGGTATGAGATCCACTTCAGTGTCTACAGAAAAACCTCACCGTGGTCAACTTTATGAATAGGTTGAATATCATTACATATTCCTGTTGGAGACAAGTGGCCAGGTCAGCTTTCTGCATGACTCCTCAGCAACCCTTCTGTGCTGTGCTCACAGTTTTGGAAGGTGATTCCAGTGAAGATGTCTCATTCTGCCTTCCAAGAACACAGTGCTTTTTGCCTTGAAGGGGAAGGGGGCTCTCCAGGACTTAAAGTGAATCTCTAAAAGCAAATGTTTATTCCTGTTGTTCTATACAGAGGTCTGAGATCTTCATTTATTCATCAGTAACATGTGCTGTTTTGAATGCGACTGTGAAATACATGTATTAGGAGCTAAACTCCTGACTTTGATGTTAGATGGTGGGGCCTAATGAGAGGGACTAGATAAAGAGGACTTTGTCCTCTAGAGTGGACGTATGCCATTATCTTGAGAGTGGGTTACCTAAGGAGATGGTGGATTACTTGTAAAAATGACTTGACTCTTCTTGCTCTCTTGAGTTGCCTCTCAGTTGCACTGTGTATATCCCTGGTGTCCACAGAGGTCAGAGGAGGTGGTGGGATCCTGTGGAATGGGAGTTGAGGATGATTTTGAACTACCATGTGGGTGCTGGGAACCAAACATGGGTCCTCTTCGAGAGCAGCAAGTGCTCTTAACCACGGGGCCATCACTCTGGCCCCATATTCATCCATTTCAAAAATGAAAACCTGAGAGTTGGGTTGAGAAAAAAAGAAAGAAAGCCCTGGAATTCTGGCTTGAACACTGAAAGGAATGACATCAACAGAAATGAAAGACAGAATCAGATCAGGACGAGAGACCAGAGGCAGACTGCGGTCGAACATGGAGGCTGAGTGAAGGAGCAGTTTTCATTTGGGAAAAACCATTAACCCAGAGCTTTTTAATTTTTATTTTTCAACTTAATCTCTATAAAAAGATTATACTTTTAGACTGTTTTGTTTGTTTATTTGTCTTTTGAAATGGTGTCTCAAAAAAAAAATCCAGACTGGTCTTGAAATTATTATGTAGATGAAAATGGCCTTAAACTCTTGATCTTCTCTCTTCTGCCTCTCACTGCTGGGATTACGGCTATGAACCTTCACACCCATCTCCTTAGCCTTTCAAAGCTTAAATGTTTGGGTACAAATAAGTGAGTGTGTGAAAGCGCATTCAGTGTTGCACGGTCACTTCTTCATGATGTGTTTGAATAGTAAGAAAGGAAAATAATTATCTTAGTGAGGTTGTGAAATAAGTGAAAAATTGGCTGTATGATCATGAAAATTGAAATCATAGGAAAAATACTAGGAGAAAATAAAAGGAATGCAGAAATAAATGGAAAATAAATTTATCTCAAAGGAGAGCCCCAGTAGAAAGGAAGCATCAGACCCAATGTCAAGGACACTTAAAAAAATAGTCACAAGTCAAAAGCCTCACAATGACTGGAGTTTTATGCTAAATGCAGTGATTTTTCACAGATTCGAACACCCCATCCATTCCAAATTCATAAAGGTTTACTTTTGATTATTTCTGGAAAAGATGGACCAATAGGTAAGAGCCCCCAGATAAGATGCCATAAGGACATGTAAACTGAGCTTGGGTACATGTTGTGATGGAGTTCCTGCATGTGCTTTGGAATGACAGTCTGGATACTTTATCTCCAAATGAGTCTCCTAAGAGTTATTTATGTTTTTGTTTCTGTGTGTGCCACGTGTGGGCAGGTGCCAGCAGAGGCCAGAAGACGACATCAGATCCCCTGGAGCTGGATTTAATGGGAGTTGTGAGTCATCCAAGTGGGTGCAGGGCAAAGCAGCAAGCACCCTCAACCTCTTAGACACCTCTCCAGCACCAGTACGTCACTCTTACTATCATCCCAAAGAGTTTTCTACAGGTATTTCCTAAGTGTTATCTTATTTGTGTTAGCACACATTTGTGAACAAAAAAATGCAAGTCAAAATTTTCAAGATATTTTTAACTAGTAGAGATTGGTGGATTTTTTTTTTTTAGTCCTCTAACATGCTCATGTACTTTAAGTCCATTATAATAACTACATCTGATAGGTTTCAAAAAGCAAAGAAAGGTTGTCTGAGCCAAGCATGGTCACTGGCTGAGTCATTGCTTGATTTAGACTTTCAAGTTAATTCATTTGCAAATAGTATCAACTGTTTAGAACTGGAATCCATTTACGAATGGCATCCAGAATATTTTGAAAGATAAGAATCACCATTTCATTGTGTTAAAATCATTGCCATAATCACATCTTATATATGAAACAGTAACTTTTGATTTGATATCAGAACTAGGGAATTCTGTGACTCAGACTAAAAATATCCTACAGAAATCCTGTAGTGTACACAGCTGACTCTAATATTCACCTTTTTTCTCTCTACAAAACCTTATGTTTGTGTATGGAAAATGGAAAAAGAATCTGGTTATTGTTTGTATTAACAATTGTATGTATGTGTATGATGTGTATGCTAGTATGTATGCATATTGGCCCATGTGTGGAGTTTGTATATGTGTGTGCCTGTGTGTGTGTGTGCACACGCACACATGCGTGCGCGTGCTTAAGGTTGTCAATATCAATTCTTTTCCCTTATCCACTGAGGCAGCATCTCTCAGTTGAATCCAGAGCTCACCAATATAGCTAGCTAGCATTCTCTGGTATTTCTGTATTCATTTATGGAAGTTGGAATTACAGGTGGGCTGCCATACCCACCCAGAAATTTTGTGGGTGCTAGAATCTGAACTCTGGTTTTCATACTTTCATACTTCGGATGTGTTAAACATTGTGTGTGTATGAATGTATGTATGTTTATATAGATGTATATATGTGTATCTATATAATTTTTATGAGAATTATATAATTTTTGTAAAAATATCATAGACCACATAATTTTAATTTACAGGTTTCAATGAATTAATTCCACAGCAGTTATATAGCTGGGACATTGAGAGGGGGCGTGGGTGTTGTAGACTGGTGAAAAACCATAGGACAGTCAAGACTATTCACAGGCCTTGTTTTTGAAGTATCTCTACAGATGGAAGAATGAGTAGGTTTACTACTGATTATGAACTCTTGAGTAACTCAGACACATAGGGGTGGGAGGGGGTGGCAGCATGTCTTAATTAAAAGGATACTCTTATTTAGACTCAAAAGGACATTTTTAATTTTCATTATACCCCTTGGGTGAAAAGGAGACCCCAGTGGCATATATACTCCATTTACACAGTGTTGCGAAACTTTGTCTTGGAGTTTTAAGTATAAAGCCATGGAAGACTGTTTCAGAGTTGTGGAGCTCTTCTCTTGGGTCTGGTGTCTGGAACCTTTGGAACCTGTCTGTCTGTCTGTCTGTCTGTCTGTTTGTCTGTCTGTTTATAGGAAAACCAAAAGGCTGAAAACTGGCCCCACAAAAGAAGTAGGAAAAAGTTCATGTCGTGACACTTGCAAAAATATTAGAACAGTGAAAAATGTAGCATGCTCAGAATGCTAAGCCAGGAAGGACCTGAAACACCTTTGGGGCTAGCTGGAGGACTGTGGAGGACTTCCTGGAAATCCTATCTCTCCCCATGTTTGTGTAACTAATCCCCTCCATCTGCACAAACAGATCAAGGGACAGGCGTCTTTGGGCTGTTGTCTGGGAGGAGGGTTTTTTTTTTTTTTTTTATCTATGGGCTGAGGTGGCTGACTTTGGCACTAATTGGTTCCACCTTAGAAGACAGTTTGGACAGTTATTGAGCATGGTTTCCTCACACATCTCAGAATGACTCTGTACAATTACAGGAGGGGAAAAAAGAGTTTTGGAGGGTTTATAGCCTATTAAAATTTCCAGCAGCTTAGTAGAAGCCCATATATACATTTAAAATACAATAATACAGGTGGACAGAGGTGTCTGGGCTTTGGGGGCAGTTCACTGAGAAATGTCCTGACCTGATTTGAATGTTTCACTTCACTTTGGATGACTGAGGTATTAGAGGGCTGGGTTAGGCATTTGTCATCTGGAATGGGTCCAAAGAGAAGTAATAGATTTTCCTTTAATTAAATGTAACACTGCTAACCCCTCACCCACCATGTTAAGGAATGCATTTAATCTTCTACTTGTGTGCAACAAAAATATGCAACTGAGCCTATAATCTATGTATTGAGTGTATGCAGAAACATAAGGTAGGGAACTGTCCAAAGAGTTCAAATGTGGTTGGGGAATGGGCACATAAAAATTAACAATAAAACAGCAGAACTGTTGGAACAATCCAGAGGTTTACAAATGATGTAAATTTGGAAAACTGCTTTGCCATACATGTAAATGTAAAATATCTATCCTGTATCCTCTTAGTTCTACTAATAGAACATTGACTGACTAACTGAAATGAGCATGTATGTCCATAAAAGAAGACATACAGAACAAGACTTACCTCAGCTTTATTCATAATAATCACCACTGTCTAATATAAGAGAATGGACAAATAAAATATTTTATATCCACAAGTGGAAAAATACACAAGAATTCTTATCTTATGGTTTCGCATACACTTTAAAAAGTAGCCAAGTGACATTTACTGCCATGAGAACTGTAATTGTGGTTACCTTTGAGTAACAAAAGGTGTTAATTGGGAGGGGTACAAAAGAGTCTACTGAGACACTGGAAATGTTTTCTCTCTTGTTCTGGGCTTGAGTCCCAGTGCACACAAATGTAGATACTTAAAGAGCTATATGCCCGTGGACCCTTTGTGTTGTGGAAGTTATATTCCTAAATAGTTACAGACAATGATTTTATCAGAGTAAGGTGATATTGTGATTCAGATGAGGGAGCCTCTTTTCCAGGGAGAAGGAGATGTACACACAGGGACATTGACCCTGTGTACTGAAGGGACCTGGAACTTCTGGCTGAATATTCAAGGATTGGGACATAAGTCAAGAGGCAGTGTGTGTAGTCAAGATAGTTGACTGAGACCAGGAATAGGCAGTAAGAATGAAGAGGGGCAGAGATATGGATGTTTCTGAGAAAAAAAAAGACTCAACACATCTAAGGACTGAAGTTATGCGTGAAGAGGAAGTGTATTAGACAAGGTTCTCTATAGGAACAGAGTCAACGACATATATATATATATATATATGAGGGAGTTTATTAAGTTGGCTCACAATGGTCAAAGGGTAGACAGCCCCATAATGGCCACCTGAAGGCTGATGAACAAGAGAAGCCTGTAAATACTCAGAACAAGAGAGACCAAAGATGCAATCCATTCTGGAGTGGAAGGTCTAAAGTCTGCTACCAAATCACTTGATTCCAGTCCTATGAAGACAAAATGACTCTTTGTGTCTGCAGGCACAGAAGGAAGGTCATGTTTAGAATCATCCTGTAGTGCCCAGGGTCTGCGTTCAAGCAAACTCAGTCATGCCTCATCTGTCAGTGAAATCTGGGCTGATTTTCTTCCACAAGTGTGATCCTTGGCGCTGCATCTGCATGGCAGGGCCATTATGTAGACATTTTTCAGTGCCATGAAGAGAGTTTCTAAAATTTTTAATTGTGATGCCATTTATGTTGATATTTTGGTACGTTCTATACTTGCCTTCCCCATGACCCTTCCAAGTGATCAAATCCAGAGCTTCGATGGATTTTTGTTTGCTCCAAACTCAGTTTTATTCTAGTATAGTTCATTTTGTGAAGCCAGTCTAATAAGTTTCCAAGCTGGGCAACACTGTTCCATCAAGTTCAAGGAGTATCATTGCATCACCGGGTTTGGCTCTTCCTATTACTGTCGTGTCTGCTAGGGGGCGCTGCAGCGCATCTTTCTATTCCGCTCCTTGAGTGATGTGGTGACTTAAAGTGTTATCCTGTTAGAGGCGGTTTGGAGATAGAAGGCAGCTTGTTTACTGCCACCTGATCAAAAAAGAAAAAACCCGTTATCTCTCTTTTGTTTAAAACCTTATTAATGTGTCTTGAGTGTACATGGTTCTTCATTCCCTCAGTGTTCAGCGTTAAAACTGCATGGGTTTATCAGGCTGTCAGGCAGAGCTAGGGGAATTGCAGAGGTTGTCTGTGCACTCCGCAGCTACAACCCAGGTCTCCACATCGAATAAGCCATCTTATTTCCTGGGCTGGATCAAAATAAGTACTACAGCCGGCCTCTCCTGCTGCCTTTCCTGCCATTGGGGGCAGGGTAAGAATGGCTAACAGAGAGCTTCCTGTTTCCTGTTTGCCTCTGGGAGGCACAATTCTAAATGGCCCCATTTCTCTGCCTTTGGAAAGGCTATTGTCCTCTGCCCTAAATCAACCCTCATGGGAAGTCACCTGCAGTTCTTTTCTTTGGGCTTTCAGAGTCTGGAGATAACCCTGATATGCTCTTACCCTGCTAGAAGAAAAAATGAAATGGTAAAGTTATGTTATAGTTACTTGGAAGACGTTTGTTAATTCAAATAAGTCACTAAGTCATCTTTTGAGTATTTCTACAATTTATGTGTTTGGACTCTGTTAGTGTGACAATCCTGATAATAAGGATTTGATTTGCAGATTTAGAAGAGAAATCATTTCTCCAGCTCACTCTGTTAAATTGGTGGATTTGAATAGGTTAAGGTTATACCTTGTGAAATCAATGTACATTTTCAGTTAAGGAATTGTTTTTGTGGGATGTGTAAGAAGAGAACTCCACTAAATTCATGTTGGGAGTGATGCATTAAACTGTGATTTGAGTCTGAGACCCGGGCTCTCTGTGCTATGATAGCACCAGTCATGTCTCAGCATACAGAGGGCCTGGGAATCCTCTGCCTCTGTGGATTCTATACATCCACAGTCCTCTGCGCCTGCTTTACATTTCCTCAGACTTGTGTCAGAATCACCAGAAGGCTTACTAGGCCATTAGAGTTTCTTTTTTAGTAGGTTTGGAGGGAGACCTGAAAGTTTGCATTTTAAGAAATTAGGCAGGTAAAAAGGCTTAGAGGGTAAAGGTATTTGTTCATAAATCTAGAGACCTGAGTCCGACCTTGGAGACCTATATAAAATTGGAAGAAAAGAATCAATACCACAAAGTTGCCCTCTGATTCCATATATGTACTATGACACACATAGCTCTACTCCAATGGTAATAATAATTATTAAGATGATAATAATAAATAAGTTACCGAGTGATGGTGATGTCTCTGGTTCAGGTGTGACGGGGAAGACAGTGCAGAGTGTTATGGGCTCTGATTAGATTCAGTATAGCTCAAGCACCAAGGCAATGCAGATGACAAAAATTTACTGTTATCAAGCTGCTACTGATTGATCAGGCATGCAGAACAGACTTGGGAACTGAACTGCAACCCTGAAGGGAAGTGGTACAGCGAATTTAAAGGATGAAACCATAAAGCGAGAGGGAGCAGGGTGGGCTGTAGCATTGTCCAACCATATTTTGACATAAGGGGCTGGACAAGAGAGTTTCCACCAATCAGGATAGGAGTTGGTTCCTTGGCCTGGGAACAAGAACTTAGTTTGACGCTGCTAGAAAACTGGAGAAGTTGTCCTTAAGATAGCTGGACTTAGACAACTGGCTCCTTACAAGTTGTCCCCGAGATGACTGGGCTCAGACAACTGTTTCTTTATAACAGAAGCTGTTCAGCTATTGGGAAGTCCCCAGCTCCTCCAGGGCCTGGGACCTTGAACTTAGTTTTCCCCCATGATTAAATGGAGTCTGAAAACAAAATGGCAGTATTTAGGACACATTTCTTTTTCTTGTTCCCAACACAGAGGTTCTTCTATCTTGTATTCTTGCTGAGACCATTTTAGGTCTAATGAGAATTTATTTTCTTTGATGGAGAATCCCATAGAAAATTGTACCCAATTCTATTTTAGACACCAGAGGTCATGATACCCCAGCCAACTTATTTTATTTTTAGCTTCTGTTAAATTGCTTGCTTGCACAAAGCCTTCCCCTGAAGCTGCAGAGTGAGATAGCAGGATATGGGTTTTGCCTTTAAAGAGTCGTTATCCTACACACTCAGTGCTACAGTTGGGTCTTTAATACCTGAGTGCAGTCCCAGACATGTGGAGCAAAGAATTTCAGTTGGCTATGAACTGTGTCTGAGTGGTCATCTCCAGTGGGCTTCCTGCAACACAGGGTTCACACTTTGAAGAACAATGCTTGAAGCATCTTTGTCAGACAAATTAATGACCTTCCAAGTCCACACCCCCAAACCCCAGACCTTGGATTGTGTTAGTCTGATGACAACGTGGATTTAAGAGATGATTTCATTATGGAGCTTGAGAGGTGGCTCTGATTTGTATGGCTTGCATGGGTCCAGGCTAATCATGAGGGGCTTGAAGCAAACAGATCAAAGGCAGGAGGAAAGACATGGTGACAACTGTAGAGCTGATGGAGGACTTTACAAAACAAGGAATTTAGGCAGGCAGTCTGTAGAAGATGGACAGGATGAGGAAAAGATCTTCCCACGGAGCCTCCAGAGAGAGAGAAAAGTCCTATCAGCACTTTGCTTTTTAGTCATGCGAGACTAATTTTAGGTTTCTGGTTAAAGGGTTGTTTTGAGACATGTTGTCATTTGTTACAGTGGCTACAGGAAACAAACAGCACACATACTGCAGACTGTCTAAATCTTATCTCCGTGAGTTCGAATTTTAGTCTTCCTCAACCCGAGTCTTCAGGATGTTGTCACTCATGGATGTCAGTTCAGAACTTTCTTTCCAGGAATTCCTAGGTGATTTGTTATCTTTTACAGTTACATTAATTGCTCAAAAGACCACATTCATTTAACAGTTATAATCCAAACTCCCAGCTGAGGCTGGTGAGGAAAAGTTCAATGCCCACTCCTAAGGTGCTCCTACTCTGTTAGGGTAGTTGTTGTGACAAGGCCATTTCAATCTTACATGTCACACAGATGAATACATTATATAGCTACATGTTACTATATGTGTCACATGTAGTTTATCAATTGTAACGTATAATGTACCACCTTAGCGTACAATCTTTAATTTATTGAATTTCTACAGAAAGACAAAACACTTTCTGTGTGGAAGAGCAATTTGTATTCAATTAACTTTCTAAAAGGCAGTAAATGGTTCTCTTTTTTGGAGGCACCTGGCGTTGCTTCTATGTTTTTGTGTTCCAGGACAAAAGACTGCACCAGGGACACAGGGTTAGAAGTAGAAACAGAAGCAGAATTAACAGAAAGACAGTATTCCTCCCCTGAGGATGGGAGAAGAGTAGCGAGTAGGGAAAAAAGCATATATTCCAAAAGTGCTCAGCCCAGAGGCTCAGGCTCTGGATAGGTTACTCAGGTAGCACCAGGCTCTCCTCTCTTGCACATGCGCTGTTTGTTATGTGTAGCCGAAGCAGAGAAGGGTTTCATTTTCCACCAACTGACTTCATTCACAGATCAATCTTGCTGCTGTTTTCTCCAGTCTCTACTATCCTGCCTTATTTGGCCTACGTTAATTATTTTTAAAAGTCTGGAAGAAAATTATAATTCTCCAAGTTCTTTTTATGAAGTAGGGACTTTAAAGAGTTTGGGTCCACCCATGGTTTAAGAGTGGCTAGAGAGAGAGATAAGGAGGGATCTTTTTGGAACCAACGCTTGCATTTAACATGACAAGAGCACTGAGCAGGGTTTTTGTTGTTGTTGACTTTTTGTGGTTGTTGTTTTTGTTTTGTTTTGTTCTGTTTTTCGGGACCAGGTTTCTCTGTGTAGTTCTGGCTGTCCTGGAATTCACTCTGCAGATCAGACTGGCCTCAGACTCAGAGATCCAACTCCCAAATGCTGGGATTAAAGAAGTACACCACCACCGCCGCCCAGCCCTGAGCATGTTTGAAGAGGCCGAAGTTCCTGTTTTGGACCAAATGATGCTTTTGTAGAATGGTGAATCTAATTTAATCATCTCTAAGGTTTTCAAGTTCCAAAGTTTGTGTTTCTGTAGTATTTGTACCTCGTGCACTACCTAAAATCACAACACCTTGCATCTGAAAGAGAGGCTTGATAAATAAAGTAATCCCATTTGTTTGGATATATTCCAAAAGTCCTGTAGTCCACTCATTGAGAAAGTTTATTCAGCTCTGTTTCTGGAACAAAGTGGGGTTTTCAGACTAACATGAAGATTTAAATTCTGATTTAGGATGAAGTTATTTAGGGAGTTTACGTGGTCAACAAAGTATAACAATGTCACACATGTGTACTATCTCTATCCTTGTCTTAATTTTAAAAAATACCTCAGTCTCTCAAGCATCATGAAGCCTTCCAGTTGCTTATGGAGCATAAGGCAGGGTTCTAGGTGTCACTGGGGTAATTTGGCAAATGGAAGCTATGAGAAATGTAATATATCCCAGAGATTTTTCAAAAATTAACATGCAGAAGACATTTGGCAATGCTGGCTTTTCATCATGTCTTCAACTGACAATGATTAGGAATGATGGATCCAACCAGAAAATCCTCAAGTCCTCAGTGGCACTTGGAAGTTACCAAGCAGAGAGAAGTTGAGAGGTCAAATCCCTAAAACAAGAGAAACAGAAAAATGAAACTGGTCTTTGCTGTCTCGTTCTTCATAGAAGTCCTGGGTGAAGTCTGTGAGTGGAGAGTGAAATATGAAGAAGCTAAACCAAAAAGCTAAAAGAAACTAGGGCAAGCCTAGTTTCTATGCTGTTGTACAGATAGCAGAATAACTTCTGTTATTTAGGACTCTCCAAAAAGGAGGGGCTCCTGGGCTTCATTTTGGATTTTTGAAGGATGACATTCTAGGAGTGAGAATAACTATAGACAACACCAAAATAAACCCCTTCTCATGACAGCTCAACTATGATTAAAATACATACAATGATTATTCTCGAGCTTTGAATCCTGACCAAAAGCAGAAGTAATAATCTCTGGTCATTATATCATACAGATTTGATATAAAACATATCATGTTTTTATAGAATTTTTCTAATATTTGACATATAATAAAAACTTGCCAGAAGGTACCACCAGACAAAGCCAATGACCAAGGTTTTGTTTCAGAAAAAAGTAGACAATGCCTAGGGATACAGAACAAAAAAGTATCCAATTTGAAGCAGCAGGCATAATTTAAAAAAAATCCTGGTGTATTCAGAGATTATATGTCAAGATGAAGTCTCTCAGCAGAGAACTAGAGACTATGAAAGAGGGCTAAACAACATTTTGCAAGAGTAACTGAAATTAAAATCCCAATAGGAGGTTGAAGAGCATATTAGATATGGTCAAAGAAAAGATTATCAAACTAGAAGATAGAGCAGAAGAAAATGTCCAGACTGAGTCAACAAGAGAAATTCAGTTCCTTACATTTTCTTTGATTTTTCTCATTAGTGTTGTATAGCTTGGACCCCATAATTTTGTGCATTTATAAAATTATCTTACTAATTTTAGCATTCATTTCGAGGATATAGAAATGAAGTTAGTTCATCAACTTACCTGCTCTACTTTCAGAAAGCTTTCCCCCTCCACTTTTGTTTAACTGTACTACATTGGATTTTTAATACTATTCAGTATGAATGGTGAGAGTGTACATTACACTTTATTGCTGATCTCTGGTACACAGCATTTTCCTTCTCTTTGAGACACAAAGTTACTTGTAAGTTTTTGTTATGTGTTCATTATCAAGCTGCATAAATATTCCTGTATTCTTCTTTATTCTGACAATGTTTAGCATAAGTATGTTAAATACTAGCAACTATTTGTAGATTGATTGATATGGTCATATCATCTTTCTTCCTTAGCTTGCTAATATTATAGAATACAATGGTGAGTTCTTAAATATTGATCTAGACTTCACTACCAGAACTAGTCCCATTTGGTCACAATATAGTCTTTTAAATCTGTGGCTGAATTTTATTTTGTTACTGTTTTTTTTCTCAGTAATTTTGGACTTATTCATTAATATTGAACTATAGTTACTTTCTATGTACTGGCTTATTTTAAATTTTTTATGTCAGAGTATGTTAACTTTATAAAGTGAATTGGGAAATATTCCCCTTGTTAGTTTTGCTGCAAAGGACCAGATAGAATTAATATTAGTTCTTCCTTGGATAATTACAGTGGTGAAAGCATTTGAGCATGGTGAACTCTATGTCAGAAGCCCTAAACATCTGAAGTTTGTTTCCCCTGTTTTTGTTCCTTTACCATCTCCCCATCTCTAATATATTTAGCTATTTCCTCTACACACCTTTAGAACTGCCTCAAGGAGCTTTATACTTTGTTTCACAAAACACCATTTGGGAGACAGGAGGAGAAGCAAAGCAACTGTTGATTCGTCTCTCCACACATCATTTATGCACTCGTTTCTGAACCCCAAGGCTTTCTCTTCCTTTACTGGCTCTTTTCTGGGTAGAAGGACATCAGTTGACCTTTGAGGGTCGGCCCACTGGCAACACATTTTCTTAGCTTCCGACTCACCGAGAATGTCTTTCTTTTCTCTTCATTCCTTGGGGTACTTTTCCTGTATATACGGTTGTGGGTTGGCAGTTGTTTCAAAGCGTGAGACATAAGGTGCCAATTCCTCCTGGCCTCTGTGGCTCTGATGAGAGAGAGAGATGAGGGAGTCAGTTATTTCCTCTCTTGGGGCTGCAACTATCTAAGCTCTCAGAGGTTTAATCACACAGTGTGAATTAGCACGGAATTCTTAGCCATTTGTATAGCGTTAGAGGAGATTCTGAGTCTTCTTTAGGCCTTCTGTTTAAGCCTGGCTTTTTTTTCTTAGGCAGCTCCAGCAAGGGAAGGGGAGGAAAGGGATTATTATTCCCAAGTGCAGCTGGAAGTGTGTGCTTCCCATTAACCCTGTGTATCATCCGAAATGGGAGTTCCTCACAACTGCTGTGTGGAGAGACAAGTTTACCTTCCTACATGGTCCGCACTGATGCAGGGCAATTGCTCTTCCTTTCTGATGATGGTTGAAGTTCTGACTCTTTCCCAGGCATCCTCTGATTCAGCCTGGCATTGAAGGAGAGAACTTCCTCCCTACTGATGGGTTGCAGTGAAAACCCAAGCTCCATCCTGGTCTCCACTGATGCTGTGGTGTGTTGCCAATAGGATGTGTGTATGTGTGTGTGTGTATGTGTGTTTGTGTGTGTGTGTATCTGTATGTATGTCTGTGTGTCTGTATCTGAGTGTGTGCTGTTGTCAGTTGGAAGAGAACAAGTCCTGGTTTCTTACATGATTATTTAATATTACCACATCAGAGTGTTGGGCTCCTGTCTCAGCTCATTTATGCTGTGAAATAAAACACTACATCTAGGTAATTTTTTAAGCACAGAGACAATTTTCATAGA
The DNA here is from genome assembly GCA_036184795.1 of Tokudaia tokunoshimensis. Lineage (NCBI taxonomy): Eukaryota > Metazoa > Chordata > Mammalia > Rodentia > Muridae > Tokudaia > Tokudaia tokunoshimensis. The sequence continues at coordinate 30,850,921 of BTHU01000014.1, forward strand.
CCTGGAGGTTTAAAGTCTAAGATCAGGAAACTGGTATGTATGTTCAGTGTCTTCTGAGAACTTTATGGAGTCTTCCAAGACGGTACCATATCACCACGCAGAATTCTTGCCTCTTAGTATGGTTATAGTGGGTATCAAGTTTCAACATGAATTGAGGAGAGAATGTAAATGTTCGAGTCACAGAAGTCACCTTGCTGCAGTTATGGAGAGTGAAGTCTGGGTCCCTCACTCAGCCTTTGCTGGATCCTAGCTGGGGTAGCCATGCTGTTGATTGTGTGTTGTTCTTGGTGAGGGAAGAATGACTATTCTCTGAAGGTTTGCATCTTGCTAGGTTTCACCTTTCTTCCAGACAGGGCTAGCTTCGGGTAGGGCCTTTTATCTTTTTGAGATCTGTAGCCACTGGCATGCTTACTTTGCTCACCTTTAATGTCATGTCTGACCTATGTAAGGAATTCAATCCTAAGTCCAATTTCTTAGGTCCAAGATCTCTGAGGGGTCTACCTTTTCCTATTTTTCATATGACAGTTTGGGTAGGTGTGGGGGAGTGGTGGGAATGGGAGTAGGGTGGGTGGCATGGGGGTGGGGTGAGAGTGGGGGTGGGGTGCAGTGGGAGTAGGAGTGGGGATGGGGATGGGGTAGAGATGGGTATGGGAGTGGGGGGGCGGGGAGTAGAGCCAGTGAGAGGCCCTGAGAAAAGTGTTTCTGTCCCATCTTTCCAGACTGTGCCTTTTGCTCTTTGTGTATGGATACTTACTGTTAAAGATGAGTTCATCTTACAACTCTGGATAGCTGGGCTATGAAGGGAAGGCATTCCTGAGCTCCCCCTGCTGAAAAATGGCTTCCCACTATGATTTGTACCAGTGGATGCTCTATTTAGCCTTTACTGGGAGCTGTTCATTTCACTTGTACCAGGAGGCTCTAACCAGCAAGTAGTCAGCCTGGCTAACACTTCCCCCTCACTTCTGACTGCTGCTGAGGCCCTGGTGATTCCCCAGTTAACTCACTCCTTGCAGGAAGAGGAGGACAGAGTAGGGAGAGAGGCCTGGCTGCCAGTTTCCTCTCTCTTTCTTTTATCCTTTCCCTCTCCCTTGATTCAAATTGATCCAAAATTTACAGAAAAGGAAAGTATCGTATTTTCACAACAGATAAGAAAACCATGTTTGCTCTTGTTAGACACCAAAGGGAGGAGAGGCCATTGGTCTTGGAAAGACTTGATGCTGTAGTGTAGAGGAATACCAGGACAGGGAAGCAGGGGAGGGTTGACTGGGGATCAGGGGGAGGGGAGATGGCTTATGGGATTTTTGGGGGAGGGGGGAACCACGAAAGGGGACATTTGAAATGTAAATAAAGAATATATCTAATTAAAAAAAAAAAAGAAAACCGTGTTTGGCTTTATGGTATGAGGATACACTCTTCAGTCAGGACAATGGAGGTGCTCCCTTACGGTTTCCATGGACTGAGGAACACTTCAGGAGGCAGGGTTTCTTACTCTTTATCTCCCTTTATCATTCGGATGTGAAAATCTTATTGGAGGGGAAATTGAGCAGGTAATGAGTATAGCTTACATCCTGGGGGCCTTGAAATGCAGTTTACTAAACCAAACACAAAAGACAACAGTCTAAACATAGGTTCTGCCATGGTCAAGCTTTTCCTGCGAAAGAATTAAAAAAAAATCAACAACAACACAAAACCCTAAGCAGGTGAACTGTCACACTTCCTATTGTTTGTCACAGGCGAGAGTTTGGGATTCCGCAGTGACAGCTGCCAGAGGCCTAGCATTTCAGCAGAGAGGTAAAAAGCAGGGTAAAAGTTGGGAGTATCTGGATCTTCACCAACTCTGAAGCCTCTACAGCCGCTGGTCTTATGACAGGGCTCTGTGCTTTCTACTTGAGTCCTGTGCCCAGGGACTGGCATTAATTATTCTTCAAACCGAGGGAAGAGTCAACCCCAACCCTATAGGGTCAGATGTCTCTCAGGCTGCAAAGTTCAAGAGAAGGACGGAGAGTGATTTGGGTCATGTTCTCATCTCTCTGCTGTGAGAGTCTGGAGGGTCACTTTCTAAAGGATGTCAGAAAGCCTAGAAAGGCCAGTGGCTCTGATGGTGACAGTGGAGTCCCAAAGGGGGGGAAGGGATGGATGCAGAGAGATATGGAGACAGAGAGACAAAGGCAGAGGTAGGAGTCTGCTCTGTCTGTCTGTCTGTCCAGCGTGAAGGAGGAGGCTGAGCAGGAGTTGAGGCAGAGGATGCCGGTTGGATGTGAGTGGAGGAAGCCCTCCCTCACACTATGTTAGGAACTAGTGATGGGGTGAACAGTTGCTCCTGGGAAGAGCAAATCTGGTGAGATCTGGGTTTTAAAAATGGTTCTTTGGAAAGAGGCTTTGGTTGTAAAAGAAAGGAATCAGGAAGATCAAAGAAGTTACTTAGTTTTAAACATAAAATACCACATCATTGAGAGACAACAGCAGATGAACACCTTCACTATATACATGCATGCATACATACATACATACATACATACATGCACATGCACATATACATATACAGGTTCTCAAGAAGCCAAGATATAGTATACACCCTGGGATGGATAAGGAAGACCAGGTCTCTTGCTGTCCCAGGTTCTCTCTACCACATGATACTGCAGCCAGATTGGATAGGCTGTGACCCATTTCTTCACCACCAGGGAGATATTCTTTTGAGGCTGTGCCCTTGAGTAAATATGGAGAACAGCTGACTCTTGGCTTGTGCCTGATGTGCTCCTGTGACCTGAGGAGAGTTTCTCTTGTTCCCCTCGGAGAGGAGATTTTTCCATACTGCGGGGGTTTCAAAAATAATCTGCTGTGGCCAGTGCTCTTGTGCTTGAGGTCAGTGTTCCTGGAAGAGGAAACAGCAGGTGTGAGGGATGCTGGGCTGGGGAGTTGGGTCGCTGACTTGGGTTAGCAGTCGCTGCTCTGCCTCTTAGCACCTGTGTGATCTTGGCCAAGACACTTGACCGTCAGGCTTAGTTTCTTTGTCAAGTAGATGTGTTGTCATGAGACCTACCCCGAGGAGCTTAAGGATTCGAGAGGATGGTGTGCATGGAAGAGCTCCTGGAAGGTAGAAGGTGCTTAGTGATGCTTTGGGTATTGTTGATATTATTATCTTCTTTAAGACATGGCTGAAGTGGTCTACAGTGCTGTGACATTTGAGCTTCAGTGCCATCTAGTGGCTGGGACCCTTCAGCCACTAGATGTTGTAAGTCTTGGGGTTACCTTCACAGGTGACAGGACAAAACAGCAATCAAAAACAAACAAACAAACAAAAACCATCAACCAAAATAATTCCTGGTTTTCTCTGTCAATAGAGATCTCATTACAAGTCTAGGCTGAACAAAGAGAATAACTTTGTCTCTGCAGGCACAAAAAAGAATTTGATTATGAGCCTTTCGTGCCTTCTCTCCCTTGTACAGGCCGTGCAGAAAGTCCTGTGTTCATAATGGATATAGCAGCCCCTGGGGCAGGACAGACCTGTCAGGATGATGCTTAGGGATGGGCTTATGGTTTGCAAGTTACCAGTTGAAGGACTTCAAAAATGACTTAGCAAAAAGTAACTATGGTAGAGTTGGGTTGTCAAGGGAATGTGTACAGATGTTTAACATAAAACCTGATGCACATGTGGCCAGTAATTGGACTTGTTTTCACATTTGCAGTAGATTCTTAGGCTAAGGAAGTATTCCATTGGTGCATTCATTCATTTGTTTATTCACTCGTTTGATCATTCATTCATTCATTCATTCATTTATTCATTCATTCAATGACTATGGAAAACATACCATGTGCCTGGAGCTGATCTAGATGCCATGTACAGAAGTCAGAGCTTCTCCAAATGTGTGTTGAAAGCCTCTAATCAAAGAGATGCTCAGGGTGCGAGTATTATTGGGGAAGTTATGGACTGAACAAAGGACTGTCTGCAGGGCATAATTTTCATCATAGACATAACCTATCTGTACAAACTTACATGGAATATTAACCTGAGCAGAAGGTTAAATATCTTTTAAGATTGTATTATTTATTTATTTAATATGAATTATATGTACATGTGTGTATCTGTGTGTGGGAATGTGAATGCAGGTGCCCACAGAGTCCAGGAGGTGGCATTGGATCCTTTGGAGCTAGAGTCGCAGGCAGTTATAAGCCACCTAATGTGGGTGCTGGGATTTGAACTCAGATCCTTTTCAAGAGCAATGTGTGCTCTTAACTGCGGAACCATCGCTCCAGCCCCAGGGAAGTAGGTTTCCCTTAAACATTACTACTATATTATAATGATTTTTTTAAAAAAGTGAAAAATGGAAGTTTCTTGAGGAAAGAGTGGTTTTATCTAATTTGCCTAGAAACATGGTGTAGGCTGGTGGTAGACCGAGAGTCTCCATTAGTGTATTGTGGTCTCAGTGCGATGGTTCCGCTGACTCGGGGGACCTCACCCACTTGTCCTGCTGTTAAAGAGCACAGCGTTTCTTACCTGTCGATTAGCAATCTCATTATCTCTCTCCCTCCCCCACTCCTTTCCCCACATTAGCCCCATGATCCTGAGTATTTTCTCAATTCATTTTCTAGGAGCCTAACAAGTTTTATAAGATTTTCTGTAGTAAATCTCCTAGAGGTATATGTCAGACCTGCATGAATTCTTTGATTAGGTCCTAAGAGAATGGGTTTCATAAAGGGCTTGGGGGAAGGGTGTTGAGGGAGAAAGCAGATGCTATGCTCAGGAAGAATAGCATAATAATATAGTAGGTCTAAATGCTGATGAATGCTATCTACGTACAGGAGATATTTATTTTATACCAAGTAAATAATACCAATGTACATCCTTCATAGTATCAACAACAAAGGCACTAAACTAGATGGGCTCTTCCTACACAAGATGGGATTCTTGAATATATCTCCACATGGAAGGACATGATGAAGTCCAGTTGAGACTGTGGAATATGACTTTTCCACATATCGAAATGGAACAGCAATTTAAAAGATGTCAAGAAACCCTCGGCCTGGAGAATGTCTGTTTAAGTCTCAAATGTCCCCTAAGTGAACAGTGCTTGGGAATTCCCAGATAATGGCAATAATGATGTCGGATAGCATTTGTTTCGTGCCCCCACGACCCCTCAATTACTCTTCCCCACATGGTGAAGGAAGCTACCGTGTGCCTGCTGCACGAAGCCCATTGATTCTCTGGGGTCTGCTGGTTCCTTTCTTTCTGAACCCTGTCTTCCTGCTTCAGTGCTCCAGTTAAAGCTTCCTGAAGAGAAAACACCTTCCCCGAGACCACTTGGCAGGCTGCTTCTTAAATTAATTTCCCTTTGTATAGATATGTTCCTCAGACCCTAGAGGATAATCAAGTGCTTTATTTTATAAGTAGTTTAACATTAGTGCCAGTCCTCAGGGTTGGGGGCTTTTGCTAAAATTCTAGGTTTTTTTTTTTAACATTTCCTCAGTAGGTTTCATTGTTCGACTGATCTGTAAAAGAGATTTCTCTTCACACACCCTGGCAGAAAAGATCAGCTGATTTCTTCCATAGCTGGTTCCTGACTTTGAAAAAAATGATGGCTTAAAAATATGGCTTTACCTTTTATAGTAAAGCTACTGAGAGGTGGGCATGCTGGCATAAGGCTATAGTCCCAGCACTCTGGAGACTGAGGCTCATAGTTGAGGGAAGTCTGAGCTACATAGAAAGTATCTAAAACAAACAAACAAGCCAGCAAAAAGCAGGTCTTCATTTTCATTTTCTCTCTAGGTTCCATGGTTGCTACCTACTGCTGAAGCTAGCCCGAAAAGTTCTGTCCTTGAATCTGTTTCTGGTGGATTCCAGATGAAGACAACACAGCCTTCTCTTTAGGCGGCTGATTTAGGGAAGAACTATCTACACAATTTAAATACAACTCTTAAAAACTGTTAGCCCACAGTTTGTCTTCTCCAAAGAATAGCAACGATCTGAAACCTCTGTGTATGCTCTTAATGGGCTCCTTTATTAAACCGGTACCATGATTTACCTATCTTAACTCCATAATGTTTATTTCTTGGTTCTGTGATGTATCCTGTCTTCTATGAAGGTTGGAGTTTTGAAGAGCTCTATTTGGTGTGTGTGTGTGTGTGTGTGTGTGTGTGTGTGTGTGTGTGTGTGTGTGTGTGTGTTTGCTTTTGACGGCTGGCACAGGAAACGTAGGGCGTAATCAGACTGTAAAACTCTAAGCAGAAAGGAGATTGTCATTTTGGCTGCACACAAAGCAGATAACAGGCGGCTATTTACTAGTCAGAAAGATAAGGGAATGAGTTTGATTCCTCATTAAAAGCTCCCCAGTTTAAGTCTTTTAAAGAAAGGCTCCGAGTCTTTGCTTATTAAGTTACATAAACAAGGTGAAGTGCTGTGGGGGAGAATGGAAACTCTCGGTGTGACCTATAATTAGAAAATTTCCACACCGGGAAAAACAGAGGCTTTCTGCTGCTTCCTGACCCCACTCAGGCTGAGCCATCATGGGAGACAGATAAGAGAACACCAAGGAAAGGAAACCTGAGCCAGGCTGCCTGTTGGCCCTGGTGGTGACTCCACAGGGATAGAACATGTCCTTAGAGTCTAAAGGCACCTTGAGAAGGGCATCACTGCTACCAGGCACGGCCACTAACCAAGTACCATGGCAGTATCCCCCACCGCACTTGTAAAGATGGTCCCCGGCCTCGCAGTTGCTTGTGAAACAACTAGACACAGTCAGCTGATGTAGGAGAAAGAGCACCGGCTGCCTACACGGGTTCTTGCCCTTTGCTTCCCTCACCTTCTAAGGAGGACTCTGCTTCTTACCCGCCTGCTGCTGATGGTGTTGCTCAGATCCCATGCGATTAGGGATGCTACAGCGCTTAGAAAGCGTCCCTGGAGCCTCGGGCAGTGCTGTGCATGCGAAACGCGCCTTTGTTCAGAATGCAGTGCTTGTTGCTATTTAACATTATAACCGGAACCTGAAGTATGTGTTGATGGTCCCTGCATAGGAGGTAGTCACAGGTGGACAGAGTTTTGTAGAGGTCATGGTCATATCTGCTGTGGCTCTCAGACACCATGTGCTTCAGAATGTCTCATAGGGAGACTCTCCCAAGTTTCCCAATGTAAGCGCAAAGCAAGGTGAGTTTGGGGTCCTGATGGAAGGAAGGGAGTCGGGTTCCTGCTCCACCTTAGTCACATGAAACTTTGAGTGACGTTCCCCTTTCTGGGTTTCCTTTTCCTCCTCTGCATGGCTTTCTTCCACCACATTCCCAAACATCCGGAGTGGCTATGAATATTGGCCTTGGTGGTTTATCAGTGGGTTCTGTGAATTGGCAGATTGGCAAATGTTTGAATAAGAGATTGTCTCTCAAGCCTGTATCTCAGTGGTGTCAGAGAGGTAGGGGGTGCTTCGTTAGTGATTTAATAAGTAGACATTTAAAAAATGCCAGCACAGTGGCTGTTGGCTTACATTCTGGTGGCCTTCTGTCCAAAGCATTTTTTTTCCACAAAGAAGTTACTAGTTCACTGAATGATCTTAAACACATCTCCCTCCCCCCAAGTCCTGTTACTCACTCCTAGCTTAAGTTAAAGTAATCTAGATTAAAATTAAGTTAAAAAATTTAGACTTTTCATTATACCCCATATACCAAAGATAACTTACAGAAAGCAGTTATTTGTTTTGGCTCATGGTTTTAAGGGCTCAATCCATAGTACTTGGTTATACCGATTCTAGCCCAGTGGTGAGACAGAGTGTCACAGTGAGGGAGCGTGTGGAAGATCAGGCTGTTCATAAATTGGTGGACTGGAAGCAGAGAGCAAGGTAGAAATTGGGAGCCAGAAATAACTTCAACTCCTCCTCCTCTAATGCAACTAAGTGTAAAACATTTATTTTTGTAAGGTAAATATCAGGGTAAAAATGTGATAGTAGTTGAGTCTTTCATATTTTTTTGGTCTTAACGAAAATTTATTCAACAGAGGCCATTTTGTTGCTATTGGACATGACTTGAAAAAGAAGAGTCCAAGCTTATGGCTTATTGTGGCTTATGCGTGTCAAACCAGCATTTGGAGGACCGAGGCAGCAGGATCATTGTGTGTGTGTGTGTGTGTGTGTGTATGTGTGTGTATGTGTGTGTGTGTGTGAGTTCATGTATATGAGTGTGGTTGTGTGTGTGAACATCAGAGGACAGCCTTGGGTGTTAGTCCTCTCCTCCTACCTTGTTTGAGAGAGTGCCTCTGGTGATGGTGTTCTACTGTGCCCGACAGGACAGCTGGCCTCATAGTTGGCCTGTGGTTTTTGGTGATTCTTCCACCTATGGTCTATGCCTCCCATCTCCTGTAATCCATGCTTGGATTACAGATACATAAATTACTGCATCTAGAGGGATCACAAATCTGAGGACAGCTTATGCTAAATAGTGAATTCTAGGCCAGCCTGGGCTACATAGTAAGACTCTCCAAGAAGGAGAGAAAAACTTGAAATTTTAATTGTCTTTAACGTTTATATAAAAGATGTTCCATTTCATCCCTGGATGGATGGTCCTAGTTACCCTGATTCCCATCCTGGTAGTATGATTTTTACTCTCAAGTGACCAGAGAAATTACAAATGGCCACCCAACTGTAGATGGCAAAGGAAACTAGCTACCTGGAAAATGAGTTGTACCCTTAGCCTTCCACCAGGAAATATGAGGCATGGACTTCATATGTTTCACTGGCCAGAACCACTGCCTGGACATGATAGTAATGTCTGTCTGTCTGTCCATCTATCCACTCAGCTATTCTCTCTCTCTCTCTCTCTCTCTCTCTCTCTCTCTCTCTCTCTCTCTCTCTCTCTCCATCCATCCATCCAACCATCCATCCATCCATCCATCCATCATCTACTATCTATCGATCCATTGTCTGTCTGTCTGTCTGTCTGTCTGTCTATCTATCATCTATCATCTAACCATCTATCATCTATCAATCTATCTATCTATCTATCTATCTATCTATCTATCTATCTATCTATCTATCTATCTATCAACTATTATCTAACCATCTATCATCTGTCTATCAATCTATCAATCAATCTATCTATCTATCTATCTATCTATCTATCTATCTACTATTTACCTTTTAAAGTGTATGTTCTTTTGTGTATGTGTGGTTGTGCATGCATGTAGAGGCTAGGGGACAACCTTGCATTTCATCTTTAGGGGTGTCATCTACTTCCTTAGAGAAAGGGTCTTTTGCTGGGCTGGCCTGGAAATCACCAGTGAGGCTAGAACAGTTGGTCAGCAGGTTCCAGGGACCCCTCGGATGCTACCTCCTCTCAGAGGTGTGTGCCAACATGTCCTGTATTTTCATATGGACTCTTGAGATTGAACTTAGGTCCTACTGCTCATGAGACAAGCACTGTGTGGTCAACTTCTCTCCCACTCTCACGCTTGGTATCATTTAAAAACCACTTGATCTCTTCCTCAAGACACCAGAACAACAAACCAGAGTTAGTGAAAGGTTCATGGGTAGGACACACAGGGATCACCCTTCCTGTCCATACATAACCATTAGGCCATATTCCAGGATAAGGAGTCATTCCAATGAAGCAATAAAAATTAAATAGAAAAGCTGTCACAAGAAGTATGTGACAAAAATATAGTCACCTGTATACATTTATATATGTAAGTGGATAGAAAATGTCTAAATAGGTACAAAAGAAGAATCATTGTAACAAGGGATTACCCCTGGGAAGAATGAGGTAGTGTATATATGTGGAGATCTGTAAGTGTTTAACACACATTTGTTACACTTTATGGATCACTGTGCTTGATACATCACAAGAAAAGTATACGGAACACATGAGAAATAGAGGTAAGAGAAATTAGTATGCGCTGTTAGGAAGAGAATTGGAGCAATTAGAACTAAAAAAGAAGACTCCCTCCCCACTGGCGATAGCACACCTATCTTTAGAAACAGCAAAGTGGTGGGTGAAGAACTGGCCATTGCTGTCCAATACACAGCTGTGGCATGGGGCATTGAGTTGGCGGCCTGCAAGGTTTCTGCTACTCCTGCAACTCTACTAGGCTTCCAAAGACTGTGGATAACACCACTGAGTGGTGATATTTATAATCATTTGAAAGCCATAATCCTGAGCCTACAGGCAGGCACTAAGTAGCTGTTACCGTCCCTCTGTTTTAGGAGTTCCTCTGTTGACCATTGTTGATCGACAGTAGCTCATCTATATGAGTGTTGGGGATATTCCCTGAGCAAGTGCTGTGTTAATAGTCGTTTTACTTTACGCACACAATTTCATTTGATTTAGCCACACACGTTGACCCTAAGGCTGTTCCCATTTTGGTGATGAGACAAGTAAGGCTCATTACCAGTGTAGTGGAGGTTTGGGTACAAACATCTCAGCATCCATTTGACCTCTCTCAAATCTCATTAGAACATGTAACTCTGAGATTATCTACTCTTCAAAGACTTTTTTAAAAAAAGGGGGAGCTAGCAAACAATTGTCTATTTTTAAAAGAAACATCATTTTCTTATTGCCATTGATGAGATGGCTTGAAATTTACTGTGTGCTTTTTATCTTTTTCTTCCTAATAAGTATCTCTGAAGGAATGACGATGGCCCTATGGGACCAGAACATGCCTCTTCCTGCCTGGGTGGGGTGGGAAAACATGAGGGGAGGGTGCGGACATTGGAAATCTCACACATAGAATGTGAAGACAAAAGCTTCTATACCCAGAAAAAACAAATTGCATTCTGCCTGAAGACAATGGTCTTCCAAGGCAGCTATTGTCTTGAGGAGCAATTTTTCCAAATTCCTTAATTTCCCCTAAAATATACAAAGGAAGGGGCCCCCTCCTCAACCAGGGTGAGAAAGCCTGGGCACCAGCTCACTGCTCGGCCTTATATACCATGTGGGGAAGTATAGAAATAGCACAGCGCTTTTGCTATGGGAAGAAAGGAAGTACAGGAGAGGAGAAGCAGATATCTGAGCCTGTTTCTCGCTGTGCTGAAACCTCTGAGAGAGGATGGGTATCCAGAACAGCTAGAGAAGGGCCAGGGAACATGAGGGAAAGGCTAGCTCTTGGATATTTGTTGTATACTGAGTAACCTTCAATGAACCAAGACCCTTAAGGTTTTGGGAGGCATAGGTAGCTCCAAGATCCCAGTGTTCTGACTGGAGTCCTGTGGCAGAAATGACAGTGTGGGTCACAGGTGACAGTGTGGGTCACAGGTGACAGAGGAACAGGCTAATTCCCCTCCATCACTCCAGCAGGTTTTCTGATGTAGACTGGGGAACAGTATCAGTAACACATACAGAGAATGGGTCTCTATAAGATCTCCCTCAAGGCAGCAACTGAAGGACAGAGGTTTGCATGGGTACCCCAAGATCACCAGAGTTAATAAAGCCTGGTCTCATTAATGGCCAGTCCTGGATGGAAGAATTTTGCCAGCAACTCCAGAAAGAGGGAAGGCCACCACTTTCTCCATACTTCAGCCTTACACAGAACTAATTACTTTGAGAGGTGGATGTTGACGGAGCCAAGATGGAGGATAGTTCAGCGCAATGTTATTAGAGACACCGCTATGAGGTACAGGCTCTGCATAGGAAGCATGGTAGCGCTGGCCACAGCAGGCAGATAAACACTGAGACTCAGCAAGGATCGCTGAGGAACTGGGCTCCTCCCATGCCAAGCATTATTTAGCAATGCATTTTATATGTAATAATCGGACACATTTATGGGGTGGACTGGTATTTCAACACACGCATACGTATATACATATGTGTGTCTGTGTGTTGAAATATCAGTCCACCCCATAACATATGTGTATATACATATGTGTGTGTGTGTGTGTGTAATGACCAAATCAGAGGAACTAGCATATGCATATCCTCAAATATTGGCTATTGCCTTATTCTGAGAACATTGAAAATCTTCTCTTCCACCTATTTTGATGTATACAATAAGGTATTGTTAACTATGGGCACTGTATTGTGCTGTAGGGCACAGACGTCATTTCTCCCATGTAACTAGCTTTGTAACCTTTACCCTACTTTAGTAGTTTTAAAGTGATTTAATTCTTTCAGAATTTCATACCCTGTATCTTGATCATGCTTACCTGTTTCTTTCCCCTAATTCAATGGCGTTGGAATTAAGGCAAGGGTTTGTGGGCTCCTTTCCTCTCCATGCTAGATGGAATGTTGACTGGCTTGTCAAATGGGATTTTTTATTGTAAAAAAAATGTTAAAAGATAACTTAGAAAACTAAACAATATAGCATTCATAATCTCCACAGCATTACATAACTATTTGTTTCCATCCTCTTGTGCGTTTGTTTCTATATTTTTAAATCATAGGATATATACACAAGACAATAAAATCTGCTTTTAGTTATTTCAACTCTCAGGATGTCTTGGAAGATAACTAAAGTATTTCTAAATAAAGGGCAGTGGAAATGAGCTCTTGTATTTATTGTTGAGAATTGTTTTAAGGAGTCAAATGGGAGGCTGAATGGAGTGAGCACAGGGATTGATCTGTTAAGTGTTAGCATTTAAAGCTAAGCAGGTCCTGATTGGCTCTTGCACATGGTGGTGCACATTTGAGGGATATTACTTAATGAATTAGAGTGAATTGCATTTTAATGTGGGTAGGATGAAACCCTGTTTCTGTCTAGGAAGACTGGATTAATAACAGATCAGACTCCTCTGTGCAGCCAGCCAATGGTTACATGGATTTGTGATCCATACCCTAAAAAATCTATAAAACACAGGTGAGATAAAAAGAAAAAAAGTTAGTTAATACCTGTAATCCTATCATTTCCCCTTTTACCTTATTAAATGTCTGTTACATGCATAGGTGTGTCTGCGTGTGCCAGACTGTGCATTTTCCACCCCCTATTTTACAATTTTCCTTTTTCCTTATATTATGTCACAATTAAGTCTCAGAATAAGGCTGTCGGTCCTGTCTGCGATGCTCTGGCGATGAAGAAAGCTTTGACAAGTGTCCTGATGGCAAAACTCTGTTCAGTCACATCTCTTGTCTTTGTTTCTACTCCTCTCCATCTCAGGTCTCCCAACGACTAGAATTTTCTTTCCGTGTAATCAATGCCCCTTTCCCTTCAACCCACCAAGCTATCTTTTTCTTACCCTCCTCTGGAGAGTGCCATCTTGAAGGAATTAGAGGCTGATCAGCCCAGCTGTTTGCCAGGGTCAAGCTGAGCAGGAGGAGGAGATCCTGTCTCCTGTCTCCTGGCTGGGACTGGGGTCCTCCACTTGTCGCCACTTGAGATTTAAGAGGCAAAGGAAACATGGCTTGTTTCCTGTTTATGGAAGGCTCCTCTTTCCTCAACAGCTTTACCTGTCTCCTTTTTCCTGCCCTTGCCGGTCACGTGCCCCCCGACAACTTCCTGTTCTGTGTCCTGCAATGGGAGCTTGGTGGAGATGCCCCCACTCCCACCCCCGCCAGGGTCATTTTATGTTCCATTAACTCAGCCATAAATCATTTCTAAAAACCTCATGGATGACTTTCAGCTGTTTGGGATGGGTTTTCCAGGCGGATTCCCTTCTCAGTGGCAAAGCACCGCACTAAGGTCGCTTGTTCCTGGGACAGATCCCTTCAATGATCGAACACTGGCAGCAGTAAAATCAATAGGAAGGAGTCGTTTGTTACTCATAGTCGTCTTCATGCTTCGTGACTCATCTGTCCCTGACTGTAAGCCCGGGTGAATACTAAGTTATGGGAAAAAGTGGAAGTCAAAATTATTTTATTCACAAAGCACAAAAAGGTAGAGAGTGACAAGCAACTGTGCCTCTGACCCGCACCCTTCTCTTTACATGGCACGATTGCCACCCTATATGATGTTCAGTTAGGGAGCAGCTCCGACATGTGCTTTCAGGCACAGCACACATGTAACTAACCTGGACTGACCCTGTGCTACAAGAGTGAAACACACACCAGAGCGAAAAACCAAACCAAACCAAATCTTATGAAATAATATAATCCCTCTTATAGATATTTCATATTGATTACATGCCTATAATATTTGGGGTATCATAAACTACATTTTATATGTTTTTATTTTTTATAATGTTTCTAGAAGATTTTAAGTTGCTTATGTGGCTTCCATTTGCAAGATTGTATTTCTACTGGACCCTGTTGGTCTATTAAAAATACACGGGATCATAGCACATTTGTGTATGGGCAGAAGTGTGGCCTAACGACATCAATATTGTCCGCATCTTTCCTTTCCACCTGGCAATGGCTCTGGAACTCATTACACATTACTACCTAAAGAGACTTTAACAATAATGATTTATGATATTCTGCTACATAAAACTCCCTATATAGTCAGCCCTTTCTGATAAGCTGATAATAAAGTTATTTTAGTTTATTTTTTCATTTCCTTTATAGCTGATGATGTAATAAAGCCTTTTTCACACTCACATACCTGAAAGAACTGGTTTGAAAATCTGCACAAGTTTTGACAGATGTCAACTTTTTTTTAAAAAAAAATAAAAAGATGTGACAGTTCATTTCCCTCACTTCCAAATATTATATTAATAAATAGTATCATTGGCATCTTTAAGGTTAAGTTTTACTACTGAGTCATATACTTCTGCCATACATAATTTCTCAAAACAACATGGTTAATTTTTATATAGCAAGTGATGGCTTCTAAAGAAAGCATTTTCATGTCCCTCATTACATTATCACAATATTTCACCTAGGAGATAAACCAAAACTAAGCTACAGAGGTGAAAGGAACTTCTGTGCGTGGAGAAGACCCATGTAAACTAATTTGATTCTCAAGGCTCTGTGGAAACAAAGTCTCTGGATTTTATTATTCCTGTTTGAACGTATCAATATACTAAAATCTAAACAGCTAGGTAACTCACCAGAAGATGCAGAGCTAGAGAATGGGATTAGTGGCCTGCCTTTGTTGTTGGGAAGGCCCAAGTCAACTGTGCTTCAGTTATTTTAATAGCTGTGTGAACTTGAAAAAGTTCTTCAGTACAGATGCATGTATCAATGCATACCATGTGGGGAAGCATACCTAACCATCCACAAGGCCCCGGGCCCAGTTACCCCACAAAGACTGTAGAGAATATGCTTGTGAGCGCATGTATGCACATGTATACACGTGTGTCCGTGCATGTGCGGGTGCAAGTGTATGTCCTTTTCAAGACTCAAACCCAGGTTCTAGTTTTCTAAGTTCTCATCCTGCCTGTTATCTTCCCCATACTAGTGACTCAGTCCTCCTGGGCAGCAAGGCTTGGTTTGTCTGACCCAGTTCTTATTTTGGGGTGAATCAGGAGAAGGACAGTGGTGCCCAGGAGAGGCGACATTTCCACCTATTCAAGTGCTTGCCCCTCCTCTCTGGCTTGCCAAGACATTCAGCCTCTTCCCCATCTAGTGAGCCACTGAGGTGGAAACAGACAGTATTTATGCTGGGACCCAGGTGGAAACTGTCTGGCACTCAAAGACACCATCTACGAGGTTAGGTAAAACCCCGTGTCCACCCCCACCCCAAATCAAGTACGAAATTATAATAAACTACAATTGTGAAACGCATCAGAGACTTCTGGGATTTTTGAATGGCCTTTCTTCTTTCCCTGCAGAAAAAAAGACAGGAAGTAAGCGATCCGGAAGTGCAGAAACAATAGACTTTTCCTGGAAGAGCATTTCTGAAGCAGTGACTAAGGAACCAGACATGCTGGGCTGAAAGGCGGCGTTAGCGATGACCACTGGCCCCAGAGACTGGTCAGGGGCCTGGGAGCCAGTTAGAGATGGTCCACAAGGAGGTTCAGGCAAGCACATTATTTACTATGTCTGCCTGCTGACGGCGAAAGACAGATTTCTTGGGATGAGCACAGTGGACCTAGAGATCATCAAGTTGGTAATCTGCAAATCATGCTCCCTGACCGGAAGCTTTGAAGACATACTCGGTATCAGGAACAGTCAAGAGGGGTTGCCTTTGTTTGATGTCCATAAAAGAGACATCCTAAAGGTTTGGGTAAGCTCAAAAAATTAGTAGAACTACCAGCAGACACTGATGGGTTTTGCCCTGTTGGATGGCTTTGAATTCCGTAAAGTATTTGCTAGTGTTTAGAAAGACTATGGAATTCCTAAGCGTGAATTCCTAAGCAGAATTTAGTAATTCAGGATGATTTTTCTGTCTTTATAAATAAGTGATTATAATTTGTAAATCAAAAAAGAACCGAAGAGGGCTGGAGAGATGGTTCAGTGGTTTAGAGCACTGACTGTTCTTCCAGAGGTCTTGGGTTCAATTCCCAGCAATCACATGGTGGCTCACAACCATCTGTAATAGAATCCAATTCCCCTCATATGGTGCATCTGAAGACAGCTACAGTGTACTCATATACATAAAATAAATAAATAAATAAGAACCAAAAAAACCAAAACAAACAAAACCAAAAAACAAAAAACAAAAAATCCCGGAAAGACAAAGCAGGAAGCTGCTCTTCTGTCTTTTTAGCCTAAGTGTGGAAAACAATCAGTTATCACAGTGGCTGCATGGCGTGCCTCCTGCAAGGATACTTGCCTTAGCAGATCCTAGCAGCCCTGGCACCAGCAAAGCCTCGTTCCTTCTGGCCTCTGTGAGGTGTTGCAACAGTCCCCAGATGGGTTATTATCTCCCCAGATCTTCCCAGGTCTTCCAACCTTAGCATCTGTGTTCTGACATACTCGCTGCTCAGCAGAAAAAGTGGAAACGCACAGCCACACACTGTCACCCCTATGAATGAGTCAGAAACTCACGGTGACTACAGGATCTCAGGCACACAGGTGTATGTGCTTTGATTCCATTTCAGAGGTTTTCTATAAGAGCCTAACCACATGCAGCTCAGGACTCCTTTGAGACTGAAGGAGAGGGTGCCTTGTGGAAGTTCTTTGAGATGACCAAGAAATGTCTTGATTGTACAGAGAGTTTTACAATTCTGTACAATTACCCAGATTCATAAGAAGTCAACAACCTAGGGCTGGTTAAATGTGTAAATCACACCTCCATAGAAGCAAAAATAAAGCAAGGCGGTAAGATAGTTGAAATTTAGTAAAGTTGATTATGTGCATCTCCTGGCATATCCTAAGTGTTAACTCAAATAGTCATTGTGATTTATGAACTCTTTTAGCCTTCCCACCTCACAAAGGTAGAGCCTCCGCAGGT
Organism: Tokudaia tokunoshimensis; assembly: GCA_036184795.1. Taxonomy (NCBI): domain Eukaryota; kingdom Metazoa; phylum Chordata; class Mammalia; order Rodentia; family Muridae; genus Tokudaia; species Tokudaia tokunoshimensis. The sequence goes on from BTHU01000014.1 coordinate 30,868,094, forward strand.
GATTTGCACACAGCAGGGATCTGGCAGAATTCTGAGCCAGGTAGGATGACTCCATCACCCACAAACCCCAGCTGCGTTCATTACACTTCCCCTTGCTCATAGCCTCCTACTGTGAGCGGGTTAGAGATTCTCTTCTTCTTCTAGTTTTTCTCTTCTTCACCATCTCAGTACTGCAGTGGGTTCCGTGTATGCATCTTCGTTTGCTTGGACTTTTCCTGAAGAAAGCTGATTTTTTCCAGAAGTGGGTAGATGTATTTGAAATTTCAGTTAAGTGCTTTCGATACATCTGCCAGGGGACGGATATATTTGGCTACGTATCTAACTCCTACGGTGCTATGGTTTTATTTTCCAAAAGCCCATCTGTTGAATACTTGACCACAGCTGGGGTTATTGGGTGGCAATGAGTGCTTAAGAAGTGAGGTTTGGTGGCAGACTTGTGGATTTAAAGGTGTGTGCCCTCGGCACCGGTTGCAGGACCCTTCTCTCTTCTCCTTTTGCTGCTTTGCTATCTGGTTATGAAGTAGGTGCCTTTGTTCCACCAGGTTATAGGTTCCACCAGGAATATATGCTCACTGGTAACAGAGCCAGTAACACAGACCACTGCAAGATGGGACAGGCAATTTGTGATCAAACTGGGTACGATGTGCTATCTGTAGGAAGACTTGTGAACAAACAATATGGCTCTAGTTTCTAGAGGGAAAAAAAATTAGGCAGTTGGCATGACTGTGTTGAGGAGATTCTAGATAAAATGAAGTTGAGAGAAAGAGAATCTTCCCCAGGATTGAGCTCCCTAGTTGGTTATCCAAGTGGTCATACCCGAAACCACTCCCCCCACCCCACATATACATATAAACAACACTAAACAGACTCAGGGATTGGTTTGTTTATTTACTTATTTATGCTTGCATACGAGTATATGTAACTATAATAATCAAAGGGAAAAGGCCATGAATTTGAGAGGGAGTTGTAGAGGTATGAGAGAGGTCAGAGGGAGCAGACACGGGAAGGGGGAAGGAGGACGTTATAAGTATGTTTAAAATAACTTCTGACACTGAAAGCTGACTACCAAGTGGGGACCCGTTGATGCTGGCCTCCATCAAGAAGTTGCCTCTTCCTTCCTTCTTTGAGGATACCTTGGTTTGTTCTACTTAGTTGACCTTTAACCTTTCCCATCTCTCATGCCCAGTCTCTCTCTCTGGCCATTGTTTACGATTACAGAAACCAGAATGATTAAGGACAGATGAGTGTGACAATTAATTCAATTGTCGCTCTGACTAGATTGAGAACCGCCTAGGGGACAAGTCTATCTACTTGCCCCTAGAAAATTAGATTAATTGGGGTGGGGAGATCCACCTTGATTGTGGGTGATGGTGACGCTACTCTCTGACCTAGGGCCCTTGGCTAAATAAAAAGAGGTTGTGGGCTGAGAAGTAGTATTCATTGATCTGCCTGTGGATGCGTTGTGACCAGCTGCCTTGAGTTCCTGTTGCCATGACTCCCTCATCATGGTGCACAGCATCCTGGACTCATGGACCAAAAGGAGACCTCTCTTCTTCAGTTGCTTTTCTCCCTTGCTTTGCTGTAGCAACAAATCATGCAGTGGATATGTTGAGGAAGAAGACATTTTATGTTTTGGTAGGGAAGACACTTGGGGGTTTTGGCTAACTGCGAGATGGGGGGTAGGGCAAGAAGGAATTCAGTCTCAAGCAGCAACCTGAGATCCACTTTTCAATGCTGGTTCCTTGAGTGCTTTGGTTTATTGACTCTTTCCCCTCAGATGATAAAATGCTCACCTTTGGTACATGGGATAAATGGATGTAAACTGAGCAAAGCTTATGAAGTGTGTTGAGGATCATGTGACCCACGGCTCTGTCTAGGTATGGAAGGGGGCAATTTCACCAGATGTGGACATCAAATTAGTCAGTGCAACTGTTCACAACAGCTGGGCCCACATTTTATCTAGGAAGGAGCTGGATCTTGGGCTAAAGCCGGGCTTTACTGGCGATTCCCAGTTCCTCATACTCTGTGTCTTCTAATAATTGAGACTTGGCTCCAGGCCAGTAGAGCAGCCTCAGAATTCACATGTGTGATGTTTACTACCACCCGGAGATGGAGGTAACTATTGAGTCTTTATAACTAGCTGGGAAATCTTTAAAGGATGTGAGTAGGGGTAGGAATGGGAGTAGGGGGAAGGCGTTTTGTTGATAAAACGGCTCCTGTTTGATTGCACTTGGTGCTATCATTCAAAGAAAATAATAATTCTTACTTTTCTGGGATTTTTTTCCCTGTGGTTTGGATGCAGAAGCTAAGAAAACTTAATACTAAAAAAAAAAAAGGGGGGGGGAATAAAAAGATGGATTAATGAAGGCTTCTCTCCAAGATCTGAGAGAAGGAAGTTCATGACTTTTCTGTGGTTTGGCCGGCGCACTTCCCTTCTACATGTGAGTTCCAGCTCTTTCTCCAAAGAATCCCATCTCCCTGATGCTGTTTTAGTAGTTTGAATGTGGAGATTGGTGCCTCTCAACTGTACTGGAATCTCGGGTCTGATCAGTGAATACCCATTATCCTTTAGCCACAGTAACTACTCTGGGCTGGGTCCTTGACCAACACTGTATCAAAAAGACAAACCTGAGGATCTTGCTTGAATTCTTGACAGAGAAGTCTTTTCTTACCTAGAGTTGTTGTGGAATCCTTGTCACTTAGGGAGGAAACCATGCCAGGAAAACAAAGCCAGACTAAAAGAAAAAAGAGTCAAGAGAAGGATGTTTATTCCTGTGACATTGTGTGAGTGTCTGGATACAGCCATGCTAGACTAGCCATTTGTGTTAGCTGAGCAAATAATCTCTTTTTCTCTTCTCCTTTTCTTTCTTCTCTCTCTCTCTTTCTTTTGTGGTTTAAGCCCATTTTAGCTTTTTTTTTAAACCTCAAGTGTAAGTTGAAATATAAATATTCAAATATTAAACAAATCCATCAACATGTAAATTTATAACCCAGATTTTCAATTTTTATAGCCAAATTTTTCATTTTGTCAAAAAACCACCAGCACCAGCACCAGCAACAGCAGCAGCAGCAGCAGCAGCAGCAACAACAACATCTCACCGATCCTACTATCTCCCTGGTATTGGCTGGTCTCCAAAATATGTCAGGATGAAAAATCACATTTTTCTTTCTCTCCCTCCCAAATGTGTTTCTGACAGCCACATGTCGCTCAGATAGCTAGTGTTCACGTGCAAATCCCCAGTCCGTCTCACCTTGTCACCGTCACTCCTATCTCTGTTTGCAGAGACTAGGTGTCCTTTCTCTGTCTTTGGTCTTGACTCCGATGCCCCAGGCCCTATCTGGAGCTCTGTCACATCTGAATGGAGAAACTTGCAGTTATCCTTCCCTCCCCCCAGCCCCAGGCACCTCACTGATTGGTAGAGTGTACTCATTTGTCAGGAACCCCCCAGGGCACCCCAGCTCTTGAGGGAGATAAAGAAAGAACATGAAAGAGGTGTGGTAGTGATCTGGAAAGGAGAGGAACCCGAGAGAGCAGGGATGAGAGAGCAGGGATGGCAAAAGAAGTCAGGTTAGCCAGCTGCTAGAGGGATTGTTTTCCCCAGATACCATGACTAGTGTTAATTCCTCTTATCAGGAGCTAAACCTTAGGCAAGAGATCATAAAATTGGCCTAAATGCCAAGAAAGCATTGCAAGGGGGAATCCCTTAACCCCATGTGTCTGACTTTACTGCAAGAAAACTATGTTCAGTGGTCGGTGAAACCATCTCTAGAATGGAATCCAGTCTGGGGGCAGTTGGGTGGAGAGGATGGGGTGGAGACCCAGAGCCTAAATGCTTGAAGGACACTGCCCCTTTTCCACCACCGTGCATTCATGCACAGTACAGGGACTACGGCTGTGCTACTAGATTGTGCTTCAAAGAGAGGCTTTGATCCCAGAAGGATTGGTTGGTAGCCTCCGACTCTTAGCAGCATCGATGACCGTGCCAGGTGGCTGAAGAGTGAGCTGTGCTCAGATGGAATTTAGTTCACTTTTAGCGGCATCACAAGTGTTGAAAGAGCAGACTCTGGTGTCAGGTTGACCTGGCTTTGTGAATTGGCTTTGCCACGTATACAATGACATCATGGCCTTATGCTAGGAGCTTAGTGGGGTTGCAGTTTCTACCAATGACTAAAGAGTAGGTTGGGCAGGGGTAGATTTTGAGGTTAAATTACATGATACAGATTTGCTCTTAATGCTGTCACCAAGCGCCCATGGCAAATACTGGGAATCCTACAGACAGAACTGAAACATAGGCGTCTAAGATGCTGCGTTTGTGTTTTCCCAGAACATCTGCTCAGGAAGACAGTATCCAGTAATATCCAAGGACACCAATCTTATCATCAAATTCTGCTCTCTTCCCATGGTCCATGCACCCAGGGCTTCCATCTTCTCCTCTGTAAAATGGAGGCCTAAGATACTCTCCTAAGTGATAGGAAGGCTCGTTCAATGAGATAGTATACAATGCACTCGACATTTGTTTCTATGATTTTCTAGCATGGTCATAGCGATTATGAGACATTTTAGTTCTGTGATTGCAAGCAAATTTGAATAGACCCTGTTCAGTAAGACGTCACGTGCCTCTGAACTCACAATGTATAGTGATAAGTGGCTTAGAGAGTCGTAAACATCCACCTAGGAACCTAGGGAAAGGAGTAAGAGACAGAGGGGTGGGGATCCAGGAGAGCCCTTAGGTCACACAGCAGCCTGAAGTCCTTCGTACTTGGGGAAGGAGACTGCCTTAATGCCCCTGGGGTTGCAAACATACACATTTCCCCCTACTCTCAGCTCTAAGCTCTAGACTGCTTGCTCTGTGGAGAAAGAGAGCTAATGGAAGTGAGATTTTTATTCACTGAAAAGTGAGAGGCTAGTTGCTGACCATGATAAGTAAGTAATTCAGGGAGATGCGTTCTAGCCAGGAAGGGGAAGGGGGCTCATCCACTCACCCTCGTGGCAGCAATTATTCAAAATTGTTCCTGTGTTCATGCACCCCACTGAGATGCTTCCCTGTCACCCAGACAAGGCACAAGATCTAAGATTTCTTTTTAAGTCCACCAGAATGGGTGGCGATGTCAGAAAGCAGGTCTGAGCTTAGGTATGTGGCCTTTTCACCTCCGTGAGACCCAGTTTCCTTCCTCTGTAAGGTGAGGGCGATGGCGACCCTTAGCCGCCTCTCCATTTTCCCTAGGAAGAAAAAGTTCATTGTAAATGACCGCCGCAAAGGGAGTAAATTTTACTATAACTGAACGCCAAGCTTAATTAGACCTGTTGTCTAATTTATCTCATGATTTAGTCAGTGAGGAGCTGACTAAATAGCTAGCTTCATTCGGTAGATATCTATTGGATGGGTGTACTGCCTCTATGACGTCATCATCAGTGTGGACAGCCGCGCTGAGTACCAGGAGCAGCCCACAGCTTCTTATCGATGAACGGCGTTGGGAGGTTGGCGGATATAGTTCAGACACATCTTCAGTCTCACACTACGTTTTCCTCACGGTTGCCTGTCAACCTTCCTTTTCTTCCTTTTTTAACTGCAGAGAGCACATCTGTCCCTGAACACTCCCATCTCATCTGATCTTGGAAGCTGAGCAGACTGGACCCACTTAGTACTTGAGTGGGAGAATACATCTGTCTTAAGGACGAATTGGCTTTGTTTCCTATGTGCTTTTCCACTCTTGATTTATTATTACTTAGAAGTACAACTAACCACTTTGAAATGCAACATGAATTTTACTTAGCAGTGGAAAATATGATTTTATTGCTCAGTTCTTCCCAGGTCAGGTCGTTTTCAAGTAGTTGAACACAGAGATATTGAATGCACTTAAGGATGCTAGAGAGAGATAAAAATTCCCATGGAAACAATGACATCACAAGTCTTGGAGAAAGACGTAGCATTAATGTTGTTTTCAGGAAAAAAGGCTTGTATTTTAGCTAGAGAAATCTACAGGTGAAACAGACTGACCATCTAGCCCAAGTTTTACATTGTTAGAATGTTATTAACAAAATCACAGGAAATCCAATTGCACGCCTGGTCTCTGTGTAGCTTTAAAAGTGTAATCAATCACTTCCCGAAGAACCTGAATTTATCCATGTGCATTCTTCCAGACTAGGATGACCGGGCTGTGAGGATGAGGTTGTATGCCCATTGTTGTAAACTTCAGCAAGTACCAGTCACCAAACAGATTCCAAAGTCTCTTATAACATACACTTCTGAGTCTATCAATTCCACTAATGCCTTTGTTGCATTTGGGCCAAATGCCATTATCCCTGAATTACCTGAATACTCCCTCCATTGTGAAGCTGTACGGTTTGTAACTCTGAACTTCTTATAAATACACTTTGGCCTGTTCAAGTTCCCTAACAAGTTCCCAGTGGGGTTACCAAGTGCTTTCTTTGATAGTCAAAAAAGGAAAGTCTTGTGGAAGTACTTCAGTGCGATGCTCACTGTAAATGATCGGAGAATCTGGATAAAGCTGGATAAAGAAACCTTGCCACATATGCACAGCCCACACAGCTGACCCCTAAAACAGTTGGGCAATAACTTCTCACGATCAGTAGCGCAGCAGGATAGCTACGGTTGACAGTAATTAGCTGTCTATTTCAAAACAGCTAGTAGAGAGAATTTTGAATGTACTTAAAACATAAAAATGTTCCAGGTGGTTGATAGGCTAGCCACTCTCATCCAATTGTCATATATTGTATATATGTATTAAAATGTCACAGTGTGTGGTATAAACATATACATTCACTCCATTTCACATTGAAAATGTGCATCAAAAATGTCCATTGCCTTTCACTCTGCCTGTGACTTACAGGCATCTATCTCTTCCAAGGGGGCCATCGGTGATAATTCACCTTCTGTTCCAATCTCTGCAAAGAGGGGACCTAAGAAGGCCGTTTCTTTCATCGCTGATCACTCTGGCAACATCAAAGGATTCAGGAAAGTGTTTTTTTCTGTGTCTCTCACCTACTTCTTTTGTCTCCTCCTCTTCGCTCTCCATAAAGCTTATCTAGGATGCCAGACACCATTTGCCTTGTCATAGTAAGGTGTGTGTAATGCGTGCTCTGATAGGATTGTGTTTATAACACAGCTACATGGGGTTGCTATCAGGACCGGTGTCCTCCACGGGGATTACCCAGGCTGGCCTGGACTCAGATTGGTTTCTTAGAGCAGTGTATCTCTCTCACTTAATATCTGTGTCTTTGTTTACAAGGTCTCCTTTTGCTTGCCACTGTTCCAGTTGTCCCTCCTTTTCTTTTCAAATCTCAACCCACATCTGTGTAAATTCATGTTTTGTTTTGGAAAAAAAAAAAAGAAAAGAAAAGGCTTTTTCCCATTTGAGAAGGGTAGAGGTAAAACCAAAATGGAACGGAAAGCTGTTCAGATAACCCAGGGGGATTTTAAAACCCCCTTTGTTAGAACAATCCTTTTATGTTTGAAATATTTATTGGGCCTCTTCCTGGCCACCATCGGAAGGGAAACCTGAATTGGTGCCCTCTAAGTTGCTCGGGCGGACAGAAGAGTACATGTTTACTTGTCAAGATGGTGCTTGATCTCGGAACGACAGGAAATGATTTTGCAAATCCAGATAAACTATTTTATCCTAGAAAGTGTACGGGTTAAAGACAGTTCAAAGTAAGCACAGGAGAATCTTTGAGCTGTGGCCCCCAAGGTAACAAGTGGAGAGAGCCTAGCTTCACATTAGGGACGATCTGGCCCAGCAGTGGCTGCAGAGTAGCTTGCTTTGCCTTGGTGGAGGTACTCACACAGTATAAGCAACGAGATGTCTGTTAACGCAGTGAGGCAATGCACAGTAACACAGTAGGACTTGTTCAGATGGACAGATGGATGAGTGAATAGCTACTCTTCCCATGGCTTTCTAATTCAGCATCCGTGCAGTAAAAGTTATGGGTGTTGGACAAGATGATGCTACATTCTGTCTTTGGTTTTGACACTTGGTGAGACTCGTTTTCTTCCAGACAGGATGGAGGTGTGGCTCAGTTCCACTCCTTGTTAAAATTATGTTCAGGTAATTTCGAGTTTGTGTAGATGAATATTGTATGGTCCGATTGTTTTAAAGCTTGTAAGATAAATGCTAAAATCAATTGCTGACAGAAAAGCTAGGTGGGTAAATACTCTTGCCACAAGTTAGAACCTTGGTACTTACATGGTAGGATGAAAGAACTCGCTTCTGAAAATTGTCCTCTCAGCTCCACAAACACATTATGGAATTCACAGACATTTGTATACATATGTGCATGTGCGCATACACACACACACACACACACACACACGCACACCGAATATAAGGGATTGAGAGACAACACAGCTGTTAAGAGCACTGACTATTCTTCCAGAAGAGCTGTGTTGGATTCCCAGAATTCACAAGGTGGCTCACACCTGCCTGTAACTCCAGTTCCAGGGGATCTAATATCCTCTTCTGACCTCTGTAGGCATAGCACACAAGTGTTGCATAGACATGCAGGGGGAAATACTCATTCACATGATTTAAAAAATGAGAAAGATTGCTGAAAATGGATTAGGGAGAGAGAATTTTCCTTCAACATTTTATCATAAAGCTAATAACAAAATTATAACATATGTAGATCAATGGAAGAAAAACACGAACACAAACACACACACACACACACACACACACACACACACACACCACACAACACAAGCATTGACGAGCCCTTGCTTCCCACCACTTGATATCCCAGGAGCTTTATGCACTAATTCAATCTCACAATCTCTTGAGATAGATATCAATTGTTATCATTCTTACTAATAGATGCAAATACTGGACACAGCAAGGTTTAGTAACTGATCTAGGGTTAAACAGCTCATAAGAGTCAGAAACAAGAACTGAACAATAGACAATAAAGGTAGCTTAGTATTTGACTTACATACTACATACAAGAATAACTTCCAGAAGGATTAAATAGCTGCATGTATGAAAGTGATGCCTTTAGAGTCTCTTTACACTAATAAAAGATCATCTAGAGGAATATTCATGTACACTTTCTTAAGAGAGGCTGAAATTCCAGAAGACATGAAGGAAAAACTTGGATTTAATGGCATAAAAATTCAAAACCTCTGCTGACATAGCACAGTAGGATGATCAGAAATCCCATGAATAAGCAAGAGAAACATATTTGTGATACATTTGACTGCAGGTTTAATAGTATGTAATATGTAACAGATAAAGAATGTTTATGAAATGGCATAAGAACAGTTCATTTGAGACATGGGAAGGTATGGATGTGTCAAAAAAAAAAAAAACCATCATGGTTATATCCATAGTGCCGATGGGCTTTGGGGGAAACTCCTGACTTTCCTGCTTCATTTTGTCTTGAGAAGGGAACTGAGCTAGAGTGCTAGCCCACACTACCTCTCATCCTCATCGTCTTTCAAGATAAAGAAGTTGTTTGCCCAGTTCTGGGGCTCTTAGAGATCCACACTGTAGATGGAAACTTGCCAGTGGCTGGGGAGTGGAGGGGAGGGCGACCCTGAGCAAGCACGCTTCAAAGCTTCTCCAGAAAGGATTTCCTGTGGTTTTGTTTCCTGGTTTTCTTGGGTGGGAGGTGTTTCTCCCTCCCACTTGGTGGTCCAGTCTTCCTGGAACTGTTTCTGCTCCTCATACTGGATCCTTGAACGCCCCCCCCCCCCAGTTCACAGCTTTTTCTTCTACCCACCATCTTATCTACTCTCTGGGGAAGCAAAATAATGCGTTGGAGGCTCCCTTGTCTTCACACGGAGGCTTGAGGCTGTGGTTCTGTCTGGGGTGAGCGTAGTCTGCCGTGGGATGCAGGAAAAAAGCTACCAGATAGCTAGTCAGAGCCCACGGGAAGCACAGAAAGAGATTTTGAGATATTACTTTGCCCCAAGTCAATGTTTTAAAACCTTCTCTTGTGTTCAGGAAACAGAAATAAAGATGAAACAGTCTTTCAATAGAGTGGGTTAAAGAATAAATTATTGATAACATTTAATACAGACAAGGACAGGGTGGGAAGGAGAGCCCTGATACATTGTTATTAGAAATGAATTGCTGAAAGTTTTCAGAAATTACCAAAACGTATCTTTGTTTATTAAAATTTAAAACGACGTAGATTTCTAAAAACCTAACACACCTAAACTTTTAGCCAAAAGGAACAAAACCCACCAGATACAAGGCTTTTATTACAAACATGCTCATTGAAGAATTTGTCAAAAAACTCTAGACAACCCAAATAGCCTTTAGGGAATATTTGAGTCAGTTACATCATATCTTCCTATCATATCATATGCCTGATCAAAAGAAAACCCTTAACTCTCTGATGATCTTTGAAAACGTTTTTGTAAAACACAGGATTAGTAGTTCACATAGAAATATGCTTATATGATATAAGTAATAAAAGCATAAAAATTACAACCATGCTATTAACATAGGACACGCCTGAAGCATGCCAATGACTGAAGGTTACGAATGAAGCTGAGAGAGTCCTGATACAAGGAAGGATTCTCGTTAGTTTTGGAATTTCAGGAACAGGGAGATAATGGGCCCCAAGCCCAGAAGATGCGGTGATTATAAAACAGACAAAAAAGAAAAAATAGGGCATAGACAGATGCAAGTGGCTTACGTGGGAGCCAGCTGGTGATGCTTCTACTTTTCAGTAACGATGAAGGATAAGTTCTGCAGGAAAAACTGAGGAGGGTTCCCTGGAGGATGAGAAGGGGAGACATCTTAGGATGCCCAAGGTCCCTTTATCTTGGTGAGAAAGAACCACCACATATCCTTTAGATTATATTGAATGCTAGAAATCATAGCAAAACTTAGGGCAACGTCCTGGTAAGGCGGCTGTTACAATCTTTGCTTTTTGAAGAAAGAAATTCAAAGGCCTAAGAAGAGCATTGCAAACTGGTGTAGCCCCTCTGGAAGTCTGTGTAGAAACGTCTCTAAAAGCTAAAAATAAATCTACCATATGATCCAGCTATCCCACTCTTTGGCATATGCCCCAAACACTTGATCCTCTACTCTGAAGATACTTGCTAAGTTGTACTTGCTCTAACGCGATCCACAATAGCTTGAAAGTAGAAACAGTCTAAGTGTTTTTCAATCAGTGAGCTGGTAACGAAATGGGGTTCATATACACAATGGCACACCACTCAACTTTGGAGAAAAATGAAATTTGCAAGTAGATGAATGGAATTAGGAAATGTTATATAGAGTTAGGTAGTCCAGACCTGGAAAGACAAATACTGCATGTTCTCTTTCATCTGTGGTTCCTAGCTCCAAATCTTCAGATGTGAGTATATAACCTGGATACACACAGAAACCTGGGAAGTAGAAAGGGGCTATGAGGGGGTGTGCCAGATAGAGGAATAGCAGGATACTGGGGATATGAAGGGAGAGGTAGGAACATGGGGAGAGTGGATTTAATTGGGAAAGAGAAGGAAGGTCAATACAGAAGGAGAGGTAAGGAGGAGGAAAAAATAACATTAAGGATGTTTTAAAAAGCCGTAAGGAATCGTGTTGTTTTGTAATTTGCCTAAAATTACAAATAATACTTATAAGTGCATAACATATATGTATATGTATATGTTGCATACATATATGTATATGTATGTATGTAAGTCCCTACTACTGAAGACACCACGTACTTCAGACTCAGGAGCCACAGGGTTTGAGCTGGAGACCTGAAAGCCTCCTCCTTCAAGACTAGCTTTTATTGTCCTAGAAGGTCCTATGCAACCTACTAAGAGAGGGAACCGACCAATAGTCCCACTTAGATGGGATATCTATGAACCACAATGACGATTAGCATGGAAACATCCCTAAAGGTGTAGTAGTGACATATCCTGACGGTAACCAATAGCTGTCTAGTTGGAGTTAACTTACAACAGAGAAAAATGCCTGGGACTGGCAGCCTACCCAACTACCAGAGGCTAGTGAGGTTTCCTCAACCAGCTTAATTCCTAACTGCATTCTAAGTACTTCTACCCACAGGAAAGGGTGGCTCTCAGTCCTCTTCAAAGAAACTTTTCTTTGCAGCAGGAGGAGATCACTGCAGAAAACCACAACTGTTCAAAATGCAGAGAACAATAGATCATGTCCAGACCCAAAAGATGCATTGGAGCTCACTTCCTGCACCTGAGGTGGGAACATCTCAGGAGAGGGGTAAGAAAGATTGTATGAACCAGATGAGCAGAAAGTCTGCTGTGAGGTTGTGTCTCTGGAAACGATAGGGAAGCTTATACCCTTGATACTTCAACACTATGGCTGCCTGAAGTGACAATACCCATAGACAGACAGGTCAACAGAGAAGTAAGTTACCAGGTCCCACCCTTTCCCATGTGACTAAAAACTAATCCAATCAGTTTCTCTATAACAATGTAACCCTACACTCATATGAAATTCCCTTGAAATAGTTGCAATATCATCATCATCATCATCGTTATTATTATTATTACTATTCAGTTTTTGAATTGCATTTATTATTAGTCAATGGTGTGGCTACTGAATAATTTCATCAAGATTATTTACAAGTATTTACTCTTCGTTTCTGGTTTTTAATTTAATCTGCTAATGGAAAACATTACAGTTACTTTCCTTGCTCCCAAACATGGTCCATGAAGCCCTGCATGGATATCACCCAGGAGGTTTTTACATATGCGTTGATAACCTTATATTTCATTCCATCTTACTAGATTACAATGTGCGTTTTAACAGGATCCCAAGAGATTGACATTGACACTGAAGATAGACTTCTGACTTCATACATGCGATGTGGTCGTATCAGTGCTGTCAGATTCCAAGGAGTGAAATTCCAGGTCCCATTGCCTACTCTCAGTTTTAATAGGTTTTAGAAGATTGCTTTCCCTGAAGACTCGCAGCATGTCAGATCTCTGGCCTTCATTCATGTTCCCACTAGCAGGGAGTTTTGATTTGAAATCTTATAGGTAATTTGCTAAGATAGGAACATTTAGATTTTATTTGACTTTTTTTCCCAGTGTAGTCATTGACTTGGTTATAAAATAACATTATTAAAATAGTTTTTATGTCAAATTTTGGATTGCTGAGACCAATACCTAAAGGAACACAAGAGAAAAAAAAAAGGATAAAGGAGGCTATGTCCTTTTTGGTCCCATTTTGTGATACCAGCTTGAGAAGTGAGGACTCTGTATGGTGACTACATTACCAACTGAATAGTGCGTGATCCATTTTTCACACTTGTTCATAGTGTCAGATAAATACCTGTACTGTGAGGTGGTAGGGCCGGTTGGGGTTAAATGACACAGTTAAATTTTTTAAAAAGCCTGATCAGAAGCAAGAATAACTAGAAAATACTGAATTACAATAAAATATTTTATTTTCCTTATAAGATGAATGGACCTTAAAAACATTACAGCTATTCAGTCTGAAGAAGGCACAGAGACACAGACAAACTGGTGATTTGCTCATGGGAGTACAAATGGCTAATGCTGTCTCGTGTCTGTAGCTACAGCATGCACATGCTTATGGCTCAGACAGAAGAAAAGCTATTCCCCCAAAACAGTCACACAAGAAAATCTGAAATGTTGATAATGATAGGGATTAAAGCTCTGGACGCTAAGTTGTACGGTTAAGGAAAACAACAGAAAAGTATCTCACGACAATATATTTCACACAAACCATTCAATTTTGGAAGTAGTAACCACCAAAGGTGTGTGTGTGTGTGTGTGTGTGTGTATCTAGCAGTGTTCCCCTGTGTCTTAGTCAGGGTTTCTATTGCTCTGATGAAACACCATGACAAAAAGTAAGTTGAGAAGGAAAGAATTTATTTGGCTTACACTTTCACATCAGTGTTCATGACCAAAGGGCATCAGGACAGGACCTCAAGCAGAGGAGGAACCTAGAGGCAGGAGCTGATGCAGAGGCCATGGAGGCATGCTACTCATGGCTTGCTCAGCCTGCTTTCTTATAAAGCCTAGGACGCTACTCAGGGATAGTATGAATCACAATATAGCTGTGCCTTCCCCTGTCAATCACCAGTTAAGAAAATTCTCTACAGTTGGATCTTATGGAAGCATTTTCACAATTGAGGTTCCCTCCTTTCAGATGACTCTAGCTTGTGTCAAGTGACATAAAAATTAGCTAGGACATCCTGGGTGCCCTCTGGGAATGACTGGTGGTTGCAATGAATGTGGAAAAAAAGGTGTATAAATTATGTCCTAAATAATAATATAGTCACTATAACATTTATGGACCACTTACTACATGTTCAGCATCATATTGAGAGCTTTATATGAAATATCTGACTTAATTATGGCAACCATCTTACGAATAGCATTACTAGAATTCCAGTATTAATTTGACAGAGTCACAAATAGGTGACATAATTCGTTTGCGATGATGGCAGCCTAAAAACCTTAGCATGGGAAAATGTATAAAAATAAAATATGATAGACATATAATAGATAGATAGATAGATAGATAGACAGACAGACAGACAGACAGACAGACAGACAGACAGATAGATAGACAGATAGATATAGTATCCACTTGGTTGCTAGGAAGTTAGGAGGATGGGTGAATGGTTTGATGGGAGGCAGTTTTTCAGTTTCATCCTTGACTTAAACACAATTTCTGAAAGTAAATAACCCTTCCCTTTTTTAAAACAGAATAACACAAAAGACTGGAGATCTAATTGCTTTTGGCTCATGCGTAAGCGCAGTGGCTATTTTCAAGGAGCCACATGGAGTCTGACAAGCTGTAGATCTCTAGAGAGAGCAGAACTGCTGTCCCTAGCTTGTCATAGAGCCACAGAACCAAAATCCTTATATGATAAGACTTGATATGAGATCCTCAGTAATTTGATAATGAAGACAGAGGACCCAGAACACATTAGTGACAGAACTGGCCTTATAAGTAGAGTTTTTGACTCTCGGGTCAGCTCTTACATCATATCCCGATTTGCTTCTTGCAGGATGTGACCAGACACATGGACCACTCTGTGTTGATCCACTCTTCTCTGGGATCCCCACATTTCCTTGTCTAGGAGGAAAGCAGATACTGGACAAACTACTGCTAAACAAATATTTTGGCCCTTAGTCTTAAAGATGTGGCTACCATCCCCTCCCCCCAACAAAATTCTGAAAGGAAACCATGGAAACCCAATGTACTTCCCCAGACTTTTGCTGACAATGTAAGTTAGTTGGCTCCCTCCAACCCTTCTGTTTCAAAGGTCTCCATCCCTGCTAAGTAAGAAAACCAACACAATCAGATGGTATTTTCATAAAGTGACATGAAGACAAGAGTTTGCTGGAGACCTAGGCATCTCAGTGAGCCACAGCAGTGGTCCACAGCCATGGAGATGAGCAGGATGTGACTGTCAGCTACACTCAAGTGCAGGTGACTGCCCTCGGACAGTAAAAAGGGCCAGAGATCAGGAAACATGTGGACCCTGAAGAAGGCAAAGAAAATACAGAGCTTAAACCACTTTTCCTGCTAAGCGAAAGGCAAAAGGGCTATGGCAACAAACTTTCTCCCAAATAGTGTGTCAGGAAAATGACCCACACCCACCTACCTCCATATCTCAAGCACAGATTTCATGGACACCAGCTGCCTCACTCAGGGCTCCTTAGGTATAGAAGAAGAAAGGCCAGGTCCGTGTCTACAACCCCTACCTTACAGTGGCGGTTGTTGAAGGTCATCAGAGGGGAGCATTGCCTCATGGCAACCTCTTGACCCTGGGTGTATTTTCTCATAGTTGTGTTGTTGTTTTACAGGGTTTCACTGCGGATACCTGGTTGGCTTGGAACTTGCTATGTAGACCAGGCTGGTCTTGAACTCACAGAGACCCATCTTCTTCTCCCTCCCAAGTGCCGGGATTAAAGGTACATGCTACCATACCCAGCAGCTTCTTTTTGAACACTGCCCTCAGTTTTGTGGCTGGTTCAGTTTATGCATTGAAGACTTTGAGGCTGGGAAGTATTTGTTAGCATCAAGAATCAAATTACTATTCCATCTGTTGCTTGAGGAAAATTTGACCTCCTGTGAGGCAATAGCTAAATAACAGTAAATAAAAACAAATCTGTGCACAATGACCATTCTATATTTATTTCATGAGTCTTTCAATAATGGCCAGCTTCAAATTGAGTCTCTGCCAGTAAAATATAGAATCTCCAAAACAAAAATGAAAAACTACATATACAGATGTATCCAACTTGTTCTATGTTTTATTATATTAATGCAATATAATAAAATGAAATAGTATTAAAATTTTCCACCAGTCTGGAAAATAGCACAACAAGAAATGGATGTCAACTGTCAGTCTCACAGACCCCAGCATCAGTAACATCTCATGTTGCTTCTCCCAATTTGGTTTGTGCCTGAGCTACATACCTTGGTACTGATGGGGTTTTTATTTGGCTTAACTAAATGGGTTCATCAAAGACATTGCCACTTGCTGGCTTACCTTGTCCTGTATTTAAACCCTCACCATGTAGGTATTAAGACTCTTCAGTTTTAAAGCTTTTGATGGCCTAGCTTTGTAATGAGGCTCCCTGAGGAGGTGTCTTTGCGCATGCCTATTTTCACATCCTAACATTCTAGTGCCTATTATTCAACTCCAGCAAAATGTTCAGAAAGGGAACCTGAAGCCGAAAGGAAAAGCAGACAAGACCTCTTTAGTCTCTATCCTTAACTGCATCTGGTGAAGGAATGTTGGTTGTGGAACAGAAAGAAGCAGAAACAAATCGCATTCAGGAACTGTCGGAAAGGGTTGGTTTCTCTTCAACTCTTAGGAGAGTTATGACTACAACCTTTATTCTAACTATTGAAAGGAAAGCAATCTGCCCCAAGATCAGTTCTTCTTTAAATCTTGCCCGTGTTGAGGGGTTCCTGTCACCCCAAATCTTGATTCTTGCTCCTTTTAAAGTGAGCCTGTGGCGCTTATTGCTTTTCCTGTAGATCGGATACACAGCTTTTCACACTTTCTAAGTACCTGCTCTGATTTCTTAATCTTGAGTGTTTTCAGGGTAGGTTTTATATCTGGAAAGCTTTGGGTAACAAATGAATAAATAGTTGCTTTAAGAATTAATTCCTCTGGATTCTAGTGGTGCCATACCCTGTCTTCTCAGTAACAATGACAGACAAATAAGGGTGGTTTCTTTTCACAGCCTTTCTTATGGCAGACCAATGCCTGGCATCCCAGATGAATTTCCCAAGCTGTGTTTCCAGGGTCTGGGTAGACCAGAGCGTGACATTTTTGTAGGCAGTGACCATGACCCTTTGTTTTCTTTCCTTTCACAGGTCAGGTGGCTTTACTGGCACGTAAGTACAAACAGATGTTGAGGAGGCAGTAAGGTTTGCTGTGCCAGTGTCTCAGCTCTGGGAAAGGGAAACACTTCACAGAGAATAGGTGCCACCTGTAGGGAGTTTCAGTTTGCCAAGTAAAACCAGTTTGACTAAAGATAGTTAAATACAATTCCTGGGGTATATGGTGATATTTGTTTATCTGTGACTTTGAATAAGTGCGTGCATGAGTGTGTGTGTGTGTGTGTGTGTGTGTGTGTGTGTGTGTGTGTGTGTGTGTGAGAGAGAGAGAGAGAGAGAGAGAGAGAGAGAGAGAGAGAGAGAGAGAGAGAGAGAATACCTATGTACGTGCCTGACTGTGTATATGTATACCTTGCTTATGTTTCACAAAAATGAACCTTTGTGACCCATACATGAATCCAGTTGCTGAAAGAACAATCTTATTTAATATTTGACTCAGTGCAAGGATCACAATTGTTAAATAAAGTTTTAGCAGGTATAGAAGAATGTCAAATCTCCTTCTGTCTTCAACTAGCCCAGTGGGCCTCACAAAAATGACTATCACAAATGACCTCACAATGGGCTATCTAAAAATGACTGGGGTCTCAGAAGAGTTCCGCACTCTTACATAACTAATAACTATAAAACATTACTCACAAATCCTCCTCATATCAGAACTTAGCTACATCTTGGAGACGAGTTGTATCAAGTCCATTAGATGGAACTGGAAGCAGAGTCCATGTCTCCCTGAGCAAAATTCTTGTGCCTTGAGTTTTTCATGCTTAATGTGGCTATGGCCTTTGCACATCGCGCACAGACTTGCTGAGAAGACAGTGATGTCCTAAGACAGTGATGGTGTGTGCCTATGGGAAGTTATGACTTTACCATCCCCCACCATTCACCATCCCCTAGTCCTTCAATTTTTTCCCTACTGATTTTCATAAAATTCACAAAAAACCAATAATTTAATTTACAAATGAAACTCCATTGAAATTTATAAAATCCTCTAATATGAGGGTTCATAGTGTCCCTTAATCTTGGGATTTAAGTCACAATAGAAAGCCATGAGAAAAGCCCTATATGAAGACATCTACAATTTGGGTTTAAGTTTAGACTTGGTACTTATTATGAGTTTGAACAAGTCACTTCATTTTTTGAGAGAGGTTTTCTTTCTTCAACTGTTATATAGGGGAATGTGGATAAGTAAGATGGTTCACAGGTCCCTTCTGGTGGAAACTCGAGATGCTTCAAGTCATGTTACAGACCGTCATGTATAGGCAAACAAACAACACCAACAACAAAAACCACCCTAAAATGTCTTATTACTTCAAGGTAAACTCAGCTGCCAATTTGTGTCTAAGGAGTTAAAACTAATTGTTTTGCAAGAGAAGAAGAGCTTAGCTTGATATTAAAAGTAAATTTAAAAAATTTCCAAAACAGGCTTAAAATAGGACATTAGATAACAAACTCCACAATGGTGAGGACAATGCTCCACTACGTGTCTTCACATCCTTAGAGGCTGGCAGAGGTCCTGGCACACAGTCAGTGCCAAAATTGAAGTTTACTGTAATAAATCTCCTGGAACTTAGAGTCAGTGTAGCTTATGAGGTAAATACCATTCTATTTGGACTGAACTCAGAGTTTTAACTTTGAGAAAGCTGGACATCTCTGAAATTGGGAGCATTATATGACACAAGAAGGTCTCTTCAGGCTGCAGGACTGATGTCATAACCCCCCCCCCCTCAATACCACCAACTGTTCTACACACTGAAGTACAGATTTTGCTCCAGCAGAAACCTGTTGAAGATGAGGTCTGATGATCTTCATTTTCCTGAGTCTGCAGAGGAATTTTAGGTTCAAAGCAAAAGCAAGCATGAATTAAAAGACTTTCCTGTCCTCTTGATTGCCCCTACTTAGCCTCTCCATCATCCCCCATCACAGTAGTACAGTCATCATGGTCAAAGGATGCTACATGAAACCATCATTGGTTCTGAGAGTCCATCTGGATTCTCTCTTAGTAGTGTACACTCTAAGGGCTTTGACAGATATATAATGACATGGCTCCTTCTGGGTAGAGTCATACACACTAGTTTTACTCAACTGTACAGGTTTTGTTCTCCAAAACCCTCCAGTGATTTTACACACATTAAAGTCTGACCACCATCGCATCACATGACTGATAACATCAAATCTACACTGAAGAAAAAGCCAAGAAATGAAGATCATCTTAAATCCTAGGTCTGAGTTGACGCTATAATCAACTTACCTTCATTTCTCCTTTTCCTACTTTTCTGACATTGGGAATTTGATTCAAGTCCTTGACCATCCTAGGCAAGAATGCTACTGGTGAGTTCCATCTCTGCTCCTTGGCTCTCGAGGCAAGGTACCTCAAGCTGGCTTGAGCTTGTTAGATTGGCTACGTTCACCTTGAACTTTCAATTCTCTGGTCTCTGCCCACTGAAAGCTGGGCTTAGGGGTCCTGATTTCCCTCTTTAATACACATTTGGATGCTATCGACCAGTGTGGTTTTCAAAAAGACTTTTACATTTTTTCTTGTTTAGATCGATGGAAATATTATTGCACAAGAGGACTCATAATAACTCATAAAGTCTTTATCATAAAGGTTTATCAAGATCCAGCACAATATATTGACTCTCAGTGTAATAGCTGGAAGGGAATTTACGTTTTACCTGGAAAGAAAACTATCATCAAATTCCATTTATGGAAGACCTCACATTCAGAGATTTACAGAGTTATTTACAGATTGACCACGATGGTCAACATTTCCAACTGGAGTTTTAGAAAGTCATTTTATGACCATTTCTTACATTAATTTATGATTTTTTCTTTAAAAACGAGGCCCACAATCATAAACAGACATGAAATCCAAATGTCTAAGTTTCTGCTTTTTTCCTTGATGAAAATTTGGGATTTCTTCCTCTTTCTTCCTGCATACTGAGTAGAAAGCACAAGAACTATGGAAAGGACACTCGTTTATTTTTAAATAAAATATTTCAAAATTGAAAGTTTCAAATATTAAGAACAGAGAAACCAATGAGAATCCCTACATCTCTATTACTTATCCTGGGTAATTATCAATGTATGTCTATCTTATGTCACATACATTTCCATATATTTTTTCCATCCCAAATTATTTTGAGTCAAGTGTTAGACAATAGTTTAACTTCATTGTAAACACATGTGAGTCAGGAAACAGAGAAAAGGGGTACTTTCCAACTGATTGTATGAGGCTACCATTGCAGAGAAAGAAAATGATAGAGACATATTCCTTGTGTGAAAATGTATTTTAAACTTTTAATAAATGCTAGGATACCACTCAGTGGGTAACGCACTTCCTGGGACAGCAGGAAGAGCTGAACTCAGATCCTTAGAACCCAGGTGAAGCTGATATTGCAGTATGCATCTGTAATCCCTGTGCTCTGTGTAATTCTGTGAGGTGGATACTGAGACATGCAAACCCCGGAAGACTCTGGGCCACAGTCCGGCATTCACAACGCTGAGCAACCCTGTCTCAGATGAAGTGAAAGATGAGGACTGAGAACCGAGAAAGATTTTTTTCTAGCCTCTATGTGTTTTGTGACATGTGAGTACTTTCATGCATACACATGCATATCCAAACACCTGTGCCCTTTGTCCTGGTTAGTTTTTGTCAACTTGACACAGTGAGGTTATCTGGAAACAGGAATCTCAACTGACGCACTTCCTCCATTCGATGGCCGGCAGGGTGCTTTTTTGGTTAATGATTGATGTGGGAGCGCCCAGCCCTTTGGGTACAGTGTCACTCCTGGGCAGGTGGTCCTGGGTGGTATAGGAAAAGCAGGCAGAATAAGCCATGGAGAGCAAGTTAGAAAGAAGCATTCCTTCCTGGTCTCTGCTTTAGTCCCTGCCTGCCGTTTCCCACCTGGAGTTCTTGCTTCAGCTTCCCCTAATGATGGGCTGTAACTTGTGAGCCAAAGAAACCCTCTCCTCCCCAAATTACGTGTGGTCATAGTGTTTTATCACAGTAATGGAAAGAAAGAAAGCTATGACATCCTACAAACATAGGAACACAGATTTAAAAAAATATTTAGTAAACTATTAGCAAATCAAATATATCTCTATGCAGAAAAAAGCACATCATACCCATGTGTGACTTAGAGCAAGAATGTGAGATTAGAGCAATATTAAAATATTAACAAATGTAATACAATATGACAGAGTGGAAATAAGATTTTTAAGTGTTCATATTTGTTTTTGTAATGTATGCAGACATTGTATGCCTTGAGATTCTAGGCCACAAGCCACACTGAAGCTTCTGTCTTGGTATGTTGGGTCACGAGCTCTGGGAAGGGCAACTCTCATGACATGAGGTCATGAGTAACTCAATGGATACTCCCAGCATTCAGTGAGGATGGAGTCTTGCTGGTAGCCACATAAGTGAGTCACAGAAATGGCTTCAGTCTGGTCATGTTGTCACATGACTGCATTCCGTGCTGACAACACTCTAACTCATGACCCCCATTCAGAGCCACCCAAGGAAGTTGTTCTTATACTACAGTTTCAAAGAAATGTTGAGAGAATACATTCCTGTTGTTGAAGCCACTGGACTTGGGAGAAATTTGTTATGCAGTAAGAGAAAGCTACCATGGGCTTTGGATCCTACAAGTGAGACATTATTATAGCAAGTATTTTTGCTTGTTAGTATATTCAGAATACCCCAATTCTGATGCGCTATTTAGAAGAGGCTAAGACTTTGAGAAGCAAGTTAAAGAAATAATAAAGAATATTGAAGAAATTGTTAGCAAAAGAATTTTGTCATTGGACAGGCTGGTAGTGAGGGTTAAGGACAAGTTCTGGGAAATACTGGACAATGGAGGCGAAGAGAATAGCAGAAACACCCGAGATTTCCTCAGAGGATCATTCAATTAAAGGGCAGAACTCCTGAGAAACTTGAGGCCATTGGGAGAAATATTTATCACAAGGAGATTGGTAGACATGGGTTTTGGCTCACAGTGTGAAATCTCAAGGGAAATGGTAGAAAGAGAGTTTTACAAAGAATTATATAGGCGGGAATATCACCGACTCTGACTGAGAACTAGTTAGTGTCTAGATTCCCCAATCATTCCATGCATTTTATTTCCACATAAGGCTTGGGCTAGTGAATGCAGGAAAACACGGACTGAAACCTTGGCTTCTCTGCTATGGACACAG
Source organism: Tokudaia tokunoshimensis (assembly GCA_036184795.1). Taxonomy (NCBI): domain Eukaryota; kingdom Metazoa; phylum Chordata; class Mammalia; order Rodentia; family Muridae; genus Tokudaia; species Tokudaia tokunoshimensis. The sequence goes on from BTHU01000014.1 coordinate 30,890,621, forward strand.
CTTCCTGTCCAAGATGCTTAAGGTCTCTGAGCCTCACAGCACTCTTGTGAGGAGAAAATGAGAAATAGATGAGAAATGATTTTGGAAAGCAGGAGCATCATAGTCTAGCATTAGAAATGCATTTATTTGGGCCAGGTGTGCTAACACATGGCTTTAATCGCAGCACTCGGGAAGTAGTAACAGGTGATATTTGCAGTTCAGACCAGCCTGGTCTTCATAGAGCATTCTAGGCCAGTCAGGTAGCATTGGAAGACATTTTTTTTAAAGGGGGTGGGGATTGGTTTTGACAATTTCAGATTATTTTGTCATAATTTTGCTTTGCCATCACTATTAAATCTAGGATAAAGCCAAGACCATACAATAGAACAATTTCTAGGCCCTGTGACATTGTGTCAAGTCTTTTAACACTCCAATGTGACATTCATTGGTCATCTACAAAATGTTGTTGCTGTCGTTGTTGTTTGGAGAACAGTGTAATCTAATTACAGTGAAAATTACAAACAGAAAAATTCCTCATAATGTTGTAAGTTTACTTATTTTTTTATTGGTTACATGTGGCCGCATGTGATCTGTGATTGGCAGGTTAGTCAGACATACCTTCGGAGGACAGACACATTTATTACTTCAGATTCCCTCACTCCCCTGTGCAAATGAGAGGTTCGGAAAAGCACCTCCAGAGGGGACCTGATGGCCTCTCCTGCCTTTTTAACAATTCAAAATTTATCAGCACAAATTTAATACATTATGTTTTAAAGTATCGATGAAAATACTTAAAAATATAAAATAAGTATAGATGATTAAACAAAAATCCCTCCTTCTTTCTCATTTCCTACTCTAGTTTTAGGGGCAATTACAACTTCATGTTTGATTATTAACATTTTCTTTCTAATCTTATATGTATCAAACATATGAAGTGATGCTGGAAGAAAGTTTTAAGTCATGTATGTTTTTCTCTCTGAAGAATAACCATTGTAAGATGCAGATGGGTAAATATTTAATGTGTATTCTATATGCAATCATCCATATACACTTTTAATCTTTTCAAATGCAGGCTCACGAAGAATTTTATGGATGGTTATAGTTTAGAGTCCTTATTTTAGATCCCAAAGGATCTTAACTGCATGTGCTATACATCCACATGCTACTTACCCCTTCTTTATGGACATTTGACTCTTGGGTTTAAGGACTAGAGAGGGCAAGCACACCCATTTGACTGGGTTTAAGGGCTAGAGAGGGCAAGCACACCCATTTGACTGGGTTTAAGGGCTAGAGAGGGCAAGCACACCCATTTGACAGGGTTTAAGGGCTAGAGAGGGCAAGCATACCCATTTGACTGCGCTTGGCAACAACCATGGATCAGAACAGCCAATCGCAGTGTCGAATCTTTCTTGAGATTCAGTTTTAGTGTCTTCCTCCCACGCAGTCTCTCAAGCAGTTTTTTCTGTCATAACAGAATTTAATAAGAAATACAGTAGAAAAAAAATCTGGAGAGTTATTATCATAACCACTGAAGTCTTATCCTCTGTTTGAAGGAAGACACATAAAGCTGTAATTTTCTGTCATGAATGTATTGGTGTTTCCAGGCTGTTGATTTTGTACTTCCTTAACATTTTTTTTTACTTGTAACTGGGAACATTCTGTGCTGTCAAATACTGAAGGAATGTGAAGTATTTGAAGATGCTTTCAGACCCAAGCGGTTTTCTTTGAAGACTTACCCTGAATCATAGCAGACACATTCAAATTCACTCAGAATTCCGATTAAATAGATTTTTGCAAAAATCTATTTTAAAAAACAATAGTTTTGACTTTTTCAAAGAATAAGTGATTTGGTTCTTCAGAGTTACGTTTTTAAAACTTCTCACGAGTTTTTTTTTTTTTGGCACTTACTAGGAAGTTCTCAGTGCTTCTAGAACCAATAAATAAAATAGTCTTGTAAGTTCTATGTACCCACACTCAAGTTTTGGAAGAATCATTTCCCACTCCCCCACCCCCCTTAAGAACAAGAATTTTGGATGATGTCACAGAATCACATTAGAAAGCAAACAAACAAAATCTCATCACCAGGCTTTCTTCCTGGAGATTTTAATTTAAATGTAGAAAGACATCAGGAATTGATGTTTTACAAAGCTCTTCAGCCTAAGAAGTCTTGACATGTAGCCAAGATAGGGAAGCCTTGGATTAATGTTAGTACTTAGATCATCTAATAAATCTTAAATAGTTGAATACATTTAAAATGAAACGAAACAATAAATATCTAACAAATTAATATAACACCAGTAACAGTGTGTCTAGTGCCAGACTAGAACTTTTAAAGTATAAGTTTCTGGTGTTTGTATTGATGAATCACTGTTATGTTTCTGCTAAGAAGTAAGCTGGGCATGGTGGCATGTGCTTTTAATCCCAGCACTCCAGAGGCAGAAGTAGGGGGATCTCTATGAGTTCAAAGTCAGTCTGGTTTACAGAATGTTTTTCAGGACAACTAGGAATACATACTGAGACCCTGTCTCAAAACACAACAAAAGTAAGTTAGGGGGTGGTGGGATGGGTCTATAGGTAAAGCCACTTGCTCTGCCAGCCTGGTGATCTGAGTTCAATCCCTGAAGGCCATGTAGAGGGATGCTGAGCTTTGGAAGTCTGAAGGAGAAAGTGAAAGCCTGAAGATCATAGAGTTCTGCTTTGGACATTCTGGGTTTAAGAATCTGGAGAAATATACCCACGAGGATGTCCAGCAAGAATCAGAGACTAAAACTTGGAGTTATGAAAGGACTCAAGAGTTGGCCGGCCTCCCTTGTGCGTTATCCACATACTGAGGATAAAGACACAGGTGAATATATTCCCTGGGAAAGTCTTGTCTGAGTGTAAGGTGGATGAACAAGATATATCTGGCGAATCCTGTCCTCATGGTTGAGCTAAAGAGCTAAAGCCAGCTCGGAGCACTGGTTGGACAGGCAGCATGTATAGGTCCTCAACTAAGATGCAACTCCAGAAGTAGACGGATAGTGAGATCCATGCTGAGGATAGGTCGTGCGGCATGAAGACCAAGAAGAAGTGACTGCGTTTGAGGAGAGGGGATGAAGGAAGATAACTGTCTCCTTTGAGCACTTTCCTAAGGCAGTGAGGAAGCTTTGAAGAATAACAAGGTCACATTTCTTAGGATGAGGAAATGTAGTGGAAAAGGTAGTGTACATGCCAAAGACTAATTTTCCTGTCCAGTACTTTGGATGCCTCCTGTTAGGTCTGGGCATTCTGCATCTGGAACTTCTATTTGTGTTGTGCAGTCAGATGCATGAAATGTCTCCCTGGAGCCTTTCATCTGCCTAGACCCAGCCTGACCTACTTTTGGCTGATTATCAAATACATCCAAAGTTGTATTTTTCCCTTTATTTGAGCATTTCTCTCTATGAGGTATCCCTCAATGATTTTTTTTTTTTGCTTATCATGTGCACGGAAGCAGTGATGCATTAGAAATGAACGTTCAGAAACGATGCTCACAGAGAATTTTTATTTGTGCCTCAAGGGACTGCGAGTCAACATTTTGGGAACTCTGGAGCCTAAATTTATATACAAGAGACATAAAACTTTGTGCTGCCATTGAATAGCTCTCAGGGCTGGGCAAGCAACAGTACTGAAAAACATTGCCTTTATTCTGAAAAAGTGTGAACACTATTGCAAAGGACTCGACTGTCTTAGTTACTGTGCACATCCCTGCATGGTCTTTACATGACATTACTTTATACATCTGTGCATGAACTTGTGAGAGAACAGGTTTGTTCTGGCCTACAGTTCCAAGGAGTTATAGTTTCATGGCAAGGAAGATCTGGTGACACCGACTGTACACATTGCATCAGGAAGTGAATAGGAAGGGGAGGGATTATGGAGTGACTCAAATCTAGTGATGCACTTTCTTCAGTGAGGCTCCTCCGCCTAAAGGCTCCACATTGTTCCTAAATAGTGTCACCAGTCGAGGACCAAGTGTTCAAACATGACACGAGCCTAACAGGGGACATTTCACATTCAAATCAAATCACGGCGTGTGAGTAATCTACAGGTGTGTATATTCTTCTTATAAGGGGTGGGGTGGGGTAAGCAAGATGTATCTGGCAAATCCTGTCTTTGTGGTAGGAACTTAAGAACCAAGACAGCAAAGGGCACTGGTTGGATAAGGTCTCAGTCAACATGGGACTCCAAAAACAGCCAGATGTCGAGATGGATGGTGAGGACATCCTGGGCAGAGATTAATAACTTGTTACTGCTTTAGAATATAGAAGATATGCTTGCATACAATTTGGACCTTTGAAGACCTGATAGGCTTTAAGAAGGAAGATAGGTAACACACTGGAAAATGGTTGCAATCTGCACATGGCAGAGGCACGAGATGAAAATCATATTTCTTAGGTACGCCATACAAATCTTACAAGGCTGTTTGTTCTCATTTAAAATAAAAAGACCTGTCAGTCTCCCCTTATTACTAATTACAGTGACTCTCTATCTTTGTTGACATTGGATAGTTTTATGTACTTCCAACAGGTTGGTGTCATTTAAAGGCAATTGTGGTGGGTGGGCACCAGAGACGTGTGATTTTGAGTGGGGGGAGAGACAGGAGAAACGAGGCACAGCAGAAACGGAAGTGAGAAAAAGTACATTCTCAGTGATACTAATGCATTGAGAGGTTTTGCACACTAGGAATACAGAGTGAATCTGACCTAATCTCTGCTATTGAGAGAAAAATTTTGCCTAGCCCTACAGCTATATTAGCACCTGTCACACAAGTGCTGACCATATAGGAAAAGGAAAGTAATTTTCTGGTTCTGTAACTAACCAAATAGTCCATATCAAATTGCCAAAGATAATGTATAAATTTAGCATGTGATTGGTTATACCTAATACATATGACTATTATTTAAATGTGAATTTAGAAGTGAGTATATGAAGTCCATTTTGCATGACTAGTACATACAACTTTTTAAAAGTTGGACATGGTTTTATTTTTCCATTTATTTATTTATTTATTTATTTATTTATTTATTTATTTATTTCCTGATCGCAGACCCCCCTCTCTCCTCCCAGTGCACACCCACACTGCCTCTTACCCCTCCTCCTCTCCCTTTCACCTCTGAGAAGGGGGAGGTTTCCCCTGTCTTATCTGGCCTCAGATACATCCTCAGAGAGGATGTATCTAGTACATATAATTTTAATATCTTGGCTTTTTTCTTTTCTACATTTGCTTATTTCATTCATTTTTCAGAAAGCATTTTTAAGGTTTTTTTTTTATTTTATGTGCACAAGTTATTTGCCTACATGTTCAAAGTGTAGCGTATACATTCCTGCTGCTCACAGAGTTCAGAAGGAAGTATCAGGTCCCCTAGGACTGGAGGCATGAACCACCTTGTGGGTGCAGAGAATTGAGCCTGGGTTCTCTCAAGAGCAACATGTTCTAAGTGCTGAGCCATCTCACCAGCCACTTCTCCCATTTACTTATTGTATCTGTGCGTATTTATTCATGGCCCAGTACACAGGTGGAAGTCAGGGACAACTTGTAGGAGTCAGTTCTCTCCTACCATGTGAGTCCCTGGCATCTAAGTCAGGTTGTCAGGCTTAAGAGCAAGTGTTTTTATTTGTTGAGCCATCTTGCTGGCCGCTCCCCCTGCCCCATACTATCTTTAAAATATCTCTGTTTAATTAGACATTCATAATGGATTTTACTAACATTCATCATTATTCCCTTTACCATTTTTATTATATATTAATTGCTACCCTTTTAAATTTAATTTCTTCCTTGACTGAGTTTTACGGGAGAGTTCTAAGAAGCTAGCTGGAGATATGGCTCAACAGTTAAGAGCAATGGCTGTTCTTCCAGAAGACCTAGGTTCAAGTCCTGGCACTTAGAGGTAGCTCTCAGCCATCTGCAACTTCTGTTGCAGGGGATATGATGATTTCTTCTGGCTTCTGAGGAGACCAAGTACACACTTGGTTCATAGACATATATGCAAGCAAATGATTGATCCATACATATGAAATAAAATAATAAATGTAAAAGAAAAAGGAGGAGGAGGAGGGAAGAAAGGAAGGAAGGTAGAAAAAAAGGAAGAAAGGAGAAAAGAGAAAGAGAGAAGGGAAGAGCGAGCTCATTACTTGGACTCCATAACGAAAGATGTCCAGGATGAGTCAGGACATGTTTTAAAAGATATGCACAGCGTTTTCTAGAGATCAATCCTCCATTTGTGAGGAAGATTGGTGATTTGAAGGTTACCTAGAAGAGGAAGATCTAAACGTGAGTGTGCTTCCCTGGGTGGGAGGAGTCTGATAACGTGTCTTTCTTTCTTGGTTAGCATCTCAGAATCATCCCCCACCCCCTTAACTTCCTCTTGGTCCACTATCTTTCTAGGAATATGGGTCATTTATGGGGGATGTAGGGCCGATTTGGACAAGAATGTCCCCCAGAGGCTCAGATATTTGAATACTTAGTCCTCAGTTGGCAGAGCTTTTGTAGGGAGGTTGGGAGGTACAGCCTCGCTGGAGGAAGCAGGTTAGAGGTTTGGAGGCTATAAACCCTCATCTACTACCTTGTTCTCTCTCTGCGTTGTGCTGTGCCTGACACTGTGAGATTCCTGCTCCTGATGCAATGCCTGCCCACCATCGTAGACTCTTAACCCTTTGGAAAGGTAAGCTCAAATAAATTCTTTTCTATAGGTTTCCTTGCTCAAGGTATTTTACCATAGCAATGGAAAAGCTTGTAGGGAGATAAGAGGCAACCTGAGGTGTTGTCAATCTACCTGGCCTTATCCTTGGATGAGATTGGTCACCGGAAGAAACTGTGAGCTTAAAGGTCTTGGATGCATCAATTTTAAAAAATCTTATTCAGCAACTTAGAACTGTAAGCTACTTAAACCTTCTAAACTCCTTACCCCATTCTATGAGACTATTACATTTTCTAGTCAGTTATTTTGAGCAGTAAACAGATAAACCAAGGAAAATACTCACCACATAAAGATTGCTCCTAAATGGACTTGTTTTGTTATTAATTTAAAATACAGCCTCTTGACTTTCATTGACACTCTCAGTGAAAAACAAAATATGCCAGATGGAACTGGAGAGATGGCTCAGCTGTTAAGAATACTTATTCCTGCATACGCCCTGGAGCCAGTTCCAAGCACCCACATGGTCAACCATCTGTAACTCCAGCTCTAGGAGATCCGACTCCCTCTTCTGATGTCAGAAAACAGCAGACACACATGTGGTCTACACACAAACATGAAAGCAGAATACTCACACACATTAAATAAATAAATCTTTAAAAATTATTCAGGGATAAAAAAGAATGTTAGAAAATTGATGTAACTGTTTTTTTTCTTTTGCAGAGATCTAAGAAGGGAGGGAGAACACTCTCTTAACATCAAGAAAAATTGTTTTCTTTGCCCCCAAGACTGCTAACAGTGCTTGCTACCTACATGGTTGTCTTAAGGATGAAGCAAAGGTGAAGCTCAACTTTCAGCCCGTGTCTGCTCAAAGGTTGGCTACTCATATTTTCTGGCCCCACTTCTCTGATGCAATGTGGACTTTCAATTAAATTCCCTGTATCTTCTATATATTCGATTACAGAAAAAAAATCGTATTTTCGGTATTTGTGTGTATATATGCATGTCCGTGAACATATGTGTGTGTTTCTATGGAAACCAAGGCCAACAGACTCTCTGGAGCTGTAGGAATGGGCTGTGAGTTTTTCAGTGTGAGTGCTGGGAACCAAAGTCGGGTCCTGTGGAAATGCAGCAAGAACCCATAATGCTGAGGCATCTCTCAAAGCTCTACTTTAAAATTTTAATTGATCTTTTTTGAAGAGTTCCAAGTAACTATAGGAAAGTGCCTGGTGATGGGTACATCGAGCCCTAGTGCCAAGGTTCTTCCTTTATAGGTAGCAAGGGATGACAGCCTCGTCATCTGTTTCATGTAAAGGATGGAAAGCCATTAAAATACTCATTACACTGTAAAATGTTATGAGTAGAATTGAACCCTGATGGAACATGGGAAGCAAGTCTGACTTCCAGGTAACTGAGTCTTCTTTTCCTCAAACATAAATAAACATGCTGTAAGTTAAAGAGGTAAGCCTTGCATGGAGTCAAATAAATTTGGGAAACAGAAAGAAGTCCCACAGTGAAAAGGAAACAATGCTTGAGGGTTTGCCAAGTACACTAGCTATGAGTGTGCTTGGGTTATAAACTGAGCCCACCTTGCCCGCCGAGCCCACCTTGCCCGTGAGGTAGTCACTTGCTCTGCTAAACAGAAGAAACACTTGGGGAAACACTTCAACGAAGCAAACATGAGGAAGTGCTGTGCAAACATGTGATTGACTGGTGGCAATGGCCGAAACCGCAGCAGCCACTAGAAAAAGGGTAGCGTGCCACATTGTAGTTGTGAAAGTGAATTTATTTGTGTTTTTTGTAAAACATGTAAGAAGCAAAGATGTCTTCTTTCTCACCTACCTTTGCAGTGAGCACTTCCTGGAATTTATAAAGTGTGATCCTCCTGGGAACTTCCCATGGCATTACCTCTGCTCATCTATGTCTGGTGCCAAATAGAGAATGCTATTGAACAAGTGTGTGTGTGTGTGTGTGTGTGTGTGTGTGTGTGTGTGTGTGTGCGCCCACTCATGCTCGGCGGAGGTCTAATTTCGATGGAGGTGGATCATCCTGCCAGAGGCTTATCTGAGTACCATTTCTCAAGAGCTTCAGCTGGGAGACACTGTCTCTCACCGGTCTGAGGGTCCCCAGCTTGATTGATCTCGCCTTAGGCTAGTGTGCCTCAGGGATTCTCCCATCTCTCCTTCCCCAGCACTGGGACAATAAGGTTGGCACATCTGGCTTTTTAAAAGTGAGTTTGGAAGCTCAAACTCAGGTTTTCAGGATTGCACAGAAACTTCACAAGCTGAACCATCTCCCTCTCCTTTGCTCTCTTTCTTTCCTTTTCTTTTTCTTCTTCCTTTTAAAAACAAATCTTGTCTTAAAACAAAAAACAAAAACGAATACAAAGTATTTCTCAGTGTGTGTGGGAGGGAGTATGGGGGCTGATTTCACTGAGATCCTGTTAAATTTGGGTACCATAGCCATCAAAGATGCATCACTTTCTCTAGGAGTTCTAAATGGGGCTATTACCACGGGCCTGCAGGTTCTGGTTTGTATTAGAGGAGACACTGTCTTCTTAAGTAAAACGTGGAAGGGGAAGTGTCCAGAATTGTAAATAAGGCTCTGTGAGAAGCCTTGTTTGGCCAGCGGGATGGAGAAAACCTACCTTCTCCAAGCCGGGATCCATCTTCCCTCCCTTTACCCAAATCTGACAGCCCTCCCTGGTTTTTTTGTTTTGTTTGTTTGTTTGTTTTGCTTTTTTTGTTGTTTTTTTTTTTTTTGGCTGAGGTTTGTTTTGCTGTCCGCAAGAGAAGTTAAGTATTCTACCCTGTTCACAAATAAAAACCTCTTAGATAAGAGCACGCCTATGCAGCGGAACACCGATAAAAAGAACGAGGCAGAACCTTCAGAATGCACCTTCCATGGGTACACTGTAAAGTGAAAGAAGATGCCAAACAGCCTTCATATGGAGTTTTCATCCATCAGGAGTCGAATATACACGCCCCTAAATGTGCATAAACCGTGCATGCCTCCCCTAAGAAGAGGACGCCCACACCAAACTTTCCCATATTTTTCAAGCATAATTTCACAATATAGATTGGCTATGTGTTGAAATATTTCTGTAGTGAACCTGGATTTTACACAGCTTCCTGGGTCTGCCACCTGCTTCTGGCACCATCTTCAGGCTTACACACGTGATGAAGGGGCATCTCTGTTTACCTCCCCCCCCCTTTTTTTTTAAAAAAAAGAAAAGCATCATGTTACCTCATTAATCGTGCCCATCAGTGTAGTTTAGATTGGATGTAGAGACAATAATCTTATCTCTTTGTCCGGCTGAAAAACTGTTCACACGGGGAACCATTTTCCTCTTTGCTCCTACGGTGACGCCCCGGGCAAAACATGCTCCCTTCTCTTCCCCCAAGCACATCTTGGCTGAAAGGTCAGCTCTGGAAAGGGGCCTGGCTAAAGTTACTGTAGGGGACCGTGGGGATGGAGGAGGGTGGATAAAAGCACTGGAGAAGCCACTGGCGAAGGATGGGGCCCTCTTCTCTGTGCAGCTGCCCTGGAGCCCTGATCCCCGCCAGCTCCCTGCATCTTCTACTGGAGGTTTCCCCGACCGAGCCAGGCAGGCGTTCGCAACCGAAATGTCTTCTAGGCCTAAGCAGGTAACGTCAGATGATTTAAAGTTGTCAGACGGACGAGAAAATAGTAGAGGCGTTGGCAACCTGGATAAGCGCGTCTCTATCTTCTAATTAAAATATTCAAATAGGGAGGGGGTGGGAGAGGGTGTTAAAACTATGGCTGCGCTGGTCAAAGCACCACAAAGCAGAACTTCCAAGTACTGACCAACTCACTCCAAGTTGGTGCCCCAAATACGTCTAGGTCCAGGGGTTCGTATTGTCATGCTCCCACCTGCTGGGAGTTTTGGTCTCTTGAGACTCTCAGATGCAGCAGGGAAGACAGTTTCTGCACTTGGAGGCTCCTAATGAGGGCGCAGCAGGCCATGTGTTTCTGGCGATGCTTCCCAGGTTGCTGGGGGCAGCAAGTGTCTCAGAGCCCATTACTGGCTACATTTTACTTCCACCAGAAACCGAGCTGCATCCAGATTTGATCTCGGATGCGCCTTGCAGCCCGGCACAGTTCCGGGGTAGTGGGGGAGTGGGCGTGGGAAACCGGGAAACCCAAACCTGGTATCCAGTGAGGGGCGTGGCCGGACGCAGGGAGTCCCCACCCCTCCCAGAAATGACCCCGCCCCCATTCTCTAGTGTTAAGCCAGAGCTCGCTCTCTGCACTGAGTCCTCAGGACCCCAAGAGAGTAGGCTGTCTTTCCTTAGATCGCGCAGAACGCAGTCCGGCACGGCTGAAAGCCCAGATTGTGTCCCGCAGCCGGGATAACCTGGCTGACCCGTGTCCGCGGACACCGCTGCAGCCGCGGCTGGAGCCAGGGCGCCGCTGTCCGGCGCTCTCCTAGGTCTTGCGCTGCTGGGGCGCAAACCCGCCTCTGTGACTTCTTTGCGGGCCAGGGACCGAGAAAGAGTCTGTGCCTGAGAACTGGGCTCTGTGCCCAGAGCGAGGTGCAGGATGGAGAGCAAGGCGCTGCTAGCTGTCGCTCTGTGGTTCTGCGTGGAGACCCGAGCCGCCTCTGTGGGTAAGGAGCCCACTCTTTAGTCATAAGGCGGAGAAGTAGGATGCGGGCGGAGAGTGGGTATAGGAGAGAAGAGGACCTAACTCGGAGAGTTCTAGAGACCCTCCCTTTAGTGTTCTTTCACTTAGCAATGAGGAAACTGAGGTCCAAAGACTCTTCAGAAATGATTCAGCCGGGATTCTAATCCCCCCTGGGCTTCGGTTGGAGCGTGTCCTGCGGTACTGACAGCCCCTGGCACTAGGTAGGCGGGAATGGGAAGGCGCCCTGAGCCGGGCAGGAGATGCTCCCACCGGCAGCAACAGGCGGTCAAACGCCGGGAAACCTGTGCAAGCCGAGCGGCCTGGCTGGCATCAAGCATCCCGGGTTTGTTGCCCACCGCCCAGGAGTGGGGCCGGGAACCGCCTCTGCTCGCCTTTAGTTCCTGCAAGTAAGCGCACGCACGGACTATGTGAGGTGAGGTCTCTTCACAGAGCAACACTTTCCTCCCTCAACTCTCTTTGGTGCAGAATGCTACTTTGCTGGCAGGAGGAAGAAGCGGCTTCCTCTTCTGTGACGGCTTCTCCAGGTGTCTTAAAGTAACTCTCCACTTACTACTCCAAAGCGTCGTCCTGGGGTAAACTCTGAAAGTTTCCGAAACTCTTGAATTTGGCACCTAGTTATAGGTCACGTTTCTTGTTTAAAAATGCCCACTGCTTCAGGGTTAGGTGCACACTCGCTCTTGGCTTTTGTGCAATAGTTTCCCTTCCCTTCCCTTCCCTTCCCTTCCCTTCCCTTCCCTTCCCTTCCCTTCCCTTCCCTTCCCTTCCCTTCCCCTCTTTCTCCTCTATTTCTCTCTCATTTCCTTTTTGAAGCCACCGTTTGCAGATTTCCCAATCTCCACCCATTGGAGAATGAAAAATCAGGGGAAAAAAAGGTCAATTCTGCAGAAACATTCCTTGCATCCCAAGAGAATCGCATGCCTTAAAAAGCACTGAACTGACATACAGTGCCAAGATCACCTGTCTACAGTTGAGTTTTCCTCATAATGACTTGGTTCATCGGGCTAGCTCCATCATGGGTGCCCTCTTGTTCCTGACAAGGCCTCACTCTCCCCCTTTCTTGGAAGAGAAAGACAGCCTGGAACATGTGCTTGCCCTGGGTCCCATAGAGAAGTGAGTTGCTTTGAAACCTGGAGAGTTCCTAGTGTAGCAGTTTAACAGCATCCCCATTCCCTGAATAAAATGGAGGTTGCCCTTTTGGAGTGTGTGACTTGCTTAATTGGATTGGACTATAATTGGTGCCATCGAAGTCTAGAGACAGAGCCGCTGTTGTTTTTCCTTCTGGTCTTTGAGTGGGAAGGATAATAGTGCACAAATTAATTAATGTTGGTTATCGGATTTGAACATAAAAGGGCTTTTATTGTATAGTAGCATATGTACCTCTTGCAGTCAGAATGAGCTTTCTAAAGAACAGAACCCAAACTTGCCAATGAAAATGAATGAGGTTTAATAAAGGCACGGGGTAGGGTGTGTGTGTGTGTGTGTGTGTGTGTGTGTGTGTGTGTGTGTGAGCATTAGTCACTGATGTAAATCTCCAGTTATTGATAACCTTGTTGACTAGATTTAATTGTAGACATAACCCTAGGTTACTGTGGTGCTGTATTTGGTGTCTTAGGAATGGGGCATCTTTTACAGATGAACATAGCTAGCATGCCTGTCCTCTAAGAGGGTCTATGGCTGTATGTTATTACGGAGATGGTGCAGAGGCTCTTGGTGGCTCTGGCATGTAGATCAGTGTAGAGCGCTGAGACTCTGTCCTTGCTTCCTGGCACTCAAGAATAAAGGTCATTTACTGAGGTGGTGGAGTGGGCACAGCTAATTGAAGGCCTAGTTAGTACCGTATTTTCCTCACACATCTGCCTGACTAATGGGTTCATCACATGAAGGTATCTAGTGATTGTTTTCAGGTTAATGTTTCTCAGTCATGTTTAAAATCTACTTATCAAACAAATTGTTTTCATTTTCTGCTTCTCAAACAAAGTAGGATTCCATTATTGTTTACGAACTTGTTTGTGAACATTTTAATTGCTTGCCTATCTTAAGGACAATGACTTATTTTGTATTGACAAATATAATGCTGATTCATTGAATATGACTACTCAGTTCTGTAGCCGCCTCAGGGTGGACCAAGGGCACCTGTGATCTGCTCACTTTAAATGCTAATTAAAATGCAGATTTGTTGGTCTAGGAATACACACACCATAGTAAAGTTTAGAATCATGGCCCGAACACAAGTCATTAACAGTGCCAACTAGCTTCTGAGATTCATTAATGTCATTTAATTGCCAACGTTTTAAAAATATGTTATTAATTAATAAATATACAGTTATATCAGCAACAGATGCACATCTGATTAGGTTGGGTGTATTCAGGGTGGTATGACTGTGGGCTGTTTTGCACATCTGTGTAGGTGTGTGACCCCTATAGTCATCGAATAGTCACCTCTGATTGTTCTCGTAGGGCCACAGTGTCACAGCATTGGATATTCACCTTGGCTTTTTGCTCACACTCTTGACGTGGCCTCATATTTGTTCACATTCACTTATTTGTCCAACAATGTCAATGCCAGCCGAGGCCTTAGGAGTCATCTGTTCTTAGTCAGTGTGAATTAGAAAGCCTGGATGCCTGCCTGGTATTAATTAGTTATTCTTTTCTTCTGAGACAGAGTCTCTCTGTGTGGCCCAGACTAGCCTCGAACTTGCCATTCTCCTCTTGTCTCATTCATCAGAAGACTGGGCTTCCAGTTAGCTGTGTGCCACAACACTAGGCAGCTCACTTTTTTAAGCAGAGAGCTGGAAGATCTTGATGTCCTTTAACATGGTGGGCAACTTCTGTTTTTCCTAACGTTTTTAAAGCAGCCGATAGCACGTTACAGGTTAGTTGACTGAAAACTAGTTATCTCTCTGTGTAACGACCTGCAGTGGTGCGTATCTCTCATGATGCCTTTATGCATTTCAGTCGGTTAGGTTACAAGTGTCTCAGGTCTCCAGCTTTGTATTGGTATGAGCCCAGAGCTTTGATTGATGAGTTGGGACTCCCCAGCTATAGCTCATTAGACTTACACTGTTTTTCGTTTTTGCTCTGAGTTTATGAATATGCATGTGTGCATGAACTCAGGAGATATTTCTCTTCCCCAATTCTTTTTCCTCCATTTAAATGTGCTGCCTTTAGCCTTTGCAGCTCAGATACCAAAGGAAGTCTGGTACACAGCATGATAAAAGACAATGGGACAGGGTCACAGTGGCTCCTGTCTGTTTCAGGGATACGGAGATGAGCTGTAGAGAGATCTCTACAGGGAGTTTTCATTAATCAGCAATTTAGTCAGCTCTGTACATCCTATGCTTTACAAGAAATGTCAGTGGGCCCTTTCCCAAGAGCCTGAGATCATCAGATGGAGGTTCACCGGGTTTCAATGTCCCATATCCTTTTGTAAGACCTTGAAGTTGGCAACGCAGGAAAACAGGAACTCCACCCTGGTGCCTTGAATTGCAGAACTGTTGTGTTGGTTTGTGACCATCTGCCCATTCTTCCTGTTATGACAGAGCTTGTGAACTTTTACTGGGAATGGGGCAAAGTCAATCCCACCTTTCTACAATGAATTGCTGAAGAGGCCTTTTAAAACTTGCAGTGTGCGTTGTTTGTGGAAGGACTTTCCTACTGGATCCAACTCTTTTCTAATTTGTTTCTAGGTTTGCCTGACGATTCCCTCCATCCCCCCAAGCTCAGCGTACAAAAAGACATACTCACAATTTTGGCAAATACAACCCTTCAGATTACTTGCAGGTAAGGATTCCTTTTTTGATCCAACTTTTCCTGTGTGAAAGGACTCACTGTTTACTGAGGTCACAACAATTTCCACTATCGCAGAAGTATAATAGTATTGTTACAATTGTTTATAAGTCATGAGGCGTCTAAGAACTCACTTAATAATGAAACAATGAGGAAAGTCTTTTTAAACTTTTGTACTGTTTTGCTGAGCCGTTTTCAACACGTACAAACATTTTACACAAATACGACATGCACAGGCACACACATGCATGCATATGCAGACATGCCAAAAACTAGCATGTAATAGACTTTCACGACTATTGGTTAATTAGTAAAGCAAAGGAGATATCCTTACAAAGAGAGTTAAAATTCTAGCCGTGTTCAAGTCACCCAGAATGACTTTTGGACTATTTTTTTAAAGCTGTTTTCTACAAATGAAATTCTGTCTGTATTAGCAATTTAATCTCTAGCCAGTAATATTCCTGACCATATGCCCTGTTCAGACCATGACCGTCATAATCCGGCTTGATGCTCCGGGCCTCTCTCTCACTTGCCAGCAAGAAGTCACAGTGTTGATGCTGGATACACTGGGAAACAGAACAGGCAGGAAAGGAAACTTAGAGGAGGTGTAGCTGGGTGTGTGATCGTTCGTGAAGGACCTGTCTGCGGGGCAGTGGGGATGGTGATGGGTCCAGGCGATAGTGCCATCTGAGAAGAGTGCTTGGTGGCAAAAAGAGTCCTGGCAGCTTGTGACAGTCACCTCATATTTGAAGAATACCAAGAAGTCTACAGAACAACTCAGGTCTAGTGTAGTTGCATGTGGAAAGAACCCAGGCTTCATAACTAAGGTCTACAAAAGTCACCAATGTGCCCGGTCTTTGGGGGAAAGCAAAATCAGAAAGCTATAGCAGGAACAGTTTCTCTTCGTTAAGTCATGGCATTTCCAGAGACTTTCCTCTACCTGTTCTCAGACATAATGATCACTTAAGATCTACAAAAGCTTCACCCTCCCTCTGGAGACTGCAGGGACATTTCTTAAGTTCTGAACAAACCCTGGAGTGAGCGGGCACAGACACTGCTGTGACTTCTTGCGAGTCCTAAGCTCTTTGAATGATGGCTCAGTGGGTCTCATTGGCTTTAGTATTGACTACCTTCCATTTGCTTTGTGGAGAAGGGAGGCTGTAGAAGTAATGTCTATTTGATGTGGCCCTCACAAGGCACTGTGAGCCTCTTCTCTCTGTGTACTAACTTCTTACTCCCTCCTTGCTTATACCCACATGAGGACTCTGGCTTCATTGCTGTTCTTCCAATGCTCCAGATAGGCCCTGGTCCCTGTCTGTTCTTCACATTTACTGATGATGCCTGGCATACTGTTTCTCCTGATGTGCATAGGGCCTTCTTGGTTGAATTCCTCCCCTTTCTTTGCCTCTTTTATATTTTTCCTTCACTGTGTGAAAGCCCCACAACTTGTACTTTTTAATTATCTGTCTCCCCCAATTAGAGTTAGGTTCCAAAAAGGCACTGAACTTT
The DNA here is from genome assembly GCA_036184795.1 of Tokudaia tokunoshimensis. NCBI lineage: Eukaryota > Metazoa > Chordata > Mammalia > Rodentia > Muridae > Tokudaia > Tokudaia tokunoshimensis. The sequence continues at coordinate 30,907,219 of BTHU01000014.1, forward strand.
TTCTTCTTGGTATATACTGGACAACTACTCTACCACTGAGCATGATATCCTTGGTCCCTTAAAAGTTGTTTTTATGTCCTTAATAATGCTTAATAATCATATATTGCTTAAAAATATTTATTGAACGCATGAATGAGTGAGCTAACAGAAAACTCACGACTGTGTGGGTGATTTCTGAAACAGAGTGTGAAATCTTTGTTGGCATGTCCTTGCAGACTGTCTGTCATCAGTGTCTATCAACTTGAAGGTGACTATTGAGTAAGTTTATATGCATGTGAAAAACCAAACCTTCTGTTCTCTTAATCATAGCCTCGTGGCAAGGAGTGTACCATTAATATCTTCCTGGAATACTTTTTTCAGGGGACAGAGGGACCTGGATTGGCTTTGGCCCAATGCTCAGCGTGATTCTGAAGAAAGGGTGTTGGTGACAGAGTGTGGCAGTGACAGTATCTTCTGCAAGACACTCACAATTCCCAGAGTGGTTGGAAATGATACTGGAGCCTACAAGTGCTTCTATCGGGACGCCGACAAAATAGCCTCCACTGTTTATGTCTATGTTCAAGGTAAGTAGTGGACCAGAATGTACTTCCCACATCTGCCTCCGATGTCGTAAGTGTAATAGAGTCAAGAAGAGTTGAGTCCAATGAGAGGCTTGTTGGAAAAGCTGTTAGCCCAGAGGAATCTAAGAGCTTCTCTGCCAGGCTTCCATAGAGAAGGACTCACCAGCAGTCTGGGCTTTGGTTGGAGCTGTGCTTCTCTTCTCCACCTAGGTCAGTCCTGGTTCCTATTCTACTGTGCTCTGTGATTCCCTGTGACCCGCCACGAGCTATGGAGACTCATAAAATGTCTCCTGCTCTTTGAGACTCTGGGATCTTTGAAAACAAGGAGGATTGGAGGTGAATTATAGAGAGGTTTCTGTGGTGAGATAGGTTATCTGTAGCAGGGAAGAGGTTTGTGCAGGAATGTATAGGGAAATAGCCAAGGACTCTAGAGGCTGTTTTTTCTTTCTTTCTTTTTTTTTCTCCTTTTCCCATAAGATCTTCCTTTTCCATATTCCCACTTTATTAAAAAAAATTTCACATACCCATGTACAAAGCACAACACCACACTCAAAAGAACCCCTCCGGACTGCATGTCTTGTCTTTGCTCATGTGAGCTGAGAGGGCTTGGGATCAGCTCCAGGGAGATGAAACCTACAGACATGAACAGTGCATGGACACAGCACGTATTTTATTTCGAGGTGATGGCTAGCTGTTTGGGCTTCCTTCATATACTTCCCCTTTAAGGGCTAAGGATCTACAATTTGATTTAAAGGACACCGTTAATTTTATGTCAAAGGAACTTAGCTTTTGTCTTACATCAAAAGGTTGGTTTTGTGATGTAATCAATGTTCGTAACTTAGCATCCATGTAATAGAAACTACAATGTAACTACAATGTAATCCCATATTTAGGGGATGAGTATGATCTCCTTTACATTCTATAAATTGCACACCACTTTTTCTTGTGAAAAGAAAACCTCTCTTCACTGCCTGTAATGGCTTCTGCTTCTCAGGAATATAAAGGTTGTATTACATGTAAAGATTTCTTTGTCATTCTTTTTTTGTGAATGAGAGTTTTGCATGTATGTATGTGTAGTGTGTGCATGCATGCTATCCATGATGGTCAGAAGTGGGTATTGGATCCCTTACACCTGCAGTTACAGATGACTGTGAGCCACCACGTGGGTGCTGGGCACTGAACCCATGTCCTCTGCAGGAGCAGTCAGTGCTCCTATCTGCTGGGCCATCTCTCCAGCCTCGAGTTGCATTATATTTGACACAGGTATACAATGTTATATTTCTTTCAGAGAAGGATGGATCTATAAAAGTATTTTATTTATTCATCTGTATGTATCCTTAAATCTTGGGGGATTTGAGACAGGTGAAAATGACTTTGAAGGTTTTTGTTTTTTGTTTTTTTTTTTGAAAGCCACTCACCAGACAGGAAGGTTCTTCACCAGGGCACCACACTTGCATATCTACACTTCCGTTTCAGTAGGGTCAGTGTACGGAAGAACAGAGGCCATATCCAAATATCCCATGATGCTCTTGGACTTCTCAGTGATTGGGTATTCTTTTTGCTCTGGGTAAGCAAAGTATAAGATAGAGTTCTGTGCCTCCCCTCCTCACCCTGCAGAGCTGAGGGAGACAAGGCTCAGGCCTTGGAGAATGCCTGGCTCCTTTTGATCTGGCAGTCTTGGGAGACGTGGTTCTCTCAGAAGGGTGTGAGGATTTCCTGCTCTCTGCCTGTCTGGAAATGCTTCAAGATGAGCTTCTCCTACAATATCTTGATACTTCCTTCTCGCTGAGTCAGGAAACCTGGAGACATGAGAAAAGTTATTTTGTGGGTTAACGATAAATGTTTTATTTGGTATTCTTTTGTTTACTTCCCCTTTAGGGCTACTGAAATAGCTTACAGCATAGCTTTAGTCTTAAGTCAAGAGGTTAATTTAGATCCACAAGGCTTGCTTTGAATGAAGCAAGTCATGTAATATTCCATTAACATGTCCATGGAGGGGAAGCAGAGGCAACAAGCACTGCTCACCAGCACTGTGTACTTGGCGCCTTGTGGACTTGGTGCCTTTGGTTATACCATAAAATTCTGTTCCTGCCTCGGCTTAGCTTTCTAAGTTGAGCTATCCAAGAGTTTGCTCATGAAATTTAATAACAGGAAAGTAAGCATTGCATGCAGTGTTCCCTATGGATAGGTCTTTAATGTCCCCTCTTACTTCTTCAGGAGCCAGGAAGCTGGCCTTGGCCATGCAGGATAATGGCGATGGCATGTGGGGAGTGGAAAGCTATGCTTTCCAGCTGGGGAGGAAATCAGGTTTTCACTGCTGAAAGGAATTAGTTACTCTTCTTCCCTTTGGTTTCATTAACTCTTTCTTCACCTCTGAAAAGGCTTGACCAGATGTGGCGGGGGAGGGGGTAGGAGGTGAGGTGTTATCTCTGGGATTTCAAGTAGCGGCTCCAGATCATGTGCTCTGTCTCCAGGGGATGAAGTACATCCCCAGCTATGTATTAATACTGTGTGAATGGCGTTTGAAAGATCTCAAAATCTCTCTGGCTTTCATCTCAATCTTTGGAATTGTGTTTTTCCTAATACTCATTGTCGCAGATGTGAATGAATGCTAAATCTTGAACTAAATGTAGTGGCTATGAAACATTACTTTATAAAGACTCTTACCTACAGTCCTCACAGACTTAAGATACAAAAATCATCCTTCTGAATCACTGAATCATCTGATTGTTATTTTCTCTTAGTTTAAAGATCCTAATTTCTTTTTAGCCATTTCCATTATTTTCCTAATGGAAAAACATGAATGTTTAGCATCATAAAACTCAGAGTTTAAGTGTATGGACTTATATGAAAATTTTATTTTATATAAAACATAATCTATTAAAGTACAGACTATTAAAATAGATTCTACTTACTAATATTCCATGTGGAAGAAGTTAAGTTACTTTTTTGGAGTTTTCCTTCACTTTTTTCTGTGTCTGTCTGTCTCTGACTCTCTGCATCTCTGTCCCTGTCTCTCTGTGTGTGTGTGTTTCTCTGCCCTTCCTTGACTATATCTTTAGAGCCAGTTATCTATGTGCAGACTAGCCTGTGGATGTCCTTGCCTATGCAAATTGACAACGACAGCCATTCTGTTAGAGTTCATGGACCCAAAGACTAACTCTTCTGCTAACCGTTCACTGGAAGAATTCCCCTTTCTTCTAGATTACAGGTCACCATTCATCGCCTCTGTCAGTGACCAGCATGGCATCGTGTACATCACCGAGAACAAGAACAAAACTGTGGTGGTCCCGTGCCGAGGGTCGATTTCAAACCTCAACGTGTCACTTTGCGCTGTGAGTTACCTCTTTTTCAGTCATCGCATAGCTTTCCATAACTGTAAGCCTTTTTGGGGATAAGCTTCCCAATTCCAATACCATGTCAACAGTGAATTGCAAAGATCCCTTAGGGAGGGTCAACAGCCCATTAAAAGTAAAACCAACTTACATTCTTGAAAGTAAGATGGGTCATTCATTGGCCATCGAATTTGGACAGTGCTGGGTTAAATATTTGTTGTCTCTCTTTTTGCTAATCAGAGGTATCCAGAAAAGAGATTTGTTCCGGATGGAAACAGAATTTCCTGGGACAGCGAGGAAGGTTTTACTATCCCCAGTTACATGATCAGCTACGCCGGCATGGTCTTCTGTGAGGCAAAGATTAATGACGAAACATATCAGTCCATCATGTACATAGTTGTGGTTGTAGGTAAGTGGATATTTCCTTTCCATATTATTAATACCATTCAATAAAGAGTGACTTTCTACATGAGTATCCTGGAGAGCAAGGTTTAGGGTGAAAGGCAAAGAATATAGAAAAGGATATTAGCTCAGAATATGGTTAACTCTTTCCTAATACTCTTCTTTACCAGACAAACTATTGCAACTGGGGCTTCTCCTTTCTTGCCAAGACCAAGAATGAAAAAAATGCCACTACAAGAGCTCGTTTTACAAAAATTCAATATTCAGAGCACTGGTCGGCACCAGTTCTTTTAATTGTACCTAGACTTTATTATTCATTGGGTTATTACCACATCTTTGAAATACTGAAGATAGTGATTTGTAAATCACTGTAAACTGCTTTCCTAAAGCCATCAAGAAGCATTTAGGTTCCTGAGGAAAATGATGTCACATACTCTGCGCCACTTAAAAGCTGTGTGCCAAGTCCTAGATTTCTTTTCCATCTTACTTTCTGTTTTTATCATTTCCTTGACCCAGGATATAGGATTTATGATGTGATTCTGAGCCCCCCTCATGAAGTCGAGCTATCTGCCGGAGAAAAGCTTGTCTTAAATTGTACAGCAAGAACTGAGCTCAATGTGGGGCTTGAGTTCAACTGGCATTCTCCACCTTCAAAGGTAACACTGACAACTCAAAGCCAGACTTCTGAATATGTGATAACAAGCCCTAATGAAGTTTTCTTAAGAGATATGGGGTCCTCTCTGGTCAGATAAATTATAAAGACTTTAAAACACACACACACACACGTCACACATACTCACACATACAAACATAAACACACACTCACACACACAACTCATATACACTCATACATACAAACACACACACACACACACACACACTAGTGCACCCACACTTTTATACAGGACTGTGACAGACTGCATAGCAACCATGTAAAGGTCTTATGCTGGGAGACCCAACCCAGCCTGCTGCAGTTGGCCTGGGCATATTGGTCCTGACTAGGGTCTTATCTTTTGACATTACTCTACTTCTCTGTTCTTTAAAGCCCTTGGTCTATTTTTCCTGTTAAGAGGTGACCTGGGTTACATTTCTCTTTAACCAGTTGTATTTGATTCCATGCTCCACATACACCTCATTCTCATTAGGTGAAGAAGGCTTCAGCTCCACCTTTTCCAACTTCCACTCATTTCTCCTGAATCCCAATATACATGCTGTCGATGTGGTGTTTATAGTCTATTATTAATTGTCGTGTTCACCAGGCGACAAGGTTTGATTCTGTGGGTCTCTAGGAGGTATTGGATGCTGTTCTGCTGGGCCGTGGACATTTACTAAACTCTGTTCTTCTCAGAATCCGCATAAGAGGATTCCAAAACGGGACATGAAACCCCTTCCTGGGACTGTGGAGAAGATGTTTTTGAGCACCTTGACAATAGAAAGTGTGACCAAGAGTGACCAAGGGGAATACGTCTGTGTAGCATCTAGTGGACTTATGACCAAGAGAAATAGAACATTTGTCAGAGTTCACAGTAAGTGACCATCTTCTTGATAATACACTGTGCCTGGGCGAGAGATATGTCTCACATCAATCTAGGTTACCTTGTTCATTTACAAGGTACTTTTGAGTTCTTGTTAATGAGGACACAGGACGTAGAGATCAAGAGCAGACCTTTAGAGTCAGGGACTTGGATTCAAAATCTCAACTTTAAAATGACATATGTTAAGTTCTCACTAGGTACTATTTGTTATAGCCATTTCTGAGATTATAGTTATTATTATAAGTGGAGTGTTAGTAAATATGAGGGCATATTTTTAAAGACTTCAGTTTACCATAAGGAAGGCTAAGAGGCTTACTTAAATAATCGTGAACTTCTCAAATTGGGGAAACCCAGATTCAGTACTTTCTGTGTAGCGTTAAGTGAATCACCCAATTTTTCAGTTATACCCTATCATTCATGTAAATGTCTCAGTTTAGATAATCTATGCGTACTAGAGCTCTAGCTTATGCTTCTATGGGAATACCTTGCAACTCGTGTGTTTGTGAGGTCAAACTCTTGCACACGCTAGGCAAGTGATCTATCATCAAGCTACTGTAAGGAAGTGAAGGGAGAAGAGGGGAATACAGTTAGGAGGTTGATAGTTCAAATCCAGGTGAGAGACGGTAGAAGACTTGGATGAGGGTATGTGTGGGGGAGTAAGAAGAGACAGGATCTTGGGTATATTATGAGGTGTAATCAAAAAGACTTACTGGTTGATTCATTAACAGTGAAAAAATAGAGATGATTTGAGCTTTAACATAAGCAACTGCACAGTGGCATCACTAAATGAAGGGGACGGGATGGGATGCGGTGTTGAGTGTGTTCCTTTGGTGATGCCCATCAAACCTGCAGGTGGAGATGTTTGATATATGTAAACCTGGAACCCAGAGAAGTCAGGCAGGGGTTGAAAGTTTGTGTTTGGAACTGATGCTTCAAATCTGAGACTAGATAGAAGAGGGGATTTGTAGAGAGAGGAGGTCGGAGGAATGAGTGCTGGGCAACCAAAACACAGAGTTGGATAGAGGGTGTCATGGGAGCAGAGGATAAGGTATGGGCACTGGTCCCGGGGGCTGGGGGGCAGTGGTGGTAGAGAAGGCTGTGTGGAGGATAGAATGCTCAAGACTCGTGAGAAAGTACCAGTGAGGCAACAGTGCTGACAAAAGCTAGAAGCAAGCTGGAATGTGGCTGCTACAGATGGCCTGGGGACTCTCATGATGTCAGTACATACGTGTATCCCAATCCTACCTTTCCACGTGACTAAAAATCCAGGCCAAAGGGACATTTACAGTAACTTGGCATTTATGAGAACCACTGCTTTCATTTTCTTCTAGCAAAACCTTTTATTGCTTTTGGTAGCGGGATGAAATCTTTGGTGGAAGCCACAGTGGGCAGCCAAGTCCGAATCCCTGTGAAGTATCTCAGTTACCCAGCTCCTGATATCAAATGGTAACTACTGGAAATCAAAGCAAAGCATTGATTTGCATGAGACCAAATCCTTCTATTGCACTACTTCCCGGGATTGTCTCCCTTAGGTACAGAAATGGAAGGCCCATTGAGTCCAATTACACAATGATAGTTGGTGATGAACTCACCATCATGGAAGTGAGTGAAAGAGATGCGGGAAACTACACGGTCATCCTCACCAACCCCATTTCAATGGAGAAACAGAGCCACATGGTCTCTCTGGTTGTGAATGGTGAGTGCATTCAGCGTCTCCTCTGCCCAGAGTTTACTAGGGAAGAGAGAGAGTGCATCTTCACACATCTCCCATCATTCCGTTGTCTCCTGTTATGTCATCTGCATCATTAACTGGGCCAATGCATTAAAAAAGTGAGAAATGACCCAGGGAGGTGGATTTGAAATGAGACATGGTCTGGCATCCTCTGGCCATGCTTCCTTGATAACTCATGTGAAGGTCCTGTTGGTGGTGACCTGCAAGATGAGAGGAGATGGTACCCCCTGGCCAAATGCCTCTGGGGTCACTCAAACCTTTGTGAGCTCCTATTGCTCCTGTCCATAAAGCTACATATAGAATGAAGTTTTGGGAGACCCTCCTTGTGTTTTGTGTGTCATTTTAGCTTGAAGATTTAGATGCTTTACTGTAGATGCGTGGCAGAACTCCACAGATCTCCAGGAGATCTGTTGAAGCCAGTATCACTGGATAACTTGCTGTCCATAGTCAGAGGACATACTTAGAGTCTGTCCAGAAGAGAGTGTAAGCTTTTGATTTAAGAGTGATTTAAACTTTACTTTCCCAAACTGAATGTTATAATTAAGTATTTGAGTTCAGGGTAGAAAGGTGCCAAGGTCAGTGTAGCAGGTACCAGACTGACTTAAAGTGTCTTTCTTAGACTCTTCATAGGCTAATGACTATTGCCTTCTCCGACGGGAGAGACAAGCGTATCAGGGATTTAACTAGATGATTTGACTACAGCACTTTTCCTCCCCCAGTAAATAGATTAATATTTTGCTCCAAACACAGTTGGAGGAATGCAGCTGGTGTAATTTTTTGTGCTTCTTACTGGCACCACACATTAAAATGTCAAGCAATTGTCTCAGTCCAGGAACGCACTGCCCACACGTCTTAATCTTCCTCGGAGCATCTTCTGAGCATGGCTTTGTCTCTTTTTTTCTTCAGGGAGTATTTTTCAAAGATAACAGGTTCTGGGAAGGTTCCTTAGAAGCAGCGTGGATGAAGGGGATTCAAGAGAGGGGAGGAAGACAGAAGCTGATTAAGTACAATGAAAAGAAGAAGATAATTGGGCAGCAAAGACAGAGAGGCAGACAGGGAGCAACCCCATTGCTCCGCCTCATCAAGTCACCCTAGCATCAGTACACCCTAGCATTTCCCTTGCTGTGTGCAAGGCCTGCAAAAGTCAAGTCGAGCTTCTGTCCCAAAGCCAGTGTCTACCTTTGTCCAGGATCTTGCTGCATATTAACTGACCCTTGGGCAAATCTTTTAATATCTGTCCTGTTTCTTCTCATGTGTAAAGTGAGAGCCCTAGCCATGATTATGAGGACTGAAAGTCAGCGAGAAGCCCCTCCACAAGGCTTGGAGCACAGTAAATGTCTTTGCTGCATTATTCCAACTGCTTTCTCTCCGTAGCCTTTCACCCCATTCTGGCTAGGCTGTAGGGCATGGAGAACAACATATTTCATGTAAGAGCGAGAGAGTGTGACATAGGAACACGTAGCTGGCCTGAAGTCACTCAGCTTATGAGGTTTTAGTGTTATGAGAGCATACGAATTCAGGTCTTCTGTCTCCAAGTCTAGATGTCCTATGAGAAAGCAAGCAGAGGCAAAATCCTATGAGTACATAAGACAGATCTGGTTGCTGAAATTCTCTCTTTGTTCCCCAAAGCAATCGGGCAGCTCACGGGTAGTCTTTTGTTTGTATCTCCAGTCCCACCCCAGATTGGTGAGAAAGCCTTGATCTCTCCTATGGATTCCTACCAGTATGGCACCATGCAGACGCTGACATGCACAGTCTATGCCAACCCTCCCCTGCACCACGTCCAATGGTACTGGCAGCTAGAAGAAGCCTGCTCCTACAGGCCCAGGTGAGTGGGGGGCGGTGTGCTCTTTTTCGCTTGTCATCATGTGCCCCTTCTTGCCAAGCTATGCCAGGGATCTGTCTAAAGCTGGAAGGCTATCTCCAAGGAAGTTACCCTTTAAATGGTACTTGGACTCACCTCCCACATCCCACTATGTGAGTCAGCTCTTTCTCCTTAGTTAGCCCTGATGGATTCCTTTCCAAATGGATATGGTTTGCTGCATTTGCTAGATGCCAATCTTTGGATCATCTTCTGTCTGTGGACTGGAGAAGACCACACTGCTCCTCCTTATCTGTGGGAAGGTCCATCTCTCAGAGGAAGTGCTGGTGGATGGGAGGCAATGATAAACTTAGCCCAGGCCTCAAGAGTCTCAGGCCCAGCTTATCAAGGTCTACCACAAGTGCAGACATCCTTAGGGAAAACAACAAGCCACCACCTTCAACCTACCACCCCAAGCATTCCACTTCCTGTTGTTGTTTTTGAAATAGCAAACCCTAGTTTCTTCCTCAACTGCCGGCCACTTCCTAAACAACAGCCACAGTCAGTCCCAGAGAGATGACTTTAAGAAGCCCCAATGGCTTCCAAGTTTCCTTACCTTCCTCTGAACTAAGTGAGCTTGAATTGTCTTGTCGATCCAATTTATGAATGGAGACTTGTTCCCAGAATAGCTGCTTCCCTCCTGTATCCTCAGGCAGCTACCCTGGACCTTTGCACTGTTGTTGGCATCTATTTTTAATTGGCGCCAAGTTCTGCGAAGTGTTAGCCTGTGTCGAGAGTTATCACTAAGAACGTGATAACCATAGACTGGCCCTTTCCGGTACTGCTGAACAAGAGAAAGGTCAGATCTTGACATGTCGTGCTTTCTCCCTCTTACAGCCAAACAAATCCGTATGCTTGTAGAGAATGGAGACACGTGGAGGATTTCCAGGGAGGAAATAAGATCGAAGTTACCAAAAACCAATATGCCCTAATTGAAGGAAAAAACAAAGTAAGCTTGAACTTTTTGATTTTGAATCTCTCTCTAATTCTTACCTCTGGTGCAATAACATGCAAAGGTATATTGGAGGTTAAAAATCAAACAGTCTGTGTGATGTCATCCAGAACAGCCAAGTTATAGAGTCAACCTATGTAGATAAAGTGTGAATTTACATACACACACACACACACACACACACACACACACACACACACATACACATACACACAACTTCAATCTTAAAGAGGAATACATTTATGCCATTTGCAAAAAGATGAGATCATCACATTAAGCAAAAAGTTAGACTTAGAAATACAATTACGATTCTCTTACATATAGGTCAAGATAAGAAAAGACATGAAAGGTAGAGAAGACTATTTGGGAAGAGGAGAGGGATCATTTGGACTGTGGAGTGGGGGAAGACAGAATGGTTGGGAGTGGGTATAATCTAAGCATACTATATACATGTATAAAATGTCATAATACAGCCTGCTATTTTGTATAATTAATATCTACAAATTTAAAAGGAGAAGGGAAAGCACCCACAGTACCCATAGCTTACTATCAGTTTATGGAAGAGAAATGAAGCGCATTATGCCATTTAGTGTATACACTTGTTGAAAAGTAATTCTGATTCTATACTCATGAAAAAGGAAATGTGTGAATTATGTTCATTAAAGTGAATCCTTGAGGATTTCCAAAGCACTTTTGTATCCCATGTATTGAGCCTGGTTTGAGCTGATTACCTTTGAGGGTGGGCAGTGTGTACCATGAATGGCAAAGGCAGTTCTTAGCAGCTGTGGGGGCTGATGGATGGTCAATTTCAGTGTGTGTGTGTATGTGTGTGTGTGTGTGTGTGTGTGTGTGTGTGTGTGTGTGTATGTGTGTGTGTGTGTGTGTGTGTATGTGTGTGTGTGTGTGTGTGTATGTGTGTGTGTGTGTACACATCTTCAGCCTGCATTGCTCATGGCTTGGGTCTGGTATGTTCACAGACTGTAAGTACTCTGGTCATCCAAGCTGCCAACGTGTCAGCGTTGTACAAATGTGAAGCCATCAACAAAGTGGGACGAGGAGAGAGGGTCATCTCCTTCCATGTGATCAGTGAGTAGATCTCTTTGGAGGGTGGGGAGGGTGACCCTCAGGAAGTGGGTGCTAATAAGCTGCCAGGTCCTCTGTTGTCTTTGGAATTTGTATAAGTGGTGTGGTGTGTAGCTAGGACTTGAAGGTAACAAGGTAAAGCTGCGCCCGTAGCCCCCAGGTTTGGGTGAGAGTTCATGCGCCATCACTGGCCAGAGAAGGCTCACACTTGTGCTTTAAAGCTCAAACTCTGCATTGTGTGTGGCTTGTCTTGCTTGCCAGAGTTAGTGGGACTCATGACTTCCTAGGGTTCATGAAGTTATCTGTGTGTTTGTGATAGAATAGCACTGGCTGGGGCTTCTGGAGTATGGGAATGACGTGATGCCTCTGCTCTCTGCCTTCCTACACTCCGGAGTTTGTCTCTTCAGCCTAGTTTTATGGGTAAACTTGAGCTGATTGTACTGGCTCAGATATTTGAGGCTGAGCTAATTACTCGTAATAAATGTAGTTTTCCTGTCAAGTAACATGTCAAGAAGACATTGTCAAAGATTGCATGTGATGATTAAATGCCCTGCTTTGGTCTTTTTGTTTGTTTTGTATTGTTTTGTTGTTTTTTTTTTTCAACTTGGAAACCATATCCAGAACCCAAAGTCGAATGCAGTAGATAGTTGGGGAAAATTAACTTCGCACTTCCAAATAACACGTTTTGCGAAATGAATTGTCTAGTCTGGGCTCTGTCTTTGTAGCAATGGTTGGAGACTGCAAGAGCTGTCTCTTAGTTCGTCACAGCAGCAAGAAGGCAATGGTGTCATGCTCCAACTTAAGTCATCATCCTTCTAACTGTGGCTTTACATTTCAGGGGGTCCTGAAATTACCGTGCAGCCTGCTACCCAGCCAACTGAGCAGGAGACTGTGTCTCTGTTGTGCACTGCAGACAGAAATACGTTTGAGAACCTCACATGGTACAAGCTTGGCTCACAGGCAACATCGGTCCACATGGGCGAATCACTCACACCAGTTTGCAAGAACTTGGATGCTCTTTGGAAACTGAATGGCACCATGTTTTCTAACAGCACAAATGACATCTTGATTGTGGCATTCCAGAATGCCTCCCTGCAGGACCAAGGCAACTATGTCTGCTCTGCTCAAGACAAGAAGACCAAGAAAAAGCATTGCCTGGTCAAGCAGCTCATCATCCTAGGTATGGAGGCATCCCTAGATGTTGGAGTGCAATGCTTTAAATGCAGTATGTTTGAGCACTGTGCGAATAGTACAGGCTTCTGAGGGCTTTTGTAATAGGTTGGTACACGCCTAGAAGCAGAACAGAGCTAACCGTGGTGAGGTGATACATTAAAATTAAAGCCTTTATGATGATGTCACTACCAGTATCTGCAAGAGATTAGCTTGAACCAGGAAACTTCCTGTGGCATCTTTGGGCGTTCATTGATTAAAGTTAGCACATTTGTATAATACTGTTAGCAAAGAGAGGGACAGCAGCAAAAAGTGATGGCTCAGAAGGAGAGGATGAGACCATAGGCAAATGCTGGGTGGTCATACCATTGTGGGGTCTCCAATTCCTGAGGACAAAAACCTCCATCTCTGCTTGCTTACTGCTGTAATTTTTATCATAGAACACACTGGCACATACTAGGTTATAACCTTGTCCGTAGAGCACACTGGCACATACAAGGTGGTCAACGGGATACCCACTTCATGAACAGTGTGAAGAGGGTCTGAGTTTAAGATCTAGAAGATTCCATGGAAGGGCTACCACACCCATTGCCTGTACTTCTATGGTATCCTGTGTTGTCTTCGGTAGGCAAAGTTCAGTGAGACAAGTTTGTGATTGGAAAAGAAACTTTCACATTCCTGTCTTGTCTAACCTTGTACTTTGTACAAAACCTAGGTAATCTCTGCTCTCTCTCTGAGAGATCTGGCGAGTTTAGGGGGTGTCTCTTTGTGCTTTTTCCTTCCATTTTCTCCTTTCTTTGTTGTGCTCTCTGAAGTTCTTGTGATGTGCATTTCCTCTGTTTTACAGTGTGAGAAAGGTAAACCACCCAGGCTAACTTATCTACATCAACTTTTATATGGATATCATTTTTTTGAGTGCTTCGACTTATCTGGAGGAGTGTCTGAAAAATAGACGCTTACATAAGATTGTTATTAAAAACTTGGGGACAGAAGGAAAGATGTTTCTGAGTCAAGTCGTTCCCAAGACCCTAGAAACCACATCACATATAGGACCAGTTACATTAGGTGAACGTTGGTAGCTGGTCCAGATGAAGGAGAGTTTAGAAAGAGTTGTGAAGGAGTCTCCAGGCTTAGCCATGAGCAGGAAGTTTACCATCACAGTCAGTGGGTATACGTCTATAAGGATGCCCAGGTTGTTTCCAAAAATCTGTTCTTGGGAATATACCAGAGCCAAGTACATTTGTTTAAACTCAGACACAGTGCACAGAAATCATTGTGTTCTACTAAATGTGAAAGGGGATTCTTTCAATATGATTCTTTTTGATGTGCATCAATGTTTCTACTGCAGTTGAGTGATTTTCAGGAGGATGGTAAAGCTCATATTTTAAACAAATGGCCTTGACTTTTCATAGGATATTATTGTTTGGTTTGTGTTTTAGTGGAAACCACACTGGACTTATGGGCCCATCAGATTCTATTATTATCTCAAGCGTTTATTTAGTTATAGGGACTTGGGTAAGGTGCTTAAACCCCTGGACGGCAATCGCATCACAAAAAATAAGCTAATGACCTGGCTCTCATTATATGTGACTGTCAGTAAATATTAGAAATGATATAGTTATCCAAAGTTATATAAGTCACTCCTTACATAATTGTGCTGAAGTTTTGCCCTTCCTAAGGGAAAACGTGAATTTTACTCTTAGTGGCTACAACTTTCCAGAGAAGAAGTTACTCTTAGGGAAAACCTTGGGGGATTGGAGGGAAAAAAAACCCTCTAATCTGAAAAAACAGTCTCCAAAGATTTCCAAGTATTATGTGATTTGCAAGTGGGGTAGCTAATGTGGATATTTTAAAAGCTTCTGTGTCTGTCTGAAGTGTCCTTTCTTATTTTGTTTGACTTCACTCATCCTACAGGGTTGCTATTGTCAAGTTCTGTGTAGCTTGAGCTCGCTTTATTAATGGGCTACTGCTTATGAGGTTTAGAACTGTTCAATAGTCACAGGACATGAAGACTGTTCTAAGAGTTGGAGCCATGGGTTCTACAGCTTTCTTTTTATGTGCACAGAGCGCATGGCCCCCATGATCACTGGAAATCTGGAGAATCAGACCACAACCATTGGCGAGACCATTGAAGTTGCTTGCCCAGTATCTGGAAACCCCACCCCACACATCACATGGTTCAAAGACAACGAGACCCTTGTAGAAGATTCAGGTGAGCAGAACTTGTCTATTTCTCTGGTTGTAGACTTTTTTTTTCGAGGATTCTATGTAAGACTGCTATTGCTTCTTTGTTTATTTCAAAGTAGACAGAAGCAGTATTTAGGGGACTGGGAAAATGGCTCAGTGAAATGCTTGCCATACAAGTACAAGCACTGCATTCTCATCTCTAGAACTCATGTAGAAAGCTAGACTCAGCATCCTTCTGTAATCTCAGTACTAAGGGGCAGGGTGTGGGGATGGGAAGGCAGAAAGCAATAAAGAAGACACCTCACACTGACCTCTGGCCTCTATACACATGCATGCCCTCCCCAACCAGAACACACAAAGAGGTATTTGGGTACAGGGTCTGGCTCATTTCAGACTCAGAAGTAGCTTGTTTGGAGTCCTGTTGAGTTTGCATGGAGATCCCATGGAAGACCAGTTGGTTGTCAACCCTATGCACCTCTTTAGAGTTAGACAACAGTCTGGGATGAAGGGCAGTAGCTAGGTTTTTTTTTTTTTTGGTTTGTTTTTGTTTTTGTTTTGTTTTGTTTTTTTTGAATGCCATGGACAAAGCACCCCATCAGAAGTAAAAGCAAGAATTTCCTTCTTCCTTTAGGCATTGTACTGAGAGATGGGAACCGGAACCTGACTATCCGCAGGGTGAGGAAGGAGGATGGGGGCCTCTACACCTGCCAGGCCTGCAATGTCCTTGGCTGTGCAAGAGCAGAGACACTCTTCATAATAGAAGGTCGGTGTGACGTCATAGGCTTGTCAGATGGTTTTTGGCAATTAGATCGTATTGTACATAGCCGCACATACTTTGAGAAGGATGCCGTGTGGGTGACTCATGGTTAAGTCTCATATCTAAACTGTTAATTTAAGTGTCATGCAAGTCTACATAGCCTAATATTTTCAGTGCACCTACCTTTTTTGACTGGAATTTGTCTCATAAAATAAGGGGTGGGTGCTCAGAAAGTTTCAGATCTTGTTCGTCTGTGAGTTCAGAGTTAGGGTTTCCCCATGTGTTTTTCATAATCTGTCTTCAAAGGGTATGTACCTGTTTAAACAGAAAGCAAAACTAATACTCGCTTCAGTCTGTACCATATTTTCTGTCCATGTAGTTCTCACTGTGAGAAAACTGTTAGCCATGAGTGATAAATACCCTCCTGTCCACTACTGAGTCTCTGCACAGATAATTTAAATCCCACTTCTGACATATCCAATTTTGGTCATACTGAAGACACATTGTGGTTGAGGATGTACTTCATTGGTACTGTGCTTCTCTTGCATGTGAAGGATTCTCACCTTGTTTGAATGATTAACTTATAGAAATGACACCTCAATATCTGCTTAGAGAAAAAAAGATTTGGTGTTGTTCAATTAGTGACAAGGGTCAAGGGTTCAGGATTTTCCCCAGAGCAGAGACAAAATTCACTCATAAACAATAGATGACTAATAGGTGATTGATTTTATGATGTGGAAAATTGGGGGTTATAATTGAAATATGAAAAGAAACTTCTGTCCCTCTATTATCTCTCTCTCTCTCTCTCTCTCTCTCTCTCTCTCTCTCTGTGTGTGTGTGTGTGTGTGTGTGTGTGTGTGCGATTGATGTGAAATCCAGCATTTGTTTTTCAGTCAGTATTCTGTGACAGAACATTTCGTCTTAAGAAGAGCATCCCTGGGTCTTGTTTTTGTAATACACTAAGGGAACAATGCAACTCTATTGTGTGAGTGAAGGAGTGGTGTGCAAGGGGGTGGCTGAGGGTGATTAGAGAGGTAGGTTTGGCAGAATTCTAACATCGCAAAGGCTGGGTGTTGGTCCCTCTAACATCTCAAAGGTTGGGTGTCCGTCCAACTCACATAGAATACTACATCTAGAGCCACTAGCAGGCTCTCAAATCTGTAAGATTATTAGGATTCCATAAACTGTAGCTGCCACTGAAGATGCCAAAGGACATGGCAGTTCTGTCACTTTCAAAGGGGTTCATTGCTAGGTGCCAACCCCAGGGAGAATGTGCCCGCCAGTTAGGTTACACAGAGAGCGAGCAAGAGAGGAGAGAGAGAGAGAGAGAGAGAGAGAGAGAGAGAGAGAGAGAGAGAGAGAGAGAGAGAGAGAGAGGGAGAGGGAGAGGGAGAGGGAGAGGGAGAGGGAGAGGGAGAGAGAGAGAGAGAGAGAGAGAGGTGAGAGGATAAACATTGAATGCTTCTACAGAAGTTCAGCTCTCAGATGTTAATATGAGACTACTCACACAAAAACTGATTTAGACAGTTGAGTCTTCTACCTCTCTTCTGTCTCTTACATGAGTAGGCTTTTAAATCTATACATACAGATAGAACCATTACTTCTCTGGGAACATCAGAGAAACCAAATCCACTTACAGATGCACTCAGAGCTCATCTCCCAATTGGTAACTCTTATTTTGCCAACTAATTAATTGCTTGTCTTCTGGCTTCTGGACCACCCCCACCCTCTAGCTTGAGGCTCATCTCAACTCACACTGCACAGTGTGAGTGGAGAGACTGAGACCCCAAGTGATAATTGTTGCCGCTTAATCACCTAGTGCTAATCATTTGGCGCTGAGAGCCTTCTGCCAGTATCTCTCCACTTGGAATGTGTTCTGGAGAACAGCCCACAGCCTCACTTGCTAGCCTTTCCCCTGCTCCCTCCACACATAGTGCCTCTATCTCTGTGCTCTCTGTCTCTCTGTCTCTTTCTGTCTCTATCTCTCTCTCACTGTGTTTGTCTTTCTCTGTCTCTTTGTTGATCTCTCTCTCTCTCTCTCTCTCCTCCTTTCCTCCCTGTCTTCCTCTCTCCCTCTTTCTTCTCCTCTTTTAGACTTCTGTCACACAGGAACAGGATAGAGTGTTGGTCATCTAAATTTGGGCAGATCCAGTAAAATTCTTGAACAGCCCACCAACTTCCTGTGTCTCACAGACAAGTAGTTTAATCTTTCAAATCTGATTTTTTTTTCATCTGAAAACTGAAGGTTACTGAAAAAGTAAAGAAGGGTGATGTATTTAAAGTGACCAGCGCATAGTAGGTGTGTGGTCACAAGTAGCTGTCTGGGCAAAGAGCTTTACTTATCTCCTTGTGTAGTTTCCTACAATCAATTTTCCCATGCCACACAAGTGAAGACATTGACTATCACTACAAAACCAGACTGTAGTACCCACAAATAGAAGTCCTTTTTTTTTCTCAAAGAGTTCTCTTACCAAACACATCCTATGTCAGTTTCTTAAGACACACACCCATGATTCATTGAGAACGTTATTGTTAGATGTTTTCATGAGCAGCATGTTTCTGTTGTTCTTTGAGAGTGCTGTGAACTCTATCCAGCTTAAGGAGCTTGTGGTTATTGGTCCCTAGGAGTCTTTAAAGTGGATGACATGAGCTCCTGCTCTTCCTCCCTTCATGCCCTTCATCACCTTCTACCATAGGCTAGGGGTTTCCAGCTGTTGATCACTCAGACGTGTCTTCCAGGTGCCCAGGAAAAGACCAACTTGGAAGTCATTATTCTGGTCGGCACTGCAGTGATTGCCATGTTCTTCTGGCTCCTTCTTGTGATTGTCCTACGGACCGTTAAGCGGGTAACAACATCATTCCCCTCCTGTCCCTTGCGTCTTGGTTTTTGTGATTAATGGAAGCTGACTGGGCTTCTTTCAGCGGCTTCTTCCCATTGTTATTGGCTCAATGGGCACATTTTTACCTCAATACAATAACATTCTTGTCCATTTTCTTTGGGTGGACCATGGGTATTAATTGATGGGAACCACCAGAGGGGTAAAAGGTTCGAACTGTCCACTGCAATTAAGATTTAGAAACCTTATTCTGAACTCATTTTGGAAACTGAAGTGGCACTAAAAGCAGGATTATAATAGGAGCGCTCTCAAACTCCATGAGTTTTATTGGAAAATGAGATTATCATGAATGAGGCCCTTATTAAACAGCAATATGTATACAAAACAACAACCAAACAAGAGGTTGTGTGCATATGACGGGAAGGATTTATGCTTTCCAGGCCAATGAAGGGGAACTGAAGACAGGCTACTTGTCCATTGTCATGGACCCAGATGAACTTCCCTTGGATGAGCGCTGTGAGCGCTTGCCTTATGATGCCAGCAAGTGGGAATTCCCCAGGGAGCGGCTGAAACTAGGTGAGTTGTCGACTGCTATTAACTTGATATTGGTTTTACCAGCTCATCTAGCTCTGTCAAGATAATGACAGGTCTAGTCTATTTAGATGATGTATTCTGATTTATAAATATTAATTTTATCTCTTGACTTTTGGTAATCATCCATTTAGCTTTCTTGTAGTAAGGAACCTATATAACCATCGAAAGCAGGACAATTTAAAAAGCTAGAACAAAGGAAAAAAGTGACCTGTGGGTTTAAATGGGATACACCATCACCTTGACCAATTGGAATCTTCATAAGCCTTCTGACAGTGTGACAATCAAAGTATATTTTGTAACATGACTGTCATTGATTCTAGGAAAACCTCTCGGCCGAGGTGCCTTTGGCCAAGTGATTGAGGCAGATGCCTTTGGAATTGACAAGACAGCGACTTGCAAAACAGTGGCCGTCAAGATGTTGAAAGGTAAAAAGGAAAATGACATCATTATGTTTCTCTCTCTATTTTGTCCCTCATTGAACATAAGGCTTGCATCAACGACTGTCTGCATAGGTAGGCTTTAAGTCCCTGGCTTATTTTGCCTTTGCACAAATTGAAAACAGTTTTCTCCTTCGGAGCCTCATGTCCTCAAAACAAGGGCTAACTTGCACGATTCTATTTAGTGGTCCTGGTTACCTGGAGAAGGGCCACTATCTGGTTCTAATAAATTGTTCCTCAGTGTATTGTTATGTGAGCTGATTATAAACACTTCAGAAACGAGGAGAGGAGTTTGTTATCAGTAAAAATAGCAGAACGCAAAGCCATCATGTTCTCTAGAATTAGAATATGCCAACAGACTTCATTTTTGAAGATACTTTACAAGATAAGAGTAACTACGCAAACAGAAAGGAATGTGGATGTTTTTTAGAAATCAGCATCTTGCTGGGCAGTGGTGGCACATGCCTTTAATCCCAGCACTTGGGAGGCAGAGGCAGGCAGATTTCTAAGTTCAAGGCCAACCTGGTCTACAGAGTGAGTTCCAGGACAGCCAGGGCTATACAGAGAAACCCTGTTTCGAAAAACCTAAAGTAGAAAAAAAGAAAGAAAGAAAGAAAGAAAGAAAGAATTCAGCATCTTTTCATAGCAATGGAGCCACAGTCTTGATGCTCTGACAAGGGAAGGCAATGTGGGTAAATCTTGTGCTCCACTTGTGACTGCTTCCTCAGAGGGAGATGTTGCTGTTCTCGCCCTTTGCCAGTAGGTCTTGTGCCTTTCAAAGCTCTCTACCTCCATTCACATTTTCTATCTAGAGGCTAAGGATGTGTGTGTGTGTGTGTGTGTGTGTGTGAGAGAGAGAGAGAGAGAGAGGGAGAGGGAGAGGGAGAGGGAGAGGGAGAGAGAGAGAGAGAGAGAGAGAGAGAGAGAGAGAGAGAGAGAGAAGAGGAGAGGAGAGGAGAGGAGAGGAGAGGAGAGGAGAGGAGAGGAGAGGAGAGGAGAGGAGAGGAGAGGAGAGGAGAGGAGAGGAGAGGAGAGGAGAGGAGAGGAGAGGAGAGGAGAGGAGAGGAGAGGAGAGGAGAGATGGATCATCAGACCCTGAGGTGGGAACCATGTCTGTCCATGAGAGGGAAGTGTAACCATCTATACAGCATCAATACAGTCTTAGCCCTGTTAGGCTCATGTGCAAACAGCCTTGTTTGTGTGCTGCTCTCTGTCACGTCACTTATTTAGCACAAATCAATTGGAATATCAGTATTGACTTGAGCAGATTTACTACGTTCATTTGTGGAGGGGGCGAGAAAGAAGGAGGGAGGGAGAGAGGGGGAGAGACAGAGACAGACAGAGAGAGAGAGAGAGAGAGACAGACAGACAGACAGACAGAGACAGAGAGTATGTCTGTGGGTATAAGAGTGATTATCCAAGTCACAGTGTGTGTGTGAGAGAGAATGAGTATGTATGTGAGAGTGTTTGTCTGAGTGAATATGTGTGTGTGGAAATTATGCCACTGTGTGTGAAACAGAGAGACAGAGAAAGAGAGAGAATATTCACGCCACAGTGTGTATACGTAGTCTGAGGATAACTTGCAGGAATTGGTTCTCCTTCCACCATGTAGGTTCCAGGGTTCGAACTCGGTTGTTAGGCTTGGTGGCAAGCGCCTTTACCCACCCAGCCAACTCAGTGGTCCCTAGATCTGAGAGTATTTAATATATGGGATTGCTTTCCTATGAGGAGGCATTGTAATAATCAGCCCTATATAGCCTACTAAACCTGAAATAGAAAACCCAAGTTTTGTATAGAAAGAAACTCTGGGTGTGAATCCATTGCAGATATGTTCACGACTTTATAGGAAGCTTCTTCTTAGAGTCCTTTAAACACAGTCATTCAGGGTTTGCTTCAAGCAAAGCTTTGATCTGTAATTAGGAATCAACTTTCCATTTGACTTTTCAAGACATGTGGTTGCTCTCTTAGTTAGCTATAACTGTGCTACACAAGAGGAATGAGTTGCACAGTTAAATGCAGCCATCATCCCGTGGCAATGGGCATACCTAATGGTTTTTGTCTGTATTCTGAATTTGTAGAAGGAGCAACACACAGTGAGCACCGAGCCCTCATGTCTGAACTCAAGATCCTCATCCACATTGGCCACCATCTCAACGTGGTGAACCTCCTGGGTGCTTGCACCAAGCCAGGAGGTGAGTACCTGCTCCGGCTCTGCTAGCCTGAGTGTGACTTACAGCTCTCTGATAGTGCCCGAAAGAAGCCATCAGAGGAAGGAAGCTTTGCAGACTCCTGAATGTACTATAGCTCATGGAAATGTGCTGGACCCTATAATCAAATGATTCTACAGCATCCGTTGAGTTAAAGAATGGTCTCATCATAGGGCTATGGTTTGCTACTTGTATAGTAAGTGTTAGATTAGGAAAATGAACATCCCCAAACCTTGAAAGGAGAGAATCTCAAGCCATCTCCATTTCCTCCCACCCCGAAGCTGATTGCTGCTGTTTTGATTACAGGTATAGAATTGTCTTTTTGAAAAGAAATAGTTTCAATAGGAGCAGGTTGGAGTTGTATGATTTCTACAGCCCTGTTCTAATGCAGTTTTGGGCTTATCAGTATGCTGGGCACATGGTGAGAACTGTTCGTGAAATACATTTTTCCTTCCTCAACATGCTCTGTCATTTGCAGGGCCTCTCATGGTGATTGTGGAATTCTGCAAGTTTGGAAACCTATCAACTTACTTACGGGGCAAGAGAAATGAATTTGTTCCCTATAAGGTAGGTGTCTTCTACCTGAGCATTGGTCATGTTGTAAAGCAGAGAAAAACTCAGAGTGGTATGTGTGTGTCTTTGGTTAAAATTCTTTGCATATTTCATTGGTTGTCTTAACTTCCTCTTTTATCTCCTAGGGATTGTATGCTCCTAATATTTCATTTATTAGAACTGTTTATATATTTTTTTTAGGACTTTAATCTCTTGACCTGTTATGATAGTGCTAGATTTAATTAAGGAAAGGCTGGAGCAGAGGGAACACTGGCTTTGGATTGCAGTATGTCTCCTCAGCCCCCCAGCCATATTTGGCTCTGTGGAGGGTACATCCCTCTGTAAGGAGGACACTAAAGACAGTGTGTCTGAATACTCCTGGACATGAAGTACTTACCACTGAACTCTGAAGAAGGCACTCAGCATTGTAAAAGGACGCTATTAAACCTTGCCTCCCCTCCCTTCCTCCCCACCCAGTTCAACTCTGAGACCATAGAATCCTAGAGTTGCCTTGTTTGTTTTTTAATAATTTTGATTGCTTGTAGTCTTGCAAAACACTAGAGACCCATTTTTGTATTCGAGGAATTTGGACATTTCCTTCTTTTCCAGAGCAAAGGGGCACGCTTCCGCCCGGGGAAAGACTATGTCGGGGAGCTCTCTGTGGATCTGAAAAGGCGCTTGGACAGCATCACTAGCAGCCAGAGCTCTGCCAGCTCAGGCTTTGTGGAGGAGAAATCACTCAGCGACGTGGAGGAAGAAGAAGGTACCTGCTTCGCCGCCCATTCCTAACGCACGTTCTCGTAGGAAGCGATGATGACAAGCTATTCAGAAATGGGGGAGAGCTTCATGTTTGAAAGAAATCTGAATTCCCAGGCAGTGTCCAGGAAAGCTTAACTAAAGCCTGCAATCCCTAAATAGACAGTGAACTCCATTGGGAGGCAAAGTGGGTTTATCCTGAGGAGCCTAGTTAACTTGGTGGACTAACCTGTCACTAGGAAACAGATCAATACTCTGGTCCAATACTGGATCAGAATGTATTGGAAGTAGAGGCTCAGTGCTATGTTCTGGAAGGGGTATGGAGTTTTCTAGTGCTTGGCTAGCTTTGGTTGCCATAAGTGGTTCAGACCTAGTAGGTGGTGTGCCTTAGCAGCACACAGAGACCCCTTCAGTTCTCTCTACCTGACCTTCACCAAGATGGGTTAGGAGACATCCGTTGTTTTCTCTACATTCCTGCTGGCTGCTCCCAATCTCCCTTCCAACCATGCTTTAGACTTGTCTCCCTTGGTTGTTGTGATC
The DNA here is from genome assembly GCA_036184795.1 of Tokudaia tokunoshimensis. NCBI lineage: Eukaryota > Metazoa > Chordata > Mammalia > Rodentia > Muridae > Tokudaia > Tokudaia tokunoshimensis. The sequence goes on from BTHU01000014.1 coordinate 30,930,716, forward strand.
TCAGTGATGTTTGAGTGCTACTGATGGCTGGAGCTGGACCTCAGCATCACCTCCCATACTTCAGTCAGCTGGAGGACACACTCACTGTATGTCTGCTTGACTCAGAAAGATCGGGCCCAACTGTATAGACAAAGAGATGGGGATGCCTAGTGCCTGTTGGTGCTCTTGGGAGTGTGAGTTTAGACAAACCACCCCCATTTCTGTTTCCCCTGCCATAAGCCTATTGAAAAAACTTAATCTAACATTTTTTAGAAGCTATTTAGGTGGCTGGTGGCTAGGACTTGGGCTAGAGGGGCATGGGAGAGTTGTCTAGGCCTTACGTCATGGAATCAAGTGGGTCATATACCCCCTTGCTCACAAGCCAGTGATCTGGAAACCCAAGAATTGAAAGGGGCTGAGGTCTAAATGACTTGGAATTGCCGGCCTGGGCTTTGCCTCCATCTCTGAATCTGGAAAATGAAAAGGCCTTCACTGTTCTTCAAGAGTCCCTTAGACCTCACCCAAGGAAGAAGTCTCATCCTTATTATACTAATAAGGCCATTGTGACAATTAAGTTTGTGTTTACGATGATCTTGTGTCCAGGAAGGAGACAGTGATAAGCCTTATCTCATCTGGCCTAAGTTAGGAGATCGTTTCAAAACATCCAGGAGTCCCTCAGTGTTTATTTGTATCAGTTGACTGTAATAAATACTGCCAACATAGGTAAATTCATCTTTCATGTCTGCTGTCACTCGCTCCTCTTCTTGGGGGAAAGCCTCCCCAAAGGGCCAGACTTCATGTGCTTACCACACGTCTTAAGTCTGAAAGCGAGAGAAATAACTCTCTTTCTGGTATTTTTAGTTTTCTGTTATAGATTGTAGTTTGAACTTTGGTCTTTGTTCCAGGACAAAGCCTGGAGAGAAGAGACTTGATGACCCTGAATATTGTGGTTTTATTTTTAGAGTTCTTAATATGAGCTATTGTTTCCCCCTCTGGGTTCATGGGAAAATAACAACAGCAGCTTGAGATAGCAGGCCTTAAAAAGTCCTTTTTCTCTCCCTGCTCTCTGCACTGACATCACCCCCACTCTGGCTTCTGGGTTTAGTGGCTCCATTTAACTAAAGTGGAGAAAGTATTAAGGCATTATTTTCCCCAAGGAGTCTGATGTAGGCTAATAATTTGGGGTTTAGTGAATGGGCAGGTACTCTGCTTCCTGAAATTGACCCTCAGGTCTTAAATAGATCACTGTAGCTGTCCTAGAAGCAGAGCACTGATGGGTGGGAGCACTTTCCTTGGTGGGAGCACTCATCTCTCTCCTCCTGCCTCTTCTCACAGCTTCTGAAGAATTGTACAAGGACTTCCTGACCTTGGAGCATCTCATCTGTTACAGCTTTCAAGTAGCTAAGGGCATGGAGTTCTTGGCATCAAGGAAGGTATGACATGGGGTCAGGGGAAAGGAAGCCTTCTCTTCAGGTCACAGACTTAGAAATCAGACACCCCTTTGTTTGGTTTGGAAAGTCATGTATCGCTTTTAGGAGTCTTTAAAGTCTTCCACTCGGGGAGGCTCTGTTTCTGCTAATAAAAGGTGGCTAGAGACTTCATGAAATTAATTTGTATACTTAATACTCATTGACCAACCACTAAGTGCTGGGTAGACTTCTAAGAGCCTCATGGTGAACCAACCAAGAGACTTCTGCCTTTTTGTATTGTTTATACCTCTGGTGACTGACGAAACATCCAATACCCAAGTAACAGCTACGGAAGATTAAATGGGAATAGATGTTGTGGGATAAAGCAAAGCAGGAAGGGCTTGCAGGATATACGGAAATTGTGTGTTTGTATGTGCATACGCTAACATGTGTGTACTTCAATGTTAAACAAGGTAGATGGGGAAGTCTTTACTAAGGATGTGATATTTGAGCAAGGACCTAGGAAGGGGTAGGGGAGGAGTCTTGTAGATATCTTGGTGTGGTGGATCTATTTTTAATTTGTTTTACACTTATCTCCATTCATCAAAAAGTTACTTGTTATTTGTGTAATTAGAAGGCAGGAAGGCCCTGCTTCAGATGAGGATGATTAGAATAGCTAAAATTAGAAAGTAGGCCAAACAAAGGCTGAGGTGGGACGTGACAAGTGACAAATATTGTTGTAAACACCACGGAGGTGGGAGTAGGTTGGTGGAAGTCCCTGGAGACCTTGGGAAGGTAGGGGATACGCCGTAGGAAAGGTTCACATTATATTTAGGAGAAGCTCTCTATTGATGAAATGTATTTTCTGCCAGTTCCTGAGGGAACAGAAGACCTTAATATTTCTTTTGTTTTCTTTATCATTGTAAGGTTCCTTACCCCTCTCCTCTCTGAAGTTTAGAGTTTCTCACAATTTCCAGAACCTTGGGATATTACATAGTTCTGTTGACTATTTCTTGTACTTTATTTCCCAAGGAAAAGGGAGAGAACCAGGCTCCTACAGGAACTTCCCAAAGAGAAGGGCCTTGAGTCTCTTTCAAAGATTGTTATTTTTGTAAATGCCAACACTCATTCCTGAGCCAAGTAGTTCCTTTGGGCAACAGGAAGGAGGAATTGATACTGTGTCTGGAGAGAATGGAGCCAGAGTCCTTTCTTTTCTCTCAGACCCACCAGATGATCTTTTTGAATACAACCTGGTTGTCCAGATGGAAAAGGAAGCTCCTTGGTTGGAAGCAAAGTAGGAGTGCTATCTGCTTTGTCATCTTTCCAGTCTTACTGACTCACACTAGACAACGCCATCCTGAATATTTTGGTGTGAGGGAGAGTGCTGTATAGACCTGGGGTGCCAGATAGGGCAGAGGCAATGATTACTAGCTTCTGTGGTCACTCCCGTGTTGACCCAGGGGCTCTATGTAGCCTTTCCTTTGAGTCTAAAGCTCTTTGGGACTTGTGTTCCCTCTCAGATGGCTCTTAGGCACTTGGCTGAGGGCTATAACTATAGAGACATAGCTGCTTAGTGACTGAAAGTTAGATCAAGTTAGAGGACAGAAGGAAGAGACCATTGGAGAAACTGAGAATCCAGAGGTTTAGAACCGAACACGATGGGATCTATTCCACTCATGCTGGCCAGTCTTGCCTGGGTCTGTCTTCACTGTAATATCAAACACTTTGGAAGCAGGATGAGTACCAGTGGGTACTGCCTCCAGATTCAGTCCACCTTCTATACCAAATGGAAGAGAAGACTAAGAAAGCACACCACAACCAATAAGAACCCTTGCTTCTGTTTCTACACATCCATTCAAGACCAGTCTATTCTGGGATATCCTTAGTAATGATCCGGTTTTAGCCACATAGGGCACAAGCCAAAGGATGTGTGGATGTGATCAGAGGCACATTTTTTTATATTGTCTCCATCATCAGACTATAACTTTGTCATTTGACTCCAACGGCCAGGACTGTGGACTGTTTATGGAATAAGCAGATGTGTGTCTCAATGAAACACACACAGGCCCCTTTCCTGATGTGTTGGTATAAAACACGACCTTAGTTCTTGCTAATCACTTGGTTCTCCAATGTGGGATTTTTTTTTTTTTTTTGTTAAGCGTAAGGTCACAACAGATGTAAAAGAGATTAGCTGTGTAGTGACTTACCACACGTACTGTTCTTTTCACAGTGTATCCACAGGGACCTGGCAGCACGAAACATTCTCCTATCCGAGAAGAATGTGGTTAAGATCTGTGACTTCGGCTTGGCCCGGGACATTTATAAAGACCCGGATTATGTCAGAAAAGGAGATGTAGGTATCTAAAGGTGAACTTTGTGTCTATTCAGGTGTGGAATTCCAACTTTGTGGATTTGTGTTTAGAAGTGAGGGGAGTGTTTTCTTTAGAAATCTGCCAATTTGGGATCTGATGCCTTGTTGTCTCCCACTCAGGCCCGACTCCCTTTGAAGTGGATGGCCCCCGAAACAATTTTTGACAGAGTATACACAATTCAGAGTGATGTGTGGTCTTTTGGTGTTTTGCTCTGGGAAATATTTTCCTTAGGTAAGTCACTTCTCTTTGACCCTCTCCTGGATGGGGGTTTGGGAACAAGTACAATGATAGTAACTGATGAGTTTTGTGTATCCTGTCCTCTGTCTTTTACCTCCTGTCAAGTAGAATTTCTTAGAAGATTTAGGTGGTAAAAATCAAGAAAGCTATGTAGGTGATACAGATGAACAAGAATCTGGCTTTAGGGCTTTTTGTGAGGAATTCAAATCGCACCATGCTCTTTTCCTGTCCTCTGCTAGGTGCTTCCCCATATCCTGGGGTCAAGATTGATGAAGAATTTTGTAGGAGATTGAAAGAAGGAACTAGAATGCGGGCTCCTGACTACACCACTCCAGAAATGTAAGACTCTGGAAAACATCTTTCTTTTCCCACAAACCCTTCCTACTAAGGAGGCAAGGAGACCTTCCATTGTGTGCATCTACACCATGGCCTAGTTTGTTCAGCTTTGTCTTTGAAACCTTCCTTAGGTAGCTCAAACACCATCATGGCATTACTTGCTACCCACTCCAGAGAGTTTTTATTAAAGGTATATTGAGCAGTGATAAAGAAGACCTTTCCATAAATGGTTGGACCTCCGAGTGCAGGCATCTGGGTCTCCTATAGGTTCACATCTCTCCTAAGCATCTCACCTCTTTGCAAATGCTTCTCACTCAAGCATTTATCTTGATCATTAACCCTTGGAAGGATGGCAGAGTTAATGAAACCATTGTCTCACTTGTCCAGGTACCAGACCATGCTGGACTGCTGGCATGAGGACCCCAACCAGAGACCCTCGTTTTCAGAGTTGGTGGAACATTTGGGAAATCTCCTACAAGCAAATGCTCAGCAGGTTTGTAATCCTCTACTTGAAAAGCTTCTACAAATAGGCCTCAGGTCCAGGGTCTGTAATCTAACAGTCTACTGCCTGGATGTTCACACGGCATCATGTTATTCTCTTGGCCACTGAAAACGGAGCTTCTCTCTTCCAGTGCTGAGCGATAATGCTTCCTAAAAGCCTTAATTGCTCTTTAGACTGATGAGACCCTAACTCATAGCTTGAGAACAGACAACTCTATTCTACTCATAAGCTGCAGGAATCTGTTCTCTCCTACCATGTGCATCCAGGGGGAAGAACTCAAGTCATCAGGCTTGCCTGAGGATGCTTTTATCCACCAGGCCATCTTGCTGTTCCCACCTCCTTTTTTTTATGTTATCTTTTCCAATGTTCTTCTAAAGTTGAAAAAAAAAGAATCTTCTGAGTGTGATAGTGCATGTCTGTAATCCTAGCATTCTGGGATTACATAACAATCCCATACATACATACATACATACATACATACATACATACATACATAATCTCAAACAACCACGAGTTTGAGGCCAACTTGGGCAGCATAGCAAGATTACCTCAAACAAACAAACAAACAAACAAAACAAAACAAATACCAAATCTGGTTAATTTACAGATTTTCAGAAATGGAAGGAATTTCATGTAATTTTTTAGTAAATTCTGTAGGCAAAGCCAAAGCAAACCAAACATTAAAAATTATGCAAAACCATGACCTTGGCCCCTCTTGGTGGGATGTCACCCTCTCATGGGAGCTCCACCACAGAGCTCTGCCCTCTAAAAAGTTAGTTGTCTCTGCTAGGTGTCCCTTGATAGAGTGAGAGCCAATGTGTTCCTTTGTCCTTCTGAACAGGTGAGAATCACGTCCATTTTCATTAGCAAGCCTTCCAAACATTTACCTGGGCCAGATGAGCTTGTTTTGCTTTCTCTTGAGAAATAACATCGGCCTGTGGTACCGTTTCCCAGCATTCCTATAATCCTGCTGTTGACTGCTTTCCTCTTCACTGCTTTCTGATTTTCCCTTGCCTTGGGATGTAGAGGCACTGTGCTTTGAAGGCCCGGCTCCTGTGGAGGCCTTTGTGGGGAACCGATTTCTGGGCTTTGTGTTCTCACATGGAATCCACAGCCATCACCTGCTTGGCCTTCATGGCAACCATGGCCTCTTGTCCCTTTACTAATCCTGTTTTTCCTTAGTCCCTTTATTAACCTTCTTCCACACATTCCTTTCAAGTGCTCTTTTGTTTCTGTCAACCCTCTTCCAAGACAGTCTTGAAGTCTTGCAGCACACAGCCAGGGACATACCCACCCGCCCTTTGTTTTTCATGAAAAGGCCCTTGAAGGACAGCAGCCATAACAAGCGCATGCTGTGTTTATTGTTTCAGGATGGCAAAGACTACATTGTTCTTCCAATGTCAGAGACACTGAGCATGGAAGAGGATTCTGGACTCTCCCTGCCTACCTCACCTGTTTCCTGTATGGAGGAAGAGGAAGTGTGCGACCCCAAATTCCATTATGACAACCCAGCAGGAATCAGGTACTGGATATGGCCAGCATCCCCTCTAAGGCAGGGGGAACGGGGAGGAAGACATTTGGTCAGACTGCTCCGTACTACTTCCAGCTAGCTGGAGTTCTGACATTGGGAGGGCAGTGTGCCCCAAAGGTCTGGAGAGTCGAGCCACCTCCCATCTGTGGCCCATGTTGCTGGCACAGCTCTGCCTTTAAGAATTCTAAGCCTTGTGGGAGCAAATAACTAAAATGCCACAGTTCATTAATCTCTAGGAAGAAAGAGAGGGAGAGAGAGTCATGTCGCTGGGACATCTGTATTAGAATGGTCCCCATGTACACTTTTATTAAGGTGAATTAAATGGCTTAGGAAAGACACAGGAATAAGGAATTCTGTGCAAATATGAAACATGCTGAGGGCTCTCTGGTGTAGATACAGCCTGCCACAGGCTGTGTCCTGAATGGGGCTGGCAACTACAGCTCAGAAATCTCTCCTCAGTCTGAAACGGGATGCTTGAGTTTATTTAAAACAAATGCCTCACAGTCCAGCTCTCTGTGTTCTCAGTTATTACCTGCACATGAGGGAACCTGCCGATGGGCTTTCCCACGATGCAATCTTAGCATTGCCTTTCCTAAGCCCAAGACGACTTTGTCTCACTTTGGGCATTGTCCTTCTGCAACTAGATCCCCTGACAGCATGGGTGCAACTTGTCTTTCTGAGTGTCCCCAAACTGCAGGAGGAGCAGGCATCTGTCTCTTATGGGTGGCATTGGCCCATGTGCTGCACTGCCAGGAGGTTAGAGAGGCCTAGGGATGTTTGGCCCAGAGGAATCCTGCACTGCAGAAAGAGAGAGGAAGAGAGGGGAGGATGGAGAGAGAGAGAAAGGGAGGGAAGGAGGGAGGGAGGGAGGGAGAGAGAGAGAAAGAGAGAGAGAGAGAGAGAGAGAGAGAGAGAGAGAAAGAGAGAGAGAGAGAGAGAGACTTAGATGTCAACCAACAAGGTACCATCTCTTTATAACAAGAACAGTCAATGTTTTTTATAGAATTTTTCTGTATATTAGCAGGGTTTTTTTGTTTTGTTTTGGTTGTTTTTGTCTATATGATAACTTAGGCAAGATAGAAACTATCCTCTAGGTTGGATACTAAACATAAGTTTTAACTCAACCACCTGGGGCAGTGCAAAATGGTGTGATTAAAGGTGTAGACATGAGAATTTGGTAAAACTAGTTATGAGGCCTGGGTCTGCCTTTTAGCAGCTGTGTAACAAGTCCCAAATTGTGTATCACCCCACCCCCCACCCCACCCCAACCCTTGTTATACAAACACACACACACACACACACACACACACACACACAGTTTCTTTGTGAAGCAAGGCAACCCCACCAGTGCTGGGTTTTGTTTGTGTGTATGTGTGTGTGTGTGTGTGTGTGTGTGTGTGTGTGTGTGTGTGTGTGTGAATGACTGATTGGAGGATTTGCATATTATAATGTATTTCTAAGTGCATGGCACTTCATAAAGGACAGCTCTCAAGAGAGCTGCTTCCCATCCTGCCCTGAGATGAACCCATGTCCTCTGATCTCTGACTTAGCTGTGTTTTCTCTCCTTCCGAGGAGAGGTTCTCAGAGAGGAAGAGTCTGAAGTCATGAAGTAAAACTCCCATGTATGCAGTTCCCTAGCTCAGGCTCGCCTGCCTTGGGGGGCTCGATCATTGCTCCTACGTACTGCTTTATCTGTTCATTAATCAGAGAGCCGTGGGATGGCGCACTGTTCTCCTCGTGTCCTTCGACCAGGCAGTGTTCCGAGCACTTGGCTTCTTAGAATATGGCGCTAAGCAGGTGACAAAGTCAAGTTCAGGGAAGTAGGAGTGCCAATGTCAGCTGAGTCTAAAAAGAGACTGCTAACATTTATCCCCTGAAGTGTGGACAGACGTGACACCATGCTTTAAGCGCAGCCAAGCGTGGCTGAGATTTTCTGCCTGTGAGTTTTGAAGGAGCCTTCCCAGACTAGGTTCTCTTTTAGCTATCCATAAACCGAAAACTAAAACAGACATTGGAAGCTTTTGATTGCATCTCCTCTCAGGTCCCCTATGCTTCTTCTTCTTAGAGAAACAAAGCCCTCCATAGCCTTACAGTGGTCTGAGTTAAAGACAGTACAGAATGAAGGGGTGAGCACACTGCACACAGCAGTGTGGGGCTCTCGCGTGGGAAAATCCACGGAGGCTAAGGCACCTCTCAGGGCATGTTCTATCTGTTTTCATGCTTCCAGCCAAGTAGAAAAGCTGAGTCTCTCTCACTTTGATCCCCCACCCCTTATACTTTTCAAGTCTGCTGAATTATAAATAGAGTTGGATGGGGACATCACCGTGGGAGCCAGCCTCTTGATTTGTGGCCCCTTTAGACTATTTTTAAAATATTTGTTCAACAGTTATGTAGAGAAGAGGCTGAGGGGTGGGGGCAGGGAAGGCCACTAATGTCTAGACTTAGCTTTGTCTCCAACTTCCCCCACAGATCACCCGTGGCCCCAAGTGTGCTTCCCTTAAGAACATCTGTATCTGCTGGGCTCGTCTCTCTTAGAGGGCAGTGTGTGGACCATCTGTGGTTGCTCTGTCATTCCCTCTGGGAGTTTCACCTCCCATTCCAAGCAATTTATCAGATTTCTTTGCAGTTCTCTCCCAAAGCCAGGCTTTGGGACACAGTATTTTCCTCATTTTGATTAATTGCTAGTGGTAATTGAATATCTATGATGGATTAATGCCTGGGAGAGCCTCTGGCTATCTGGCTCTCTCTTGACTTGGCCATCAAGCTAGGCTACTTGAAATGGGAGTCTTCTTTCTTCACCTTTCATCTGCTTCACACCCTGTACTGACTCCACCCACTGACTCACCCCAGGGTCAGTGCACAAGTGGGAACCAGAACAATGCTATGAATTTAGTAGGTGCTTAATCAAGATTTGAGCGATGTGGCTCTGACTCTCTTCTTTCTTTTCCATCCCGATACTCCAAGAGAGTTGGTGTGGAATAGGATGAGGAAAAATCAAGCCCATGGGGGTTTTAGAGCCTGCAAACTTAAGTGAGAATCCTGGTTCTGCCCTTGTCTTATGGAGCATGGGCTTATTCATCTCTTAGTGGGAAATAAGAGGTCTCTTTGGGAGACTGTGGGGAGCAGATGCAAGGAGAGATGCAAGAAAATACTTGGTCATTTGTGAAGGACCAATTCCATTTTTAAATCATCGGGTACAGAATTGAAGGATCTGAGTCTTCTAAGGTAGCTGTGTGATACCCATGCCTCCTGTCTCTGCCTGGGTGTCCTCTCAGGTATCTATGGAATCCAGGCACTGCTCCAAACCTTATGCGCATTCCTGTACTTTAATCAGACTCTCTGCTCTCCTGTTAGATGAGTGTGACATCTCCTAACAGGCTTCACTGCCTCTGGTCTTGTCCTTCTCTCTGCAGACCACTGTCTGGAAAGCATATCTGATCATGCCAATCCCATGCCTCAAACTTTTCAGGGACCCTCACAACTATAGTCTAAGATTGGAGTTGTATGATTTTGGATAAGTAGGTTTTGGAGAGGTTACAGTGAGATACTGTGAGGCAATGTTTGAAGAGCATTCAGCTTAATGTCTGAGCTGTGATAGGTTCCCAAAGGTCTTCCTGATCAAGTAAATAGGCACGATTCCAACCAGCATTGACAGTCACTGCCTTTAAAGACCAGACTTATCAGGAAACAGGCTTTGCTTGTTCCCTGTATTGCCTGGCCTGTCTTCTTTCCTGTGGAGTCTCCCGAGTGGGGGTATCACTGAGAACCTCATTCTCTCCTCTGTGTGGGGAGGAAACGACCTCTTAGGGAAGGGAAGAGATGCTCAGATCTCATTCTTCAACTCTGACCCAGCATTTACGCACTGTGCCAGCAGACTGCTTGTCATGGGACAAGAGTGAGGAATATGCTTATTGTCTTCATGGACGTGTCCTGTAAAGGGGGCTTCTCTTATCTCTCCTTGGGCTGCAGGAGGCTTTGATAGGATCTCTGGACTCTCCCAATGTCAAGTGGTAGGGAAGAACAACCCCAGGGAGTGGTGATGTGCTGTCTGATGAGTCCCATTCTTTGAAGGTTTTCTGGAATTCAAAAGAGGGTTGCAAATGCTGGTTGATGGAGTTTGGCACTTCCTAAGAACAGCAAACTTGACATTTCCCATGCTGTTCACCTTGTCAATATCCTTGCATGCTACAAAAGAATAGCTATTGCCTGTATGCATTTAAAACGGAGCAGCAGAGGCAGGATTCTATTTGTGTCGTCAGTGTTAGACCCAAAACTAGACAAAGTGTCTTGACACTCTGAAGCCATCATTCTTTTCTGAAATAAGCAACTGTATGGTCTAAAAGCATAGCTGGGTAAGACCCAGCCCACCTCCCTCTGTGCCTTAGATCTGCAGTTCATGTAGAAGCATGAAGCTGACTTGAGGTCACTGCCCAGCACAGTATCCCTTAGGGAAACCGGAGGTGTTTCCCTTGCCATGATTCCGAGGCACGGGGTCTCCTTTACCCTTCTCAGTTATATTATACTTTTAAATGGGGTTTCACAGGAAATTAAGCCTTCTGTGCATGCTAGCAAAAAAATATTCCTTTTGAGTTTTGTTTTTCTTTTACCAAAGGATGTTTTGAAGGTCGCTATTCAACTTGTGGTTGAAAGATAATGAACTTAGGTATCACTTGAGGCATCCACAGCCAAGTGTGCCACCACCCAAATACAAATAAATATTTGTTCTCTTGCAGTCATTATCTCCAGAACAGTAAGCGAAAGAGCCGGCCAGTGAGTGTAAAAACATTTGAAGATATCCCACTGGAGGAACCTGAACTAAAAGTGATCCCAGATGTAAGTGCATCTTTTATAAATAGTTGTAGAAATAATACTTGGGGTGAAATACTAGCTAGGTAAATATTAGCCTAAGCGTTTGAGTCTTGGAACTCATCGAGGCTGTCCCTGAGCATGTGTTCCACAGGGGAGATGGATCTTTAGTATTGCCATATGAAAGGTACCTGGACCAAGGTTCAACATAGTCTAACTGTATGCCCAGCTTCACTCAAGTGCAAACGTTGTCTCTGTGCACAGAGAAGGGGACCCCAGCATCCCAACCTATCCTCTCTCTTTAGCCCAAGTCTACTTCCTGGAAGCATTGGCTTCCTTTGTGACTTGCACAGTCCCTGGCTGCCATACCTTTTCACTCCTTGGCACAATATTGAGTCCTATTGTCAGCTAGATGGATTGAGAAATGAGTTTAAAGTAGCTGGCCATGTGCACACTCATCGTGTCATCTCACTATCTCCTAAAAAGGACAGCCAGACAGACAGCGGGATGGTCCTTGCATCAGAAGAGCTGAAAACTCTGGAAGACAGGAACAAATTATCTCCATCTTTTGGGTAAGACTCGGCCAATTAAGAAAGACTATTTCAATAGGTATTTTTGGAAGGACCTAGTAAAGGCATTCAGTGTAGATGCAGTTTTCCCTTCTGGTGCCTTGGAAGGTTGATGACATTAATATCCCAAATTAAGAATTTGATAAAGAAGTGAAATAAACCAAACTATGAAATTGGTGAGTCTGAAAAAAAAATCTGAAGTGAGTTAGAGCTTTTGGCCAATTTCTAATGACTAAATTTGTCAAGGCTGTGGGACTTCTGAGCAGATTGGTACTGGTCATCAGAGTGACCGGTGGTTTCTATGGCCCTGGTCAAACAGCAAAGATCTCAACATGTACTGTGGTCCTGAAGAGTGAAGACTGTGCAGACTCTGACGGATTGTCAAAACTGGACTTAAATGGCTCTATCTGTAATTAATAAAGATGATATATAAATAGATATATATTCATTTATTTAGTATATCTAAATATGATTCTTTGAATCACTGCCTTTTCAGTTATGGGAAAACTATTAAATTTGTTCTTGAGTCATTCTTCCTTATGGCTCAACAGGAATATATGTAGTGACTTTGCATAAATGTACCTGATTCAAACATAAAAAAATCGTTATGAAAATCTACATTTATAATATAGAATAATGGACTAATAGTAGTTATTTATTTGCCAGGAGGTTCATTCTATGTAGGAAAACAAAAGATTTGGTCTACATATCACAGAGCTGCTGTATGAGATGGGGATCCCCAGGGACTTTTGAGTGATGCTTGTACAACGATAACAGCAGCAACAGCAAATTTTGCTGCTTTCTTTCAGGCCCAGTGAGAGGCCATGGGCACCAACCACATGCTTCTTTCATTGACTCAAACAATCCTTACTCAAAGTTGCTAGGTGGCCGGTCTCATGCCGGTGTTTGAGACACAAACTGGTTTTGGTGCGGGAAGTGAAAAGTGGGATTGGGAGCGGGAAATGTATTTCTGGGTCTTTGAACTTACTTTAAACCATATCTGAACACAGACTAAATTCTCTCTGTAGCTTTTATTATGACTAATGAGAACAAGACCCCATCGAGGGCGAAGCCTGAGCTTTTCGGTCCACACAGCCCACATTTGTTGGCTTTGACATGATTACTATGTCATTGGAAACATTCTCCAGTTGCTGCTTAATGACTGAATTCCCAATTTGTCCAACCAATGCGGTTTTGATGAGTAAAAAGCAGTTTTTGACATGTCTGGCCAGACTGTGCACACTTTACTAGTTTCTTTTTTTTTTCTCTACAAATTTATTAACATGGTTCATAGACCATGTAGCCCCCTAAATGACCAAACAGGAAAACCACAAATGAACTTTTAGACCATCCCAGTATCGTTTAATATCATGAAAGAGACCCTGTGGCTCCTATCACTGCATGCAAACTTGTCAATCGTCAAGGCTGTAAAACTGTTCCATCCATTGGGGGCTCTGCATACCTCAGCAGAACAGCCAAAATTTTATCTCATCTCAGACTTGAAAGACTTGGACCCGAGTAAGAGAACTTATCTGCGACTACTAGCTCATGTTAGTACCTGAGAGTAGACCTTGCCTGTGGAAACCCAATAGGCTGACTAGGGAATGAGAGATAGGGGCTAGAGTCTCTGGAGGGGATTCCATCCCCTTGAGCTAGGGATTTGGTGAGTGTGAAAAGCAAATGCACTGGCTTCCCTTTTCAATTCATTTGTTTGCCGTTTCTGTTTCTTCCACAGTGGAATGATGCCCAGTAAAAGTAGGGAGTCCGTGGCCTCGGAAGGCTCCAACCAGACCAGTGGCTACCAGTCTGGGTATCACTCCGATGACACAGACACCACCGTGTACTCCAGCGACGAGGCAGGACTTTTAAAGATGGTGGACGCTGCAGTGCAGGCTGACTCTGGAACCACATTGCACTCACCTCCGGTTTAAAAGGAAGTGGCCCTGTCCTGTCCCCGCCCCCAACTCCTGGAAATCACGAGAGAGGTGCTGCTTAGATTTTCAAGTGTTGTTCTTTCCACCACTCGGAAGTAGCCACATTTGATTTTCATTTCAGAAGAGGGACCTCAGACTACAAGGAGTTTGTCCTCAGGGCATTTCCAGAGAAGATGCCCATGACCCAAGAATGTGTTGACTGTACTCTTTTCCATGCATTTAAAAATCCTATATAATGTGCCCTGCTGTGGTCTCACTGCCAGTTAACACAAAAGACCTTCAAACAGTGGCTCTATCCTCCAAGAAGTGTGGCCATACCCAGACAACAGACACCTCTGTGAAACTGGATGAAATGGGCAGTGTTAGTGCTTTGTGTGTTGAGGATGAGTGAGATGTCCCAGGGCTGAGTCTACCTTAAAGGCTTTGTGGAGGATGTGGGCTTTGAGCCAAGTGTTAAGGGTGGGATGTGGACTGGTAGGAAGGAAGGCACAAGCTTGCTCGGAGAGCGGTTGGAGCCGGCAGATGCATTGTGCTGGCCCTGGTGGAGGTAGGCATGTGGTCTGTCAGGAAACGCAAAGGAGGCCGGCGGGGTTTGGTTTTGGAAGGTTGCGTGCTCTTCACAGTTGGGCTACAGGCGAGTTCCCTGTGCTGTTTCCTACTCCTAATGAGAGTTCCTTCCGGACTCTTACGTGTCTCCTGGCCTAGCCCCAGGAAGGAAATGATGCAGCTTGCTCTTCTCCCAGGCTGTGCCTTAATTCAGAACACCAAAAGAGAGGAACTTCGGCAGAAGCTTCCATCTGCCGTGAGAACAGAACAGAAACTCAGGGTTTCTGCTGGGTAGATACCCCCTTGTCTGCCCTGGTGGCAGTGTCTGAGGGTTCTCTGTCAAGTGGTGGTGGTGAAGGCTCAGACAGGTGTTCTTCCTCTATCTCCACTCCTGTCTCACCCCCCAAGTCCTCAGTATTTTAGCTTTGTGGCCTTGTGATAGCAGAAAATCTTAATTGGTTTGCTCTCCAGATAATCACTAGCCAGATTTTGAAATTACTTTATAGCCGAGGTTATGATAACATCTACTGTATCATTTAGAATTTTAACATATAAAGCTATGTCTACTGGTTTTTTGCCCATGTGCTTATGTTTCTCAAAAGAGAAACTCTACTTTTCATTTGGTACCATAGTGTGAAAAACTGGGAACAATGACTGTTAAACATGCTATGGCACATATATTTATAGTCTGTTATGTAGAACAAATGTAATATATTAAAACTTTATATTATATATAATGAACTTTGTACTATCCACATTTTGTATCAGTATTATGTAGCATGACAGAGATTATAATGCTTTCAGCAGCTGGTGTTGTTTTGTTCAAAACTTTGAGAAACTCGAAGGAATCCTTTCATGAGGATGTGCAGCTATACCTACCATCTCTCTCATCTCAAACGGAGGAGGAGGAGGAATCAGATACAATGTGAGCATGTTCTTGTCCGTGTTCTCTGTTCTTAGGAGGAATATTTTCATTAAATGTTTATATGCTTTATAAACCAATAAACGTATTCTGAGTAAAAAGATACAGTGCTATCAGATTATCACAACCATTCCATGCCTTGTCTTCGCCACAATCATGATTCGTACAGAGTCACATCCTTGTTGCATTCCAAGCCCATGGGATATGAGTTCTGTGACCTCCTGGTGAACCTCAGAACTCGGGTGTGAGATCCCAGAGCAAGTGGCCAGAATGGGAGCAAGGAGCGAGGCAAGAAGCAGATGCAGGAACACTTCACTGTCTAGCTAAGGTCAGAATATAAGATCCATTATTGACAGTTTGAAGGACTACTTTTGCCTGAATTCAAAGAGCAAAGCAAATGCCTGATGCTAGCATGGGTCTCCACCTCTAGCAATGCTCAACATTGTTAGCTTGTGTTTGGGGGAGACAGGGTCTTCAGCCCAGGCTGGCCTCCATCTGCCTATGTAGCCAAGGATAGCTCAGAGCTCCGGTTCTGTTCCTCCATCTCCACAGTGCGGATTCCAGGGGTGCTCTACCATGTCTGGATTTCGATGACATGTTTTCTTAAATATAAGAGTTTGAAATGTTTATCTAATCAAATATGGCTATCTTCTTTCTAAAAAAATAGTTTTGGGGATTTTATGTGCTTTTTATGTTAAGTATTTCTCCTTAAATCTAAAGTAACACCAAAATTTAATTTTTTTAAAATTAGATTTTCATTCACTAGAGGGTTTTTTCATACACAGAGTAAAGCAAGGTCTAAATTTTGGGTTTTTTTTTCAAGCAGATTGTCAAACATGGTAGTTCTGCTTATGACGTGTGACTCTTCTCCCTGTAGCTGGAGAAGTATCCAGATTCCATTACTTTTCAAGTCTACCACTTGTTGAGACATTTCCCCCAACTTTATGATGAAGGAAGTAGCTCTGTGTGTGTGTGTGTGTGTGTGTGTGTGTGTGTGTGTGTGTGTGTGTGTGTTCCTAACAGCCAGGGATATTGCTGGGAGCTCCTTACCCTTTCTTTAATCCAGCCTCTTCCAGTAAATGAATGGAAAGAGAGCCTAGGTTAGTCGGGGTGGAAAGACCACAGAGAAAACCAGTTTTCTTCACTTTCAGAGATTAAAAAAAAAAGTTTGGTTTCTCGTAAGTGGCTCCTGGCATCGTTTCTGATGTCAGGAATTTGGATGCGAGTGAAACTCCGCACTTTGCCTTTCTTACCTTGTGCAGAATGATAACAGGTAGAGTTTGGCCTCTGCAACCTCTCTGCCTTCCACGTTTCTTAGCTGGTTGTCCTCTCCTCTCCTGCCCCCGCATCGAAGATATGGCAGTAGCTTTTTAGAGGGCTTCTCGCTTGGTCTTAGGTTCAAAGTCTTAATTGGAGGCATTTGGTCTGTTGAAGCTCGACTTTGCCTGTGCCCCCGAGGCTTCTGCTCTCCCTCCCTCATGCCCCCCACTCCATCCTCCTCCCTATGTCCTCTTGTCTGTTCACCTTCCGTTCCTCTGCCCAATGGCCTCCCTATTACCTGCCGCACTCCTCTGGCAGCTCACGTTCTACTCTACAACATCACAGGAGAGGAAAGAGCCGTAGGGGGGCGGGGGGGTCTGAGCTTCTGGTGTCTAGTCAGGCCTCCTCCTCAGTGAACCCTTTTTGTCCTCTGCAATGAAAAGAGAGAAGAAAATAAAAGTTTTCTAAGCATATCATGTCTGATATTTTTACCTACTGCTTCAAAGTAGGTAACTTAACCCAGCTCTCCCGTGTCCCTTAGCACCTTCCTCTCTACCTCTGAGTTGGAGATGCACCCGCCTTGGGCGATAAAATGTTGGCAAACCTTAGAAAATCTTTGGGAAAACTAGACACTTTTCCAACACAACTGTCCACGTTTGGAAGCAGTGGGCATGTCTGCACTCTTCGCTAGGTAGTGAGTGCAGCTCAAAAGGGCTTTGATTCCATGTTTATAAAATCATGCTAGAGGGATAAGCTAGCTCAGTGGCCAAGACTGCTTGTCGCTCTTTCAAAGGACGCACGTCTGATGACCCAGTCCTCATGTCTGATGACCCAGTCCTCATGTCTGATGACCCAGCACCCATCTCTGATGACCCAGTCCTCATGTCTGATGACCCAGTCCTCATGTCTGATGACCCAGTCCTCATGTCTGATGACCCAGCACCCATCTCTGATGACCCATTCCTCATGTCTGATGACCCAGTCCCCATGTCTGATGACCCAGTCCTCATGTCTGATGACCCAGTCCCCATGTCTGATGACCCAGTCCTCATGTCTGATGACCCAGTCCCCATGTCTGATGACCCAGTCCTCATGTCTGATGACCCAGTCTTCATGTCTGATGACCCAGCACCCATCTCTGATGACCCAGTCCTCATGTCTGATGACCCAGTCCTCATGGCTGATAGCATCAGCTTCAAGAAACCTGATGGTTTCTGGCCTCTGAGGAAACTTGGACATGCATGGCATATACCTATACATACACAGATACAGACACAGATACCAGATACAGACACCAAACATATATCCCAATAATACTAATATTAATACTAATACTAATACTAAAATTGCACCTTTAAATGAAGCTTTTCCACACAGAGGAGACAAACATAAGCAAAATTTGTAAAAAAATAATTTTTTTGTGAGCAACTTGAAGCCCAGTCCCGGGGAACATTGCAGACTTTTCCTACATGTTAAAGAAATTAGCAAGGTGAAATAAAATTGTTTACTCTGTTTGTGACTGGGATGGAGAAATGTGCTGGAATCTGGGAGGGGTGACAGGAGCTCGGGCCCCTGGCCAGGTTGGTCTGCAGTCCTGCAGCTGACGTGGTAGACACACGGTTTCCAGCCCAGAAGTCTGACTCAGAGATAAGGGAATTAGGAGAAAGCGTTTGAGCCAGAGCTACTGATAACACAAAGTTTGTAATAAACTGTCACCAACAGCAAGTAAACGTCTTTAGAAGACACTGAGTTACGCCTAAGATTCTTCTCAGTAATATGGAACTTTTAGCTTCTAGTTGCCCCAAAAACATCAACCTGAGCGGTTTGTTTGGGTTTTTTTTTTAAGTTTAAATATAAAGAAATAAACAATTCGTATCTTAATGTTTTATGCCAATTTGTTTTTATGAGAACTTTACATCATGATGAATTTGATGATGACCGTGTCTTCTTGCACGTCATTTGTGTGTGTGTGTGTGTGTGTGTGTGTGTGTGTGTGTTTCAAATCTTAGACACCTTGTCAAGGAAAGGGGGAAGAGAGTAAGAAAACTGGGCCTCTTCTCTTTTCCTTTTGCTCCAGTTTTGTTGTCCTGTCCCCTTTTAGAGTAGATGATATTTTAGGGGACCTCTTATCCATTTTCTGTTACTATAACGGAATACCTCAGACATCATAGGTTACAAAGAAGAGACAATAACTTAATTTATGATGCAGGGGCTTGGAAGTCTAATATCAAAATGCTGGCTTTAGCTGAAGGCCTTTCTGATGCATGGTGTGGTCATGGAGGAACATCACAGGCAAGGCAGGGCAAGTGGGCTAGCCGACACCTCCTTTCTCCTATATCCTCTTAACACATTGATGCCATCTGGGAGCCCAAATCTCATGTTTCTTCTAATCCAATTGCTCCCAAAAGTCTCACCTCTAATTATCATAACTATGTGACTTTGGGGAGTGAAGTGTTACTCATTCACTGCTTGTAACACATGAACTTTAAGAGAGTGTACTAACCACAGTTACATAGAACCCAGGAAGATGGGCTGGGTTTTTGTTTAAAGATTCATATACAGTGTTGGGTCTGGAGTTGTGTGCAGCTCGCAGAACATGAAACACAGAGTCACAGCTCAGGAGCCAGTATAAGTGTAACAGGATCCTGGTGCTGTGTGTGGTGGGAATGTCTCTAAGCTAAAATATCTTATCCTGATAAAGGGGATTGGAGGGAGACATTCCACATTCCACAGAGAAAATATATCTGAGAAGGAAACCCCAAGAGCAGAGAGAAGATTAGATGGGAGAGAAGCAGTGAGTGCTCCGTTTTCATTTCCCAGGTTAACAGGGACACTGGTCGATAGTAGCATACTGTAGCATGTATTGACATAGCAACAATAGCAACAACCCTGTAGTATATATTGATGAAAGGCAAGGCTTCTTGTAGAAATCAGAGAAGGGCTCCAAACTCAGTCCTTAACATTAAACTTTAAATCAGTAAATTTTTGTTGGTTTGCTTATGTTCGACTCTAGCTATAAAAATGCTCACAGTGTACCAGCGACTAGTCACTACAGAAACTTACTAGCTCGCTAAAGTAACAGCTCCTCATATCAGTTATTTTTACATACCGCTGTGGCAAATGCCTGGGAAGAAGTAAGTTGAGGCAGGAAGTGTGTTTTTGGTTCAAGGTTCGATGATATGTCCAGCATGAAGGAGAAGGCATGGAAGCCAAAGTGAGCAGTAGCTGGTTACACTGGGTGTAAAGTCAGGGAGAGAGAGAGAGAGAGAGAGAGAGAGAGAGAGAGAGAGAGAGAGAGAGAGAGAGAGAGAGAGAGAGGTGCTCAGCTTGCTTTCTGCTTCTTATCTTCTTATTCAGTCTGGGACCTCATGGACGCTGCAGCACACCTTCAAGGCAGGTCCCTCTTTAGTTGAACCTTTCCCAGAGGTTGGTCTCCTAGGTGATTCTAAAGCCCATCAGGCTGAGAAGATTAAACATCACAGTATCCTGAAGAGAGTCATAAACTTCACAGTATAGGTCAGGAGAAAAGGCCCGGGCAGGATACACGGAAGGATCCTCATGAAGGGTTTTCCACAGTGTTTACCAAGGACCGACTTCACCAACAGACATTCCACAGGTAAGGCCCAACATTGTTTCTTTAGTTGCAAGAGTTAAGGGTTAGGAACAGATCTGTAGAGAGAATGGCAGCTTTATTCTAGAGCTCCATGTGTGTCTTTATGTCTAATGGGCTGAGCATGGTCTGCTCATTAGCTCAGTAACTCCTCCTTCACTCATTTCAAACCATTCACTCATTTCAAACCGAGTTCAAGGTTTTCTGTGACTTTGCAATTCACAGTCACAGTAGGTGCTCCAACTGATTTTAGAGTCAGGAAACAGGAGGTAAGACCCTTCTCACTGGAGGTCGAGAAAACCCGCTTTCCTTTTGCTTGGTTCATCTTCTCTTACAAATTTACATTATACCTGTAAAGCAAGATGACACTGTACTGTACACACCAGAGAGGAATCTCATGTTGGCAGAGTAGCAACACAGTAGGAATTGATGTTACAATATGATAACTCTGTCTTCAATGTACTGTTTTACATCCAAAACATTTTCAGCGGTGAAAATTCATAATACAGAGAAAATAGGTTCTGTGTCTGTCATCAGTTTTGCTAGAAGCTCAACAGGAATGGTTTCATATAAGAATTTCTCCTTGATTGTTTCAAAGTATTATCAGGGAGCCTGCAACATTCCCTATATACATTTGTTTCACAAAATGAAATACACTCTTCTATAAATCATTTTGGAAGTCCTTTAAGCAGTAGGCACCTGAGGTCAATAGTGAACTTGAATTTTCCTTCAGTCCAGATGTTATAGATCAGACCACATCTGTCCTGTCTGATGTGGCTGGGCAAAATATCTTGAGGATCTGTTCTAAAAAATAAAGGATGGTTTTTTTTTGTCTCTTACCACCCAATTCATTAGCAAATTCATTAGCAATTCATTAGCACTCTGCCTAGTGGCTGTGCCTGTAGCTTTTTGTACCAGCAAAGAGCTCAGAGGATAAAGTTAAAGGGACTAGAATCCATTAATGCCTAAGCAAGATTTTAGAGAATTTTGTTAATAAAGCTCACATGAAAAGTTACAGCAAAGAATCCAACAAGCTTGCCCAACAGGTGAAGACATCTGCTGTCAGGCCTAATGCCCTTGAATTCCATCCCTAGGGTCATATGTTGGAAGGAGAGAATGGACTCCCACAAACTGAACTCCATACCTATGCTGTGGCACACATGTGCCCACATACATGCACACAAAATCAATGACTAATGAATATTAACTTTAAGTAGGGATAAATATATTAGAGAAAATGTAGTCGTGATGGGACGTAACTTTGGGGTAACTGTAGGTTATGAATTTACCCTCGATTGTGTTTATTTCAGAGACAGGTTGTCACTAGGTTGTCGCTCAGATGCAAGCAGATCCAAAGGCAGTGCCATGTTGACCATTGGCCGTATGCCAGGAATTGAGCTTCATGTCTGAGCTCATTAAATTCTGACAATGGACCCTTCCATTAGGTATGTGTATCATAAGGTTACAAGTGAAGATTGGCTGTTATGATTCAAGCCTCAGTAGGCAAAGCCATGCCAGAAATCCAGTCTATATTGACCTCAGGGATGCATGAAGGACCAGGATGGGATCTTTGCTTTTGATAGAAAATGGTGAGCTGACTTATCCTATAATGACGAATCAACGAACCACATGAAGGGTATGTGTTAAGATGTTAGGATGACCCGATACCATGAAGCATTTAGTTAGTATGTGTTGGCTTCAACATGGCTGTCTTTAAGTCAGTTTTACCTGCAAGATGAGTCCCCTGGAGTGTGACTAAATGGGGACACTTCGCTCAGCATTGTAACAAATGTCTAACATCCAAGGAAGACCATGTGCTGCTCACTAGGTGTGTGGTCTTGACTAAGTTACTTCTTTGAACCTAAACTTCTACTGGGCAGGGTTAGATTCCTGTAAAGCCTGCAGTGCGCTGCTGATGGGTGGGAGGTAGATGATAAGGATGATGACGTCATTTACAGGAAAGTTGGGGGTGGGGACTGGAGATCATCATGTTAAGAAGCTTAATCTAGACTCAAAGAGATAAACTGCATGTTTTACTCTCACCTTCAGGTTCTAGGTTTAAAAGCACAACCTAAGACACAAGAGTAGAAAAGGTGCCATTTGGGCTGGAGAGAGGGCTCATTGGTTAAGAGCACTGACTGCTCTTCCGGAGGTCCTGAGTTCAAATCCCAGCAACCACATGGTGGCTCACAACCATCCGTAATGAGATCTGATGCTCTCTTCTGGGGTGTCTGAAGACAGCTACAGTGTATTTACATATAATAAATAAATAAAAATCTTTTAAAAAAAGAGTTAAGGTATATTAAAAAAAAAAGAAAAGGTGCCATTTGAGAGGAGGAAAGGCAGAAGATGGCATACCCACCATCCCATGTGCACATGTGATAACAAACCCAGTATTTTGTATGTCAGTTAGGAAGAGGTTAGGTATCCTCATATTCCTTTTTCTATGTTTTATTTCATGTTTTGAGTCTATATGTATAAGTGTTCCGTAGGTATGTCTGGGTACCATGTGTGTCCCTGGTGCTCTCAGGGGCATCAGATCCCCTGTAACTGGAGTTGCAGAGGGGTTATGAGCTACCGTGTGGATGCTGAGAACCGAGTCCAGGTCCTCCTCAAGAGCAAAAGTACTCTCAACCGCTGAGCTATATCTCCAGCACCTATCCTTCTGTTCTTTTGATGATGTTGCTGTTAGGTACATCTGTATCTTATTGAATAATAGTTCTCAAAGATCGCTAGTTCACTTTCCGTTGGCTACCTGGATGGAGTATCTCAATATAATCTTCTTCTTCTTCTTCTTCTTCTTCTTCTTCTTCTTCTTCTTCTTCTTCTTCTTCTTCCTCCTCCTCCTCCTCCTCCTCCTCCTCCTCCTCCTCTTCCTCCTTTTCCTCCTCGTCTCCTTCTTCTTCTCTCTTCCTCCTTCCTCTTCTTCCCCCTTCTCTCTCTCCCTCCTTCCCTCCCTCTCTCTACCTCTCTTTCCTTCTCTTCTCTCTGGGAGAATTTGTTTTTAAGACTTGCATAGGGTTCTTGTAGCACAAAGAACAAACTAAGGGGACATCCCTGGATGGCTATCTGTGGTAGATTCAGAATTCTGAAGAGCTCACTGTTCAGGATTTGAAGGCTGAAAAAAAAGCTAACCTAATTTTTCTTCAGAAAATCTGGATGAAAATGGCTTATGAACAGCTTTAAACTGGTTAACAAATTTTAATTTTTTAGAAATTGGTCATATCAGTTTTAAAAAATCTCTTTGTCAAACAGCCAGTGTACCCCATGAGTAACTCATCAAATTAAATTTATCAATAAGCGCAAATTTTTAAAAGTTATTTAAAAGGCTTATGATAAATTCTATTGAAGATTTCTGTGACTTTTTTGCATTTTCATTGTTTATTCTTGAAATAAAAATATAATCGCATCATTTCCTCCTTCTTTCTCCTCCCTTTAACCTCTTCCCTTTCCTTCTACTCCTGTATCCCACCCATTTCTTTCTCAAATTCATGGCTTCTGCTTATTTCTGCAATTGTTACCTTTTCTCCCTCTACACAAACACACACACACACACACACACACACACACACATTCCTAAGTTTATACATACAACCTCAGTCTGTAGAATACTGTTTGCACTAATATGATCTCAGGGCTGACCACATGGTATTGGATAATCAATTAGCTCTTCCCTGGGGAAGACTACTTTACCACAACTCAACATATCCTTAGATGCCTATAGTCATTTTCAAACCAGAACACTATATAACCAGATGGCCATGTGAAGCAAGGCAGGAGTTGTCCTACTGTCTCCAAGCCGATAAGACTCACCCACTTGGACTCTGACAATTAATAACTGTAACCACAGTGAAGAATTATTGGGCAGTACAGTAGGCCCAGAGGCAGCAGGATAGCAGGATTGAAATACAATAAATGACTAAGAAACTTGAAAATAGACAAGGGAAGATTGGAGGGCTATGCAAGGGCCCACTTTCAGTACCCGCAGAGGGTCTATGGAACTCTTCCAGCTTCCTTTTGTCTTCTCAAAGGGCAAAGCCAGATCAACAGAAACCATGACGGGGGCAGTGCCTGCATCATCTACCTTGACATTGCAGGACCCTTCCTTTGTGCCTTTTAGATGCTCCACTCCCTGGAGACGAGGTGAGTGTTCAGTAATGCCATTGGAGAGGCATTAAGAAGAGTTGGATTAGGAGTCTTTCGAGCTGCCTTTTAGCACAGCATCTCAGAGACCAAGAATCTGCCTCAGGGGAGGCAGACTGTGTTTGCATCCTGCCTCTGTGGTTTACTAGCTGTGTAATCACGTGCAAATTCTCGTAGCTTTGGTTTCCTCATTCATAAAGTGGAGGTAATCGTAGAACACACCTCCTAAGGCTGCTGTAAGGATCAAAAGAGGAATACATTTAAAGTGTTTACTACGGTGCTTCGTACACAAGAACTCAAGGAAAACATCAATGGGAAAGAATGTGCCAAGTCTACCCATCATTTCTCAAGACCCAATAACCAAGATCTCCATCTCAAACGGTCAAAGTGCATGCTTGGAAGAGTGCACGGAGTTCTTCTGAGGGCAGGGAAGTCAGGGTTTGTTTTCACAATAGCTGCTTCTCCACATGACGCCCAAGTATACACACAACACTTCAGTCTTCACAGTGGACTCCAGACTTTGGCTTTGTTTAGGGGTCAGAGTGGGATGGAGACAGGAAGAGTAGCTGAGACATCCTGGCCAAGAGCTGGAATCCAGGCTGGGGAGAGCAGGGAAGCAGACCTGTGAGTCACAGCCTGGAAGGCCCCAGTGATGTCGCTGTCCCTCAGTTTCAGACTCCTTACACAGGGGGACATTTCCTGCTCTTTGCACCCTGCCTCCACCCCAAGAGTTTCTTAAAGCAAGTTGTGTGACTGAATTGTTACAATCCAAGCGAAGGCGGGCTTTCAGTGGCTGCCAAGGCTGGGAAACTCCCAAACCTTGAGAAAATATGTGTGAGGTGAACTAGTTCACCAGCCAATATGGCAAAAAAAAAAAAAAAGCTGGTAACAGCAACTCATTTCCTTTTGGGTAGAAAGGTGTAGCTGACTTGTGAGCCAAAAAGCCAAAGCCACTTTCTTCCAGCAAAAGAGTCACTAGAATCCTTCCACAGAGCCCTTGGAAAGGCAAAGACTTCACTTTAATTTAGCTAAAAGTATCTTATACTCCCCCCACCCAGATTTTCATGTTGAAGCTTCACATTGCAGCTTCTCGTTGCATGAAGGTTGGTCTAGGAAGAGCTGGCCACTTGGGGAAGGAGCTGATGTGTGGTCCTCTTGGCCCAGATCCTCTGCCTTTGACAGGTTTATGGAGGACAGAAGGCAGGGAAGTATCTTCCCCTCTTGGCTGTGACCTCTTTCCCTCGTTTCAGGTTGGGACCCTGTTTTAAGCCCTCTGGCCTGGAGACTGATTAGGCCCCAGAAGGCTTTCCTGGGGTCATTGGGAACCTGGCCAGGCCTTGGAACATATGGCGCCGATAAGAATCTCACTCCCCAAGATAAGAAGCCATTTCAGGGACTCTGAGGAAGCCCGGGTTTGTTTCCATAAAGCTGGACAATGTAAAGTGTAATCCCTACACAGATGTAATTAGCTGTTAAGCATATTAAGTCGTAAGGAAGGGGTGCTCCGCTGCCTCATAAATTACTGTGAGTTTGCCCAGGGGCACCAAGCGAAGGGCAGGTATCTTTTCCTGCTAGACTGTTAGAATGGCACCTGATGATGGATTAGGCAGCTGAGCTTGCAGTGTTCCAGCAAACACTGGACTCTCAAGGAAGCAGGGGCTGGGGGAGCCACAGCTGTGCAGGACCGACGCGCTTGGGCCTTTTGTCTGCACAGCGAGTGAGGCTTTGGAAGGTTGCATTGTGACTAAATATGGCGAGCTACTCAGAACCTTTTCTGTGGGCTTCGGGGTTTGGCATTATGATGTGGGTTTCCTGGGAGGGCCAGATGATCCGGGTCAAGGATGCTTCCCCTCCAAAAACTGCCAAGTGGGTGATAAGCAAACCAGCTAAAGGTGTAGCTTCCCAAGCCAATTAAAGTCGACAGAAGGAAGAAAGTTTAATTGTTCTCCCTCATCTTTCATGCTAATGGTGCTTAGAAATGACTTCCATTAATTTGATATAAATAATAACCACAAAAACAATCGGCATTGTTAAGCGATTACTCTGTTCTAGGAATAGTACTAAATCCAGAATAGTGCTTGTACAGAGTACTAAAATGTCATATATCTGATCTTTGACATCATTCCATAAGCTTGGTTATTGCCAATGTAGAGATAGGGAAACTGATAGATTTAGACATATTAATTATCTATCCAAAGTTAGAATTTCCAAGTGTTGGTGTGTGTGTGTGTGTGTGTGTATGTGTGTGTGCACCATGTAGATGCCTGATGTCCAAGGAGGCCAGAAGACATCCGATCCCCTAGAACCTCAATCACAGATAGGTTGTTAACCATCATGTGGATGCTGGGAACCAAACTCAGGTCCTCTATCAGAGCGACAAGTATTCTTAACTGCTGAGCCATCTCTCCAACCCTGCTGGGAAACTTTCTGAGAAGACAAAAGAATGGAACTGGTGGGAAGAAGCGCTTATGATTTTATCTTTGGATTTGTTTTATGAAGTACCCTCCACTCTCTCAACAGGTCGGGATAAAATTGTGTATTTGTTCATATGATAAAGCAATGGGCATCGCCGTGGCATTTTCATACATGTAGATAACAAACTTCAGTGATACTCACAACCCCCCTTAACTCCCAAACTCTGACCCACTTCCTACCTACAGGTATGATGGGCTAATAGAGAGATGGTGACCGGTGAAACCTGGGGTGTTTGAGTCAGCATGTCTGAAGGGTTTTCCTTTGCGATGAGTCGGTACGTCCTGCAGTAGAAAGGCCAAGCCATCAAGCTTGCCCAGTGCAACTTGTTTCCAGTGGACGGCCAGCATACTGAGCATACTGACTTTGTCTCAGTTGATATTTTCTTTCTCTTCTGGGATCCTTCTGACATCCTTCAGTCAGAAATCTGTAAACCCTAGAAATGATCACCCTTCAAATTCACCTTGCATGTAGTATAGTTGAAAACTGGACTGTCATGTCATAGTCCTCTTGCAAAGGCCAGTTGGAACTTCTGGCCACTGGCACGTGACAGAAAACATCAAGAACCTGAATCCTTCTAAGAAGCAGCTTTGATGATGTCTCTTAAATGACAAAAGAGTCTCCGAACAGATACTTAATTGAAAGTTCCTGCTAGACTCCTGCTGGGCTATGAAACCTGCTGAGGTCGTCAGCCCACGACAATTAGGTCTGAATCATAAGGCTTTGTGTCTGCACAAAGGTGCAGCATGGCCATCTTCATCTAACATGTAGGATGGTAATACTGGTGTGGTTCATGGGAAAACAAGAGACCCGTAGCCAGCAGACACCAGACAGGAGTGGGGCAGACAGTGCCCCACTCAGCCAGGCTATACTGGAGAAAGGCAGCTCCCTCCATATCTTATCAATTGTCATTTTGTGTGATTTAAGACAGCCCAGCATTAAAATTTTAAAAACACGTGTGTGGGAGTGGTGTGGGGCAGACATGGGCAGAAATCTAAATGCCAGAGTCCCCAAAAGACAGTGTCCCTGTGGGAGCTATGTGGGGCACTTAAGGGAAGCCGGCTACTCAGCGTTATAATAGCAATCCCAAAGAGATCTTCACGTTTTCTGATAAAGATTCCCTCTTGCTTACAGGCAGAAGCTGATGAACATTACTGTAGAGCTGAGAACTCAAAGTGCTGAGATAAACCACTGCAGTTATTAGATTACTGCCTGTTTAATGGCATGAAACAGGTCAGGAGTGCGACTGGTCTGACTGGTTTCCCACAGGGATCCTGCGCTTTTTGGGTAATGTGTCTAATGTTTGACTAGCAGCCCAGAAGTGTCGGTCTTCCCAGCTGTGTCTAGGAAGGGTTTGTGTCTGGGAGGTTCACTGTTTTCCCCTCGAGTTGTTGTGCTCTTTAGAGCTAGCAAGAGACAGAGGCAAGTCAGTGTGAAATGTGCCATTCATATTTAGGGTTCTTGGGTTTTATTCACTTTTTATGCAAAGAGATGGTGCTATCCAACCATTTAGACAACCTGTTCAATGGGCTGGCAACACTGGGCACCCACCTGCAAAAGAATAAACTTAGACCTAGCCTCTCACACTGCATACAGGTCGATTCAAGCATGTTATCTTTAAACCAGCAGCACCAAAAGTTCTCACAAAGCAAAGGGAATATAACTGAGGTGACAGGACAAGAGTCTCTGGAATAGGACCCCAATAGCACAAGACACAGTCCCAAGACTCAACAAATGGGACAACTGAATTGGAAAGGTCCCGTGTAATAAGGGAAACTATGTGCAATGGCTTACAGAAGGGGAGATCTTTGCTAGCTGTCCCCCAGTCAGGGGTGTAATATCTAAAGCATATAAAAGACAGCAAAATTAAACACCAAGGTCATAAAACTACTGATCAATAAACAGCTTACTGGAATGAACAGTCATGCTCTTGAAAGAAGAAATAAATACAAATGGCCAGTAACAGTTTTTTAAATGTTCAATGTCTTTAGGCATTTGTGACGTGTAAACTAAAGCAACTTTGAGAGTCTATCTCACCTCAGTCGGAATAGCTACTGTACCAAGTCAACGAATCAGAAATACTGTTGGTGAGGCTCTGGGGAAGAGGGATCCCTTGTCCATCACGGGTGGAAGAACTAGAAACTTCACTATAGGCAGCAGTATGGAGGTTCCTGAAAAAAATAAAAGTTAAACTACCTTGTAACCCAGCTATACCCCTCCTGGACATGTACCCAGAGGTCTTTATATCCTACCACAAAGGCACTTGCACCTCCACGCTTATTGCTGTTCTACTGTATATACATATATATAAAATTTCTTAATATATATACAAGTCTGTTTTAATTCTATATTATGTAAATCTGTTATGATTATAACATGATCATATACATAATATTCATGCACATTATGCATATGCATTTAATATGCACATTCCCAGAGAAACCTAAGGCCAAACACCATAGCAAATACCCATTAATAACTTTTGAGATTGGGGCATTAAGATGGGAATAAACTTTGCAGTTATTATTTTGGTACACATTGATCTTCGTGCTGCTCAAGTTTTATGTTACATATTAAAAAAAATCATACATAGGAATCTTTTTTCAATTTCATGTGTACAATACATGTGTCAGCTGGAGGGGAACCCTAGTTTATTGTGTCCAGTCTGCATGGCATGAGGGTCTACTTCTAACGGCTTACCTTAATCAGGCCTCTGCATTGATAGGCATGCTCTAAGCAGGGATCTAATCGAACGGGAAGTACTTGATATGAGATGGAGGGACACTGAGGAGAAAAAGATGTCTGCACTGCAGACAGGTTTTAAGTCACCCCTGATCTTTATGAAAAGCCTCCTCCCAGGACTGGGGTCCCCACATCCTCATGTGACTGCTATTCTTGGGATGTTGTTTAGGAATGGTCATGATCAGGGCAGGGACATTTATGTCCAATGTTTAGAAACAATTTCCTTGGGGAGAGGAACTGTCTGAAGAACCCACTGAGGAAGGGCATGGAGAAACAAACTCCTCATTGTAGAGGCATCTAAACAAAACAAAACAAAACCAAAAAACAAACAGCCGCAAAACTGGCAGAGTAGAATAAAAATAATAATCCTGGGGCCACTACTTCTTCTAGAAGAATAAAGAGCCTTCAGGTTTGGATGGACTTGTGTTGACTAGAGGGTAGGAAGGGAGAGGCCAAAGGCCGTAGAGGATGTGTTTCCTTCCTCCTGGTAAATTAGGCAGTAGCTGCACACGCTCGCACACCAGGGTCTGGAGGAGGTGGTTGCCAAGAGCGAGCGCTCCATATATGCACATGGGGAAAAGGTCCCTAACCTAAGAACAGCTTTTCTAAGCTTATTAGGTGCTACAGTCCACTGAGTAACATACCTTCTGCCCTGCTAGATGTTTGCAGCACACAGGTTTTAGAGTCAAGCAGTCTGTAGCAGAACGACCTTTGGTAAAACATCTCCACTGAGCATTGATTTCCCATCTCATCCTGACCTGTTTGGGAGCATTGTAGGAATTGGTGACAAGGTAAGGAGGTCCTAGCATTGGCCCTTAATGTATAGTCCTTCCTCAATAAAGGGTAGTAACAGTAGCAGTTATCATTCTTTGGTTGTTATTAGGAAGAAACATTAACCATTTAGAGAAATAATGAAGATTATTTAGTCAAGACTTAGCCAGGAAGTGTTTCTATTGGTCCAGAAAGAAAGGTGATGGATCATGTAACTGAAAACTAATGTAGATTTTTCAATAGAAGGATTCATCATGCATTTATTTATTTGTCCCCTAAATACTTAAAAGAGCTTTGATTTGCACTAGACACAAAATGACACACTCGAATAAATGGGTGACCAACACAGACCTGTGAGCAGACTTTGCCTTCACAGAACTTATATATAGTTTGGGGTGTCTCTCTCAAACCCTAACCCTTTCTAGGGCTTTGCAAGCAACTCTGCTTGAATTCTTTTAGAATGAAAAGCTTCTTTCAGAAGCCCATTTGTGGACCTTAGATCATCCCAAGTGTTTTGGGAAGCAAATACTGTATTTGGGAGTCTCTGGTTTGATTTTAAATAAGTCACTAGTCATGAGCAGGTCACGGCAAATTTAGGCAAGGAAACCTCCTGAACCTTCAGGATCCTGGCCATTTCCGATGTATTCTAGAAGGACTGGGAACCACTTAATATAGATATCCTGTAAATTCCATTCTCCCGGGATATGTGTTTACTCAATTGTTATGAGAGCACATTTTTTTCTGTCTATAAAGCAAGACTTGGAAGAGGCAGTCCCTCTCCCTCCACTCCATCTGCCCTCACCCCCCCACCTCCTTCATAATCTTTGGCTTAAAACAGTTTTAGAATGTGAATATGAAAAGGTTCAAGCTGCAACATACATGAGACTTTTTCAGTGAACGCCCGTGTGTGTGTGTGTGTGTGTGTGTGTGTGTGTGTGTGTGTGTGTGTGTGTGTGCGCACCACCCTCTAATGTCACTGTCTTGCTGTCTGTCTAGCCAGTCAGCCCTCTACCCACCCACTGTCTCTTTCCCTCATTGTTTTATAAAATAGTTGGTGTTTATTTGACCCAAGTCACTTTGAAGATAACGAGATAAAGCCCAGAAAGTTGTTTATGTCCCTCCCATCAATCTCTGCCAGTTCCCTAATTCACCAAAAGCAACTATACCATTTCTGTTTTCCATTGTGAATCTTTTGTTTTGTTTTGTTTTGTTTGTTTGTTTGTTTGTTTTTTCCTGGTTCTAGAATCCTAGGTAAGTGACGCTGTAATATGTTCTCTTCCTATGAGCTTTTCAAAACTTAAATATTATGTTAAATCAATTGTCACAAATGCCACAATCCAACTACATAGCTAATAAACTTTACTTTCAGAGTGGTTGTAGATTACTCCCTGAAAAGCTGGATGGAACATGTATTCAAGGATTCCCCTATGAACTTCGTCCTGACAGCTGTGCAGTGTCCCCCAGTCGGCACCCTACACCACAGCAGTGTGTTGGTTATGACCGGTGTCTAAAAACTGACACATCATTGCCATGCAAAGCTAGCTTCATTGCGAAACTCACCACTGATGAACATTCTGTAGGTTTTCACAAACGTATATCATTTAGAATATGATACAGAATTTCCTGTCTGTTGTCCCCTCACACCTCACCCCCCCAAATTCCTCTGCTGTCTTTCTTGTCAGTTTTCAGAATGTCAGGTAAGGATGTACAGTAGCATCTTCCCAGCCTGGTTCCTTTCTCTAGGGAGCAGACACATGAGTTTGGCTATGGTTTAGGTAGGGTTTGAGTGTGCATGCACAAGGTTAGGTGTTTGAGGCTTGATTTCCAGTAAAACTGTATTGGGAGGCAGTGTGAAATATATAGGAAATGGGGCTTATTGGGAAGTAATTAGGTAAGTGTATCAGTGGAAACTGATATAAAAGGAAAGAACGGTAGCCATCTGGTCAACTCCTTTCCCCCCTTGTTTTAGATGGCTCACTCCTCCTCTCATTGGTTGCTGGTATTTTTGAAGCTCCTGTCAGGGAGGGAGTTACTGATTTCATTCTCAGCAAGATTATTATTGATGTTGAAAAGATACTGATCTTTAGGCTGCTATTTTGTTAATCTGATCTAAAAGTTTCTGGTTGTTTCATTAAAGTCTTTTAAATATAAGATCACAACAGTACAAATGGGTGATTTGGCTTTATCCTTCCCTTGTTGTATCTCTTTTATTCCTTTTCTTTGCCTATGACTCTAGCTAAGGCTTTGGGGTCCATACTGAATGAGAAAAAAGTGAGCAGATGGTCTTGTCTTGTGCCTGATTTTAGGAGAAATGCTTTAGTTTTTATATACTTAAAGTAATGTTGGGCACAGGTTAGCTAAATATACTGTATTAGGTGGGCTTTGATTGGTGAGAAGAGTCACCATGATCAAGGCAACTCTTATAAGGGACAACATTTAATTGGAGCCAGCTACAGGCTCAGAGGTTCAGTCCATTATCATCAAGGCAGGAGCATGATAGCATCCAGGCAGGCATGGTGCAGGAGGAGCTGAGAGTTCTACATCTTCATCTGAAGACTGCTAGTAGAAGACTCACTTTTAGGCAGCTAGGATGAGGGTATTAAAGCCCACACCCACAGTGACATACTTCCTCCATAAAGGTCACCCCTCCAAATAGTGCCACTCCCTGGGCTGAACATATTCAAACCACCACATATGCCTTGTGCTATTTTGTGGTATGCCCCTTCTATTCCTAGTTTTTTATTTGTTTTTTTGTTTGTTTGTTTTGTCATAAAAGGATGTTGAACTTTGTATTGAAGTTACCCCTATTTATTATTATGCTTGGATTGATCTATCTCTTTATATTCAGTCTTTATTACGAAATTGGCATACCAATATTCAGTGTATATATATTTATAATTGCTAGATCATCCATAGATTAATCCTTTGTTTATATATAGTGTCTTTCTTTATCTCTTTTAGCTAATTGGCAGTTTGGAATTATACTTTATCATATTTAAGTAAAACTTCTCATTACTTTTGGCTTTTGCTTGCTGGATATACTGACTTCTGTCTTTCCATTCTCAGATGTTGGGTGTCTTTTCCAGTCAAACACATTTCTTGTAGACAATAAACAGTCAGGTCATGATGTTAATGTCATCAGTTAGTCTACATTTTAAAAGAAGATTATTTATTTATTTAATGTAGTTCACTGTCAGTCACTATCTTCAGGCACACCAGAAGAGGGCATCAGATCCCATTATAGATTGTTGTGAGCCACCATATGGTTGCTGGGAATTGAACTCAGGGCCTCTGGAAGAGTAGTCAGTGCTCTTAACTGCTGAGCCATTTCTCTAGTCCTAGTCTGCATTTTTTAAGTAAAGAATTAAGATCACTATGTTTGCTATTATGATAGAGAGGGTTCATCATTCTCACAATGTTGCTGCTTGTTTTCCTGATTTTCTTCATTTATTCTTCTCATAAAATGTGTTCTTTCCTTTGCTCTCGTGGTTGATTATATACTTCTTCCTACTCTGTGGGCAAGACTACTTTCAGTATTTCTGCAATACTCACTTGGTGATTAGAAATTAGTGTCTGTCTTAAAATGTCTTTATTTGTCAGGTCATCTTAAAAGATTCTTTGTGGATACAGCAAACCCCTGACAGTTGCCAATTTTCAGTGTTTGAGATTTATCATTTCATGTTTACTTGGCTTTTAGGATTGTTGATGAGTGGTCTGTTCTTACGCTGATAGGTTTGCCAAATGAGCTGGCATTTTTCTCTCATTATTTCTTTCTTTCTTTCTTTCTCTTTTTGATTATGTGTAGTAGAGAAGTTCTCTGGTCATGTTTGCTTGGGGTTCTAAATGCCTTCTGTGTGTGAATGTCCGTTTCTTTCCATAGATTTGGGAAATTTTAAGGTATAATTTCTATAATTGAATAGAGTTTGTTTTGTTTCGTTTTCTTCCCGTAGCTTTTGCCTGGCTCCTCTCTTTACCACGTGGATTCTTACATCTGATCACATTTTAGAGTTCTTGAATTGTGAAGTCTCACTGTGTAATGTTTCCTTTTTTTTTCTTTCTTTTTTTTCTTTCTTTTATTTTATTTTTTTAATTTACATTCCAAATCACTTCCCCTTTCCCGTTTCCTCCCTCCCCGAAAGTCCCATAAGCCCCCTTCCCTCCCTCTTTTCTCCATTCAACCCCCTCTCGTTACTCTGTCCTGGCGTTCCCCTACATCCAGTCTTTCCAGGACCAGGGGTCTCTCCTTCCATCTTCTTAGAAATCTATTGATATGCGGATTGTGTCTAGGGTATTCCGAGATTCTGGGTCAATATCCCCTTATCAGTGACTGCATACCATGTGTGTTCTTTTGTGATTGGGTTGCCTCACTAAGGATGATATTTTCAAGTTCTGACCATTTGCCTAGGAATTTCGTGAATTCATTGTTTTTAATTGCAGAGTAGTATTCCATTGTGTAGATATACCACATCTTCTGAATCCATTCCTCCGTTGAGGGACATCTGGGTTCTTTCCAGCTTCTGGCTATTATAAATAAGGCTGCTATGAACATAGTGGAGCATGTGTCCTTATTGCATGCAGGTAAAGTCTCTGGGTATATGCCCAGGAGTGGTATAGCCGGATCCTCCGGGAGTGTCATGCCCAGTTTTCTGAGGAACCGCCAGACTGCTTTCCAGAGTGGTTGTACCAGCCTGCAATTCCACCAGCAGTGGAGGGGTGTTCCTCTTTCTCCACATCCTCGCCAACAACTGCTGTCTCCTGTGTTTTTGATCTTAGCCATCCTGACTGGTGTGAGATGGAATCTCAGGGTTGTTTTGATTTGCATTTCCCTAATGACTAAGGATGATGAACATCTCTTTAGGTGCTTCTCAGCCATTAGATATTCTTCAGGTGAGAACTCTTTGTGTAGCTCTGTACCCCATTTTTTAATAGGGTTACTTGCCTCTCTGGAGTTTAACTTCTTGAGTTCTTTGTATATATTGGATATTAGCCCTCTGTCGTATGTCTGCCATGCTCATGGATTGGCAGGATTAATATAGTAAAAATGAGCATCTTACCAAAAGTAATACACAGATTCAATGCAATCCCCATCAAAATCCCAACTCAATTCTTCATAGAGTTAGAAAGAGCAATTCAAAAATTCATCTGGAATAACAGAAAACCCAGAATAGCTAAAACTATTCTCAAGAGTAAAAGAACCTCTGGGGGAATCAGTATCCCGGACCTCAAGCTGTACTACAGAGCAATAGTGTTAAAAACTGCATGGTATTGGTACAGTAACAGACATGTAGATCAACGGAACAGAATTGAAGACCCAGAAATGAATCCACACTCCTATGGTCACTTGATCTTTGACAAAGGAGCTAAAACCATCCAGTGGAAAAAAGATAGCCTTTTCAACAAATGGTGCTGGCTCAGCTGGAGGTCAACATGCAGAAGAATGCAAATTGACCCATCCTTATCTCCTTGCACTAAGCTCAATTCTAAGTGGATCAAAGATCTCCACATAAAACCAGACACACTGAAACTAATAGAAGGGAAACTAGGGAAGAACCTTGAACATATGGGCACAGGGGAGAATTTCCTGAACAGAACTCCAAAAGCTTATGCTCTAAGATCAAGAATAGACAAATGGGACCTCATTAAATTACAAAGTTTTTGCAAGGCAAAAGACACTGTCAAAAATACAAAGCGGCAACCAACTAACTGAGAAAGGATCTTTACCAACCTTACATCCGACAGAGGGCTAGTTTCCTTTGTTAATATATAATACGTATTTTGTCTTTCATCTCGGATAGTATTCTTCTGCTAATTCTAGTCTATTGTGTCTGCTTTCTGCGCATGCTTTCTTTTTGATAGCTGAGCTTTCTACTTTCCACATTTCTGGTTTATTTTTGTCAAGCTCTCTGTTCTGTTGCTGAGTTTCTAATTCACGTGGCTGACTTCCTCTTCACCGTTGATTACTCGCTTACCTTTTTAACCAATCAACTCCATCTCGGTCACCCACGTGTTCGCTTCTTCTTTGACATCTCTGGACTCTAACAAGCAGAGTTCCGAGAGCCGTACCCAGCACAGCAGCCCGTGACCCGTCTCGAAGTTTGTCCGTTGAAAAGTGTTCTGAGATCCTGGAGGCAGCCCTGTCGCCTTGTGGCTCCTCATGTTTCTTTCGCTCTGTGTTGCAGTTTGTGCGTGTGTTTGTTTGAATACGTTCTTTCACTTTTATATTGGGGATCCTGTTCATAAGCAAACTTCTCTTGAGAGCCTAATCCTGATAATACTCCAAACAGGCAAAACCATCAACACTGCCCGCCTGAACACGATCTAGCAGTTCACTTAAAATCAATTACAACTGATTAACACGCTACCGATGACTCTAGATAGGTAGCGGTTACTGGTTACTAAGGTGGTTTCTGCTCTAATGAGCGATAGTTCTGTTTGTCTGTCTTTCCACTTTCCAGAATGGCTGGCAGTTTGCTCTGTGCCCTCCCCTCTTTGATAAACTAGTTGTTGGCTTTGTTCAGATTCTTCTTGGTAGGATAGAGGGGCGACATTTAAACTCCTTATATACTAGACTAACCATTTTCCTGACTACTTTTGATTCCCTTCATATCCAGACTTCTACTTGTAATCATTTCTTGTTAGATGGAAACATTCTGAGTAGTGTCTACTGTAGTGTAGCTCATCTTGCAGTAAATTCCTTCAGCCTTCTGTCAATGTCTTCATTCTGGTAAGACATAGAAACTATACATCGCATTACTTAAGGCAATGGTTCTCAATCTGTGGGTCACAATCCCATTTGGAGGTCAAATGACACTTTCACAAGGGTTGCCAAGACCATAAGAAAACACAGACATTTATGATTCATAAAAGTAGCAAAATTACAGTTATGAAGTAACAACAAAAATAATTTTGTGGTTGAGGACACCACAGTATGAGGAACTGTATGAAAGGGTCGCAGCATTGGGAAGGTTGAGAACCACTGCCTTGAGGAGACTTCCATTGTCTTCTAGGCTGCTTTCTTATTTGCAGAGTTCCTGGTGAGAAGAGAGTCATTTATTCTCTCTCATGAGTTTACCAGTGATTTTCTTTATATTTACTGTGAAGAGGACTTGATGAACTTCTAGATCCACAGGTTGATGTTTTCATTAAGTTTGGAAAGTTTGAATCTGCATTTCTTCTATAAAAGACAGTTTACTTTTCTCTGTATGTATATATGTGTCCGTGTGAGTGTAGCTATGGGAATATGGTCAGCTGCAGAGGCAGAAGGACTTTGATCCTCTGAAACTACATTACAGATGGTTGTGAGTCACCAACATGGGGACCAAACTATGGTCTTCTGCAAGAGCAGCAGGCACTCTTGGTCACTGAGTCATCTCTTCTGCCTTCAATCAGCATTTCTGCTACTAATTGTCAATCTCCGTCCTTCCTGGGCCTTCCGTTGTACATATGCCATAAACTCAACATTATTACATAGGTATTAATAATATTTTCACTTTTCCTCTATTCATCTTGTGTATTTTTGTATATGTTTACATGTGTGCACAAGACTATGTATGAAAGCCAGAGGTTGAGGTTGGGTATCTTACCTATCTGCTGTGCATCTTATTATCTGATCTCTCAGTGAGCCTGGGTCTAATAAACTTGGCAAAGCTGGTTGCCAGGAAGACCCTGAGATTCTCCTGTTTCTACCCAGGGCTTCACTTGCATGCTCCTGCCTTGTATGTGGGTGCTGGGAATTCAACTCAGATCCTCATACTTGTATGGAAAGTATTTTACTAAGTGATCCATCTTTCCAGCTTAGTATGAATAGGGTTTTTTTCTCTTCATTTGTATTTATGATTTTTTTTCTTCTGTGACTCCAATTCCTTTTCTTAAGGCTACTGATAACTTAGATGCAATATCTTTCAGTAATCAGTTTTTAACATATTGTATTCATATTTTCTCCATAACTTAGCTAGCATATTTCTAAGTTTTTTTTCTGTGACAAGATACCATGACCACCACAACTCTTATGAAGGAAAGTATTTAATTGGGACTGGCTTACAGTTCAGCGGTTTCATCATGGTGGGAAGCATGGTGGAACACACGCAAACACGGTACTAGAGAAGGAGCTGAAAGTTCTCCGTCTGAATTGGCAGGCAGCAGGAAAAGAACTTCTGAAACCTCAAAGCCCACCCCCAATGACACATTTCCTCCAACAAGGCCACACCTCCTCCAACAAGGCCACACCTCCTAATCCATCTCAAGTGATGCCACTCCCTAGGAGCCTATAGGAGCCATTTTTATTCTAACAACCACAGCAGATCTTCTTTGGCTTTATTTCACTGTTTCTGCATCCTAGCCAGAATTTTGAATTCTATCCCATTGTTTTTAAACAATGCCAGCTTTTCCAAAATCTCTTATCTCACTGGTGACATTGAACCAAAACCTCCTCCAACATGATCTGGCATCTCACTGATGTCTTTTTTCTGATCTAAAACTTTCCTAGGATCTAGGAGAAGGTAGAAATTCCTCCAGAGTGCCCTAGGATGCTGGAGATTCAGGGTGTCTAAGTAACCTTGACTTTTAAAGGTAGGAGATTCTCTGGGTTCCATGCTAGCATGTGCTGCCTTCTTAATCTATATATTTACTTGATGATGCCATCTGTTCCTATGGCTCCAATTACCTCCTATAAACTGTCAAATTCCAAATATGTCCCTATAGTCCTTTCTCATGAGACAGACTGTTCTGTCTGTCCACCTGCATATATCTCTATATGTGCTTAGACACTGAGCCCCAGCTGAGCATGCTGGACACACATGAGTGTTTTCTTTTCTATTATACTTCATGATTATAAAATAAAACTTCAAAGATATTTTATTTACTCTCTCATATAATTTTATATACATTAAAATGTTTGGGTGCCGATGTTAGATTCCTAGGGTGTCATTTTTTAAGAAAGCTATTAATAATTTATATTTGTATCATTTCGCATGCCAATTTCTCAGTATATTCCAATTATTGCCCAGAAGAAAATGAGATGCAGAGGAAACATGAATGTATAACAAGATAGTGCATAATAATTAATGCAATATCTCTTCATCATCTCAAACAAAATCTAAAACAAGCAAACAAACAAATGAACCCAAAGGCTATCTGGCCAAACTCAGTGTGCTCTGTGTAGATCTTATGAATGAATCTATTGGGAAACTTTTGGAAAACTCTACAAAATCTAGGTTTGAGCATCAGAGCTGTCTCTATCATCACAACTTAAAAGTGCAGGCCTCTTGTATTGGGATATATCCCAGGAAACCATGGAGAGCAAGTCAAAGTTCTTAGTCTGGGAATCTAACACTGTCCTTCAGACAATACACTGGAGTAAACTGCCAGCATGACATCTCCAGGGAAGTTGGTCAACTATCTTCTCTTACTGTGAACTTACTGGAATGAACATCATTATCATCATTCTCATTATCCTCATCATCCTAATCATCATCATCATTGTCAACATCACCATTGTCAAACATCTTCACCACCATCATCACCATCATAGTCATCACCATCTTGCTCAACATCATCATCATGGTCAACATCATCATGATCATAATCATTATCATCATTATTACTTCCTTTTTAGGTTTTAAATTACATTTATTTATTCTGTGTGTGTGTGTGTGTGTGTGTGTGTGTATAAAGATATACTGTGTACCATGCACATTCATGGTGCCTGCAGAAGCCAGAGAAAGATGTTAGATCCCCTGGAACTGAAATTACAGACAGTTATGAACTAACATGTGGGTGCAGGGACTCAAACCCAGTCATCTGGACAAGTAACCAGTGCTCTTAACCACTGAGCCATCTATGCAGCCACAAACTTATTTCTCTTATTTTTAATTATAGCAGCCCAAGGTGACTGAGAGAGGCCGGTATAGTCACGGGTGACTCTAGACTTCCGTTCCTTAGAAAAACAAAAATCATGGTAACACCTTACATGCTGGCTGCAATACTTCAACAAGATGCTTTCCTAATAGACAGCAGGTGATATATAAATGTTCTTTCCTAATAAACAGCTGGTGCTATATAAATGCTCTTTTCTAATAGACAACTGGTGCCGTGTAAATGCTCTTTCCTAATAGGCAGCTGGTGCTACATAAATACTCTTTCCTAATAAACAGCTGGTGTTATATAAATGCTCGTTTTCGTTCCCCCTCCTTTGCTTTTGACCTCTGAGGAAGTGAAAAGAAAGAACAACGAACGTGGTCAGCTACGACTACAACCCTGCATAAGAAGTCAGCCCTGTGCACGTCGGGATTCTCGCCACCTGTGTTGCTCCGTTAACGCTACAGTGTGCCGTGGAAAGAAAAAAGGAAATCTTATGGAATTTAGTCACTTTTAACAGAATCTAGCTGTTAATTTTAAGAGAATTCCTGCGAGCTGAGAGCAGCATGCCCCTGGGTGGGTCTGAGGAAGCAGGCTCTGAACCTGCATTGGACACATCTTGGCAAGTACTCATGGGAAACATGGTCGAGTAGACAGCGCCAAGGACATAAGTGTGCCCAGACACTCCTCATGTCTGTGGTGACCACTTCCCACATTCTGCCTTAAGAAAAAGAATTACTGTATGAAGACGGTGATCTATAAAAAAAAGAATTCCTGGTTAGACACAAGAGCCCCACCCCACCCCACCCCCCATGGCCCAGTGGCTTCCATGAAAATTCGAGAGCAACACACTGCCCTTCTGAAAGCTATTTTAGGTTTCTATACATCTTGGACGTTTGGATACAAAGTCAAGTGGTGATGTGCTTATAAGGTGGATCTAGGGAAAGAAAAATATTGTGTCAACTGTGGTATTATGTTGCCACTGGGGCAGGGTACAAGCTACTACTAGACATTAGTGAACAGGGACTTGGTAGAACCATGGCTAGTGGTTCTCTTGAGCCGGTGTGAGTTGGATTGGGAACACTACGGAGCCCGAGACTCATGATTTAGGGAGTGTAGCTATTGGCACGGCATATCTTTGTTGAAAATAGACATCATCATGTCTACAGTTGTCTGCCTCTGGCTCCACAGCCTGAATTTTGGTTATTGTTTCTTCGGCTTCTTGAAGCAGGTCAGAAAATCTCAGCCCCACAGACCCCAGCACCTTGGATTTAATGAAGATTGATGTCCTTGTTAGTTTTTGAGAAGGAATGCTTGGACATTTGACTACCTGGTGGCTGGTGCCTAATACTCTCTGTTCTCCCTGTCTCCCCGACCCCTGTGACACATTCCTGAATGTACTCCAGGAGAACAATGTGACAGGCTTGGCCCATCAGCTTTTGTTGATTGTGCAACGTCCTTCCTCAGAAAGCCCGGTCCCCACAAGTAGGCATTCTGAAACAAGAGTGGGAAATGGGGGACAGGTCAGTCCCAGGGAGTGCAGCTCAGGAGGCCACATGTCATGAGCAGGACAGAATGATCCTGAAAGGAAATGGTGCCCATGTGTGTCTCACCAAGTTTATGGATTAAAGAAAAACCAACCAAACAAAACTGTGGAAAAGTTCATGGGAAAGAAGATGGGGTAAAAGGGAGTATTTTCCAATTCTTTCATTTTAGTCTTTTGTTAGCCCTTAGAAAGCAGCTTCACAAACATGGTCTCCCATGTTCCCCACAGCGGAGGGATGAGACACAGTTACTATATAATCGCTGTGCTTAGTATAATAGGGCACCATATGAAACAATGGTGTGGCATGTGCTGTTATTAACTATCAGCATTTATTTCCCCTTCACAGATGACAACGTCAGGTTCACAGGGAATAAATGACTTTCTCAGGGTCACACAGGTATTAAAGACAGGAGGAACTTGAACTGCCTCTTTCTAATACCAGGCTAGGCCGCTCTCCCTAGTGAGCGGTGTGTGAATTCAGGGACTAGGGAAGGTTTCTTTACCTCTGATCAGTTCGGGTCACATTTGAGGTGGAAGCAAGACTCTCAGAACGTTTAAGCAACTCTGACGTTCCCTGGCCCTGGAAGGCCAAGAGGGCCCTGGTGTTAGAGAGTCTCAGGGGTGGTACCAACAGAGGCAGAAATGAGGTGTGTAATTATTTACATGCTGTAAACATTCAAATTTCAGATGAAATTTTTTAAGTACAGTGTATATTATGCCCCGTTCTTGAGCACAGAAAGCCAAAATAGCTTATAACCTTTTCTCGTGGATCCAGAACATCCTTGCAAATTTTAATCATTTAGATTTCTAATTCATTCATGGCACTCTTGGACTCACGGCCCACAGTTCCAGGTCGTTCTGTCTTTTAGCTTCTGATTCTATTGGGACTCGTCCTAGCCTCTGCACTATCTAGCTCAGGATCCTAGTCAGTTCTGGAGTAAAGGACCAGTCTGATGACACACTGACTGGATTGTTGATGGTGCAGGAATAGGTGGGCTTTAAACAAGGGCCTGGGAATCTCTCTGGAAACCACTTTTCCTCCATCTTTGTTTCCAAGTAAGTGGAGGGGCTGTGGCTATGCTCCCTAGACTCCTTTATCAGACTAGCCCCCTTTCACTCTGATTTTCCGAGTGCTGGTGACCAATGGAGGCAACTTTACTCTTTTCTGCTCTCCTACAG
Source organism: Tokudaia tokunoshimensis (assembly GCA_036184795.1). Taxonomy (NCBI): domain Eukaryota; kingdom Metazoa; phylum Chordata; class Mammalia; order Rodentia; family Muridae; genus Tokudaia; species Tokudaia tokunoshimensis. The sequence goes on from BTHU01000014.1 coordinate 30,973,437, forward strand.
ATGTATCCAAGAGGCTAGCTCCTACCTGTGCATGGGGCTCAAAGCTACTAACTGAGACCTGTGGGTGCCCAGCCCTCTTGTGTCCAGTTAAGGCATGGTGGTAGTGGTTCTGTTTAAACTTCTTTCTATAGAGCCTGAGACTCTATGTCTGAGACTGCATGTCTGTTGAAACCATGTTGGGGGGCCTTGTGTCTCCCTGCCCCATCTTATTTCTTGAATCCCTGCCGAGATTTCCCCAGCCCATACTTGCGGAAGACCCTCTGGGTCTCTGATTCCAGGGACCCTGACCTTAGGTAGGCAGTTTCAGCAACAGCTCCATCTCATATTCTCAGCTAAATTCTAGAGAGATAACAGCATAGGAACCCAGATCTCCCTGCTTTCCTCTGCCCTTCTCCACTGCCATGCCAGAGTTAAATGATCATCAAAGAACACAGAGGGGAAAAGAATCATTTTGAAAAAAAAATCAGTAATTTATTGTCAAAGTGACTCAAAGCATTACATGTGTGTGAGAACTAGAAGAACCCAGGCCCAGTGTTCTCTCCCCTCACCTCACTGCGAGCTGTGAGGAAGCCCAATCATGAATGGGATGGTTGCTCTACATCAGGATAAGGGCTGCTATCTAAGCCAGAACTCATTCATTTAAGTAATAGCTCTTAAGCATCCACCTTGTGCTTAAACCCTCCATGTATAAGGAACCCCAAGGAAAGAGCTCAGCACTGTAGAGGCTGCAGAAAAACCCCCCTTAGCTTTGTTTTTATTCTAGAACTAATTCTGGCGGTGTTGGAGGAGGCGAGGAGAGATGCTCAGGTTGAAGGAGAATGTCGGGAAAGGAGCTGAGGTTTAGGGTGAACTGGGAGAAGAAAAGATAAAGATGAAGAGGAGGGGAGGGTAGATATGAGGTCTTGTCTGCCAGGTTAAGAACTCCACGTCTTCGCTTTGCCGGGTAAGCCTGGCAAATGTGACCAAGGCCATATCATCTGGAGTATAACTGTTAGCCACAGAGCAAAGTGGAAAGAGGAAGGGTGAGTTCATGGGGCCCTCAGTCTCTGCCTGATGGGCAGATGAGAACCACACAAACTGTACAGCAGCTGGTAACAGCCCAGATGGCCTGTGTTGTTATGAGTTATTTATGGACTGTGTGGTCCAATGCATGTGTCCTCTCAAGGGATAATGAAGGAACACTTTAAGTTCTTACTCATCAATATTTGGTTTTTAAAAGAACCTAAAATTCTCCTGCTGAACGTTCTTAACTGTATGAGTCAAGATACACCCAAAGGGATCTCTGTCTTTTGGTTTTATATGCTGTCACCATGATGCAAGAGGCCACCATTGCAGACATCTCTTAGGATTCCCAGACTCTCATCCAGTCTGGGAGAGGAAGTTCTAAGATCAGGTGGGAGAGGAGAGCAGGGAAGGGGAGAAGCAGAGGCCTGGGAAGAGAGGATGTGAGTTTCCCATGGAACATCATGGAGGTGGAAATGATGGGGATGGGCAAAGGTACTGAGATAGAGATGAAGAAACTAGAGCTCAAGGGGGGTAGTAAGTCCATATTTTCTTTAGTATATAATATTTCTGTGACAAGTTACTGTCCACATTTAATTAAGTAACACTTGGTGCCAAGTATTTGAACTATTTGATTATTATAAAGAATAAGATTATCCCTCATGTGAATTAGTTTCTGAGCTGGAGATGTAACCTCATAGTGCATCCTAGCATAGGTAAAGCCTTGGGTTCATTCATCCCCTATGCTATAGGGAGGAGAGAGGGGAAGGAAGGAGGGAAGGGGACAGAAGGAAAGAGGAAAGAGAAGGAGAGTGAGAAGGAAGAAAGGAAATGAACATACTAATTCTTGACTTTGGGGGAAATGTGTTGCGAGTAGATTTATGTTCTACTCACGTTGGATGCCATCTGTTGGTGTAGTTTTACACTCTATCCACCTTTGCTCCAGGAAATAACCTCACTACCAGCCCCCACCTGGATTCCCTTGAATCCTCAGATAATAGACACAGACACACAGTTGCTCAATTACAACTTGCCTACTGGCACAATTGGTGGGTGCTAATATCTCCCACCTGGAAAAGTATGCCCTTATCAGTTTCTTATCTCAGTCTCTTTCGCCTGCCCTAAACTTCAGTTGCTCAACTCCCCTGACCACTTGCCTGTAGTAGTGGCCTGTGTGGTCACTCCATTTTGAGATCTCACATGGTTGCCCAGTTTTCCTCTCTCCATTGTGTCTCTCCCTCTCTGCATCCCAGGACCCAGAAGTCCTGCCTATCCTTTCTGCCCAGCAGTTAGCTCATGGCTTCCTTACTGTCAGATCAAGAACCAATTGGAGAACAGGACCTTAGCATCAGAACCGCCCCCTACAAAAATGTTCATATTTTCCTCCATAGTACAACAATAACAACTACCATTTAATCAATTAATGCATGCCTGGTGCTTTGCCTATATTTATTTTAGCACATTCAGTTCTCTCCCTCAAATTATGGTCTAAGTCCCATTGCTAGCTGGACACTATGAAAGACAGTGACCAACAGAGAGTTTACAGAGTTTGCTCAGAGCCACACATACTGACCGACATCAAGCTGGTTTGCTGGGCTTCCATATCAGCACCTAACCTGATGTGGGCGTGCCTTTCCCAGACTTGACTGGCCACCATGTCTCCAATTGTCTCCTATTCTCTTTATCCATTTCAAAGGATCCACTCACCTGAGCCCCTTCCAGGTGTACAGTGCTTTTGCCCTCCAAGAATATTTCCATTCCTGTTTCCTTACACTGTTAGGAGAGATCTACTTCCAGGTAGAGTACATACGGTAAATTAGTTTGCATCATGCCCTAAGGGATTCAGTGAATTTGGTTTGCTCTCTCTTCCAAAAGATTGTAAGTGTTTTCTGGGTAGGGATCAAGTCTTGAGACACCCCCCCCCCCGCGCCATCACCCTGATAGCACACAACTCGATGTCGAATTGAATTTGGGAAGGTCCCTAACTCTTCCTTCATCCCTGACACCAGTGAGATCCCTTCTGGGGGCTGCACTGGTGGGAAGAGTGAGGTGCAGATCTGATAAGGTCTGAGGGATGGCAGGGGAAGATGTCCCATTAGGAAGGATCAGTGATGTTTACCATTTTAACCCACAGAAGCAGGCAGAGATAATAGTCAGAGTCTGCAGGCAGAAGTTCACAGGGATCATGATTTTACAGGTCAGGGTAAAGGTCTCAAAGCTTTCAAAATATGTGAAGGGTCAGGAAACGTGCGCACCAGGTGTTTTGCGTTCATGGCTGCCTGGGAAAGATAATTCTGTCCTCTGGGTAAGAACATTATGCTCCACACATCAGATTGTTTTTCCAACAGCTATTTTCTGCTTATAAAGCTGAGCGTTGCTGGTTCCCAGCCTCTTTCTATTATCACAAACAGCAACAAAAGGTATCTTATACTTATACGAGGCCAACTCCAGAAAGGCTCAAGGACAAGCTTGTTTCCTATATAGAAAGAGTTCTTACATAATCCCCGAGGGGAAAACAGAGCTGAGGGTGATGAGCGAGAGTTCAGAATGCTGTCAATCCCAGCTAACAAAACGGAAAGGTGAGGCCCTAGCAAACAGCCCACGGATGGCCACAAGCAGGACAGGAAGTTCTTCCCCACTTCCTGTTCAGAGTTCTACACCGTGAGCAACACTGCCTAGTCTGAAATCTTGGAGGATTTAAAAATCCAGGAGAGATAAAGAGGCTGGAAAGACTGGGAGAGACAGCTCAGGCTTGGTTGCATGGTCTCTCAGGATGGCTGTTTCCACTGATAAGGACTCAGTGAAACTGGAGAGTGAGTTTCTCTTATCCTCTGTAGAACTGACCCTGGGGAACATTTTAATCACCCTCACCGGGCATGACAGCCAGATCACAATAAATCCCAGAAGCCTGGATGGTTCTGAGAGAGGAGCATCCAAGCAAAGGGCATTCTGTAAATATTTATTGAATACAGCTGTGAATCAGACGTGAGCCAGCATTCAGGGAGAGCGGTGCCAAGCCAGGGGATGAAGATGGACTGAAGGGATCAGGACAGTCGGATGAGCATGCTAGACGGGGAGACCTTCTGACTTCAAGGGAGCTATTTCAGGCTGGGGGCGAGGATTAGCGAAAAAAATGTTAAGAGATATCTTCTGCACTACATTGAGCTCTGTATTAAAATCAGCTGGGGAGCTTTTCTAAAACACCCCACTCTCCCCACTCTCTTTAAAAAAAGAAGGAGGTGGCAGGAGGATCAAATTGGTTGGCTCCTGGAGCTTGTTCTGGTAGAAGACTTCCAACATGATTTTACCGAGCAACTAGAGAAGATAACCGGAGAGAGGGGGTGGCTTTGGAAAGGCTCGGTCCTGCTCTGTCATCCGATGACCTTGGGCAAAGCCCAAGTGAAGCAGGTGACTACGCCACAAGAGTTCCTCCTTGTCACACGTGCCCTCCTACTGCAAAGAGAAGGGCATGAGAGCGCCCTATCGCTTTGGTAAGCCATCCTTCACTGACAAATCTTGTGTCCGGACAGATGAGACCTGGATTCTTTCCTAGATCTGCTGTAGCAATTCTGTGTAAGCCCAATATACCAACACAGGGAAGTCAGACAGACACTAGGAATGTCACTTGCAGGACGGTAGGCTAGAACCTAATGCATCAGCGACCTTCAAGGTCTCCATGACTCATGCAGATGAGTCTCTGTAGGTTTTGTCTCTTTAACAGACTGTAACCAGAACTACCTTAGTGATAATGTAGAATGTAGAGTGCACAGTAAAACATGGGCATTACAGAGCAATGCTGTTTCGACTGCACAGATGTGTGGATTCTGACACAGGATGTAAAATGATTCCACATTGTGGACTCAAAGGCATGAGAACTCTGCCTTTGCACATACTCTAACACTGGTAAGAGATGGGGAAGATTACAAGGTCAGTGTGCAAAATGATATGACGGATTCCATATATTTTTTTTAAAACAAATGAAACTTTTCTGACAATCATGGGATTATATACATTTTAAAGAAATCTTTCCTTCAACTGTGCCACTCTTGGCTACTCCAGTCCACTGTGAACTCACCTTCCTGGGGCCTCTTTTCAGAACATTCCATACAATTCTGCCCCATCTTTTTTTTTAAAGGACAGAAGCAGGACAGTGTGGTGTCTAAAAGTACTTGCGAGGTTTAAGACTGACTGTCAACTTGCCAAGATCTAGAGTCACCTAGGAGAGAGATTTCAGAATGCGTCTGTGAGAGGTTTTAGATTGGATTAGTTGAGGTAAGAAGATCCTCTCTACATGTGACAGGTGGCAACGCTCTGTGCACTGGAGTCCTGCATGAATAGAGGGCAAAGAGCCGAGAAACTGTCAATCACGTTCTGCTTCTGACGGCACATGCAATGTGCCCAGCCTCATGATCCCACCTCCCCACCCCGATAGACTGTACCTACCCTGGCACTCTGAGCCAAAGCAAACCCCTCTTTCTGAAGTTGCTCTCGTCAGGCAATTTGTCACAGCAACAAGAAAAGTAAGGGACACAGTGCCTTTCTGGTTAGCTAAGTCTGTGTTTGAAGTTTCCCCCTTTTATTAACTGAATGGCTTAGCAGATGTAAAAAAAAAATCTCCCTCAGAATTAAATTTCTTGCATAGATATTAACACCCAGGACATGCAATTGTTTTAAGAATAGACAAAAGCTGAGGCACAAGGTTCAATTTCTAGTGTGCACACAGATGCATGCATGCATACATGCACACATATGCACACACATCTTGTTCATAGAAAGCACTCAGTGTTTGGTAGAAATTATAACCCAACTCCAACCCTGCTCTGATCTTAAGGTACAGCTTGTATTCAGTGCAGACAAAATCACCAAATTATAAATACCTTATGCTTATCTGATTGGAACAACACTAGGATTCCAGTCCAAATAGACCCTGACCTTGAAAACTAGCTGTTCTTTGTGGCCCTGTCTCATCACCATGCAGGCCTTGTGGGGAAAGTCAGAGCATTTCTGAATGTGTTGTGTCTTCAAGTCATCTTTTAGTCTGTCTCTGTCACAGCCAGCTGTCTGTGTAAAGGAGGCAGAAGGCATCTGATCCTGGGTAAGATTCGCTCGAAGGATCAAAAGGACCATACTCCAGTGCTACCGGAATGAGCAGACAGGTGGAGGCTGGAGCTCATCTGTGCTGTAAACTGATTGCTTGCTGGGAAAGTTAGAGAGAGGTGGGGGAAAAGGGGGAGGGAGGGAGAGAGAGAGGGAGGGAGGGAGGGAGGAAGAGAGAGAGAGAGAGAGAGAGAGAGAGAGAGAGAGAGAGATATGGTGGCCAGAACACTGAGAAACTAAGGTGAAGCTTCAAATATTAGACTAGGCTAGACTAGGCTGTCCTCAAACAGTACACAATCTAGCAACTCAGTCATCTCTAAGGACCTTAGAGATAGGCTGGGAACCAAGACATTAACCTTGCACATGACTCACTTCAGGGACTACCCACTAATCAATTACTAGGGCTTCTGTGTAATAATGTCGCAGATTTATTGTCAGTGAGTGTGTGAATTGGATCATTGATTCTGGGACCAGATAAGCAGTAACAGTGTAACAGTGGTAACCTAATCTAATTACCCCAAGTAGCAACAAAGACCTTAGCTGCCCTGGATGGAAGCCAGCCAGTTAGTAAAGAGTGAAAAGAAATTCATCCAACATGGCAGAGTTTCAGAGCATCCCAGTCCCCTGGAGTATCTATTCAGCTCTGGGGAGAGGATGCTGATGGAGGAGGGGATAATGGCCCATAAGGGACATGGGAGGGGGTGGGGAAGATGGAGGGAACTTCATGAAATCGCACAGGAAGGTGGGTGGCAAGAAATGATAAAAATGAAAAAACTACAAATGATTGTATAAAACTAGAGTAAACACCATTTGGTGTTATAAATGGCAGGAGTGTGTGTGTGTGTGTGTGTGTGTGTGTGTGTGTGTGTGTGTGTTCTTGAGAGACAATGTGGTTTGAAATTGTAGAGTTAAAAAAAAAAAACTACGTGTGAACCTGTAGCTCCACCTAAAATGGTGCTGATACTTTTTTTGTTGTTGTTCAGGAAAGGAAAAGCAAGGGCGCCTGGAAATAGCTGCGTCTAATCAGCCCCCATCCCCAGCAATCAACTGAAGTCCAGGAAATTCCATATGTACCCAAAAGAATAGACATCCTGGAGCATTCTGCCACAGTCAAGATTAACGGAAACAGACCCCCGGCTGCTCTCTGAACAAGGAACCAAAGGCAAAGAGATCACAGCAGCTCCCTCGACTCCTTGCTGGGAAGGTGATGGTCGCCGGGGCAAGGGGACCCAGTGGGACTGGGACCCCTTGGCTGCCCTGGCTCTTTTGATGATCCTTTGTTCTAAGACCATCTTCAAGAGCATCCCAGAGGAACCTACTTCTCCAAGAAAAATAATCACGAAGTAGCCAGAGCTTAAGCACTCTTTGACTACATCTCTGAGACCCTTCAACTTATGTCTTCACACCCCTGTGGCTTATGCTGAGGCCTCTAAAGAAAACCTTCCCTCTGCAGCTCCTGTCCATTCTATAAAAGACTCACTAGATCTCGTCCTTTTCTATAAAACCAAACGACCCCGAAAGCACATGCCGGACAGCATGGGAGGAGTCAGCTTCACTTTCTTAAAATGAAGACCTTGTTGTTGCCAAAAACAAAAAACAAAACCAATAAAACCTTACACAGTGGACATATTATCCCCACGTGGATGACAAAAGATTAGAACTGAGAATAAAAAAGAATGTTCCAAATTCAGGGGGAAATGTGACAAAACGGGACAAAGCAGTTCCCATGGGAAATACACGTGACTATCAACATATTAAAAGACTATCCATTTCATTAATTACCGGAAAATGCAAGTTTAAATTAAGACACTGTTTCACATCCACTATGTGAACAAACATATAATGAAGACAGGCAGGCAGTAAACGTGAAGAGGGGCAGAATTGGAGGCTGTCATGGGCTGCAGCTGGGACTGGAGGCTCCCGGAGTAACTTTAGGAAAGAAGCTATCACTGAGCAGGGAAAGTTACATTTCTATGTAGGGTATGTTACAGGGAAAGTAACATTTCTATGAAACTGCTCTGGAGAGACTATGGCTGGTGTCCACTAGGAAGCACACATAAGCAGTGTTCCTACTAACAGACTAACAGACACAGGCCACACTAGGGGAGATTGCTAGGGTACAGCTCCTGGGTAGCCAGTTGTCTTTAAAAGCAAGGTTATGAGACCACCCACATGCATGACAAAAGCCCAGGACTGAGAATAAGGAAGGATTCCCAAACCCACCGAAAGTGTGCCAAATTTTGACAATGGAAGAGAAGGCAGGAGGATGGGAGTTAAATAAGAGGTCATAACCAGCATTAATAGTATGATTATTGAGATCATTTAGTTAATCAGCAATGTTAAATGATAGTAAATAGTAATTATAGGTACTTATGAAATATAATTTCAGTACATATACCCACTATGTCATGATCAAATCATGGAAATTATATCTTTTGCCTCAAATATTCATGAATTCTTTGCAGGAAGAACATGTGAATTTATTTTTCCAGGTAGTTTGAAATATATGTAGGCTAGTGGTTCAGTGGATAAAGATGTTTGCTACTGAGGCTAATGACCTGGATTCTATCCACTAAGGTCAACCAATTACTGGAAGGAAAAGGGGTAGACAGGGTGGACCTGTTAGGGTATCATAGGTTAAGGAGAGAGAGAAGGGCCCAGGAGAGAGAGGAAGCTGCCATGAGGGGAGATAGACCGTGAGCACATGGCCAGGAGAAACAGCAAATATTTGGGGTACACCACTGGGGAAGTAGGCAGTCCAGCAGTTAGAGAAGTAGATTAGGGGTTACTGCCCCCCACCCCCAGTAATTGTCAAAACCAAATAAAATAACCATAGTTTGAGTCCCATTCGTTTGTAGGCTAGACGGGGCTCAGTTGCCCTAGACTTGTGTGCTGAGGGATATGTGCATGGGCGCACATTGATCATTTGTTTGTGGATGTGCCACATGTCTGCTTTTGAGAAATGGGGAACTTCTGTTTTCGTGGGAGACTCTGCCTTGAGGCAATATGGCCAAGCGTTTTAAAGAAAGACATCTGTCCCATATTTACGCTCTTAGGCACACATGCCTGCGTGCTCACATGCCTGCATGCTCACATGCGTGTATCACATACATATACACCACACCCCAGCACCCACACAGCACTCACACTGAAGGATGTGAATGTCAGCTTGGATTTAGTAAGTACTTGCGTGATATTGTTTCTTTTTCCTCTTCACCTACTTGTATCCTTTTTCTCTGGGTTGCTAACTAAAATTTAAATGGTTTTGTTTCTTTATGCAGTCTGATAATCTTTGACTTTCTACAAGCGTGTGAATGTCCATCATCTATTTTAATTACTGACATATTTGAGTGTGTGTTGCTGCTAGCTTTGGATTAGGGAAGAGAGAGGTGATTGTTGACCCCCGTGGATGGAGAGACAGAAGTAGGAACACTGATAGCAAAATGAAGATGGAGAAAGCTTTCTTCTGGAAACTCACTTTCTTTGGCTGACTGTTTCTTCTTTTCTTCTTTTTTTTTCTGGTGTTGGGAGGACTCAGAATGACCGTCTTTAACTGGATGGTTTCCAAGTTACCAGCAGCAAAAGTTGTTACAGTCTAGGGTCAGCTCACGTCCTGGATGGAGCTGCTCAGACAGGATTTGGTTATCCAGCCTGGGATATTCTCCAGGACTGGAGCCTCACAAGGGATAACGCTGATACGATGCAGTTGTTTATAATTGCACTCTCCGCTCAGGTCCTTATATCAGGAGCTCAAATCCAATTTCATCAGACCTGATCTCACTACAGGCCGACAAAAGATCCATGCTGAGCCTTGCAAAATTAAGCCATAAGCTTTTCTTCCAGCAAAGGTTCAAATCTTTGCCCAGATGTCAGAGTTAATCCGTTCACCCCAGGCCCTCTTAACCCACAGAGAAGCAGATTTATCTCGCTGCCTTTTTAGTGGAGTGGAGTTTCCCTCCACTCAGCACCTTCCCTCACTCAGGCGATTATACCTAATTGGGTTTCTCTTTGTCAGAACCAAAATGATGGACAGACCATTTGGCAAATGAAGTGACTGTATTTATTCTACTCGTACAGATGAAAATGTCGACCATAGAGACCTCCAGGGACCAAGGATCCACTGGAAATCCTTATCCCATTCTAGTTGTTTGTTCTGAAAACAAAACTGTCATCAATGACCCTGGCAAGCAGAACCCGGAGCTTTAAGGATGCTGTAGCCGTTACACGATATTACAGCCAAGCCGCCTGTGCCCAGTGGTGTTAATTGGGGTCAGCTTCCAACATGTTTTCTAGGTCTGAAGTTGTTTTCACTACAACCTGAGTCTGTCAAAGGCTGCACGCTTATCAGGAGTCCAATCAGATCCCTCGACTTTTAGGTAAGTCAGAGTAAGTCACTCATCATTGTGACTGGGCATGAAACTTGAGGTTAGATCTTTCTTAGTTTTACTCTCATAGTGTTCTCTATATTCTACACATATCTGATACACACATATTCCGTGTGTGTGTGTGTGTGTGTGTGTGTGTCTGTCTGTCTGTCTGTCTGTCTGTCTTTGTGTATCTTGAAAGTACAACTGGCTAAGACAGGAAGACTGAAATCCCCACTACCTCCTTTTAACTGTGTGGCCTTCAGCAAGTTACTCAAACTCCATTTCTTCATCTGTGAAGCAGCGACGGTAACATTCATCTCAATGGTTTGTAGAGAGGACTAGATGAAACAAGCCTTGTAACGATACAGGACTCATAGTCAGCGCTCTGTGGATGCTATTGGCTCTGATCTCCAACCACCTTGTTGACAAAACTCCTTTTTACCTCCAAGAATGGATTGCTGTGTTACTATTGAAAATGTGGACCAAAGATCTAGGTTCAAAACTGAATGGAGATCAAAAGCTGCAGGCTGAGCTGGAGGTTGTCTATCCAACTTTCTACACTCTTCTGAGTAAGCCTTTGGAAGAGATACTCCAGTACTGCAGACCAAAGGGAAGGCTGAGGAGTAGATGGCAGAAGTTGAGGCTATGCAGTTGTTTTGTAGTTAGGTCTTCTTTGTTGCCCCAGTACCAACTCAGAATTCTATATCATGGCTGGGTGTACTGGCTTGTTTTGTGTCAACTTGACACAAGCTAGAGTCATCAGAGAGGAAGGAGCCTCAGTTAAGGCAATGCCCCCAGGTGATAAAGCTGTAAGGCATTTTCTCAATTAGTGATCAATGTGGAGGGCCCGACCCATGGTGGATGGTGCCATCCTGGGCTGGTGGTTTTGGGTTCTATAAGAAAGCAGACTGGGCAAATCAGGAGAGCATGCCAGTAAGCATCACTCCTCCATGGCCTCTGCATCAGCTCCTGCCTCCAAGTTCATGTCCTGCTTAAGCTTCTGTCTTGACTTCCATCAGTGATAGACTAAGGATGTAAGCCAAAATCTCCTCCCCAACTTGGTTTTTGGTGTTTTATCACAGCAACAGAAACACTAGCTCTGACACTGCATTTCTGCTGTTTGCATTACCTTGCTTCTTCTCACTACATGATCCAGAGATCACTTTGTCCTATGTGCCAGAGGGTATGTCCTGAAGAGCTATGCTGGATACAAAGGACCACAGAGGCATGCTGAAAGGAGTCTGTCAGTGGAGTGTCAGTTGTATCAATGTGGCACATGCTGGGCAATGAGCTTCAGCAGCAGTGGTCCCTGAGACAGCACTACCATCCCCACAGACTAGTGGACATGATAAACAAGCACCCAGGTGAGAGTCCGGCAGAGCATGGAGACCACAAGGGTATATGTATAGGGATCTGGCTCTGGAGACACAGTTAGTTCCTAGGAAGTCAGAGAGAGGGACACCAGAACTCACACATAAAGGTGAGAGCCAAGATGTGCCCGTGTGTAGGTCAACCTGCCCTGGGTGCTTAGTAGATGAATGTGTGAGGGCCGTGGGAAGAAAATGTGTATGTGGCCATTGAGGTTAGTGTGAAGATATGCCTTGCACAGTGCTGGGAGGTGAGAAAAGGCTGAGGATATTTGAGGACCTGTGTGCCAACTGTACTTGGCCCCTCATTGGTGTCACCCACTGGGGCTGTTATTTTCCGAGGATCCCCTGCTGACCTGCACAGGAGTTTGGAGGGATGTTCTGCTCTGATTTTAGGGTAGTACATTCATTGTGTGTCTCAAGTCAAGTTCTCCCCATTCTCCTTACTTTCAGTCAGGGAGATGTGTCTAGATTGTTGGTCAGCAGGTAAGATACAGGGATTTCCCTTGGTGCTGTTTGTGCCTAGTCCACTTACAGAATCCAACCTCGGCTCTGCTCTCTTTGCTTTCTGATCTCCAGTGTTTTTGGTGCTAAGGTGCTGTGGCTTTGGGTTCCCAGGCAAGGGTTTTCATTTCTGTGATATAAATCCTTGATGAAACCATACTGACAATATGATCTTGTTGAAACATTATCTTCTATTACATTCAAAGGCAGTGAAAAAACTTGGCGTGATGGTACGTGACCTTAATCCTAGGACTCAGGAGACAGTAGCAGGTGGGTTTCTGTGAGTTCAAGGCCAGCCTGTCTATATAGCGAGTACCAGACCGCTAAGACTACTTACAGAGAGCCTATCTGTTAAAAATAAAATAATGCAAAATGAAACGACAATGCAATATAATGTTTGAGAGCCTGGACTCTGTGGCCGGATAGTCTAGTTCAAACACTAGCTCTGCTCTTATTGGTGAGTGGTGTAAATTTAGCTCAGCTGAGTTCAGCTGAACCCAGTGTGTTCCCAGCATTTCTCAGCCCTGCTTGTTGTGAGTAGGGCCGTGGAGCTACTTCTGGCCAATGGACTGAAAGTGGAAGTGTCTTGTGCTGCTGGAGACTGAGGTGTTAAGACCTCATGTTATTCCTCCCATGGTTCCCTGGTGTCACCAGGAGATGGGGAGAACTTAAATCCTTGAGCTATCATGAGGTGATCTCTACATAACTAAGTCAAACTTTGCAGAGGAAAGAAATACACTTGTGTTATGATGATACATCATTTCTGAGATGTTTTTCAGAGGTGTGTCTGCGGGTATGTGGTGCATATATGTGTTCGGAAGTTCTTCAATTTTTCTCCACCTTGGTGGTTTTTGCTTTTTGTTTGTTCTGACAGGACCTCTCAGTGAACCTGGAGCTCATCACTTTGACTGGGCTGTCTGGTCAATGAGCTTCAAGGATCTGCCTGTCTCCATGGTTCCCCAACCCCCAATTCTGGCATTACAGAGATGAACCTTCATATCCAGGTGGGGATACAAGCTCTGGTCCTCGGGCTTGCCCTACAGCACTTTACAGACTGAGCCATCTCGTCAACCCTGGCACTTTTAATTTCTTTATTATAACATTGGGCATGCTGCTCCAACACAGGGTTTCTCTGAAAACTAATGAAGATATTAAAAGTATATTAAATTTATTATTATTATTGATATTATTATTATTTAAGTAGTCCCTATTTGAAGAGCTTGGGGCCAGGACTATTTTGTCTTTCTTTTGGAATACTTGCACATATGTATAATGAGATATCTTGGGACTGTGACCCAATCTAAATACAAAACTAATTTACACTTCCTATATAGCTTACAAATACAGCCTGAAGTTAAATTTATGAAATATTTTTAATTATTTTGGGAAGTGGGAGATGGATCAGTGGATAAGGTACTTTCCACCCAAGGATGAGGTCCCCCAGTTTAGAACTGGCACCCATGTGATAGATAGGTAGGTATCTGAAACCTGAGGACTGCAGATGCCCCTGTGGTCCCTGTCCAGCCAATCTGATGGAACTGGTGAGTTCTAGGTTCAGTGAAGACCCTTTCTCAAGTAATGGAGCGATAGCATAAAAGTAAACATCCAGTGTCAACCTCTGGCTTCTACACGTGTGCACATGTGCTGCATGTGCACCTGTACACACCCACACGAACACAGGCACATGTATTCAACACACATACACTCACTTGCACTCACACACACTCACACACATTCACATATGCTCATGTATACACTCTCACACACATTTACACTCATGCACATACTCAAACTTACATTTACACTCTCACACACACATTTTGTCTCTCTCACACATCATGTTCCTTGGGGCCGGGGGCAGAGGGGAGCGATAATGATACCCAAATACATTCAGAAACTTGGGGCAGGGTTTGAAGCAGTTCCATTCATCTCAACAGACTACAGACTAAACTCAGCTTAAGTAGACTCCATGTCTCTGAGGAAAAGAGAAAAACTAGGCCGTGTTTACACCTTCCTGCACAGTCCTGGGGTGACCAGTGCTGTGAGAGAAGCCTGCCTGGAGCTGACCATCATTTCATCTCTCAGTGCAGAGCCTTTCTGTACAGATACTGTTCTACAGTCTGTGAAGATTGCTGCATATTCTCCAGCATCTGTTTTTATCATTCAGCGTTATCACTTTCCTCTCATTCTTGGTCCTTATTACTTCTTTCCTTCATTTTATTAGCATACATTAATTGTAAAAAAAAAAAACCACAGAGGTTTACATGTTTCATTATGACATTTTTGTGGGACCCAAGGGTGGAGGAAAATCCCCCCTTGGCTGACTTGTGTCTGAGATACCTTTACAGTATTTAATCTGAGCATTTGGATGCATAGGTCTGAGCCTGCAGAAGAGAAATGGAAGAGGGCAGGGAAACGCATTGGCTTTGAAGATGAAATGGATGGGCTGCGGGTGGCCCTGGGGTACGTGAGAAGTGGCTGGGAGCTGAGGTGTGGCTGCAGTGTGACTGCAAGCCAGCACTGTCCCCAGTACAGTGTGCCACCTATCTGTTCTCTGTGCTTCTAAAGGGGAGGGAGTGGGGCTCCTGCCAGTAAATAGATAGGGGTTTCTGGAACCGCAAGGGTTCTTATGCCAATGGACTTCACTAACACCCACATGCAGAATAATTACAATTCCTCCTCCAGACTGTGCTATCATTTAACACAAGAGCCCCGCCCACACTTAGAGCTTGAGAGCCCTTGGCCCCTTCCCTTCTTCACGCTGGCTTCCAGCATGCTGTAGACTTGGGGCGGGGCACTATTATTAAATTACTAATTTTGGATTTAAATGCTGGACATGGACTTACTGTCTGGGTTCATAGGTTTAAAAATTTTGCTTTTCTGTGCTTCTCTTTCTTTCTTTCTTTCTTTCTTTTTCTTTAATGTGAGTATTTTGCCCAGAGACATTTGTTTTCTTTGCCACAAAAGGACACCTCCCTGTTGCCTCTGGCAAGAGCTGTAGTACCTTTTATTGAGGTCCAAGAAACTAACCTCCATTTTAATGGTTGTTGATGTGAACTTCCTGTCAGGTACACTTCTGATAAGTCTTCTAATTAAGTAAGTTCATCTTTTGCTCTAACGAAGTTCTTGAAAATTATTATTCAACAACAAAAGGACAGTACCTCTGCCTTTGCGGTGGTCCCTGCAGCCTGCATTTACTGCCTCAGGAAGTTCTATCTTGTCTGACACAACTTTCGTTTTCTGAGTATCCCAATGGAGATCAGTTTCTGCCTTCTTCTGCCCCTGATGCTCCATCTACCCTACTTATCTTTTGGGGTAACGATCTCAACTCTCTCTTTCACTGCTGCGACTCAACTCCGAGATCAGGAACAGTGGGCCTGGAGTATCACATGGACCCCTTTTTTCTTTGTAAGTAGTATGCCTCTGTAATAAGATGTAGAAATGGCTGACAGAAGGTAGGGTTCTGCCCAGTCTTCTGGTCATAGCTCAGCTATAGCCAATGTAGGAAAAGTTATATTCTAAAGTACCCACAGTGAATTTCAGTGGGTCCTATTGTTTTCTACCCAGCCTCTCCTAGGACAGATTGTGTGCGTGTGTGTGTGTGTGTGTGTGTGTGTGTGTGTGTGTGTGTGTGTGCATGCCTGCCTACCTGCCTGCCTGTATGGCTGTGCCTCCTTCCCTTTGTTCATGTTGGACCAGCATGATTTATTCTTCTATATTTCCTGATCTTGGGCTCCAAAGACACATTAAACATGGAGGTTTTATGGTAAAGTATTGCCAAGACCACACTTATTAAGTGTCCTGTCTCTCTTGGCTAGACATCCTGACTCATCAGGATAAGTTATTGACATAACCTTTGCCATGCTTGTGTTATCCAGCTTTACCTTGTTGTGACAAAGAACCTGAGAACACCAGCTGAAATGAGTAAGAATTTATTTTGCCTATGGTTTCAGAGGTTTTGATCCATGATTAGCTAGCACCATTGTCTCTGGGCCTGGGATAAAATGCAGCATCTTGGAGGGAGTCCACGGTGATACAAAGATTCTCACTTCATGGCAATCAGGAAAAACATAGGAAGAAGGATGAGAGAGGAGAAGCGAAGGAAGAAAATAAGGAAATAAAAGAAGAGAGGAAGTGGAAAAGAGGGGAGAAAGAAGAGAGGAGAGAACCCCTCAGTGGGAAAAGAAGTCTTTCAAACATGACTTAATGAGCTCCACTGTTTCTATGGTCTTCCAAGCATCTCCAGGCCAAATTTTTTTGTTGGCACATGTATGACTCCTTCCTTTTGTGATTATTAGCCCAGAGCCAGACATTGTTATCCAGGGAGATAAAGAAAAGGGACAAGGGTACAAGATGCACCCTTTAAGGAAACTTCTTCAAGGTAGGCTCCATCACTAAAGTTTCTACCACCCAATTCTCCATCAAGTCATGATCATGTAGATTTTATGGGTGGACTGGAGCAGGGGGATAAGGGGAATGGGAGCAGGAGGGTTAGATGGGAAGGGGGAGGGAAGATAAGATGGAAGGAAAGAATAAGGGGAGAGATATCTAGGACTGAAGACCATTCAAAGGGTGGTACGGAGACCTAGTGCAGTGGCAATTTCCTATAAAATATGAAAGTGATGCTAATGGAATCTCCAAATAATGAGGGAGATGGAATCCCTACTATCCATCTCTTGTCTGACTTTCATCCAGTTGAACTGTTAACCAAAAGAGTCTCATGGAAATACCTAAACAATCCAGGCTCTTGCCAAGACAGTAGGCCAATCTCCACAAACAGCTAGCAATGCCCACACAGCTCATTGAACATGCAGAGGTTGAGTAAGTGCCTGTGCAGAACCTTCACTTCCATGTTCTAGTGTCTATGATATTGAAAGGTACTCTACAGACTAACAAAAGAGAAAACTAAAGACCAACCCATCCACAAACCCTTTAATCTATAATCCGCTCTGCCTGCAAACTATGTTAAGGCAATGATGGCAGAAAACTTGTGGGAGTATGAAGTCTCCCACAATGTCTGTTTTGACTTAAGGCCCACTCATGAGAAAAATCCCATACCTGACACTGCTTGGGTGACTAAGAACCAGAGACTAGACAGCCCAGAGACCTAGGATAAAACCAAGTAATACTGGTCTTTTTTTTTTTAAGTAAGAATAAAATTACTCCTGATGATATATTTTGCTTATAGATTGATGCCTTAATCAGCCACCATCAAAGAAGCTTCCTCCTGATGCAGACGGAAACAAAGACAGAGACCCACAGTAAGACATTATGCAGAGAGAGGAGGCTTTGGAACACAGCTCTAAATGAGATATTTCTGTCACATCCTTTCCCTAAGGGATCAGGGGATCCCATGGAAGAGGAGGCAGAAGGAGAGGGGGAGACAGAAAGGATGGAGGACACCAGGACAACAAGACCCTCCAAAACACCTGAGCAAAGTCCATAACGAACTCACAGAGACTGAAGCAGCAATCACAGAGTGCACATGGGTCTACACCAGGTGCTCTGAATATATCCTATAGGTTCCAGTTTAGTCTTTTTATGGTACTTCTGAAGGTGTGAAGGAGCAGGTCTCTGATTCTTGTACCTTCTCTTGGGTTCTTCTAGTTTTCTGTTGGTTCGTCGTGTCCAACTTCAATAGTGTCTATTTTATCTTATTATCTTGTTATGTTTTGTTGTTATCTCCCAAAAGTCTGTTCTTTTCTCTCTTTTTTTTAACATAATGATTTTATTGATTATTTGGGAATTTCACATCTTGCACCTTGATCACACTCACTTCCCAGGCCTTTCAGGTCTGCCCCATACCCTTGTAACCTTCCTCCACTAGAAAGAAGGAGGAGGAGGAGGTGGAGGAGGAGAGGAGGAGGAGGAAGAAGAGGAAGAAAAAGAAGAAGAAGAAGAAGAAGAAGAAGAAGAAGAAGAAGAAGAAGAAGAAGAAGAAGAAGAAGAAGAAGAAGAAGAGTGAAGGAGGAGAAAAGGGAAGGAAGGAGAAGGAGAATGAAGGTCTATTTTGTGTTGCCCATATACTCACTGGAGCCTAGGCAAATTCCCAGTGGCCAGACCTTTAAAGAAAACTAAGTCTTTCCCCATCTGCATCCCCACCAGAAGCCATCAATTGTGGAGAGCTACACTTCAGCATCCTTATCACAGTTTTTAAGAGTTCTCTTCGATGGCTTTCTGCTTTGGCTGTTACTTTTGGAGGTTGGGTAAGGGTTGTCACAGAAACCTTCTATGTCCCTCTTTCTCAACTGAGTCTGCAGTCACGGATACTGTAAAAGTAGCTGCCTCTTCTTTCCTAATGAGAGACAGAAAGGGAGTGGATCTGGATGGGAGGAGAGGTGTGGAGGAACTGCAAGGAGCAGAGGGAGGGGAGATTGTATTCAATAATATTACATGATAGAAGAATATATGTTTAATAAAAGGGGGCAAAACCAAAACAAAACCAAACCAAATGTCACAGTGTTGTAAGTGGATCAATCCATTCATGGGGTCAGAGGCACCCTGATCCAATCACCTTGCAAAGACTCCATTTCAGAACACTCCTACTTTGGGGACCAAGCCTTCCTCACATGAGCTTTTGGGAAACATTTAAGAGCCAAACTGTAATATTGCATTTCTTTGTCTCAAGAGTTCAATATCTAAGATTTTCTATCCTACAGTGGCCCAATAACCACTATAAACTTAATTATTTCATCTTAGCCCTCTTAGGGAAAATACGCTTATATACTGGCATCTCTCTTATAACTTTTACTGTTCTGAAATACTCTAAAATTATCAACTGGCAGAAGATTATTTTACAGCTCTGTCAACAGCATCTTAATTTAATGGAATTTGGGGTTTTTTTTTAAAGAAAAAACATAATCACTGCTTCTTTTTATCTCTAGTGTTGACCTTCTGTTTTCTTTTTTTTTTTTTTTTTTTTTTTTTTTTAGGATTCCATAATAATATGTATTTTCTCTGCACACAAATTTACAACCCTGGACATAACATAAACTAGGAGAGAACTTTTCTCTTTACAAAGCAATCCCTCAGATGCGTCTCCCTGATTAGTACTTCTTTTTTTTTTTTTTTTTAATTTAATTTTATTTTATTTTTTTAATTTACATTCCAAATCACTTCCCCTTTCCCGTTTCCTCCCTCCCCGAAAGTCCCATAAGCCCCCTTCCCTCCCTCTTTTCTCCGTTCAACCCCCTCTCATTACTCTGTCCTGGCGTTCCCCTACATCCAGTCTTTCCAGGACCAGGGGTCTCTCCTTCCATCTTTTTAGAAATCTATTGATATGCTGATTGTGTCTAGGGTATTCTGAGATTCTGGGTCAATATCCCCTTATCAGTGACTTCATACCATGTGTGATCTTTTGTGATTGGGTTACCTCACTAAGGATGATATTTTCAAGTTCTGACCATTTGCCTAGGAATTTCGTGAATTCATTGTTTTTAATTGCAGAGTAGTATTCCATTGTGTAAATATACCACATCTTCTGAATCCATTCCTCCGTTGAGGGACATCTGGGTTCTTTCCAGCTTCTGGCTATTATAAATAAGGCTGCTATGAATATAGTGGAGCATGTGTCCTTATTGCATGCAGGTAAAGTCTCTGGGTATATGCCCAGGAGTGGTATAGCCGGATCCTCCGGAAGTGTCATGCCCAGTTTTCTGAGGAGCCGCCAGACTGCTTTCCAGAGTGGTTGTACCAGCCTGCAATTCCACCAGCAGTGGAGGAGTGTTCCTCTTTCTCCACATCCTCGCCAACAACTGCTGTCTCCTATGTTTTTGATCTTAGCCATCCTGACTGGTGTGAGATGGAATCTCAGGGTTGTTTTGATTTGCATTTCCCTAATGACTAAGGATGATGAACATCTCTTTAGGTGCTTCTCAGCCATTAGATATTCTTCAGGTGAGAACTCTTTGTGGAGCTCTGTACCCCATTTTTTAATAGGGTTACTTGCCTCTCTGGAGTTTAACTTCTTGAGTTCTTTGTATATCTTGGATATTAGCCCTCTGTCAGATGTAAGGTTGGTAAAGATCATTTCCCAGTTAGTTGGTTGCCGCTTTGTCTTTTTGACGGTGTCTTTTGCCTTGCAAAAACTTTGTAATTTAATGAGGTCCCATTTGTCTATTCTTGATCTTAGAGTATAAGCTATTGGAGTTCTGTTCAGGAAATTCTCCCCTGTGCCCATATGTTCAAGGTTCTTCCCTAGTTTCCCTTCTATTAGTTTCAGTGTGTCTGGTTTTATGTGGAGATCTTTGATCCACTTAGAATTGAGCTTAGTGCAAGGAGATAAGGATGGGTCAATTTGCATTCTTCTGCATGTTGACCTCCAGCTGAGCCAGCACCATTTGTTGAAAAGGCTATCTTTTTTCCACTGGATGGTTTTAGCTCCTTTGTCAAAGATCAAGTGACCATAGGAGTGTGGATTCATTTCTGGGTCTTCAATTCTGTTCCATTGATCTACATGTCTGTTACTGTACCAATACCATGCAGTTTTTAACACTATTGCTCTGTAGTACAGCTTGAGGTCCGGGATACTGATTCCCCCAGAGGTTCTTTTACTCTTGAGAATAGTTTTAGCTATTCTGGGTTTTCTGTTATTCCAGATGAATTTTTGAATTGCTCTTTCTAACTCTATGAAGAATTGAGTTGGGATTTTGATGGGGATTGCATTGAATCTGTGTATTACTTTTGGTAAGATGCTCATTTTTACTATATTAATCCTGCCAATCCATGAGCATGGCAGATTTTTCCATCTTCCGAGGTCTTCTTCAATTTCTTTCTTCAGAGACTTGAAGTTCTTGTCATACAGATCTTTCACTTGTTTGGTTAGCGTCACGCCAAGATACTTAATATGGTTTGTGGCTATCGTAAAGGGTATTATTTCTCTTACTTCTTTCTCAGCCTGCTTATCCTTTGAGTATAGGAAGGCTTCTGACTTGCTTGAGTTGATTTTATATCCGGCCACTTTGCTGAAGTCGTTTATCAGCTGTAGGAGTTCTCTGGTGGAGTTCTTTGGGTCGCTTATGTATACTATCATATCGTCTGCAAATAGTGATAGTTTGACTTCTTCCTTTCCAATTTGTATCCCTTTGACCTCTTTTTCTTGTCTAATTGCTCTAGCTAGAACTTCAAGTACTATATTGAAAAGATATGGAGAGAGAGGGCAGCCTTGTCTAGTCCCTGATTTTAGTGGGATTGCTTCAAGTTTCTCTCCGTTTAGATTGATGCTGGCTACTGGTTTGCTGTAAATTGCTTTTACTATGTTTAGATATGGGCCTTGAATTCCTGATCTTTCCAAGACCTTTAGCATGAAAGGATGCTGAATTTTGTCAAATGCTTTCTCAGCATCTAATGAGATGACCATGTGGTTTTTTTCTTTGAGATTGTTTATGTAGTGGATTACATTGATGGATTTCCTTATATTGAACCATCCCTGCATCCCTGGGATGAAGCCTACTTGATCGTGGTGAATGATCGTTTTGATGTGTTCTTGGATTCGGTTGGCAAGAATTTTATTGAGTATTTTTGCATCGATATTCATAAGAGAGATTGGCCTGAGATTCTCTTTCTTTGTCGGATCTTTGTGTGCTTTTGGTATTAGTGTAATTGTGGCTTCATAGAACGAGTTGGGTAGTGTTCCTTCTGTTTCTATTTTGTGGAACAGTTTGAAGAGTATTGGTGTTAGGTCTTCTTTGAAGGTCTGATAGAATTCTGCACTAAAACCATCTGGACCTGTGCTTTTTTTGGTTGGAAGACTTCCAATGACAACTTCTATTTCTTCAGGGGTTATAGGACGGTTTAGATGGTCTATTTGATCCTGATTTAATTTTGGTACTTGGTATCTGTCAAGGAAATTGTCCATTTCCTCAAGATTTTCTAGTTGTGTTGAATACAGGTTTTTGTAGTAGGATCTGATGATTTTTTGAATTTCCTCAGTTTCTGTTGTTATCTCTCCCTTTTCGTTTCTGATTTTATTAATTTGGATACTATCTCTGTGCCCTCTGGTTAGTCTGGCTAAGGGCTTATCTATCTTGTTGATTTTCTCAAAGAACCAACTCCTCGTTTTGTTGATTCTTTGTATGGTTTTATTTGTTTCTACTTGATTGATTTCAGCCCTGAGTTTGATGATTTCCTGCCTTCTACTCCTCTTTGGTGTATTTGCTTCTTTTTGTTCCAGGGCTTTCAGGTGTGCCATTAAGCTGTTAGTGTATGCTGTCTCCCGTTTCTTTTTGGCGGCACTCAGGGCTATGAATTTTCCTCTTAGCACTGCTTTCATTGTGTCCCATAAGTTAGGGTATGTTGTGCCTTCATTTTCATTAACTTTCAAAAAGTCTTTGATTTCTTTCTTTATTTCCACCTTGACCAAGTTATCATTGAGTAGAGCATTGTTCAGCCTCCATGTGTACGTGGGTTTTCTTTTGTTTTTGTTGCCATTGAAGACCACCCTTATTCCATAGTGATCTGATAGGAGGCATGGGATTATTTCTATCTTCTTGTATCTGTTGAGGTCTGATTTGTGACCAATTATATGGTCAATTTTGGAGAAGGTACCATGAGGAGCTGAGAAGAAGGTGTATTCTTTAGCTCTAGGATGAAATGTTCTATATATATCAGTTAGTTCCATTTGGTCCAAGGCTTCAATTAGATTCACTGTGTCCCTGTTTAGTTTCTGCTTTCCTGAACGATCCATTTCAGAGAGCGGGGTGTTGAAGTCACCCACTATTATTGTGTGCGGTGCGATGTGTGCTTTGAGTTTTAGTAAAGTTTCTTTTACGAATGAGGGTGCCCTTGCATTTGGAGCATAGATATTCAGGATTGAGAGTTCTTGATGGTGGATTTTTCCCTTGATCAGTATGTAGTGTCCTTCTGTGTCTTTTTTGATGACTTTGGGTTGAAAATCAATTTTATCCGATATTAGGATGGCTACTCCACCTCGTTTCTTGGGGCCATTTGCTTGTAAAATTGTTTTCCAGCCTTTTACTCTGAGGTAGTGTTTGTCTTTGACACTGAGGTGCGTTTCCTGCATGCAGCAAAAAGCTGGGTCCTGTTTACGTATCCAGTCTGCTAGTCTATGTCTTTTAATTGGGGAATTGAGACCATTGATATTAAGAGAGATTAAGGCATAGTGATTATTGCCATCTGCCATTCTAGACGCTATCTTTATGTTTGAGTGGTTATCTACTTTTGGGTTTGATTCAAGAAGGTTATTATCTCATTTTTTCCAGGGTGTTGTTTCTCTCCCTGTATTGGAGGTTTCCACCTATTATCCGTTGCAGGGCTGGATTTGTGGAAAGATATTGTGAAAATTTGGTTTTATCATGGAATATCTTGGTCTCTCCATCTATGGTGATTGAGAGTTTTGCTGGGTATAGTAGTCTAGGCTGGCATTTGTGCTGTCTTAGTGTCTGCATGAGATCTGCCCAGGATCTTCTGGCTTTCATAGTCTCTGGTGAGAAGTCTGATGTGATTCGGATAGGTCTTCCTTTGTATGTTACTTGGCCCTTTTCTCTTACTGCATTTAGTATTCTTTCTTTGTTTAGAACATTCGGTGTTTTGATTATTATGTGACGGGAGGTATTTCTGTTCTGGTCCAGTCTGTTTGGAGTTCTGTAGGCTTCTTGTATGTTCATCGGCATCTCTCTCTTTAAGTTAGGGAAGTTTTCCTCCATAATTTTGTTGAAGATGTTTACTGGCCCTTTAAGTTGCAAATCTTCACTCTCATCTATACCTATAATCCTTAGGTTTGGTCTTCTCATTGTGTCCTGGATTTCCTGGATGTTTTGGGTTACGCGTTTTTTGCATTTTGCATTTTCTTTGACTGTTGAGTCGATGCTTTCTATGGAATCTTCAGCACCTGAGATTCTTTCTTCCATCTCTTGTATTCTATTGTTGATGTTTGCATCTATGACTCCTGATTTCTTCCCAAGGTTTTCTATCTCCAAAGTTGTCTCCCTTTGTGATTTCTTAGTTGTTTCTACTTCCTTTTTTAGTTCCTGGATGGATTTGCTGAGATCCTTCACTTGTTTGTTTGTATTTTCCTGTATTTCTTTAAGGTAATTTTGCATTACCTCTTTCAGGATTTCTTCCTGATGACCCACGTTCTCCTGCATTTCTCTGAGCGATTTTTGTGTTTCCTCCTCATGGGATTCCATCTGTTGATCCATCGTCTCCTGCATTTCTTTAAGCAGTTCTCGTGTTTCCTTTGTAAGGGCATCTAACCGTTGATTCATTTCTTTAAGCAATTTTTGTGTTGCCTCCTTATGGGCATCCGTCTGTTGACCCATATTCTTCTGCATTTCTTTATGCAAATTTTGTGATTCCTTTGTGAGTGCATCTACCCGTTGATTCATCTCGTTAAGCGATTTTTGTGTTGTCTCCTTGTGCGCCTCCATCTTTTGATCCATGTTCTCCCGCATTTCTCTAAGCGATTTTTGTGTTTCCTTTGTAAGGGCTTCTAACCGTTGATTCATGGTCTCCTGTAACTCTTTATGAGATTTATTTGTGTCCTTCTTGTGATCCTCTAATAGCATCATGAGAAGTGATTTTAAATCCAGATCTTGTCTTTCGGGTGTGGTGGGGTATCCAGGACTTGCTGCTGTTGGAGAGTTGGGTTCGGATGGTCCTACATTACTTTGATTACTGTTAGTAACATTCCTACGTTTGCCTTTTGCCATCTGGATACCTCTGGTGTTAGTTGGTCCTGCTGCCACTGGCTGTTGGTTGGACCTCCTGTGAGCCTGCAAAGCTATTTCTGCCCCCCCCCCTGGATTACCAGGATTCCCCTGGCACCGATTTCTGGGGCCTGCCTGCTCCTGAGTGACTTTGGAGCCCTAATGTGCTTTGCCCCAAGTGATCTTATATTGGGGAGGCCTTGCACATCTAAAGGCTCAGCCTAGTGGATTCCTGGAGCAGAGGTCGCCAAAGGGAGGCTGGCAGGCTCCTGCCCTGTGCAGGGGTGTGTGATCTCTCCTGGGGGGGGGAGGGGGCGTCCCTCTGCCAGGCAGAAGTCCCACAGCAGATCTGGCGCGCTGGTCACTGCAGATCAGCCCAGCACCTGGGAGCAGGTTACACACAAGCTGCCTGAACCCGAAGCGATATTATGCCTGTCTGTCTCTGAGCCTGGTGGTCCCAACTACCTGGTCACTGGAGCAAAGATGGCGGAGGGCACTCTCCGTGGCGCTGCTCACCCTGTGGTCACGATGGCCCGCCGATCTGGCACCCAGACGACCACAGCGCCAACCCGCCCTCGGGCACAGAAGGAAGCCCCAACAGGCCGTGTCCCAAGTGATGTTATATTGGGGGGAGAGCCTGGGTACCGGTCTCTCCAGCGCAGTCCGCGGGAACAGAGGTCGCGGAAGGGAAGCTGGCGGGCTCCCTCCCTGCGCAGGGTCCCTCCAGCAGGCAGAAGGTCCCACCGAGGAACTGGCGCGCTGGTTACTGCAGATCAGCCCAGCACCTGGGAGCAGGTTACACCCAAGCTGCCTGAAACCGAAGCGATATTATGCCTGTCTGTCTCTGAGCCTGGCGGTCCCAACTACCTGGTCACTGGAGCAAAGATGGCGGAGGGCAGTCTCCGTGGCGCTGCTCACCCTGTGGTCACGATGGCCCGCCGATCTGGCGCCCAGACGACTACAGCGCCAACCCGCCCTCGGGCACAGACGGAAGCCCCAACAGGCCGTGTCCCAAGTGATGTTATATCGGGGGGAGAGCCTGGGTACCGGTCTCTCCAGCGCAGTCCGCGGGAACAGAGGTCGCGGAAGGGAAGCTGGCGGGCTCCCTCCCTGCGCGGGGTCCCTCCAGCAGGCAGAAGGTCCCACCGCGGAACTGGCGCGCTGGTTACTGCAGATCAGCCCAGCACCTGGGAGCAGGTTACACCCAAGCTGCCTGAAACCGAAGCGATATTATGCCTGTCTGTCTCTGAGCCTGGCGGTCCCAACTACCTGGTCACTGGAGCAAAGATGGCGGAGGGCAGTCTCCGTGGCGCTGCTCACCCTGTGGTCACGATGGCCCGCCGATCTGGCGCCCAGACGACTACAGCGCCAACCCGCCCTCGGGCACAGACGGAAGCCCCAACAGGCCGTGTCCCAAGTGATGTTATATCGGGGGGAGAGCCTGGGTACCGGTCTCTCCAGCGCAGTCCGCGGGAACCGACCTTCTGTTTTCTGAGGTTACTTTAAGGATCGGCTTTCAGAAGCAAAACAAGCCCAGTGTATAAACCACTTTAGTGCCTGTTTATCCAAAGCGTAGGATGAGCATACTATTAGGCGTGAAAAAACAATTAATTTCATGGGTATTAAGGTGTAGTTTCAGGCTTCATCTTCAGGGACCAAGGGTCTCAGGCCAGTGTAGACTTAGAAGCTGTCGATGCCCAGGAAGGAGACTGAGTGAACATTGCCTAATTTGTTTTCTGAATAAATATTCAGAAGCATCCATCTTCCACTTCTCATCTTTACACACCTGATTAAATACTTAGGGAAGTAAGTTCAAAATCAAATTATCAACACAATGAGGAGCAGATGTGAGCACATCTCCCAAGAACAGCAAAGTGGAGTGGGGAGTGGACTAGGGAAGGATGAGAACTATCAGACCTCAGAAGGAAGCTGGGGAAACCATTCTAGAACCTTCCCAGTCCTAGACTAGGACAGGCATGTTCAGGCTGGATCAAGAACTCAGTAATAGCCCTGGTGGGTGATCTAATGATTCAGTGAATACAGACATTATGCGTAGCCTTGTCATTCATGATTGAGGGGCAGGATTTCAGTAAGTGGGCATTGCCCAAGGTCCTACATTCTGTATTAAAACAAGAGTTCAAATGAACTCTAAACCATAAAAACAAAAAACAAAAACAAAATAAACAAACAAAAAAATGATTTCCCAGGAGACTTAGAAAAATAGACACTTAATGATACAAATCAGAACATAAAAGTTAATCATGTACAGTGGGCTGTGCATATCTACAGACTCAGTAAATAACTTTCTTGTTAAGTTGTGCTTGCTGTGAAGGTGTGCAGAGGCTTCCCTGTTCATTATTACTTCAACAACATACTACAACAATGTTATTACCCAAGCAACACAGCACAATGATTTCCATGACATTTACAGCATTGGGTCTTACATCTAGGACATGATTTAAAGCGTGGGGGAGTAGGTATACAAAGCCTACCCATTTTATATGAGGAACCAAGTACCCAAGGATATTGGTAATGTTTCCAGATGGAGGGACTACAACCAATTCTCCCATGGACACTGGAGAACGACTACGTATGTATAAAGTTAGGGTCTCATTTTTATCTTTCTGTCCCTTGGAGTGGGTTGAGTTGAATCCGACAAAGGGTAGTTATATTCAGCTCAGTGTAACATTTGTTGTCACGTGTGTGACACATGTGTGACACATTTGTTGCATATTTAGAATAAAGTCAATGAAACTGTTTGTAGCGCCAAGAATTACCTTTTGTGGATTTAATTTACCTGCACTTCCAATTGAGAAACTATCAAAAATGATAAACTTGCTACTTCATAAAGTTAAAGTAAATAAAGGACATTCAGCTCTAGGCCTCACCCTACAAAAGTAGAGTAGACAGAGAATGAGAGGGTGCTGAGAGCCCCCGGGAGAATCCCCTATCCCAATCGCTTCCCATCTTTATTTTAATTTTTTTTTTTTTTTTTTTTTTTTGGTTTTTCGAGACTGGGTTTCTCTGTGTGAACTAGCTTTTTTTTTTTTTTTGGTTTTTCGAGACGGGGTTTCTCTGTATAGCCCTGGCTGTCCTGGAACTCGCTCTGTAGACCAGGCTGGCCTCGAACTCAGAAATCCGCCTGCCTCTGCCTCCCAAGAGCTAGGATTAAAGGCGTGCGCCACCACCGCCCAGTGCTTCCCATCTTTATATATCTAATCCTCATAAGTAAGCTGTGAACTGTTGTCCCCACTTTACAGAGGAATACACTGGGACGCAGGGAGAGAGGCTCTGATCCTTCTGCAACATCATACGACCAGCTGTGGCAAAACCCAGACCTGAACAACACAGGGGGGTGCTGTAGTACCATGAAGTAAGCTGGAATAATGCCAAAAACAAGGGACCCCCCCTCCCCAAATCCCAAGAAAGGGAGCCCTTCATCCCACCTGGAGAACTCAGGGAAGAGTTTGAATGGGAGGTGCTGTGGGAGCTGAAAGAAGGAGCTGGACTTTCAGGAGGTGAAGGAGAGTAGTCCAATAGACCAAGAAGTATCCTATCAGCATTGTTAGACACAGTGATAGTGTCTCTTCCCACTAGCCCTTCCTTCTCCAGGTTTTGGGAGAATCCTTACCGGATTGCTCTTACCTCACTAGCCATGCCCTTCAGGTGATTTACTTATTGATTGATTGATGGAACAGGATCTCATGACATACCTTGAACAACACAAGTCAGATGAGCCCTGAGCCCTTAGCCCTGATCGTAGCCACATGGAAGCCATGGTGATGGGGAAGGGAGTACAGAGTAGCCAAATGACTGCAAGAAGCTGGCACGGTCTCTTTTTGATGATGATGTCCTGCACTTGAGGTGGCATCTTTCTGCATGGGCACCTAGTGAGAGTCTCACAGATGCTTCCCTGGAGCGGTGTCCGTACAGCCTCACTTGTACTCATATATGGTTTCCCTTGTTCCGCTGCAGGAAGCTCATTAGATGGAGCTTCCTCCGGGCGCAGCTATGATGGTAGATGAACTGGGGTGACAGGGAAGAGGATCTTCAGATCAAAGGAGACACCACAGGCCATTCACACCTCCTTCTCACCCCTAGAAACATGCCTCTCAGTGGTTTGAATGTACTAAGGGCACCTCGCCTAACCAAGAGGAAGCAGGTGAGCTAGCTTGCATAATCATGATGCTACTATCTACATTCCCTTACTACAGAGATCTCCCCAAGTACCACAAAGCCACCGTCACACCCAGAAAAGCACACTTGCTTGGGGGTGGATCTGGGCTTGTTGAGTCTGGAAGGGGCAGAAGTCTTCAACTCCCCCTAGAGGCCAAAAGTGTGGGTGCACAGAAGGTAAGAGGCTATGTGCCTTCAAGAGGTTAAAATGGGGGCTCCATCCCATCCACAAATGTACAGTCCTTGATGGAGGGAGATTCCAAGCAGGCCAGGTTCCACTGAGAACTCCCCTTTCCGACTTGGCCCCCAACAGCTGACTCCATACGGCACAGGAGTGACCTCAGGGGCTGTTTCCCATTATCAGCATCCTCTGCGAAGTCCCATGATAGATGACGGGCTGTTTCCTCACTTCTGTTTGCGAGGGCACTGCAAAAGGACATCACAGTCTGCAGGCACGCTAGGTCAGAACTCCCCCTGCCCCTGGTCTCCATCTTGCCACAGGGAAGGTCCTCCCCAGTGTGCTACTGATCACAGCTGTGGCAGAGATCCAGGGAAGGCTGGGAAGAGAGGAAGGATGGGCAGCAGAATTAAAGGAGATGGAAAAGTTAAAAGAGGGAGAACTTTTATTTTTGCAATGTGCCCCTCTGCTAACCATTATCGCAAGCTTCCTGAATGGAAACGAGTCAGGAAACCACAGTGGGACTAATAAAAGTGGACTGGGCAGCAGCTGGGGAAAGCTCCTGGTATTATTAATATGCCCCTATTGTGCAGGGCTGTGCTGGGGCCCTCGTCATATCGACCTCTGACCTGTCCCCGTCTCCCAGTGTCTATACTGTTCTGTCTTGGACCAGGTTTCTGTGATTTGGCCTGGATCTTCTACAGTGGATGAAGACAAAGTGAGAAGCTAAGAGATCCTTCTTGGAGTTGAGTTTCCTCAGGCAAGGTGTGTTTTCTTGTGCACTTGGCTCTTCTGGCTGTACCTTGCTGTTCTGACAGCTCCATTATTAGCCTCTGCTAACGTGGGCAGCCACATTCCTTTCTGAGTCCAAGCCAGAGAGTAACTACCAAGGTCTGAGTGTTCTAGATAAAAACTCCCACGGCAGTACTATCTATCCTGTGGGAATCTTTTCTTCCTAGTGGGGATTTTGCTCTTTGCTCTTGGTAATTCTTGTACTAATAATTTTAGTTTCTTTTTCTGTTCATTTATTCGTCAAATGGGTTCGTAAGGTGCCGAATTTTATTGAGCACTTAGTGTGCACCAAGTAAAGCATTATGTTCTGGAAGTGTAGGGGTTCTTCCAGGTTGAAGATCGGTATTATAGTACAATGGGAAATATCCCTCATAGGTTCATGTATCTAAATACTTAGTCTCTGGCTATTGGTGCTATCATGGCAAGATATGGAACCTTTGGGACATAAGGCTTAGCTCCTGGGAGCGGATCACCAGGGACAAGCCTTCAAAGGTTACCTATTTCTCTGTCTATTGAGATGGAGAAGTTCCTACACACGCTTCCAAGTGCTGTGAACTCTCTACGCCTTCCTTGCCATGACTGACTGAGACTCCCTGAAACTGTGAGCCAAAATAAATGGTTTCTCCTTTCAGGTCACAGCAATGAGAAAAATGACTAACGTAGGGTGTGAGGAAATTGGAAAGGTGAGTTGACATGGGCCAAGTGAAGAGAACGGCAGAAGGAACACACACCTGACCACAGGACAAAGCAAAGTCTTAGAGTAAAGGCCGCACAGTATGCAGTAGCAGAGAGGAAGACTCAGAAAGAGAGTCTGTGGAGACGTGGAGGCTAGCAAGGAGGTGTAGTGGCACTTTCCCAAGAACAAGGACAAGTTCTGAGGGATTTCAGCAGAGCTTCCTACAGACTCTTGACAATGGGGTTCACTTGGAAGCTTGGGGAGGTGCCAGCCCTTCTGCCTTGATGATAGGAGAACACAGAAGTCTTTGGGGGGGGCGTGTGTGTCAGTCTTCACCTTGGCTAGGATCCACTTCAAAAGTGGCTCTGAACAGAAAGTTATTAAGAAAACTCTCCAGCCAAGGTGATGGAGAAGGGCATTAGGGATCAAGCACAGCCGGGAAGGAAGAATTCGGCTGGAAGGTTCTGTGATCCTCCGCCAAAATTCCACGAGTGCTTCGGGAGTCACCGACCGAAGCAAGGGGGCAGCTCGCCAGGATGCACGGGCTTCTCTGTTGCCTGGTGATTTGTCTTGGGCATGCCCTTTGAATTCCAGGTTTTATTCTTTCCTGGGGTGGGGGGGGGAGGGAGGTAAGAATCCTGGAAAGTTCTCGTTTTTATTCTGACCCGTTAACCTCTCCTTTTACCTCCGATCACACCAACTCCAACACCTGGCCGATTTTCACCTTTCTGTCCCTGCTTCTGCTGTTCAGAGATGTCCCTTCTGCTGCCCACAGAGAGTGACTGACTATTAACACGTCTGAGGCTTTCATAATGGTGAAGGAGAGATATGCCAAACTTATTGTTTACTGGTCATAGTGGTTTTGCCCCTTGCACAGGCTGGTAATGTCTACCTGATCACACTCTTCCCAAGATGCCCACCTAGCTACTTCCTTTCCATGTCATCTTCGTTCAAACACTACCTCCTTGCCTAGGCCCACTCTATCATGTTTAATACTAACTGCTTCCTAATGCCTCTTACCCAGTTTTTCTTCTCCCTTTTCTTTCTCTCTATCTTACCAACCTACGTTATCTGACTTTTTAATTGGGGGGTTGTGTTTATTGTCTATTTCTCCAAACTAGAAGATACATTCACTGGGGTCCAAGAGCATAATAGCATCACCAGCAGCTGGCATGCGGGGGCTGTTCCTTAGGGGAGCATTCATGGGTGAATGCACTTCCTCAGCACAGTGAAGAAGGCCTGTCTCCACCTTTCTTTTCTTGCTACATTGGTGAAGGACACTTCTGTCATCTAAGATGCACTCACTGCCTTGGGCACAGACATCACACAACTCCAAGGTTTCCTGGAGCATCTCCAGCATACAGTCATCTCCTTGACACACAGGAATGAAGCAAGGGACAAGGGATTGTTCTCTAATAGGCTTCATGGGCCAAGGGGTTTGGGGGGGGCTGATAACAAGAGGCATATGCCTTGAAACCCAGAGGTGGATTTCTAAGCCTGAGAACTGACAGACAGTGTGAACTCTCATGAAGACAGAAAAGTGTCAGGCCAGCCAACACGGGCAGCCCCCCAATCAACAAGGTCAGTGAGGAACTCCACACAGGAAGTCATCTATTTTTGATATGCGCTAGCTTTCCTGTTTTCCTCTGTGCGTTGCTGCAGGAGCCCACTTCCAAGAGTTCTGTTTGAACGCTTTCCTCTCCCATTTTTTTTTCTTTTTTAAATTTGGATGCAGCCTTGGACTTCCAGAGAGCAAATGTTCTCTTGTTATTTTAAGAAATCAGGGAGGCTGGGCCATCCGTTGGGCTGGAACAATGCTGGACTGATCTTTCGGGTCAGGGTCTCTGAGGTGGCCTTTTGAAAGAGGAGGGAGAATGAGAGACCTCCCCCGCCCCTCCCCGCCCTGGGGTGGGGGTGAGGGGAACCCGATGAAGGTGCTATGACCTGGCAAAAATGAAGAGGATACATGCAGAGCAAGCCAGTCCAGAGGCAGGAGAGTGCTCACCAAGCTGGCCAGACTTGTAGGAACCACCTGACACTCTCTCCTCCTATCTCACCACACCCTGTGGAACTGAAGAGAGACATTCTTTTCATGCCCAAAGTTGTCCAAGGCCCTCCTGGATTCATTTTTCTGCATAATTATCTGTCAGGTGACGTTCATAGGGCTCTTGCTTTCCAAGCTCCCACTACAGATGATCCTCGATTTGCGGATCCCTCAGCCTTGGCTCCTGCTGGCTTTTACCCTGATGATCTTGATACCTCTACAGGACCAACGTGGCCAAATGCTGGCATGTGGCAGAAGCAACCACAGTCAGGTTTCCTGAGCACAGACTCTTCAAAGCAGAGCTATCATCCTGAATGAGTCTAGGCTGCCTAAAGCAAAGAGCAACAGATGCCGGAGTCTCTGCATCCTGGGAGCTGGCTAAAGACTTTGGGTTAGGGAGGCTCCTTCCTGCCAGTTCAAGTCTATCTCTAGGAAGCAGCCTCGGAGCTTTCTGCCTTGAGTTTGCAGATGTTCATGGAAGCAATCCTGAAAATGGTGATCTCTAGGTGCTTACCCCTCAGTCACTATCTTTTGTGTGAAGTATCGAAGTTATATTTTAATGACCAAGTTGGGGATATACAAAAGTTTTTCTAGTGGTTTGGGCAGACTACTGAGGAGTTTGGGGGTGGGGGGTGTCACAGAATAGACATGCTCTGAGAATGCACCTTCAGGATTAGACTCCAAGTAAGAGAAGGTGGGTGATTACCGAATGCCTGTCCCAGAATTTACCATGTTCAAAATGAGTTTACACACTGAGTAATGTCTAAGTTAGGATTTCTACTGCTGGGACAAACGTCCTATTCAAAATGAACATGAGGAAGGAAGGGTTTACTTGGCTTACACTTCTATATCATAGTCTATCAGGGAGAGAAGTCAGGGCAGAGACTCAGGCAGGAACCCAGAGGCCGGAACTGAAGCATAGACCCAGGAAGATCCGGCTCACTGCGACGCTCCCCAGGGCTAACTCTAAAGCAGGCTTGGAGGCCGGGCCGTCGTTGGTCTTGAGCAGTGCTGGACTGGTCTTACATGTCAGCCTGCTTTTTAATCCGACCCCAGGACACCTACATGGGCATCGCCCTCGGTGGTGATGCTGGACACTTTCACATGAATCATTAATCAAGAAAATGCCCCCTGGGCACTACAGGCAATCGGGAGACACATTTTCTCAACCAGGGTTGAGACTGTAGCTTGTATCAGGATTTCAAACAA
This sequence comes from Tokudaia tokunoshimensis, assembly GCA_036184795.1. Lineage (NCBI taxonomy): Eukaryota > Metazoa > Chordata > Mammalia > Rodentia > Muridae > Tokudaia > Tokudaia tokunoshimensis. The sequence continues at coordinate 31,007,514 of BTHU01000014.1, forward strand.
CAACAACATTCAACCAGGACAAGCAGTGGGTTCAAATGGGGAGAGAATGGGGCCAGATGTTCAATAATCCGCCGTGGGAAGGACAGAAGCCCAGCACTGTGTTTGGGCCGTCTGGGACAGGAGGACCTTGTGGAGAGAGAAATCATTCCTATCTCCCACCTGTTCCATTCATGGAGAACTCTTTTTTTGTCTAAAGGGCCCACACACTCTGAAAATCTTATCATTTTATTATTGTAGCTCAAAAATGGATCAATATATCATGCCTTGTGCTATAAATAATACACAGAAAATACGTATAATCTCTGAGGGTCACATGTCCCTTACACTGGGTTGCCAAAGACTATCGGATATTTACATTATGATTCACAGATATTTACATTATGATGTAACATAACAGCGGCAAAATTAAAGTTACAAAGTAGCAACAAAAATGATTTTATGATTGGGGGGTTCAGCACAACATGAGGAACTGTATTAAATCGTCGCAGCATTAGGAAGGTTGAGAACCCAAGTTAGAAAAATGTAGGAATTTCTTTTTCCTCAGAATTTGCTAGGAGTCGAAACGAAGATAGAGATATTGTCATCTACAGATGTGTTATTGTCGGCTAGGGGAAAGAAAATCCTTTTCTCAGAAACTAAAATATTCTGGGCTCCTATATTTTGGAAGCTGAAACTTCAGGTATGACGTTAGCTCCAAGCTCCAAGATTCTTTCTGATCAATAGGCAAGGTCTGTGTAATCCTATCCCAAATTCTTCAGCCACTGCACGCAGCCCTCTATAGAGATGCTGGCCTGTGCCATTGTTCCACAATGGGGCTCTGGGTCCCGTTCACAGACAGGGAAGCCGTGAGTATCCATGGGGATTTGGGGTCTGGTACCAACATGAAGGCTTATAGGAAGCTCGGTTATAAGTGCCAGTGTGGCTCTCCCTTCCTGAAATGCAGCCCTTATTTATGCTTAGTTTCTAAGACCCCTGTAACTCAAATTCAGTTTCACTTCCAAATGAGTTCCAGAGAGACAGAGCAAACCTGAATCATTCACTGGAGAGAAAGAGTTAACTGCGATGAAGCCGTTCTTCTTTTTCTGGCCAGCATAGCTAGAACATTTTAAAAAATGGTCCCTGTTACCTGGCTGCAGTCACCAAGTGAGCTGGGTGGCCCATCCAGCCCTCTTGTGATTCCCTAAATCCCATGCTTCCAGCAGTCTCCAAACCTGCTTGGGCCAAGTGTCCCCAGAGCAGCAAGACAGAGAACACCCCCCCGGACTGTAAAACTAGTCAGCTTTCGATAGGAACAAGGTTATAAGCCTGAAGAATACGTTGTCATCTGTCCTGGCTGTGGGGTGTCTCCTTGAGGACCCCAGGAGCTCAGGGCTGCATCTTCTATGTAAATTCTTTTCTTCTCTCAATCTGGGCTCTATGTCCACTCTTATATTTCATACTATAACTGTGCAGGGACAGAGAGCCTTAGGAAACATAGGTCCTTCTTTTCAGACCATAAAGTACCGTCCTAAGAATTTGTACTGGTCAGGACTGGTACATTGTATATGTAAAACCCCATTGTTGCAACGAATGTTTGCCATGCGTTAACCATTGCACATATATACACAGAACAGGGTCGCCTACTTGGTTCTATAAGAGATTAGAAACAATTTTTGCTCACCTTTCAAAATCTGTTGAAAGATGTCTCCCAAGTTGTTCCCTCAATCCTCAAATTCAGCATATGGGAAAGGCCTGTGGGTCATCTTTGCTCCACTCCCTTGCTCTAACTGTGTATCAGTGTGTACTGTTTGGGAATCAAATGATCCCCCCACCTCAGTAAATATCTACTTAATTCATTCTCTGAAACCAGAGCTGTGGAAGGCACTGTATATATGAGAGGGAGGGATGGTAGATGTGGTCCCTATCTCAGGAAAGTTCTTGTCTGATGGAAGAGATAAATGGCTCCAAGCAAGTCCCGGACACCAGTGAAAAAGTATAACCATCGAAGGGGCCCAGCTGATCCTTCCCTTCGAGATTACTCCCAAGTCTGGTCCTCCTTCCTGTGCCATAGCTACAGCCTCAGCCAGGCCTCTGTGGTCTCACTGCTGTGTGAGGCAGCATCCCACCTGTTCCTTCTTACGCCATAGACTGCACGTGTTCAGTGCCCACTGGCAGCGCATACTGTGCATTTGTGTCTGTGTGTCCTGTTCTTCCCATTATTCTTAAGTATCCTTGCAAATTCTCCCATTCCTTGAGAGCCCGTGGATGTGTGATACCTTTCTTAGTGTGCATGGATGGTATGTGCACATATGTGACTTGTAATGTGCACACATTCGCAAATATGCATGTGATTTATGTGTGCATGCATGTGGAGGCTAGAGGTCTCTGCTCTGTCTTCTTCAGTTGCTCTCCACCTCATTATTAACTTTAATGCAGAATCTCTCACTGAATCCGGAGCTCATTGGCAGGTGTGGCTAGCCAATCCCAGGTTGCCCCAGGGATCCAACTGTCTCAGCTCCTTGCATGCTGGCATTAAAGATGGGGTACCACTATGGGTGGCCTTTATGTGGGTGCTGGGGATAGGATCTGAGTCTTCATGTTTATACAGCAAGCACTTTACTGACTGACCCATCTCTCCATATCTGATGTTTTCTTCAAATCTATGTTTTCTCCATCCAGAATGAACCCCCAACTCCATTAGGAAGCATTCTTCTCTGGCTAAGAAGCATCCTTTGCCAGGGTCATTCTGTGGGCATTTGTGTACATTTTTTCTTCTGTTAAGGTGTAAGTGACTGAAGGGCAAAGACTCCGTGGTCACCTGTCATTCCTCTAGATGTACCAGCATCTGACATTCCTGCTCAGATTTTGAAATGAGTCCTCCTTGGAGAGTCAGATCCCCTTTTTGTAGAAGTCTGTAGATAGCTATACTCCTTCATTCCACAGAGTTAGAGTGTGGACAGATGACTCACACTTCTAAAACAAATACATCAGCTGAAGTTTCAGGGTAAATGCTAATAGCACATAGCAGCAAGAACAAGAGAGTAGGTCTGTAGAGAAGGTAACCAGGGACTGTGGATGCAGTACTGGTGTTCTGTCTTCCAGAGCCCTGGACAGGTCCCCTATCAAACTTAATCTATGATGACTAGGTTTCATTCCTGGGGACAATAGTCACATCTCTGTGCATTCTGTGAGTGTCTACACATCATTTATGGATCTGTCTTCTGTTTACCTCATCAAGCTTAGTCCATTTGTGTAGCCAGACACTCTGGACTAACTGATTTACAAACAATGGACATTTATGTCTCAGTTCTTGAGGCTGAAAGTCCAATGTCAAGGCTGATAGCGGTGGTATTTAGTAAGGGTTCTGTTCTGCCTCAGATTACAGCATCGTTAACACTGACAGCTTCTTCTGGAAGGAAGGAGGAGTCCATGCCTTCATATGACAGACAGAAGGGACAGACAGGACAAGTCTTCATAAGGAGCTAATGCACACACCGGAGCAGATGGCGTTCTTATGGCCTTCTGCCCACTCCCAATTGTGTTGCTTGGGGGAATTATATTTTATGATGAACCTTGGAAGCACTTGGACATTCAGTCCCTAACACTCAAATGAACTGTTTTAGAATCCAGAGATGCATAAAGCCACACACACACACACACACACACACACAAGCATATATATAAAAAATAAATACATACATAAAGTATATATGTATATACATATATAAATGTATATTTAAGTATATATGTATATATAAAATATATAAAGTGTATATATACATATATAAAGTATAAAAATATATGTATATATAAAGCATATATACATACTTTATATGTATATTGAATGAACAAATGTACAAGAATTAATCCTAGCTATAAGAACCTCCCTAATAATGACTTTCTCAGTTGGTAATTGGGCTAATAACTCCTATCTACAATGGATATTGTACTGATTGAATGAAATCCTGTATGTTAATCAACAACCATATGGTAAGCAGCCAGTAAACTGCAGCTAGCACTGGTAAAAATGGAGGTTTGATGGTGGCAATGACAATAAGGCAATTTGTCCCCATTCTTTCAGTAAAAGAGAAGACCCTGGGGGAGTTCTCTGGCAAGGACACATGATCTAGACTTCTCATCTTGCTTCATATAGCTTGCGTTTAAATATTGGTTGTCTTTTTTGTTTCTCTGACATTGCGCGTTCTCTACATGAGTTTGCCACCTGATTGGATGGATGGGGCATGAGCACCCCACATCAGAGACCGGCTGGCCTGCCTGCCTTTTGCAGTGTTGAGTCACTTTGAACAGTCACTTTGGAGCAAGCAGCCTTCTAGAGCATCAAGAGAACGGAGGTTAGGTGGAGGGACCCCGCGCAGGGAGGGAGCCTGCCAGCTTCCCTTCCGCGACCTCTGTTCCCGCGGACTGCGCTGGAGAGACCGGTACCCAGGCTCTCCCCCCGATATAACATCACTTGGGACACGGCCGGTTGGGGCTTCCGTCTGTGCCCGAGGGCGGGTCGGCGCTGTGGTCGTCTGGGTGCCAGATCGGCGGGCCATCGTGACCACAGGGTGTGCGGCGCCACGGAGACTGCCCTCCGCCATCTTTGCTCCAGTGACCAGGTAGTTGGGACCGCCAGGCTCAGAGACAGACAGGCATAATATCGCTTCGGTTTCAGGCAGCTTGTGTGTAACCTGCTCCCAGGTGCTGGGCTGATCTGCAGTAACCAGCGCGCCAGTTCCGCGGCGGGACCTTCTGCCTGGTGGAGGGACCCCGCGCAGGGAGGGAGCCTGCCAGCTTCCCTTCCGCGACCTCTGTTCCCGCGGACTGCGCTGGAGAGACCGGTACCCAGGCTCTCCCCCCGATATAACATCACTTGGGACACGGCCGGTTGGGGCTTCCGTCTGTGCCCGAGGGCGGGTCGGCGCTGTGGTCGTCTGGGTGCCAGATCGGCGGGCCATCGTGACCACAGGGTGTGCGGCGCCACGGAGACTGCCCTCCGCCATCTTTGCTCCAGTGACCAGGTAGTTGGGACCGCCAGGCTCAGAGACAGACAGGCATAATATCGCTTCGGTTTCAGGCAGCTTGTGTGTAACCTGCTCCCAGGTGCTGGGCTGATCTGCAGTAACCAGCGCGCCAGTGCCGCGGTGGGACCTTCTGCCTGGTGGAGGGACCCCGCGCAGGGAGGGAGCCTGCCAGCTTCCCTTCCGCGACCTCTGTTCCCGCGGACTGCGCTGGAGAGACCGGTACCCAGGCTCTCCCCCCGATATAACATCACTTGGGACACGGCCTGTTGGGGCTTCCTTCTGTGCCCGAGGGCGGGTTGGCGCTGTGGTCGTCTGGGTGCCAGATCGGCGGGCCATCGTGACCACAGGGTGAGCAGCGCCACGGAGAGTGCCCTCCGCCATCTTTGCTCCAGTGACCAGGTAGTTGGGACCACCAGGCTCAGAGACAGACAGGCATAATATCGCTTCGGGTTCAGGCAGCTTGTGTGTAACCTGCTCCCAGGTGCTGGGCTGATCTGCAGTGACCAGCGCGCCAGATCTGCTGTGGGACTTCTGCCTGGCAGAGGGACGCCCCCTCCCCCCCCCAGGAGAGATCACACACCCCTGCACAGGGCAGGAGCCTGCCAGCCTCCCTTTGGCGACCTCTGCTCCAGGAATCCACTAGGCTGAGCCTTTAGATGTGCAAGGCCTCCCCAATATAAGATCACTTGGGGCAAAGCACATTAGGGCTCCAAAGTCACTCAGGAGCAGGCAGGCCCCAGAAATCGGTGCCAGGGGAATCCTGGTAATCCAGGGGGGGCAGAAATAGCTTTGCAGGCTCACAGGAGGTCCAACCAACAGCCAGTGGCAGCAGGACCAACTAACACCAGAGGTATCCAGATGGCAAAAGGCAAACGTAGGAATGTTACTAACAGTAAGCAAAGTAATGTGGGACCATCCGAACCCAACTCTCCAACAGCAGCAAGTCCTGGATACCCCACCACACCCGAAAGACAAGATCTGGATTTAAAATCACTTCTCATGATGCTATTAGAGGATCACAAGAAGGACACAAATAAATCTCATAAAGAGTTACAGGAGACCATGAATCAACGGTTAGAAGCCCTTACAAAGGAAACACAAAAATCGCTTAGAGAAATGCGGGAGAACATGGATCAAAAGATGGAGGCGCACAAGGAGACAACACAAAAATCGCTTAACGAGATGAATCAACGGGTAGATGCACTCACAAAGGAATCACAAAATTTGCATAAAGAAATGCAGAAGAATATGGGTCAACAGACGGATGCCCATAAGGAGGCAACACAAAAATTGCTTAAAGAAATGAATCAACGGTTAGATGCCCTTACAAAGGAAACACGAGAACTGCTTAAAGAAATGCAGGAGACGATGGATCAACAGATGGAATCCCATGAGGAGGAAACACAAAAATCGCTCAGAGAAATGCAGGAGAACGTGGGTCATCAGGAAGAAATCCTGAAAGAGGTAATGCAAAAATACCTTAAAGAAACACAGGAAAATACAAACAAACAAGTGAAGGATCTCAGCAAATCCATCCAGGAACTAAAAAAGGAAGTAGAAACAACTAAGAAATCACAAAGGGAGACAACTTTGGAGATAGAAAACCTTGGGAAGAAATCAGGAGTCATAGATGCAAACATCAACAATAGAATACAAGAGATGGAAGAAAGAATCTCAGGTGCTGAAGATTCCATAGAAAGCATCGACTCAACAGTCAAAGAAAATGCAAAATGCAAAAAACGCGTAACCCAAAACATCCAGGAAATCCAGGACACAATGAGAAGACCAAACCTAAGGATTATAGGTATAGATGAGAGTGAAGATTTGCAACTTAAAGGGCCAGTAAACATCTTCAACAAAATTATGGAGGAAAACTTCCCTAACTTAAAGAGAGAGATGCCGATGAACATACAAGAAGCCTACAGAACTCCAAACAGACTCGACCAGAACAGAAATACCTCCCGTCACATAATAATCAAAACACCGAATGTTCTAAACAAAGAAAGAATACTAATTGCAGTAAGAGAAAAGGGCCAAGTAACATACAAAGGAAGACCTATCCGAATCACATCAGACTTCTCACCAGAGACTATGAAAGCCAGAAGATCCTGGGCAGATCTCATGCAGACACTAAGACAGCACAAATGCCAGCCTAGACTACTATACCCAGCAAAACTCTCAATCACCATAGATGGAGAGACCAAGATATTCCATGATAAAACCAAATTTTCACAATATCTTTCCACAAATCCAGCCCTGCAACGGATAATAGGTGGAAACCTCCAATACAGGGAGAGAAACAACACCCTGGAAAAAATGAGATAATAACCTTCTTGAATCAAACCCAAAAGTAGATAACCACTCAAACATAAAGATAGCGTCAAGAATGGCAGATGGCAATAATCACTATGCCTTAATCTCTCTTAATATCAATGGTCTCAATTCCCCAATTAAAAGACATAGACTAGCAGACTGGATACGTAAACAGGACCCAGCATTTTGCTGCATGCAGGAAACGCACCTCAGTGTCAAAGACAAACACTACCTCAGAGTAAAAGGCTGGAAAACAATTTTACAAGCAAATGGCCCCAAGAAACGAGGTGGAGTAGCCATCCTAATATCGGATAAAATTGATTTTCAACCCAAAGTCATCAAAAAAGACACAGAAGGACACTACATACTGATCAAGGGAAAAATCCACCATCAAGAACTCTCAATCCTGAATATCTATGCTCCAAATGCAAGGGCACCCTCATTCGTAAAAGAAACTTTACTAAAACTCAAAGCACACATCGCACCGCACACAATAATAGTGGGTGACTTCAACACCCCACTCTCTGAAATGGATCGTTCAGGAAAGCAGAAACTAAACAGGGACACAGTGAATCTAATTGAAGCCTTGGACCAAATGGAACTAACTGATATATATAGAACATTTCATCCTAGAGCTAAAGAATACACCTTCTTCTCAGCTCCTCATGGTACCTTCTCCAAAATTGACCATATAATTGGTCACAAATCAGACCTCAACAGATACAAGAAGATAGAAATAATCCCATGCCTCTTATCAGATCACTATGGAATAAGGGTGGTCTTCAATGGCAACAAAAACAAAAGAAAACCCACGTACACATGGAGGCTGAACAATGCTCTACTCAATGATAACTTGGTCAAGGTGGAAATAAAGAAAGAAATCAAAGACTTTTTGAAAGTTAATGAAAATGAAGGCACAACATACCCTAACTTATGGGACACAATGAAAGCAGTGCTAAGAGGAAAATTCATAGCCCTGAGTGCCGCCAAAAAGAAACGGGAGACAGCATACACTAACAGCTTAATGGCACACCTGAAAGCCCTGGAACAAAAAGAAGCAAATACACCAAAGAGGAGTAGAAGGCAGGAAATCATCAAACTCAGGGCTGAAATCAATCAAGTAGAAACAAAGAAAACCATACAAAGAATCAACAAAACGAGGAGTTGGTTCTTTGAGAAAATCAACAAGATAGATAAGCCCTTAGCCAGACTAACCAGAGGGCACAGAGATAGTATCCAAATTAATAAAATCAGAAACGAAAAGGGAGAGATAACAACAGAAACTGAGGAAATTCAAAAAATCATCAGATCCTACTACAAAAACCTGTATTCAACACAACTAGAAAATCTTGAGGAAATGGACAATTTCCTTGACAGATACCAAGTACCAAAATTAAATCAGGATCAAATAGACCATCTAAACCGTCCTATAACCCCTGAAGAAATAGAAGTTGTCATTGGAAGTCTTCCAATCAAAAAAAGCACAGGTCCAGATGGTTTTAGTGCAGAATTCTATCAGACCTTCAAAGAAGACCTAACACCAATACTCTTCAAACTGTTCCACAAAATAGAAACAGAAGGAACACTACCCAACTCGTTCTATGAAGCCACAATTACACTAATACCAAAAGCACACAAAGATCCGACAAAGAAAGAGAATCTCAGGCCAATCTCTCTTATGAATATCGATGCAAAAATACTCAATAAAATTCTTGCCAACCGAATCCAAGAACACATCAAAACGATCATTCACCACGATCAAGTAGGCTTCATCCCAGGGATGCAGGGATGGTTCAATATAAGGAAATCCATCAATGTAATCCACTACATAAACAATCTCAAAGAAAAAAACCACATGGTCATCTCATTAGATGCTGAGAAAGCATTTGACAAAATTCAGCATCCTTTCATGCTAAAGGTCTTGGAAAGATCAGGAATTCAAGGCCCATATCTAAACATAGTAAAAGCAATTTACAGCAAACCAGTAGCCAGCATCAATCTAAACGGAGAGAAACTTGAAGCAATCCCACTAAAATCAGGGACTAGACAAGGCTGCCCTCTCTCTCCATATCTTTTCAATATAGTACTTGAAGTTCTAGCTAGAGCAATTAGACAAGAAAAAGAGGTCAAAGGGATACAAATTGGAAAGGAAGAAGTCAAACTATCACTATTTGCAGACGATATGATAGTATACATAAGCGACCCAAAGAACTCCACCAGAGAACTCCTACAGCTGATAAACGACTTCAGCAAAGTGGCCGGATATAAAATCAACTCAAGCAAGTCAGAAGCCTTCCTATACTCAAAGGATAAGCAGGCTGAGAAAGAAGTAAGAGAAATAATACCCTTTACGATAGCCACAAACCATATTAAGTATCTTGGCGTGACGCTAACCAAACAAGTGAAAGATCTGTATGACAAGAACTTCAAGTCTCTGAAGAAAGAAATTGAAGAAGACCTCGGAAGATGGAAAAATCTGCCATGCTCATGGATTGGCAGGATTAATATAGTAAAAATGAGCATCTTACCAAAAGTAATACACAGATTCAATGCAATCCCCATCAAAATCCCAACTCAATTCTTCATAGAGTTAGAAAGAGCAATTCAAAAATTCATCTGGAACAACAGAAAACCCAGAATAGCTAAAACTATTCTCAAGAGTAAAAGAACCTCTGGGGGAATCAGTATCCCGGACCTCAAGCTGTACTACAGAGCAATAGTGTTAAAAACTGCATGGTATTGGTACAGTAACAGACATGTAGATCAATGGAACAGAATTGAAGACCCAGAAATGAATCCACACTCCTATGGTCACTTGATCTTTGACAAAGGAGCTAAAACCATCCAGTGGAAAAAAGATAGCCTTTTCAACAAATGGTGCTGGCTCAGCTGGAGGTCAACATGCAGAAGAATGCAAATTGACCCATCCTTATCTCCTTGCACTAAGCTCAATTCTAAGTGGATCAAAGATCTCCACATAAAACCAGACACACTGAAACTAATAGAAGGGAAACTAGGGAAGAACCTTGAACATATGGGCACAGGGGAGAATTTCCTGAACAGAACTCCAATAGCTTATGCTCTAAGATCAAGAATAGACAAATGGGACCTCATTAAATTACAAAGTTTTTGCAAGGCAAAAGACACCGTCAAAAAGACAAAGCGGCAACCAACTAACTGGGAAATGATCTTTACCAACCTTACATCCGACAGAGGGCTAATATCCAAGATATACAAAGAACTCAAGATGTTAAACTCCAGAGAGGCAAGTAACCCTATTAAAAAATGGGGTACAGAGCTACACAAAGAGTTCTCACCTGAAGAATATCTAATGGCTGAGAAGCACCTAAAGAGATGTTCATCATCCTTAGTCATTAGGGAAATGCAAATCAAAACAACCCTGAGATTCCATCTCACACCAGTCAGGATGGCTAAGATCAAAAACACAGGAGACAGCAGTTGTTGGCGAGGATGTGGAGAAAGAGGAACACTCCTCCACTGCTGGTGGAATTGCAGGCTGGTACAACCACTCTGGAAAGCAGTCTGGCGGCTCCTCAGAAAACTGGGCATGACACTTCCGGAGGATCCGGCTATACCACTCCTGGGCATATACCCAGAGACTTTACCTGCATGCAATAAGGACACATGCTCCACTATATTCATAGCAGCCTTATTTATAATAGCCAGAAGCTGGAAAGAACCCAGATGTCCCTCAACGGAGGAATGGATTCAGAAGATGTGGTATATTTACACAATGGAATACTACTCTGCAATTAAAAACAATGAATTCACGAAATTCCTAGGCAAATGGTCAGAACTTGAAAATATCATCCTTAGTGAGGTAACCCAATCACAAAAGATCACACATGGTATGAAGTCACTGATAAGGGGATATTGACCCAGAATCTCAGAATACCCTAGACACAATCAGCATATCAATAGATTTCTAAAAAGATGGAAGGAGAGACCCCTGGTCCTGGAAAGACTGGATGTAGGGGAACGCCAGGACAGAGTAATGAGAGGGGGTTGAACGGAGAAAAGAGGGAGGGAAGGGGGCTTATGGGACTTTCGGGGAGGGAGGAAACGGGAAAGGGGAAGTGATTTGGAATGTAAATTAAAAAAATAAAATTAAATTAAATTAAAAAAAAAAAAAAAAAAAAAGAGAACGGAGGTTAGCATAATTCCATCCAACCAAAGAACTACAGCGCCCCCTACAGGAGAATCGGGGACCGTGAAGAAAGAAAGGTCGGGGAGAGGTCATGAAGAGAAAGCAGGAAAGAAAGGGAGGAAAGAAAGGAAAGAAAGGGAGAAAGCTTCTGGCTGGACAGTGAGGAGGCAGAGGCAGAGTATCACAGCTCAGAAGCCAGCTCCTGGAAGCCAGTTGACAGTGACCGGCTGGGGCCCCGTGTTTGCCTTGTACCTTCATCAAGCACGTGACGGTAGCTTTCAAGTTCTCAGACCCAGAGCCAATGCTTCGGGTACTTTGTCACTCATGATGGATTTTTCCTTGTATTACTTTAACTTTATTTTTTGAAATATGTCATTGAAATATTATTTTGATGCCGCATTTCTCGGTGCCTCGCTTCTGGGTCCTGTCTGTCCCCCAACTCTGTCCCAGCCCCTCCTTATCACCCTCCCCCCACTATCTCCCCGTCCCTCCCTACCCCGTCCCCGGCCTTATTCACACCAGATGGTGATTGGCAAACCCTCCCACGTATGAGCTCATCCAGCCCTCATAGCAACCTAATAGCCCTAGCTCCATTTTATAGTATCACAAATTGACCCACAGAAGGATTAAATCTCTGCCAAACTTCATGCTAATCGAAATACTAACCTGCTCAAGTTGAACACAAGTTGTGTTCTTTTCACAAAACGTAACTAGAGTCCAAGACAAACACACAGAGATGCTATGGAGAATCGTGTGAGTGTCGACTAAAGTATATAAATAGAATTTACTTCAACAACCGTCGTTACTGAAATTTAGATCACAGAATGCTTAACATGGAAGGCAGTAAGGGTCAGCAACGTTAAATAATATTTGAGGGACTCTCTCCTTTAAAAGGTTGTGTTGGGTGGGCATGGCGGCGTGTACCTAGAAACACAGCCCTCAGGAGGCTGAGGCAGGAAGATCGCCAAAGGTTTGATTTGAGGCCAGCCTGGGTTATAAGTTAGACCCCATGTCTTAGTTAGGGTCCTTACTGCTATGATAAAATACCATGACCAAAAGCAACTTGGGGAGGAAAAGGGTTCACTTCAGCTACAACTCCCAGGTACAACTCTTCACCCCTGAGAGAAGTCAGGGCAGGAACTCAAGGCAGGAATACGGATTCAGAAACTAAAGCAGAGGCCAGGGAGGAGTACTGCTAACTATATTGCTTTCTTAGACAACTCGCAACCACCTGCCCAGGGGTGGTACCGCTCACAGGGACATGGGCTCTCCCGCCTCAATCATAGTCAAGAAAAGACCCCAGAGACTTCTCTCCAGGCCAGTCTCCTGGAGGCATTTTCTCGACTTCCAGAGAAGTTTAGGTTTGTGTCAAGTTGACACACCTTATCTCAAAAAATCAAAAAAGAAATAAAAAGTATACTGGATGAAGCATTTTCATTTTTATTATTTCATATTTTCTGCTTCAAAGAAATGTCTTTCCCGACACACTCTTTACGCCATTGGCTGTATTTTGGCATGCGCTGCTCCAGCGTCTCTAAACACTCCTTGCCCTCTCTCATTCACCATAGCAGACCGCTCTAAGTACTCATTTCTCCCGTAGTTAACCCCAGGACTTGGTTTCCCTTGGATACACACCATCAAAGCCATTTTTAATTAAATTTCTGAAAAGCTTGACAGAGTACAGGGGCAGGGGTGGAAGCATTTGACTAGCCAGACAAGCTTCTCTAGCATGTTAGCCATACATTGTGCGTTGTTTTCATTGTCTTATAAATACAGCACATTCTATTCCCCCATGATTATCTCCAAAGAAATTCCTGGAACATAGAGTCTGTAACCTGGAAAGAATCACAGTAGCCAGGCTTGGGCTATAGGTAGAAACACTCTTTTGAAGCCCCTATAATTTGGGCTTTGGCACCAGGCGAGGAGAAAGGTGTTCCTCTGAAATACTGGATCTCGTTTCAAAAGCACAGCCCTTTCCTTAGCAGACTGGTGGATACATGCTATGGAAGAGCCATGACAAAAAGCATCACCAGGTTTTTCATTCGTATACTTTATCTAGTTTGATTCCAATGGGGCCCAGAAAGAGCATAGTCTTATGTGGATTGGATTTGTGTAATTTTCCACACACAACCCAGTCACCCACATTTGAGAAAGGCAGGGGAAAGTAAATGTCTCTCTAGGGAAGTGGTTGTGTTAGTAATAGTCTCTGGGGACCTAAATGCTATTAAATATATTTTAAAAAGAAATGCTTGATGTTCCCAAAGGAAAGTGTCATATATCTTAAATCTCCCTCGACGAGCTTTTCATTAGTCACTTATTCAACACATATGGATGATTCAAGCCATGTCTCAGCAGCAGGCAGTGTCATTGTCCTCTGGACGATTTCATTCTAAGGAAGGGACAAGCTGTGAGAAGGCAGGTAGGAGTCCCTATTCCTTCCTGTAGCCTTGTGATGTGCTTATACCCCATTCTGAAGGATTCTGTCTAGTATCTTCTGTGGAGTTAGCAGTTGTGAGTTTCTTTAGCCTGCATTCATCATGGAAAGTTTCTTTCTTCTTCAATAATGGCAGATAGTTGTTCTGGGTATAATAGTCCTCTTGGTTGCTCATTGTTTTATTTCAGAATTCAAAGTACACAATTCCAAGCCTGACTGAATTTAAATTTTCTATAGAGAAATCTGCTGTTATTCTAATGTGTCTGACTTTACATGTGACTTGGTATTTCTCCCTTGTTGGTCTCAATATACATTCTTTGTTCAGTGTACTGAGTGGTTTAATTATAACGTGAATGGGAGTGTGCTCTTTTCTGGTCTTGTCTATTTTTTTTTTTTTTTTTGTGCTCAGTGACTCCTTGCATCTACTTTGGCATTTTATTCCCTAATTTTTGGACATTTTCTACTATGATTTTATTTTAAATGTTTTTGAAACTCTTAGAATGAAATGAAATTCTTCTCCCCAGGAAATCAAAATGTTTCTACATAGCAAAGAAAACAGTTTATCAAGGGGTGAGACAGCCTGCAGAAGGGTAGAAAAATCTTTGCCAGTTAGACATCAGACCGAGGGTTGATATCTAAAACAAACAAGGTCTCAAAGAACTCCAAACCTTTTCTAGCTTTTCTAATAATTCCATACATCTAAAAATGGTATGTGCTTAAATACCCATGTTTAAAATCAGCACAAATTTAAAATAAGGTGACTATAAAGACTTAAGACTGAATAAATCATGAAAATGTAGACAAGGAAATGAGTGGCATGTGCCAATACTGGAGCTCCACTGTGGAGCTCTGGCACTGCTTCCCAGTCTAGAGGAGACTTTCAGGACCCCAAGAGTGTCCTGCCTCTCTGTGGAAACCTTCAGGGGCTCCAAAACTGAGCAGCTTGGAACCCTGCCCAACTACTTCTCCCAGTTGGATTTACCCACCACCCCAGATAGTCTGCCTGGGACAACCAGCATAGTCCTGCTGCTATCAGGATTATCCAGCCAACACCAGGGGAAACAAGATGCCTAGAAGACAGCATAAGAACACAATCAATAAGACCCAGGGCAATATGGCACCACCAGAGTCCAGCTATTCTGCTACAACAAACCCTGGATATCCTAATGAAACTGAAGCACAAGAGGAGGATCTTAAATCCAAGCTTATGAAGAGGCCTTCAAAGAGGACATGAATAAATCTCTCTCTCTCTCTCTCTCTCTCTCTCTCTCTGCTTTTTTCGAGACAGGGTTTCTCTGTGTAGCCCTGGATATCCTAGAACTCACTTTGTAGACCAGGCTAGCCTCGAACTCAGAAATCTGCCTGCCTCTGCCTCCCAAGTGCTGGGATTAAAGGCATGTGCCGCCACTGCCTGGCTGAATAATTCTCTTAAGGAAATACAGGAAAATACATTTAAACAGGTAGAGGCATTAAAAGAGGAAGCAAACGAGTATAAAGAAATACAGGAAAACACAAACTGAGGCAATCCTGGAGATGGAAACCTAAGGAAGACAGCAGGAACTATAGACAGAAGCATCACCAACCGAATACAGGAGATGAAAGAGAGAACTTCAGGTGTGGAAGATATGTGATAGAAGTCAATATATAAATCAAAGAAAATGCAAAATCTAAAATCACCATGACACAAAACAACCAGGAAATCTGGGACACTTTGAAAAGACCAAACCTAAGAATAATAGGAATAGAAGAAGATTATCAGCTAAAAGGCCCAGAAAATATCTTCAACAAAATCATAGAAGAACATTTCCATACAGGAAACTTACAGAACACCCCTAACAAATTCAACCAGAAAAGAAAATCTTCCCATCACATAATAATCAAAACACAAAATATACATGACAAAGAAAAATATTAAAAGCAGCAAGGGAAAAAGGCCAAGTAACATATAAAGGCAGACCTATCAGAATCACACCCAATTTCTCATCTGAGACTCCAAAAGCTAGAAGAGCCTGGGCGGGGGTCTTGCAGACTCTAAGAGACCACAGATTATCAGCCAAGACTGCTATACTCAACTAAGCTTTCAGTCACCATAGCTGGAGAAAACAAGATATCCCATGACAAAACCAAACTGAAACAATACCTTTCCACTAACACAGCCCTACAGAGGATACTAGAAGAAAAACTCCAACCCAATGAGGCTAACTATACTCAAGAAAACACAAGAAATAAATAATTTTACACCATTAAAACCAATAGAAGAGAAATACACACACACATATACACTCAATCACCACCAATATAAAAATAACAGGAAGTAACAATCATTGATCGTTATTGTCTCTCTCAACATCAATGGACTCAACTCCCCAGTAAAAAGACACAGGTTAACAGAATGGATGGGTAAACAGAATCCATCATTCTGCTGTATACAAGAAACACATCACAGGAACAAAGATAGTCATTATCTCAATATAAAGGGCTAGAAAAAAAAAGGTTTTCTAAGCAAATGGACCTAAGAAAAAAGCTGGAGTAGCCATTCTAATATCTGATAAAATAGACTTCCAACTGAAAGTAATCAAAAGAGTCAGGGAAGGACACTTCATACTCATCAAAGGAAAAAAAATGATCAAGAGGATATCTCAGTTTTGAATATCTATGCCACAAATGAAAAGGCACCCACATTTGTAAAAGAAACTTTATTAAAATTTAAGTCACACATTGAACACCACACATTAATAGTGGGAGACCTGAACACCCCACTCTCACCAATGTACGGATCATTGAGACAGAAACTAGACAGAGAAATAGTGAAACTAACAGAGGTTATGAAACAAAGAGAACAAGACAAATAATCAACTAAACCAAGATCTGGCTCTTTGAGAAAATCAACAATGATGTTATGTTGTGCTTGCAGAATAGCAGAGCAGCCCCCTGAGAGGCTCTACCCAGCAGTTGACTGAGGTAAATGCAGACAGACACAGACAAACATTGGAGGGAGGTTGAAGACCCCTATGAAAGAGTTAGGGGAAGGATTGAAAGCCTTCAAAGAGATGGCAACCCCACAGGAAGATCCACAGTGTCAACTAACCTGAATGCCCGGGAGCTCCCAGAGAGACTGACCCACCAAAGAGCAGGCACAGGCTGGCCCGAGACCCTCGGCACACATGTAGCAGTGGGCTGTCATGTCTGGCCTCAGTGGGAGATGATGTACGTAATTCTCCAGGGACTTGATGTACCAGGGTGGGGACATGGGGGGACATGGGGGGAGGAGGGGGTCTTCCCTCTCAGAGGTGAAGGGGGGTGGGTGGAAGAACTCTGAGATAGGGCACCAGCAGGGGGCAGCATTTGGGATGCAAATAAATAAATATGTGGAATTTTAACATGTAAAGCAATACCTAGAGGTGTTTATAGCTTTAAGTGCACCTGAGGCCAAAATAGAACAACTTAAATGTAAAAAGCCGGGATGGTAAGAAGTCAGAAAATGCAAAGAACAAAAGAAGAAATAAGGCAGAAAGAAGTCTGTTAACAGAGAAAAATAAAAAATCCAAAATGAATTAAATTGTGATTGAGCTCTCGAATAATATTGATGAGTTTTGCTAGATTGAACATGAAAAATACAAATGATTCACTACAGAATAGAAAGTGAAAAAAAAACTCTAAAATAAGCAGACATACTTAAAAGCATACTCACATCTTGAACAATTATATGCTAATTAGTTTAAAACCTTAAAATACTTTCTTTAAAACAGGTAAAATACACAATTTTCTCCAACTTAGAAAATACCATAATTATCACAATTGAAAATAGAAACTTCAATCGCTAGTGAGAACTACGGACTTTTAAGGAAGACCAAAGCCCTTGTCTTTCCCTAAAGTCCCAGACCAAAGTAGTTTTGTTTTTTTTCTTTTGGTTTTTCGAGACAGGGTTTCTCTGTGTAGCCCTGGCTGTCCTGGAACTCACTCTGTAGACCAGGCTGGCCTCGAACTCAGAAATCCTCCTGCCTCTGCCTCCCAAGTGCTGGGATTAAAGGCGTGCGCCACCACTGCCCAGCTCAAAGTAGTTTTACAGGTGAATTCTCTGAAATCTGAAATATAGAAAAAACCCATGATTTTAGGAGACTTAGATAATCTTTACTCCAGAACAAGGGAGCATGAGTGTAAGAAAGTTAAAGGCATGGTTGCCATTTAAAGATAGTATTAAAAATACAAAGTTAAATAATATTTTAATTTGTATTTGTATAATACATCGCATATCATTAATGTATATTAATAATCATTACATTATAGACTCTTAGCAAGTAGGACATTATCTTAGACAAAGAACACCATTAAAGAAAGTGTTCCTGGGGATGGGGAGACTGCTTGGTGGCTGAGGTGTTTGCTGTACAAGCATGGCGGGCGACCTGAGCTTGGGTTTTCGGCTTCTGTGTTAAGAACAATAGGAAGAGCACCAGGCATCTATCACCCTAGCTCTGGGATGGGGAGAAGAGGCAGGGACAGTGGATTGTGGGGACTCACTGGCCAGCAAGTCTGAAGAAAACAGGGGCTCCAAGTTCAAAAAAATAATATGGGCAATTATAGACCAAGATAGTGGAGGCTAACCCCTGTGCATGTACAAAAGCTGTAGCTCCAAGAAAATATATTCAAAGTCAACCAACTTAACTAACAATGCGAATTTAAAAGAATATATTCTTTATTTTAGGAGAAACAGAAAAAGCATTTAATAAAATTTACGAAAAATAAAGAATGCTCCGGGAATTAGATTTTGAAGAAAATGTAATAACTTTATAGAGGACATTACACTTGATAGAGAAGTTATACATTTCTATCAAATGTGTCAAAAAAAAATTCCAACCTTGTCTTATGTGCCAATTTTAATGACTACTACTGCCACTGAGTAACTTAATATTGGAAACGTATATACATTTGAGCTTATGTGAAGTCATGGGCACCACATGTGTGCACATACTTTAGGAAAAATAATGAAGTAAGAGGCAAAAAAGATTCAAAAGGTAAGAAATAATTGTCATTCCCTTGAATGAGGTAATCTATACAGTAAACCAATAAGACAGTCAGTGAGTTCAAAATAGATGCTAAATACAGTTACAAAACCAACAACATCGCTCTATACCAACAATAACTTCTTATAAACATTTAAAAATTATTTTATTTATTTTCGTTCCAGCCCTTGCCCCCTTCAGTTCCTACCCCTCCACAGTTCCTCACCCATTTCCCCCTCCCCCTTGCCTCTGAGAGGATACTACCCCCCACCCCCCAATATCCTCCCTCTCTGGGGCCTCAAGTCTCTCCAGGATTAGGTACATCTTCTCCCACTGAGGCCAGACCAGGCAGTCCTCTGCTACATATGTGTGGGGGGACGGGGGCGCTCGGACCAGCCCGTGTATGCTGCCTAGTTGGTGGCTCAGTGCCTGGGATCTCACAGGGGTCCAGGTTAGTTGAGGCTGTTGGTCTTCCTGTAGGGTTGCCTTCCCCTTCAGCTCCTTCAATCCTTCCCCTAATTCCTCCATAGAAGTCCCGACTTCAGTCCAGTGGTTGGCTATAAGTGTCTGCATCTGTCTCAGTCAGTTGCTGGTAAGGCCTTTCAGAGGACAGCCTGTCTGTGTCCCTGGGGGCAGCAGACACCCAGAGTGGCCCTCTGATCTGCCCCGGGTGCTTTATAAACATTTTAAAAGATTCTGTTCACAGTAAAATCCCAAGCTCTTAAAAACTAAGGACTAACATATGAAGGCTCATTTAATGGCATTTCTGATCTAATGTCTATATTTGTTTTATGAATATTCATGAAGATTTCAAAATAGTACACTTTTCTATATGCAAGTAATATTTCAATAGACACACCTTAAATGAAAAACAATAAGGTAACAAGAGGAAACAGAAATTTAGAACTCTAGAAAAGGAATCAAGACAATTTGATTAGAGAAATTACTAAAGATGCCCATGAGGTTTAAAACAGATGACTAACCAAGACCTTTGAAAAGAAGGGGAGGGACAGTCATTGAGAATGTGGCTTACCTCAGTGTCACAGGGATACGGGCAGCAGACTTCTGATGGAAGAACCAACAGGTCAGTAAGACAGAGCCGGAGAGAAAACCGCATTCTGCCTCATACCATGTGGGCAGACAGACTCTGTCCTGAGACCTGACTGGATAAATGCTAAAAACGCTGTTAGTCAAAGACATGCAGACTATGTTTTGTGGTCCTGAGATGAGAACAGGCTTTTGAAATAAAACTTCCCCAAGTAGAAAGTGTGAAACTTGAACTGATGGATTTAATGATGTCAAAACGAACCTTTGTGTTTAGCGAAAATGATCATGGACAAAGGTAATGGAGAACAAGTAAAGAGAGACTTGGTAGCTCTAGTGTGGATTTCTCAAAGAGAAAATGCTTGTAGTTGGTGAGCAGAAGAAATAGAAAATCACATCAAGCCAGGATCAAATGCTCAGACACACCCAGGTCTGCAAGAAATACAGTCAAACAAAAATTACAATGGTGTGCCTATGACATCAGTGCACGTCGCGGAGCTGGAGCCCGTGCCCAAGGTTCACCCAGGGTACATGGATCCTCAGGCTCTGTGGACTGGAAGATGGACTGCAGCCGATATGGACAGACATCACTGGCAGTGTCCGGTCAGATCCACAGTATTGACCTCCTATGATCCAGCTGTTCGGATAGTGAATCCAAAGGATGTTGTGGGTGGATATCTAGGTTTCCATCCCAGAGGCGGTAACACAATGCCACATGTCAGGGACTATTGTAAAGGAGGTATGCTGCAGGCCCATGATGCAGGAGCAACATGTAGAGTCCCCAGAACTGGAAAGCTGAGTCAAAACATGAGAAGCAAAAGTATACGTATAGTGCGTCATGATTCTTAGTCACTGAAAATACTCCCCCAAAGGGCAACATTTGTTACAGTAAATAAATATACATGTACACACCGAAAGGAGGGTTTGTGTGGATCCATGAAGACACTGCGCCATGAAATGAGGAATTTGATTGGAGATCTGATGCTGAATTTACTTAGGAAGGAAAGAAGAGAGAGGGGGATAAAAGGAGGGAGAGAAGGAGGAAAGAAACAGTGGGAAGGGACTCTTATTCAGGCTCTCCCACTGAGCCTGTCAGTGCCTCTGAGGGCTGTTTTGTTATCAAAGAGAATGGCAAGGACTCTCCCAGAGAGGCTGGCCTGGGGGAGCTGTTAATGGGATGATGGAAAGAGGAGAACAGGAACCGGACTATTCACAAAAGAGTTCAGGCAGAAGGGGTGTACAGGAACCTGACTGCCCAAGGGGACAGCTAAGACTTAGGAGTGCCACTGACTGCTCAGACAGTGGAAGCAGGGTGACTCCTCACACAGTCAGCACTAGAGACCTGGGTGAAGGTGACTGTGGGCAACCCAGCAGAGGGAAGCAAAGGATAGACCACACAGTACCACAGAGAGAGCGTCTTTTAGTCCCAGCAGTGATGACTCACAATGGACCAGAGGGACAGAAGTATCTAGAGACTTTCATGGCAAAGGAGATATTGTAAATTTGAAGTGAATTGTAAAACAAGGCTCAGAGGTGCACGACCATGAGAACTCTAGTCCCAGTGAGAGGATGGATGAAACTGGTCATGGCCAGAAACACTGTCCATGTGGGACTTAGGTGTCTTGTAAAGTCAGGCTCCTGGAAATGTGTTACAGTAGCTCTCTTATCTATATGTCTAACAGTCTCTAGGTACTGGTGGGATGGGGGTTTCCAATGTGCTATATCTGTCTGTCTGTCTGTCTGTCTGTCTGTCTGTCTACCTACCTACCTACCTACCTACCTACCTACCTACCTACCTACCTATCTATCTATCTATCTATCTATCTATCTATCTATCTATCTATCTATCTATCTATCTATCTATCTATCTTCTGATCTCTGTCTCAATTTAATCTAGCTATCCATCCATCTATCATCTATCTATCTATCTATCTATCTATCTATCTATCTATCTATCTATCTATCTATCTATCTATCTATCTATCTATCTATCTGATCTCTGTCTCAATTTAATCTATCTATCCATCCATCTATCATCCATCTATCTATCTGTCTGTCTGTCTGTCTATCTATCTATCTATCTATCTATCTATCTATCTATCTATCTATCTATCTATCTATCTATCCATCCATCCATTCCTCTATCTTCTGTGTGAGTATGGATGTGGGTAATCTCTTGTTTTTTTTCCTAGAAGTAAAGGCATTTAGGTTTTTCTTTTTCCTTCTGTCAGATCTCCACATTCTAAGCAAACCAAGTTCACCTTAATAATTCATTTTAATTATTCACATTGCTGATCTTAAAGGACCAGTAAGTACTCAATGTGTCACCATGGAAACCAGCCTAAGCTGGGGTGTGTCCCATCGGTTTCTTGTACCTAAAATCCTCGTTCAGATTTAAGTGTCAAGATGAGAAAACCTGGCAAGAGCAAGGATGAGCTACATGTACCATCCAGAGACACCAGGACACCCGAGGAATGTCACACAAGAAACTGACCTTCATGGTCACTTCATGGGTCCCTCAGACTGCTCCTCCTTCCAGACTAGGTAACAAATAATTCCTTTTGTGTGCCTGCTTTATCTTTTTCATGATGTCTATGAAACATTACCTGTGACAACCTGTGAGGATCCATCCTTACAGATTCCTATTATGGTACATTAAGAACGAGCTAGCCCAGTGCCTTGGGCAGAAAACCCAGGAACTAGCACAGGTAGGGATGGATGTCTGTCTGTTTGTCTGTTTGTTTGTTGTTTTTAAGCAACTCAGGAGTGATGAATGTGCATTGTTGAAGTTTATACGAAATATACACACTCTTCCTCCCAGCTGGATATTAAAAAATATACTGCTAAAATTTATATAAAGTACTGAAATGTATCATGTACTCAGCTCTATGTGCAATATACTGTCATGACCCTTCTCTGTGCACAAAGATATTTAGGCTCTTGGCCTTCCCATGCCTTCCTTCTGGTTAGTTCTAGAAGGTTGTGTCCCGATAACTGCTCAGCATCATGATCACAGTTGATGAATGAATAAGCCAATGGCACCTGGATGGCTATCTCTCTCTTCAGTGGACTCTGAATGTTCTATTTCTGTCTAGATTACCAGCACAGGAACAGTTCAGTACAATATACAGGATGCCAGCTTGGGGTTTACCAGTTAGGGTCTGCACTGATTACTCCTCTTGTTATTGTCATGAAATACCCGACAAAAGTAACACAGAAGGAAGGACTTACTGTGTCTCACAGTTGGAGGGATACAGTCTGTCATGGCTGGGAAGTAGGCAGTTACGTTGAGTACCAAGGAGAGAAGCAAAGAGAGATGAGTCCTTGACTCTGTTTCTTCTGCTTCTGTTTTTATCCAGGCTGGACAGCAGTCCATGAGATGGTGTGGCCCATGTTCAAGGTGGGTCTTCCTCAGTTAAAGTTCCCTGGAACACACATCTAGAGGCATGTCTCCCCATTGGCTTCAAATCTAGTCAGGTGGGCAGTGAAGACTGATCCTCACAAGACCCAACAACAGAAGAGCATTCAAACAGATCTGTAGGACCACACCATAGAAGGACCCTTTGCTGTGACAACATAGGAAGGATTAATATGAGAATAAAATCGAGATCTCCAGGCATGTAGCTTACCCACTAACAAGCTTACCCAGTGGGCAGGAAGTCCTGAGTTCTACCCCCAGAACCTCACGAAATGGGCATTGTGGTGAATGCCCATAACCCCAACACTCAAGAGACAGAGGCAGGAGGATCACAAGTTCACCGTCAACCTTGGTTATGTAGTAAAGCTTGAGCCAAAACTTTAAACAACAACAAACTTAGGTATATCTTTCAGGCTACCCTATTTCATTTTAAAATAGTCACTCATGTATCTGTATTCACATGTACATGCATGAGTCTATATGCACCAGTACATGCAGGTGTCCCCAGAGGTCAGAAGAAGACATTGGCTTCCCTGGAACTGGGGTTACGAACAGTTGTGAGCCATCTGGTGCGAGTGTTGGGGACTGAACCCGGATCCTCTGAGAAGGCAGTAAGTGCTCTTAACCTCTGAGCCGTCTCCTGAGCCTCCTGTTGTGCAATGCACACAGCCTTCCCTCTCTTCCCTCAAAGACCAGTGAAAACCTTGCGGGAGCT
Source organism: Tokudaia tokunoshimensis (assembly GCA_036184795.1). Classification (NCBI taxonomy): domain Eukaryota; kingdom Metazoa; phylum Chordata; class Mammalia; order Rodentia; family Muridae; genus Tokudaia; species Tokudaia tokunoshimensis. The sequence continues at coordinate 31,031,609 of BTHU01000014.1, forward strand.
GTTTCTGTGAGCTGCGTTTGGACACCATATGTGACAGAACCATTTTCCTAAACTCTTTTCAGAGCCAAGTGTTCCTTCCCTCCTTACCCTGTGCCAGCATTTTCAGAAGTCCCCATCCCTTTAAAGGACAATAAATGTTGATGTTTGTGCTGCCTTAGATGAGTTGGGTGGCATTGCTTTCTTTCTCCTCTGCCTCTGCTTTCTAATTCTCTACTGTGAGGGCATCTGTGAGAGGTCAGAGCCCCACTTAACCAGTTATTGCCCTTGAGACTTTATTCCTGACATCCCACATTCTTGTGACTTCTTCTATTAAAGGAGTTTTCCTTTGTTTAGTAATCCCCATCCCCTCATTCAGCTAGTTGCTGGAGGGAGAGGCAGCCATTCTTACTAAGGTTGGGCAATTTGAGGGACTAAGGCTTCCTGTCAATTGCTCCTACTTTGGAAGTTTCTCCTCTGAGACTGCGGTCCAACGGTAGTCAGGGTTGCAAGGATTGAACACAGGACTCCAGGCTTCTGCGTGCCAAGGCTGTTGCTACCTTGACAGAACTCCACTGAAAAGACCCAGGGTCCTCCCTCCAGTAATTCCAAGTCCTTTGTTGTAACAGGATATTTACCGCTAACAAAAGATAGTTTTATTGCTCATTGTAAATAAGGGGGGGGGATACTATTAAAAGTACATTGTGTCTTTTTCTTCTAGAATGATGATTTCCTGGTGTGTCCTCTGCATGTTGGAGTGCTTTTGCTAGAAAGAAAACCAACGGGGCACATGCTGCTACCAACTGTCAGAGACAGTAGGCTGTGCTAAGATCGCCACCTAGTGTCTGCCTTTGACATTGCCGCTCTCCTAGATCAGGGCAAGCCGCAAGGGTTTCTTTTTCCTTGCCTGCTGGGTGCCTAGTTGATTGCCTGTTTGGATATTTGTTGTGAAGTAGAGTTTTCTGTGGTCTTAGCTTTAGTTAGTAGCACGGCGCATGCTCTTATTTTCAAGATGAAGGCTGAATACTGACTTGGTCACGTCGGTTTTAAGAGAGTGTTGACATGACTCCATGCCCCTGCAGGGTGGTCCTTCAGGCCCAGGTTTTACATCTTCCAAGAAACTACAGTTCTCTTTCCTTGGTTATGTTTGTGCGGACCCATGGCGGCTCCATTTTTGTGTGTTCAAGACTATGAATGTGCGTACTCTTGTCTCTCTAGACTATACATGGCTGCCCACTTGCTTCTCTTCTGAGAGCAGGCAAGCTTCAAAGGAAGTGACTAGTGTCTGGGTTATGCCCTGAAAGGAGAAAATTCTGCTGCTTCAGTTAAATCAAACGATCGAACAAATGGATGAATGGATGAGTGAATGGTTTCAAAATAAGATTAAAGGCAGGGCTAATCTTTTTTTTTTCTTTGCAACTCCCAGTTTTCTGCTAAGCTCAGTAAAGTATTCCATCTTGAAATAGCTGAATTAACAACTATGTAAGCTCTTGGCAGGACAATGAAAGCCGTGGTTTGAGGGCACAACCCCTAATTCAAAGGCGAACGATGCTTTGATGCTGGTTAGGATCGAGGTGCCTTATAAATGAGAGTCCCTTCTCGGTCTGGCAATTTTACAAGGTGGATCAAAACTGGTTTTCCTCTTATACCTGTTAAAACATCTGCACACTCGTTGAGAGAAAAGACCCAGGAGAGGGGCGGTAACAGGACAGAGTATACAGAGAAAGAGAACTTTCTAGACCCACAGCTGACTACACTGCCTGAACTTAAAACATTTAACCTTCTCCTCCTCCTCCTGCATTCTTCTTGTTTTCTTTATTTTATTTTTTTAAGAGAGAATGAGGGTGAGGAGATGGGTGGAGGGTTTTTAAAATGAGGGTGAGTATGTATGTGTCTCTGTGTTGTGTGCAGCATGTGTGTACACAGCATGTGTGTAGGTGCAGCACATGTGTCTGTTTGTCGTGTGTGCGTGTGTGTGTGTGTGGGTGGGTGGGTGGGTGTGGGTGTGGGTGTGTTGAGGTAGACCACATGTATGTGTAACATGTGTATATATGTTTGCATGTGTATCTATGTGTGTAGGTGAGCATGTGTATAGAAGTCACAGGTTGACAATATTTCAATATTTTTCTTAGTTTCAACCTAATTTTAAAATGGTGTGTGTGTGTGTGTGTGTGTGTGTGAAACATGTGTATGCCTGGTGCCCATAGAAACCAGAAGAGTGACTTGGGTGGTCTGGAACTGGAGTCACAGGCAGTTGTAAGCTCTCTGCTGTGGGTGCTAGGAACCAAGCCCGGGAGTGCTGCTGAGCCACCTCTCCACCGCCCCCGCTCATCCTCCTCGTTTTCAGACAAAGTCTCTCTCTCAAGCCTGAAGTTTGCTGTTTCAGCTTGACTGACTAGTGAGCCCAGGATCTATCTCTCTCTCTCTCTCTCTCTCTCTCTCTCTCTCTCTCTCTCTCTCTCTCTCTCTCTCTCTCTCTTCTTCTTCTTCTTCTTCTTCTCCTTCCTCAAATGCAAAGTTATAGATTCATCTACCACAACCTGATTTTTCTTTTTTAAAACTGTTTATCAATCTTTCTTATTTTTTAGAGATTTACTTTTTATGTGCTTGGTGTTTTGCCTACATGTGCGTCTGTATGAAGTGCCAGGTCCCCTAGAACTGGAGTCACAGACAGTTGTGAGCTGCTGTGTGGCTGCTGGGAATTGAACCCGGGTTCTTTGGAGAAGCAGCCACAACCATAACCTGATTTTTTACCTGGGTGCTAGGGATCTGAGCTCAGGTCCTCAGGCCTGAGTGGCAATCACTTACCAACTGAGCCATCTCCCAGGCTCCTAATTGTCCTATTTCTGTGTCCCTGTCTGAAGATGTGGTACAGGACTATAACCTTCTCTGCAGGACATGTGGCCCCACACAGCTTTGCCTGTGCCTCTCAGCACCCAAGGCCTCCAACCCAGAGAGAGCATTCTCTTGGTCTCCCTTGGTTTAACTAAGTCTGTCCCTCCTCTTGCATCTTCTTTGGCATTAGCAGAGCTCTGTCCTTGGGAGGAACCATGTGCCTAACTTAGAAAGGCCAAAACAACTTCAGATTTCCCAGCTTCCCATGCAGGTAGACATGATCAATTTATTGGTGAAAGATGCAGAAGTTGTGTGGACCTTCCTAGACAAATTCCCTTGTGTGTATCTGGGGCAGGGGAGACCTTGCTGTTCTCACTCTTGTCTAAAACTTAAGATGTGATGGATGGATCTCTAGCAGCTTTTAGTTTCCACAAGGATCCGGGAGCTGTTTAAGGTCACCATCTCCAATGCGGATCCACCACCTGCCAGATTCTTTGTAACCTAAGCAAAACAAGACCCCCTAGTTCCTCCAAATATCTGTTCAGAGGAGGCTTTTGCTTGGAGCTTATGTTAGCTAATTATAGGGAAGAGCTGGGATAATGAACTAATAGAGAGAAAGGTTTATTTTGGCTTACACCTCTGGAAGTTCCTGTTCACAGTTAGTTCCCTGCATTGGGCCCATGGGGAAGTACTGCATCAGGGTGCAGTCAAACTGATCACCACAGGCCAGGAAGCAAAGGAGAGAGGAATGGAGTCTGTGAGAGCACCCTCCCCCATGAGCCCATGTGTCAGTTACATTTGCATCTCTGTGTGCAACATGACTTCATAGAAGCAACTCAAGGGACTCAACTGGTCTTGGCCACACAGTGAAGGTGTGACTGTAGAAACAAAGAGTAGATCAGACACAGGACTAACCCTCCTGGCTACCTCCCAGCCACCTCCTACATGTAGCTGCTTGGTCCACACCCTGGAGTTCCTATCCTCTCTCAAACTGGCACCACCATCTGGGAGTCACACAGTTAAACACCAGAGGCATACGAGGGATGTAAAACACCCACTCCTTCCCAGGGGCCTCCCTGAAGGTCTCCAGCTCTTCTCAAGAGTTCCAGTTTGGGAGCCAGGCCCCTAACACAGGAACCTTTGGGAGAACATTTCAGATGCACCCTGCAATAGAGCTGAACACCGGCCGTAACCAGCACAAGGCCCTTAGTGAAACTCACCTGTGTTGGTTTAAACCAGTGGTTCTCAACCCGTGGGTTGCAAACCCTTTGAGGGGTCCTGTCAGATATCCTACATATACAATACTTCATAACAGTAGCAAAATTACAGTTATGAAGTAGCTACAAGATAGTTTTATGGTTTGGGGCTCAGCACAACATGAGGAACTGTATTAAATGGATTACAGCATCAGGAAGGCTGAGAACCACTAGTTTAGAGCCTGCTTGACCTTCATGGTTAACAAAAAAACACCAGTTGCTAATGTTAGGGAAAAGGAAAGGCATAGAACTGATAAGCCCTCAGCTGCAGGAGGTAACGGGCTGGTCTTTTTTTTTTTTTTTCTTTCTTTTAAAGGAGAATTCTTTGTGCAGTGCCTACCTGGAGCCAGGAATAACATTAGCAGGGTTAGTGACTCGGTGAGAGCTGAGGTCCACTCTTCGGAACAACACTTGAGTCAGCTGTAGAGGGGAAATACTCTTTTCAGCTTAAGATGATTGGCCCCATGGGCAATATTTGGCAAAATCTCATGATTCTGATGGGCAAGAGTCGAGAGGCCACCGGAATACAATGTCAACTGTAAAATCAGGTGAGCTCGCACAGTCACTCACGGGTGACCACGTCTCAGAATCCTCTTGCCAGCGACAGTTAAGGATGTGAGACTCAGGGATGCTCAGTGGGCTTTGATGCTGTTCTTGCTACCGTTTGGATGAGACCATTTTAGTGGTGAAGCTTCCTTCCTTCTGTGTAAAATGGGTGCACACATGGTGCAGAATTTGGGGGTAGCCGTAGACTAAATGAGGCTGGCTCATGCCTTGCCCACATGTAGGTGCGTAATATAACACAAGTGTGATTATAAAGAAGACTCCAGGGCAACAGTGCTCTTAGAGCCTGCAGATTGAGCGGGTTCTCCCGTAGACATACCTCTGCTTTTCTTCACATCCATAGACATGGTTCCCAGGGAACTTGCTGTCAAGGGGACCCATGCCCTTGGCTATGGCTGTCAGACAGTACCACAGTGGGCAAAGTCAAGGCCCTCCGCTCTCCAGGACTGGCATGGTTGCTCTATTGGCTTAGAGTCAGGTGCCCTTCACTTGTACCCCTCGGCTTCTCATGCCCTAGGTCCTACCTCACACAGCATGTCCTCTCTGTAACCTTTCCTTGGCACTTGGGCTAAGGAAGGAGTGTCTCCTGGGAGAAAAGAGCAATGTTTTAAAACTCTTTTGATTGAGTGTGTGTGTGTGTGGTGTGTGTGTGTGTGTGTGTGTGTGTGTGTGTGAGAGAGAGAGAGAGAGAGAGAGAGAGAGAGAGAGAAAGAGAGAAGGGTTGGTGGTGGTAGGTGTGGTCCAAGGCATGATTTAGTGCATATGTGGAAAAGAGCGGCTAACTTTCCTTCCTCTGTGAAGTCAATATTGTCAGGCGGAGCAGCGAATGCCTTTCCCCGTTGGGTCACCTCTCTGGCCCAAAGCAGGCATACTTCATCTGAGCATTTGTTTGTTTGTTCCCACTGCTAGCCTGTGAGCTCCAGAGAGGCAGAACCTGGTTATATTTAGCATCATTTCCCAATAGTTACTTCACGTGCGTCATTTAGGAGGCGCTGTGGTGACTGTGTGGATAACAAGATGTTCAGTGCTGTGAGCGTCTCTTGCCTTTGGATGGATTCGAGAGAACTTTCGCACCTCTCAGCTACTCCCTTCTAGTTAAATCCCCAGAAAGAGCAAACACAACAGGGAGAAATAGTGCAGCGGTAACAACTTGTCAGTGTGTTCTAAGCACCCGAGACAGATGCAGAGAGAGCCTGACAGTTAAGCAATCGATACAAGTGTCCTATGCACGTGGTAGAAGCCTCGTGTGCATGCCGTGAAGCTGTTGCTTCGGATGAGTTTGGCCAAGTACTCTGAAGACAGACCTCCCTTCCTGAAGATAGCCTCTCTCAACCTCTGCTAATCTTTGCCTTCAGAACACCCCACCCACCCCTCCTATTTCATGAGCATACTGGCGGTTCACAGAGTGTCAGGGTGGAATGGATCGATAGCATCTGCATTCCACCTCAAACAGGATGTCCACAGAGACATAGGGAGGCTGGGCATATAAAGTGGGCAGCTGCTTTCTTGATGGCGAACGTGCATGTGCTCGTGTATGTGCCTGTGTGTGTGTGTGTGTGTGTGTGTGCACATGTGTATGCGTATTCGCTTGTGTGCATACAGCAGCCTGGTGGGAGGTCCTAACTGAGCTCCTTTTCCATCATGGAAGTCACACAAGGTTGAGCTGATATCCCAGTGGGAAAAACCTCTGCGTCAACTAGGTCCAAATTACCACAAGCCAAGTGACCTAAAAATCATTACTAACAATCATTTCCCCCCCAGTTCTGGAGATTAGAAGTGCAAGATGGGGATGTGGCCAGGTTCCCTTGAGACCTTGGTCAGGATGCAGGCTCTTATCTCTCTGTTGTGTCTTCCTGTCACAGAAGGCTCGAAGAGAGCACCCGAGTGTATTTCTCTGTGTGTACGTGTGTGTGTACTCGTGTGTGAGGGTACACACGTACATGTACACATGCTTGTGCAAGGCAGCGATTGATGCCCTACTGTCTTCCCACCTTACTTTGGAGTCACACACACTCTCTTCATTTAACCTGACTGGGCACAGTGAAACCACTTTACTTGCCCACTGACCAGGCTAGATCGGCTGGCCAGCAGGCTCTGCCTTCCCCAGGACTGAAATTACCTCCATGCACTACTGCTCCCAGCTTTTACACGGATACTGAGGATCCAAACTCAGGTCTTCTTGCTTTCAGGACAGTCACCTAGCCATGGGTGTCTTTAGCTCCAAGAACACTCCACACTTGGGCATCCTCATTTGCGCCTAAGGGCCCCACATTCTAATAGCATCAGGTTGGAGGTCTGGGTCTCAGCATACGGACCTGGGGGAGCACAATTGTTCAGTCTACTGTTTATAAAGGCGACTATCAGAGTCATAACAGGCATGCTAGGGAAAACATTCTTCTCTTCTCATCCTGATCCAGTGCTGGGGAATTCTCTATTGCAAAGAGGTCAGAAGGAGAAAGGCTAGCTGTCATCGATGCTTGGAAGCAGACGCCTGTGGATTAACTAGAGCACACTGACCATCCAAGATGCAGATAGTGTGGTTTTAACTACAAAGACCAAATACAAAGCCCGTTGAGCTGATTTGGAGTGTCTTAAAGAAGGCCACCATAAGGGTGGGGTGGACGCTTTGGTAAGAGTTAGTGGGAGCAGTTCATTGAAAACTGAAAAGAATCCATCATTGCATAGGCAGTAAGCTAGCTGCCTTCCTAAACTGGTCCTATGCACGGGTTTGTGTGTACACGTGTATGCTCTGCTCCTTCTCAGTTTTAAGTTGCATCTTGGGGTCGGGCCATTTCATTTAGAGATGAGCACCAAATGTCTGCGCTCAGTTCTCATGGCTGGTCTCGAGTTCAGAAGTCCTTTAGAATATGAACTTGATCCGTGAAACTTGAGTGTCCACCATGGCAGAGCTTTCGGGAAATGGGGCATGGAAGATGTTGGCATCAAAAGACCGGTTTTGCAGATTGGCTCCAAACTCAGGATGCCACACATAGGTGGCACTTGCTGCTGTGACTACCACCTACCTTCCCAGAATCCACTTCCCACACTCACCTGCAAGCAGGTTATGTCACAGCACATATAAAAGAGAGACCTTCCCCCCACTTCCGCCCCCTTTTTTCCTTTGTCTTCCTCTCTCTCCCTTCTTTGTCCCCAGTCAAACCTCTTACACGTGGAACTGCTTTGACCTGGTGTGGTATGTCCAGATGCGCTATTCTAATGCATCAGAAGAAGTCCCTGGAAGAAGCCACGGGTAGGAGCAGGTGGCAGTGTGATTGTACACACGGCAGGGAAGGTGGTCAGCTTCGCAGGTAGGGCTGGGGTTTGTGGATTAACCCTCCGTTCCAGATTTGGCTTTCTGATGCTTCTAGATCGGACTCTGGGGGCTTGGGAAAGGGTTTAGTTCCCCATGGTGCGCCAGTACATTGGTGATCATACAGTGTCTACTCTGCGGGTTTGGCAGAGCCCCCGAGAGAGAGCATTCAGAGGACCTCTTCATTTACGGGATTCTGGAAGTGTGAGATGGCAGACCTGGCTTCGGAGGGAGCCAATCCCAGGGCTTCCTCTTCTCCCCCCCCCCCCGGGCAAACATTTGCCTCTGTGCTCTTAACATGAATTTCGGTCCTTCCCTGGTTTCCTCTGAATTCAGGGACTCGTTCTGAAAACTGCATGGGCCAGGCTGTTACCAACTAGGATGGGATTCATCCACGGAGTTCAGTCTTGGAGACTTGGAGGCCGAGGCAGGAGGCAGATGGGCAGGGAGGGAGAGACAGAGAGAGAGAGCCTTCCCCTCTGTGCTCTCTGCTCCAGGAGGAGTGCTGGGCTCTCTTAGTCCCGCTCCTCCACTGGTGGCTCTGGCTCTACCCCTGACAATGCTGCCCCTTCTCTGTATCCTTCTAGGTCACAAAATGGTAGCCATCCCTGTTGCTAATCTATGATGGTCCCAGTGTTACCTACAAACTTTTAATCTTTTCCAGTTCCACCTTAATTTCTCCCCATTGAGTTACCTATAATGGGGTCTGAGTCTCCAGTTAGGGCCTAATTGTTACAGATTCCCAGGCGATATCCTTCCTCAACATCCTCCCAAAGCCAGCACTGGAGAGCTGAAGGACTGAGTCCCACTAAAACCACCCAGAGTGTCCTCATCAGCCCAGGGCCCAGTGTTCTCCAGTGTCTGAGACCTACACCGACAGCCCTCAATGGTGGCAAAAAGTGGACTGCATCAGGCTTACCTGAAGAACTTTCACATTCAAGTATTTCTGACCTATGGAAATGGCCACTTCATACAATTTGAGCAGTATGGAAAAAATATAGGTGGGGAAAAGATAAGTACATTGCCCCATGATGATTGGTAGCCAATCATAAACCTATCATTTACTCCACAGTCACTATGTTCAAAGTTTCCCAGAGCTCTTTAAATAGAAATACAATGGTATTTTCTCCCACAGTGCCTGGACTGACTGGGGGGGAGGGGCGGGAGGAGGGGGCAGGGGGCGAGGAGTAGTGGTGGTCATTTAATCTTCCAAACAACTTTGCAGTGTATAAGAAGATACCAAACTTGCCAAAGGTCAGTGCAAGGTCATTCCTTGAAGCCAGTCAGCTCAGCCCCGTGACTCGTGAGCTTTGTCCACTCCTAAAAGGTGCTTTGAATCAGACGTACACTACTTTCATTTTACAAAGAAAGCCAAGATATGGGGGTTACTGAATAGCTTGCCCAAAGTCACACAGCTAGGAACAAACTCAGAAAGGATTGAACTCTGTGCCACCGGATCCCAAGCTCCCTTGCCTGTCCCTTCCCTGTCCTTGCTTGCCCCTCCCCCACCTCCCCCCCCCCAGCCTCTAATGTGCGTTTCTCCGGATTCTTCTGTCACTGTGGGTAATGATGTGCAGATCCGCCCATCTTACAAGGCGTCAATCATTGTTTAATCCAGTAAGTTTCCCTCATTACTATGTCTTGAGGCCTTACCTGTATATGGACCATAAAAAGGAAATGACCATGGCTTGCATTAGGACTTCTAACAACACAAGGATTTGGATATCTCTTTCACTTTGTCCGCCACCCAGACTCGGACCTTCTCACTCCCCAGACTTGCATCTAAAATTTGGCATTGAGTAATGGCCTTGCTCACAGTTTATAAGCGTTTTTAATGCTATATTTGCTGCATGCTAAGAAGCATGAACAGCAGACCCCACGTGCGTGCATTCAGTGGTGTTTCAAGATACCATTCACTAAGAGGTTCTTTGGGGCAAGGGTTGTAGTATTTAAATTGGCCACAAGAGGGCTCCATTTCTTTTCTCTCTAGATGTTCATAGTTATAGCAGTTTCTGGGGCCACAGATGTGAAATGCTATTCTGGACACAGTAATTAAACCACATTTAGTGCAATTTACCCAAAATAAGTGAAATGATTTGTTTGGTGGAATAATGAATTCTATCATTTATTTAACCTCCAAATACAAAGAGGGAAGCCTTTAAATAAAATGAATTAGTTTTGCAGAAGATCTTCACTGGAAAATCTCCCATTCCTGTTTGGATGATAACATTTGAGAAACTAAAAACTCCATTTTATATTTCCTTAAACACCACTTCCAAACTCTTTGAGACTGGAAGTCTGGATGAAAACTTCGGAAAACGTGGTAGAACTGGCAAGTGAAATGATCTCGTGACATCATTCAGTAGCGGGCCAGGAAATGAGGAGATTTAATCCGGAGGAAAATCAACTTCACAGGTAAGAGATGGCTGGAGGGTCAAGTGGTATCATCAAACCAATAGCACCACAGGTGCTGGGAAGAGGTTAGAACCATCCAAACCTGGATGCTGAGGGGAAGGACCTTGGCGCAGATCCTTGCAAGTGGGTTTAGTGAATATGGTTCTGTAGTTGTTGAGCACGCAGATGAACACTGTTAATAGCCAGGTGTGGGGGTTTGAATATGTTTGTCCCGGGGAGGGGCACTATTTGGAGGTGTGGCCTTGTTAGAGTAGGTGTGGCCTTGGAGTGGGTGTGTCACTGTGGACGTGGACTTTAAGATCCTGGTCCTACCTGCCTGGAAGCCAATCTTCTCCTAGAGGCCTACCTACAGGTGAAGATGTAGAACTCTCAGCTCCTCCTGCACCATGCCTGCCATGTTCCCGCCTTGATGATGATGGACTGAACCGCTGACCCTGTAAGCCAGCCCCAATTAAATGTTGTCATGGTGTCGGGTCACAGCAGTAAAACGCTAAGACACCAGGTGAAGGGTATCACTGGCAAAAGTTAATGGAGACCCAGCTGTAGGCAGAGGCCTCAAAGGCCATACCTCGGAGAATACAGGATGGCACTTTTGAACCAGGAGGAAATAGCTTAATACTTACCCAACTTTCCCTTTGGCTACTCAGCTGATATTCAGGACACACTTTCTGCTCACAGAATACACCAGCCTTGGGCTTCAGCTGTAGACCCTAACACTTTCTATTTCCTTTTACTACAGTATACGTCAGAGAATCCCTTGGGTCCCAGGCACAGTACTTGTGAAGAAGAAATATGATTTCTCTCACTAAGTGGGACAGACCAGCACCTCCTTCCCTACCTTCTAGTTTATGGGGATCAGAGTCACCATGTGACCAGCTGTTTGTCTCCACATTCACACCAGAAGAGCAGCATTTGTCACACAGTGGAAGTGTTTCTCTATTATGAAAACAGACCTCCACGCCAGAAGAGCCCTCACATCTGGGATAGCAGGCCATCGTTTGTAAAGTGGCTATGAGGTACAGTAGTGAGAGAAGCCTCTCCCACATTCCACTTTGGTCCTGGGACCCAGGAGTTCTGCCTGTGAGGAAAAATGGGCCACTGTTGGTTGATTCTTCAAAATACTTCCGGCACCCAACCTTTGGGGTATTTTCCTCACATTGTGATGTAATGGAGACTCCTTTAGCTGTTTGCTTTCTGTAAGACCCCATGCTCTGTGGACATGAATGTTCATGTGTGCATATGTGCTTTGTGCATGTATGTGAATGGAAATATATCTGGGGTCAGAATCAATATTTTGTGAAATTCTATGCATGTGAAGAAGGATCCTTGAAAAATATGAGAATAGAGAACAGGCTTAGACCAATTTTCTTACATTTATTGCTTCCTTCCTTCCTTTTTCTTTCTTTCTTTCTTTCTTTCTTTCAAGGGAAGAGTATCACAGTGCATGTATGGGGGTCAAAAGAGACCTTGCTACACTCAAGTCTGTCTTTCTACCATGAAGGTTCTGGGACTTGAACTCTGGTCTTTGGGCTTGATAGCAGGTAATTTTATGCTCTGAAACATCTTGCTGGCCATGTGTATGTTTATGTCTATGACCATGTCTATATATTTTATTTAATAAATATTGAATATCTAATATATGTTAAAACATTCAGGACTGGGTAATTTATAATGAACAGAGGTTCTGTTAGCTCATAGTTCTGGAGACTAAGAAGTCTGTGATCATGGCGTTGGCATCGTCTCAGCAGCTGGCAAAGGCCTTCACGCTGTACTGTCACATCTGAGGCAGAGCAAGCAGGTGAGCAGGTAGGGTGGCCTCTCTCCCTCATCTTACAGAGGAGCAAGAGTCATTGGGAATTAACCTCACAACCTCACCTAACCGCAATCACTCCTCAATGGCCCACCTTCAGATTCCATTAACATATCTTCTGGGAGAATCAACCTTCTCGCACGTGAACTTTAGCAAACCTTCGCTACCTGCTGGGGTTTTGTTTGGTTGTTTGTTTTTGTTTTTGTGTGATGTCAGAGAAAACTGCAGCAGAAGAGTGGCATAGATAAGCCATCAGCCCCACCCTTTGCTCTCTCCTGTCTTTACTTGAGGACAGGTGATAGGCCAAGGTCTTTCCTGAAGGTGGGTCAAGTTTCCACCATGTCTTCATTTCAGCTCGCAGTCTGTCAGGAAGAAGATTAGAAAGGGAACTACAGCCTAGGGTGCCCTTGCATTTTAGACTAGAGCCTCGGGTGCCCTTGCATTTTAGACTCATGTTGGTTTGACTTGACCTGCCTTCAGCTTTTTCCTGGGATCATGATGTCATCAAAAGTCCCCTCCCCCATTCACCTGATCCTAATGTCTCTACACATTACATCCATACACAGGTGAATGTAGTCTAAGGACAGAAGCACCCGCCCTGCACTTGCTTTGTGTTGCTGAGGCAGTGGGTTTAGGCTTGATGCTAGCTTTCAAGGTGGACCTCCCTCAGTACCCAGCACCACAATTGGATTACACATTAAGTCTGTCCAGCACTTTGACAAACCTTTAAAGTGCTATGGTAGGATCTGGTGACTCACACCCTGGGCGGGTGAGGCAGTAGGATTGCCATGAGTCTGGAAGCCAGCCTGTACTATATAATGATTTCCAGAACAGCCAAAGCTGCAAAGTGTGCACCTGTATCAAAAAATAAATAAATAAAAATTTAAAAAGTAAATTACAGTGCTATAAAGCCACTCCATTCACCATTTAGGACAGAATTCTAAGAACTAATTCTCTAATTGAGGTCCAAAAGCGACAGTCTCCAGGCCTCAGTCCAATTCTGAATGGCCACTCAATTATGCATAGAACAGAAGCCCCCTCCTTCTCTTTGATTTAATTGACTTTGTCACATGTCAGTAGTTTGCTTTGTGGTTAAATTCTTATCACCCTTATGAGAATGGAAAGAAGAAAATGGAATTATTCTTTAAATGTATGTATTCACATTTCCCCATAAAACGTTTAATAAGGATCTATTGTATACCAAGAGTGGAGCAGGCGTGGAACATCTCGTTACACATGTGTCTGCAGGGCAGGCCAGCCTTTGCAGCCTGGTAGGGTAAAAAGCATGATCAAAAGCCTAATTTCCTGATTTATCACCTCATAAGAAACCCAGGCCATTCTAAGTCCTCCTCTAGTCTGGGGTGTCTGGTGTTACTGTGCCCTCTATCTCTCCTCACTGGGGTCACTTACATGAGGCACTCCCAGGGGCACACATATGCTCTGCACTGCTGAGAACTGAGGGTAGACACAGACTATGCTGTGTGTCAGAGTCAAAGGAAGATAGGTCAGGACAGGAAGCCATGATAATGAGGGACCTGACTGGAGTAAAGACCTGGAGTCCACGAGCTGGCCTGGAGTGGGTGTAGGGTCGGCCTCTCACCCTAGTCCTTAAGCTGTGGCTGCCTCATGAGTACAGAGAGGTCAGTGCCACATAGAAGAAGGTACCATGAATAGGTGCATGCGTCCCTCAAATCCATGTGTTGAAATCCCAGCCCATGTGACTGTCAAGGTGTGTGACATATTACTTAGTAGCCTCATTGCTGTGACAAGAGACCTGGTAGAAACCACTTAAGGCAGGAGATGTTTATGTTGGTCATCATAGGAGTTGGTGCTGGTACTAAGGTCCTGTTTCCCAATTGGTTCTTGATCCATCAGTCAAGACAACAGCGACCAATGATAGGATGGGGCAGAGCACTTATAGTTGCTCAGGAGGATGCAGGCAGAATCAGGAGAGGGGGACAGAAGAAGCGGGGAGTAGCTGCATAAGATAAAGCCAACTAGCCATGCAAGTTTTGGTTTTGAGTGGCCAATGGTCACTCTATCTGATTATGCGCAGGGTGGCAGGAGAGGTTTAGCAGTGCTCTGTCATTGGGTTAGCAAAGGCATTTAAGATTAATTGGCATGTGTGTCTGTGTTTTTCATCATCAGATCTAATATTCTCTGAGCAGGGGCTAGTAGTGTGGCCCTTCCTGGAGTTAAGGCAGAGTAGTAAAAGCTACACGCAACAGGTCACTATGTTAGAGGACTGTACTTCATTGTAATAGAGAAGGCAAACTGGAAGGGCACTGTCTGTGATGGTGGCAGTCTGTGACGGGGTCATTTTCATGTGACACAGGCCAGGAATGTTGAGCAGGGTTGGAACTAGACTTGGGTACAACCTTCAAATGAATGGCCCATGCTCTGATACACAGATGGACTCTTATGGGTATCCTTCCCCTGAGGCACTGACTCTTGATTTCATTCAGGTCCTGCAGTAAGCATTAGGCCTGCTCACAGTCCTTTTTCTCTGCCTTGCATATGGCTAGGTGGACTTCTCTACCCATGTAACACACCACTTGTTTAGTCAATGGAAGGTAAGCAGAGAAGGTCTCCAGAGAGACGTTAGAAGCCAGAACAAGGTTGTCCATGCCCTTCCCCATAACAAGATAACTCATAAGGTCTATGCTAGGATGGAGGATGCATAAACGAGGACCCTCAACAACTTCAGAGAGTAGAAGTCGCCTGTTAATCCACACCGGGCATGTGGCAGGAGCCATAAATAAACTTGGGTTGTATTAAGAAGTTGAAATTTGTTAGTGCAGCATAACCTTGTCTATCCTGACTGATATAAAGTCCCCAAATGTCTGGAGTTGCAGAGAGTGTATACCACAGAGGTCTTTGGATTCTAGCCTCCAGTAAGCCAAGCCAAGAGTCAGAACAGAGTTGAAGTACAGTGGCCATTATCTCCTAGAATTCATGCTGAAATCACCACCATCTTGGCTTCTTCTGTTTTGAAAGATGTTACTAAATTGATCTTTTCTGTAACTGCCAGAGATATGTCACTGCAGTCAGTAATGAAAGAAGGTAATTAGGACTTAGTTCTACAAAGCTGGCTTTTAAAAGAACAGCTAGCTCTCATTTAAGGCTCTGACAGCTCATCTGAGTCTGGGCGGTGGCCCTGGATCACCCTGTGAAATGACAACAGCAAGTAGCTTTCTACAGTGTTGGGGGTATAAGGAAAGTACCAAAGTGTGAAGAGTGACCAGGCTGTGTACTCCTTACTTGTCCTGACACACTATACCCTCAGACTTTATTTCCTGTTAACTTCACAAGAGGGGACCAGGAGATCCCAGTGACTTGGAATTTGGGGATTTGTGACTGGCCACACCAATGGGATCTGTTTGGTTGGAGGAGCTGAGGTGGCAGGTTTGATGCCAGAGGCCTGGCTCTTGAGTCCTTAGACCCTGGATAGGATCCTCTTCATATGCTATAGTCTCTGAGAAATGTGTCGCCAGTCTAACTCTCTTGACCTGCTATCAGCTGGTAAGCATCTCCACAAAATAGCACTTCAACACCTCTCCCCTGGATGCACCTGGGGAGACCCTGGGGATGAAGAGTCGGTGAGGAAAGCTCTCTGACTTACAAGCCTGTGCTCTGTTGGCAAATTGCAGCTCATGGCCAAATCCAGAGCATTTGTCCGGAAGACTTACCAGAAAGCTGCAGTTCCGTTTGTCTGGCCATTCCTTCACTGCAGCCGTTATGGCATGGGAAGTGCAGAAAGGACAGTTGCAAGATCTGCTGTGGTCCATGCAGCCTGACTATATATCTGGCCCTTTACAGAAACACCTTGTAGACCTCTTTCAAGTCTTTCTTGGAACCTGAATCTGAGAATTATTCTCTTAAAGTCCAGTTCTGTGAGACTTCTGGGAATTGTGTTAATGGAGAGAACTCAGGCGACAGGGGACTCACACAAGGAAGAGAGGTGACAGGCAGCTGCTGTGAGGTCACAGCCTATGGCATCTGCCTTCTCTGTCAGTTTAGAAATGGGGTCTGCCTCTTCTAATCTCTGATCCCGGGAAAGTGGGAAAGCAGAGGTGGTTCCCATCATGGTGGCTGGTCCACCATCATGGAAACCAGAGCTCCCTGACCATATGCTACCCACACCTCTCTTCCCTTATTGTTCCGGGAGGTGCTTTGCCTCCTAGGTGACCAGAGTCTGATGAGGTACACAGGTGCTGGCTTTATCTCCTTAGGTCCTCTGGGTTTTCTGCTGACAGCAGGCAATTTTATGCAAGCTACAAGGAAACCTTTTGCTGCTATGTCTCCCCACAAATAAAGGGGACAGTACAGGAGTTTGTGAGACTCCCTTGATTTTTACAGAGGAGATGTGAGAAGTCAAGGATCAAGCCAGACAGGAAGCTCCCATGTGCCAGCAGCATTCCCACAAAGATGTATCCAGTGCCTTCCCACTGAAATGCCCAGGCTACCTCACACAAGCAGTGAACCCTGGCCATATAAGCGATCCAGCAAGTCACTTGCCATAAAGCCTATGATCTTCTAAGAAATGCAATGACTTGGACCTCAATCTTCACATGGATAATGAACTGAAACCTTCTATAGGGTGCAATCACTCAGGCTGACACTGTGACATCATCTCACAGAGACCTGGCCAACTTTAGCATCAGTGGTGCCTCTCTGACAAAGCCATCTTGGACAAGCAGTGGTTCTGGGACCTCTATGTTGGGGTCTCAGAGAAGGGGTCTTCCACAATCTGTCATTCAGTTCTCAATGGAGAGGGTAGGGAAATCATACAGGGCCTCGCATCCTTCCTCCTGCTTCAGTGTTGTCATGGAAACATCTTCAATTCATCTCAGCAAATATGGGCAGTGTCTGAGGAGCAAGGCATGTCCCTACAGAAGCTGGAGGGATGGAGCTGCAAAGATGACTGTGACGTGGATGCCATTGCTCTCGGAGCCACAAATCAGAGACAGGAGTAAGGAGACAATCCCTGAAGTAAGATGGACAGGAGGGGTCCATAAAAGGAATCACAAAATGACATGTCTGGGTTTACATCTTACCTCAGCCGCAATAGGCAAAATAAATGGTTATATTCATTAATTAATTCATCTGAGAAGTATTGATTGAAGACCCAATGGGTACCATATCGCCAAGAATCAAGGAGGCATGGATAGCTTAACTTAAAGGAGGTAGTCTTGCTTGTTCTGGTGGAACATGTGCTAATGAAAAGACAGATACTATTACGTGGAATGAAGAAATCAATGCAGTTTCTGGGGGTGAGGGGGGGCTAAATAGACATATGGGCAAGATGGCTTAACGTGGTGGCGAACGAAGAGTGAAGAGTGCCAAGTTAGGAGAGTGGTGGGAGTGTCCGATAGGGTGATGTGCACGATGGATTTCAGGCTGGAGTGTAGCTCAGTGGGAGTCGGCATGCTCAGTGTTCCTGGGTACTCGGGATCCACCCTCACCTGGGTTCTATTTCCAGCGCCAAGTTCATGCGCACAAATTACTTATCTCAAAGCCTAGCTGTCGGGAACTGCTCTTCACTATTATTTAATAGAATATCAAACCCCGGGCGGGGGGGGTCTGTCCTGATGGATTTGAAGTGAGCACTGGGTAGGGAGGGACCAGGACTTTACCCAACTCTTGCCAAAGAGTAAAGTTCCAGAGAGCAATTGTATGGTGGATGTCGTGGTTCCTACATGTCCCAACAGGTATTTTTCTTGGATGTTTACCACATTTAATTAGAACAACATGAATGTCTTTCTCTCTTCTAATCTACAGATTGTAAAAAGATAAGGACAAGCTCCCTTCTCTGGTATTTAAGTAAGATAATGGCATTTCACATCTTGCATGAGTGAGGCAGAGGCAGGAAGTACAGTGTGAATCCCAGACTGTTTGAAAGGAACAAGTAATGGACCAACCATGTGAGAACCTGGGTTGCAGGGAGAGAAGTGTGTGGATTGAGATAGACCAGCTAGGACAAGTGGCCTGAGATCATGAAAATTTGATTCCAGATCACACTGGCACAAAGGTCTGTGGGAAACTGTTTCTGCTCTTTCAAATGCCCACAATGGGAGGTGAAAAGAAATTGTGGCCTCTGGAGCACATTGTGGGTATGTGACCAGCTTGCTGTGGCTACCATCACACTGTCCAGGACCCTAGAACACTTAGTTTACTACATACAAGAGCAGACTCCTAGAAAACATGTCTGCTTAGATTTTAATCATAAAAGAAGATATGTACTTGGTACTTATGACATTCAGGTGTTTTTGCTAGGCATTTTTGTTGGTCTTGGTAACATCCCTACAACTAAGAGTTCTTACCACTCTTGTCTAAATGTGGCAGTCTGAGGCTTAAAGGTGCTATGTAAATGACCCTGTCTAAGGTCATATAGGTAGGAGCTGGCAGGTCAGTCTGTTTACACTCTTGGCTCAATCTTTTTATGTCTCTCAGATTTATATGGTAAAACCCTAACTCTTGGGGTGATGGTAGGAAAAAATGGTGCTTTAAGAGGTGACTGTGTCACGAAGGTGAAGCCCTCTGAGAATAGTGACATTCCACAAGACTCTGAAGAGGAAACTTGCTTCTCCTGTGCAAACACAGCTGAAAGACATGATTTATGAAGCAGGGGAGGTCTTCCCTAGATGCCAAATCCTCCAGTGACTTGAGTTAGGACTTCCAAGCCTCCAGAACCAGGAAGAAAAAGATTTTTAAATAAGGTATTCAGTTTATGATATTTATTATATCAGCTTGCACAGACTACAAGACTACTTCCCATCTGCCAAATTATGTTTAATTATTGACTTAGCCCTCATCTTGGCAGTAGAGGCAGAGTCAAGGATTGAGTACCCATGCTTCCTTTGGGAATGGCATAGTCTGGATAGGAAGAGAGTGATTCAGTGGGTGGGAGGAGAGGCGGGGTGGGCATGTCCCTGTCGTGGACCACCACTTGAGGAAGAGTTATGGAGGGTATTGATGGTTAAAGCAAGGCTGTCTGCAATGATATGGATGGTAGTCTCTGCTAAGGTGTGTCTAATCCTAACTCCTGTAACACATGAATGGCATCTTACCTAGACCAGATGTAATTAAGTATTTTGTAATAATGAGCTCACACTAGAATATCTAGAGAGGCCTTCCATCTAATGCCAAGAGATCTACAGGACAGATAGACAGACGAGGAGGCTTACTTAAAAGGGGCAAGAAAGTGAGTCACCCTAGAGCAGTGGTTCTCAACCCATGATCCCTTTGGTGGTCAAATGACCCTTTCACAGGGGTCACCTAAGACCACTGGAAAACACAGATATTTACACTATGATTTATAACACTAAGAACATTACAGTTATGAAGTAGCAATGAAAATAATTTAATGGTTGGGGGGTCACTACAACATGAGGAAATGTATTAAAGGATCACAGCACTAGGAAGGCTGAGAACCATTGCCCTAGAACCTACAGGAAGCATGGTGCTGCTCCCACACTTATGTCGGACTTTGGGCCTATAGACCCGGGAGAGTAGGTTTCTGTTTAAAGTCATCCTGTTTGGGCCACCCTGTTTTAATGGCCTCCAGATATTAATATCATGTACTCAGTCATGTGAGATGACTCCATACAGTCTATTTTAAGCAGCATAGAAGTCCACATAAGAAACAAAGAGGGCATTTATCTACCTGAAGTGAATCTCCTCTTTGCTCAGAGTGAAATTTGCTCCACAAAGGAGTTACTTTCTCTCCCATGCAGCTGACAGCTACAGAGCTTGGGTGGGAACTACTTGAAAAGCGGAAGCAATATCCCTAGGTGAAATGCTCCATTTAAGACCTCATACATGGCAAAAGACACTAATAGCAGGTCACGGGGCTAGAGGCTCTGAGTCCATAGCATCTGATCATCCCTAGGTGTTGAAGCTTCCTGGGGCCAGGTAGAATTCATGGGTCCAAATAGCCACAGGCTCAATAAATAGTGAGATATTCCAATGGTACCAAGGACACTCCAAGAGGGGCAAAAAAAACAAAAAAACAAAAAACACCATAATTGATTCCATTTTAGAAAACCCTCCCCTCTTCCAGCCATTTCAGTCCCAATGGTCCTGTGGAGTATCCACCAGTTGCTCCTTCTCCAATGTGAAGTCATGTCCGCTGACTAAGCCTGCAGGCCAACTCTTCTGGTCCCTACCCCAAGCCTGCTCCCTTGATGTAGTTTATCTTAAAGTATGACAAAGACTTAGGATTTTTTAGCTTCTCTGACAGGACAGGGTGGCCTTGGGATACAATAACACAGACCAGTTGTGTAGTCCTATCCTGAAGCTCCACAGGAAAAACTCTCCATCCCTGAACCCTGCTTCTTTCCCAGGAGACAGTAACGTTTCCTGTTTGTGTTCATGGGGTCAATGTATATGAAGAAGCCGAAATAATTGTGAAGGAGACATGAACTCAGGAGTCTTGGGCTACAGGGTCACTAGCAGAAGGTACCTGCCTTTGATCTTGCAGGGAAGTAGATTGGTTTGCTAATGCCACCAAACAAAAGACCACAGACATGGTGTCTCAGCATCAAATGCATTTTCTCACAGGTTGGAAATGTGAGATCAAGTTGGAAGCAGGTTTGGTGTCTTCTGAAGTCTTCCTATCCTCTTGCTATGTCCCCTTGGGAGTCTTTACACACACATGGCCCTGATGTCTATGTGCTCAGACTTATTCTTTTGATAGGGACAGCAGTCAGAGTGGGTTAGGGCTGAGTTAATAGGATGTGTCTGCTTAAGTAGACCATGAGATACCCTCATATATGACCTTATTCTGGAGTTCCTTGGGAGGCTACTTCTGGATTAGCTTGGCATTCACATTAGGAGACTGAGGGAAGCTGATTTCTCATCCAACCAATTGAAACCCTGAGACCAATAAAAAGCTTTTCTCTCCTCTGAGTAAGAAAGAATTCTTCCTGACTGCAGGCCTTTTCTCCAGGACCTTGGCCTTTGTCAACCTTGGAACTCTCATGGAAATATCCTTTCTCCCTAAGCCTTTACCTGACAGCCTTCAGGCTTCCAACTACACAATTATTTCTCTGGAGTATCTGGCCCTTTGCTTGGGCTGAAGCTCTCCTGTGAGCCTCCCAGGGTCAGTCTCCAGCTGACCCCGCAGCTCTTCAGCCTTGAGGTTTTTCTGGTCTCCCTAACTGTCTAAGCCAATTTTCTGAAGTGTGTCTGTGTGTGTGTTTGTCCCCTTGTGTCATGGATGTGCACCATTGTTTCTCTTTCCCTGGAGAATCCTGATCAACTGAGCGCCGACTCAAGAGTCTTTTAATGTGATCACCTGGGTTTCCAAATACAGTCCCACTAGTGGATAGTGGGGACTATTGGGTTCTGATACATGAACTGGAACAGAATCCAGCTTGGCTCCGGATGGCCATCAGATAATCCTCTCTGCCCTTGGCATTGCTCTTTGCTGCAGAGGGTGTGCTCGACTGCTGACTTAGGGTGGAAACTCACTAAGTTGACTGGCCCATGAGAAGATGAGAAGGTGTTGCAACTCTGTTCCCCCAGAGCATGCTATAGTTTCTCCTATTTTCAAAGGATCATGGAACCCAGACTTGGGCTAATGTGGATATCAATGATATCAAGGCTAACTTGGAGGACTCTCCCCACCACACCTTAGTTTGTGTACTTCCAGTTGATTTTAAAATAATGCCATTCACCCTTGCTGTGAAAGTCATCCAGTCAGGGAGGGGTCATTGGCTTGGAGTGGGGGTGGGGTAGCCCCACAGCCCCAGAACTTTCCAGGTGAACCTACTGAAATGTCCTGACTGCTACCCAGCCAAGGTCAACTCCTAATCTGGAAGAATTAATGCAGCAATAATTGGGCCATATTCAGCAAGCACTAATTTCTTTCACTATACCAAATCAAGCCGCACAATGGCTTCGAAATAAGCATGCCATTCCCAGGAGGTTGAGTCCCCCACACCAGCAGCTAGATCCTGAATAGCTCTGGAAGGGTCTGGGTGGCCCAGCGATGGGACTCTGTCCTCAGAGTGATCACTTTGGATCTGACTGGGCCCGGCCATGTTTTAAAAGAGGAAGAAGAGGCTGAACCTTGTATCTGGACAGCATCCAAGGATGGTCCCACAGGAAAGGCCCTTTCCAGGAGTCTTTGTCTCCACAGCAGGTGCAGTGCCTGTCATTCTTGTCAGTCTTGTTGAGGGGAGCCTGGAGTGCCCCTGCAGAGTCACTGGCGCTAGAGGCCCTGAGAGAGTACATTCAAACGCCCCTAGGTCAGCTGGCAAGTCAGCCCCAGAGGAAGTATCTAACAGACTCTCACATGCAAGCAAACAGGAAAACCAAAGAGTGGAGGACCAGCGAGCCAGCCTGCTCATCTTTGCTGTGTCTGTGGAGGAGGCTGCAGATCTCAGAGGCTGATAGGCAAGGATGGGCCAGATGGGTGAGTGATGCTAAGTATGGTGTGTGCGTCTGTGTGTGTGTGTGTGTGTGTGTGTGTGTGTGTGTGTGTGTGTGTGTGTGTCCCTGCATGCACGCGTTGGCTCTGCAAGTACAATGTGTAACTGCCTGGTGGGGACTGGAGATGTCCTGTCATTCTCACTAGGAAATGCTCTATGTAAAGTCACAGAGGTCATCCTTTCTCTGCCCTCTTCCCTCCCACACATGCATGCTTACATACATGCATATGTCGTGGGCATCCCTCAGGCCAAGCCCTAGGATTGGTGCTGGGGAACAGCTCAGACATAGCTCTTGTCTTTATCCTCCTCCTCTGCCTCCTATGTTTCTCCCTATCCCCTCTAGGATTAATATCTATATGACTTTCGTGAGGAACTTAATATTTTGCCCAGTGGAATCACTGCTTCCGAACCTCTCATTAACTCTCCAAGTAAGCACGTCAGGATAGAATCCGACGTATCTCTCCCATAACTTCCGTATGCACACAGGAGGCTCTCCCCCCTTGAGATGCAGCTCCCTCATTTGTTGCCTGACACCCTGCTCCCCGGGAGCGGCTTATCCACCCACAGGCTTATAACATCAGTGTCTTATAAAGCTTCTTCTGAATTCCCTCCTCTTCCTTCCTCTGCTGATCCTGTCAATCAGGATGAAAGAAATTAAGTTGTGTGGGTCTGGACATCTCCCTGTGGTGCTGGCTCTTAGCCTCGGAACTGTGGGCAAGCTGCTAAGTCTTCACGTTGCCTGGGTCTGAACTCGGATGCAGAGAGCCATGCAGGGTGAGACTTCCAAGTCGCCTTCCATTCTCAGGAGCAATGACACTGTCCATGGTGCACTGGCTATACACTGCACAGCTTAGCTCAGGGGCCGCCCTCCTGCTCATGCCCCAGCCATGGGCTCTATGCGGAGCTGGGGTTTGTCCCCGTGGAAGAAGGATTTTGCTGCGATACCTGTACCATGCTGTTGGTCCTGAGGGCACACCTGTGTAGAAAGGGCACCTGTTTTCAAATTCATAGAGGAGCTATATATGTCAACTCTGATTAGAACAAAATTACAAACCGACTTTTAAACTTTTTTTTTTTTGTAAAAAATTGTTAGTTTCGGGGTTGATTTTCGAATCATCATGGAGTTAGTGCTATTTCTTTTCTGTTGGATCCCAGGCCTCATTCTTGTGTGTCTGCTAGGCACCTGGGACTGTAAGAGGGGGTTAGCGTACCCTTATCTTTACAGTGGTGAGCTATTCCTCTTACCACAATGACTTTGGCCTTGGCAATGTGATGTTTTGGTTAACAGATTGTAGGCAGCCAGGTATAGTAATAGTGCACTTTTATAATCCCAGCACTCGGAAGGCCTAAGCAGGTGGCTAGCTTTAGGATAGCTTAGGCTACATAATGAGCTCAAGGCTAACCTGAGCTACATATTGAGAACCTGTCTAAAAACAAACAGGAAATAAAGTCAATAGAGTGATAACGTGCCAGTTATAAACTGAGGCTACATGAGTCATGGTTCATTCTACCAGTTTTAAGACAGAATGGGTAAGGCAGAGTAACTGACTGCAGCCAAACCCCAGCGAACAAACACATGCACGTGACACGGGATTGTTTGTTACACAGCCCTATTACAGTAACAGCTTCTATATTGCGGTGGAAAGGGGCTCATGCAACCTAGGTAAGGCTGGAACTTGCTATATAACTGAGGATGACCTTGAACTCCTGGCCCTCCTGCCTCGACTTTTCAAGTGGTGGGACTGCCTCAGTCTACCACCATGCTTAGTTTTGCCTAATTTGAAAATACAAAAAAAAAGTTTTAGTCATGCCCTAAGGTATATTTCTATTCTATAGAAAAGAAAATAATGTGTTAAATTACTTGCATGAACTAATATCTGGTATAGCCAGCATTAACACCCATATTTACCTCATTCCACAGCCTCCTACCTTTCTGCCTTCCTCATGTTGTTTAGGCCACTTGGTTCCTAAAGATAGTTTAAGTAATTAATTAATTGAGTGGTTCATGTGTATATCTATGTAGGGATATGTGCAAGTATACTACATGTATGCATGTTCTCATGCACTACATGTACATATTTGTGTGGATTCATGTGCATATGTACTGCATGTACAGGTTTGTGTGAATGCATGTACATATGCACTGCATGTACTTATTTGTGTAAATGCATGTGCATATGTGTTGCATGTATGTTTGAGTGGATGCATGTGCATATGTGTTGCATGTATGTTTGTGTGGATGCATATGTACTGCATGTACATGTTTATGTACATATGTGCTGTGTGAGCAAGCCAGAGGTGTCGTCCTCTAACACTATCCACTTTACTCTTTTGAGACAGGGTCTCACTGCACCAGAGTCCATTCACTGAGCTAGGTGGCCAATGAGTGTCAGGAGATCTGCCCGTCTCTGCCTTCCCAGGGCAGGGGTCATGCGATGCATGCCTCTGCTGGCTTTTACATGGATGTCAAACATCCAAACTCAGGTCATCATGCCTGCTTAGCCAGCTTCACCAACTGTGCCATCTTTTCTGCCCCTCGAGATCTCTACCTTGCAAAAACGACGCTATAACAGCAGGTAAGTTTCTTCTGCTTACCAAAGCCGAGAAGGAAGCTCGGACTGCCATTTTGCAAGACTGCAAAGTGTCCATTCTTTCAAATTGTCAGCTTACGCCACGTTCTGAGTGATACAATTAGGCCTTCGTTTTCCCCTGTGCCCACTCCATACTTGCTGCTATTAAACTTTTTAAGGTTTTCACTAGGACTCCAATCTTTTCAGGCTGGGAACTCCTTTGCTGAAGGCCAGTTTGGCTTAGCACCTTGCATGCTGTCAGTACAACAAACCAGAACCAGATGCAGATCACTGAGCCGAAGAGCAACCTCTCTCCTGACAGCTATGTGGGCAGAAAGACACCTTCATCTGATGCATTGTTCAGAGGAAAAAGCAAGCGATGGACAATGTGTATTGTATGCTATTATCTGTATATCTAAGAAGCAGATCTGTCTTTGAATGTCACATCTATGTAGAAATGTGATAGTTCCTCTGGTGGCTGAACTTGATGGCTGGTCTGGTAAAAAGAAGCAGGAAAGGATGAATTATGGCTGGCTATGCCTTTAATACTTTTTATATTGCTTTCAAAATATGGATAAACTCTTTGAAGGAAGGCTATCTTCCCCTAGCCTGTCAGTCACATGAGTGCCGTGTTTGTGTCTTAGATCAGCAAACGTTTTTTAAAAAAATAATTGTTTATTTTCTGCATAGGAGTACACCATAGCTGTCTTCAGACACACCAGAAGAGGGCATCAGATCCCATTACAGATGGTGGTGAGCCACCCTGTGATTGCTGGAATTTGAACTCAGGTCCCCTGGAAGAACAGTCAGTGCTTTTAACCACTGAGCCATCTCTCCAGCCCCAGATCTTCAGACTTTTACAAAAGGATTTGAGAAGGGGAATTAGCCCGAGAAGAGGAAGCACCTTCTGGAATATTCTCTTTCTCTCCATATTTGGGGCCATATATAAGCATCCTGAAAGTCCCTGAGTGAGGACAACAAAGACAAAAGGAAGTGACCCGAACTGCAGCCATTGGCTTCTATAATCGAAAGTGTTGCCTTATTCACGGACCCCAGGCTGTGGAGCAAAAGACATAAACCATTCAGCTGGGTTTATGTTAAAAGACCCAACACATCCTGAGATTTTACTCTGAACGGGACAGCTCATTTGAACGTTGCCAAACCCTAAGCCTTAGCGTTCCATGCGGACCCGAAGCTTGTTTTTCTGTTAAATTATAATCATCTCACCGGAGTAGATTGATTGTTTCAGCAACAGCCATCTATGTCCATTCATAAAAGAAAAAATAAAGCAAAGTAAATAAATCAACTTCCAAATGGCGTCCTTCTGCAAACACCAGCTGCACAGGAAGAGGAAGGCTGCCTGGGAGTAGCCCCTGGAGCACAGGCTGGACTGGCGGTGGAGGAGAGCAGAGCCAAGCCGCTGCCAGTACCATCTACAGCCCACAGGAAAGAACCTTGGCGGAAAGCAAAGAGGCAGAACAATTGTGTGAACTTAGCTCCCGTTCTCAGCCGTGAACATCTGGCCACCTCGTCATGTGTCATTTATTTGACTCAAACCTGTTCTGGGATTATGCACAGTGGCACTCTCTTCATGAGGGCCCGGAAGGACTCCATCAGAGACAGGGGTGGGGGGGGTGGGGGGGGTGGGGGGGAGGAGCACAGACTCACCTCAGTAGCAGAACAGTGGAGCAGGTGAGAAGCTGGGTTTCTGAAATCACCCATTCATAATGTCCATAATCCTGCCCACTCTCTTATGGGGAGCATCAAATAAAAGCTGGAAGCAAAGAGGTCTCTGGGAAAGCCCTCCTGTCGAGGACCACAGGAAAAACCAACCGTGGAGGATGTCATCTTGGGATTGGCCCTTCTGCGGCAAGAGCACTACTTTAAACAGTGCGTTTGCAAACACAGATGTCAGGGACAGGCGGTTTATTTTTAGAGTTCCGCATCTTACATCCCCCCCCCCCCCAACACACACACACAGATTCCCTTTCTTATCTTCTTCTGCATCAGAACAGCCAAACAGGATTCTAGTGAAGCCTTTGGATGGCTCGCTTCCCTGCATTGTGTCTAGAGCCCGAACCGCAGCCGACATTTAGCTCTCCGCCATGGTGGTAGTGGCTCCAGCCTCACCACTTTGGTCTTTTAACTGGAAGACTTTGGATAACCGTCTCGTGGGCTTACTCGCTGGCAGTTACAAATCAGTTTGGTGGTAATTATGCTTGCAGATCAGCTATTAAGTTTATGTGCTTGTCAAATTTTGACTATATGCTCCATTGAAATGTAATTAGAGCCACTTAGAGCTGGTCAGATGCCAATGTTAAGACTCTGACAGATCTTGTCGACTACAGGATTCGTGCTCAACTCACCCTGGGTCACCCTTCCGCTATTCCGAGTACATCAGGGACTGGGAGAGCAGGATACCAAGTTGAAAGGAATTGAAAGCCATGAGGAGCCAGAAGGAAATCCAGGGAGGTCAGATGCCAAGTCTTACATTTCCTCTGGGCAGAAGAAGCTACTGATGGCAGGATTTTAGATTGGAGGAGACTGGACTGGCATACTATACATATAAGAGACTTTAAGAGTTTAGTTAACAGTTTACTCTCTTTACAGAACTCAGGACTTATAATGCACTAACACTGCTCTGAGTATTTTACAAATATTTATTGTTTTTGTTCTCATGGCAATGGTCTGCATAAGTGTAATCATTATACCCAATTATTAGGTGGGAAATTGAGGCACAAAAAAATAATTAAAATAACTTGCATATAGCAAGAGGAAGACTTTTAAACATTTCTTCCACCAACTATGTCATTTCCTCTGCTAGAGATGTACCTCCAACCCCCTGTTTGTTTGGCAAACTCTTCCTGCTCCTTCAACACTGAAACTCAAAGGCCACCTCATCCGCCCTCAATGAACTAGTGACCTGGCCTTGGTTCCGATTTCCTCTGCCTCCCTGGCGAGGCCTATGCAGGTCTCTACTAGCCATGAGCACATGCTGCTTTAGCAATTTAACCTCTCCGTCTGAAAGCCAAAGGCCACATCTTACATTGCCTTGGCTTCCCCGTCCCTAGTATACACTGCCTGGAAGCCAACTGGCAATCTTGCACATTCTGCCTGGTGAGCCCCGTCTCAGGCTCCTTATCAGACTCCATTCTCATTTGTTCTGTAGGACCCGGCTAGGAGTGAGCTCCTGTAGAAGCCACGCTCACCCCACAGACCTGTGGGGCTCTGTACAGACTGACAGAAGGGCAAGAACGCCTGAGCGCCTGCCTCGATCCCAGGAAGGCTCTTAGTCTGCCTCAGTTTGCTACTCTAAAAATCAGAGTAAAACTGATTCCCCGTAAGCTTTCTGCATTTTTTTAAAAAGGACTGTGTATGTGTGTGTATATCCATATATGTGTATGTATATATATATATATATATATATATATATATATATGTCAGCAATTTTAAAAAGGAAGTCATAAATTTGAAAGACAGCAAGGGGGAAGGATACGTAGGAGGATCTGAAGGGAGGAAAGGAAAGGGGGAGATAAAGTAATTATATATATATATATATATACATATGTATAATTATATATGAATATATAATATGTATTATGCACATGAGGTAATTATAATCTACAACTGTATAAATATATAAAGGAGTTTTAAAGATTTATTTTTATTTTGTACCTATGAATGTGAGCTCCAGGGATTGAACTCAGCTTGTCATCATTGTCACATCAGCCCATGATCTACCTTTGCTAAAATATGCAAAGGAGAAAGATGGAGCTGAAGACATGACTTACAGGTTAAAAGCACTTGCTGCTCTTTCGGAGGACCCAGGTTCAGTTCCTATCCCCCATGTGGTGACTCACGACCATCTGTAACCCCATCTCTAGAGGATCTGATGCCCTCTTCTGGCCTCCATGAACATCAGGCACACAGGTGGTGCACGTACATACATGCAAGCAAAGCATTCATGTGTACAAAGTAAAAATTAATAAATCCCTTTTTAAAAATCCTTCATTTTGTTGATGTGATATCTTTATATTTTAATACATTTTCTTTTTAAAATTAAAAAAAAATTTAGATTGTAATACAAATAAAAGTAAAAAAAGATGGAAATAAATAAATAAATAAATAAATAAATAATATAAAGATAGAATCAACTCCCTTTGGTTTTTCTTTATATGAGTGTTTTGGTACTCAAGGACCTACCCACTGCTATTAAATAAATAAATGTTTACAAATGTTTTTAAAATAAAAAAAAAAAAACAAAAAAGTTGTGCGAAGAGTTGAGGGTTGTCCCTAGCAAAAGTCAACAAGGCACTCATCCATTGTGAATTTAGTGACTATTTTTTGATTAATTTACCTACTTATTTGCTAAAGGAGTTATATGTCATGAGTGTTCTTCAAGAATAGGTATAAAACAAGCAAAAATTCCATTTTCCTACTCACTAAAGGAATTGTTAAGTGAGCAAATGCAGTAGGTATAAAGGTCACCTGAGCAGTCACGGAGAGTGCGTGCAGGCTGAGATCCTAGCTGTAATGGCCGTCTGTACCATAACCACCTCCTTTCTCAGGCGCCATCACAGAGGGGTGGGCAGAAAGCTGTAAGAGCTCAAGGCTGGAGAGAACCAGAGTGACACAGTGTCTTCTGAACGTGGCAGAACCGTTGTACTCACGACCACACAGCAGCTGACGAACATCCCAGCATAGAGTGGGCAGGCGTTGGTAAGCTCACGCCCTTGAGGAGTCACTGAGCATCGATGGCTTCTGGGGGAGGGACAGTCAGGTTTTTAAAGAGGATTGTCCTGGTGGGTCAACCAAGCTTCAGGGGATGGCCTTGAACCTATAAATGTATGGGCAAAACAAATTGGACTCAGTGGATTGCAGAAGGGTAAGGGGGGATCTGAGTGCACTTGGGAGAGTAGCAGGAACAAATGTGGTCCGTGTACATTGCAGGAAGTCCTCCAAGAATTAATATGTGGTTTTAAAATCACTTGAATAATTACACTGATACCGTTTTCAGTTGTCATAAATGGCCACCTTGGGGGGCGGTGTCACAGATACCCTTTGCTTGCTTGTCTATGAGACTTGAGGAAAGTGATGGGTTCTCATAGCTTCTAATCGGAAATGTTTTGAGAATAAAGCCTGCTAACACTCGAAAGTCAGAGTTTGGCGAGACAGAGAGGATCCTACAAATGCTAAAAGCACAAATTTCCAAGCACACGTGACAGCTCTGGATTGATTTGCCCGAGCTGACACCGTGGGATGCGGAGGCAAGCTGTCTCTACGGAGTCCTGCTCAGACCACAGAGCCAGGAACACCGGAAGTGATTGTCATTTAAAGCATCTGAATTTGGGGGTTGTGTTTACACAGCAGTCAGTGTTTCGTTTATTTAAGTCGTGTTCACTCGTTATTTAAGTTATTATTTTTTTGCTAGTAAAAACGGAGCTTGCAGGAGCTGGGGAGATGAGTCAGCGGTGAGGCGATCGCTGAACAAGTGTAAGGAACTGGGTTCAGATCCTCAGCCTCTGTGCAAACACTGGGCCTTGCTGCACACATCTATAATCCCAGAAAAGGGAGCAGACAGGCTTTGGGACTCGTGGGCTGCTAGGGTAGTAAACGGTGATCTCTAGGTTCTGTGAGAATCCCCAGCTAAGAACATAAAGCGAAAAAGAAACTGAGGAAATATCTCAACATCAACCTCTGGTCTCCACATATACCCACACACTGGTGAATAATGCTCCCCATACCCCCCACACACCTACACATACACACGCATACATACATCCATACACACACACACACCTACACACACATATACCTACACACACACATAAACACACACAGACATACACACACACTACACACACACACACATAAACACACACAAAGATATATACACACAAACACATAGAGATATACAAACACACAGACATACTCATACACAGACATACACACACATAAACACACACACATATATACACGCATACACATACAAACATACACATAGACACACGTACATACATACATACACACAAATACACACACATACACATAGACACACAGACACATACATACACACAAACACACATATATACACACACTCAAAACAGACACGCACACATGCACACAGACATACACACTCACACAGACATGCAGATACACACATATACACACAGAGACACACATATATATACACACAGACACACACACTACACACACATACACACATATATGCACACATAAACACACAGACAAATACACATAAGACACATAGAGATACAGAGAGATACACACAGACACATACACACATACAGAGACACACACACACAGAGACACGCAGAGACACACACAGTGACACACATACAGACACACAAGCACACACACACACACACACACATACACACTGAAGTTTGGTAGTCTGAACCTAAAGTTTCACAGTCACTCCTGGTGGAAATGAGCACAGGATACGATATAAAGAATTTCTCCCCAGCACTAGAAGAACATGCCAGTGTGAAGACGATATAAAGAATTTCTCCCCAGCACTAGGAGAACATGCCAGTGTGAAGAATACCCGGTGGCATCTGACTTCAGTAGCCCAGGAGGCAGGTAGCGAGCACGAGGACTGATGTCAGCTCCCTGGAGAGGAGATGGGGGGAGGCAGGGGACAGACTAGTAAGGCTGTCTCTGCATCTGCAGCAAGGCTGTGTCTGTCAGTTGAGGAGGGACCATGTCCTCCACACAAAGAATCAGCAGGAGATGGAACAGATGGTTCCTGTTACCTGAGGTCTCTCCAAACAAGTAAACCATGCATGTCTCAGACACTGACGGCTTCTCCGGAGAAAACCAGTGAAAAGGGGGGACGGGCTTGAGAGCACGTGTGGTTTGCCAGTTTAGGAGGGAAGTCCTTCCTGAAAAGATAAGAGTGATTTACGACCTCAAAAGCAGGGGGTGGGGAGGAAGGGAAAGGGGGGAGGGGAAGATAAAGGGGGAGAGGGAGGGAAGATAGAGGGGGAGGTAGAGGTAGAGGTAGAGGGAGACAATGGTGTGTATATTGGACACAGAAGTCTAGAGCAAGTGCCAAGGTTCCCAGACAAGAACGTTTATGAGTGCTGAGGGAGCAGCAAAGACAGCCAAGTAGCAAACAGGGAGTGACTAGGGGCATTGCAATGGTGGGGTTCTCTGTGCCAAAGGTTGATGGCTTAGCTTCGCTCGGTTCATAAGTCTACAATATGGGCAGAGCTGGGTGGGGGCGACTTGTCTCCATTCTGTGTGACATTGGCTGGGATAGCCTTGGCAAGCACATGTTGGTTATAAGCCGGAAGCTCTGGGTGGACTGTTAGCTAGGGACCTCTATCCTATCCATGTAGATGCTCCCCAGGCTAAGACTGCCTTACCCATGGTGGCCGTGTCCCAAGAACAAGTATTCCACGTGACAGGCCTTAGGAGCTGACAGAACCTATTTGTGAAGAGGTCGCGAAGGCCAGAAAGGGAGGCCCCTGCCTCTCACTGGGACCAAACCAAACCAAAAGCCAAATCTTCTTTCCTGGACCTTTTTGAACATGGCCATAATTAAGTGTAGGGTGGATATTTGTATCCAGGGCTCTGCTATTCCCAAACACCAATATCCTTTGGAGACTCTGCTGGGGCTGGAGAAGTGGCTTAGCACTTAACAACACTTGCTGCTCTAGCAGAGGACCCAGGTTCCATGCCCAGAACCCACATGGCAGCTCACAACTCTCTGTACTCCAGTTCCACACACACACACACACACACACACACACAAACACACACACATACACACACACACAGTATCAACATAGACATGATGTTTGAAACCATGAAATTGGGTAGGAGCGCCAAGAACGTGAGCATGAATAGTACGTGAACATGAATAGCAATAAGAAGCTGCCTAAGGACTGAGCCTTGAGATTCTCCCGCATCTCTTGGGTCTTGGGAAGGAGATTAGGATGAAGAGCAAAGGATGTTGGGAAAAAGCAGCCTGTTGGGAGAAAAAACAGGAAGTGCAATGACTTATGATACCACTGAAGGGGCATGTCAAGCAGTAGCAAACAGTCACCTTCTTGATGGGGCTGATGGCGACTGGGGTGAAAACTGAAGGTTGACAGCTGGACTCAGCAAAGATGAAAGAAAAAGTGTGACAGTGTCAGAGACCCATCATGTGCGGTCGGTCGAATGTGATGAGGGTGGAAATGGAGGGCTGACAACTTGTTCAGGGGTTTGGTGATCAAGGGAAGAATGCATGAAGTTAGACTGGAGGAAGAACTGGGTCAGAGGAAGGTCTGGGTGGGAGAAATAACAGTGTTCATAGGTTGTTGGATGAAGCCAAGAAAGAGAAAAAAATAAAGCAAGAGGGATGAGGACTGCGGTAGCAATGCGGGTGGGCAACTAGAAGGCGTGGCTTTGGCTGGGGGCGTGGTTTGTTCATTCAGAGCAGCTGGAGAATAGGAAGACATATATGGAGGTGCTAGAAGGCTCTAGGGGTGGTGTTTGAAGTCTTTTTCTGGTTGCTTCCATGTTCTGCTATGAGAAGATAGGATTAGGGCCCTCCTGCATGGATGCAAAGGCAGGTTAAGGAAGCGTGAGCCATGAAAATTCACATTTGATGTCGGCAATCCTGAACTTCAAATGAGACTCGACCTGACCTTAGCTTCTCCAGCTATATTCAGCTGCATGGATACAGGCACAGAAGAGGCAGAGAATTACATCTAACCATCATTGGGCTTGTTTCCAAGTTCATAAAGTGAAACATAAGAGAGAGGTAAGGGATGGATGGAGTGTCTATGCAGAAAACATTTAGTCATTAATCTTGAAGATCAAGCTGAGTCAGGGGGGAAATGGGGACCCAGCTGAGGTGAAGGCTCGGGTTATGGCACATTCTGTGGGGCTGGAGACTTGGAGAAAAAACAGAGGTAAAGAGCTGGAAAGAGAGGGGACTGGTGAGAGGGAGGGGCAGTTGAGCTAAGCTCATAGAGGGTTTCAGTGATGGAGAATGACGAACTCAGAGATATGATGGAAGTGGAGAGCTGGGTCGTGAGACGAGAAGATACTGAGATGCTGGGTGAGAAGAACATGCTGAACAGAGGTCAGTGGGATCCAAGTTAGCACCCAAATGTGCAGGAATCTGCATTCGAGCGTAATATAATAGATTTTAATAGAAAAGTTGGAAGTTAAAAATAAACATAAGAAAGAAAATGAAACTATAAGTTATTCTCCTACCTATGAAA
The DNA here is from genome assembly GCA_036184795.1 of Tokudaia tokunoshimensis. Classification (NCBI taxonomy): domain Eukaryota; kingdom Metazoa; phylum Chordata; class Mammalia; order Rodentia; family Muridae; genus Tokudaia; species Tokudaia tokunoshimensis. Next base: position 31,066,023 of record BTHU01000014.1, read on the forward strand.
AACCTCTCTCAATAACTAAGTATGTATCATTTCCATGGGTGTCTTATACAAAAACGAGTCGTTTTAGAACATCAGTGGCTGAATGATGTAGCATGGGCAGCTTTTCCCATTAATATTCTTATATATTAATTTAATGACTATATAGGATTTTGCTTCAAGCATATGCTAATTAGTCATCCTGTTCTATGATACAAAGTTTAAATTGGTTTCAGTTTTTACTGTTAGAAACCATAGGTGGATGAATGGAATTTTAGCTGCCTTTGTACAAAGCCATGATTGCTTATTCCTTGAGAAAAAGACTCGAGATTTATTGGGCAGTTCCTCTCTCTGATGATCAAAGGGTATTCAGTATTTTGAGGCTTTTGGTACATACTATCCTCTGGGTGCCAAGCTGTCCTCTGAAAAATATTTCACCAGTTTATAGCCATCTCAGTGGGATATGATAATGCCCAGGTCTCATATAATCTTTTTTTTTTTCTTTTTTTAACCATGACCCCTAAAAAGGTATTTACCTTGGGAGATTGCTCAAATCCTTTCTGACTCTTGTCTGATGTTTCCACAGTGAGAACATATGCTAGCATTTATTGGCTGTTGAGCCACAGGGCTAGAAGGATTAACCTCCCATAAGAAGACTTCGGTTGCCATTTTTAAATTGTTAGGAAGTTTTGCCCTAAAGCAATATAGGGAGGCAAAGTAGCTTCCGGTGAAAGAGGAGGCTGCCAGCTTTCTTGCCCTTAGGTGTTGTTCATTGTCGCCCATCTTCCCTCCAGCTCATACTTGCTATGAGCATTGATCTTCCTATTTCAGAGACCATCCTTGCTGGCTTGTTCTCAACACCCATGGACAGGAAGGTCACTCCCACATCAAACGTGTTTGGATAGACTCTTCATCCAAACACGGAGGAGTGCTCATGACTCCTTCTTACAAATTTGGCTCTTACTAGAGATTTGCGTTCTGCCCGTACCTTTGTGGGCTGATATCGTCCATTTCACCTTAGATGACACTTGGTGCCTGTACCTTTGTGGGCTGATATCGTCCATTTCACCTTAGATGACACTTGGTGAGCTGCTTGGTGGTTTATGGTGACACTCTCATGGTGGCGCACCCAATATTAGAAAAGCTCACGTACATTCTTCATTTCTCATGCGTCCTTCTCTTTTCTCCCTATCTGCATCTTTTGTCCAACCAACAACATTTCCTTCTCGGTCTCCTCTCTAGAGAATTTAAAAAGCTGTAGGTGTCGTCGTCATCTTCCTGTGGCCACAGCATGATTCACTGGCCAGTTAAGACGGTTTGACTCCAAGAGCAGAATAAACAAGAATCGCTGATAAGGAGGAAGGAGGGGGAGAGGTTCCTCCTGTGACAGCGCTGGTAGCACAAGACCCATTGTTCACCTTCCAAACAATGGCTTGTGATTGGAAAACAAAAAGAGACTAGAAGAATGAACTAGCACCTGAATAAATGAGGTGATGTTTGAGAAAGCGCCGGCTTACGTAGACTGTTATCAGGGTGTCCAGAAGTTGAGTCATGTTTTTCCCTCTTGCTTAGAGCTCATTTGAAAGTTTCGTTAGGGCTCCAATGAGTTTAAATAGAAGGAAAATGTTTTAGCTCCTTAGCACAACTGTTGTCCTTCAGAAGGGACTGAGAAGCAAAATCAGAGTCGTGATAATGGAATCCCAATCCTGTTGCTTGGTGCCAGATTAGGGTGTAGTTTGTAGGAAAATAACCTGTATTTTTTAAATTTTCTTTTCTTTTTTTATTGGATATATTCTTTATTTACATTTCAAATGTTATCCCCTTTCCCGGTATTTTTATATGCTGTTTATCCAAGACTCCCATATGTGAACACACATGCACAGGTACTGGTTCACTTAACACCACATTATTTTTTTTAACAGATGCATATGTATACCTAAAATGTGAGTTGTGTCTGTAAATGCTGTAGTCTTGTCCTAGAAAGAAGAACTTGCATGAAGTATGGGTTTTAGAGTCTCTCTCTCTCTCTCTCTCTCTCTCTCTCTCCCCACCCCACCTTGTTCTAAGTGCAGACTAGTGACTGTCATTAGTGCTGAGTGGAGGAGCTTGTGCCAAAGGGTGACGGAAGACAAGTATCCTCCACGTCAGCTGCAGGGTGTGATGAATGCCACAGAGACGCAGGTCCCCTGAGTCTGCCAGGCCACCTCTCCACTCTCGGAAGTGGAAGCCAGCGATAAATGTCAATGCACTCGTGGTGCTAGATGGGAGTGAACCGGGGCTGTCTGGATCACAGGCAAGAGTGGCAGAGCCCAGGATGTGGCTGCCAGATGGTACTTAGGAATTGGGCACATGGAATGCCGGCTTGGGAAGGTTTTATTAGCAGAGACAAGTGGCCAGGCACCTCTGGGTGCCACCTTGTCCCCTCTAAGAACTCTCACTGCAGTGCACGTTCCAATTTTCCTTTTAAATACCCACTAAACACACAGCCTTCTCCTTCCCCTTTCTAATGGCCCTGTAGAGATGCGTCTGGAGGATATTGGATAAAGGGGACTGCCGTCGAACGTAAATGGAAGCAGGGTGTCGGGGCGAGCAAAGCCTTGTTGCAGGGAAACCACCCCACTGACAGAAGAAAGGATCTTTGTTATAGATGGACGTTGTTTTGTTTTAGTGAGTGACAACATTTCTTTCAAAAGATATAGTCAGAGTGGAAAGGGAGATGTTACCTGGACTCACTTCCCGACTCCCTGAAAGCACGTCTGTGGGGCAGTGCTCAGCAGTACCAGAGTACAACAAAAATACTTATTTTTCTTTCTGCTGAGTAAGGAAGAAAAATACCTTTCCCACACTAAAACCCATGCTTGCCATTTTAGCTTCAATTTACAAAGTGCCCTCCAATCACAGACTCTGATATAGAAATAGATCAATGGGGTGGCCCCTGATTCTGATGTCACAGTTACCATGCAGCCAAGCCCTCAGCCCCTAATGTTCTACCTGGCTTGAGTCTCCATTAGCAAGTACTTCTTACTGAATGTTGACCCTGTGACGTGTGCTGTACACTTACGGTTTAACTCTTCGCCATCTGCAGAGCAGGCCTTGCTGGTGCCCTTGTCAGATGACAAAACTGAGACTTACAGGGACCAGAACCCTGGCTCTGATTGCACAGCAAAGATTTGTCCATGTCTATGCTAACCCAAAAGCCTACCCCTCACTACGCTAATAATTACAGTAACTAACAATTAATGAGTACTTAGTATTTTCCAGACACAGGTCTAGGTGTGTTTTCTATAACAAGTCATTTAATTTTTATAATATCTTATAATTTTGTAAAGTATTGTTAATATCTTCATTTTACAGGTAGAGAAACTGAGACATAAAAAAAAGATATTAACTGACTTGCCCAAGAGAATATAGCTTGTGATGGATGAAACCAAGGTTTAAACTTGAGCTTCAGGAATTTAACTCTGGAAATCTTAAAATCTTAAAAAACAAAATAAAACCTCCCAAAACAAAAACCAAAAACTTTATGTTTTTTGAAAACGGTCTTCTATGTAGCCCAGGCTGGCCTTAAACTCATGATCCTCCTGCCTCAGCCTCCCAAGTGCTGATGAAACAGCTGGATGTCTCGTGCTTGCCCGGACTCACATATTTAAGTGACTGTATGGCTATACCGATGCCAACCTCCCTGCTTGCTTTCTTCCAGCAGTAGCTGTAGCTGAAGAAGGCTTTTAGGCATACCCATTTCTTTAGGATTTTACAAACTCTCTCTGGAATCAGTACCAACTCCCTTATTAGTGCCCGAACTTCCCTGCATCTCTAGGGTCTCTTTTGAATCAGGAATTAATGACTTTGCTAGTGTTAATGTAATTTCTGATTAGCCTACCTCAGCATCTGCTTGGGAGCTTCTGGGAAGGACTAGGCCTCAGTGCCACTGCTGGTGAATCAGTCTGCATCATCAGCAAGATCCCCAGGTGACCCTCAGGCACATTAACCTGCTGTAATGTGGGACCCAAAGCCTTGAAGGGCACCGGTCTGAATCCCAGCTACATGTAGGAGTCCTTGTGGTCCCTACGTAGAATTCCCAGAGCAGAGGCTTTGCAAGGCGTGGAAACCTACTTTCATAGAGTCAGGTTTACTTGGTCTCAGGAGTTCACATACTCTCACCAGATGATTTCAGATTGCAGCTGATGTTGAACAGCACTGCTCTCAGAGGGCCTTAAGGTCTCCCGCAAGTCCTTGGGGTTTCCCCGATGTCTGCACATCTGAATCTGCGTCTGGGGAATTAGCACATCCCCCAAAATGCTGCTCAGCCACCCTGTGCTGGGTTGAAAGTTCACTTTTTCTTTCCTTTCCTTTTTTTTTTAAATTATACTCATCAAAGAGAGCAGGCATTAGTGGGCTGCTGCATACCCCAGTTTTCTGACTGGAAGCTTCGTCATTCAACTACAGGGCCTAAGTGTCCTTCCAACTGTGCAGAGGTAGGATAGACTATTCACCCAGAAGGGACTGTCTACAGGAGGATGGATGCTAAAGAAAATTCTGGACGCAGCAGAGGATTTGCTAGTGAAGAAGAGCTAAAGATTTTGACTATGTCCAATCTATTTAAAAGCATTTTATTGCTTATGATCTTAATCTTGTAGTTAGCCCATAGGTGATAACAAAAATACACCAACTTATTTTCTAGGTCAAAGATTTATTTATTATCTTATTTTTTTCCTATTTCAGTTCTTGGGACAGGGTTTACTCTATTGGAGGCTGACTTCGAACTTGCTATATTCCCAAGGGTGGCCTTGAACTTATTGAACTTCCTGCCTCTGCACTTTTATGCAGTGCTGGGAATCAACCCCAGGGCTTTGTACATGGTAGGCAAGCACTCTACCAACGAAGCTACATCCCCAACAATTTATGATCTTGTATCATTAAAGAAAATAGCTTGTATTGAGACAGGTGAACCTGTTGGTGCTTGGAAATGATCTGACACATAGTAGGTACTTTTAAGCATTTACAGAATAAAAAGCGAGGGGGGAGCTGTCAATGAGAGGCACATGACTGTCACTGATTCAGGTGTCTCCATTAACAAGACACTCTATAAACATTATCTCATTTAATCCTTGTGACAACCCTAAGGAGTATGTATGAAATTATGATTTGCTTCTTAGCTTTTAGATACTTACTAAAGTTAAATATTGGAGCCAATGGTGGTAACTCTTTAACAAATGAGTTTGAATTCATTCACAAAACATATTTATTTATTTATTCCCATGTATTTATTTGTTTGTTTTAGTGCTAGATACTACCATAGGTGTTTTGAATACATCAGGAAACAAAACATAAAAAGATCTCTTACCTTTGAGAATTTATGCAATTGTATAATAAATAAGTAGCATAGTATGTGAAAATCAATTAAGTGCTATTTCTCACATGAACAAACACAAATGAAAGTGGTCTGGAGATGATAAGCAGTTGGGCTAGTGTTGTGTCAGCTTAAGGAGGCCATCACCCAGTTGTCGAATCAAATACTAATGTTAATATTATCAGAAAGATATTCTGTAGATGTGTTTACAACTTCAGTTAGTCAACTTTAAGTAAAGGAACTTACCCTTGTTAATATAAATGGGCCTCACCCAACTTGTTCAAGATGTTAGGAAGACCTGAGGCCTGCAGTCCTGGTTCCTACCTGAGTTTTTGGTCTACTGTCTAACAGCTGTTGGATGTGAGAATTTCCTAATTCCTTAAAATAAATCTCAGATGAACCCTGTCTGATGTTGATTTTTGGTACCAAGAATGGGGTGCTATTGAAATAAATGCTTGAAAATGTTAATGTGATTTTAGAATTAAATAATGAAAGGGGGTAAAAGAATTTTGAGGCACAGGAGAGGCAATAGATAGATTTCTTACCTTGAAGAGATTGTCAACAAAAACAGATACTAAAAAAATTTCCATGAAGTTTCAGTAAGAAGAATTGTAGAGAATGTTTCTAGTGCCTTAGAGATAGATATAGATGATAGATGGATGGATGATGGATGGATGGATAGATAGATAGATAGATAGATAGATAGATAGATAGATAGATAGATAGATAGATAGATAGATAGATAGATAGATACTGGATCAGAATGCATTATGTAACAGTCATTAACAGAATATTGCTATAGATATGAACATTAGCATATACTCCTGGTGAGTTCTCAGGAGGAATAAGGAACATGTGTCAGACCCTGGAGAAAGGAGTACTTGGGTCACAGTGGCAGAAAACTTGGCTCATTGCGTTTGACTGTAGGGTGAAAACGGGGTTTATATGCATTGAATTTTAGTCATTCTCGGTCCGGAAAAACAAGTGTAATTTTCCCTGTCGGGTGACAAACATGCCTTAGACTAGTACCGCTTTATTCCTTCCATTTTCTTCTTGCGGAACTGGGAATATCTTTCTGATTCCTGTGTCGCTGTTGTGTTTAGTTGCCTGGGTTTCACAGCTTAAGGATGGAAAAAGACTTTGTCCAACACGGACTTACCTGGAGTCTCAGCCGTGGCTGGCTTTAAATCGATGAGATTTGAGACTTTCTGAGTAGATTATACTTTGGATTTAGAATTAATCCTAGATTGGGTTAAGAATCTTGAAGCTGTTGGGCAGACAGATGCATTATTTATGCAGAGATAGCAGAAAATTCTAGAAGCCAGATGCCAGACATTGTTGTCCTCAGGTTCATGTTAACCCTGAATCTCAGAACATGATGTGTTTGGAAGGAGGGCTTTTGCAAACGTAATCCATTATGGTTACATGTGAATTGTGGCAGGCTCTAACCGGGTGAAAGATGTCCAAATAAGAACACAAAGCATTTCAACTACAGCGGTGGCTCCGCAGTTAGGAGGGCTTGCTTCTCTTCTTTAGGACCCATGTCAGGCAGCTCACAGCATCCTTACACTCCGGCTCCCACTAACTGCATGACTTCTTCTGGTCTCCCTGGGTAGCTGCATATGCATGGCATACACTTGCATGGACACACGCCTACACACGGGTAAAAAAAAATCATAAAGAAAGAAAACAATCATCCAGGGATAAGCCATGCAGACACATCAGACAATGGGAGGATGACTCTAAAACACAAGGACTGCTAAGGACCGTTGTCATCCTCTGAAATCCAGGATTATTTTTTGGATGGGACAAGGAAGAGTCCCTTCTTGGAATCTTCAGTAATGAGTATGCCCTTGCTTCTGCCTAGATTTTGGATTTCCAGGCTTTTTTTTAATTGACTATATTCTTCATTTGTATTTCAAATGTTATATAACCCCCACCCATCCTCCCTCCCCCTGCCTCCAAGAAGATGCCCCTCTTCCCAACCCACTCCCACCTACACCCCCTTGATTTCCCCACACTAGGGCATCTATCAAGCCTTCATAGGACCAAGGACCTCTCGTCCCACTGATGCCTGACAAGACATTCCTCCGCCACAATTGCAGCTGGAACCATGTGTACCCCTTGGTTGATGACTTAGTCCCTAGGAGCCCTGGGGGGGGGAGCGGTCTGGTTGGCTGACATCATTGTTCTTCCTATGAGGCTGCAAACCCATTCAGCTCCTCCAGTCTGCCCTCCAACTCCTTCATTGGGGACCCTGCGCTCAGTCCAATGGTTGGCTGCTAGCATCTGCCTCTGTATGTGTAAGACTCAGGCAGGGCCCCTCAGGTGACAGCCATTCTGAAAGGGTAAACTTCTGTTTTCATATACTAACTCTGTGGTATTTTATTTTAGTTAACCATAGGAAGTGAACTCAGCTATTTAGACTGAACAGTTGGAATTTGGACAGAGTCTAGCAAGGTAGGAAAGTTGGCCAAATGTGTATCTAGGAACAGGATTTAAACAGAGAGCACAGAGTAAGGACTCTACCATAGGATTCATTCTCTCTCTCCCTCTCCCTCCTCCTTGCCCTCTATCCCCACCCCACCTCTCTCTCTCTCTCTCTCTCTCTCTCTCTCTCTCTCTCTCTCTCTGACACACACACACACACACACACACACACACACACACACACACACACACACACACCAATAACTGGGATTTGCAGATCACTGAATAGACTGACTAAATTTTGGAGATCTCGGAGTGAGGGGTGGGGAGCGGGGCATGTTGTCTGCCTCTCTACCTAATTCCTTTTAGTTCCAAATTTACCAAAAATCCAGTCCAAGGCTTTTAGCAAGAGTGATCCAGAGACCGTACACTTTAAAGAAACTTGTAAAGCCCTAGTCTCTGCCTCCAGAGTTGGGTCTTCCTCTGATACAATCCAGGGGTGCAAGTCCTGAGTCTGGCTGTCCAGAGGGTTCTCAGCAGAGGCAGGGTGTGGGTCACACTGAGTCCTTATTAGGCATCCGCTCCGGCTGGGAAGAGGAGGTAACTGCAGGCATCTGATTTCTCTCCCTCTCTTTCTTCTCCCTCCCCACCTCCCTTCCTTATGTCATCTGTTTTTCTTAAAAAAAAATCAATAGTGCATATTAATTGTAAAATTGGTGGGTTTTGTGGCATTCCGTGCTTGAATAGAGCACACCAGTTACATGCACTCCCCTCTCTGTCCTGTCTGTCCCCTCTCTCCCACTAGACCCTCGGTCTACTTTTATGTCTTTTTTTTTAAAGTAGACTCTGCAGGAGAGAAAATATACAATTTTTATTTTTCTGAGTATAGTTTCACTTAATACAGTAACCTCCAGTTCCACCCACTTTTCTGAAAACTACATAATTTTGACATATATATGTATATATATATATATGTTTGTCATATACACACACACATACGCACACACACATACACAAACACACACACACAATTTTCTTTCTTCATTATCCACTGATGGGAGCTAAGGTGATTCTATATGTTGGCTGCTGTGAATAGCTCTAGATATGCATACATAGATGTGCAGTATCTCCATTGTATGGTTACTTTTGATTCTTTTGGGTAAACACCCACATTTAGTTAGTTTTTCAAGACCCTCTGTATTGATTTTCATAGTGGCTAGACTAATTTACATTCCCACCCTCAGAGCACAAGGGCTCCTCTCCACCCCAGGCACCAGCGGAAGCAGGGAGATTGTCCAGCCTAACCTTCCTTCTTACAGAGAGGGGGTTTGAGGTGGTTTCTAAGAAGCTAAGGAACAAGTATGGGGGAAAAGAGAAAGAACATCACTTGACATGAGTAGTAATTTTGTAGATGCAGTGAGAAAATGAATCGCAAATAAGCCAGTTGTTAGAATGGCCTCAGGTCCCAATTTAAAGGAGACAGTGGTAGAAAGGCTCTTGGATTTGGGAGTGAAACTATGAAAGGAGAATAATAATTATTATTATAATGATGAGAGGGGTGTTGATCGCCACATACTGGCAGATGAAAGATAAAATACTAATGAATTACATCTCTCACAGTATCTTTTTTACTGTCTTGTTCATGCCTCGCTGTAATTGAGTAGGACACTAATTAAATCATCGCACGGAAGGGGAAACTAGAGGCTGGAGTGAAATTGTTTGGCCAGGTTGGGGAGATCATATTAATGTACAAGAATATATCCTGGGGTTGGAGGGTGACTCAGTGGGCAAAATGCTCACTGTGTCTTGCTCATGAGGACCGGAGTTGAGATCCCCAGAACCCATATAAAGGTCTGTGTATGATTACAGAAGCCTGTGACTCCAGCCTTGTGGGACAGAGTCTAGAGGATTGATGTGACTGACTAGCTGCCAGCCTATAAAAAAAAATGGTTAGCCCAAGGCTCAATGAAAGAGCCTGTCTCAAGGGATTAAGGTGGGAGGTGATAGAGAGGAACACATAAAATGCTGTTCTGGCCTCTGCACACGTGTACATCCATGTATGTGTGCTCATACATACGCCACATGTACACACACTAAATACATTTGATGTATGTGTTTTCTTGCTGCTCCGTGTGGAGCCTCTCTTTAGTTTCCGCCTCTAGAGAACTTTCTGATTACACCTGTCTGACTGAGGTCAAGCTCATCCTGTAACTTGCTTTAACAGCTAAAACTCAACGCAAGTAACAATTTGCCACTTCCAGCACTTCAAAACCCTCTGCTCCAGGGTCCTCCACTGATCAGTGGGTCCTCCACTGATCTTTCCCATCTAAAGAGAGGCAGGGCTCTCAGCCTGGCAAAGGAGGGTCTGCACAGATCTGTAGCCAGCAACCCACAGTGGTCATGGATTGAAAGCAGGAAATCAGCCTTAGATGCTATAAGCTACCAGGACAGGAGAGCGGATGTGGATGCAGTGAAGTATAGCTTATCATGACAGTAGAACCAGGGCATGAGTTTTCTCCTAGATGTTGTGCTCAGAATCCTAATTTTAGTTTTTATTAACCTCGACTTCCTTTCCCGATTTAATAGTCTTTCCTTTGAGATGTTGCGGCTTCTTCTGGTTTTCTTCCTCATCTGTACCTTTTGCTTTGCGGCTCCTCAGTTCATCATTCCTTTCTTTAAGGTTGACGTTCAACACGGTGCTAGCCTCGAGTCATCTCACCTAACACATTTTCTCTGGGCAGCTACCTTCCCGTACTTGTCTTCATCCATACACAGGACTTGAAACAGTCCGTCTATAAATCTGGTAGCACAGCCTGAGAGATGCACCAGATCAGGACCCAAGTGGCAATGCAAACAGCCCCAGTGGCCTACTAAGGGCTATCGGATGTAAGTCTAAGGTGAAATAGTTGAAAAGTGGAAGTGAGTGAGGAGGGGGAGTGAGGTAGCCAAGGATGGGAGTGAGCCAGCCCTATCTATGTCTCTTCTCAGGCCTGGACTACTTTGTTCCAAGTGTGGAAAATGTAGAGAAGGGGTCCATACATAATTGTTTGGTGGCAGGAGTGGGGGTCGGGGGTGTCTCTAGATTGAAGAAACTGAATTCCACAGGGACTGGGCAGGTGCGTCTGTCCCGCATGTGGACTTCATGTAAAGCCACACAGATGTCTGTAGGGTGGAAGATGGCATTGGCCCTTGCATGTTTGACAGGGAGCAGGTCAGTGTGATGATGCATGAGCGTGTGGACCACAGACATGAAAGTCTGAGCAGAACACATCTTAAACATGTCCCTGAACCAACTTAATCTTTCTCCCCGACGCCCATTCCTTTCTTCTGTCTGAATATGGCTCTTAGCTTACTATGAAACAGTTGTGTGGAGAGTGGGGGGACTTTGAGAGTGTCACAATGACTAGGCAATACTATTGGCATTTCGTGGAGCAAGGCCAAGGATGCCAACTATTTTGAAATGTATGAGAGGATCCCACACATTTTTTTTTCCTGTATGAAATGTCATTAGCACCTCTTTTCAGAAACATGAAGAATGTCATCCTTGGATACCCGACTGCCCAAGTTAGACGCCTGGGGACCATCCAAGATCCCCTCCTCTCCCCTTACCACGCTTCAGCTAGCTGAGTTCTCACTGACTCCTCTGCACTTTGCTTCCTAAATAGTTCTCAAATCAATGTCCTCCCCTTCATCCCCAAGTCTTCCTCTCATCTCCAGACTCGGCTGCAAGCTCTGGCTGGCAGACACCCTGCCAAAAGCATGCCAGGCACACGGAAGATGCCACAAAATATCTGTTGAATGACTGTGTTCCCCTCCCTCCCTCCACTGCTCTCCTCCTTATTTAGAATGAGCATTCAAATAAAAAAGAAAGAAAGAAAGAAAGAAAGAAAGAAAGAAAGAAAGAAAGAAAGAAAGAAAGAAAGAAAGAAAAAAACCCAACCATATCTGGTCAGGCTACTCTTGTTTTTAAAATCTGTCACCTGTCCCCTGCCATAAAGATTAAACACTTTAGTGCACAGCAAGCTGACCTCATCTTCACCATCCCTCCATGGGAATCCTTTGCTCCAACCTTTTCTGACTATCCTTGAAACCTGTGATCTCTCTCTCTCTCTCTCTCTCTCTCTCTCTCTCTCTCTCTCTCTCTCTCTCTCTCTCTCTTCCCCCCCCCATGTGTGTGTGTGTGTGTGTGTGTGTGTGTGTGTGTGTGTGTGTGTGTGTGTTTCCTTTTGGTTTATAGAAACTATATAGCACAGGCTAGTCTATAAGTTGTAAGTCCACATAACACAGAGTTATAAGTCCCTGACCCTCTACTTCCTCTTCTCCAGAGCTGGGATTCCAGGCATAGGTGCCTACTCTGGACTAGGATTTTTGTTTTGTTTTTCCATACTGGGGTTAGGGCTAGGCAACTGCTCTGCCACTAAACTGTATTCCCAGCCACCTCTGCCATCTTTCAACTTTGTGTACTGTTTCCTGTACCAGTCATAACTTTTCTCTCCTCTCTTGATGGCTAATTCATGGTTCCAGGCTATGCAAAGGTCAATCCCTCTGAAACCTTCCCTGACTGCTCCTCAGCCAACTTCCGGACTCAGAGCCTTCGCTCTACTTCCACGGCCTCCTGGTCTTGCGGCCTCCACCCCACTGTGAGCAACCGCAGCTATGTGCCCTCTACCCCACACAACAGGACCCTTGTAGCCTGAGGGCAGGCCCTGCCTTCTGTTTGTTTCCTTGCTCCGTCCCCTAGAGTCAATATAATCTTTGAATTTGAGCTCCCGTAGCTCAAATTCATACTTGCTTATATATTCAAAGGAATTGGTGCCAAAGGGGAAAGTTGGCAAGGATAGACCCTGGTCCACCCTTGGGAAACTTAGAAATAAGAAAATTGCTGGGTGAATGTGTTCTTTCTGAGATGAGGGAGTGACATTCAACTCGCAATGAATGACTACAGCTCATTCAACTTTTAGATCTAACTGGACACCCACTACATCCAGAAACACATACAACAATAGGTCTACAGATTTTTCTAGGTAGAGTTGAATGAGGGGACATTGGCAAGAGACTCCTGAAGTCACACAGTATCATCCTAAGATCAGGTTCTCAGAGGCAGGCTGGCTGGGCATCAAGAATTCAGTTAAGTGCAGCAAAGTCAGAGTGAGTGTGGGGCACTCCTGCCTAGCCAGCTTCTCCTGTCACCCAGTGGGTGTCATCTGGGAGCTAACGAAGAGTGTCTGGAAGGTATAGCCAAGTTCCTCCTCATCTCACTCATCAGCCAAAAAGAAGGGAGCCTGAGTTGGTTCCCGGGAGGAAATCTGGTATTAGAGCGGTTGTTTATCAACAGCACCACCTGGCAATTCTTGAGTCATTGGCTTCTGTTAAAAAGAAGGGAAGAGAGCCAAAATAATAACAGCTGTCGCCTCCAACACCTGGATGGGAGAAGGGTCAGGGAAGCTGCCAGTGAGGGACCCAGAGGTCACTGATAACCCAGGGGTTGAAGTCTTTCTCGAGTTTGAGCTCTGGAAAAGGCATCTTCGAGTTGGCATTCCCACTGGGACTCGTTCAAGGGCAAGCAGACAGGAAGACAGAGCACAGAAGCCAATGTGCTGAGTGTGTACCGAGCTGAAAACATCACGGCTCTTCCGGCCTTCTACATTGGGTTACAAGTGGCCTGATGGGATCCTGACAGGTTTTCGGAAATAGCAAGGTGATGACAAACTGAATACCAACTTATGAACTGGACTTGGAAAAGGGTGTAGGGAGGTGTCGAGCCCTGAGGATGACCTGGGAAGCTACTGGAAGTTTAATAGCCACTGAGGGGAGGAGATATTTTCTTCAATGGTATAGCCACTGGGAAGCCGCCCAGTCCCCAGTCCCCAGTAAATAAGCCCTCACCAATGCACATACAAGTGACACCCATGAAGCTCAGGGAGTCACACACACACAAAGATATGGCAACAGAAGGGACTGATGGGGAAGAAAATGTGCAGCAGGAGGGAAATGGGGGGGCAAAGAAGGAAACGGGAGTGACTATGATCAAAACGCATTATATAAATGTCACAAAAATTACATTAAAAATATTTTTAAAGGATGATTGGGTTGGCAGGCAGTGCCCAACACTGGCCAGCAGAACCCTGTGGAAACAAGTTACGCATGAGGAACTGGGCTTAGTATCACACCTAGAATCCCCAGCACTCTAGAGATGGGAAGGATTGTGGGAAATGTGAGGCCAGCCAGGGCTATGCTGTGAGTTCCAGGACAGTCGGTCTTAAGAGGATGGCAAAGACCAAAACCGAAACTGAGTCAAACGGGATTAATGAGGAGCAAAGGATGTAACTCAGGGGCAAGATGCTCCCCTAGACTGCAGAAGGTCCTGGGATCGTGTCTAGCCCTAAAGAATGAGAAGAAACAAAGGAAGACAGAAAGACGGAAAAACTGGGTGAGAAGCAACCAGATCTGCGTAATGCCATACCCTATTCCAACTTGCGTATTGAATTCCTCACTAAGCTTTTACTAGAACAACGGGACAGGCAATAAAATGACTTTCAGCAGAGAAAACAGACTTCATTAGTTACCAAATCTGTTGCTTTTGGAGAGTCCATGTTTACATGGTTTTACATGATCTTTCTAAAGAAAAAAAAATCATGATCTCAAATCATTTTGGTTTCTCTAGTTTGGTTATATAAAGGAATATTTCATTTTTTGTGCAAGATCAACTTTGGGGAAACAGTTGACTAAACTCTAAAGATTGCTAACATGGAAATGTTCTTAAATTAGCTTAATGTTTTATAGCGTGTTATGGAGTTTTAAAACATCCCATTTGGGAAGGAATCACCTGGAAATCACATTTGATATGTGGATTTGACTTGCTGGCCATCAGGCAGATGCTTCTGGGCTTCATATCCATGCATTCCACCTCTGGCTAAAACTAAATCCTAGACAACCCACTATTAAGAAGCCCCTTTGGGGAATCTGAAAAAAAAAAAAAACCCAAGAGCATCCTTAATAGAAAAGTGCAACAGAGAGGTAGTTAGTAGTCAGGAAGCAGAGCTGAGTCTTCAAAAGTCAATGAAGCAATGAGGTCCCAGCACCATCTTAACCACCAAGTACTAAAGTTCTGTCAGCTGCATGCCAATAAAGCAAGCAGAAACTCAGTTAGTAAGACAAACATGGCAACAGGCTGTGTGGAAAGTCAGGAGATTTATATCCCACTGGTCCAGGAAGGAAGGACATTTCAAGATAAAGAGCATCTATAACAATATCTTAGCTCCAGCTCCCCTCAGTGCTCCAGCAGGAAATGAACAAGGATTGCTGCTTCACCCGGGGGGGGGGAGAGACAGAGAGACACAGAGATAGTCAGAGACAGACACACACACACACACAGAAAGAGAGAGAGACAGAGACAGAGAGAGACACAGAGAGAGACAGAGACACACACACAGAAAGAGAGACAGATAGAGAGACAGACACACACACACAGAAAGAGAGAGAGACAGAGAGAAACACAGAGATAGACAGAGAGACACACACAAACAGAAAGAGAGAGAGACAGAGAGAGACAGAGAGACAGACATACAGAGAGAGACATACACAGAGAGAGAGAGACACAGAGAGAGACAGACACACACACACACACAGAAAGAGAGAGACAGAGACAGAGGGAGACAGAGAGAGACAGAGAAACACAGACACACAGAGAGACAGACACAGAGAGAGACAGAGACAGACAGACACACAAACACACACAGAGAGACACAGAGAGAAACAGAGAGACACAGACACAGAGAGAGAGACAGACACAGAGAGAGACAGACACAGACACATACACACACACACACACACGCACAGAGAGAGAGAGAGAGAGAGAGAGAGAGAGAGAGAGAGAGAGAGAGAGAGAGAGAATATTAGCACCTTAGCACCTCTGGCTTGTGGGCTTCCTACCATACCGGAGGTTTGTTTTCTATACCTCTAGAAAAAGTCTATTTTCCTCAGATGCTAAATAAACACATCAAAAGGTCATAAGGCCAGTGTCACCATTGGACATTGTTCCACAGGCCCCCACCTCATGTCTTATTTAAAACATTCTAGATTTAATTCTTGCTCCAATACTATTCCCTGTTCCATATGCAGGCAAATGTAATTGCTGGAGACATGTGAAAACTCAGGTTGAAGGCCACAGGTATGAAGTTGTCCTTCCTGTCACAACACTGTATTTGAGCAACTGTGATGATGTAGTCTAGGGAGTGCCTCGGAGTGAGCACAACTTTTATGAAACTCCCCACCTCCATGCTGAAGGAGAGCAACCTGGATCTTGAGTCGGA
Organism: Tokudaia tokunoshimensis; assembly: GCA_036184795.1. Lineage (NCBI taxonomy): Eukaryota > Metazoa > Chordata > Mammalia > Rodentia > Muridae > Tokudaia > Tokudaia tokunoshimensis. Next base: position 31,082,091 of record BTHU01000014.1, read on the forward strand.
GCCTGCTTTGAGCAGGACTGTGTATAGCATACTAACACAGAAAGCTGGGACAGCCAAATGCTTGAAATTGTTTATTCAAGTAACTGCTGAGGCGGTCGTAAGGATGCTGGTGTGCAGTGATGGGGGAATGGTGGCGATGTGGTGATGGTGCTATGTAGACAGTTTGAGAATGGTCCTGATGGTAGTGTGGGGTGGTGGTGGTTGCTATGGTGATGGTTGTGTATAGTAGACTGTAGTGGCGGTGATGACGGTAGTAGCTGTGGTGTGGTGGTGTGGCAGGGGTGGGAAGCTGTGATGGTGAGAGTGGGGGTGAGGTGATGGTACCAGCCGTGGTTGTAGTAGTGGTTGTGTTGCGGTAGATGTGTGTGGGGCTGTTGTAGTGGGGATGGTCATGGTGGTAGTTGTGTGGTAGTGGTTATATGGCAGTGGTAGGGTGGGATCGTAGTGGAGTGTGGTGCTGGTGGTTTGGTAGTGACTGTGTTATGGTGGTGGGTGGTGGTAGTGGTCATGTGGTGGTGGGGTGGGATAGGGTGGTAGTATTGGTGGCTAAAAACCTTTGTTTGAGAGCCAAGAACATGGAGTTTGTGTCCAAATTTAGCAGAATTTAGCAGCAACAGTGCTAGAATTCTCTCCTGTGCAGCCTCCTGGCACAGGACCCTGCCCTAAAGTCTGAATGCCTGGGCTTAAAGCATTAGTTACATGGCTATGGACAAACTACTTAATCTGGGTTCTTAATAAGTATGAAGTGGGAAGAAAAAGGAGGAGGAGGGGAAGGAAGAAATGATGAAGAAGAAGGAGGAGGAGAAGGAGGAGGAAGAGAAGAAGTCTTCTACTATGTAGAGATAACTACAGATTACTAAGATAATGCAAGTGAGTGTCATTGACACTCAGGATGAAGGATATATACATACACACACACACACACACACACACACACACACATATATATCCAAGAACTTAAATATCATGCAGTCCCTAGACCAGTGGTTCTCAATCTTCCTAATACTGTGACCTTTTAATACAGTTCCTCATGTTGTGGTGACACCAACCATAAAATTATTTTGTTGCTATTCCATAACTGTAATTTTGATACTGTTATGAATTGTAATGTAAGTATTAATATGCAGGATATCTGATATGCAACGCACAGAGGAGTCATGTGAGAACTGCTGCCCTAGACTGACCCACCTCACCTGCTAATTATGTAATTACTATGCCAGTCCCTGATGTGGCCTCAGGCAAGGCACTTGACCATTCTTCTGTACTTGATGGTTCTGGGACTAGAATATTCTGTAAGATTCAGAAGGTATGTTGTGATGATTAAATAAATTAATATCTGCAAAGAGCCTTTGGCACACAATAGGTACTATATAAATGCCTAGTATGAACACACACACACACACACATCCACCTTCTAAGGCTATAACAAGAAAGCTTCAGTTATAAACATAGTCAAGGATAATTTGATTCCTTGCAAGACTTGAACTAGGATGTGGAGACAGCCAGGAATTGTAAGAGGAAGGGCCTCTGGGGTGTGGCAGAGAGGAACTGGACGAATATGAATTGATTCTTTGAAGATGATTCCTTCTCAGCGTGGCAGAAGAACAAAATGGAGGCTTAAGGCAAAATTAATTAATATTACTGATAGCCAAGTCTTATCATGGTTACATGATTAATTTTGCTAGAACCACTGTAAGGAACCTGGGGCTCCTGGTCTAGAATCACTAGGCCTTTGAAGATGGTTGTGGTATTTTTTTTTAAGGTTTCATCTGCTTTGATCCTTACAATGTGTTCCCTTTTTGTTTGGTTTTAATGGAGTTCCTGGTTGGTGATCAGGAAGCATCTAATAAGTGGCCTTAAATGAAACAGTCACCAGAGCATGTCTTGTGAAATAGTGTCAGTTTTAACTGATGAAGGAAGCTTTGTCCCATGTACCCAAGGTAAAGTGGCAATAGAAAAGGCCTTTCTTTGTTTTATTTTATCCCAAGATCTGGAAAGCCTGAAGGAAGAGACAGAACCCAGAAGCAGGGTAGGATGACCTCAGGACTCTCCCCCACCCACAGGTGACGTCTACCTCATTTCTGGTTTGTTATTGTATTTGATCCTTTACCGTGTCCTTGAAGAGCCTCAAAATCCAGCTTCCCAATCCTGCTGTAGCTGAACTGGTCTTTTTGACAACAGCACAGTCTCCGTGAGGGCTCTGTCTGGGACAGTGCTGTTTTCAATTAGCAATGCCTTTCACAGGTGGAGGTGATATACATCCGGCCCTAAATACCCTAGGGTGGTAGAGAGGTTCCAACCCAGAAGATGATGTCTGTTTCTCAAATGCTCAGAACCCTGGGAGCCATCTTTAAAATGGAGGGACAAGAAAGTAATTTCTATGAAGCTGGCCTTGTATCTAAGAGCTTTATGTGTATTAAATCATTCAATATTAGCTTGTAAAAGAGGGCAACTGTTACCTCCAGTGATGCTGGGTCTCAGGTTGATTAATTATCCCACCCAGGAAGTGTCTCTGCTCCTCTAGGAAAGTGGCTTTGGGTATGTACATGTGTATAGCACTAGGTCCACGGTAATTATTTCTTTTTTATTTTATTTCTGGATTATAGGACCTTCTGGAAAGAATAAGGATGCGTGGAAGGAACAGACAGAAAATGGGTCAGCAGATTCTGGTGCCGCCTTCAGCTGTCATATTATTATGTTGTTACGGCACTTTGAAAAAGAAAATTAATACTCAAGTCCACGGCAAATCTCGTTAAGCCATATTTCCTGTCTATGTGGCCATAGACACGAAGAATCCTATGTTGTTATCAATGTTTATCCTCCAGACTGTGTGATAGGTGATATGTTCGCTTTTCTTAGGAACATTGTTTTACTTGGAATCTTTGCATTTCATTAGAAGACAAGACAACCAGAACGCCAGCCCAGCTCTCTTGACGAGCTCAAATGTTCCATCTAGCACAAGCTAGTGGCCAATCTTCAAGGCATGGCTACTGGATCACAGCATCAGCACTTGGCATCTTGTTAGTTATGCAGTCTCTAGTCCCACTTCAGACTCCCTGAAGCAGCTGCTCCACAGAGGAGACCAGGAAGCCATGGTATATCAGGCCCTCCATATGCCTCTCACGCATGCTCAACTGTGAGGCCCCCTAGACTTCATGAAACTCTTTTTTTTTTTTTTTGGAAGAAAAGCTGAAGAAAGTTGAGTTCATCCTAATGAGAGTCAGCTTCAACACAACTAATTATTCCAGCCATGGAGGATACAACATCTGCCAGAAGATGTTTGGAAGAAGTGAATTGGTTAATGTTGCTCAGAGTTTCAGCAAACGTTGAGTGCATTCTCAGAAAGAATCATTGCAACTCGTGTGTTTCACAAGACTCATTAGTTCCTTTTCTTATTGTTCTGACAACATGCTTGGCAAAAGAGACTTGAGGAAGGAAGCGTTTATTTTGGCTCAGGCTTTGAGGGTACAGTTCATCAAGGTCATGATGTTGTGGCTTTGGGAGCACGAAGCAGCTGGTCACATGACACTCAAAAAAAAGGGGGAGGATGGTTGGTCACATGACACTCAAAAAAAAAAGGGTGATGGTGCTCAGCTTTCTTTCTCTTCTCTCTCCTCTTATGTGTAATCCAGTATGGGGCTGGGGAGGGCGAGCCTGCCCAGATCAAAAGTGTGGTTGAGGCATGTCCAAACTCCAGCAATCTTGTCCCGAGATTGGCAGGAGGATCACTGCCCTAGGCCTGTTTTTCCCTGTGCAGGTAGCCAGGTTAAACTTCCTCTCCCCTTATAAGTTCATGCCCAGCAGCTCCTGGAATTCCTCCTTATACAAATGAGGCGTCCCCAGCACCCTGGCCCCAGCCAATGATGTACACCCACCCAGAAAGCCCCTTCCCACCCTCCAAAGGTGTAAATGGCCTTTGCTCCCCCTGTTAAACCAGCTGTCTCACAGAAGGAAGCTTCCTCCCCGAGAGTCTGATCTCCTTGCATTCACTGCTGCCTGAGGGGTCTTCTGCTCCTGGCCATTCCTGCCTTGATTTCCCTCTCAGGCCAAGAGGCAGAACCTGAACAAATATACTAGTTCCCTGGTCGTGAGAGGGCACTGCCCACACTCAGTTTGGGTCTTCCCTCCTCAATTCAATCTTTCAGGAAATATCATCACCCAGGCGCCCCGGTTTGTCTCCTTGGTGATTCTAAATCCTGTCAAAATGACAATGGACTTTAGCCATCCCAGAAGACATTCCCAGTCATTAAAAGGGGGTCTAATACTCCACTAAGTCCAGAGTGGAGAACAGATATTCTTTATGAGGTAAAGAAAGTTGAAATTTTAGGAGGCCAATTAAGTAGTTATCTTTTTGTCTGTGACAAACTGACAAATAAGAAGGAAGGGTTAAAAGGAGATAAAATTTCATTTATTTCAAAGCTTAGAGTAGCAGGTATGTGTGTTCCAGATTCTTTTTTCTTATGTACCAACCCCCCAGACAGTGACTTAATGCTACTCATTTATCTGCTTGTGATGTAGAGTTGGCCAAACAGCTAACTACATTCTAGTTGGATCTTGCATGTGATTGCCATCACGTGTCTAGCAGTTTTGCAGGAAGACTCTGACAGCCAGGGCTAGAATGGCCCTCCTCATCCATCCAATATTCTCTCTGACCAGGGATCTCAGAGTACACAGGCCTCTTTCATAGTAACTGTAAGGTCCTGAAGAGAGAGCTCAGAGAATTCAATAGAAGTCCTACAGCTCTTTAGTCAGCCCTGGGAGCTACACAGCAGATCTCTATCAAAGCAGGCTCGAAACTCCTCCCAGGCTCAAAGGAAGGGAATGGAGCATAGCTCTTGGTGGGAGGGATGTCAGAGAACACACAGCTGTATTTTCAAATGCTACAGTATGCTCACATATGGCCTTCTAACACCTACCCACGACAAAGATTCCCCCAAGGAGTTTTTTAAAGAGCTAGGTCTCCACTAGAGAGTAAGTTCAACTTCCTTTTCAAATGTGTCTATCATATAGTCTGCTTCTGACCTCAGGAGAAGGGATAAGAAGATTTTTGGAGGGGCATACTAAAAGAAGTTCCTTCCAAAGAAGCACAGGTCTGGGCATCTGAATCACCTTGCTATAGAGAGTTGATCCAGTTGGTTCTCAACCTGTAGGTTGTGACCCTTTGGGGAGGGGTGTCAAGCAACCCTTTCACAGGGCCAAATATCAAATATTCTGCATATCAGATATTTATAATTCATAACAGTAGCAAACGTACAGTTATGAGTAGCAATGAAAATGATTTTATGGTTGGGGGGGTAACCATAGTATCAGGAACTGTATTAAAGGATTGCAGCATTAGGAAGGTTGAGAAGCACTGGGTTAGACCGACCTACTTTGTTTTTAAGCATTTGAGAAGTGATGAATTTTGATTCCTAAATACTGTGTGTGTTCCATTCCATAGTAACTTAATTTTCAAAGAGAACATCAGCATTTTTGTTTCCATCCTGTGTTCATTTGTTATATCCACTTGTTTACACGTTCTTTGTTGCTCATCGAGTCGTCTTAAGATGTTTAAGCATCCTTATTTAGATATAGTAACCTCAGCCTAAACACAACAGAGATTCCACAGAGGATGGGGTCCTGGAACTAGCAAGCTTGCAATGAGTACATGCACGCTGACACAAACTATGCGATACTCAAATGGAAGTGGGTTAGGGAGAGAGGAGGCTTAGGTCATATATTCTGAAGGAATTACTCTGGTTCATAACAAGAGTGGCACCAGTCTGAGATTGGACAGATGGTCACTGGCAGCTGTCCCTTCAGAAGGACTTTTATGTGAGGTCATAGTGGCCTCTGCAAGCTTTTGATTTCAGAAAAATATTTTATGATAGTTACTGCTGGACATCCATATGTAAGAGCCTTCCTTTAAAACCTCCCAGTTTCTCCATTTGCTAGAATCAACTCAGGGGACTCCATTTTGACAACCTTTACTTTTTCTTCGCAGATTGAAGTCACATGCTATGTATCTGACTCACTTAAAAAATTCAAAAATTCTACAGTTCAATGATTTTTGATATGGTCATTCAACATTCCCACAGCCAATTTTAGAGCATTTTTATCATCTTTAAGAGAAGCTCTGATTCTAGAGTAAAAAGGCTTTCCGTACCACAAGGACCTGAGTTTAATCTCAAAAAAAAACATGTGAGAAAGCCAGGCATGGTTGTGAGTACTTGTAATAGTAGTGCTGGAGGTGCAAAGACAAATGGATTCCTGGGGCTTGTTGGCCATCCAGTCTAGCCTAGCTGATGAGCTATAGGTAAAAGTGACAGACCCTGTCAGATAAGTCACTGGTGAGGAATAACACACATGCACATATATGCCCGTACTCACAATTGTATGCATGCCCACACACACATCCACATACATTGAACACACACACACACACACACACACACAATTCTAGCTCTGTTACCTCCCCATGTCTCATGGATGGCTAGTAAGGGACATTGGCTGTGAAGACTGAGCTCAGGTGAAGTCCTAGCGACAGTCAGGTATTCTTTGCTTGTTGATCCCTTGACACCAACACACCATGATGCTCGGATGCCAGGCTGGAGAGGCCATCACCATTCCAGTGTCAGCTGCCCTCCTTTGTATGGAGTCTGCGTGAGGGAGTTGTGCTTGCCATTTGGTTGGTTTGTTTTGGTTTTGACACACTCTGGTGCTCATTTGTTCCAATCTACATTGTTAAGCTTATAGCTGGGACTTTTTTACTTTTAAAACTAAGATATTCATCAGTCTGTGCCTGAAAGGTGGGATGGCGGTGATGGTGTCTACGTGCACAAGATGCCTTGGTTAGGGTACTATTGCTGTGAAGAGACACCATGACCATAGCAACTCTTATAAAGGAAAACAACTGGGGCTGGCTTACAGTTTCAGAGGTTCAGTCCGTAATCATCATGGTGGGAACATGGCAGAGGGCAGGCAGAAGTTGTGCTGGAGGAGCTGAGAGTTCTGCATTCGGATCAGCAGGCTGCAGGAAGTGAATGCCACACTAGAAGAGGCTTGAGCACCTGAGACTTCCAAGACTGCCCCTAGTATACATCTCCTCCAACAAAGCCACAACTACTCCAAGGCCACAGTTTCTAATAGTGCCACTCCCTATGGGCCTATGGGGGCCATTTTAAAAAACCTTTTCTTGATCCTTTGTAAGTTTCACATCATGCACCCCAGTTTTGCTCATCTACCTTTCCCCTCATATCTGCCCTTCACCCTTGCAACGAGCCCAAATAACACACACACACACACACAACAACAACAACAACAACAACAAACACAAAGCATAGGAAACACCTCATTGTGGAAGCTGTAGTATGTAGTGTGCCCCACAGTAGAGCCCTCCGTCTACTTCACTTGCAAATGTTCATTGCAATGAGTCATTGGTCTGGTTTGAGTTTTCTGGCTTCTGCAACACCATCAATACTGAATCCTCATTGGGACTCCTCCTGGTTAACCTGTTGTTACACTGCATCATGGAGATCCCATGGCTGCAGAACAGCAGGACTGGCCCCTTTACGCATCCCAACTGTTCACAGATGATTTCAATTTTGGGATGGTCCAACTCAGAGACCGGGTTCTCAGCCTTGGTGGTAGCTGAGTTGGTCAGCCAGTCCACTCTTCCTTATCTGCTCCACCAGGTAAGGTAAAACACCTGACTACAGCACATGGCAAGGGGGCAGGGGGAAGGGCATCAACCTTACACCTACTCCACCTCACACCAGATGAGTGGCAGACCAGCTCTCTCACACTCTTGCCCTCCAGGGAAGCTCACTTGTGCCCTCCCCACCAAAGCCAGTTCTACTACGGTGCCTTCATACAATACAGGGTCAGCTCTCCCTAGTGCTGTAAACAGCAAGGGGCAGGGCTGGGGCTGGGCCAGCTCACCCATTCTCATGACCCTAGGGTCAATTGTCCTGACTGCTACAGGTGATACAGGGGGTGGGGTAGGGCATCACCTCCACACCCATGTAGGGGGCCATTCTTATTCAAACTACCTCAGATGTTCATCAGTCTGTGCCTCAGAGGTGGCTCTTGGCAGGTGGTGATATTTACATGCACAAAAGATGCACCCATCCCACCTCTGCAATGCCACTAGAGACAGAGCCAAATGCTGCTTCTAAAATGGACAGCTTACAGGCTGAAAGCCGCTGCTCTGGCCAACTGGAGTGACTTAGAGCAGTCACAGCACGGGCTTCAGCCTTTTGCCCATTTTTATATTGGATTGTTTGCCTTCTTATTATTGGGTTGTTACATATTATAGATTCATGTTCCTTATCAGATATTTGATTTACAAATATTTTCTTTCATTCTGGTTCCTTTAAAGTGTATAATTCAATTATCTTTGGTATTTGGCTGACTTTTCACTTTCTTGCTAATGCGCTTTGATGTTCAACAGTTTTTAATTTCAATGGAGTATTAGCTATTTGGTGTTTCTTTTGCTGTTCTTGCTTTTGGACTCATATCTAAGAATCTATCTGCAGATCTGAGGTCCCGATGACTTATTTCAGTGTTAGCGTCTAACAATTTTAGAACTTAACTCTTGCTTTTAGGACTTTGACCCACTTTGAGCTAACATTTATGTACAATGTGAGGTACAATATCATGAAATTTATATTTGATCTTTGTGCTCATTTCCTGGCAATAGAGTGCCTAAAATCATGGAATTGCCACTGTGAGAGTTTCTATGCTATTGAGCGTAAGGATTACTCAGCAGAAAGATGTGATTGTCCTGTTGGGATTTCAGTCCTGCCCTGCAACCTCTGGGCACAAGAAGGGAAAGAAAGGCTAAGTTGATCTCCAAGAGTGAAGAATTTAATCAGCCATGTCTATGTCAGGAAGCCTCTACAAAAACTTGAAGGGACAGGGTTCTGTGGGTTTCTGGAGTGCCAAACTTGTGTGGGCTCCTGAAGCTGGCATGCCTGGGAGTATATGGAAGCCCATGTCTGTCTGCATAACAAACCAATAAACAAATAACGTGTTTCCATGAGTTCTATGAGCTGGTGTTAGAATCAACCAATCTAAGTGTGTGCAATACTGTCAAACAAAACAAAAGAAACAAACAAAAACCAGGCTTGCAAGAAGCATCTCTAGAAGGAAAGAGGAAGTCACAGGGATGGAGGCCTCCAAGATTTCTGCAGATAGCCATTCTGCAGTGTGAGAACCGAATTTAACTACAGGGAACCCTACTGATTTCTCCTTTTGCAGAATTGGTTGCTTGGTGTGTGGGATCTCTGTCAGAAGTGATCTGTGTTGTGAATTTTTTTTTCATTTTCTTTCTTTTTTTTCTATATGAGGCAAGAATCCAATTTCATTTTTTACATAGTTATCCTGCTTCCTGTGTCATCTGTTGAAAACATTACTCTTTTCCAGTCAGTTTGGTCTTGTGTCCATTTTCATTGACCTATTGATGACAGGTATATGGGTTTTTTTTTGTTTGTTGTTTTTTTGTTTTTGGCTTGCAATCCCATTCCATTTGGTCCACTCTCTAGCACCACACTGTCTGCTTTTTGAAAAAAAATGCTCTTTGAAGGACAAGGAATACAGCTCAGAGAGACTGCACTTGTATATTTACATTGTAAAATTTATTCTTAAATATTTCATTCTTTTCAATGTTATTATAAAAGGAATTTGTTTCTTAATTTCATTTATTATTGCTGTTAGCAGCATAGAAAGTAGAGTTGATTTTTGTATCATACAATTTTATTGAACTTGTTTACTAGGGCATTTGGTTTTCTGTTTTGTTAGTGAGTCTTGGGATTTTTCTATGTCAGGTTACTACTGATTGTGAATAGAGACAGTTTAATGTCTTATTTTTTTAATCTAGATATGGTTTGTCCAACCCATTGCTCAACCTTTGTTTTTCCAGCCAATCACATTACCCACTGAAAAGGTTTTACATGTCTACATGTGAGCACCAAAGCCTACATTTCTAAGCTCACGTGAGCACCAAAGCCTACATTTCTAAGCTTACGTGAGCACCAAAGCCTACATTTCTAAGCTCACGTGAGTACCAAAGCCTACATTTCTAAGCTCACGTGAGCACCAAAGCCTACATTTCTAAGCTCACGTGAGCATCAAAGCCTACATTTCTAAGCTCACGTGAGCACCAAAGCCTACATTTCTAAGCTCACGTGAGCATCAAAGCCTACATTTCTAAACTCCTTCACACAGCTAGTTCTTGAGCCTAGGAAATAGACCTCTTGATGACTGCAGGATGTTGAAACCTGGTGTATTAGTCAGGGTTTTCTAGCAGAACAAAACTGATAGAATAAATATATATACACATATAACTACATATAGTTTTATATATGATAAATGTATGTGGTAAAACAAAGTATATATGTGTGTGTATATATACACACAGTATATATATATATATGGTATGCATAGGTGTATATAATATATATTTATATATAGATAAATAGATAGAATCATATATACATGGCATATACATATACCACACACACATATATGAGATTTATTAGAATGGCTTACAGGCTAATTCAACAATGCCATCTACCAACATAAAGTACAGTAGTTGTTCAGTCCATGAGGCTGGGTGTCTCAAGTGGTTTTCAGTATACACTGGAATCTGGAAAAGCAGGTTCTAATGTCTATGAAGGAATGACCTTGTCAGCAGTTGGCAAAGAGCAAACACTTCCTTCTTCCATGTCGTCTATGTAGTCCGCCAGCAGGAGACACTGGCCAGATTACAGGTGAATCTTTCTGCTTCAAAAGATCCAGCTCAAATACAGGACTTCCTGCCTCAAACGATCTGGATTAAAAATATGTCTTCCTAATTCAAATGATTTAATTAAAGAACATTTCTTCACATACCTAGTAGCTTAGAGTTTAGTTAATTTCAGATGTAGTCAGGTTGATAACCAAGAATAACTGTTATACCTGGAAAGTGGGCTTGGGAAATGTGGTAGTTTCTGAACACATGGACACTGGTCAAGAGAGAGCAGAACATAGGCCCTTGGTACACATTTGTCCTGTGCTGTGCCTCATATTGGAAATTAGCATGTCCAAGAAGGTTCAGACCTGAATCTCGTAAAGGATAGCATCAGTAGAAGTCCCTTCCAGCTCGTTCTGAGGGAGATATAATACTCTCACTGGCTATAGTTCCCGAGGTCCACGCTGCATCCGACTGAGGCACATTTAAACTCCTCATCTTAGAATACAAGGACTAACACCACCTGGTCTCAACCTAGTCCCCACCTTCCCTCATAGTTTTCTATGGCCTTTCTAACTGAAAAGTCACTTCGTTCTAGTTTCACCTGAAATCCCAGAGAGAATGAATTATGTTCTCATGGTTGGATAGTCTTCAGCTGAGTGCTTGAAGCTCGTGTGAATGCTATTCATTAAAACCATATACTTACATTGTGTTGTTATTTCTGGTTCGTGTCTGCCTTCTTTATAAGAGCAAATTCACTAAGGTGGAGTAGCCAGCCTTTACTCAGGGACTATCAGCATATTTCTTCTTTTGGGGAAGCTGTTCCTCACTCTCTTGACCCTTACAAAACTTCCTACTTTACTGTACGATTTCTGTAGCAGAACCTCTCAGCCTCTAACAGCTGACGACATGTGACTTACACTAAGGTAGTCGAAATCCTTTCCTATTAGCTTTCTGACCGCCCCTAGGTAGAGGAGGATTTCCTCTTAGGTAGAAGGGCTGGGAAGGTAAAACTTGAAGTTCCTGTTTTTCATGTTATCATCCTCAAGAAGATAACTGCCAGAACAAAGGGAAGTCGAGATAAAACATGAGGAGAAAATCTGGAATGCGTCTGGGGTCCTGATTCATGACCTTGCTGACGTGTTTAGAGTTTGGGTGTGAGAGTCAATGAGTCTCTTTTGCTTCAGCTAGCTTAAATTTTAATTGTATGAACTGAACCCAAGAATTCCGTAAGGTTCTTTTCCCAGGCAGAAGTCAATATTCGTTTGTGTACAAGTTCCTGGGGTGCCCAGCACGGGACGGGCACAGCAAATGCTTACTGTTTTGAAGCAGATTATAAGCCGGTTGAATTAGTTTATTGAGAACTCTGCTGGGGAATGAAAAGAAAGCACCCAGTGTCACTGCTGTGTATTGAAAGGACAAGGGCTTGATGTTTTGTGTGATTCAATGAGAGCGAAACAATACAACAGTCTCGCAAAGGGATTAAACAAGTGGCCAACTTGGCGGAGGGCAAGCTGAGAGGCCGGACCTACCCATTCCCTTCCTCCTCCACCAGAGGCTTGCTTTACCTTTTAGGAAAGAATACAATTGGTTTTGCTCATTAAAGATGGACACTGGAGATGTGTGCTTCCTTCCTTGAGCCTGGTCCTCCCTGACTGACCCACTGGGGTTTTGGAAAACAGGGAAGGAAGCCAAAGGAGGCTCATAAGCCCAGTGACTCAGACCAGCATGGGATAGGGCCTTTGTTGTATCATTAGAACAGTGCCAGAAAATGCACCACAGCTCCCCAGGCTGGAATGGCTGGTAGAACTTTGGGTTTTGCCAACTTCGGTGATTGTACCGATCACAGGTCCAAGGTCCGCAGACAGTCAATAGACTGTTTAAACAGTCTATTGTTGGTGAAAATACCAAGTGCCATTTATTCTTGGAGCAGAATGGAACCTTAGAGGTCATCAATTCAACCTCCAACAGCTGCTTAGTCATTTCCAGGTCTGCTTTTTAATTAATTTCTGAAGTCCTTCTAAACTCATTCCTAAAGAGTGACCCAAAGCTTTAGAAAACCCACTCCATCCAGAGACTCTCAGAAAATTCCTTTTAAAAAAAAAATGAAAATTGTTTTATGAACTTTCCTGCCAAAGACTCAAACGTCCTTTCAGCCACATTGTAGGAAATAAATCTAATCACTCTTCAAAATCCTTCCCATATTCAAGGCACCTATGGCATCTTCCTAGGGAACATAACCAATTCTTCATTAGCCCCACATGGGATGTTAACATTTTAATCTCCTCTAGGGCAAGTAGTAGGTTAGACAGCAAAGAAGATACAAGACACACAGCCAAAGAAACAAAAACAGTCCTGGCTCCTCAATGTACCTTGAAGTAGTTCTGTGATTCATCTGCATGGGTTAGTCTCTCTGTCTCTCTCTGTCTCGGTCTCTCTTTGTCTCTATCTCTGCCCTGTCTCTCTCCATTTTCTGTCTCTCTTGTTTTTGATTTTTTGAGATAGAGTCTCTCTACGTAGCTCCAACTTTCCCAAAACTCACTGTGTAGGACAAGCTGGTTTCAAATCAAAATGCTGCCACAATGCCTGAAACACACACACACACACACACACACACACACACACAGTTATTTCTATACTTATTGTTCTATTTTAATATTGTGGATGCTGGCTTCAAATAGCATATAGATTGGGTGGCACAAACTACAGAAATTATGTTTTTTACAGCTCTGGGGGATAGATGTTCAAGGCCAATAGGTCAAAAGTAGGCTTCCCTCAAAGGATGTTTTTCTTGTCTCATAGGTGGGCACTAGCTCATTGTATGTTCAATGGCTTATTTGTTTCCGTGTTGAGAGCACACGTGGTGGTGTTTCCTTTTACAAGGGATAAGGACACTAACTGTACAAGATCTTGCCTCTGCCCTGTGGTCTCAGTTAACCTTCACTATCCTTTAAAGAACTTATGTCTAAATACAAACACATAGGGATGGGAGGTGGAAGTATAACTCAGTCTTTGGCATAGAATTAATGTACTTCCAAATGTTAAAAAGACAAAGATCCATTCCAGGAAAGGAGTCAGCATCCATAAGAAGTCAACTCCAGGTGAGACATTGACCACAGACAGTGTGTCAGGTGAGCAGCATTTTCTAGGCCTTGAGAAGTTGCCTGGTCAGACTGTGGGGAACACACAGCTTCTGGGTGTCAGACTGTTGGGCATGTACAGCTCATGGGCAACAGTTGACATTTTCTCCTAAGGGGCAGTAGTAAGATGGAGGGTCTGAGTGGGGGGATAGCTAATGTAATCTCTGCAGCCCTACAATCCTCTCGTTTATAGTGTGAACAATAGGTTGGAGGAAACTTAATCTTATGAGGACCCCCTCTTTCTCTCTCTCTCTCTCTCTCTCTCTCTCTCTCTCTCTCTCTCTCTCACACACACACACACACACACACACACACACGACTGTCCCAAGATGGAGGGAAGAAAATTATTAAAGATCTGAACATAAAATCCCTGGGGCAGAATTTGAACTCAAGTCTCAATGGCAAATATGCAGCCTTGTTTTGTCTTTTTGTTTTTGTTTTTTTGTTTGTTTGTTTGTTTTTTGTTTTTGAGACAGGGTTTCTCTGTGTAGCCCTGGCTGTCCTGGAACTCACTCTGTAAACCAGGTTGGCCTTGAACTCAGAAATCTACCTGCCTCTGCCAAGTGTTGGGATTAAAGGCGTACGACACCACGGCTAGCAGTCTTGTTAATAACTAGTAACGCCCTCTGTCCCCCCTCCCCCACACCCCTTTTCTAATCTCTGATTTTTTTCTGATAGTTGTGAAAGAGTGAATTTTGGGTGCTGTTACTAATTAGCATCATGTAAGATAAGCAGCAATTTGGTTGGAACATTTTAATAATAGTTATTTTCTCTTTTGCCTGTATTTAAAAGTTCTAATTTAATGAATAAATTATCTTTAGAGATCTAAGTTATTTCTAGTTTTGTTGTTCCATCTGATATGTTAATTTCGTCAACAGATTTATTTTAATAATGAAGAAGAAACTTAGAGGAAATAAATGCACCTTGAAGTCTAAACCAACTTGCACAATAATATCCCAAGGAACTCTGGTGCAGAGAGGTGCACACCAGGGATTTTGATGACAGGACTCATAGAACACTCTTCACATTCAAAGATGGGACACTGCTGAATTAGTCATCTGAACCTACTTTGATTGATTCCTAACCACTTGGGATAGCATTCATTTTCATTTGAATGGGCATCCAGGAGTTGAAATCGAAACAGCAATAGACCAGAAACCGAGTCCCAGTCTTGGCTCCATCACTATAGCTGGTTGTGTCTTGCGTCACAAGCCAATAGCTTTTTTGGATCTCAGCTATTCTCAGAGAACAAGGAAACAGAAATAGATCATTTTTAAGGCCAAGATAGGCATGTGCCTGTTATAATGCTCATGGTTTACACAAGGAACATAGAAGTGAATAGAACAGAGAAGGTCCCCAACCCTGTCTATTCTATTCTTTTGGGGGTTGAGGCATGATTTTTAAACTAGCATTACCAACAGCTAGATACCTTTCATTGTAAAATGTGTGAAGAAACGGTCCATGTCATATGGAGAGATCTGAGGTGTTGGAAGTGGCTCTAAAGCATGAGTACTCAAATTAATTTCATAGATCATTCTGAGACCTTGATGGTGAGAAAGAGTTCTCCAGATAGAGATCTAGGTAGGGTAAGACTGAGGCAACCAGCAACACTTAAGAAGAAGCTTAGTGCATTCCAGGCCAGCGCAGCTGCAGAGCACATAGCAAGACTGAGAACACTACAAATGAGAGGAAAGACATAGACAATGGCCGGATCTTAGACATTTGCATCTTATTTTAATATTCAGGAATAATTATGACACTTGGGACAGCTCCGGCTGTCTTAGCTTATTTTAAACATTACTCAGGGTGCCACATGGAATCTGTAGTGGGGTAAGAATGAAACAGAGTCAGTAGATGAAAGGCCACTGAGCAGTCCACGTGGGAGACAAGGGAGCCACGGAGGCAGTGGGGCAGCAAAGGTGAATGTACTGCAGAGTGCAGGGCACTGGCTGAAGCATCGTGTGGCTAATCTTGACTTATAACTTAACTAGATTAAGAAATGCCCAAGAGATTGCCAAAGCAGATTTCTAGGTGTGTCTGTGAGGATGTTTCCAGAGACAACTACATATCAAGGGATCTGACCTAATGAATGATTTAACTCATTGATGGATTCTAAATCTAAATAGACTACAGAGGAGATGGAATTTGGGGGGGGGCCTGGCTAGAGGAAATAGGTCACTGTAATAGGAGTTGTGTCAGAGGTCTATTCCTTCTACTGGTTCTACTTCCTGTCTACCATGAGATGAAGAAGCTCCTCTACCACATGCTCACGTCATTATGATGTTTTGTCTAAGTGTATGGGACCAAAAAACCATTGATTGAACCCACTGAAACCATGAGCAGAAATAAATCTTTCCTTCCTTAAGTCATGTTTCTCAGGTATTTAGTCACAACATTATAAACCTAGATAATACATGGGTGGGTGCCAATAGCCCTGGCTAGACCTACATGGCGCCATGCTTTTTTCCAAGTTACTGCTTCTTCCCTCCATAAGTCAGATAGGGTTGATTGGAATGAGGAAAAGGGATGGCTATGTGACAATCCCATGCCAACCCACCAAGAGATCTGAGGTAGACCTGGAATCCCTTAACTTGGCCTTTCATCTCAGTGAGTCGATGGAATGGATGGTCAGTGTGAGGAACATCTCCCAAGGGAGATGAAAGTAAGGAGTAGAAATGGAGCCCAGAAAAACCTGAACCTTCTCAGAACGCAAAGGTTTGCTTTCTTCCCCTTTCAATTTTGTTCCCAAGAACTTGGTACATTGAGTTTTGCTGTTGTGGAGACAGCTGTTTGAAACAGAACTGAATCCAATTTCCATGACATTTTGTACGCCTGCAGAGCTTGGCATTGATGTGACTCGTGAATGCAATTAATAAATGGCAGCATTGTCTTGGGATACTCAGTGCATTATTTTTTTTCCAGAAAATGTGATCTAACCTTTATCAACTTATACTCTGCCTTCACTTGCTTTTAGTCACTTCATTAGTAGTATTTGGACAAATATCCCAAAAATATAATCATCTGCCTTATCTAGCTGAACAGTACCATGATTTCCTTCTTCCATGGAGCCACACCATGGGATATGCTGATTTCAAAAAGAATAACAAATCAAGCAGAGATTCAAAAAGTGCCACATTCATTTAAAGCCTGCTGAAAATGTTTTCAGTGCCTTGGAGATATTGCCTACATCTGGCTTTGCCAACCATTTTCTCACCAAACAAACAAACAAAACCAAGCAAGCAAACCAAAGAAGTCATAACTGTGCCCAAGGTATGTGGGAGACCTAAACATTGGGTTCATTCATTGATCATGTATTGAGCACCTTATTCTATACAAGGCTTTGTCAGAATACCTTGTTCAATTGTAAATCATAATGATATTCTTGTCTTCCACTGGGCTGTCTGCTTGGGAAGGTCATGTGGAAAGACTAAATAATGAAAGAATTTCAAAAGGCATAATGGAGCTTACAATGTAGGATAAAGTCAGATGATAAATAATGGATTGTAGTCATGTTTACCAAACTGTTACATGTCCAGAAATTTCTTAGGCATCTCATTAAAATATTAACATAGCTTCACCAGATCTACTATTTTAGTTACTTTTCTATTAGCTTGATAAAACACCATGACCAAGGTGACTTCTAGAGGAAGAATTTATTGGGAGTTTGCAGTTTCAGCGGGTGATTCCATGAGCATCATAGCAGGGAACATGGCAACAGGCAGGCAGGCATGGTGCTGGAGCAGAAGCTGAGAACTTACATCTTGATCCACTAATGCGAAGCAGAGAGGACACTAACTGGAAGCTCGTGAGGTTTTTGAAACAGTAAAGCCATTGCCAGTGGCACATCTCTTCCAACAAAGCTATACCTTCTAATCCTTCTGAAACAGTTCCACCACCTGGGATGAAGTATTCAAATACATGAGCCAGTGGGTGGAGGCAGGGAGGAGGAACATTCTCATTCAAACCACTACTTGTATAGATTGGGAATTAGGTGAGACTAGATTCTTAGTTGATGTGGATGACCTTGTGCCATGGCTAAGCTTTGAATGCAAATAACTACATGTGAGATCTGGAAACTATTCCTTGGCAACCCTAGACACTACAGTGAATTCATAGGGGCACCATGGGAGAGTTTTATTTTTTAATTTAAAACAAAACCAAACAAGACACAGTAGGAGGAGTGATCGCCCATAATGAGAATAACTGGTTTGAGGTGGTTTATAATTTGGCTAGAACATTTTTTTGGATCTTTTCAAAACTTCTCATTATTGCATATGTGTGAATGGTGTGTGTGTGTGTGTGTGTGTGTGTGTGTGTGAGAGAGAGAGAGAGAGAGAGAGAGAGAGAATGCACAACTTGGGGAGTCATTTCTCTCCTTCCACCATGTGAGTCCTTGCTAACAAACCCCACTTGTGTATTTGACAAGAATTGACAAATAGGACCTCATAAAATTACAAAGTTCCTGTAAGGCAAAGGACACTGTCAAAAAGACAAAACAGCAACCAACAAATTGGGAAAAGATTTTTACCAACCCTACATCCGACTGAGGGCTAATATCCAAGATATACAAAGAACTCAATAAGGTAGATTCCAGAGAGCCAAATAACCCTATTAAAAGATGGGGTACAGAGCTAAACAAAGAATTTTCACCTGAGGATTATCGAATGGCTGAGAAACACCTAAAGAAATGTTCAACATCCTTAGTCATCAGGGAAATGCAAATCAAAACAACCCTGAGATTTCACCTCACACCAGTCAGAATGGCTAAGATCAAAAACTCAGGAGACAGCAGGTACTGGCGAGGATGTGGAGAAAGAGGAACACTCTTCCACTGCTGGTGGGATTGCAAGCTGGTAAAACCACTCTGGAAATCAGTTTGACGGTTCCTCAGAAAACTCGGCATAATACTACCAGAGGACCCAGCTATACCACTGCTGGGCATATACCCAGAAGATGCTCCAACATATAATAAGGACACATGCTCCACTATGTTCATAGCAGCCTTATTTATAATAGCCAGAAGCTGGAAAGAACCCAGATGTCCCTCAATAGAGGAATGGATACAGAAAATGTGGTATATTTACACTATGGAATACTACTCAGCTATTAAAAACAATGAATTCATGAAATTCTTAGGCAAGTGGGTGGAACTGGAGAATGTCATCCTGAGTAAGGTGACCCATTCACAAAAGATCACACATGATATGCACTCACTGGTAAGCTGATATTAACCCAGAAGCTTGGAATACCCAAGGAGCAATTCATATATCAAATGATACCCAAGAAGAAGGAAGGAAAGGAGCCTGGTCCTGTAAGGACTCAAGGCAGCAGTGTAGGGGAATACCAGGAAGGGGAGGCAGGAGTGGGTTGGTTGGGGAGCAGGGGGAGGAAAGAGGGCATATGGGACTTTTGGGGAGGGGAGAATCAGTAAGAGGGAAATCATTTGAAATGTAAATAAAGAATATATCTAATTAAAAAAAGAATAAAAATAATAAAAATAGAAGTCTATACTGTATGTTGGGCTTCTCCTCCATTCACGGTCCCCACCCCACACTCCGTGCCTCCCTTTGTCTTCTTCGTTTCCCTTCCCAGTTTTGATTTTACTTTCATGTCATCTATAGGAATCTGCAAAGCAGCAACTCTCTTTCAATCTCTATGTTTGCCAAGCAACTGTATAGTATTGTCAGGACAGGATTCTTTATCATGATGCTACTACAAAAGATCTGTAGGTGGTCCCCAACTTACAACAGTTCAGCTTGAAAGATTATTTTGCCATGGTATGAAATCATCTGCACTGACAGGGAAGCCTACTTCAGATCCTGATCATCTCAAAGGAAGATACTGGGCAGTGGGATGCTCTCATGATGCTGGACCTGCAGCCCCAGCCAGTCATGAAGGCAAACATCCAAAACTCTGCAGAAGGCTGTGTTGCTGAGCCAGGATGTTTAATGGGTGAGATATATTAAATGGCTTTTCTAGTCATGAACATTTCATCCTACAATGGATTTATTGGGATGGGACAACCATTGAGAGATATTAATACTTAATAATGAGGTCCTCTTTGGGGATGAGGTAAAAGGGGGAGAACTTTATGACACTGTGAATAGAGAAGGTTCTGAAAACCTCTGGGCTATATTATAGAATTCAGAAAGGAAGGCACAAAAGTCTGATGTGACTGAAGGCCATGTGAAGGCTTTAGACAGGTCCTGAATGATTTGCTTTGGGGTTGGGGGGGGGGATCAATATAACTGACTGACTACATTGTTTTAAAAAATTATTTATTGTGTGTGTGCAGGGAGGGGAGTGAACATCTTGACACATATATAGTGATCAGACATCAACTTGCAAGAGTCAGTTCAAGAGTCACTGTGTGGAGGTGTGGGGATTGAAATCAGGTCTTTAGACTCGGCAGCACTGCCCTCCCATAAAGGTTTCTGACACATATGAACAGCGCAAGCTTAGATTTCACACTTTTCGAAACCTTGGTTTTCTTGGGTGGCTCTTGGACTTCACACACTGTCCTACTCTGGATTCCCTCTGCTGAGTAGGATCAGAGCTGAGGCACCACCAGCTCCCAACCAGCTCCCCTTCATCATCATCTCAGTTCAGAAAGGGTCGGATGCATGGAGTTATGCGGTTGGGACCAGCAGAGTCTTTCCTTGGTGAATAATGCCAAAGGCAGCTGGCAATGACTGTGGCAAAGCAAGACGTGCCTCTGTGGTTCGAAATCTTCAAGAATCAGAGACTTATTTTCACCAGCTGTCATTAAACACGCCAATGTCTTAATTGCCTTCCTTTGGTTTTGGAACATCCCTGTTATTTTTTTTCCTGTACATATTACATTCATATGTCCACAGCTGTGAGAGAAGTCATCAGTTCTACCATTTGCACCACATCGGTTTCACAATGGTGGCGATCTCAGAACAATAGACAGTGGACGATGAAGTTGGGTGTAGAGCACCAGGTAACTGATGGGGAAATGGGACTCAGGAGGAGTCATGTGACGTTGTAAGAAGGAGGAGGAGTCATGTGACGTTGTAAGAAGGAGGAGGAGTCATGTGACGTTGTAAGAAGGAGGAGGAGTCATGTGACGTTGTTTTTGTGGTATGACTCAGGATGCTGAGAAGCCACAGGAACTCGGTCGTGAAGCCCTGACGTTAGGTGACAGTGGCTGTGAGATTGAAAAGGGAAAGTGTTGGCTGTAAGACATTTTGTTCCTTGGTGGGGTGATCTCTAATTTCCATCTCTAACTTCCATATTCCAGAAGGGACTCAGAATCCTCCCCAAATTCAAGGACAACCGCCTTAGATGATTGTTTTGGTAGATCAACAATGTTAAAATGAGTTAGGAGCCGGGCAGTGGTGGCGCACGCCTTTAATCCCAGCACTTGGGAGGCAGAGGCAGGTGGATTTTTGCGTTCGAGGCCAGCCTGGTCTACAGAGTGAGTTCCAGGACAGCCAGGGCTACACAGAGAAACCCTGTCTCTAAAAACAAAACAAAACCCAAACCAAAACAACAACAACAAAAGTGAGTTAGGAAAGAAAAGGCAATAAAGAACTCAGAAGTATTAATTAACACATTCAAGAAACATGACCTAAAACAAAAAAAACCATACTGGGGTAACTTGAGTGTATAGAAGAGACAAGTGAAACTCTTAAGATGAGAGACATGGCATCAGAGAGGGAGGGACTGATGAAGAAAGAAACATGGGTGGCTTGAGGGAGGGAGAGCATATGTTGTGGAGAGAGTTGGTCCCCAATGGCAGGGAGCGAGTTGGCACACTGTACTCGGGACATGGCAGCATGCCTGGCCTCACCAACCATTGCGGTTGTTCTATAACTGATGCTCTGTAAATGCCCTCAAAAGGAGTCAGTCAGCAGATAAGTAAAGAAATAGACAAGAAGAAGATGGCAGGTAGGAGATGAGGGAAGGAAATAAGGAATGGGGAGGGGGAGGGGCAGGGCAAGCCTACAGTGTTACTTTAGGAGAGAGTTGACCAAGGTCATGGGAAAGAGGAGTGCAGTGGCGGGCATCATACACTCTGGTACCTCAGGCCCCTCTCTGTGACAATAATCATGCCATGCATTGCTGTGAAAACTTCTGGCTAATGTTTGCACTGATAGCCCTGGGAGGCTCTGCAGAAGAGTCCCTGTGAAATTCTGTGTGTTTCTGAGTTCCAAACTGGGAGTGGCCCACTGATGAGGCTGTTTTTATTACAACAGTCTTCATTTCTTTGTATCACCAGAGTTTCAGGTATATTGAATTATCCTTTCTAAACACCATATTCTTCTTTTAATGAAAGTCTTTAAAAGAGATCAAAACAAAGTCTTTTGGACGCAGATGCAAATTACATTTTTGTTTTGTTTGCATAAAAAAATAAACATAAGGAATAGCCTGTTTGCTTCCCTGTGGACTGTGGAAATTGTGTTTTGGGCTTTGGTTTTTAAACAAAAATAGAATTTCATTGTTAACCGTTATCAATAGATGCCCATGAAATATCACAGAACAAATTTAGCTCATGATTTTAACATCTGGGTATTAACTAGAAATCCACTGAGGAATCAATAGCCACAAACACTTCTAATCCAAAGAAGATACACACACTTAACACTTTACCTAAAATCAGTTTATATTAGCATGAAATGTATGTTTGGATTCAACCATGTTCTGGACACTACATTTTCCTTAATTTCAAGGAACTTACAGCCAAGGAAACAGGATCAGTTAATTAAGAATGAAGGTTGCTGTTTTTTTGAGCATTCAGTGTATGGCCAGCGACCGTTTAAAACACTTCCTACTGCTCTAAACAGCTACTAACTCATGTCATCTCACAATGTCCTGTGTGCCGCAGCACTATTGTTATCCTCACTGTGCATGTGTAGAATGTGAGGAGCAGATGAGTGTTAGAGATTGAACATTGGCTATTCTCTGAAGGTCTCTGCAGTTACTACTGGGAGACGATAGAATCTTCAGGAGGTAGGATCTGGTGGGAGGTTCTTAGGGTAATCTGCCCTCAACAGTGCATGGGACACAGGTCTCTCTTTTTTTTTTTTTTTTTTTTTTTGCTTTCCAGGTGTACCACATACTCCCACTATGACATGTTCATCTGCCCCAGGCCCAAAGAAATGGGACAAACCATCACGGTCTGGAAACTGTGAATCAAAAGTAAATATTTTCTAAGGTCAATTATTTCAGGTATTTTAATAGAGTGAATATATATATAAAGCTGATAAACAGGAAGAGTTCAATAGAGTGCCTACGGTCATGTGGCCAGTAGCTGGTGGTCTCAACCAGCCTACAGACTAACATCGCACAGCATTGAAACAGGCAACCTGGAAGAGAAGGCTTGCTGGGTATGGAGGGCACTTCCCATGTAGATGTCTTTTAAGTGAGTGTTGAAGATGAGAACGTGACCGTGTATATGCAGAAAAGCCTGGTGTTGCTGGTATCAGATGCAGGAGGCCCAGGACTTGGCCTCCGGTGGGGTTGGAGATTGCCAAGAAACTGATTAGGCAAGGCCTTAAAACAAGCAGTGTAGACTGAGGTGAGGTCGGACACCAAGGAGAGTAACAGGCAGGAGAGAGGCATGCTGGGGCATAAGCAAGTCTCAAGTCTCATTCTCCTAGTAATTCTGGGTTCTTACTTGCATGTGTATATATATATATATATATATATATATATATATATATATACACACACACACACACACACACACACACACACACACACTAAATAAGAAAGAGTGGGCTGTAGAGAGGGCTCAACAGTTGAGAGTACCTGCGACTCTTGCAAAGGACCAGGGTTTGGTTCCAAACACCTATATAGTGACTCACAACCGTCCGTGTCCGTAGAATGCAATGCCCTCTTCTGACCTCCTCAGCACTGCACAGAGGTGGTGCCTCTCATTCCAGCAAAACACGCACATACAGAAAATAAATGAATCTAAAAAGAAAAAAAATTAATATAAGTTGTGGTAACTTTTAACCTGTTCACTTGATTCCTTAATAAATAACTTTATATATATATTTCATATCAGTCTGAGATGAATGGTGAAGGCATTAGGACTCGTGAGATTGGTCAGTGAGCCAAGGTGCCTGCTACCAAGCCTGAGGATCTGAATTTGATCCCCAGGACCCACACGGTGAAAGAAGATGACAGACCCAACAAGTTGTGCTCTGACCTTTCTACATGTGCTGTTTCGAGTTCAATGCCCTCCACACGTAGAAATAAATGTGATACAAATATTCCTTAAAATAAATTAATTTTAATTATCGTTAAGTGATAAATAAATTTAAAGAGATTTTAATTATTAATAAAAACTGTGGGGTTTAATTATTAACTTTAATTAATAATAAATTAATAAGACTAATAAAATTAATATAAATAAAACAGTGAGAACACATTTCTTAGGAACCAGATTGTCCTGCATGCTTTGGGGAAAAACATATTTCTTGACTGTTGATACAAATTGATTTGTACATAATTTTATATTCTGCCCCGATTCAATTCCGGGTTTTATTGTGGGACCAAATTGAAGTCTTGTACATACATGTAATCCAAATAACTCTGCCCAGGCACCCAGAGACCCCTCTTCTCCAGAGACTGGCTTTCTTTTAACATAGGCATTAAAGTAGCATGAGACCCCCATCTCCTGTACTGTGGAAAGGCCTCTGATTTTCCAAGTTTGCCAAAGCTTCCCCCAGGGTCCCACATTATCAAGGTCACTTCCTGCTTTGAATTTCAGATCTCACTGAATTATTTGCTCCTTTATAATCATACCTACCTATTTAGGTTTTATTCCCTCTCTAAACAAAAGAGTGGCTTTCTTCCTGAGAATTCTTGCCTTCCTTCTGGGCCAACCAGTCTAAACTGCAAACAGCTTTGAAAATAATAATGTTTTCTTTCCTATTACTGTAATACCTTCCATTACTACAGGTATTCTAATTGCATAGTGTGTATTACAGTTTTCAAAACATACACACAATGGAACAGGTTTTGTTCTCCTCTTGGAGGGAAATGGGGTGGGACTTGTCCACTGCTCTGTGACTGAAGCTTTGTGCTTGCTGACTGGGGTGTTTGGGTTCATTAGCATATGAAATCTAATTAGCTGCCTTTCCCCCCTTTCATTTCTTCACAGTCCTTCTGCAAGGTAAGCATATGCTCTACTCATCTATTGTTGGAAAATAAACAACACCAGAATGCAGTGTAGCTAGCCTGCTTGCTGCCAGTCTCGGCTCACCAATGTGAAAGTTCTCTCCGGAACTCTCTTAAAAGGCTGGTGGGGGCCACAGTTCTTAGGGCTTAAAGTCTCCCTCTGTTTATTGCCTCTCCAGGAAGCTTCTCAGGATGCAACTCCTGGTGTTCTTCACAGGAGCAAGCAGGGGAGTGGACAGAGCTCAGGTTGGAAGATGTAGTCTCTTTGGAATCCAACATTAGAGTGATACTCACATCTTTATTCTATGTGATAAAATAAAATAAAATAAAATAAAATAAAATAAAATAAAAGGAATCACCAGGTCTCCTCACATTGAAGGGAGATTCCTAAAGATCAGGGAATGTCCAGCATCTGGGGCCGCCCACAGGGTTTCCACCTTCCACAGGCCTCTATTTCACACTATGTCATATGATCCTATTAAGGGGACCTTGGCAGAACAAGAGCCTTAACTTTCACATAAGATACTCAGAAGAGATGGCTTAGCAGTTAAGAGCACTAGCTGCTCTTCCAGAGGTCCTGAGTTCAATTCCCAGCAAACCACATGGTTGCTCACAACCATCTGTAATGGGATCCAATGCTCTCTTCTGGTATGTCTAAGAGAGCAACAGTGTACTCATATACACAAAATAAATAAATAAATAAATAATTCTTTTTTAAAAAAGGAAATAGTGTCTTGGATGTCTGCAACATCTAGTGAGGCAGGGAAATGGGTGGATTTATATAGAGAACATTTCCTTAACCACAAAATAATTTTAAAAAATTTCAATAGTTTTAAAGTAAAGGATGCACAGAGAGTATGGAGGGATCCCTGTCCTCTTTTCTAGTGTCTCCCATAACTGCATCTTTACTCTATTGTGGTGGGTTTGCTGCTTATCAGCCAGAATTGGTCTAATACTTGACCAAGTCCCATTGGTATTCCAGCCGTTTTCTCTGATTCTCTCTCTCTGTTTCAGAGTCCTAGTCAAGACATTCCATTACCTGTAGTCATGTCTCCTAAACCTCAGCTAGTCTCTAACAGTTTTCTCAGAGCTCCACGGTGTCTGATGACCTCTGTCGTTATGAGTTATACAACCAGATCGGTTATGCTGATCTGGTATTTCGTAGGATGTATGTCAGTTTTGGTTCATCTGATATTTTCCCCACGGAGAAATGTGAAATATTTGACATAACACTAAAGACCATCTGCAAAAGGCAGGAGTCCCAGTTCTGAAACCATATGCTAAATCTAGACATTTGACAACTGTATAGATCTTTCGAAAGCACAAATCTTATCTTATACCTCTTCTCCCATTCTCTGAGAATCTTTCGACATCGTCCAAAGATTAATATCATGTGTTCTATAATTAACAGCTAAGATCCAGAAAGTGGTGTTCCACTGGTTGATAAGTCAGAAGTGTATCAACTTTCATAGGACTCGATCTCAGAGAGCCCATCGAGACTTTGGCTTCTGTCTTAATTAGGGTTTTTACTACTATGATGAAACACCAGGACCAAAGCAAGCTGGGGAGGAAAAGGTTCATTTGGCTTTCACTTCCACATCACTGTTTATCATCACAAGAAACCAGGAGAGGAACCCAAACAGGGCAGGAACCTGGAGGCAGGAGCTGATACAGAGGCCACAGAAGGGTGCTGCTTACTGGCTTGCTCAGCCGGCCTTCTTACAGATCCCAAGACCATCAGCCCAGGAGCAGCACTACCCACAATGGACAGGGCTCTTGCCCATCAATCAGTAATTAAGAAAATGCCCTTCAGGCTTGCCTACAGACTGATCTTCTGGAGGCATTTTCTTAATTGAGGTTCCCTCCTCTCAGATGACTTTAGCTTTTGTCAAATTGATACAAAACTATCCTCCACAACTTCTAAGGTTATCAGTAGGGTGAATATGAAAGACTTTTGGGTATCTACCATGAGGATGTAATTGTGAGGTGAATTATGTCCATTCTGAACACATGTTCAGGTCTTAACACTTCGTGCTTGAGAATGTTATTTGATTTGAAAATGGTCTCTTCTGATTACATCGTATTAAGAAGATACAGTAGACAGGGTAGGCCTATCCAACACCCTTAGAGGAGGAGAGGTATTTGGCAAGTTATTTGTAGAAAATGTCCTGAGATGGCAGAGGCAGATATTGAGGTAAAACAACCACAAAATGAGAAATCCTAAGGATTTCTAAGAAGTAGGAGAGAGACAGGAAGTCAGCCCTGCCTCTGAGCCCTAGAAAGAACCAATAAGCCAATACCTTAACTTTAGACATCTCACAAACAGAACTGTATGATAATATAGGTCGACTTGTTTTAAGTCACCCACATTTGAGACAATGTGTTACAGCATCCCTAGAAAGACAATACACAGAGAACCTGGGAGAATGCATTAGAAGATGTGACATGTTGAAGGCCTGAGTTGTTAAACAGTTTAGCAGGCATTTTAGAGAGGATGCTCAGAAACATTCCATGGGAGGGGTTTTAGACTCCTGACCCCATCATGAGCAGGCTGTTGCCACTGTCATTATTCCTTGGCGTGGTACTGCATTGACATTTCACAAGATTAGCTCCATATGCACAAGGGGAACTGTCCCATGACACCAAACACATTATTACACATACTTGTATGCCTTATGTATTTCTCCAAAGATGAAGAATTTGTCCTTTTACACTCCAAATATAGTTTTAAAAGAAAGAACATGGTTGGCTATCTGCCCTGTGAAAGAAGATAAAGGGGGGTGGTTTCCTGGCCCCAGTGGAGAGAATACTAGTGTTGACTTGGCTTGTAGCTGATGGCAAATTCCTCAGAGTCTGTGCCCTGCCAAGGAACTTGGAAAGTCTTGGAACTGAGAACAATATGAATGACAGGGAAATTAGTTACCAACAGAGGGAAGTTCAAGGGAAGCAAGAGGGGTCAGCAAGAGCCTTCTTAGGGAGCATGGACCTGAGCAAGGTCTATTGTCTTTGATGAGTAGATGTGTACAGGAGGGAGGACCCAGCATCTCTCACAGCCTACAGAGTGATCAACTCTCCTTGAATTGAGTTTTGAACACGTATTTGAAGGGTACTCTGCAGCCATAGCACCTGTCTAGTCATTCAACTTTCAGGGAAAAGACGAAGGACGGTGGACACTTACATGCCTGCAAAAGTTCTTCGTGAGGTTCCTGGTACGATATTAATAATAACCCCAATAAAATCAACTACTTCTAGGTCTGATATTGTGCTAGTTTTTGAATAAGATCAGTATTGTTACACAGCAGCATTATCCAATTGATAATATTATTATTGAGTGCTATTGCTAAGGAAACAATGGCTTTGAGAGGCTAAGAATTTTCCCCAAATCACACAACCACAGAATTGGAACCAAAATTGATAGCTGGATTTAATTTTAAAGCAATAAGCAAACATATATATGAATTTTTAGGACTAGCATTTAAGAGGCAACTTGGTTAGGGAATGTTAGCACAGAGCAGCACAGGAAAAGGGCCTAGCTTCAGATTGTGACAGCCTCAAATGTCCCACTAAGGACTCTACCTTACAATATCAAGAATCTATAAAAATTCTAAGCAGGGAAGTCAGTGTGCACAGAAGTTGGGTGGGTCTTCAACACATAGCATAACCATGCTGTGTTTATATGCTATGAAGAATGGATTAGAGGGAGACAGGGTCAGAAGCCAGAGATGGGACCAAGCAACGGAATTGAGATTACGTCTTAGCCCACCTCATAGGGCCCTAAATAAAGTGCCCTGCTCCTCTGCCTCTCCTCTTTCAAGACTGTCATGCACACTTAAGTAAAGGCGTACACTTGTGACGCCATGCTCCCCTTCATTTTGCCTTACCCATTCTAGAGCATTAAAAACCCATCTTGAAAGCTGCAAGATGCCTCTGTGGGTCAAAGTGCTTGCAATACAAGTCTTACAGCCCGAATGTGATTCCTGGAATTCACAGTGGAAGGAGAGAACCAATTCCTGAAAGAACCAACTCCATACAGGCTCTGAGCACACGAACATACACACTGCTACTACTACTACTACTACTACTACTACTAATAATAATAATAATAATAATAATAATAATAATAATTAATAATAATAATAACAATAATAACTTAAAAAGTAAACCTGTCTTCTTAGTATCAGTGATTATGGCTCCCTCATGAAGAATAGGTTAATGCAAAACAGAAGGAAAATAGTTGATGTTAGCAAAGCATCCAAAGTTAGATACTATACTTGGAGTTTGGGTGCAGAATAATAAAAGCAAATGTTTTAGAGACAGAAGTAGGAGTGGGGGCTCCAGCTGCTATTTAGTACATGATGCTGCCATGCACTAAAACAGAAAGTACGTGGGAGAAAAATATTAAGATCAGCGAAGCACTAATTTTAAGAGAAGGAGCTTGTTAGAGTACGGGTCTTAAAAGCCTCCAAAGGCCTGTGTGTTGGAGGCTTGAGCTGGGGGAAGACGTTAGACGCAGAGCCTAGCTGGAGGCCTCAGGTCTTCAGTATCTTTCTTCCCATCACAGTGTGAGCAGTTTACCTCTGACACACCCTCCTGGCATAATGTGCTGCCTCCCACAGGAAGCTCAGAGCTACAAACTGCAGAGCTACATCCATTCGTAGGGACGCAATGCATGGGTCCAAACATGACCTGTGTCAAAATAAACCTTTGCTTCTCACAAGTTGATTTTCTCGGATATCTGTGACATCCAGTCAGAAGCTTAGAGGTTCTGCTGCCTCATAATTACACCATTGGACACGATTGTTTTTTTCAGCTTACTTAACTTCTATTTTTTTTTTCAGATTGTCTCTGCCACAGTGTGCTTCTGTAGTCTGTTTCCCTAATTCCCCTGCCTGCCCCATCCATGTTTGCCTTTCAAGTGTTATGAATATATTTAGTAGGCAATATCTGAGACTTATACATACACCTATGTCAGAGAGTGTCCTTTCCTCTCCTATTTCTGTCACTGACTTATTATGTGAGCCAAGACTCCTTTCACATTTTATCATCTTCCTGAATGAGAGCGAGGGAGCGACTGTGTCCCCCTACCTCCAGAAAGTCCACTGTCATCAAACATGCATGTATCTCTACAATGGTGTTCTGTCAAATCACATTATGCTTGCTATTTTTTCTACACTCGACATTAATATTAAATCCCTTTGAAGGCAGAGACTAAAGTGTCTGTCTCACTGTACCCTTAGTTAAGTGGAGACATGATATGCGCCAAGTATTAATATTTATTAAATGGCTCGAGTTGAAGAACTCACCCAGATTTTCTTCTTAGGAAAACTGTCATGCTTATTTGTAACAAGAAAAATGTAGTATTCCAGTTCACCAAATCAATACTGTCTACAATGTGCTGGGTTCACATTTTAGAATAAAGACAACAAATAGAATTTACTTCTAAATGTAGTTACAAATGTCATTGGGAGATGACTTTTTAAGACAAGTAATTAAAAAATATTTCTTTTTATTTTATATGCCTGAGTGTTTTACCTGCGTTTACATAAATTTGCTGCCCAGTACCCCCCAAAAGTCAAAAGAGGGCACTGGATCCCCTAAAACTGTAGTGACAGACAGATGTGAGCCACCATGTAGGTGGTGAGAATCAAACCCTGTCCTCTGCAAGAGCAGTCAGTGCTCTTAAACACGAAGTCACCCTCCAGTCACTAAACATTTTAAAATGTGACGAGAGCCATGAAGATGTAAGGAATGCAGTTCACAGGAATGCAAGCAGGGTCCCTTGTTTGTTTACTCTTCAGGGCTACATCATATGAGCATGCTTATCTATGACCCTCTGAAGACTATAAAAGTATATTTGCATCCCTATCTGAGCAATGCATCTTAGCGTAAGTTCCCCTTTTTAATATATATTTTATGTCATAGTATATATTTACACTACTTTTATTATATGTATATAGAGAGACAAAGTGTGTGTGTGTGTGTGTGTGTGTGTGTGTTGAGTATACTTGTTCTGATGTGTTGATGTGAAGGACAGAGGCCAGCATGATTGGCTTCCTCAATTGTACCTCGTACTCTGACACAGAGTTCCTCACCAAATCCAGAGCTCACTGATTGATTAGAATGGCTAACCAGTGATCTTCAGGAATTTGCCTGTCTCTGACCTCCGAGGCTGGGGTTCCAGGCATGCAGCACCATGCCTGGCTCATACATAAGCACTGGAGATGCGAACTCCCAGATCCTCAGGCATGCACAGCAAACACTTAACCACATGAGCTATCTCCCCAGTCCCCTAATAAACACTTCTCAGTGTGTGTGTGTGTGTGTGTGTGTGTGTGTGTGTGTGTGTATTTTGTTTGTTTGAGACAGGCTTTCAATGGTTGCTTGCAACAAGGCTAGCTTGCCCAGGTCTTGACCTGCCACTCTCAGCCATCCTTCTGCCTCAGCTTCCCTAGATCATAGATGTGAGTCATTGTGCCTGGCTCTTAATAGCCATATCTATTAAATTTTTTCTTGACTATAGGTCAGATTTTCTTGTTTCTTTGTACACCAAATATTTTTTTTTCTTTAGACTGGATATTGTGACTGCTGGGTTGTAGAATCCGGAATCTGTTATATTCCTTCAAGATTATTGGTTACTTTAGTTTCCTATAAGCTGCTGGTATATTGGCTGAATAACTTGAACTTGGTAGAATTGACACCATGATTTGCTAGCACACACACATTGAAAAACTACAGTTACTAAGCTCCTTTAACTTTGTAAAATTCAACCTCCAAAACTTTTCCCAGTCAGACTTCCTGTGGGCTCCACTCATGTGTATGAGATTGGGTCTAGAATCTGTCTTCCTCAAAGCCTTCAACCAGAGTTCTTTATCTGAACGGTATGACACGAGGAATTGTTTGGGTTATTATCCTCTCAATTTTTTCAATGGATGATCGTGTACCAGCATCTCTTAGAACCAATGGTAAGCCACCAGCTCATACCCTGTGGGCAGCATCTAGCCCACCTCTTCCTTTAAAACAATTGTGCTTTAAGTGCTCATTTACATACATACACCACATCCTTGGTTTTGACTTTCGGTCTGCCAAGCCTACAAAAATGCATTCTCTGTTTCTTTAGGAACAAGTTTGGGGACATTTGTTCTGGATGCTGAGAAGGGAACCCTTCATGCTGGTGTGTATCTGGCTTCACTCGCTGCCAGCTCTCCAGTGGGCAGACTGGTAGGAATGGCACTTATTCTGGAGGACTTTGCTGTCTGTTATTAAGGAGGGGCTAACAAAACAACAGCTTTTCCTGCCCCTGAGCTGACAGGCTCACAGCGGCCAGTGTGGTTTGACCTTCAGGATCTTAGCAGTCAGGCTCTGAGGCTTGCCCTTTGCATGTTTACTCTAGCTCTTGGTCAAGTGTGTAAGGGAATGTGAGGGAGGGGCCCCAGTTGGTAAGTGCTTGTTACGGAAGCACGGGGACCTGATCCCTAGGATCAAGATGAGGACCTGATCTAGGATCTCTAGG
Organism: Tokudaia tokunoshimensis; assembly: GCA_036184795.1. Taxonomy (NCBI): domain Eukaryota; kingdom Metazoa; phylum Chordata; class Mammalia; order Rodentia; family Muridae; genus Tokudaia; species Tokudaia tokunoshimensis. The sequence goes on from BTHU01000014.1 coordinate 31,114,606, forward strand.
ACTCATAAAAACTGAGTCCAGTGATGTCTTTGTAATTCCAGCATTGGAAGCAGGTGAGGTGAAGCTGTCAGATCCATGGAGCTCACTGGCCAACCAGCCTAGCAAAGCCTTGATAGTTGAGCTCAGTGAGAAAGATGTCTTGAAAACTAGGACGAGAAACAATTAAGAAAGAGATTCAGGGGTGACCTCTGGCCTCCATACACAGACACACAAAGGTTCACGTGCCTATACCCACATAACTGTGTATACGTATACCATACATACACAGTTACACATGCCTACAAACACATGCACATTCACACATAAGTATATAAGGATAAAACTGACAGAAATTCTAGGTTCTCCTTCTTCTCTTTAGCCCTATTTTATGGACTGTCGTTTATGTCCCTCTGAAATTCACAAATCGGATCCCTAACCCCATAGTGATGCTACTTGCTGGTGAGGTGTTTGAGAGGCATTTAGATTCAGATGAGGTTATGAGGGTGGGGAATCCCATGATAGGACTGGTGTCCTCATGAGGAGATGTGACATCAGAGCTCACTGCTGTGAGGACACAGTGCCAACAAAGCCCTGGCAGCCTGGATGAAGCCTGTCCCTGGACCTTTACCTTGAACTCCTCAGCCTCTAGGCCTGTGAGAGATTATTCCTAGGCTAGAGTATTTTGTTATCACAGTTGGAGTTAATGGAAACAACTCTCTGTGGATTCTAGGTGTCTCAGGTGCTCCAAATACTGACCTTTGCTTCCTTAGTGACCCTGCTTAGGAAGGTCACTGTATTGCCTTGATCTATATGGATGGATCTCTGTCCCCTACAAAGCTGTCTGTTCTCCAGCACTTCCAACCTCTGCTTAAGGACAACTCTACCTGAACACCCAGAATGCTTCGCACCAACACCTGTGTTTATCTCATCTATCTTCTAAAGTAAAATGACAATCTATAAAGGTGTTCTAGAATTCACAACCTAGGCAATACAGACAGTTGAGCCTAAATAGAAATAAAATGGTCAGCTGTAGAATCATGAAGACCTGACAGCCATATTCATGGAAGACACAAATTTGGTTATTTCAGAATCACCAAAAGTGCATAAAAACATGCATTATATAATCATATATGTATAAGTTTATGAGTGTATATTATACACATATATACATATATCTAATATATGTACATACATGATTAATTATATGTATGTATATACATGTTATATCACATGTATATGGTATATGATGTACATATATACTTAGTATGTCATATATTTATGATATGTATATGTATGATATACATGTATGTAATCTGAATATATCTAATATATAATATTAGATAATGTTATATATGCACACATCTAATATGTAGTATATAACACATTATATATAACATATGATATATTAAATACATAAACATATCTGTTTATATATATACATATATTATGTTTTATATATACAACTATAAATTGGCCTAATTATATATTTCAATGATACTTTTGGGGAATCCTCATACAATCAATCTAATCCTACATTTTGAATATGTACATTCAGGATTTCATTCATTGATCTTTCTCTGTTCTTTACCAACTGACAGGTACCCTGTAAGTCTCACTTCTACAGAAATATCCCCTCATGGATGCAGGATTATCTTCATCCCTGACTGAAGATCAGAGGGCCTGTGACCTCTTTTCTGGGACTCCTCTCCTGATTCCCATCTTGATTGTGTCTGTTTCTTCCATGGCCACAACTAGTAGTTCACTGTTGTTGGCTTGTTAACTTTTAAGTAATCTTGTGGGCTAGTTTCAAAAGACGTTTGTTTTTTTAAATTAAATATATATATATATATATGTATATATATGTACAATTATGTAAACTAAATGTAAAGATTATTATTTAGCTTAATAATACAAATACTCAGAGTCTGTGACTTTCTAACTCCTCTGTTACCTGTGTTTGTGAATAGTCCCTCTTTGGTATATCTGAATGGCAGTATGTAAGTCCGGTATGCAAGTGCACCAGCTGTACATTGCTAGCTAGATTTGGGCCAAAGTTGAAAGATTTGATTCATATAAAACTAGCGCATGCTACAAATAGGTTTACTTCTCCTTAAAACAGCCTCAGATATTTCTGAGGAGGCAAACATCTAGCCATAGCTTCTGTGTCTGACTCCTTTTCCACTCTGTTAGCTTCTACAAGGCTCTGGGACCACCGTACCCTCCCCTTGGGTCTTCAGGTTGAGGGATGGTGATATTACTTTTCTGTTATCAGAATTCTTATTGATTCTCTTCCCATCAGCTCCTCTCTTCACAATAGTTCCTTTCTTAGATGCTCTTCAGTTACATCCTCGTGAGGAATTAGATGCCCTGCTGAAAACTGAATCATCATCAGATAGATGGATTAAGTACAGTTGGAAGGAGACATATACCAAAACATGTAAATAAATGTCTACATCAAAAAAAGATTCACAGATTAAATACATTTAGGAAAACACAATCCAATAAAAAAAGCCAGAATTGTTTCTTGTAGAACATCTCAAAGGCTCTAATGTAGATAAGATATATTGAAATTTGCTTTAGTCTTCTTGGCTGTGGTTTCCATATAACACCAATCAACACACAGTCAATTTCACAAGAAATGCTGCCATTAACTAAATTTAGAAATATAATAATTGGGGCTAGAGATATGCTCTGTGGCCACTGGTTGCTCTTTTGTAGGACATAGATTTGGTTCTCAGCACCCACAATCTTCTGTGTCTTCAGTTCATGAGATATATAGGCATATATTCAGGCAAAACACTTACACACATAAAATAAAAATAAACAAATCTTTTCCTAAAATAAGTTACAGCATGAGGGGCTGAAGGCATAGCCCAGCAGTTAAGAGTACTTAAGCTTTTGCAAAGAACCCGAGTTTCAGCTTACAGCACCTACATTGTATAGCTCACAACCATCTGTAACTCTGGCTTCTTGGGGAATCCATTGTTTCTGACCTCTGTGGACACCTGTAATATTTGAAATATTTCTTGGTATCTGCTGGGGCCCAGTAACTATTGATTTGCCTCCATATTAAATGACTCCACACATCTGGGCTTGAGTTCCCATGCTTCTACTGTCTCTTATTATTCCACTCTCTGTCAGATTGTCAGGTTCTGTTGCTTATAATTGTTGATGTGTCTAAGTTTATCTTCCTTGTTGCTTTTAATATTCTCTAACATGAGGATCCAGATATCTAGATGGTTAGAAATGTGTACACAGTAAACAAGGAAAGTGTGTGCCTTATATTTTAGGTTGATAAGGTTATTATATATATATATAATATAATAACCTTATCATATTATATACATACATACATATATAGTGAGTTCTGTATATAAATAAATAATAAACATTGGTAAATGCAATATGTCTTGTGGGATTAACCTTTTGGCCTCAAGTTTTCATTTTCAAAATATATACTAAAAACCAAGCCAAACCAAACAAAACAAAACAATAGACGGCTCTCCATTTTGTTTGATGAAGTTCTGTCCATTTTACTGAGATTCATTTTGTGAGTTTCATGTCAGAAGGGAAAAATATATGTTCACTTTCTTCCTTCTTTTTGATTCACTTTTCGGATCCAAGCTTGAAATCATCACTGCGGGATGACAACTCCGAGAACCCAAACATCTGAGGAAGAACACAAAAGTCACAAGGAAGACCCCAAGGAACACCGCAAAGGCACTCGCCCGAGGCAGCACTCGCTTACATGAGCTTCCATAATGCATGAAGTCACTGAAGATGTTCGCAGTGGCCCAAAGGAGACCTAGTTACATGGATAGTGTTGCATATGCTAGCCACATTTGAGTTAGACAGAGTGGTGTTTGATGTTAAATAAATAAATAAAATTGCTCTGATGAAATGCACCCCATGATCTGGAGTCATCACTGGGAAACTCATGACCTTGAGCCTGAGTTTGGACTTGTAGAGAATAGTCATCAGTTGGTTGAAGGAACTGCTCTTCTGTGATCTTCTGTTTCCAGAGAGATGGTTAATATTGATAACATGTACACACCATATATATATATGTATATTACACACACATAAATATGTATCCATATACACACACACGTATACACACACAAAGAGGTATAGATTTTTGGTTTTTGTGTTTTAATTTTATATACTATGGTTGGGAAGAATTTTGAAAGTGTTTCAATCTATTGAAGGAGACTGCGTCTCTGAAGATTAATGTTTGATTTCCAGGTGAGATGAATCCAATTTAGATTAAAAACCTAGAGACAATTGATTTAAGAATGGTTATGGTGATAAGAATTATAATATGTCCAAAACTTCTGGGTCAAGCCACATGCCCTATCCTCATTTATGTTCATAAATCCCAGCACAACTCTAGGTTGGGCCCATTTTATAGATTCACAAACTAACTCTTAGAGAAGTTAATCCTTTTATGTATATTCAAACATCACCGAACTGGTAAAGCAGGAATTAAAGCCTGATGACCCAGTCTGCTCACCCTTTTACCTGAACATCCTTTCTCTGTCACACGAAAAGCAAGGAACTCACGCATTGAACACCCCAGGTTTGGGGCAGATGAGGTCCATGGTCATACTGTGGCTCTTTTAATTTCCGGAAGTTCAGTTCTTCACTGAGGACCCAGAAGGAAGCCCAGGAGCATCCCCAGCCTAGACAGCAGCTCTGACTTCACTTCCCATCACTTCCCATAGCATTGTGGGATTTATACCTCCCTACAGCACCTGGACACTCCCCATCCATCTTGGAGCCAGTACCTACTAGCATCTTGATCTCTACCTTCTGTGCCTTCTAGCACATTCACACAGGTACATTTTACCTGGCCTTCATGGTCCAGCCACTGAGCCACCTGCTCCTTGGAACCTTCCCCAAAATCCACAGCAGGAAACGATCATTTCTCCTAGGAATTCCTGCAGTAGTTAGTGCGTATATTTCTTCTAGACATTACCAGTTTCTACCCAGGACACTCACTTTTAGGCATCAGTTCTCATCATCACATATTGCAGGAGTCATCAACCCATGCCTATTTTATTGGCCACCCTTATTAATTCTGAAACTAAAGAATAGCCTATATTTTATGTGTTGTCAAACATATGTGTTCTTTGGTGTGTGGTTTTTCTTTATTTTTCATTATTGGACAGTTTTACACCCAATAGACATACCCTGGTTTACTTGCAATGGACATTTTGCTTAGAACACTGCATGTTGGTGGTCATTCCCGTTTGGGGCTGTTATAAGTAATATCACTATGGACACTCTTCTTCAGTGCCTACAGTTTTTAGTCATGATTATGCTGTTAAGTTCAATGGACAAGTTAACTTTGAGATAAACTGTATGCATGAGGCATTGACATGTTTCCAACTTCGTGTTAGACATTCAACATCATTAGTTGAAGTAAATGAGTCACTGAAAGAGAAGTCTAATGTCCATTCAGAAGGGTTTTAAATACTAAAACATTTGTATGTTAGCATAAGCTCATGGCTGAATGCCTATGAGGGAAGGATAGATAATAATGAAGGGGATCTCAGAGCTATCTGAGAGACATGTTCTGTATAGCAAACCATACCCACATGCCAGCTATTGCACTTATCAAACTAATTGTAGCAAAAGTCAAATCACGTATTGCTCTAATTTTTCCCCATCCGTATCACTGGTGAAGGAGAGATTCCTGCCAAAGGGCTATGGCCTTGGTCGGAAAGACTGCGCTTCAGGCCTCCCCAGCTGAGATCCATGAGGCAATTAACACAAATATCCACATCTCTTGGGAGTAGAGCATCGTATACTCTGCAGAGCCTCCTAGCAGATGTGCTCTGGAATACAGGGAACAGCCTGGGCGTGGTACAGCCTTTGTGTCATCAGAGAACTGACTCCTGGTTCACACAAAGGAAGAAACCCACCATGCAAAGAGAAACAGAAAGCATGCCTGGTCCCTTGGTGGCGGGGATGGGGGATTGTTGGGCTATGATACATTATTTGAAGGGAGGGGAACTTGTAGTCAGGTCATTTAAAGCCCTCTTGGTTTCAAAGGTATCAAAGGAGAGTGTAATACTAGGTCTTAGGCCTTCCATGGTATGACGAGCAAGGGGTTAAGTCAAAATTGAGAGCGGAATCCAAATAGGTGAGACCCCGCCCCCTTTGGAGATGCAGAGGGCAGGTTTGTTTTTGTTTTTGGTTTTGGTTTTTTGGTTTTTCGAGACAGGGTTTCTCTGTATAGCCCTGGCTGTCCTGGATCTCGCTCTGTAGACCAGGCTGGCCTCGAACTCAGAAATCCGCCTGCCTCTGCCTCCCAAGTGCTGGGATTAAAGGCGTGCGCCACCACCGCCCGGCCGGCAGGTTTGTTAAGATAATTTTAGCTTTTGAAATTTTCCAGGACTTGACATTCTTGCCCTTTGAGTTTTGTCTGAAGAAACTGTCCGTTCCTCCCTGTTCTCTATCCAAAGAATCTGGTTAAGTGATAGAAGCACCAACCAGAACTGACTGTACGTTCTAAGAAGGGTGTGCATGTGTGTGCATGTGTGTGCATGTGTGTGCATGTATGTGTGACAGGGACAGAGACACAGGGAGAAGACTTCGTGCGTATGTTTGAGTTGAGTATCATATATTGCAGGAGTTTTTCATATTGTAATCATAATACATTTTACCCCCTTGGCTCTGGTGTTAGGTATGGTGTATTAGAAACTAAGTGGTATTTATCTTTGTATCTCTTCAGGTCTAGAAGAGTGTTTCTGGTTTAAAAGGGAGTGTAACTTCTTCATGTCAGTGAGAGGATAGTACAAAAAGATACTCAGCTAAGATGATGATGGTAGTCGCCTAACGGTGTTCTCCAAACCTCACTGTTCCAAGTGTGACCCATGGATTGCGCACTGATACCTCCTTGGTGCCTGTTAGAAACACAGTTCTTCCCAACTCTCTGACTTGGGAAGTCCCTGGGGGATTAATTTCATTGAGAAATATTGATATGTATGATGGATTTCAGCATATACAAAAACCCTCTTAAGGTTTGAATAGAAAATGCTCCACAAGCTGGGCAGTGGTGGTGCATGCCTTTAATCCCAGCACTTGGGAGGCAGAGCCAGGCAGATTTCTGAGTTCGAGGCCAGCCTGGTCTACAGAGTGAGTTCTAGGACAACCAGGGCTACACAGAGAAACACTGTCTCTAAAAACCAAAAAAAGAAAAAGAAAATGCTCCACACAAGTTTTAAGTGCTTGATCTGTAGTAGATGTGACCTATTTGGGTACGTTTACAAATTCAGTGAGATGGACCCTTGCTGGAGGGTAAAGGTCATTGGGGGGAGATGTTCAGTGGTATATTGTTCTTGGAAATGTCAGTCATGAAATGAATCATTCTTTTTCCCCCATCCTTCTACCACTATGGTGGCCTGCCCTGGTGCATGGACCAGATAACCAAGGGTTGAACCCTCTAAAACCATGCATTGAAACAAACTGTTCCTCCTCTATGTAGTTTCTGTAGGATATTTTGGTTGTAGTAACAAAAAGAATGATTCCTGTCCCCACGACTGCCTCCATCATTTCCCAGAAAACAAAAAGATACTGAATGAGTTGACCTGTCTTCCCTCCCCTCCATGGAAGCCTCTCCAACATAACTGAAAAAGCTAATTGACCAGCACCAAACAATTTCATCAGAAAACACTCTTATTATCTTCATTTAAGCAAGAAAGAAGTGGGAAATGACCCAGGAAAGGAAAACAGGAAAAGGGGGAGACATGAAGAAACACTCTTAGTCCTTGCAAAATGGAATTCCATCCTGCCCTCCGATGTCCCCACGCAGGGGATTTGATCCTCATAAAGGGATGGAATGTCAGCAGACTTGCCTCTCAGTTCTGTTGGCTTTCTTCTTTTGCCTCACTTTTACTGTTTTGTTTTGACATGCATAGGGCTTGGCTTCGATATATTTGGTGTCTAACCAGAAACTGGCTAGTAGAACATAATTAGATGAGGGGAAAAGTAAGAAAACAAAAGCTTGGAGCCTCTCCCTCTGGGGTAGAGAGGACAGACTCAGCCAGCTCATCCCAGGATGGCTTTTCTTCTTGTCTAAAACTTGATGTTGCAAAGCAAAAGGATAACCATGTGCCACCTAACAATGTCTTAAGTCAATGACAGATCACACGCACAACAGTGGTCACATAATATTTTATTTCCTAGTCTTAAGTCGATGACAGATCACACACACAACAGTGGTCACATAATATTTTTATTTCCTAGTGACTTTGTAGTTATCTTGGCTAAATACATACTGTGGTCCTCATATAACGACAAAATCTCTTAAGAAAACGTATCTCAAATCATAACCCTTCCATTAAGTAGCACATGACTCATTTTGCTCATGGCAAGGCAGTTCCTCATAACACACCAGACTATAGATCCTGCAGTCTCTAAAGTCTTCCTGGAATGTGGATATTATCATGCTTCTTTTATTTGATATAGAAATTGAAGCTCTGGGGAATTAAGTGATTTGAGAGTCCTATTGCTAATAAGTGCTGAAGTTAGTGTTTAAATTTAGCTCAGAAGTGAGCTAATTTGGGATGCTCAAATTTTCCCAACTCTCAATTAGAGTCATTTGTATCCTGACAGACCTCAGAGACGCCCTAATCCCAACTGAGGTCCACAAACGAATCAGCTTTGACTTTGTCTTTTTATTCTATTCACTTTTGCTTTTGCTTTCTATGGGAACATATGTTTTGGGGGAGCAGTCAGAATATCATCATCTTCACTATCAGGCAGATTGTTTTTCTGTTATTGATGCGTGTAGATAGCAAGTGTCTATACTTCTTCCTTATGATTGTCTTTCAAGTGACACCACACTTACCTGATTTAACTCAAGTTTTTTTAATTAAAAAATAAGCTTACATAAACAAAGATATCCTCCTTCTCTCAGAGCATCTCTGGCCTTGCTTTGGGAGGTTATGAAGAATTTAAGGCTCCAGGGATGCTGCCTTCCTGGAAAAGGGACTTTTTGCTCCTAAGTGACTCCAAAGCAATTTATACAGTCAATCTTTTATCATTCAGGAGTTGGCAAACTGCAGCCAGCACTCAGGCTAATTCCAGCCCTCTGCCTGCTTTTTTTTTTAAATATATAAATAAAGTTTTATTGGAACACAGCCATGTCCGTTTGTTTGGTACATGACACTGCTTTGGCAGAGCTGAATAGCTGCAACAGGTAGATAGCTCGTAGCCTGCAAAGTCACAAATATTTACTCCACACCTTTTACTGGAAAAAATCTGGCTAATTCCTTATTAAATTAATTGTTCAGCAAGCCTATCTAAAGTTGCTATGAGCCACACATATCACACTGAATAATGATAATGGCACAAGGATAGTTCAGAACTTTCTTGCTCCTGAAGCGTATAGTCAAAGGGAATATCTGGGACTGACTCTAGCAAAACATCTTTCTTTTGTGGAGTTAGATGAGGCTTGATATGCAGGAAAAACAGGAAGTCTAAAAGCTGCCCATCCAAAGATGTTGTTATAGTGTAGGCAATGAGAAGCCATCAACTGTTTTTAGTAGGGTAGTTGTCTGATTTTTTTTTAAAGCTCACTGACAATGTCGAAGCACTGTTTTATCTGATGCAAGTAGTTTACATGTAACTGGATGCACCAAACCTTCTTATTTGGCCTCTTCCTCAGCTCTGCTGTATCCTTAGAACCATTTGAACATTAGAACAGTCACTTGGTAGGATGTTGAAACAGTTCTCACAGTAAGAACGTCTCCTCAGTAGTTCTATGACAAATAAGCAAACAATATAGAAGCTGGGAACTGTTAGGTCAATCATCTTAACCAGAATTTTTGTGCTCATTTGGTTTTGGTAAGTTTCATAGTTAAGATGTCATTCTTTCTCCTTTTCTTATATGTTTCTCCTTTTCTCCATTTATATATGTTGATGTTTATATTACAACAGTGATCTATTGATTTCCTGGACTGGAGAGTTTTGGAGCTCACCAGAAAAGGCTTCTTAGAACCACCCCCCCCCCCACCTTCTCTGCCTATACACTCTGCAGAGGTTTCCACTCTTCATTCTCTATCTTCTGGGAAGATAGAGAGTGGTCATCAGAAGCTTCAGCCCAACTCTTTACCGTCCACCCAGAACACTGCTTCACTAGACCTGCCTGCTGTCATTACAAGAAAAGAATCACACTATTTTTTGCTGAAACCAACATTTGGGTGTGAGGGATTTCTCTGTTGACAGAGAACCAATTACTGAGCTCATGGTTCCTCTTTATCTTAATTCAGAGTCCAAGTTTACTGTTGTCACTCCTGGGCATGTAACCTCCGGCCCAGTTCATGCAAGATCAGATATGAGGAGACCAATTAGGAGTTCGTTGCAATAGCCTGGGCAAGAAATGCTCAGGCACTAAACTAGGGGAGAGGCAGCCCTGGGCAGAGAACAGGAACTCATGGACTAAATAAGGTATCCAGTTGACAGAATGTGGGGAGAATAGACCTGAAATGAAAGAGACAAGACTGTTCCTAGCTTGTGTGCTAAGAATCATGGTATCCCTCCAAGAAACAGGAAATACAGAAAGAAAAGCAGGTCTGGTGGAAGGCACAGTGTTGAAGTTTGAATGTGCCTTTGATGGTGTCTGAATGACTCCAAGCAGAGATTTCAAATGTGATTGGATACTTGAGTCAAAATCGAGTCAGGTCATGGTTTGACATACAGACATGTTACCTAAGTGAGTGAATTATCCTTTGGGGATGAGGTAGGCAGAGGTGGAGGAAAAGAGAGTCAGTGGAGAACGCAAGCTTGAGGTATCCTGAAAACAGCCGAGATGTGGTCAGAAAATGAGGGGACTCAGGATAATTTGCACAAAGGGTGGCTATGGAATAATCATATTCCTTTTAGTTCCCAGGATAATTTTTCATAAAATTGGAAAGTGAGTTTGTAAATGAAGAGTCTGGAGCTCTAGGGTAAAAGTGATATTACAATTCGGTTTTCTGTACTCAGTGTTTCGCATGTACACATACTCATATAATCTATCTATGGATCTACTTATAGGCATAGGATGGCTTGAAGATGATGGAGTCTAACTAACACAGGACCAATTTGGAGGAAATGATGTTCTTGAGATAAGGAACTCTGATGAGTGAAAACTCTGGCTGTTCTACATTAACTGAAATGCAAGGTGGCTGGGACTTAAAAGTCTCCTGGGCTGGCAGCATCAAGAGATTCAGACTGGGGCTGTAAGGATGGCTGGAAATGGAAGGAAGAAATCCTAAAGGGAGATTCAGGCAAAGGAGGGAGTGCAGACATGTTGGCAAATGTTCCTTCCAGGTGCATCTCACCTGAAGCTCTGAGACAGATGCAAGTTCCGTGAGCAGAATTCAGCAGACGGCTAAGCTAAGCGACACTGAATCAGATTTTGGTTGTTGTCTAAAAGAGGGGTAACAGACTTTAGAGTTTACACCCCATCAAGTTTGCAGGGCTCAGTTAAAACCCTCAAATTTTCCTAAATTTTATTTTGAGAAATAATAAATTTATAGAAAGTTGTAAAGATAGCCCCCATGTGGCCTTTCTTCCATTTCTCTTTGTGGTTCTTTTTTTTTACATGATCATAGTATAAAACCCAAAGCTTAGGGTTACTTTGATATACAGTTCTATGCTGTTTTATCACACATGCAGCTTTGTGTATCAAGACACAAGCTATGCATCACAACTAAGCTCTCTCTCCCGCATATCATCCCTTAGAGTCATACCAATGTCCCCCAGCCACCCCTGACCATGGTAACATGAAAAATATCCCAAAAATCTCTAATTCTGCCCTTGTGAGAACATTAAACATGCACTGTTGTACTATATATGAGCCCTTAACACCATCTTTTTTCCATTCACCATTCTGCTCTTGAGATCCATCCAAGTAGCATCTATCAGTAGTTCTTTTGTGTGACTGTGCAGTATCCTATGATGCGTCTGTAAAGGAATTTGATTCGCCATCTACTGATAAAGAATATCTTTTTCAACTCCAAAGCTTGGTTACTACACAAACAGGTTTTATGCTCACTTGTGTGTAGATTCTGTGTGCCCACAGTTTTTATTTCTCTAGAACAAATGGCCAGGGCTGCAGTTGTTTCGTGAGACTTTTCTAACTGAGTGAGGCTATGCCATAAGGTTCTGTATTGTATTAGTAAAGCCTATGTTCCAAAACTAAGTCAAAACTCTAAAGTCAGTGAAAAATGGGTATCACTTATAAAGCTCAAAAACCAAACCTTTATATGTTCATGGGGAGTTATCTTAGGCCTTTTCTATATTAATTTAGTTCAATTTTTTTATTTGTTTCTGTTCAAGCTCACTACTATTACCACTGCTTTTAATTTGTTCTTAAACCTCTGAAACTTTCATTTCATATATCATATATAGTATTTCTAGAACATAATTTTTTAATCTTTTCACTGAGATGCTAACTTAGACATGAATCAAAAGTAAATGGGACCTCATTAAATTACAAAGTTTTTGCAAGGCAAAAGACACTGTCAAAAAGACAAAGCGGCAACCAACTAACTGGGAAATGATCTTTACCAACCTTACATCCGACAGAGGGCTAATATCCCATATATACAAAGAACTCAAGAAGTTAAACTCCAGAGAGGCAAGTAACCCTATTAAAAATGGGGTACAGAGCTAAACAAAGAGTTCTCACCTGAAGAATATCTAATGGCTGAGAAGCACCTAAAGAGATGTTCATCATCCTTAGTCATTAGGGAAATGCAAATCAAAACAACTCTGAGATTCCATCTCACACCAGTCAGGATGGCTAAGATCAAAAACACAGGAGACAGCAGTTGTTGGCGAGGATGTGGAGAAAGAGGAACACTCCTCCACTGCTGGTGGAATTGCAAGCTGGTACAACCACTCTGGAAAGCAGTCTGGCGGTTCCTCAGAAAACTGGGCATGACACTCCCGGAGGATCCGGCTATACCACTCCTGGGCATATACCCAGAGGCTTTACCTGCATGCAATAAGGACGCATGCTCCACTATGTTCATAGCAGCCTTATTTATAATAGCCAGAAGCTGGAAAGAACCCAGATGTCCCTCAACGGAGGAATGGATTCAGAAGATGTGGTATATCTACACAATGGAATACTACTCTGCAATTAAAAACAATGAATTCACGAAATTCCTAGGCAAATGGTCAGAACTTGAAAATATCATCCTTAGTGAGGTAACCCAATCACAAAAGAACATACATGGTATGCAGTCACTGATAAGGGGATATTAACCCAGAATCTCGGAATACCCTAGACACAATTCGCATATCAATAGATTTCTAAGAAGATGGAAGGAGAGACCCCTGGTCCTGGAAAGACTGGATGTAGGGGAACGCCAGGACAGAGAAATGAGAGGGGGTTGAATGGAGAAAAGAGGGAGGGAAGGGGGCTTATGGGACTTTCGGGGAGGGAGGAAACGGGAAAGGGGAAATGATTTGGAATGTAAATTAAAAAATAAAATAAAATAAAAAATCAAAAAAAAAAGTTTTCCCTCACATAGTCAATCTTCAACAAGCTCTTAACGTCCTTAGTTTCTCTAATCTTACACTAAGGCACCCAACATCGTACAAAAATATACTTGGCTTTGTCAACCTCAGGCTGCATAAATTAACATATAGCCATTTACAAAGTAGAAGAAGTTGAAAACTCATTTTTCTACTCTTGATCCAATCAGCAATCATTAGAGTCTGTCTGGTGGTTGCAATAATCTGATTAATGGTGAAGCGAGAGAAGATAAGAATACAGCTATTGTCTGAAATGTAAAAAAAAATAATAATAATCAGGTTAGCATCATTATTAAAAGAATTGTTTTGTGTTGTATAGTTTGGTAACATGTAGGTTTTATGTCAGCTCTGATGAGTCCCCATTTGTAAGGTCTTTAGGCAAGTTACTACAATGCCCTGTGTTTTCTCTATAAGGTGAGACTCTGTGAAAGGGGGCAGTCCTGTTAGAACTAACCTCTGGGTTGCTGTGAAGATGGTATGAGATGATAAAATGCCAAAAGTGCTTGGGAAATATGTGATATACAGCAATCAATAAATGCTGGCCATTAATTTTTATGAGTTGGTGACATTGGAAGCTTCACGAACCCTTCTTTTGATCTATTCATTATGATGGATAAAGGGGAATGTAAGAGAACTGTGATGATCTGGGCTTTTGTTGGCTATGGGGTGAAGAAGCTTAAAAATGTACTTTCATCTGATGGGATTTCACATTTTGAAGGCACTACAGGCTAGGCTTGTATTCAAAGCATGAGTCTATTCCACTAAGATTGGCTGCTGACTGTCTTTTATGATAGAATTCAAGAGAGTGCTGTCAATCTGAGTGTAGAGAAGACAAGTGGAGGCCATGCTTCCTGTATCAGTCAGGGAGTATCAGTTATGCTTCAGTAACAAATGAGTCCCAAATCCAGAAGCTCACTACAGTGAACATTTATACTCTTTCACAGCCTCTGTATTTATAGGCCAGTCAGCAGCCCTGCTACATCCAATCATTCAGAACCTTGGGTTGACAAATGCTCCTCCTTTCTGCATCTATTCCAACTACAGTGTGCAGACAGCTCCCTGGTCTCATGGCCAGAAGATAGAAGCCTAGATAATCATGTCTGTGCCCCTCACTAACTCATCCAGTAAGTGATATAGGCTACTTCTACTTGTGTTTCTATGCCCAGAAACAGTCAAATGACTCATCGCAATTGCAAGATGGTTAATTAAGGGGACAAAGTTCCAAGCTTCCAGAGAGCCAGTATGACTCTGGGTATGGATGGAGCCAGTAATCTTAATCACCCACTTCCCACGACTTCCTCCTTCTCACAAATGAAGCTACCTCAAAATCACTTGAAAAATCATCCTGTAACCAAGTAGACCACCCATGTTCTTGTTGTCATCTCTTCAAAAGGGACCTTTGACTAGACAAGGTCACCTAACACCACCCCCCACACACACACACACCTCTCCTCTTCTTTAAGTTAACCAGCACAAGTAACAATGTGAAGCCAACAGATCAGTTTTGGTGTGAACAGATGAGTCTTGAGTCCATGACGTTCTGCATACAGTCTGCTGTGGCTAAGACTCAGGGGTGGCTGTAACTGTCATATCTGCAGCTTTCCTGTATCACAGGGCAGGGCAGCCTGGATAATCTGGAAGAGCTAAGAGCCTACCCTACCCTGCATTTGCTTTCTAAGAGGCTTGTTGAGAAAGTACTCGCAGAGTTAAGTATGCTTGAGAAGCACATGCTACAGGTGAAATGATCACCAGGTGTTTAAAATGTGCCCAGCATGGTGGGGGGAATTCATTTACTCTGTAGTTTGAGAAATCTGCTTGACACAAAACCTATTATTGCACCATGGAAAGCACTGTTTGAAACACACTTGCATACATGTGCATGCACACACACAAGGAACATGCAAGTCTCAGATGAAGTAGTTCATGTTCAGGATTTCCTAGAGAAATGAGAGGTGAGTCGTGTAGACTGTTAGCATAAACAAAACAAAGCCATTATTAGTTGTTTTATACAGTTGATGGGTGCGTAGAGATTCTTTATACTTCCCTCTGTTTTTGTGTTCACTTGGCATTTTTACATAAAAGCATTTTAAAAGAAAATATTTAACTCCAAACTCCTAATAATTTATTCATAGTGGTAGTAATAAAAGATTCAGCACGTTCTAAAGCATTTTCTAGTATTTTGTATGCATTATCTCTTATTCATCATAGTGTCTGTGGTGGTTTAAGTGAGAAGTGTACCCCATAGTCTTGAGCATTAGAATTCTGGTCCCCAGTTCTATCTGCTTCATGCTTGTGTTTGAAGACCTGAGCTCTCGCTTTCTGTTGCTCCTCCTATAACTGCTGTTTGCTCCCCCACTTCCCACTGTGATGGACCCTTTCAGTTCTTCTGGAACCCAAAGTCAAAACAAGCTCTTTCTTCTACAAGTTCCCTTTGGACATGGTGTTTTATCATAGCAACAGAAAAGAAACTAATACAGCATCTTGGTATGGAAAGTGTTCATCGTTATCCTCTTTTATAGGCTCAGATGTGTAAAGATATCTGCTTCAGGTCACACAGCTAGTAAAAAAAAAATGGAGAACAAGCAGAGGCAGCCTGTGGGTCCAGATCTGACCACTAAGCCTAAGCCTGTATTCATAACAAGTGTGTATACTGGTATTAAAGAGGACCAACCCACTGTGGCCTCTGGCCAACAAACATCTCCCTTCGTGGCAAAATTGTGAAAGTCAAGTCACGATCAAGATGGTTTATCATGTGTGAGGAAAGAAGACATGACCAGAGCAGACATGAGCCATCATGCAGGTAGCATCCATCTTGTTCTGCCTTAGTCCATCTTCACTGTTCTGCAGACGCCCCAGGAACACCCTTCCTTGCCTTTCCCACCCGACTTGTGTCTCTCCTGGAGATGGAAACTAAGATCTAGGTTCATAATACCTCTCCAAATCAGAGAGTCAGATTTAAAACCTTCTGCTTTCTTAATCATCTCATAAGTCCTCACTAAGGATAAATTTTAAGTTTGTGGCATGAGCTGGAAGAATACTTGCTTTAAATAAAGAAGTATCAGTTCCGTGCACCACTGAAAGAGGCAAACATGAAAAAGACCAGGCATTTTCATTTATTGTGACTTGGTTGATTCTCCTTAATTCTGAGGCAATTTCCCAGAAGTTACCAATCTCATTGTGTCTAGTAAATATAAAAACAATGAATGTGAAAGGGACACAGAAAATATTTGGATTGCATTGTCCTTTTTAAATCAAAAGGTGAAGGGCTGGAGAGATGGCTCAACGGTTAAGAGCACTGACTGTTCTTCCAGAGGTTGTGAGTTCAATTCCCAGCAACCACATGGTGGTTCACAACTGTCTGTAATGGGATCCAATGCCATCTTCTGGTGTGTCTGAATGTCTGAAGACAGTTACAGTGTACTCATATATACCTAAAATAAATACATTGAAAGTGAAGGGAAACTGACCAATACTATTTGCATGGTAAGATTATGGATTTAATAGGAAATGATTCATTAACAGGTTCTCACAACCCAGGCTCTCTGAAGGGATATTGTCACTCCAAAGAAAGGGACATTTTCCAGGAATCATTTGTTCTCAACAAAAATCTGTTGAGTAAAAGAAACCCACACATGTGTATGTGCACATTTTATCAAGACAAATAATATACAAATACTTAGGAGGATAAAAAATAAGTCCCCTTTGTATCAAAATGGCTCTTATAGATTTTATGTCTCAAATCCACGTGGTCCCACCTAAGCCAGATTTTCCATTTATAAGTAATAATCTTCCATTTGTTGACAACGAGGAGCTATCGCTTTATCCGCATCCATTTTCATTCTCAATTTTGTTTGTGAACAAAAGAAAGAACTAATTACTCTGCTAAGTGAATTTTTTTTAATTGTCATAGGGCACAGAGAGCTGCAATCAAAAGGAAGCAGGAACCTTCAGTGTCAATGACCACAACACTCATCCTTAACCCAGGTCCGTGCTGAAGATTTTAGAATGCTATGATCGGCCCGGACTGGACCAAGACCCCTCTCCTGAGAAGTGAGAAGGAGAGACCTTGTCCTAAGTCATGCAGACTAAGTAATATTGTCCTGGACTAGCTAATTCTACACGGGAAAGGATGCTGAGCTGAGCAAACCTTCTTTGTAATGTGAGGCCCTGAATTGCCTAGTGGATATTCAATGAGAAACAGAACTAAAATTCCAGGATGGCAACCTTCAAGCCAGCATGTTCCCATTGCTATTTAGAGAGGAGAAATTCTGAATCCCAAGGTGCTGTCATCTCTGGTTAAAATGCATTATGGAAGTACTTTGATGAAAATAAGGACAGACAGGTAAGAGAACAAGAGGCCTAGAATAGGGACAACAGACCTTCTGATAGGTGTTTAGACACAGGAGAGAATCCCACGTTCACCTCTTCTCAGTGTCGGCAGAAAGAGCTGCCTGCTTCTCCAATGGATGACCCGGTTGATCTTTTGGAGAAGTTAAGCTGTTTGCATGGTGACCTGTTGGCTCCATTTTTAACATTGTAGCCCACCTCGGTTGTTACCAAGATGCCTGCCTGCCACAGGCAATGTCCAAGTGGAACATTAAGAAAATTTAGGAAATTACCCTTCGAGACCTTTCAAGTTTGAGACAAAACCCAGATTTTTATTAGTCGTCAAAAATACATTGATCTCCCCAGGATTTCTGGAAAGGAATTTTATCCCCCTCCATCTCCTACCAACGGAGCAGCCAAGCATTCCTGCAAACGCTGCTGCAATTTAAGACAGAGTCGTATTTAATTTTTTCCCATGCTTTTCCATTTGACCTTGGTTCCTTCTTTCCCTAGAGAAAAATCTGAGATTCCTGCAGAATCCTCTTGTCTCTGGTGTAGCATTTCTCAGCCTTGCATTTTTGTCTGTAAGGCTGTGCGTTAGCCTTTCTTCTTCTCAATTAAAATATCCTTAGAGCTTTGCTTTCTAAGACATCCCCCACTGGAAAGCCTGCTTTGTATGGTGTGTATATATGTGTGTGTGTTGATATATAAATCTGCTCTCATACCTAACAACACAGTACTTCAAAAGAAAGACAGTTCTTTAGCTGCACCCAAATCCCAAGGTATCTTCTCTCCCCAAAGAACTGGCTACTCGTGCCTCACTCTCCATTTTAAAAATCTTGCCCAGTTCCAAGCTATTGGCTGTTGGGCCAGGCGATGTGCTTGGAAATTCAGGTCACAGCTTGACATTCAGACTATGGAAAATGACATATTCAATGGGGTCTGAATAAGATACAGTCTTCAGTGCAGTGTATCTACAGGGCTCCAGCTCCTGCTGTCTGGAGATTGTATTATGAGTAGCTATCATCACCTCTTGCTCTTATTTACATCTCTTCCTGGCTCTTTGTCTAACACTTGGTTTCGCAGGATGCCATTCAGATGGTGACAGGGCGGTCTCCACAGTGGAAAGGGTTTCCCTCACAAGTATAAAGGGTACAGACTGCTCATAATTAGACCTGACAGTTATTAAAGTGTGCCTGTGTGCCTGTCTTCTTTATTGAGAAGAATTATAGGCCCACGAGAGACAAGAAGATATCCTGATACCTTTGGCTGGCCCACCAATGAGTCTGTGGCATTGCTATGTAAGGGTTGCATTGGGAACCCAAGATCCCGGGGCTTCTGGAAGAAAGTACAGTTCCTCCATCTAAGAGCTTCAGGCAGCCAGGAGGGGAGGAGAAGGAGGAGGCAGCCGCCTCCACCAAACCCTTCTATAACACATCAATCCCTGTGGGGTCCTGACCCACTAACTTTTCCCCCCTGGCCTCTTGTCATGTTATTCTCTATCTTATCTCCTGAAGTCCAT
This sequence comes from Tokudaia tokunoshimensis, assembly GCA_036184795.1. Classification (NCBI taxonomy): domain Eukaryota; kingdom Metazoa; phylum Chordata; class Mammalia; order Rodentia; family Muridae; genus Tokudaia; species Tokudaia tokunoshimensis. The sequence continues at coordinate 31,133,972 of BTHU01000014.1, forward strand.
TTCCTCCTGCCTGTCAGACTCCACCTTGATGGGCTTCTGAGCACTGTGCTTCCTCCGCCCAGAATTCTCTTCCTTTTCTGTTAACTCTTGCTCACCCACATCCCAGCTCACAGGAATTTTCTGCTAGAAACAGACGTGGGATACAAGGAGTCTGGAGAGATGGCCTAGGGGCTAAGTGCCCTTACTGCCCAATCAGGAGGACTGGACTTTGGATCCCAGATGCAATGTAACAATCAGTGTGACCCCTGACCTGTGGGATGTGTTCATGTACACATATGTATATGTGTATGGAAGTCAGATATCAAAGTTAGGAGTCCCCCTCTATGGCTCTCTACCTTGGTTTTGAGGTAGAGTCTCAGGGTAAAGCTGTAGCTAGTTGACTGGTTAGACTAACTGTCCAACAAGCCTCCCCAGTACTGAGACTATAGATGCATGCCACCATCTTACACGGATGGGTTCTGATGTCAGGCCACCATACTTGTATAACAAGACTGTTTTCCTTACCTACCTTCTTACTTCCTTACTTACCAAACCATCTTTCTGGCTCTTGAATTTGGAGCTTTTGAACAGCAAGAACTTTGCTCTGTCTCTCTACACTTAATAAATGTTTGTCAGATGAATAAATTAACAACTGATTCATTGATTAAAGGGAAAAATTAAGGGAAATTGTGGGAGAAAATGATCAGATTCTAATTTTTATTTAGAAGGCAGGAGCTAAAGCAGACACCTCTAGACTATAGGTTGAGGCAGAGCTTTTACATTGACTTCCTATAATTTTAAACTATACTCCTGGTTTTGAAACCATCATTTGTAGTGTAAAATGGCCTCTGCCCTGCTTCCAGTCAGCTCTTAGCAATGACATGCCTTGGCATTCTTCCACCCAACTCTGTTCAGACACATGGAGACGGAACTTCCTTGTGTTCTAATGGAGGTGTGGCCCAGATGACGTCATCATTTAAATTCCATCAATTGACTAATTAGAAAAGAGCTATAGAAGAAGGCGAGAGCTCTGGAGGAAGGCAGCCATGTCTCCAGGGGCTCCTCCTCTCCTGGGCAACTTCTCCTTAGTGGCCTACAAGAGACCATTCACTGTCTAATCCAACAGCGACTGGGATTCTCAGCAAGTCTGAAAAAAGTGCATTCAAGGGCAAGTGGTAGGGACTTTGCCAGGCTGGTGGAAGCAAGGAAGAGGGTTTTATTTTCCTCAGATCCTGGAATGTGCAGAAGTAGGGTATCAAGGGTTTTTGTTTCACCTGCTCTGCCAGTTCAGGGTTTCCATCTTTCAACCTGCAAGATGGTGGCTATTTTGTCTTCAGTGCACTCTCTTACAGGACAGCCTCGCAAGCACTGCTTCTGTCTTACAACCTTGAAACAGAGTTGACTCTCAAGAAGAGACCTAAGCTTCCCTCCTTCTTTCCTTCCCCCTCTCCCTCTCTGCTCCCTAGAATCGCATTAGTGAACTCATCCTTCAGACAAGTCTTCTTTCTCTCATCCAGGGAAGATGGTCCCACCATACTATAATTCTCCCCCAGGAGGCTCAAGAACTCCAGTCCTCTCTAGAGATTTGTGTTTGTCACATCAAGACCACAGCTCAATGAATACTTGTTGGATGTCATTCAATTAAAATCAATTAGCACAAGATAGATTTAATCCTTAGACTTTTTCTACCCCAAGTCATTAGGAAGCTGAGGGGAATTTTTGTTACTAGATCCTGTATTCATAGCTGGACCATGCTGGAAGGCTATCAAAAGATCATACTCTTGTTGGCAGGGGCCGAGTACAGGCTGGCTGCCTAGAGCTCTGAAAATACATGGAAGGACCACTCAAAACCCTTGAAGACCAAAGCTGAAGAGATATCTATTCTAGGGGAAAATTTCTAAGTTTTTTTTTTAAATTTGTTAGTTTCATTTTGTCTTGTATAGCTCAGGCTTGTTTTGAACTTGCTATATGACTAATGTTGACCTTGAAGTCTTGATTGTCATACTGTATCTCTCAAGTTTTGAGAGATGTGCACCATCAAGTCCAGTTTAGTGTGTTAGGCTATAGGTTCTATTTCCAGCACTGCAATAGTGAATGAATGAATGAATAGTTGCTTTATGACTGCTATGTTTTTTGTTTTGTTTTGTTCTTGTTTTGTTTTGATGAGGTATCACTATATAGCCCTGGCTGGTCTTGAACTTAACTAAGTAGATCAGGGTAGCCTGGAACTCACAAAGATCCTCCTAAGTCTGTCTCTCAAAAACTGATATTAAAGGCATGTGCCATGACATACCTACATAATAAATAAATAAATGAAAAATTAGGAAATAAATAGAGCGTAGAGTGATTGAGGCAGACACCTGAGGTGAGCTTCTGGCGTCCACATGCAAATGCATACACATATGCACTCAGAAGGAGAAGCGTACATGCAGCTCTTGGGCCCCACTGAAGGCTTCCCTCACTTTGACCTCCAACAGCATCTTCCTCACTATCTTTCTCCTCTCCCCAGGTTAGTGTTCTTCATCTGGAGTCCTATTAACTCATGGAGTCCTAATATCTTTCCCAGCCTGCAGACCTGACTCTATGCCCTGATTGGTCCCCAGGGCCACAGCTTGTTTTTGTGTGATCAGGCCACTTACCCTGGTCCATCAGAATGAGCCCCACTTGACTGTCTCTGCAATCTCACTAAAAGGCGATCCACTGAGCAGGCTGCCTGCAGTCCCCTGGCTGCCCATACACTCCCCATCCCCAGTGTGTTCCTGACTCCAGGAGGCCCTTAGGTTCACACTGAACACAGAAAGTGAAGTCCTAACCTTTTCTCCTTTAACGCCTCCCTCTCAGCTGCAGCTGCTTCTGCCAAGTCTGAATCCACAGATCTGGCAGTTCTGCCAGACTCTTCTTCGCCACACCGCTCCATCCTTCCGGAGGATCAAAGAGACTTCTCTTGGGCTCTGGAATTTGCCAGCTCTCTGAAGATTTAGTGCTTGGGATTGTCCCCTTTCCCCAAGACTGTCTTCTTCTAGAGCTATGCCTTTGGCCTCCTCTCCTCCATGGTCACCACCTATATACCAAACCAGTTCTCCATATCCCTTCCTAGGCAAAGGTTAGATAAAGGTTAGATTTTTGACATTATTATTATTATTATTATTATTATTATTATTATTATTATTATTATCATTATCTCTCTCTGAGACATACACACACACACACACACACACACACACACACACACACATATATATATGTATATATATATATATATATGTATATATACCACCATGCAAGGCAGTAGCATTACTATATGTAGAACAAACAGGAACTCCCACACTAATAGTTACAAACCCTTCCATTCACACACGAGAACACCAAGCAGTATGGAAGGTTGTTTCCTTAATCTTATTGGTTAGACAGCTGTGTCAGTCACTTTCCCATTGCTGTGGTAAAACATGATGATCGAGGTAACTTATAGAAGAACGTTTCTTTGGTCTTCTGGTTCCAAAGGGTTAAGGTGCATAACAGGGAGGACAGAATGGCCATGACAGCAGACGTGGTGGGCAGAATGGAAGCTGAGAGCTGGGAGTTCTCATTTGGAACTCTAAGCAGGACATGGAGAGAATGAAGTGAATGTCATGCAGCTGTGAAGCCTCAAAGGCCACCTCCAGTGACATACTTCCACATCCTCTAAACCTACCCAAACATTATCACTAAGTGGGGACCAAGCATTCAAACATTCAAGCCTATGGAGGACATAGCTCATTCAAGCCAGCTTATGAGTCATGCCTGAGATCTTCCCTTTTTCCATCGCCCAATAGTGTGGTGTCTAGAGAAGGCCTTCCTTGGGCCCAACTCACAAATAATTTCCTTTAGCACATGACCCTTCCTGTGGTCCAATGACTGAGGAAGGAGGCTGAGGTTCATCTGCATAGCTCGAGTGGTGAGCAGTAGTCCCTCTCATGGAACAAGCGTGTTTACAGGGAGGGGGTGTCCAGGCATCAGATTGTCTTTGGCTGTGTATCCAACCCTAGACATTCTTCCCTCAGCTCCTTCAGAAGACAGTTTAGGAATATGAACACACTGGCTGGATGCAAGGATTTGTTTTGCCCTTTCACTCCAGATCTCTATTAGCCACTCAGAAATGGAAGTGAGATAGATAATCGAGTTCATCTTCTATGCTGACATGGCAGAAAATAACAAGCTGGGATTTTGTAAGGACCTTGCCCTTCATTCCACATTCCAACTGTGGACATTATTTTGGGTTTTTAAAAATTAAAACAGTATCCAGCCATCACTGGGGATGTTCAGGACTTGTACATACACAATATGTACAATCTATACAGCACAGTCTGCCAAGGCTCACCATGCCTGATTTAGCCATCTGAGGTCTCCCTAGCCAGACATCACTGGCACCCATCTACCAACAGACATGGGTTCTATTTATGTGGTTCGGGCTGATATTCAAGAATGCTGTTCACCCCCGGTTATATACCCCACCCTCTTGGAAGGCTAAGTTTGACTTTAGAATGTATTTTTTTTAAGAGGCAACCATTATAACATGTAGCTCTTGCCTTTGCCTACACCTGAAAGATTGAGAAGGCCTTTAAAATGTCATTCGAGCTAAGGAAATGAAAGAAAGACCCTCACAAAGTGACCTATCCTGATATTGTGTCTGGCAAAATTGCCCTGACCCAAAGAAAAGATAAAGACTCCCAATAAACAAAACCAAGGCATTCATCCCCCCGACTTCCCAAGTTGAAAACAAAATTAAATTAAATTAAAAAAAAAAAGAGGTGCTTCAAAGCAACAGGGAAGTTTTGGGAGAGTAACATACCTGGGACAGTGCGGAATGGGTGGCTTAATTCCTACCCAGGGAGCAGAAGGCTCCAAGACTATGAAGGCTTCTTTATGCCTTTATGAAAAGAAAGATTAGAAAATAATCCTAGCAGACTACCCATGGCCCTCAGCCCCTCTCAAATGATGCTGAAATGTTTAGAGGAGCTGTTGATTAAGAAAGGACGTAAGGGATCAAATGAATGCAGTACAGTTTTTTTTTAATTGGATGTCTATTTTTATGAATCACAGAATGTATCTGAATGCATTCTAAAAATAGCTACGCAGATCTGGGAAGGTGGATCTCAGCAGTGTGGAGAAACGGCAAATACCACAGGCCTTTTGCAGGATTTGTGCATTCAAACTCAAGTTGGAACACAGGTTCCTGGGGGCTCTGCTCCAGGAATCTGTTGCTTTCCTCCACCCAAATGCAGAGGCACCTAAGTCAGGAAAGGCGCAGCAAACTCATTAAAAAAAGAAGAAGAAGAAAAGGATGGGCAGAGGAGTTGATTATTCTGGGAATGAGAAGAATGAGGGATCCTGACCTCTTCTGAGGTAAGAACAAAGATAAGGCTTTAGGCTTCACAGAGCAACCCAACCTCAAGGGTCTTTCTGTATCCTAATAACTCATACGTACATCAATTCTACAGGATGGTTGGGCAGAAGGATGGGCATAGTTACGTGTTCCATCCCGCTCCTTAGAGACAGGACACAGGCACCTTGCTGTGCTTGTTAAACTGTGTACACGGTAGCTCTTTAGTGAGTATGCAGGTTCAGATGACTGATTTTAGCCAATGAGTATGGAGAATAGGTAATGGTGTCACTTTCCTGTCACTTTGCAAGCACACCAGGATCATTGGTCGGGTGGTGTTGGAGAGATGGTCCTTCCATCAGCTGGGCCTCCGAGACCTGTGGTGAATGGGACTTCTCCACTGTACTGTGAAGACCAGGAAGTTCAATGGAGCTCTGGTCTGCTTTGTGTTGTTATAATACAATACCATGGATGCAGCAACTCATAAAGAAAATGTGTTTACTCCTTACAGTTCTGGAGGCTGGAAAGTTCAACGTCAAGTCTGGCACCTCATGAGGGCCTTCATGCTCTACATGGTGGAGTATCCTGTGAGGGAAGGGCAGAAAGGCAAGAGAGCAAGGCAGGGCTGAACTTGCTCTTTTACGGGGACTCCACACACATGGCAGTCACCCTGCCTCTGCAATCTATTCATGAGGGCAGAGTCCCCATGATCCAGTGGCTTCCTAAAGTTCCCTGTTCACCACACTTGCAATGGGGATTCAGTCTCCAGCACCCGAACTCCGGTGGGCACACTCAAGCATCATGGATGGCGAGTAAACCCTCCTTGGGTTAAGCCTCAGCAAATTTAGAGTTGCTTCTTCTCCATTGACCAGAGAGAGTTCTTAAATAAGAGTATATTGAAATGCCAAAGCGGCTGCTTTAATCCATCCATAGCCTGCCCTCACCAGCTGATTTGGTTAAGATAGAGTGGATTTTAGGAAAGGCGCTGGGAAAGGCTGTAGTCAGGTTTCATTCAGAGCAGGACCTTGGCCGCTGTCCCTTCCTGGGCAATGAGCGGAGCGAGCAAGGCGGAGGAAGCCAGGGCCGCCAAAGCTCAGAAGCCACGGGACTCGAGTCTGTACGCACTAATGGGCGTCAATCTAGCTCTTTTCACAGGCACGGCCTTTTTTGTGTGTGTGTCTGGTTTTTTAAGTGACATTTTGACTGTTGGCCAATTTGAATCACTTTCGTCCCACACCCTGAATCTAGTTTGGGGCTCTTGAATACGCTTTGGGTTCGTGTTTGGACAGCTTGAATGATGGGTTCTCCAACCCACTGTTTAGCTGCACACTTTAATGACAGGCAAGGATGAATTGGGAAGCTTGGCATGTGTCAGGCTGGGAATATAGGGATGAAGGTTCCGGTGGTACAGAGGGAGAAATAGATTGTCCCGAGCTTGGTGGCAATGTCACACTGCTGAGCTCTGCCAGCCTGATGCTCGATTACTCCCAGATCCAGTACCTTTTGGAAAAATGCAAACCTAGACCTGAATCACAAGTAAAATGAGAGAGGGGAAAAGAAAAAACACCAAAAAAAAAACACCCCTCTATTTTGCAACACCTAGTGATTTGGGAACAATTCTTTCAAGTGGGCATTTTTAAAATAGTGACGTTTAAACGTGGTCCAACATAGTTTCCCCATTGCCATTTCCCTCCCGTTGACGGGTGTCTTATTATTAGCACAAATGCTTTCTGTAGAAATATAAAGGCAAAGATGCTTATTAATCAGAAACTGAATTTCCTATTCAGGCACATAATCAGAGATCTTGAGAAGTGTGAACATGCTTATTTGGTTAGAAGAACTGAGAGCGGCTTCCTCTGGAGCCATTTGATCTGCGGGGATAATGACATCCTGGGAAAATATACTGTGAGACCTGAACAACACTACCTACAGCTCAGCTGGCCTGTGGATCTCACCCAGAGGCTCATGGAGGACCCAATGGACTCCTGCAAAGGGAGATGCGAGGGCTTGGAGAACCGCTGAGCCTTGAGTATTGCCTCCGTGGATTTGCCTGGCCTTCCAACATCACAGATCCATTCCTTCTGCCCCTAGGCATGGCAGATCTTGGCAGAGGTGATGCAGTTAGGGATTACATACACAGACTATGGGCTCATGTCTCCTGAATTTGAATTTCAGCTTTTCTACTCATTAGTTGTGTAGCTTTGGGTAAGTTACCAAGTTACCCAGGGTTGAAGTACCACGCAAAGAAGGTGGAGAGGTTATAAGTCTGAGGAGATACTAAAGGCCTGCTGTATTCTCATGGTCAAGGATTTGGTCTGGAGTTTATCCATGCAGTATAGCTTTCCTATGGTTTGTGTGGTCCTAAAATCACCCTAACACAGCCCCCAAAGGCTCACAACCTGGTGAACACAGGTATGGAAGCACTGGAAAGAAGGTGAAGCCAGGTCTTTGTTCTTGGGCAGAGCTAGGTCTTGAAGGAAACTGTACCATGAGCCTGATTACTTCTGCTGCAGATGTGGTAGCTTAAATCTATCATCCCAGCACCTGGGACACTGAGGCAGGAGTTCCCAAGTTTGAGGCCAGCCAGGGATACGCAGTAAGAGTATATCAAATGAAAACAAAATTAACAGCAACAAATAACACTTTAGAGGCATAAAGGACAAGAGAAAAAGCAGAAAAGGGATAATTTCAAAAGGCAATCGCCCAACACTGCCTTTTACACCAACTTTCTGACAACTGACGGCCAGCAGACTTTCCTTTCTTCCAAAGTAGAAAGCATTTCATTGAAAAGAAAATACGATGACTGCACCTTACCCAAGAATGTTCAAAAGCTCTCCAAAAATTGCATGCTATAGTCCCACAGGGGCAGCTGGTTCCCAAGCCCTCTTCTGCACACAGTCCCTGAGAACAAAGGCAGAAAGTTGTTGACCTGCCCCATCGCACTAGGGCAGTGCCAAGTGGAGGCTGCTCTGATCCTCGATCTGTGCCTAGCTTTCTGAGTTTCTGGCCATAGCCAGCATGATTTTTGGTCACAAAAGGCTCTGTCCTATGCAAATTGCTGAGCAATTCAGAAGTGGGTTTGAAAGTTCACTCTGACCTTTCTTCGTGTCTGGGACAATGTAGTTCTTTTAGTTTATAATGTAAAGGCATTAAGCTACCTGGCTAGCTGTCTTTTATAGGGAGTTGCTACCTCCCTGCTTTTTAATGCACTGAATTTTTTACTCAAATGCTCCTCTTTGGTCAGAGCTGTGAGCATCGTTAATAAGCAATGAGAATCATTTGTAACCTGCTTCCGGTTTTACATTTTCCCAAAAATGATCCAGCAGCTAGCTTTCTGTTTTAACGCAAGCTCCCATGTCTTTGTTTCATCGATCACCTAATAAAAGTTCATATCCATTAGCAATGGATAACTGTGACCAGAACGACAGACCCAGGCAATTTTGGACATTTAGCAGTGCTGTGTTAGGGGTTTAAGGGGTGTGGATGGGAGCGGGTTGAAATCTTTAGTGGGAATTTGTTCTGTTTCTTCTGTGTGTTTAGCACTCTTCCTCCAGGTTTCTGTAGACTGAACTCTCTCATCCGATCCTTCCTTCACAGGGGCATTTTGTGTTTTCTTTCAAGAAACTCTGTGTGAGGAGGGACAGTATAAACAGGATCTTCTCAGGGAATCGCCTGCCCAGCAGACATTTTTTTCTGGCTATAAAAATAAATAGAAAAAAATACTAAATAAACATAAGTCTTTGCATTGTTGAATTTTTGAGAGAGTAAAGAACAAAACATTTATTTAATAACCCGCCCTACTGAAGGAACCACGGGATGCCAAAGGAACATAGGATTGGGGCCGTCTGAAGAAAGCAAGCCCTGACCCCAAACCCGTTTTCCTAATATGCAAATAAACTCACCAACAACTTTTTGCTGTTCCTTATCTCCTGAGATTTCCCAGCATGCCTTGTCACAGGAGAAGTCACCATTGGATCATAGTCCTCTGACTGCTTTGAGCACTAGACTTTAGTCTCATGACTACACCAACAGCAGATGCACTTACAAATGAGACTTTTAACGGTACTTCACTTTGGTCGGGTGTGGGGAGAATGGCTGTAATTCCAGCACTTGAGAGAATAAGGCAAGATTTTTGTCACAGGTTTGAGGCTCTACCAGGCTAATTGGTGAGTTTGGGGTAAACCAGGGCTATGTAGTGAAACCCTATCTCATAGAAGCAAATAACATTTTTTTTTTGAAGTTCATTTTAGGGGAGAAGGAGAGAGGTTGGCCAAGAGATACAAAGCTGCAATTTGACCAGAAGGTAAGTTCTAATGTCCAAAGGCAGACATATCAGGACTTCAAAATATCTGATAGTGTTAAATGCCCTAATTACAAAGGAACAATAAATGTTTAAGGTAATGACTGTCTTAATTAAATTCAAAGAAATAAAATGATCATAGTGTACCCTACAAATATGCATAATTACATAGCAATCAAAAACTGAAGCTAAATTTTTTACTCTCATTTCGTGTTTAATTTAGGCAGTTGGAGATTCACTGACTTTACAATGATAACATTTTTTGGGGATACATGTCGAATAAAGTATTTCACATAAATCAATTCATTCACTTAAATATCGGGGTAACGACTCTATGAGATAGATATCACCATCTCAGTTTTACAGGTGAGAAAATCAAAGCACAGAAATGCCAAGTAATGTGCCCAAGGCCACACAGCAGAGAGGTGGCAGAGTCAAAATTCAAAGCTTGGATTCAACTCCCAAAGTCCATGAGCTGGCAGCCAGCGGAGAAACACTCATGTGGTGGCTTGGAGATGATTCTTGCTGAATGAATAAAAACCAAACAAATAATTGACTCATAATAATCCCATGAAGGGAGTCAGCAACTTGTCAAAACACAGAATCACAACAGTTTTGGGTTTAAATATCTTAATTGGCTTTATTTGTAATTCTAGAGTCAGGCAGTAATTTAGCTTAGAATGGAGTGTTTGGAAGGAGTGAGCACAGGAGGTTGGTTTTATACTAAGAAAAGGTCTTCAGCAAACAGAAGCAAAGACCAAAAGCTGACCATTTTAAAGTTACTTTGGGGCAGGAGAAAGAATAATAGGCATCTGGACAGGGGTGGTGTGTGCCTTTAGTCCCAGCACTCAGCAGGCAGAGGCAGGTGGATCTCTGTGAGTTTGAGGCCTGCCTTGTCTATGGGATAGCCAGCGAGGGCTACACCTAGAGTCCCTGTCTTGAAAAAAAGCAAACAGAAAGGAAGGAAGGAAGGAAGGAAGGGAGGGAGGGAAGAAAAGGGAGGGAAGAAAAAGGAAGGAAAGGGGAGGGAAGGGAAGGAGAGGGGAGGGGAGGGGAGGGAAGGGAAGGGGAGGGGAGGGGAGGGGAGGGGAGGGGAAGGGAAGGGAAGAACTCATTCATTACTATCAAATTGCTTTTATGTTAAAGGGTTAAAACATGCCAATTAATACTATACTGAGAAATTTAACTACTATCTCATTCTACTGAAGGTCAGAAAATACATTAGTTTGGGGTTTACTGATATAAATCTTAGCTTAATTTAAATTTCAGTCTGACCTACTGAGGCCTAGCCCAGGAACTTAGACTAAAACAATGTCTCTTATAATTTTCAGTAACATTCTCTATGGTAGTCAAGGTCAATAAACCAAACTGCTGCAAGAAGGCGTCCTTATATCTCAGTGACTTAACACAGTAAACCTGTTTGTCTTTCTCATGCCATGGAACAATGATAAGTTCAAGGTCTCTAAAGGAGGGAGTAGGACTCTCTCTATGCTGTTACTCAGGATCCAGGCTTCATAGTGGATCTGCCAGTTTTGGTGTTTGTCTCTTGAGGCTGGCCTCACATCAGTTTCCAGGCCCGTGTTGCTATCAGGTGGGGGGTAGTACCTAAGTGGAGGAGAATGCAGAGGCTTTAGGGACAGGCCTGAAGTGTTGTGAATGCTGTACTGTCAGGACTTGGTTACCAGGCTCAGAGGGCTGCAGTGAGACTGGGTAAGTAGCTTTTCCAGGTACTCAACAAAAACAGGAAGGGAAGACACACCCTGATGCCACCCACCTCCTTTTCTTTTTTGGTTGTCAGGAAGCTACATGGTATGTTTTTGACCTAACAGACTCCTGTCCTCTAGCTTGGATGGAAGTTTCCAGCATCTGGGCACTCCTTATATTTTGCTGAAGCATGTGTGAGTTTTGTAGAGCGGAGGCTGGCTATAAAAAGTGCAAACTCTTCCAAGACCGCCAGTGCCAGTCTGTTAAGACATTGGAAAGTTCTAGATCTGGTTGGGAAATTTTCATCAGGATAGACTTAGTGGAAAGCTATTGTGTTGTATTGTGTTGTGTTGTATAAGTATTGAGGACAGAAGAAGCAATTTGAGACAATGGCTTGGTTGGGATGCCATTGGTTTCTCTTTAGAGAGAAAATGACATGCATGTAGGTTTAAAGCCACAAGCTTACTTATAAAGAGAATGATTATTATGTTCAACACAACAAAGGAAAAATTAGCTTTAATCAGTTTTTAGACCATGTCAGGAATGTTTATCCAAACCTTGACTCAACTAGGTGACCTCATTTTGAGAGAGTTGCTGTCACTGAGAAGTATGCTTGATTCTTACCCCAATGACAATTGGCAATGTCCCCCTTATTTTCAAAATTGTAGCGTTTTAAAAGCAGGCTTGGCTTTACTCACCCGTGTAGTAGCACTCTTAAGTTTCTAATTTCTAATGATAGGTTTAATTATTCATAAAAGACATCTATCTCTCACTCTAATTACTAATCTCTTGATGCTATTGATGGTCTTGAGACTGCTGTTAAAGCCTAATGCCTTCTGGATTGGTGCATCACACTTGCTAATGATGACTTTGGCCCAGCAACAAAGGGGTTAAAAAAATAAGACTTGAGGTGGGACCAGGCAAGCTGGGTGATTACAAAATGCTTTTGTACATTAAAGTAATCTTGTAAGCATTATGTCTGAAGTCACAGCTACTGACTTATTGCCTTAATTGTACACTAGGGTTTTCTAAGTCATCAAGATCTAAGACTGAAAAAAAGAAAAGAAATCTTCCCTACTTTTACAGAACACTGTGGTTTGTGTTTTCAATAGCTTGCTTGTCTTCACTCATATGAAAATGATTCAAATTTTTTTATGTGTAATAGAGGTTAAAATGATTCAAATTAATAAAGACTATAGACACCAATGCCGGTCAAGCACTCGCTCTGTACTAGTTTTCTGATAGACACATTGTGAATACTTCCTCATGCATCCTAGGGAGGGAAGACACTGATGCTGAACTCTAGGGCTCTGGGTACAGTCTTCTGAGATCTGCCATCTAGATTTGGGGGGGTCACTGCCATGGGCTGGATCATGCTCCTCTAGAATTCATATCTGAAGTTCTAACCTTGGTGGATCTTAAAATAAGACTCTGTAGCTATTTAATTTGCAGCCACAGGCCCAACCAACCATCCAACCGAAGATCCAAACTACTCAGAGGAGGGAGGGGGTGATTCCAGAAAGTCCCCAAAAGCAAAACTTGAGTTTTCCAGTGCTAGCTAATCTGATGAATCCATGCAGTAAAATGCTGTGTGAGCAGCTCCTATGTAGCCTCCACATTGCCTCACAGACCTACAGCCTCCAGTACTCATCTGAACTTTGTTGGCCTGTGTCTTGATCATACCCTAAGAATTTAGACCTAATATGAGTCCATCTGCACTGAAATTGCACATGCTTCTCTTCCTGTATCATTCCCTAACAGTGACATAGCTATCTAAGAGCATTTGTTTTGCATTTGGTATTATGTGTCATCTAGAATTGATTTCAAGTATCCAAGAGTGAACATAGGTAATATGCAAATATGATACCAGTAATATACAAATATGATACCACATTATAAAAGAACTTGAGTATCTGTGGGTTTAGTTACCTGGGAGGAAGAGAGGAGTGTTCTAAAACAGATCTCTAAGGACATAGGGATGATTGCATAGGAACGAGGTTCTTAAAGAGGTCATAAAATAAACATGAAACTGTTGTAGTAGGCCTTACTCATACAATTGGTGTCCTTAGGATTTGAACACTCTGGTGGATTGAATGAGAATGCCCCTCTTAAGCTCATGTGTTTGAATACTTGGCCATCAGAGAGTGGTACTACTTGGGAGGGATTAAGAGGTGTGGCCTTGTTAGAGTACTTATGACTTTGTTGGAGGGAGTGTGTCACTAGGGGTGGGCTTTGAGAATTCAAGGACCCAAGTCAGACCCAGGGGCCCAGTATCCCAATGTCTTCCTCTCTTCCTGCTTGTATTAGTCAGGGTTCTCTAGAGTCACAGAATGTATGGGTAGTCTCTATATAGTTAGGGAATTTGTCGATGACTTACAGTTTGTAGTTCAACTCCCCAACAATAGTCAGCAGTACTTGTGGATGGAAGTCCAAGGATCTAGCAGTTGCTCAGTCCCACAAGGCAGGCCAGTAAAAGCCAGAGTGAATCTTCCTTTTTCCAATGTCCTTATATAGGTCTCCAGCAGAGGGTGTGGCCCAGATTAAAGGTGTGGCACACGCCTTTACTCCCAGATGACCTTGAACTCAGAGATCTCCTAATCTTAATCTTCTGGAATTCATAGTCACTATGCATCCAGATCTCCAGGTCAGAAACTTGTATCTCTGAGCCTCCAGATTAGGATTATAGGTGAGCTTTCCAATTCTTAATTAGTTCATTCCAGATTTAGTCAAGTTGACAACCAGGAAAAGCCACTACACTGCTACCTGTGAATCCATATGTAGAACTCTCAGCACGTCTGCCTGCATGCCGCCATATTCCCTGCCAAGATGACAATAGACTAAACCTCTGAAACTGTAAGCATGCCCCAATTCAATGCTTTCCTTTATAAGAGTTGCTGTGGTCATGGTTTCTATTTATAGCAATAGAACCCTGGCTAACACAAGCAGAAACACTCAGATGGGGACCACATGGACACAGGGGCCATCTACAGCCACGGGAACCTTAAGAAAAGCCAACCCGTATACATTGTGATCTTAGATTGGAAGCTTCTAGAACTATGTTAAATGAATCTCTGGTCCTGAAGACTTCCAGTCTGTGGCACTTTGTTATGACAGCCTGGGGTAGTTGACCCTAAGCACTGTCCTTTTGTCTATTGCTGAGAGGAAAAAGGAGACAGCAGATTAAATTTCCATGATGGTTTTGAATTTTCTTTTGACATAATTTTGTTTTGTTTTAAAAAGTACAGCTTTTGTACATATGGATAAGGATGAATGAAATATGAAGAAAGATGTTCCAAAAGTTTCTGCACATAGAATATAACTTTCTGAAGTGCACTTCTGCTCACAGTCCTTAAACTCTGATTTCCCACATAGGCATCTCCTGTATGGGAGAGCATCCCTTGACACTGTAGCTCTTCAGAGAAGTGTGGTTGCTGACTAGGGTGCATGCTTCAGACCACATACATATTCTGCGAGTTTGATCCTCCTCTCTCTGGTTTATCTTTCTGGTACACAATAAACCTATGGGAGTGCCAAATCATTATCAAAACTATACATTTGATGATTAATTATACAATGAATAGAAAACAAGAGGAGGATGGGGTAGAAGAAAGGTCAGGATTGGGGTGGAGTGTGGGTGCTTTGTTTACAATGGGAGGGAGCAAAGAGTCCACCCTTGATAAGCAGTCAATCTCACAACTTCACTTCAGTGTGTCCTGGCATCCCCTCCCCCTCACAGACACACATTCTGGTTGCCATGCATGTCTACTATTCCTTCCTGGTAGGGGACAGAGATACGTGTATAGTCCCTGTGACCTTCCAGCATACTAGGGTGCTGAGGGTTGAACTAAGCTGGGTTAATCCAATGGAACCACAAACAAACAAACACCACCAACAACAGCAACATAAGGAAAGGCCCAGATGTGGACAAATGACTCAAGTCTCACCCTCACACAGAATCTCAGATTTAAATGTTGAGAATTTAAAAAGATAGTATAGATGGGACTTAGGCAGGTGACTCAGCAGATAAAGGCACTTGGGCTGAGCCTGCAATCCTGAGCCTGAGCGTAGTCCCTTGGACACACGTGAGGGAAGGAGAGAACTCATGTCTACATATTGTCCTTTGACTGCTACATACATGACATGTATGCCGTGGCATATGCCCCACCCCCATGCACACACACAAATAGATAAGTGTGACAAAATAAACGTTCTTAAAGTGGTAGCTGTTCCCAAATACAGGAATGATCTGGGTCTTTCCTGGTTTCTGAAAGGTCACAGTCATAACCATTCACTTTTTGTATGTCTCTGTAACATACATGTATGGAGTGGCTTCTGTGACCTGCACAAATCAGGAAGAAGTCATGTTTCATACTCACAGGAGTAAGGCCGACTCTCTCGCCCTCAGACAGCCCATCATCCACCAGAGGAAACAACTCTATGTGTGTGGGGAGTTGTCTCTGAAGGAGTTTAGAGGAGAAGCTGCAGTGTCCTCCAAGAGGGGACCTGGTCAGAAAAGGCTGGGTGTTTAAGGGCAGGAAGAATGGCCTGTGGCTCAAAGAAAGAAGATGTGGTTTGATGTGCAGGATGGAGATGGGGGATTCTGTATAGAGGCAGCAGTGTGAGAAAAGATACCATAAGACAAACACACAAACAAAAGGCAAGTTCAAGCATCAGACTAAGACAGGGGCCGCCTCTGGGGGATGAGCAAGGATGAAAGAGGCAGAGAGGAGGGAACCCTGCTGGAGGACTGACCGGTGGATCTCAATGCAGACTGCATATTAGCACCATGGGAATGTTTACAAACATTGATACCTACATCCTGGCACACATCCATCAGCTAATATTGTGTGCAGGCGGTAGTCTAATGTGCAGTCTGAGATCATAGTCTTCGCTCTCTCTCTTCTTTCCTTCTTCCCTTCTTTTCTTTCTTTCTTTCTTTCTTTCTTTCTTTCTTTCTTTCTTTCTTTCTTTCTTTCTTTCTTTCTTTCTTTTGTTCTTTCCTTCTTTCAGGTAAGAACCTCCTATATAATCAAGCTGGTTTGGAACTTGCTACAAAGCCCAGGCTGGCCTTGAATTTACAATCTTCCTTAGCCTTCCTTCCAGGCTTATACTAGCATGCCCAACTCTGTTTTCCCCTTCATGTAAATAGACTTGTTCTCAAAGCCGGCAGTTCCTGAGCCTTCTGGTCTACCCACTCATAGCTGAGAAAAGACACCCAATCCCAGCACAGGCATTGTGGTATGGAATATACTCAGGCATGAGAATATTGTAGTCCTGGAGAGGATAGTCCTGAAGAACTCCTCTGTAAAAGTCCCCCTAGGCCCAAGATGTTGGACTTGCTGGAGTTTATGGGGTAAAAGGCATGCAGTGTCTATGTCCAGAGAAACAGCCAAATGTTTACTTTCCATCTAAATAGTCTGCCACCACTTAGTGGTGAAGCACTGACCTGTGTCACGAAGGGCAGGATTAAGGTTCAGCATGACCTTGGCAGTCACCATCACAACTTTGGTCTTGCCTCAATCAGCTGCCACCTCCTGGGATCGTAAATATTGACACTCATCCTTAGAGAAATCAATACCTGCATATTAGCCTCCAATTTCATATATCGATGTGCGGATCTAAGGGCCTTGGGAGAATTTGAGATGACTTCAGCATTTGAGAGCTCTTACTGGGAACTGAAAGTCTCCTAGCTCTGCCTTCCTCATAATGCCTGGCTACAGAACGGGCATCTCTAGTGTTTCATCCTCTGTGTTAGCGAAACTTGCAGTAACGTCATTTTAACAGCAAACAGACAAAAAGAAGGATCTGTTTCTAGGAGTTCTAAGTTAACACTTCAAATTCTGTAGAATGAAGACTCTGGAATAAATTATAAAATATATAGTTTAAATCCTTTTGTGTTTAAAAAAAAAACGCTGAACTGGGATTTCATTAATCTTTATTCATATCAAGGGATCAGAGTATCCAGAGACAGCTTTTCCACCCCCTGTCTTGACCCAAGTGTCATGTCCATCAGATTAAAAGTGTATGCTCAGAGCCTGCCAGCATCAACACACTTTTGCCACACACAACATGGTTGTCTTGTTACTCTATGAGACCTGGTGATGTAGCTCAGTGGTAGAATACTTACCTTCCATGTGCTAGCTAGTACCTGGGTGTGGTCCCATCATCATCAACCCTCCCAACCACCAAACTCATCCAGGCACCGTGTAAATGAAATACCTGAGATTGATGAACAGGAGGGAGCTACTTAGTGGTTCTGACCAGAAGGACGTGGGTGTCTATAAAGAGCTGTCTTTTGTATTATGAAAGGAAGAGAGGTGTTGAGACAGATAAACCACCTTTCACTCTGGCTCACCCTTCCAACTCCCCCCCCATCCCCCCATCCCATGAGTGTCTTCTGGGAAAAGCAGGAAGAGCTAAAGGGTATATCCCAAAAATAACTGAGGAACGCTCCAGGCTTCACTCTCTAGCTCTCTTCTCTGCAGAGCTGCTGTTCCCTTAGGCAAAGTTGGCTATGGTTTGGGCGGTGCAGGTAGGAGAAAGCATTTCTGCAACAGCACCCCTTGGGTTGAAATTGTGCAAGGTGAGCATAGTTTCCAGGAGGGGAGGTTGGAATTTGGCAGCTGTGGCAGGCAGGGTAGGGAACACAGAGGTGAGGGGCAGAGACCCAGGGGGTTGCTGGGACTGCTCCTGAATTCTAACTTAACATCACTTCAGACAACCAGAATGTTCTGTCTCCTTTAAAACCGCCTCTCTCCCATCATCTCTCAGGCACATGGGGTATACTATTCAACTTTTAGAAACTGAAATTAATGACTCCTGTTTTTGAAATTATAGATGTCATTAAGTGTTCACAATAAGATGGTTGTATAATGCAAAACTGAAAATACTCTCCAGGCAAAGGTTGCCTGGTTTTATTTTGGCTGCATGCTTTCGGCTGTGTGTGTGTGTGTGTGTGTGTGTGTGTGTGTGTGTGTGTGTGTGTGTACATGCACCCTCACGCTCGTGCATGCTCTCAGTTCAGGAGGACAGAATGAAACGAAGTTTTCACTTAAGCTGCAGCCACTGGTTATGATGTTCAACAAGACCCAGGGACCCCCAGGGGCTCTGCCTGAGCCCCACCAGGCAGCTAAGCAGGCCGTTATATTTCTAATTTACAGTTTGGCTACACCAGGCGGCTCGGTGATAAGCACTGCTTGTTTATTTGTCTTTCACGGATGCCAGGTGGATTGTGGTCAGACAATCTTACTTCAGCAGCCCCGGCCCTTTGATTCTACCAAATCCAACAAGAAGCCATTCCCTGTGCGATTTGTAGGTCGCACAATGGGCACCCACAACAAAAGGGCAGCCACAGTGGTGGCTGCACCAGGAAGGGGAACAGAGAGAGAGAGAGAGAAAAGAGGAAGAAAGCCTGAGAGGACTCAAGGAGAGGAAGCCAGCAAGGTGGCGAGGCAGGCTGGGCAGCAATCCTGCTCGTGTTAAAGGTTTGCTCGGCAGAAACCCAGCCTTTGTGGATCTTTGAATTACCCAACCTGCGTGACTTCCAGTAATGATCTTAGGTGATTTGCTCAGTTTGGGGTTTTTTTTTTTCTTCCTCTCTGAGAGCTGTTGTTAGCTTGCAAGGCAGCACCCTCTTCTAGGACAGCTTGGTGCAGGCTGCAAAATTAAAAGCTGGGAATAACCACACATGAGAGTGCACAGGTGGCTGTGGAAAAGCTTGTGAATTCACAGCCTCCGAAAGCTGGAGCCCAGATGTGGCACGCCATGGGAGACGAGGGATGCGGCATGAGCTTGGAATGATAGACATTCTGTTACCAGGAGCCTAAGGCTCTTGGGGCCCCTGTGTTACCTGGACATTTTTACAGTCTGAGCTGCACCATCCATTAGAGATGGCCCCAGCTTGGTCATTTTTCTCTCAGTCTTCGCAGCATTGTAGACTAGAATATAACAAACATATGGTCAGAATTTAAAGAGCTAATAACTTCAGAGCTGCAAAGAACTGGGTCTCCATCTTCAACTCAGAGAAAGCATGCTGAAGCAAGTGGGTGATAGAGCTGGTGCTAACACTGTTCCCTAAGAATCTATAAAAACACAGATGCATTCTGGGACACTAGCAGGGACAGCAACTCTTTACCACTTTTTTAGAGAACTTCACTCTAACGAGGGTGAAACACGTCTGATAATATGCCTCCGGGATCCACATAAGACTTCAGTTGCCAGCTCGGTTCCAACTACAGCATCTAGAGTATGCAAACTGTCCTAGCTGGGGACTGATGGTGCTCACTTCCCGAGTACAAGAACGCACCTTTGTAGATGCCAGGTTCATTCGGAATCCATCAGCTCACTGAGAAAAATCAAAGGTGAGTCCACAATAACAAAACCTGCTTGTAAGCACACTGTGTAATTGCGTTCGTGAAATAACATGTACTGAGGTCCAATATCCTGAAGAAACAATCATAGCGACTTCTACAATGGAACAATGGTACACATCAATTCTTCCCAGACTTTCCGGAACTCATGCTACTGATGCCTAGCATGGCAGCCATGATGAATCCTTAGATTCCCGATGTGTCCTCGGGTGATCGGCTGGTATTGATGATCTGGGGAATTGAGGAACCACTGTTCCTTAGACGGGTCAAGATTTCAGCAGAAATGTTCCCCCATGCCCTGGGGACTGTGGCCTGAATTGAGGGGAGCCTCATATGATAAGAGTACTTGGTTCCCAAAGACTTCCTGGACCTGGTTGGAGTAGTAGGAACCTTTCT
Source organism: Tokudaia tokunoshimensis (assembly GCA_036184795.1). Classification (NCBI taxonomy): domain Eukaryota; kingdom Metazoa; phylum Chordata; class Mammalia; order Rodentia; family Muridae; genus Tokudaia; species Tokudaia tokunoshimensis. The sequence continues at coordinate 31,154,079 of BTHU01000014.1, forward strand.
GTAATGCCTGACACAATGCTATCTCACACAGACACCCCCCCACACACACACACACACAAAGCCTCACTCGTGTGACTGAATGCTCACGTGTGAACCCTTAGAGAAATGTTCAGTTGGCACCTATGTGGGTTCTGAGTGTTGAGTAAGGAAAATGATATGGGCATTACTGCCTTTTGTCACTTAAATGAGCATGGTCTTATCCCCGTGGTTGAGACAGCCTTGTTTTCCATGTATGTCCAAAAATGAATGAATGAATGAATGAATGATTGAAGTTTGGTCATTTTACTTCTCTTCCCTGGCTCCACCAGAGCTGGGGAGGGTACCAGGAAGTGCCGTCTGCCCATGCGCACTGAGACCGCAGCCCGGGGTCGGGGGCAGTAGAGGCCTCTCCCAGTTCGGCTTGCCGCTTGCTTTTCTTTTCCTTTTCTTACATGTTTAAAAAGCTTTAAATATTCACTTTTTGTTTGGTTGGCTGGATTTTCAAGACAAGGTTTCTCTTTGTAGCCCTGGCTGTCCTGGAATTCCCTCTCTAGACCAGGTTCGCCTCCGCCCAGAGATCCACTGGGATTAAAGGTGGGAGCCACCCACCACCCTCAATTTTTTGTTATTTATATATTTTTTTCTTCCTTACTTTTGGGGAGGCAGGGGTGCTTCTGGATGGGACACAAGGAGATTGCATGTTTTCTAAAGAAATGTGAGAGTGATGAAAAGTTGGAGCCTACCATAGACTTACCAGTCAGTAAGCGTGTGTGTGTGTGTGTGTGTGTGTGTGTGTGTGTGTGTGTGTACAATATGATATAGGTATATATACATATATCATGTATGATGTCATGTGTGTATGTGTGCATGTGTATGTATGTATGAGCCCCAAAACTTTTGTTTTCCTATAAATGATGTTCTAGATTAATTTGCTTTAAATAATTTTTTTAAAGATTTATTTATTTATTATATGTAAGTACACTGTAGCTGTCTTCAGACACACCTGAAGAGGGCATCAGATCCCTTCAAAGATGGTTGTGAGCCACCATGTGGTTGCTGGGATTTGAACTCAGGACCTCTGGAAGAGCAGTCAGTGCTCTTAACCGCTGAGCCATCTCTTCAGCCCTAATTTGCTTTATATAAATCACCGAATCATGCATGTACACTGTGAAACAGACACCCGGGTTTCATACTTGTGACATTTTACACAGTGGCATGCTCTTTTGTGCTTATCGCCATTCAGTCGTTAGTTGGTACAGTAAGATAGGCACCTATTGCATCTCACAGATCAGCAGCTCGAGCTTACAGAGGAAAAGCCCATTGGCAAGGACTTGCAAAGTGAAGTTGTACAGTGTGATTCCCACTCAGGCCTGACCAACTCCATGGCTTGGCTCTTGGTCTTAAAAGCATGTTTCTTCCCAAATGGGGAAAATATCTATTTTTTAAAAAATAATACTGTGCTGGTATTCCCCTTGGTATAAAAGGAAACGTTATAAACCCTGAATTATGTTTATTGTGTTAGGCTGCAGTCTGTAATACTGACATCTGACTGACTCTGATGGATGGCTCAACTTCACACCATCTTTCTTTGTAGGAATGGAAGAAGGGAAGAGAAAATAAAATTTAGGAAAAGCAAAAGCAAAGCCAGAGATGGTGTCTTCCACTTGTAACCCCAGCACCGAGGAGGCTGGAGCCAGGGGGTCGAGGCAGATTCAAAGCCTTTCTGAACTGTAAGAGTGATTCTCAACCTTCTGATGCTGCAACCCTTTAGTGGAGTTCCTCGTGTTATGGTGACCCCAACCATAAAATTATTTACATTGTTATTTCATAATTGCAATTTGGGTACTGTTATGAATTGTAATGCAAACATCTGATGTACAGGATAGCTGATACAACACCCCAACAGGGTTGCTACCCACAGGTTCAGAACGACTGAGTGAGTTCCAGGCCAACTAATTATAGTGTGAGACCCTATCTCAGAAAACCAAGAAAACAAAAATAAGGAAAAAAAATTAAACACACACACACACAGAGAGAAATAAAAAATTAAACACGAGAGAGAGAGAGAGAGAGAGACAGAGAGAGAGAGAGAGAGAGAGAGAGAGAGAGAGAGAGAGAGAGAATACGGAAGCAAACAATAGAGACTGTACTAGAAGATCTTGAAGCCCAGGCTCAGTGGTCTCTTCCTAAGTCCTGCTGCCTACAGCTTCTCACCCCACAATCTTGGCTTTCCTTTTTCCTTCCCTTTGATGGAGCTTTTCACGGTCACCAGACTCCTTAAGTAATCAACAGAGACTGACTGTATCATATTGTCTTTCAGCCTTTTTTTTTTTAAAGCAAGGATAGCACAGATTTCCAGCCACCCCCAGGGGATGAGAAGAAAGAAGCCATCAGGAGAACAAAGTCTTGCATTTATTAGGAGGGTATACACACCACTTTCTCTTCCCAAGGGGGAAAACACTGGACCAGAATGAAATGCCCTCCACGTATAAATTTATAGAAATGTAAACGTAGCACATGTCGGAGCAGAGATGAGAAACATGACCTCAGTGTTGAAAGAGAGATGAGAAAATAGAAATGAAAGACGCCTTTTTCCTTTTTTCATTAAACAATTAGCTGGGGGAAGGATACTAAGTGTCTTCTAAATGAATGTGTTTATAGGGAGAAATGAAAACATTTGAATAATTTGATTAACGCTCATAAATGATAAAAGCCCGTGAGCAATTGAAGTCCTGAAATTGAAGTCTTTAAGGGACAAATATTCTTACCCCCTAATGTCATCACTGGCAAGGAAATGCCGTCAGCCAGAGCTGGTGGGAGCCAAGCTGTCTAAGCGGATTATTACGGAGTCGCTATTACCCACCACCTTTGCCGTATGGAATCGCACTGGTCTCCAGCTCCTTGGGACTTTCCCTAAAGATGTTAACACTGAGACTGGATGAGAAGGGCGGGCCTGGGAGCCAGAACCACTGTTGTCTTTAAAGTGGTTTCCCAGGTGACACTCCCCTGGACCGTGTGGCATCTTTGGCTCCCTGTGTCTGCCCACAGAGGACAATGGTGGGACCCGCCCCAGGGCAGGATACAGCTCACTCTGGTGCCAAGGCTCATTATTAAAAGTGCCTTTGTGAATATGGAGTTCCCGCAGACGTCTTCCCAGAGCGCGTGGCCGTGTTTTGTGATCTTTGGAATTCTCTAAAGGGAACGGACCTGTGTTGATTCCCAGGAGCTGTCATAACCAAGTGCCACGGGCTTAGGGTATAAAGGGCAGAAATATGTTGCCTTGCACTCCTCAGGCTAAAACTTTGAGATTTACTGCTCCCAGATCTGTCGTTCCTGAGACCTCTCTCCTTGGCTTACAGATGGTTAGAGTCTCCATTACCCTGTGTGGGTACAGGCAGTTTTGTGTTCTTCTCAACTGCCTTGCCAGGCCTCAGTGGGAGAGTATGTGACTAGTCCTGCTGAGACTTGATGTGTCAGGGCTGACTGGTACCCACGGGGGTCCCTTCTCTGAGGAGAAGGGGGAGGGGGGGTGGGGAGGGGCTTGTGAGTGGTGGACTGGGAGGAGAGGAGGGAAGGAAACTGCAATCAGAATGCAAAATGAATAAATTAATTAATGAATGAAAAAAGAAAAAAATAATAGGCCCATTAGATTAAGAAGCACTCAGATGACCCCATCATAACCTAATTACCTTTTGAAAGAACCTGTCTCCAAACACACTTGCATTTTTAGATACTGATGGTTAGGGCTTTAGTATAAGAATTTGGAAAAGCAACTCAGCTTCAAAGTCCTTTGAAGTTGTTTTAAATTGGAATGGCGCAGTAGGAGTTCCCTGACCCAATCCAAGAGGCATGCAGTAAGACCACCACCCTCCCAGTGGAACCTGCGGACCATGCCAAAGCTTACAGAGTGTGTTTTCCTACTGAACACACAACCCTAGATGTAAGCTAGATGCAGTTAGAGAGTCACAGCAGCTAATGGTGAAGTTGGACAATTGTAACAATTTCCTGCCATCAACATTCTTCAAAACTTATACACTTTTTTTTTGCTTCTGGAATTTTCATTTTAAATCAGGGTGGACCACAGGGGTTGAAGTCAACCAAAGGCAAATCATAGGCAGAGTGTGTGTAAGTCCTGCTGAGGTCAGGTCTGCTTAGGAAGGATAGAATGCTTTGGTATACTTCAGAATGGTCCATTTCCCTCCCCTGACTAGAAGTATATGTGGATTTTTCTCTGGTGTTTCTTGTGAGGATGTGTCTAGGTTGACAGAGGCATGACCTCTAAGCGTGGAGCCCTGTGTCCGGGCCCTCCGGAATGTTAACTCTCTGACTAACCCGCACAAAGCTTCAGGCCACTGTGACCTCGTTTCTCTGAAGAGGCTTCTCTGTGAGAAGGCTGCACGATTTCCCCTTCCTTCAGCTCTAAACCAGATGCCCGTTCTTACGAGATGACTGCCTGGTGATGACACCCTTGGGGATTTTGTTTGATTATCTTCAAAATGGTATTTTTCATTTATTATTGAAGAACATTTTTGCATTCTTTGAAAGTCTGTGCCAATGTTTCTTCTTCACGTAACTTTTCACGTCCTTCATTGCTGCTGCCGGGGATTCTGGCCACCTGTCTAATCGCCGTTATTCTGAACTCACTTTTTCCTGGTGGTTTGGGATCTCCTTAGGCAGGCTGCAATTTTAATACATGTGCCAGGTGCGAATCTCCCCGTATCTATCCATCCTGGGACTTCTTGGGGCTTCTTGGCTTTGGGGACTAGACTGTTTCAACCAATGATTCTGAGAAATTCTCTTATTTTCCTTAAGTATTGGTTTTTTCTCTTTGAATCTCTCTCTCTCTCTCTCTCTCTCTCTCTCTCTCTCTCTCTCTCTGTGTGTGTGTGTGTGTGTGTGTGTGTGTGTGTGTGCTATGTGTGTGTGTGCTGTGTATATACATCTGTTTGCACATATGTGGGTACAATTGTGTGTGGAGATCCCAGGCTGACATCAGTTATTCTCAGTGCCCTTCTCATTTATTGGGGCAAGGCAGAGTCCCAAAATTAAACCCCAAACTCACTCATATAGACTAGTCTAGTCTATACTGCTTGCTCTGAGCATATCCCTAGCCCATCTTCCAGAGCTGGAATTACGAGTCAGATGCCCATCCCACCCAGCATTTACCTTTGTGCATCTGAACTCTGCCTCTCGAGCTTGAGTGGCAAGAACTTTACAAACAGCTGTCTCCTGAGACGGGTCCTTTACCTCACTCCTGAATTCTAGAGCATCTAGTTCTGCCCTCCGTGTATTTTAACCAGCCTTGCATAGCACATTGTCTCTCTGCTACATCATTAGTAATTTAATGACATTTATTTTCCATTTCACTAATTCCTTCCTCAACCATGTCAAATAGCCTGTCCAGCATAGTCAATGAACATTTGTATTATGGGAAATCAGATTCACACAGAATTACCCATTTACTCACACAATGTGGCTACTCTCAGCAAGCTCACAGTGCTGTGTGGATACCACTTAGGTCACCTCAGCAAACATCTTCATCAATCCAAAGGAAAACCCCATAGTGGTGGAAAGGTAACTTTATTGTAAGTCCCCCTGCTCGGCCCTAGCACCAGTCTGTGCTCTCTGTCTCTATGATTTACCCTGTTTCTGTTATTTACCTTCTCTTTCTATGAATTTACATTTGTTGAATATTTCATATAAACAGAACCACACAATATGAGATTTCTGGCTCCTTTCACTTTTGAGGTTCACCCATATTAGACCATGCAAAATATTCTTTTTTTAGTTCGAGATTTTATTTATTTTTATTAGGTGCATGAGTGTTTGCCTTAACATGTAGCTGTACACCATGATGCATGCAGTTCCCAAGGAGGCCAGAAGAGGGCAATGTGTTCCCTGGGACCAGAGTTACAGATATTTGTGAGCCTCCATGTGGGTGCTGGGACTTGAATTCAGGTCCTCAGGAAGAGCTGTTGGTGTTCTTAACTGCTAACCTATCTCTCCAGCCTCCAGATTTTTATTTTTTATTGTTAAGCAATGTGTGTGTGTGTGTGTGTAATTTTGTCCACCCATTTATCTGTTGGTTGACATAAAAGATCTTTCTAGCTTTTAAGTCTTTGAATGCTTGGTTGTGAGATCTTTGGAGTGCAGTTGGTAGATCTTGTAGTAACTCTATATTTAAATTTTGAGCAACCACAAAATGCGATCAATTTTCAAACACAATTACTGTGACTTCAGTTTCTTGGTATAGTCCTCAGTTCTTTGGGGGAGTTGTTTGCTCATTTTCATGGTCATCTCTAAGTGCTCATATCCACAGACTTCCCTGACTTCTTCATGAAACTCACTACTAAATAGTCCCATAGAAAATAATAACTGCAATACCAAAGGTTTTATGGATCTGACTTTATGGTTTATTGGTTTTGGTGATGCCAATCCTTCTGCATGTGTTTGTGGGCATGCATGTGTACTTCTGTTTCCACTAAGTAAATGTGTTCTGCAGAACTCTATTCACTGGAGTTTTCTTTCAATGCCTTCAGTTGGGTGGTTGTGTGGTTGGTCTGTCAACCCACACTAGGGCCATGTTAAAGTAGGCCCTCTGCTTATGAGAATAGGTGAGTTCGGGATTCATAGCATCTGGTGAAAGGTTTACAGTCCTTTGCAGGGAAAGGATGATTTTGTTGTTGGTGGTGGTGGTGATTTGCTTTTCCTTGTTACCACCACCAGCATCACCACCACCAGAATCACCACCACCAGCATCACCACCAAAAACATCACCACCACCAACATCACCACCACCAGTATCACCACCACCAGCATCACCACCACCAGCATCACCACCACCAGCATCACCACAACCAGCATCACCACCACCAGCATCATCACCACCAGCATCACCACCACCAGCATCACCACCACCAGCATCACCACCACCAGCATCACCACCACCAGCATCACCACCACCAGCATCACCACCACCAGCATCACCACCACCAGCATCACCACCACCAGCATCTCCACCACCAACATCATCACCACCAAGTTCAAAATAGGCAATGCTGAGGAAAGTAAGCCTTGTGGCTGCTGTTTACTCACAGTTAAAAAAATGAATGCCCAGTATTGAAAAAAATGTTACCAGAGATAGAAGGAGGGAAAAAATAGTTAAAAAAAAAAGTTTGTTCAGGGCTAAAGAGATGGCTCTGTTAAGGACACTGGGGCTTGGTTGCCAGTGGTCACATCACAGCCATTTGAAACCCCATTTCCAGGTGATCCAAGTCCTCTTCTGACGTCCAACGACACTGCATTCTCACAGTGCACATACATGCACGCAAGCAAACCACTCGTACGCACAAAATACAAAACAAGATCTTTTTAAAAGCACAAAACATAATTTCGTTCATTTAACATCGAAACCTTTAAATGTATAAAGCTAAGAACCGACAGAGCTTTGGGAAGAAAAGTGAGTCCTTCCTCCGAGCTTAAATTTTTAATCCAGTTCTCTTAATTATTAATAGGTCAAGCTAGCAGAAATCTCACTAAAGACAAAACTGATTACCAGAACAACGAGGCTGGTGAATGGATACACATTCAGCTTCCCACCCAGCAACAGAGCACACATCCACTCCACGCATACTCGTAAGACTGATAGAACAGGACACACATGAAGTCTGCACTCCAGCTTACAGTGTTGTCGCTGTCTTGTAACACGCTGAACTTCTCATCTCCAATTTCTCTTTCTTGCGGGATTCCAGCTGACTTGAACCACACAGAAGGCTAAGGAGCACTTTTGGAGGGCAGGAGGGGAGGACAGCCGATTCCCAGCTCACACCCCTGCTGCTTGGCCCTAACTCAACACCAGTGAAGCACGGCTGCTCCTGCTCCCCCGCCTCACCCCTGCTCATCAGTACTGAACCCTGTGCCATGTGTGTTCCAAGGACGCTCAATGGAAAGCACCCTGGCTTCCCGTGACACCAGGGTCAGTGGCAACAAGAATGGACAATGTTTCTGGCTTTCCTCAAGGAGGCTCGGCCCATCCTGGTGGGTTCCAGCCTGAGGTGACCAACCCTCTCTGCAGACCTCACACCTTAGCAACAACCCTGGAGCGAGTCTGCGTGAGGAATCTGTTTCTCCTAGTACTGTGCTTCTTAAGCTAACCCCTGCCAAATACACCGATGACGTGATAAGAAGAATCCAGGGAAAGTATGGAGTGGTTCAAGCCAGACACAGACCTCATTAGTTAGATAAGTCGTTTTAGAAGAAAATGTAGACAATCAACAGAGAACCTAGAAACCATACAAGTTCACATCCGCCCTGTGCCTTGGAGACACAGCTACGAAACATGATCTTTAAAGAAACCCATCAGACAATAAAAGCAAATTGTAGTGGATTTTACTTGTTTTAAATGCCATTTTGAACACTGACTTGCCAATAATTCAGCGTTCTTGGTTTCTTCCTGAAGGAGGCTCCTGCCACTGACTAGTACTGGCTCATCCATTATTACAAACTATGAGGAAAGCATTGATGGATTACAGACTGACATTTGTGAGACACTTAATATAAGCAAGCACTATGTCAAATCTTCCAGTGCATTACCTCATTAATCCTCTTGAGAACCCACTGAAGGAGAACCATCGTACAGATAAACTAAGAGGTAGTGAAATATGGTTATTTATCAACCCATACAGTTTACATATGGCAGGACTGGAGGTGGAACCGCATCTTCATCTCCAGGGTCTATGTGTTTATCCACAACTTCTATTGCTTACTCTGTGAAGAAGATAAAGTTGCAAGCGTGTGCTGTGCTATCATGATACTCCATGGGCTTCCAGGCTTCAGAACAGTTTCATCTGAAGCTCTCATGTCAGCCGCTAGCTTTTGATTCACCAAAATATTTGCTTTTATCTCAAAGTCACATCCATGGAGACTTACTGGCCAAACCAAAACTGTCAAGGTGTAGACCAGATATCATGAGCTAATGCAAAGAGTTCTCAGAGTGTGGCCCAGCAGCTCTTGCTTTCCAAGGATTTGTAGGAGAGGACTTCATATCCTATCTTTCCAAATTTGCATCAGGGTAAAGTTACATGTTCTCCATGTACTTGGACCCAAATAGCATATCACAACTCACTTGTGAAGAAACAGATCTGAGGCTCTAAGAATCTTCATTGAACCAACAGGTAAAGAGACCCTATAGCACAGTCAGTCCCACTCCATTCTTCTCATAGATTTTAAAATATGGATGTCTTCATTTTAAATATATTTAAAATTGTTTGTAATGAATTACTGCTATTGAATGACTTAAGTAGCTTCACATTTTTAATTGTTGATTTCTTAAATAGTGATAAAGATTTCATATTCAGAAACAAAAGTTCTGTGGGACCCTAAATAATTTTAAGCAGGTTTCAACAAGGTTCGTGATAAAAGATTTGAGGTCCATAAGACTATATCCATTATATACTATTTCTCATCACCACCTATCCACCCAAATGATCACCTCCTCCAACTTTATCAAACTTGAGCAAGATACATTGAACAGAAACTGACTCTGAACTGAGACTATTCAAAATCATTATGTTCTGGGACTGGAGTGATGGCTCATTGCTTAACTGCAATGGCTCCAATTCACAGCACCCACCTAGTAGCTTACAACTCTAGTTTTAGGGATTCAATGCACTCTTCTGACCTCTGTGAGCATTGCATAAGCAATGCAGGAAAACAGTCATGTACATAAAAGTAATCAATTAACCGAATCATTATTTCTCATAATGGCCTTTGGGGAAAGCATGATTTTTTTTCAGTGGAGATTTAATTTTAATAAAATAAATTAAACCCCAGTGAAATGAATAATAAGAAAATTAAGACTGAGTCTCAGCATCCTGCATCATCAGAGAGCATCAGTGAAGGCAGTGAGATTCCATCACACAGCTATGAGGATATCTCGCATCCAACCCTGACGACATCAAGTGCTATTAAGAACATGGAGCAAAGAGAATTCTCATTATACACAGTGGATACTCACAGTGAGTGGAAGGACATTTGGCAGTTTCTTGCAAACTAGAATGCATTCTTGCCATGCCAATTTTTCGACTGAGCTCAAATAAGTTGAAAACATACTTACCCAGAAACATGCCACGAGCATTTAATCATGTTTGTCAAAGTTTGAAAGCAACTAAGATGTTTTTTGATGAGTGAATGGTCCAATAATTTTCTTTTAAAAATCCATATAGTGGGATAATATTCAGCATTGAAAAGAAACGATATTTTAAGACATGGAGGAATGACAAAGGTATGTTAATAAGGGAAGTACACTTATCTTAAAAGGATATATAGTATATGATTTTGACATTCCTGAAAAGGCAAAATTAGGGAGGTGTTTGAAAAATGGATGCTTTCCAGGGATTTGAGGGAAGGAGGTGATGAATAACATAGCACAGAGGAATGTTATGTCGGTAAAGCTACTTCCCTGAGTATTCTGTTAAATATCCCCCATATCCCTAGGAGATGAGATGAAATTGAGGCTCTTCAGGATTAAATAATGTACCATAGTCACTCATTTATCCCAGGATTTCAAAGTCAGCCTTCCTAATGGCACTACTCTTGAGCACTTGTCCCCAGGAAATCATTTACAGAATTTCAAAGTGTTCTCAGTGGCACAAGCATAGGGTCCTGCTATCTTCTTATAGCCACACAAAGGAAACGAGACACAGGAAAGTCTTGCTGCTGTCACTGCTTGTGGCCAATGGGTCTTTGAAACAGATCATATACGAAAATCTTGCAGATGAGCTACATGCAAACAAAGAAAGATCTCTTGTATCTAAGCTTGCATTAGGCGCTGTTGCATTAGGTATTAGGAACTGATGTTCCCAACTGGGTCCTCCAAGTCTCACTCTCCCTGTTAGACACAAGAGAAAACGGAGACTCTAAGAATTCAAGTAGCTGATCTAAAGTCATGTGGATAACGATGCTGAGCTAAAACTTTCCCCATATTCCTCTGCCTCCTTGATGCCCACAAAACACAGACTCCTCCTGGATTTTCATGTCCAAGTGTTAAGACTAGGAAAGAATTCAAGGACATAGGGCTCTAAAATGTGATAGAGAGATTCCTTCTCCTAAAGACCAGATCCTGACTCCCACCCCTAGAATCAGGCTGGGACGTGAGGAGAGGACTGTGACAGGTCAAGGACCTAGCTTGTAGTAGTAACCCTTGAGTATCACATGTGTCAGAAAGTCTGACACCTCAGGTGACTCTAGTCCAACAAAAAGCTGTGTGTCGCATGAGCCCTGGGTGCTCTGTCCTTGAACAGTATAATCTGTCATTGAGTAACTGTCAGTTTCTTCCAGGTCCTTGTATTATGTATGGCTTGCAGGACTACCAATTAATTCAAGCAAGTGCTAAAACTAAATTAATGATGAGAGGACTTCTATTTTCATCCAGGATAATTAGGGCCTGCATTTGGGGTGCTAAGGTGGAGTTGGGGGTTGGAGAAGTCACATGAAACACTACAAACAATGGGATACCCTTGAACCACCACAAGCTCTGTGGCTTCTGCATGCAAGTTGGGGGAGCCAACCAAGAAGGTTGCCTTGCTTGAGTCAGTGACTGGACAATGGAGAAAGGCAGTTATGCCGTGCTCAGGACTTTATTCTTTCTTAAGATCCGCTTATATAACTGATTGGTTGTGCAATCAAGCGGTTAGTGGTTCAAGGAAGCTGGCCTGAGCCCTAGATAAGAAGTTGAATTATTCCAAGGGACACATGGAGTCAGACAGACTGGGAGACACTTGGGAGTGGAGGGGGCCTCCCACACAGAATGGGGTACCGCAGCTGAGAAGTTCCCTATGTGCAAGCCACACGAGTCCCCCATTTCCTGAACATCTGTATGTTGTGGGCACTGGAACCCTCTTGCTTTCCCACCGAAGGCCCCTGGCTTCCTGGCTTCCTCTTGGTAAAGTCAAAAACATGGCCCAGTTGCAACAGAGGCATAAGACAGCAGTTTGCTGGGGAAAGAAGAGGATGAAATTGAAAAGAAGTGATCTCAGTAGATCCTGTGCATTAATGAAAGCCAAAGTAGTCACGTGCGTGCGTGCGTGCGTGCGTGCGTGCATGTGTGTGTGTGTGTGTGTGTGTGTGTGTGTGCACGCACACGCACACCCAGAGAGAGAGAGAGAGAGAGAGAGAGAAACAGACAGAGAGAGAGAAACAGAGAGAGAGAGAGAGAGAGAGAGAGAGAAACAGACAGAGAGAGAGAAACAGACAGAGAGAGAGAAACAGAGAGAGAGAGAGAGAGAGAGAGCGCATATGCAGAATCCAGATGATCCATGGCTTGTCTGAGATGGTTTTCTTTTTATGAAAACAGTGGGTGCCTTACTGAAAGTGTGACATCAGACTGTTTCTTGCAGGTTCTCTTCTTTGCCGCTGCCACCTTCTATATTCTGTGGAAAGTACCTGGAGCCCGGATCTCCCAAAGGGAGTGGATGAGCATGACACCTGTTCAGGGCTTTTTTAAATTTTTTAAATCGAATGACGATGACAACGGAGTAAGCCAGGTCCTCCCACTATCCTCTCACCGACATTGTGCTCGTTTTCAAATCCCAGGAGAAGGAGGTATGCAGCAGAATAAATGTCCTCTGAGCATGCCTGCTTGGACAAAAGGAGGCAGAGCCAGCTTTAAGACCCCAGGGAATCCTAGGAACATGATGGATGCTTTAATCTCCACATGGGTGGTCCCCGAAGACCTTGAGTAATAAAGGTGTTAGAATATCTTGACTTAAACTTTCTCTTATTTGGAGTTATGTACACTTATTCATGGAACCCTAATATTTCCAAATGAAAAATCTCCAGCAAGTATAAGCAGATAGTCACAAATAGTAGGAATTAATGCCAGGTTTCATTGTACAGCAGGGTGGCTAGAGGAGACAGTGACATATTTAATAGCTAGAAGAGAAGATTAGGGATTCATATATGTATGCACACACACACACACACACACACACACACACGCACACACAGAAGCTGATATCCTTTTTAGCAAACTGTAGCTTTAGGAGGCTGAAGGTACTGTGCTAGGTCTGATAAGGGCCACCCTGACTGTAGCGTAGGACTGATGACTTCATGGTAGAGCTGGAGTAGAGGAAGAAATCACACTGTGAGCTAGCAAGTTACACACACACACACACACACACATATATACACAATGTATGTGATATAATAGGGAAGCCAATCACAGCATCAAATCCACTCTCCCGGCACACAGGGTTCTCCCTGAAGCCTGGTTGATGAGTTTTTAATGCAAAATGGCCATCCTCACAAGTTAACCTTAACTTTCTCTGAGACTGGATTTCCAGAACATTTCTTATATAATCTCACAATGAATTCCTAAGTGTCTCTAAAAGCCTCCAAGAACTAACAGGTAGTTCAGAGACGGTAAAAACAAGCAGAAAAGATGGCCAGTGTATTTATAACCTCCTTGTCTCCAGGGAGACAGGTAACTCAGGAAACAAATATGGTGGTGAATATATGTATCGCAGTAGAAGTGTACAAAATGCAAATGGCTAGAACTCAATGTGGTATGCTGAGACACGGGGCTCATACATAGCTTGCTTGGCGCCTTACACGTGTATTTGTGTTTTAATTCTTTCCAACAATTTGGTAAAGTTGTTATAGCCATCTTATACCCAAGGACTAGAGATTTAAAAGACAGTAGGCAATTTTCCCACCATCTCAATCAGCGAAATATCTGAGGTAAGTTTAAAAGCAACCTGACTAACACATACCATGTTATTTAAATATGAATGAGAGAGGGAAGAGGGACGTGGTGGCACCAGCTGGCTCTTCCTGTTACCAAGCTCCCTCAGATGCTCACACAGCAGAGCTGTACACAGAGAACTGACTACCCAGGCCTCAGTGTGTGGATAAGAGGGGAGAGTTTCTCTCATGTGTGTTGCTATTCTTTTCCTAAATAACTAGAGTCCCCTCAATGAGGGTAGTGAGAGGAAAGGTTGCTAAATGGGCAGAAAGAGGCATTTCCCACACTGAGCCTCCAACCTAGACAGGGGCATGGTGCGAAATGTGAGGCGGTAAACCCTGGGCAAGAGCATAGGAAGTAGAAGAAAATAAATTAAAATAATTAAAGAAAATTCACCTGGAAATAGTTGACATCGTGAGAGAGAAATAGGGGAGTCATAGATGGTTCCGAGGAGGATGGGAATGGGTGGAAAGGGAAAAAAAGCAGATTGTGTGCGTCAGAGATGGATGTGACCTTACCTGTAGCAAATATGAGTAATAGTAAGACATCCACAAGGCTGGGCACTCTGAGCAGGCAGACAGCAAAACTCATCAACATTGGACGTCATCCTGAGACGGTGGACGTTTCTTAACAGAGAGCACATCCTAGAAGAAAAGCAGGGATCACAAGAGCCGAAGAGACTGGATTTGAGGACAGAAAGCAAGTGACCGGATGAGGCGCACGGGTTCCTGCAAGTCCAAAGGAGAGTCAAGAAAACGGAGTCTCAGAAGGCTGCCGGGGAGTGAGTCAAACACGCGCAGTGACTTTAAAAGGAAAAAAAGACCAGCAAAGGCACCTGATCTCCTGCTATCGAGAGCCAGCAGAACAGAGACCAGGGGAAACCAAAGCAAAACACAGTTAACACTCTCAACAGGAACCCAGGGGAACTTGGAGAAGCACATTGCCTGACCAGTGGTTTCTTTTTGTGTCCTAACTACATTATATTTTATGTATTAACTCATTTTTTTTATTTAATGTGGTGTGTGTATGTATGTGTGTGTGTGTGTGTGTGTGTGTGTGTGTGTATGTATGTGTGCCTGCATGTATGTGTATGCACCATGTATGTGCAGGAGCCTGCCGAGGTCAGGAAAGGGCATTGGATACCCCAGGACTGGAGTCACATGTGGTTTTGAGCCATCTCATGGGTGCTGAGAACCAAGCCTGTGTCTCCTGGAAGAGCGGCCAATTCTTTTAACTACTGAGCCATTTCTACAGCCTCATTATTTCATCATCTTGCCTTGACCTTGCCTTTACTCTACTCCTGTGGAGTTCATTTAAACAGAAATGGCATCTCTACTGTTAAGTTTCCTGGTCACTACACCAGTTGCAGTCTGGACTCCTGTAGATCTCACTGTGCCTGTCTCTTTGTGCAAGTAAAAGCTAACATCACTCACATGTGTGCTTCCATCTGCAAACCTGGGTTTTTCGTGTAGCCCTTGCTGGCCTCAAATAATTTGAGGATAACCTGGAGCTTCAGATCTTCTGCTCCACCTCCCTCGTGCTGGGATTGCAGACACTCACCACCATGCCCAGATTCCCATAGTGCCGGAGAGTGAACCAGGGCTTTGTGTACTCAAGCCAGGTGCTCTACTCGCTGAGCCACGTCCCAGCCCTGGGTGATATTTCGGGGATGCGTTGATCCTTTAAATGTCTGCTTTTCTCACATAGAAGGTGTCACAGCTCTTCATAAACCTGAATATTGATTCATTATCTCATCGCCAGCCTCTGGCCACAGCGGCAGATGTGTACTTTATAAGATTACATTGATTCAGCTATAGAGAAGCAGATTAAAAAAAAAAGAGTTACCTTGTGTTTTGTTGGTGGTTTGTTATTGTTTTATTTACAATCCTCTCACATTAAGAAATATCTCACCTGCCCCAGCCTGAAAAGCATTCCTAAGCATTCTGTGCCCCACTTCAAAGGTCTGCTCCTTCCCAAAGGCCATAGGTTTGAATTTAAGCCTTTGAAGAATCCATGGGAGAAACATATATATATATATATATATATATATATATATATATATATATATATGCATGCTTTGGGTCATCATTGTCTGAGAGCTTTCTCCATTACTACCTCTTGAGACCATAAGGCTGTTTCTAAAACACAAAACAGAACAGAGTCTGCCCTTCGGTGGAAGCAATCCCAACCTAGGTGTGTTACGTTAGAAACTGTAACGGAGGGAGAGACAAACCACATGTGTGAGGGCACTGCTCAAAGCAGATGGAAGCACACACATGAATAATGTTAGCTTTTGCTTGCACAAAAAGACAGGCACAGTGAGATCCAGGGGAGTTCAGGCTGCAAGCTGGCGGAGTTACCAGGAGCTTAAAAGCACAGATGCCATTTCTATTTAAATGAGGTTCACAGGGGTAGAGTAAAGGCAAGGTCATTCAAGGTGAGAGGGCAGAAAAGATGCTCAGGCACAGAGATGAGGAAGATTAAGGTAGGATGAATAGCTGCAAAAGACAGGAGAATCTAGTTTAAAACTGAGAGTGACCAGACAGCATTCATAATCCCTGTCCTTAGGCACTCTAAGAACCCCTTCCTCCTTAGGCTGGAGAGAAAGTGGCCAGTTCTGGAGGTTGGCAGACGATCTTGTGGTTGTAGAATGAAGCTGAGGGAGAAAAGATGTTTGGTGAAGACAGAAGCAAAGTAGCAAAGACTAGAAAGAAAAAGGAGCAGAGGTCTAAGCCAAGATATCTGTGATGTCCAGGTGAAAGGTGAAACAGGCTGAGCCTAGAAAACTAAGGCTGGAGAGAAGATGGAGACAAGACCAGGACCAGGCTGTTTTGGTGGGTGGGGTTGATGCTGCAGAACAAGACTTAGAACCAGAACAATCTGTTGTTTATTTTTTATTTTATTTATTTATTTTTTTAAGATTTATTATTTACTGTAGCTGTCTTCAGACACCCCAGAAGAGGGCGCCACCCAGAAGATGGTTGTGAGCCACCATGTGGTTGCTGGGATTTGAACTCAGGACCTTTGGAAGAGCAATCAATGCTCTTAACCACTGAGCCATCTCTCCAGCCCGAACCAGAACAATCTGGAACCACTGTCCATGACCTCTCGAGTGACCACTTCAGGAACAAAACCTTCATTTTCCTCACAGATAAGTGAACATACAAACATATATAAAATAAAATGTATTTTTATTATGTCCTCCCCTCCCCTGCTCTGCTTACCCCTCCCGAATCCACTCTGTTCTAGTTTGCTTTCTGTTTCAATGATAAATGCCTTGACCAAAAGCAACCTGGGTAGTAAAGAGTTTATTTTATCTCACCTGGTATAGGACATCATCAAAGGAAACTGTATTAGGGTTTTACTGCTGTGAACAGACACCATGGACAATGCAAGTTTTATAAAAGACAACATTTAATTGGGGCTGGTTTGCAGGTTCAGAGGTTCAGTCCATTGTCATCAAGGCAGAAGCATGGCAGCATCCGGGAAGGCATGGTGCAGGAGGAGCTGAGGGTTCTACATCTTTATCCAAAGGAAGCCAGGAACAGACTGGGCATGCTCAGGTATCTAGGAGGAAGATCCCCAAGGTCATCCCCACAGTGACACACTTCCTCCAACCTTCTAATGGCGCCCCTCCTGGGACAAGCATATACAAACCATCACAGAAGCTAAGGAACTCAAGGCAGAGGCTTAAAGCAGAGACCAATGGAGAAATACTGTGTGCTGACTTGCCCCTAGGTTCACACTCAGATAACTTTCTGTTATAGCCCAGGCCCACTGACCTATGAATGGTACCACCCACAGTGGGCTAAACCCTAAATATATCAATTAGTCATCAAGAAAATGCCCCACAAGTATGCCCACAGGCCAATCTGATGGATGCAATTTTGAACTTCCCTCATTCCAGGTATGTCAAGTTGGTAGCTAAGATTAATCATCACATATGCCCACATCTGATCCAACCCCAACTTCATGTCTTTTGTTGTTGTTGTTGTTTTCAATTTAATTTAATTATTTTATGTGTATGGGTACTTTCTTGCGTGTATGTTTGTACCTCATTTGCATGCCTGATACCCACATGGGCCGGAAGAGGACATCAGATCCCCTAAAAACAGAGTTACAGATGTTCACAGGCCATGTGGATACTGCGAATGAAACCCGAGTTCTCTGGAAGAGCAGCTTTTACCCCAGCTCATCTTATAGGCAGGACAAACTGTGAGTCTAAGATTTTGTGACTGGGCTGGTGTCCTGATTCCTCCTCTGGAAGTCTTGCCTGGTCACAGGACATGGCCAGTTTATGCTCCATACCCCACATTGCTGAGAGACTTAGCTAGGGTCACCTTCATTGATTCCTGGGAGTTTCCATTGCCTTAGTCTTCTAGCTCATCCCAGAGATGCCCCCTGTCCCTACTTTCTGTTTGTCTCTTCAAATACTCTCTCCCTCCATCTCCACTCCTGATCTCTCCTGTTCCCATTCTCACCCACAACCCTTGTGGATAGGTTCCCTCTCCCCAGTCCCTGAGATGTCTATCCTGTTTCCGCTTTTCAGTGAAATCCACACATTCTCTCCTTGTTATTTAGCCAATCTGTGGGTTATAGCATGATTATCGTCTACATTGCAGCTCATATCCACTTATAAGTGAGTACATACCATGTTTGTCTTCCTGGGTCTGGGTTACCTCACTCAGGATGATCTTTTCTAGTTCGATCCATTTGCCTGCGAATTTCATAATGTCACTGTTTTTAATAGCTGAGTAATACTCCATGCTGTAAATGTACTATATTTTCTCTACCCATTCTTCAGTTGAGGGACATCTAGGTTGTTTACAGTTTGTGGCTATTGCAAATGAAGCTACTGAGAACACAGTTGAGCACGTGTCCTTTGTGATGCGGTGGAACATTCCTTGGGACTATTCCTTGGGACTATCTGGCTGGGTCTTGAGGTAGATTGATTCCCAATTTTCTGAGAAATAGCCATATTGATTTCCAAAGTAGCAGTACGAGTTTGCACTCCCACCAGCAATGGAGGAGTGTTCGTTCCCCTTGCTCTACATCCTCATCAGCAAGTGTTGTTGCTTGTGTCTTTGTTCTTAGTCATTCTAACAGGGTGGGGAGATTGTAGGATGAAATCTCAGAGTTGTTTTGATTAGCATTTTCCTGATGGCTAAGGATGTTGAACATTTCTTTAAGTGGTTCTGGGCCATTAGCAATTCCTCTTTTGAGAATTCTCTATTTAGGTCTGTACTCCACTTTTTAATTGGGTTATTTGGTTTGTTGATGTCTAGTTCTTTGTGTTCTTTATATATTTTGGATATCAGCACTCTGTCAGATATGGAGTTGGTGAAAATCTTTTACCATTCTGTAGGCTGCCATTTTGACAGTGTCCTTTGCCTTACAGAAGCTTTTCAATTTCATGAGGTCTATATATTAATTGTTGATCTTAGTGCTTCCTTTATTGGGGTTCAGTTCAAGAAGTTGTCTCCTGTGCTAATGTACCCCCAATTACTCTTCTACCAGGTTCATTGTATTTGTTTTACACTGAGGTCTTTGATCCACTTAGACTTGAGCTTTGTGCATGGTGATAGATATGGATCACTTTGCATTCTTCTACATGCAGACAGCCAGTTAGACCAGCACCATTTGTTGAAGATGCTTTCTTTTTTCCACAGCATAATTATGGCTTCTTTATCAGAAATCAGGTGTCCATAGATGGTGTGGATTTATGTCCAGGTCTTCAATTTGATTTTATTTATCAATCCATCTGTTTGAATGCCATTACCATGTAGTTTTTATTACAGTAGTAGAGTTTGAAATCAGGGATAGTGTAGAAAAACTTTTAACATAAGGGAAGCCCCAGAATCTCTACCTACATCTTAAGGTTTCAGCTAGCAAGAAATTCTAGGACCAAAAGAAAATGGATCTGGATGTAACAGTGAAGAAAGCAACAAGAAGAAGAGGGGCAGAAAACTCAAGCATCTTCTCCCCAGAGGCTCAGGCAGGAAGGCAGCAGAGCCCTACAGATAGAATCTTGACCAATTGGGACAAATGCTTCCTCAGTGACAGCCAGGGGTCAGTGGGAAGCCTGACAATCACAAGATATGCGTGGAATCTCAAGGCAAACCCACAGAAGAATGAACTCGGGTCCTCCAAGTGAGTAGCCATTTGTCTCCAGGCTCCGCCCCCCCATCCCCACCTCCTGTCGTCAGCGTAGTGATATAAAATAAACTTGGGCTCTGAGCCATAGAAAGGACTTTGGAATGCAGACTGAGTGAGCATTAGAAATTAAGAGAGGCTCTTAGGTGGAAAACAGAATGTGGATGATGGGCAGAGGAAAGAGAATTAGAAAAAAACACATCTGACAGCCATTATTTTACTCCATAAATTATTTCAGCGGTATCTGGCGTTGTGTCTGGTTTAAGTAAAAATGTCCCATACAGAAGCCGCAAGGAGAGCTAAGGCTGACAGCTCCTTTTTTTGAAGTTGAAATCTAAGCTATCAGCTATCCCCCTATCATCAGCCTGTCCAGAGACTCCGTCCTCTGCCTAAGCCGTGTCCTTCTGACACAAGGAGCACAGACCAGACGGGACTTTACACCTAGTTAGCGTAGCTCCAGGGACGATGCTCTGGGTCCTAGCACAGGGGAGCATGCGCTGAAAGCTGACACTTCACCTTCTGGGAGCAGGGGGACTCTGCAGTTCTTTACACCCTCATGCCTCACACATTTGTCCATACGCTGTCCCCACCCAATGTTTGAACCGCTGGCCTTCTGAATGGGCAGAGAGCACAGCAAATTGGAGCGGAGGGGCTCTTCTGACCATCCTGGAGGCAAAAGTATTAGAGCCCAATTAAACCCGCCGGCAGGAGGACCCTCCCCTGGCCGATGCTGCCTCCTCAGGTCTGAACTGTGAGCTCAGACAGGGGCTGCTTATCCTTGTCCAGGTGGATTGTGGGTAAGGCTCAACCCTCAGCACTTTGTAGAAACATTTTGGGGATGAGACTTCTCTTCGGTACTGTAACAAAGTACCACAAGTTGGGTGATTTATAAATAATAAAAATTTACTTCACCTCATTCTGTGGTCTTGAAATATCAAGATGGAGGGGCACTTACGTATTTGAATCTGATGACAGCCTGCTTTCTGCTTCATAGGTGATGCTTGGTGTCCGCCATTCAGATGACAAATAGGCAAAAAGTTTCCCCGGGGCTACTTTTCTGAGAACACAAACCCTGTCTTTGAAGATCTGTCCCATCCTCAAGGTGCCCATCTCCTAACATTGGGGGACTGGGTTTCGACATAGGAATTTTAGAGGAACACATTCAGCCTACAGCATCCATTGAATGTGGGGTGAACTCATTGTCCTAATTGGGACTGCGTTGTTTATGGGCTTCAGCAGCCCAACAAAAGCGTCCATGGTGCCGGGCTATACATAACATTACATACTGGTTAGCTCCACCCTCCTCATGATCTTAAAGCGCTGAGACGTTTTCCCTGGCACCTGATGGTCCAGTCTCCACCGCAGCACTAACGAGGAGCTCGTTAACAACAAGCTCATTCAGGAAGAGCTTTTGCTTTCCACCGTGGCCGAGCTCTGGACAGCTGTGCTGGGAATCCTTCCTTGTGCCTTCAAACCTCGGCTGTCTGGCCTTGTCGAGGATCTTATGTCGCCTGTGGGACCCCATCCTAATACTGAATGCTCATTCTCTTGTAATTGTTCATCGGTGCCCCAGACCTCACTCCTGCCATAATTATGCCAAAAAAAAACTCCTTGACCATAAGTCCTGTGTCCCTCTTCAACATCACATCCCCTGTATAGAACACAAAAGGCTCACTGTATAATCAGGAGCTATTTGTGGAACACATGCATAAATGAGTGCAGTACCAGGGTCAGCTTCCTGGTGTCTCCCAGATGAGGCTGGAGGAGAATATTAATGACAGCTGTTTAATAGCAAGCAGCAAGTATACGAGGAGCCACTAAGTCCCTTCGGCTTTTGGGGACTTCATCTTCTCACCCCTAACAAGAGCGGCTCGGAAACACCATTCTCACCAGAGATAGCATCACCCCTCTGTGGAAGGGTAACGGGAAGATATAGGAGTATTTGACTATCGTAAGACCTCCTACTACTGGCAGGAGCCAGGAACTCTGAAGGTCCTGTGATACCTGAGACAGTCGAGCACAATGAAGACTTGCTTGCTGCTACTCAACCCCTGGCAGCTATGAGTAGCATCCCATTGAGGAGAAGCACAGTAGTACATGGGCAGAGGAGGAGATGGAGTCCAGCATGCCAACCCTGACCCTCTGCTGACTCCCCTGTGACCTCGAGCATACTGCTTCACCTCTCTGTGCAAACACTTCCTCATGTCTCACGAGAAGTTAAGATTGCCTGATTTTTTTTTCCTCGCCAGTATAAAACTCAAGTAATTATAATACGTACTCCCCTTGGAGCCCAGAGACCACCATGGAAGAGGTGGTAGATGGGCTGTGGTTGCTCAGGAATGGGGAAGCCTGCAGTGGATGGTGGCTTCTGGGTGTGACAGTCAGTGAGTGAAGGACACACGGCTGCTGTGATGATGTGGGCCTGCAAAACAAAACAACAAAAGGAAGGAAGGAAGGGAAAGAAAGAAAGAAAGAAAGAAAGAAAGAAAGAAAGAAAGAAAGAAAGAAAGAAAGAAAGAAAGAAAGAAAGAAAGAAAGAAAGGAAAAATAAACAAAGAAACAGAGAGAGAAAGACACACACACACACACAGGAACAGACAGACAGACAGACAGACGAAAAGGAAAGGGATAGAAAAGGGGCAAATGTGATCACAGTTCATTGTATACAAGTACGCCAATTTAAAAAACAACTTAAAAAAGATAAAATATATATATATATATATATATATATATATATTTTCTTCATCTATTCTTCTGTGGCTGGACAATTAGGATGGTTCTAAAATTTAGCTTCTGAAGAGTGCAAGTGAGAAAACCTCACAAGAGTGTCATGACTCGTATGAGAGCCCGTTACTGTTCCATGAGCAGACTGGCGATGGGGCTAGCTTTTCTAGAAGTAGGAGTTAACACAAGGAACTGCCCATGAATGGCATCAGTTGGGTCCCTGGCACAGATCCTGTTCCTGTGACCACTGTGAAGTTTTCAGAGACAGAGAAATAGAGAGGCCAAGGGAAGGCCACTTGGCCCAGCCTGGAAACACCTTCTAGCCTTCTGCTGTCTACCTCCCACCACAGATGGCTTTTGTCTGTCTTAAGCAGCGTGTCATTTCCACGCCAGCAAAGATTCTGTCTCCTTGCTTAGTGCTTTAACTGCAAGGCACCGCCCGGAACAGTGTTTGACATGTAGTAAACACTTGACACATATTTGCTGAGTAAAGGAGAGGATGTGTGTGTGTGTGTGTGTGTGTGTGTGTGTGTGTGTGTGTGTGTGTGTGCGTGCATGCATGACTTCTTCCAGATTTAGCTCAGGGATTCTCTCCTCCAGAAAGCTGTGCCCAACTCCTCCAGACCCACATGTTTCATGTCTACATCCCAATCACAGAGCTGACAAACTCACACAAAAGCCCATATCCATTTGTCTCCCCAGCAGCCTGAGAACTACTCAAGGGCAAAGATCAAGACTCCCATGTTTCTGTCTGTACTTCCTTGGGTACTGGCTTATTCATAAATCAGGAACCCAGACTAAAATAAACTAAAACATGCACATTGGCCTCCCACGCATTCTCTTAGTTATCTGCAGTGAGGGGGCGTGGCCCCCTCAGACTGTAAGCAAACCCCATAGACCCTGAAGTCCTCGGTAGCAGTAGCAAACCTGGGCCACCAATGCCAAGTCCTGAAGCAGGCAAGCCCCTGGGGAGGAGAGTAGGGTTTCACATGCTCCTGGCATCTGTTTCCAACTTCCAGGATTTCCCTTTTTATTTTGATGAGCAGATCTGTTCCTGGAGAAATGCATATAAATGAAGACTTTGCCCTTTTAGATGGAAAGCTATTTAAAATGCAAATTCAGAATTTGCTCTGAGAGATTTAATCTTTCAGATTAAAAGATTGAAAAAAAATATTTTCAATAACAGTTTTGTGCCAGACACTATACTAGGTACTTGGAAGTTTGTTATCTTTCAACAGCCTAAAACATGCATGCAGTCATGCCTTAGTCTCCTGGGGGGAGACTCAGGGGGACTGGATGGAAGGCCCTCCAAGAGTTTCCAGACTCTAAAGATGCCTATGACCCTCCTGCAAATTGGCATTGTATTTACATATGACTGCACCACCTGTAATGTCTAATACAATGTAAGCAGCGCTATGTTGCTAGTCGCTGTTCTGTATTGCTTGTAGCATAGCTGCAGAAGTCATTATGTGCCCAATACAGATGGGATCCTCTCTTCAAATATTTTAGATTCATTATTTGTAGAGACAAAACCTGTGACTGTGGGAGGCACACTATATTAAATAAGCCCAGGGTAGCTGTCTTAGTTAGGGTTTCATTTCTGTGAAGAGACGTTATAACCAAGGCAACTCTTACAAAAGAAAATGTTTCATTGGGACTGACTTACAGTTTCAGAGGTTTAGTTCATTATCACCATGCTTGGAAGTGTGGCAGTATGCAGGCAGATATGGTCCTGGAGTAGCCAAGAGTTCTACATCTTGATCTGCAGGCAGTAGGAGACCATGTGACACATTGGGTGTAGTTTGAGCATGGGGGACCTCACACTGTAGGGCCCATCCCCACAGTGACACACTTCCTCCAACAAGGCCACACCTACTCCAACAAGGCCACACCTCCTAATAGTGCCATTCCCTGGGGGCCAAACATTCAAACATGAGTCTATGGGAGTCATTCTTATTTGAAACACCACAGTAGATTAAGTATCTTGTTATACTTGGTCTCTGGAATGTTCTTTGAGGGCTCATGTAAGTTGGTCCCTAACCGCTATGTCTGTTGGGGGATATTAGAGCCCTTAAGAATTGGGATCTAATGTGAGAAAGTGGGCCACTGAGGATTTGCCTTTGAAGGACCCTGCCCCATCCTCTCTATGTTCCTTGGTCACCAGTTTATTCCAAGGCATGCTTCCTCCCATGATATTCTGCCTCACCACAGACCTAGGGAACAGAGTTAGCAACCACGGATTGAAACCTCTGAGACCATGAGCCGAGAAGAATCTTTTCTCTCCTTTACAGGAGTTTTATTGCAACAATGGAAAGCTAGGGTAGAGTTTACAGAAGGCCTTACAGAAAAAATTCAGCACAATGTCAGTTAGCATCTACAGCCCCTAAATGCAAGGTCTGTGTTTCCTCTATAGACTACCAGAGCCCAGTGGGAAGTCCTTCCTCATGGACAAGCCCTGTTGGCCTCTGTTGCCTCAAATTCTTATACATTGGACTTGCTTAGAGAGAGACTTCAAGTGTCTCTACTGTGGCCCTCCACCTTCATAACTCAGTTCTTTTGATGGCTGGCAGGAAATTTTAATACCATGTACCGAACTGACAGAGTCAACCACAGATCTTTAGTGTTGTAATTTTCATCATAATAAAAATGAGGTACTCTGGAAGATCGAAAGTAATTTGGATTTAAATCAGTGTGGCTTTGTGGGCCATGACAAATGAGCAAGCAAATGAACATCTGCCTTCCTTAAACATTGCATCAAAATATCATCACAGGGGAAAAAAAGCAGTTCTCCACAAAATGAAATATTTTGGCTTTGAAGTCCTGCAACAATGAAGGCAGTGTCTGCAAGTGCTGGCCACCCATTAGTAGTACATCTTCAGAGAAGGGGTGTGAGTAAGTTTGAGTTTCCTGGGCTTGACTTGAAGCACAAATACTTCAGAGGCATTTCAGGTTGAGTTGTTCTGTTGGATGTGTGTGAGTGAGGATGAAGTGGAACTTAAGACAGAGCCCATGTTTACCTCAGAATCCACTGTATTTTCAGATGCTTTAACCTGATCATGTGGACATTAAATCAAATGCAAATGGAACTCTAGCTCTTCCTGTGACTCCTCCTAGGTGACCATGTTCAGAGGTCCTGAGGCATTTGGAGGAGCAAGGCAGTTTGGTGTAGTGATCTGTGGTCACCTTGACTGTCACCTGCATATTGCATTGTCTAGAGATAGTGTCCTGTCCCAGTCCTGGGTAGTTCTGTGCTTGCCGGCTGTCTGATAGTATAACGATTCCTGAGCTTGATCATTTATAAAGATCAGTAAAGTTTTGCTCACAGCTTTGGAGATGCCAATCCATAAGTAGTAGCTACATTGCTTTGGGGTGTGGTAAGGCAGCACATCATGGTGAGACTGAGCAAAGAAGTCTGCCTAGGTGAAGGAAGAGGGACCAGAGATGATGTAGCAGAAATACAGCATTTACTTTGTGTTAATGGTCTTACTGCTTATAATACACCTCACATCCAGGAGGCAAAGAAAAAGAAGAAAGGGCTAAAAACCCACCATCCATTTCAACATCACCTTCCCACTAGGTCCCACTCTTAACAACTGCACTTTCTCCCAGGAACATCACGGGCTAAGGGTCTTTGATGGGGCAAACTAGATATAACAATAGTACACTCTTTCTAACTGAGTGATCTAATGAAGTTGCTTAACCAAGTCCCAGTTTCCTTACCTGTGAAATGAATATGAGAGTACATACTTCAGGATGTTGTTGCAAGGGTAACTGAAGAAACATACAGCTCAGAAGCTCGACTGTTTGTTACAGTAGCAGACAGTTACAGAAACATGGACGGTGTCTCCTGCTTTGAATATTGAGGGGTGTGAAATAATGGTAACTATGGAAATGTTTCTTTTTATGTGTATGTGTAAGTGCCTGTATGTGTGTGTGTGCACCATGTGCAAACTTGGTATCTGAACAGGGTATCAGATTCCCTAGATGGTTGTAAGCCATCACGTGGGTATGGGGAGCCTTTAGTTTCTTATTTACTAGGTGTGTGTGTGTGTGTGTGTGTGTGTGTGTGTGTATGTGTGTGTATGTGTGTGTGTGTGTGTGCACTCACATGTATACAGAGATCAGAAGACACTTTTAGGAGGGAGCTGGTTGTTTCCTTCCTCCATGTGGGTCCTAGGGCTTATGGGACTCAGATAATCAAGCTTGAACTATCTTGCAAGCCCCTGGGAAAACTGGATGCAACAATTCCTTTGACCTTGCCCATGGGCAGAGTCTAGAGTATGTATGTATGTATGTATGAATGTATGTCTATGTGTTATCTTCATGCTACCCGGGAAGACAAGCTTGACTCCTTTGTAGAGACTGCATGGCCAAGGGCTTGAGGTCTGAGGAGAGGATCACAGTTTGTTTTTACTTGGTCATGCACCTGCTATGTGCCCAGCTCCCCTGGATGCCATAGTTCCTCACAAGTAGGAAGGGAGCAATCATCCAGGTCATTGTAAAGATTAATCAAATGTAACCCTATAATGCACTCAGCATGCTCTATATTTATTTAATTCTATGTGTGGGAA
Source organism: Tokudaia tokunoshimensis (assembly GCA_036184795.1). NCBI lineage: Eukaryota > Metazoa > Chordata > Mammalia > Rodentia > Muridae > Tokudaia > Tokudaia tokunoshimensis. Next base: position 31,181,247 of record BTHU01000014.1, read on the forward strand.
GGGTTGGCTGCAAACTAAGTTGTCTCCAGCTCTTTAATCCCCACAGAGGTCCAGGATCAGCAGGAACTGACAAAGGACAAACCCATGATGATAAAGTCACAGAGGTTCCAGAGGAAGCACCAGGATAGAGGTTCCCATGATGGACACAGGACGCAGAATACTAGAAGACAAGAGCCTAGAAGGTGGGGCAGGAAAGCAAGATGGGAACAGTGGTGGGGGCAGCAGGACTGGGAACACAGGGACACTGGGTCCCCTCCAATAATGAGGTGGGATTTGGGGCTTGGGTTTGGAGTGCTTGTGGATTTCAGTCTTGGAGTTTGGCAGGTAGGGCTGCCCTGTGATGGTGTGGGGTGCGCAGCATGGAGCAAGCCATAGTCTCTACCTGTCCCTATTTCCACCATATTGGATTCAAGTTGTTGATGAGGGGAGCAGACAGACTGCAGAGCAATCCTTTCCCCTAAGTAACATGCCTCTCCCTAACAAAATCAAAGCCACCAGGGTCTTGGTGGTGACAGGACAAAATCTTCCAGCGCAATTACCCAATGACAACCAGAGGTTCACATGAAGGCAATAGTGACTGCATGAAGCTACCTATGAGAGCACAAACCTAGGCTTAGGGATGTTTTAAATTTGAACATTCGGGGTACAAAGAATTTGGGAAACCAGGACTTATTGAGTGATGACAATAGAATTCAGGAAACACCAGTGGCCCTTTGGAGTTCACAAGTCCTGCATCTCCAGACTCAACCCACCATACGTCAAAACTATTTTAAAACAAACAAAAACAGCATCAGTTCATACTAAATGTGTACAGACATTTTCCTAGTCTTTATTACATAAACAATAGCAAACCAACATTTCATATAGTATTTATACCATCTTAGGAATCAAGAGATTATCTAAGACATAGATATGGTTTTACAGGCTATAAGGACTTTAGCATAGTATGACATAAACAATATGGCAAATCAACATTGTATGTAGTGTTTATGCCATCCTAGGAATCTAGACATTATCTAAAATATAGAGGTAGCTTTACACACTATAAGTAAGTACTTAAGCATCTGTGGGTTGTGATACCTGCAGATACAAGATGACTGTATCTGATAAAGAATTGACTAATGTTTGATTACATGAGCTTAGGAACTAGACTGCACTTGGGCTTTATGGATTGGGACCTGTCTATTGATGCGAAGAGACACCATGACCACAGCAACTCTTATAAAAGCATTTAATTGAGGCTTGCTTATAGTTTCAGAGGTTTAGTCATAGTGGAGGGGCATGGCGGCATGCAAGCAGGCGCAGTGCTGGGGAAGTAGCTGAGAGTTCTACATCTGGATTCACAGGCAGCAGGGTGAGAAAGACACAGGGATTGGCTTTTGAAACCCCAAAGCCTACCCCTGGTGACACACCTCCTCCTAGACCACGCCTCCTAGTCCATCCCAAGCGGTGCTACTCCCTGATGACTAAGCAGTTAAGCATATGAACCTATGGGGAACTATTCTTATTCAAACCACCACAGAGTTCACATCTATTACTTCTTAACTATGTTTTTGTGAAGACCCATTTACTGATTTGACTCTTTGATTTGTTCACTTCACTGTTAGGGACACAATGTTGACTTCTTAATGTACACGTGTTTATATCATTAACCTGATGGTATCTAGAGTTACCTGGGAGAAGGGCCTCTGGGAATGCCTGTGAGAGGTTAGCCTGGTTAGGTTAAGTGAAGTAAGAACATCTGCCCACTGTGGGTGGCACCACTCACTAGGCTGGGATTCTGGACTGTATAAAAAGAGAGAACATGAGCTGAGTAGTAACATTCATTGTTCTCTTCTTCCCAAGAGTGGATACAATGTAAATACCTGCTTCAAGTTTCTGCTATTCTGGGCTTCATCACGGCAGACTATATACCTTGAACTGTGAGCCACAATAAAACCTCCTTAGGTTGTTCTTTGTGAAGGCATTTTTCCCCCACAATGACAGAAACATAACTAGAACACTATCCTAATCCCTAATATTTCAAATGTGAATGTATTAGAGAGGAGATCTTGAGAAGATTCACTGGACTGTGGTACCTGTAAGAAAAAGTGATTGGAAACCGGCAGAGACCTAGAGATGGGCAGGCGTAGAAGAAAGACCACAGCAGTGGCAGTGAGAGGGAGCCATCTGCAAGCCAAGGGGAGCAGCCTCAAGAGAAACAGAGCCTGTCAACACCTTGATCTTGGACTTCAGGCCTCAAGGATGTGAGAAAATTAATTTGCTATTTAAGTACCTGTTCCATGAATTTCATGATGGCAGTCCTAGCAAATTAATATATCCATCTACTACAGGAAGGCTAAAGATAGCACCCACCTCAATGAGTTGTTGTGACATCAAGTGAGGTACCCCATGTAAGGAACATATTACTTGTCTGGACCACTGTTAACACTTAATAAATGCTAGAATTATAGAAAGTCCTCTGCAATTACTGTTCTACTGTGGGAGAAGGGAAAGAGAAATTCTCCAAAATATATAGGAGCTATACCTATCACATACTAAATACTTAGTGAGCCCTGTTTAGCATCAGGCATGTCTGCAAGCAACAGAAAACAAATACAATACTGCCAGCATTGTGAGGTAATGTAAGATGGTGTGGTATGCATGCTACTGGTGTCTTCAGTTCCTTCTAATTCATTAGATTTTCATCTTCAGAGTTCATCCCCATTGTCCAAGATAGTGCTGCTGGGGCTCCTGTTCTTGTATACAAATCCTGAGCACAATGAAAGATAAAAGGACAGCCAAGGAAACTTGTTTGGATTAGACTTGCAGGAAATTACACATCTTTCTTCTGCTCATGTTTCTCTGGTTAGAGTTTGGTTCCATGGCCATACCATGGACACCACAGTGTTCGTTACAGGCCCCCAGAACCCAGTTAAAACAAAACTCCTATTGTGGAAGATAAAAGGGAAAGGAGACATTCAGTGATGATGGGCCTCTGACACAATGTTTTTATGAAATGAGAATCATTGATACGTTTGTATTGGCTTCTGGTGGGGAAACTGAGATTCTGTTTGTTTTCTAGGGATATATGGCTAAAGAAAGTTTAGAACATGAGCCCTCAAATTTTCTCTGTTTCTGTCTCTGTCTTTCTGTCTTTCTGTCTTTCTGTTTTTCTGTCTGTCTGTCTGTCTCTCTCTCTCTCTCTCTTTGTCACACACACACACACACACACACACACACACACACACACACGCAGAGACACTTTAATATGACCAACCCCTTTTCATACTGTCAAGGGTTTCCACAGAGATGATGATCATCTGTAATGGTGAGCTTTTCCATCTGTCCTCTTTGTTCTCAGAAATAATGGCTAAATAATTATGAATAAACGCCTAGGCCATAAGTTTGGCTCGTTTCTGCTAGCTCATAGTTCAATAATTCCATTTATTCTAGTCTATGAATACCACTTGTTTAGTTACCTCTCCTTGGGTTTATATGACCATCTCTTCAAGCTTTTGGGGTGAATCTTTCCTGAATGTTTACCAGAATTCCTCTCTCCTGTCCTTCTCATCCTGCCTCAGCTCATGGGCCATAGACTTCTTTGTTGACAGGTGATGCCTATAAGAGACTTTCTCTACAATCAGCTCCTGTCTGATAGAGGCTGTAAACCATGTGGCCTGACTTGCAGTTGTTGAAGCCAACATGAGGAGCATTCTAAGTCCAACTGCAGCAATGTGCCAAAGTAAGTTTTAAAGAATAATGTAGCTTCATCGGGCCATCCCTGAGAAAATGTTCAGGGACATAGACAGAGAACCCCTTGGGGTGTTTTGAGCACCACCTCCTAAAAGTTGGGCCTCTGGTGACTTCATGACTTAAAGGAAAGCAGCTCATATCCACAGAGCAGGGGGAAATGACTGCTGTGTCTTGTTAGCTTAACAGTTCCCAGAGAAAAAGAAGGCTGACAGAGAAGTTGAGGGAGTAAATGTTGAACTGGAGTCAAAATAAAAAGCTTTCACCAAAATGTCAGGGGAAAGCTGTGCTGGAAAGAGAGGCCATTAATAATGTGCAGCGAAGAAGCTGGTGGTAGCTCTTACAGGAGGAGGGTGGGGACCGCTGCTCTACTTTAAAAAAAAAGTAGTTTGCTCATTTCTTTTTTTCCTCTGCTTATTTGTAGGGCTCCATGAGAAACCATATAGCCTTTCACAGGTAGATAGGCTCTATCTATACATGAAAACGGATTCTCCCTACCCTAGCAGCCATCAGCTGTCAAGAGTTCTTCAGCTAGAGATGTGGCCTCTGATAGATTGAAAATCTGAAAAACAAGTCTCACACCAATGAACAAGCCGAGCACGCAGCTCCAGGAAGGCTGGGAGGTTTTCTAGGGTGGCAGAAGCTGGTGTCTCAGCAAGAAAATCTTTCTGACAATAAACACTATTGATTTCCAAACCAACATGGGTGCCCTAGGAAGGAAGGATACAGTGTCCAGGCCCTGTCAGGTAGATAGGCATGAAAGAACTGGCCAGGCTGTCCTGAAGGTCAAGGGTCCTGCCATAGCATGGCAGTGCTATAGGTGCTATAGGTGGTCCTTTCCCCTGATGGTGACTGAGATGTCTTACTGCTCAGGGTTGTTCCACCACAGCTGATCCGTGACAGGTGGGCTGGGCAAGGGGGCCCCTTACAAGCTGAGGATGTGGAGCAGAAGTTGCTCCATACAGATGCCAGCCTGGCCTTGGCTTGAATTCAAGACCTACCTGTCATGGGATGAAGGTGCTAGTTATCCAAGGTACCTGTTGAACACATCACTGCTGAACATCAACATCCCTGACAGAAAGAGCTCAGGGCAGGAAAGGCTGATTTTGGCTCATGACTCCAGAGGCTGTAGGAGCTGTGGCTCTGTCTGTGGTGGCGGGGTTAGAAAATGGACGCACCCCCCCCCACGCCTTTCCTCTCTTCTTCTCTCTCTTCTTTTCTTCAGTCTTCTTCAATGTAGTAGGTTTCCCTATGGGATTTTCATGCAAATTTTGAATTGATCTCCCTCCCTCAGGAACCCCCCTCCAACCCCATCTTCCCTCTCACCTGTTGCATCTGAGCCCCCTCCCTGGGTGCCTTCTTTGTATCAGGTCACGTGTGTTCATTCTAGAACCCTCAGTTTTTTCCCTTCTCCCACTCCCTCTAAGATAAGTTTTCTGCTTTCATGGTCTCCTTCTAGCTTCACAACATATATATATATATATATATATATATAAAATGCATGGAAAGTCATCTCAATAGCCAGAGGTCAGGGAGGACCAGGGCAAAACAGTGTCTTCTAGATGTGACAAGATCATTGTACCTGTGAACTCACAGCAGCTGTGGCCAACTGCACAAGATCAAGCCATGTATGAGGGCAGGACACACACACACGCACACACACACACACACACACACACACACACACACATGACCCCCTACCCCTATCTGAAGAACTGTTTACTCTAGATGGCTCTGCTAAACTAGGGAAATCCTTTTTTTTAATAGACGTCGCTGTGGTAGGTTGACCGTGCTCCAGTGGACGGCCCCACACCCACACACATTTAGACTACAGGTTACTTTTTTTTTTTTTAAATAAAGGACATAGATTGAGAGAAGAATTTGGGAAGAGATCTGGGAGGAGATGGAGGTGGAAACTGGAGGGCAGCAGATAAAACCAAAATATGTCTTACACACATATGAAATGCTCAAAGAACAAGTAAAAAGTATTGTTATCTTCAGAATGTTAAAATCTAGGGGCCACATACAAGGAAGAACACACGGATTTATCTTTTTGAGTAAAGATTCCTTTGCTTAATATAATAGTTTGCAGGTCTATCACTGTTCTTGTGAATACTGTGATCTCATTTTTCCTATGGCTTCATAAAATCCCATTGTGCAGATGTGTATTTTCTTTATCTATTCATGTGCCAATAGCCATTCAGGCTGACTCCACTTTCTGGCGCTTGTGAAGAGTGTGGCAGGGCATGTGGTTGTACCTCCGTAGTGGCGTTTAGGTTCATTTGGGTGTAAGTTATATAGTGCAACAGCTGAATCCCTGGTCTTTGTTTTGAATTCCTTGAAAAAATTTCAGACTGTTGTCCAGTATCTGGTGGAGGCTTTTCACATCGTGGCTGTAGCAAGAACGTATAACCTTCCAAAGTCAGCCCCTAATGTCAACGTCCAACAGCCAGGAGCCATTGCCTAATGGTTCCAAAGCCTTCAAAGTAGCTCCATAATCCAGAGAACAGGTGATCAAAATGCACTTCTTAGGAGGAAGATTCCACTAAGGCCACAGCACGTGTCCCTTGATAGGCTCACCCATTCACGTGGCGTGGTGGGGTCACCTACACATGGCATGGGGCGCTCACCCATGTACATGGCGTGGTGGGGAGAGCAGCCTAGCTGCATCCCCTGGATTCCAGGCCCCCAGAGTCCTAGCAGTGGAGCACAGGTCATCTGATATGGAACACCGAAGAGGAAAGGGAGGGGGGATAAAAATAGAAGGGATGCTTCTAGGAGAGAGTTTTAGATGGACTTTAAACACTCGAGGGGGTGCACAAGGACGGTGGGTCGCAAGGACCAATAGGCAGGAGGGGTCCACCTTTGCTCTGCTATTTCTCGTACAAACCTTACCAGGATCAGACCTGTTCCACTCACGTGATCTTGCTCTTCCCTAGGCCCACTTGTGAGTTCCTCCTTGAGAATGCATCTAGAAAGAGGGAACCTCATTTCCTTTTAATTACTGAAACAACAAGCAGTGGTGTGATCATGAAGTGATCATGAAATTCTCGTTCTTCAACTCCTTGGAAAGTCTGGAAACAAAAGCAGTTATGATCTTAATTCTCAAGAAAAAAATAAAAAAGGGGAAGGAAGGAAGAGAAAGGAAAGACAGAGACAGAGACAGACAGAGAGAGAGAAAGAAAGAGAGAAACAGACAGACAGACAGCAAATATTCTGCATTTTCTCTGATTTTTATGGATCCCATAAGGGCCCAACTATGAATCTGGTAAAAACCTATGGTCTCCTGGTTGCAACTCTCTGATTGATGATTTAATAACCTCAACACGAAGACTTCAATTTTGTGCATTTCTTCCAGGCCTCCTTTGATATGCACATGCAATTGTTATGGTGCAATTATAATCTACATACAATTTATGTGCTCTATTTTATAAAACCCAGCATTATCTTGTAAACATTTTTCTATGTTGCCATATAGTCTTCACAATTATAAATTTCAGTGAATGTACAAAATTATGTTGAATTGTTGCAGTATAATTTTCTTAACTGTTCCTCAATGATTAGGTGTTTAAATGGCTTCTAATTTTGGATTAGGGTAGATAATGCTTGATAGCATATCTTTATGCATTTGTTTCCCTTCTATTGACTATTCCCTCCCAAGAAATTCCATGGAGTGGTTCTACTGAATCAAGAGAGGATATATATATATACATATATATATATGTATATATATGTATATTCTTCCCCATATACGAATATGAGCTATATGTATGTGAAGTATATATGTATGGGTATATGTATGACCTCCTAAAACATGATATTGTAATTGCTTTCCTAAGGGGTTACATGTCCTGATTTATGGCACTTTTATTCATAATTGTTTTTTACTTTGTTTTTATAGACAGTCTCACATATCCTGGGGTGGTCTAGAACTCTTAGCAACTGAATGATCTTGGGCTCCACTTCCTGAGTGCTGGGATTATAGGCATATGACACCACAGCTTACACAATGTTGGGGATGGAACCTAGGACTTCAGGCATGGTAGGTAAGCACTTTACTAACTGAACTACATTTCGAGCTTATGAAATATAGTAGTTTTTTTTTATTGAGTCCTTTGAGACAAGCACCAGCAAAATTACTGTGGGTCCTGTAGCAAGACCCTGTGATGCAGTTCTTAGTCACAGTCCGTCTGCGTAGTATGTCATCCTCTAAATCCCTCATGCTGTAGCTGTACTGCCCACAGAAAGATACTGCAAGCACATGTGTGACTTTCAATATGCCATTAACTTCTTTTTTCAAAAGCAAAAGGAAACAGGTGAGCTTCCTGATTTCAAAATCTATTACAAAGCGGCCGTTGTCGTTATTAAAATGCAGTGATACTGGCATAGAGGCAGCCATTTAAACCAGTGAAACAGATAGAAAGCCCAGAGGCAAACCATGTGGATACAGCCAACCACTCTTCCACAAAGGAGCCAGGAACACACAATGGCAAAAGGCAGTGTCTTCAATAAATGCAGCTGGGGAAACTGGAGATACACTACAGCAGAAGGAAATTGGATCCTTATCTTATACACACACACACACACACACACACACACACACACACACACACAATCAAAGAAGTGTAGGTGGGAAATTTTTTAAACATTGGGATTAACAGTGATAAATAGTCACCAAACCCCAACACTACTATGGACGACAAGAAGTGCATACCAAAAGGAGCATGTCGTGGTTGTCTCTGGAGGGGCCCTGTCAGAGCCTTACACATACAGAGGCAGATGCTAGCAGCCAACCATTGGTCTGGGAGTGGGGTCCCCAGTGGAGCACTTGAAGGGCGGTCTGGAGGAGCTGAAGGAGTTTACAGTCCCAAGGGAAGAACAACGATGTCAGCCACCCAGATGCCCCAGGACTCCCAGGAACTAAACCATCAACCAAAGGGTACACATGGTTCCAGTCAAAAATGTGGCAGAGGAATGCCTTGTTGAGCATCAGTGGGAGGAGTGGTCCTTGGTCAGGTGAAGGTTCAATAGATGCCCCAAAAAAGGGGAAATCGAGGGGGGGGGAGTGGTGGAGGGGGGAGTGGATCAGGTGGAGGGGCATATACTTGGAAGCAGGGGGTGGGAGGAGGGTTTGGGTTTTCGGGGAGGGGGGAAACCAGGAAAGGTTTTAGCATTTGAAATGTAAATGGAGATTATATTCAATAAAAAAAGTTGTCTATTCATCAGCTCATTAATTAAAAAAAACAAACAAACAAAAACAAAACACAAAGGAAAACCACAAACCGTGAAAGGAAATTTTTACAAATGCTACCGCATCGTACCAAAAAGCTTTCTTCAGCAAAAGAGATCACTGATGAACTAAAACACACCCTGCAGAATCGGCAACATTGTTTGCAAGCCACATACTCAACATGGCAGATCACACGTAAGGCACAACACCTATGAATCAGTAGTGAATAAAAACAACCCAACTTAAAAATGGGCAGAATTGAATAGGTATTTCTCCAAAGAAGACATACAAATGGCCAGCAGGTATCCATCAGGAAAATGCCAATCAAAGCCACCAAGACACATCACGTCCTAAGGGTCACCATGGCTGGTATCAAAATGGAGATAGTGGAAGATAGCAAGTACATTGAGGATATGGAGAAGTTGTATACCACTGGGTCGGAGTCTAAAATGGTACTACTGATATGGAAGACAGTGTGGAGATATCTCAAAAAATATCAAGTCAGAATCTGGGGATTGTAGCTTAGTTAATACGGGGCTTGCCTAGTGTGCATGAAGGCTTGGGTTGCATCCCAGTACCACATACACCAAGTATGACAGTTTGTGCCTGCAATCTAAATACTCTGGGGTGAGGGCAAGAAGATTGCAAGTTCAAGGTCCTATTTAGCTACATAGGGAGTTTGAGGCCAGCCTTGGATAATGGGATCTTGTCAAAACAAAATAGCATAAAATAAAATAAAATAAAATAATTGCCATATTATTCAATAGCCCCTCTTTGTGATGTGTGTGTATGTGTGTGCACAAGTGTGTGTGTGTGTGTGTGTGTGTGTGTGTGTGTGTGTGTGTGTGTGTGATAGAATTGAATTAAGTCTTGGAAAGATTTCTGCAAGCCCATGTTTATTGCAGCATTAGTTACAAGAACTAAGACACGGAAATAACCCGACACCAAGTCACAGAAATGATGAGGGACAGTGACAGAGTCACACACTAGTCTAAGAGTCAACCCTTACAAAAGGAAGAAATCTTTAGGGCATCGCTGAACCTGGAGGACATGATGCCGCAGGAAATAACTGAAGTCCCAGAGTGACGACGACTACATGAGTTCACGTGATCGAATGCGGAGAATAAACTGGAAGCTACCAAGGGGTCAGGGGTGGGACGACTGGGAGCTGTTCAGATAGAATGTCAGTTATGTGAGAAGTCCTAAGCCAGGCCAGACAGCTCAAGTAGGTAGCCTCCAGAGGCTGAGGTAGGAAGATCAAAGGCTCAAGGCCTGTCTGGACAGTTTAGTGAGACCCTGTCTCAAAAGAAAAGGAGGGCTGGGGATGCCTCAGTGCTAGGACTCTTGCCTAGGACAGTCAACAGCAGGAGTCAGGTTCCTAGCATTCGGAAGGAGCAGAACTGGAGAGCTCTATCACACAGCATGACATCTGGATCCCATACTCTAGTCTACAATTAACAGTTTTTTTTAAAAGAGTAGATTCTTAAAAGACTTTTAAGTGAGTTTAAAACACAGATATTTAGCAGGTTGGTTTTAAGTTTTGGTAAATCTCATGTTTTTTAGCACAAGCTAGAGAGGGTGCACAGAGAAAAGTTTAAAGCTCATGAACATGCCTATTATTGTGATCGTGGATGTTTCCATATGGGCAAATTCATCAAATAGTATGCATCAAATATGTAGAAATGTTAATATAATGTTACCCCAAAACTTTCATTTCATTTGTTCATTTTGTATTGAACTAACACTGGGGGACCAGAGAGATGTCTTCGTAGATAAGGCCCTTGCCATGCAGGTATGAAGAACTGAGTTTGGATTCCCAGAATGCAAGTAAATGCCAGGCAGGTATAGGTAGCACACCTGAAACCCTGCACTTAACGGTGTTCCACAGCAGAGACAACCGATGCCCTGAGTAATCTGGCTACTTATACCCACCAAGTCAGTTAGCTCTGAGTTCATGGAGAGACCTTGCCTCAATATATGAAGTGGAGACCACCAAGGATGCCTGTTGTCGACCTCTGGCCACCACGTGCACACACACACGCGCACGCGTGTCTGTACCCACAAATGCTCCCACACAACTGCAACTATATCTACACATGTGCATGAGCAACACCACATACACAAAGCGAGTTGAAGGGCCTGAAAGATGGCTCGGCCATTAGAGGACCCCGGTTTGAGTCCCAGCACCCACATGGAGACTCACAGCCATCTGTAACTCCATTTCTGAAGTATCTGTTGTCCTCTTCTGGCCTTTATGGGCAAGAGTTACATATATGGTGCAGACAGAACTGTGTATACATAAAAAGAATAACTTAATTAATAAAAAGTTATTTAAAATAAGCTAACTTTAATTTTATTTTAAGTTATTATATAAAATTTAACCACATAATTATGTAAGGATCATAAAACACATAGACTTTTACATGCTTTTGTAATGACACCTTTGAAATCAGGGACATATTTTACATTTACAGTACATCCCAGTTCCAGAGGGCTGTGTTTCATTTTTGGCATAGGGAAAGGTAATTGAGATAAGGTATGTGGTGTGTACCGCAGGATGGCCTTAAACTCATTCAAGAACACAACCTCCTTCTCCCTCCATCTCCCAAGTTCTAGGATTATAGAGTGTCACTGGGCCCATGGCAAAGCAATATTTCAAATGCTCAATAGAATGTAGTCATGGTCAAGGCATCAGAGGCTGCAATACTATACCCCACCCAGAGGCGTTAGAGATGTTCCATGAAACCGTCTTCCTGTCACTGTGTGGAGCTTCTAGGAAACGAAAAGCATGCTCTTTATCCAAATAGGGCATTTGAGGAAAAACTCTGAAGTGTCCTGGGTAGGATGGATAAAGCGTTATGCTAGTCACAATGATGGGGGGCATTACAGATACCCCTTGCTTACAGAGCACATTTGAGCATCTCTCCGTCTAGTTCATACTCTGTTAGCACATAGTCCACGTTTAGAATAACTATAGAGCAGACATAATCAACACACATCATTTCTGGAAACCGGTGTTTCTAAAGCAGGTTTTTAGCTAGAGGTTTAATGTGATAACAAAAAAAGCCTGTTGTTGAAAGATTTGAAGCCTGGAGGGCAGGCACCTCACCCAGGCTCACTTGGTTAGGAGTCAAGGAACTCACCAGCCTTCCTCTCACACAACCATGGGCCACCTTCCCAACACAATTCATGCTACAAATTCATGCTACAATTCATGCTACAAATTCATGCTTCCCATTGTGTGTGTGTGGCAGCAGGAAAGATAGCTTTCTGAGAAGATAAAACAGTGCACCCAGATTGGCAAATTGGAGAAGGAGGGATGGTTCTCTGTCTCTAATCTGGCCTCGCGGCAGGCCGAGTATGATCTCTCCTGCCAACTGTCGGAAACTCGTCATGTGATAAGATGACACTCAGGGCCCATCACTAAAGGGACCTTTTCTTGTCACCACAGCAGAGATGTGTGCAGCCACATGTGGACAGGAAAGTCTGAGGCAGATGCCTCGGACAAGTGTCAGCGGCTGATCAATGCTACCCAAGTTACCCACTTCAGCCACGGCCACGTTTTTCAGACCCAAGCGTGGCGATGAGACAACCACAGTGGAACTGCGGCATGTCTGTAAACATCCTGACAACAGTAGCCGGCAGCTGGGCAGAGACCCGGTCAGTCTAGGCATAAAGCTTTGGATCCAAGTGTGGGCTGAGCGGATGCGCGGGTGCACGGGAGCCGCAGCTGCCGCACAGCTGGACTCGGGAGGCATGTGAGAGTCGACTTGCAAATTATGCTTGAAAAATTCATCTGACTAAGCTTGGATGTGAAAGCAGTCACATGGGCTCCAATCAGCTCACATGCCTAAGCCAAGAGGGGTGGGGGTGGGGGGCAGAAATGTAGCCGGGCTAATAAGAGGCAGTAGGCTCGCTTCGGGCTGGATGTGGCTGGCTTTGGAGGAATGGCAGGAAGGGCACTATATTTGGAAATGACCCTAAATTTAGAATGATGGACTAATCATTCTAAAGGGCCAGCTTGGCTGAGAGATGCTTATATATATATATTCTAAAAGCAAGGAGCATTTGTGAGTCCTCTATCACTGTGTTTAACACGAGAGTCCATTCTGAACCCTTCTATTACTCTAGCATCTTGAACCCACAACGAAACTTAACATTTATTGTACTTGGCAAGTGAGTGAGGCTTGGAGAAGTTAAGTGAACATCCGAGATGTGTGCTTATGTATGCACAGGCTATTTGAAATATGCAAACACATATTTGTGTGTGCATGTTACATATAATACATATATTAATTATAACACTATGAGTATATATATACTCATAGTGTTATAATATATATATACTATATGAGTATATATATATATACTCATATATATGAGTATATATATATATACTCATATATATGAGTATATATATACTCATAGTGATATATATATATGTATATATATATATATATATATATATATATATATATACTCATAGTGATGTTTACTAGGACGTGAGTCTTGCTGTTTGAGTCTAGAAATTAAAACTACCGTTGTCGATGGTGCTGATGTTGATGATGTTTTCATTAGGCACGGAGGAGTGAGGATGTGCTTCAAAACTGTCCAGTTTACGGCAGGGCATGGTGGTGCATACCTATAATCCCAGTACTCATGAGGTTGAGGCAGGAGGTTTGACACAAGTTTGAGGTCAGTCTGGTCTATGTCATAAGTTCCAGGAAAGCTAGAGCTACATAGAGACAGCCTGTCTCAAACAGATAGGGGGGACAATGGCCAGTTATACACACACACTCACACAAATATTCTCAACCTGAATTAGAAGGTTGAAAAACTAAAAGGTACATTTTTTTTTAATGACTGGGGACAGCTGGGTGCAAGTTCTTGAGTTCAACTCCCAGCACTGAAAACTAACCAACCCACCAAACACAGGATAAAGCCGTTCGGTCAAAGTGATATCGGTGTGCAGACTGGCTCTGTCAGCTGCTTTCCAACCTGGAAAGCAGCAGGAAGTTGTTGTAAAGTGGCAGAGTGTAATTGTGACTCCGGGTGCCCTGCAACCCTTGGCGGCTCCTTCCTCTCTTCTCTCCTTTCTATCTTTTCATCTATCTCTTTTCTACTTCCTTGGCCCACTTTATTGCTCGCCAACTTATCAGCACCATATATTCTAGTCTTGACCATGTTAAATGATGCCCAATTAACCTCTATGTTCCAAAATTTCAAATGCATATATGACACTAGATTGCCGGATTACAGAAGCAAGCCCCTAATTATATTCTTCCTGTACCCCCAAACCCCCACTGTCTCTAAATTAAAATTAGAATGGCCTTTGCTGTCAGCCGTACCAGCACTTCAGATGGTCACAGGAATGCTAGCAGACTCATAGCCCATAGCGCCACTGTGTGTTTATATAAATCAGCCTTGAGGGTCTCCCCCACCTTCTTTCAGAAAACGGTAGGATCAACACAGCATCGCAAGGTATTTTTCTAAGAACCAGATTCCTTGCTGTCGTCGTTCTTCAGAGACTGATTGCCTCTAGTTGCTCAAATGCAGCCTTTTCCAGACAGCCAGGCCATCAACAACTTGGCAGAAACAGAGGGAGGGGGAAAAAGAAGAAGAAAGAAAAGACCAGCGAAGCCAAGGGAAGTTTCTACACAGCAGTCGCCTTGGATCCCATCTGGAGCGTAAGTGGCTCTTGTGTCTGCAGCACTGCGTTGCTTAAGGAAATCTGTGCTCCCTTTGCAGCCCAGGCGCCCACGCCATCCAGTCTGCAATAAGATGCCCTGGAGGGTTAGTGAGGTCTCCGGTGCAAACAGTCAGACGGCATCATGGGAACTGGCCAGGATTCTTTACCGTTCTGTTGACTGCTCTCCACTTGCCAACAGTGGGATGCTTGTTCTCCTTGTTCAATAATTAAATAGGCAGTTTGTATTTATTTAACATAGAAATGTAGCCAATTCCTCCTAACAGCTACCAAAACAGTGGCATATCCTGGCACTAACTGGTTCAGAGCCCCTGAGCAGGCAAATGGGCAGAACCCCACCACCCACCAACCCAAACACCTTTTTTTGACAGTCACTTCAAACAATATATCAGTTCACAGTATGAGATCCAAAAACAACAACCCAGTGCTGCTGAAGAAGATCCCAGTCTCGTGGGCACTTCCTACTATCAGCGCTGAACTCCCCTGAAACTGCGCTGGGCATGTCTGTGAGGAAAGGCCCTATTTTCCTCACCTGTACTCACTTAAAGAGTGAATTTTGATCTCATAATTAGGAAAAAACCCTATGTTTTTAATGACAACTTGGAGTAGGAGTTTAGGTGGTTGTTGTAGTACATACTTGTTATTATAACATTTGGGAAGCTGAGGCAGGAGGATTGGGAAGTCAGAGTGAGACATGAGAGAATGTGTTGGGGGTTAGGAAAGGCAAGCTATGGAGGGAATCACGGGAGCTGTGGGAGAAAACTACTTAAATGTTCAGGTGGAAGAAAATATGTGAAGCTTTAGATAACCCAGAATAAAGTTAAAAACCTCCAATTAGTACGGCCCAGAGAGTTTTTAATGCAGTCCAACAAAAAAACCTATAAACTAACTTGCAATAGGCTGTGGCCAAGATACATTGTGATAATGAACAGAAATGCCTTTTGACGGTGAATAGCTGAGGTAGCCTGCAAGGGAGATGTCCCCAGAGCCTGAGAAGAGACACCACACTTCTGTGCTACTCAGATGGACCTTGGGATGCTTTAGAAACCGGCCAGAGTTTCCAGCTCAGCTTCCTAGACGTCTAAACAGAGCATCTCCACTTCCATGACTGAGCCAGCAGATGACACAGAAACAGCAGGGTAGCCGCTCAACAGGGCAATTCTGGAGGGTGAATTTTGTAGATGGCAGGAACATGCTTCAA
This sequence comes from Tokudaia tokunoshimensis, assembly GCA_036184795.1. Taxonomy (NCBI): domain Eukaryota; kingdom Metazoa; phylum Chordata; class Mammalia; order Rodentia; family Muridae; genus Tokudaia; species Tokudaia tokunoshimensis. The sequence continues at coordinate 31,197,117 of BTHU01000014.1, forward strand.
GACCCAGAAGTTGTACACACCTGCGTGGTCCCCTGAGGTGGTCAACAGGAGACTGTAAAGGAACAGAGCAGCCAAAGACAGTGCCCCCTCAGCCAGTGGAGGGTCCTGGGAGATATTTCGGACCATCCACATCTTATTAAGGCTTTTACCTTGTCCTATGTACACAATGTGTTAGAAGAAGAGATGGAAACCAGAGCCCTCTTGTCCCCTGGAAGTCAGACTGTGTGAAGATTCTAAGAACAGTGTCCCCGTGACTCCAGCTTGATAGGAAGGCATCTGCCCTGCTCTCTATCACTCATGAACAACCTCTTAAGATTGGTGGGTAGCATAAGCATACAGCTTAGTGCTCTGGCATTGTGGATGCCAAAGGCCTATCCTGGGGAGGAAACGACCAGAGGTAGGAGGCAAGAGTGAAGAACGATAGCCTTTTATTATCTTCATTTCTCTTCGGCCTTCTAAGCCATCTCTCTCCTGTGCATTTTGCCTGTTGCATGGTTCTGCAAATGGAAGGCACCATGGAGACCTCTCTGATTTCAAAACCAAAACCCAGCAGGGGTTGAGATAACAGGAGTCTGTATGTCCCATCCACTTTGGCAGCACCGCATGACCATCCTCCACACTGCTGGATCGATCTCCAGATGTGCGCCTCCACCTTCAGCTAAGCCATCCCCACAAGTAAGGAATCAACCTTTGAGGGTGGTATAGCATTTAACACTGCAACGTGAGGTCTGTCTCCCTATTATCCACAGATGCTGAAAAGGGTCTCGACTCAGTTTCTTCATCTGAGAAATAGATCATTCTCACTTCTTATCATCGCCCATCTAAGTATTGAAAAAGATAATGGACATAGGAATGATGCCTTCGATGCTTGCCATGTCCTGTTTGTCAACCCTGAGTTGCTGTAGAATTCCTTTCCACCTCTCCTAAAGATCAGGAGCTGAGGACCCAACCTCAGAAGCAGGATTTGTGTGTGTTATTAAGTGGCGACTCCAGTATTCACTGTCTCAGATCTCAAAGAAGGAAGTTTCTCTGTATGGTCCTTAACTGGTGCGGTTTTGTTTGTTTTTCCTTTGTTTGTTTTTGGGTTAGTATTTTGCTTTGTTTTGTTTTTTTGTCAATAATATGACACAAGCCAAAGTCATTTGTGAATCTGGGAAGAGAGAACTTCGGTTGAGACATGCCTTCATCAGATTGGCCTGTAGGCAAGTCTATAGGCTATTATTTTCCTGATTCATGATTGATGTGGGAAGACCCAGCCCATTGTGAGTGGTGTCACCCCTGGACGTGTAATCCTGGATGATGTAAGAAAACAAATGGAGCAAGCCAGGAGGGGCTAACCAGTAAGCAGCGTCCCTCCAGTTCCCACCCTGCTTGAGTTCCGGCCTGCGGTGGGCTGTGATCAGAATACATAAGCCAAATAAACCCTTTCCGTCCCAAGTTGCTTTGGTCATGGTCTTTATCATAGTAATAGAAAGTAAACTTAGACCGTCCGCTAGGTTTCCCCACATTAACTGCTGCTTTGTATCTGCCGGCTTAGCCATGGAAGCAGAGATTCTCTGCGTGGATGTCTGGGAAGCCAACTTGGAAACCCTGGCAGGTTTCTAAAGCATCAGGGGTGGGCCTAAGTAGCACAGAAGTGTGTCATATCTGCTCAGGCTCTGGGGACAGTTCCCTTGCAGGCTACCTCAGCTATTCACAGCCAAGAGACATTTCTGATTGTTATCACAATGTCTTTTGGCCATAGCCTGAAGTCACCATTGAGAAATCTTTTCCTGGCAGGTCCCTTCTGCCATTGTAGCCAGTCCCCTAGACTGGAAATCCAGTGACCTTTGCCTAAGGATTCCATCCCCTCTGTCTGTATCCTGGGTCTTCTCCACTTCCAGCCCCACTCCCTTCTGACACCCCTGTTCTCTATAACACCCTTCCCCCACCCCTTATTTCTCCCTTCCCCAGTACTCAGCTAATAGCAGACTCTGTTTCCCACACTTCCAAGCTCCCTCAGGACCAACACAGCTGGGCTTAGCCCCATTGCTAGCCACCTCCTCTTCCCTGTTCTACATTTTCCCACATGGAAATGACTGAACGCAACCAACAAGGTGCCAGTGACCCACAGCACACCCATAGCAGACTGACCGCTCTCCAGCGTGACGCTCAGCCACTCACAGACCCCAAGCATCCTGTCCTAATCGGGATGTGACATGTTCGGTCCCCATGGAGAGAGCCTCTGTTAACTGGATCCCATGGCATCCATAATCTAGAGTGGAGAAAGAAGCAAGGGACGAAGAGATTGCACGGCTTATATAAAAGGAACAGAGCAGACAGCAAGTGCCTCTAAACGCTGGGTGAGAACTAAAAGCTCAACGAGTTAGCGAAGTGTTTTGTGGGAGAGCAACAGGGAAAGCAGGAGGGTACGGAGCAAGGTGAGGCACAAAAGAGTTGGGGAAAGTAGCAAGGAGATTTCGCAAAGTGTCCTGGGAGCTGAGGAGGAGGCTTGGTCATGAAGCACTTGTCTCACAGGTGTGCAGACCCGAATTCAATGATCAGAACCTACACAAAAACCTGGGTACTCTAGCCATCCCCAGCCATGGCAGAGTAGGAGGCAGAGGCAGATGCCTGGAAGCCTGTTGGCGATCTGGTCGAGCCAGCGTAGTGAAGGACAAAAGGACACCTATATGCACACATGTTGTGCACACACCACACACATACACAAACATGCACACACACACACACACACACACACACACAAAGAGAAAGTGCTGTTGGGTTCTAAGTTATATTCTCATAATTTTTTAAGACATGTAACTTGAAGGTGAAATTTGTCCTTGTGGTCTCTTTAAATCTCTGACTGTAAGTCCCTCCAGAAACAGAGCCGCACGGGTCAAGGAGACAGGGGACACGGTAGAATCTGGGGCTATGTGGGGACTTCCAAGTTATCATAGATTTTTTTTTAAGACCACTGAAGTTTAGAGGAGGTGATAAATCTTGGGAATTTCCCCTCAGTTACTCTTCTCAGGCCAAGTGTTGAAGGGGGAGGGGCTTGTACTCTAGCTAAGAACCGGCAGGCCTGTAAATTTGTTCTTGTTACCTCCTTCTTCCACGGAGAAGCACGAGGCTTTGTCAGGACTTACTTTAAGCCCCTGGGAGATCATCAAAGGAGTAAAATTTCAGAATCATTTGAAGCTAGAGGAAGAACTGCCTGCCTCCACAGTAGCCTTTAGAACCCAGTGAACATCCAGTTTTTAAAGGAGAACATGTCATTATGTTGAGTGCTGTCACCTGGACAGTCTGATAATAAAACAGGCTCATACTGTTGAGACAGCCCGTGGTCGATAGGGAACGCCCACCTCCACAGGACAAAATTCCTCTTTGGAGCAAAAATGATTTATATTTTTCTAACTTCTTTTATCTGTGAATTTCAAAGCATTTTATAAAAAGTCTGGGGTGGGAAGAAACATGATGTCTCATCAATTAAGCTACATATGTCAATACTCTAAGGACAGAAATTGCTTGTTCTGTGAAGTGGTTTTGCTATCTAATTTTATCTACTTGCACTGTTAAAATATCATCATTAACTAGTTAGCATCTGTGGAAAAGGGGCCCATGAGCTGCCGGTACTGTGCTAAGTTCCTCTAGAAATCTAATTCCAAACTTTGTCTTATTCTGATATGATTCTGTGAGCGAAGCTACTTTAAAGTTCAGAGAAGTTAGGCAACTTCTCCATTGTCACAGAGCTAACAAAAGTTAAAGTGACCCTTGGATACTCGTGGACCAGTTAGTAGCATCCTGGCAGTCAGTTTCCCTCCTGAGTAGCATCTACATGCCCTGTCATAAGCCCCTTAGACCATAAAGAGATTAGGTACCATGTAACTGGAATCTGATAATTGCTGGATGCGTCAAGGGTTTTATTATCCCTTAACACCTTTATAAGAAAAAAAAGAAAAGACAAAAAACTCCTCAACAGTGGCCTTTTAAAATGATAGCAAATGATGGCAAACCTCAGCTATTGGCCATTTATCTAGAGATACAATCATGACACACACTGCAGCCCAAAATTCCAGGACCTGAAGACCTGAGGCTGTCATCTTTGTCCTGAATTTTTTCAGAGTGCTCCTAGTTGGTTTTTCTGTTTCTGTAACCTGATGTGGACCGCGGATCTAGAGTGGTCGTCAAAGCATAAAGCCAAGGCAATGCCCCTGTCTAAAATCACCATTTCTTCTCAGCACTTAGACTGTAGCAGCGCATGCCTGCGCTCTCTGCGGGATGCAGACTCTGTGGTCTTCCAAGGCTACACCCTCGCCGGCCTGCTCCAACCCAGCCACACCCACGCAGGCCCAGAGGCTCCCGGATCTTACCTTCCAGCTCTTACCCTTGACCCCCATGCTCTTCCTGTATTCCTCAGGGCTTAAATGTTGCTGCGGGTGTTCAAACATTCACGCAAACCTACAAACACGCACATCCCCCTAGCAACCTAGCTTCCTCTCTATAATTCTTATCTGTAATTATAGTTTCCTCTTTGCTACTTTGTAATACACGTTCGTGCAGTGGGGGATACAGTTTCCATGCGGGGTGAGGCAATGTGTGTGTGTGTGTGTGTGTGTGTGTGTGTGTGTGTGTGTGTAGCCAGAGGACATCCTGAGGAACTTGCCTGACTCCTTTGACACCGGTTCTCTGGTTGGCCTGGAACTCACTAGTTATGATAAACTAGCTGACCCATGAGCTCCTCCTGTTTCTGCTTCCCCATTGCTGCTGTTACAAGGGCACACCACCATGCTGGGTATTTACAGGTTCTGAAGGTCAAATTCAGATCCTTGCAAGGCAAGCACATTACTGCCTAAGCTATCTCTCCAACTTTTTGTACTTGTGGGAGGTAATGAATAGATTTTTCAACTCTCAGTGGTCCTCAATCTTTTCAGTGCTTCAACCATTTAATACAGTCCCTTATGTTATGGTGACTCACCCCCCAAAACCATAAAATTATTTCATTGCTACTTTATAACAATAATTTTGCTGCTGTTATAAATTGTGATGTAGATCTATTTGGAGACAGAGGTTTGCCTGAGGAGCCACAACGCACAAGTTGAGAACCGCTGGACTGTGAGAATTTCCCACGCAGGACAATCCCACCATTGTGTCCTTAATACTTAAGATTCTGACTGATCGAGTCTATCACAGGCCAGTGAAAAACATCCAGTAGGTTGAGAGACTCTCAGTTTAAATCTGTATCCACCACCTAGCTACTATTCAATCTTTAGAAACACACTCAACTCCTATGAATCTGAGACCCTCCATCTGTTAAATGGGCCTTATGGGACCTAAATAAGAAAAAGAATCTATAATGGAGAAGATACATGATAAAATCAGTAAAAATGTTTCATGGTCCACAAAACTTCAGATTACTAATTTGAAAGCTTTCAGTGTGTTATAACCCTTCTGAGGTAGAGGGCATTTCTAGTCTACTGGGCTCCATTTGCAGAAGCGTGAACTTTAGACAATATGTGGGCAATTTATACAGTTTCCACTGGGCTTTAAGCTCAGGACTCTTAATTTTACCAGGAGTGACTCAGTCCTAGCCAGTCCCCCAAGGCTTGTATCAGTTCCTTTGCGGAGTCAGGGTCCTTCCCTTTCTTATTCGCAGTTCATAAAGTTCTTTCCCCCTTTCCTAACTAACTTTTCCTCCAAAGCACCAGGCCAAAGGGAAACCCCCCAGGGATATTGCAAATCAACAAAGCACAGGTCCTGGGAGGATTGCAAGGGCTCCTGGTTATTTTTTTTATTTATTTTTTTTTTTTTGGTTTTTCGAGACAGGGTTTCTCTGTGTAGCCTTGGCTGTCCTGGAACTCACTTTGTAGACCAGGCTGGCCTCGAACTCAGAAATCCTCCTGCCTCTGCCTCCCAAGTGCTGGGATTAAAGGCGTGCGCCACCACCGCCCGGCGCTCCTGGTTATTTTAAAGAAAGAAAATAAAAGTTCCTTGGGTACCTATACTACTTGGCTCTCATCTGTCATGGCTTCCTTAATTGCTGTAGAAGCTTGGAAGAAATGGATGTTTCTGATTCTGCCTAGAACTTTCCCCAGACATTTGGGTAATGCCTGTCTTTCTCTTTCTTTGTCAAGATTTGCAAAACAGTAGTACCTGTCACTTCCAGGGGAAAAGGTCAGAATGGACACAGGTTGCCCAAATGGGAAAAGACCAGTATGGAGAGAGGTCACCTGTGGGTCCAAGGTCTAGGAGACATGTTTCCTTTAGACTTCCTTTGAATTGCCTGTGAGTAAGTGGTATCCTGGCTAGTAACCTCCCTAGAACCTTCTAGAAAGTCTCTAATCCCATCCAGAATGGTGAGGCAGACAGGGTACCTCAAAACAAACTTTGCTCCTCTGTGGTTGGGGCTCTGAAGTAAATGAGAAAATAACTCGTGTTTCAAATGGTATACTGAGAACCCTGGCTTTGGGGTTCTCCTCTCAAATGGAAGGCATAAAAGGAACTTCTTCAAGTTGGTGAAAGAGCTCCAGGGTCTAGCAGGTAGCCCCTTTCTTTTCTCTATCAGTGTGAAACCACAGCCCATAGCCACACTTTGCTTGTACCACTGCTGCAGACTCCTAAAGGGCCTCTCTGCCCTACCTGGCCCTTTGCTTACAGCATCCCCAACCTATTCTCTACATTTAGCCAGAGTGGCTCAAAGCACCTCTTCTGTACACTATTGTTCTTGTGTGAAGTCCACAGTGTAGCTTGGCCAGACAGGCCGGGTGTGAAGCTGTCCCTGTTCTCACCACTCACCTCTGCCTGCCTTCTGCTATCTAGCCACACTTTCCTAACAGGTCCCAAAGGGGCTGCCCTGTCCTGGCTCCTATAGATTTTCACGTGCCCAGTGTGCATCTCAATGACACAGACTCAAAGTGTTTTCTTCCAGTCTTATTGATATAGACAAACACTAGGGTCCAGTCAGCATGTACAGAGACTTCCAGGTTCTTGTGTCCCCAAACAAACAAACGAAGTCCGATAAGGCTTCCTGCTAGAAGTGGAGATAACTCAACAAGAAAAATAGAGACACTTCCAAGAGTATCTTGGGCCAGATATAGAGGACGATGTCAGACACTCAGGGATGCTACACCCACCTCTCCCCCACACTGACGTCCATAGATTTTCTTTTGCAAATCAGTCTATTGCTCGTCCAGCCTTTCTCCCATTGGCTTTTTTAAAAGGCTAATTTTGGCCTCGTTCTCCATCCTTCTCTCCTGCCTCACTACCCGACCTAACCTCGTGAACCTGGTGATGAGTAGGTGACTTCCTGCCTTGAGAATCTGGCCCTTACAGGGAGGTAAGGAGATGAAGAAGCAAATACAGTTCAAAGGTGGACAGAAGAAAATTATAAGATGGTGGGCTGAGTCAAGAGAATCCTCACAGCCCGCCGGAGATTAGCGACAGCAATAGTTAGTGTTCCTTGTCTCTACCTCTGCTAAATGCTTTTTCTTTTTAAGGTAGAATAGTACTATGTAGTCTTGACTGACCTGGAACTCACAATATAGACCAGGCTATCCTCAAACTTACAGAACCCATTTTGCCTCCCAAGTGCTAGAACTACAGAAATGTGTCATCCATACCCAGCCTTCAAATGCTTAAACCTATGACATAGAGTGCTGGTTCTTAACCTGTGGGTCTCAGCCCTTTGGGATTGACTATCGGATATCCTGCATTACAAGTATTTACGTTACAATTCTTAACAGTAGCAAAATTACAGTTAGGAAGTAGCAACAAAATAACTTTATGGTTGGTGGTCACCACAGCAGGAGGAATGGTTTTAAACAGTTGCAGCGGGCTCCTTTCTAGCAGTCACTTCTGCTTACAGAGACTTTCCAGCTTCGGGCAAGTTGTTTAACTCCAGAGGCAGATCCATCTGCCTCCAAGTCGAGATCAAACATATTTATAAATCAATATTTCTTTTCTCTTCTGTTGTTTTGTGTCAAAACAGGATCCCATGCAGACCTTGAACTCACCAGGGAGCTGAGAATGGCTTTCAGCTTCGGATCCTCCTGCCTCTACCTCCCAAATACCGGAATTCCTGGCAATTGCCTCTATACCCAGCTTTAAAACTCAGTATTTCTTATTCGTTCTTAAAAATGAAAATCATTATAAATACCTCGAATGGTATCTGATTCTCAGCAAGAATTTATTAAAAACTTGCCAATTTTGTGAGTTCTTTACAATAAAATGGTTTTGAAAAGTTGGCCACTACTGATATTGTTATTGACTTACAGAAAAGGTAGGCAATTTCACCAAGATTACCTAGCTAGGAAACACAAGAGCTTAAAGTCAAACTTAAGCCTGTCCTACTTGAGAACCTAGGCTCTACTCCTGGGTCTGAATAGTGAATGAGACTCTGTGATGAGCTTTGGAAAGTGTTTCTCAAAGTACAAGTCAGAAAGCAAAGAAGGGGTCATTGCTGCCACAACCTTAGCGGAGAAGATACTTGGAACTGAAATCAGAGAAAAAGTTCATCCTGCCCAGAGAAGAAAGTGCCCACACAGGGCAGGCTGGCCCACACAGGGCAGGTTGGCCCACACAGGGCAGGCTGGCCCACACAGGGCAGGCTGGCCCACACAGGGCAGGCTGGCCCACACAGGGCAGGCTGGCCCACACAGGGCAGGCTGGCCCACACAGGGCAGGCTGGCCCACACAGGGCAGGCTGGCCCACACCTGCTGGGAGAACAGCAGCAATTGACACTGTGCCCAGGGCTGGCTGGAGGCAGCCAGTACATCTCTAGGACTAGGGAGGCTGTCTACCTTCCCTCCTCAAGTCTGGCCCAGGAAGCTGCTGGGGGATCCCTCCATCTTGAATGAAAACTAGCTTGCTCCTTACAAGGAAGCCTAGAACTCCGCCCTGTTCTTCTTGGCTCTAATAGAAGACAGAAAGTCGAATCAAAGCAAACACAGAACTGGAGGCCCGTTCTGCAAACTTGGATCGCTCCTGAGGAACAGTTATGGTGTGTCTGCATAAAGGGCATTAATTATCTGTTAGCCCAATAAAACAAGTTTCAAAGGACCCACAAAGACCTACTTACTGAGTGCGTAATCTGTAATTACATATTATCTCTTGGGCAGCCAATAGTTGTTTAAAAACATTATGTGAAAGTTTATGTGCTTCTAGGACAGATTAGTTTTCTGAATTCTTTCATGTTTTTAAACAGAAACATATGTGTGCATATATATGTGTGTTTATATATGCATACACACACACATATATATATATACATATATATGTATTAAAATTATATATATATATATAATTTTGTGTGTGCAAGCATGTGGTATGAGCTTCCAGTTGTTACAAAACTTACATCAGGTGAAATATATGAACTATGTGAGTTTATTGACATGGGCCATGATCTCAAGTGTCTTAGTTTGGATTTTATTGCTGTGTAGAGACACCATGACCAAGGCATTTCTTATAAAGGAAATCATTTCATTGGGGCTGGCTTACAGTTTCAGAGGACCAGTCCATTATCATCACGGCAGGAAACATGGCAGCACCCAGGCAGACATTGTGCTAGAGAAAGAGCTAAGAGTTCTACATCTGTCTGAAAGTTCATCCAAAGGCGACTCCCATCAATGGGCAGTCAGGAGGAAGCTCCCATTCCATGGTGGGCAGAGCTTGAGCATAGGAACCTCAAAGGCCACCCCCACAGTGACACACCTCCTCCAACAAGGCCATGCCTCCTAATAGTACCACCTCCAGCACCAAGCATATTCAAACGGCCACATTGAGAGTAGCCCCAATGTTGTACCAAAGACAATAGATTTATGCCTTAAAACCTGAACTTGAGTCTATGTTTATAAATGCCTGGTCCTAATTCACTGGTGGTCGGATTTCAGTGTTATCTCATGCCTGGAGCCATAATGAGCCGTCTAGAGGATCAGGTTCTGATTCTTGAGCAGAGTGGGAGATTTCATCCACAAATCAATTACTTCACAAGATAATATGGGAACTGTCATTCAACCCCAGGCAGACATTCTGATAAACAAGAAGTACTGGAGTGGGCAGGCCTGCTCCTGTGGAGGTGGGCAAGATATCAGTAGACTTAGGCTTCCAGAGAATGGAGGTTGCCACTGTAAACTAAAAACAGTAATAAAGACTACTGAATAGTGACTTTAGTCCAGATAAATGCCTTTGGAGATGGACTCATTTAGACAAATGGTCGCAGAAGAGGTCTCTAAAAAATGTGGGTTTCGTTTTGTTTTCTTTTGTTTTGTTTTTAGCTGAAGATGCACTTTATCAGAAGGGTCCCACGAAGATCGGCAATGATCTTACCAGGTCTGACCACAGATGGAAGCCCAGCATGACTGAACAGGAAGAGGTACAAGATGGTCACAGAGAAGTGCATGGAGACCTACTAGCCTACTTTTGGTATGTGAAGAGTTCACATTCCATTTTAAGTGTGGCAGGAAGTTTTTATATGAACTTCAAGTAGAGTCGAGGCACAGCAACAGACGGAACATTCTAGCTTCTGTGTGCATGGTGGGTGTCAGGAGAGCGAGTGTAGACCCAGGGATGCTAGAGGACTATTGGAGTAATCGAGGTGGAAAAGATGTGGTCACTACAGTGGAGGAGGCTGGAGTGGTAGAAACTAGGATCTGTTTTGTCATCCAAGGCTTCCTGGAGAAATGATGGATAGCAATACACGGAGAATGGCTCCTGATTTTTGAGCTAGGCAGATAAGGGAGACACTGGATGATGTGAAGGCAGATGAGGGAGAGGGTGAGGTAAGCAACCAAGAAGTCAGCTTTGCAAGTGAGTTAAATATGCCTGCTGAATATGAATGAATGAATAAATGAATATGACACAGAAGGGCCTAGAGCCTGGAAGAGAAGTCAAAGTCAGAATTTTAGCATATACAAATTCTCCCCTCTTGAAGAAAGTTGAAGTTCAGAAGTGAGAAGGGGTTTGCTGAAGTTTGTACCGATTGCATGTAAGCCCTGAAGTCTTTCATCATGTAATCTCTTTGTCTCTCCATCCTCATCCACCACGCCTCGACCTGTATTGATTACCTTCCGATAACATTCACTTTCCACTTCTCAGAGATTCAGAGTCTGCCTCACGGTCAGTTTAGCCACCACCTAGTCTGTATCATGGTTTTCTATATTTTACATTTACAACTTCTCCTGAGAGCTGGTTCTGAATCCCTGAAGTAGAACATGTGTGTTAGTTGACTTTCTACTACTGTAACAAAATACCTGAGGTACTTATCTTTAGAAGAGACTTTTCTTTTGACTCACCACAGTTGCCCATTGTCTTGGGAACCTGTGACGAGACACCACTTTATGGTGGCAAAGAACACCTTTTCACTTCCTGTTGACCAGGAAGCAAAGAGGGAGAAAGGGACTAGGATTCTAATACCCACTTCAAGGACATGTCCTCAATGCCGTTAAGTGCCTCCAACCAGGCTCACTCATTTCATTAAAATTCCAACAGATCCACTGCCTAGTCACCATAACTCTAACACACGAATCTTTGGAGGACACTGATAGATTCAGAGCTCATGTGTTTCTGACGCCTGTGCTCACAGCTCTTTCCTGTGTCATGATCAAATTTGAAGATGTATCATTTATTGGTTTCTGCTTATCCACAAACCATAATAAAAGCTTCACCAGTGGTCTGTTGATATTGTATACCAGCCCAGTACCAGGATAATCAGGACATAAATGTTGATGCTGGTAATTGATTAATAATGGTAACTGGTGAATATATATTTGTATTAGTCAGGTTTCTCTAGAGCAGTGATTCTCAACTTTCCTAATGCTATGTCTTTTTAATACAGTTCCTCATATCGTGGTGGCACACAACCATAAAATTATTTTGTTGCCACTTCATAACTGTAGTTTTGCTACTGTTATGAATCATAATATAAATGTCTGATATGCAGAATATCTGATATAGGACCCCTTAAAGGGGTCTCAACCCACAAGTTGAGAACCAGTGCTCTAGAGGAACAGACCTGATAGAATGAATTAATTTATTAGAGTGGCTTACAGGTTGTGGTCCAGCTTGTCCAACAATGGCAATCTGCCAATGGAAGATCCCAGAATCTAGTAGTTGTTCAGTCCATGAGGCTGGATATCTCAGCTGGTCTTCAGTATATATCAGAATCCCAAAGAAGTAGGCTGTAATGCCAGTGAAGGAATGGACTTGCCAGTAAGAGTAGGGCACATGGGCAAAGAGAACAAACTCCCTTCTTCCATGTCTTTTATATAGTCTGCCATTAGAGGGTGTAGCCCAGGTTAAAGATAAATCTTTATCTTCATGCCTATAGAGGAATTTTAATCTGGAAACATGGCCACTCTTGCAAGGGATCACATCCAAAGACTTTCTAGGTCTATGTGATTCAGCTGGAATCTCTGGATTACAATACAATCTAGCTGAAATACAGACACAACCTTAGTACGCCCCATTATCGACAACAATGAAGGTAAAGTTAGTTTGTAGAAGCAGTCATGTTTGAAAGTGATGCCTAATTGAGGGGCAGACAAATTGAGGATTCAGAGAAAGATTTGACAGAATGAGTCAGAGATAGGATATGAATTTAACTCTCAGGAGAGCAAAAAGGAAAGGCAAGACTTATCAGGCAGGGATGAGGGGGGGAGAGAAAGAGAAAGGGAGAAGGAGAGGGAGAGGAGAAGCAGTTTTACTGGGACAGCTTTACAGAGAAAGCTTACAGGTAAAGATAGATTGAGACAGAATGAGAAAGAGCCAGAGGATTAGAATAGATTGTCAGAGTTAGTTTGAGGCCAAGCAGAGCAATGCAGTCAGAAGTTGAGAGAAGTCAGTTTGAAGCAGTCAGCTCAGAGAAGAGTTTGGGCCAGAAAAACTAAATTGAACCAGCCAGCCAGAGCTTAGAAAGAGCTAGAAAGGGTGAGCTTATTCAGCAGTAAGAAGGCAATTAAATCCAGCAAATAAAAGTTATTTGTACACACACCTCAAAAGATCTGGATTAAAGCTGGGTCTTCCCACTTCAAACTATTTAATTAAGAAAGAAAAAAGAAAAAAAAAATCAATTCTCTCATGTGTATCCTGTTACTTGGGTAAAGTTAATCCCAGATGTCATCAAAGTGACAACCAAGAATAGACATCATAGTACTGAATGAATTAATGTACTAAAAAAAAAGTAGTATGGAGAGATAGTCAGTGGTTAAGAGTACATACTCTTCTTATAGAGGCCTTAGATTTGTTTCCCAGCTTCATGTGAACCACCTATAACTCCAGCTCTAGGAAAACCATGGGCTTTCACGGGCACCTACATTCATGTGCACATACCCACATGAAGAAATGTACACATATGTACATATGTGTACATATGTACACATAACAAAATGTTATTTTAAAGTATACATAGATGGGGCTGGAGAGATGACTCGGTGGTTAAGAGTATTGACTGCTCTTCCAGAGGTCCTGAGTTCAATTCCTGACAACCTCATGGTGGTTCACAATCATCTGTAATGAGATCTAATTAAAGAGAGTGACAGTATACTCCCATACATAAAATAAATAAATTTTTTTAAAAAAGACATAGATGAACAGTTATATTACCTGGATTATTTTGGGAACAGTATTTATTAAATTAAAATAAAAAATATCTTCTCAATCTTTAGGGCATGTTAAGAAACTAAAGATAAAGGGATTTACCAATTTAAAGTAAAACATGTAAGTACATGACATTTTTAAATCCAGAAGGAGGAAATATCCAAAAACATCATATTGTTGAAAATCATAACCAAGCCCTCAATGCTTTCCTTAGAGTTCCAAATTGACCCACATACATTCCCATTCCCTCCCCTGTCACCTTTGCTCACTCACTTCAGGAAGTGGTAAGACTACTGGAAATGTCTCCAATATCAGCCCCTGAGAAAGACTCAAGCTGTTTTCAAAAACACCATAGAGGGCATCTAAAGCAGAGACGAGAAGGCTGAGCCCCCATTCTTTGCCTGTGGCTCCTTTTATTGGTGGCCAAGAGACATTGAACCCAATAAAGCCTCACAGGGAAGCAGGGGGTCATGGGAATGAAAGCGCCATTTGCACTTGAGTCACTTGATAGAAGCATGGCCACCCTGATGGGAGGACCTGTGGGAAGGAGGTGGCCTAGGACTGCATGCAGTGGGAACAGCCAAGTGTGCCAGCAGCCCAGCGGAGGCCACCTCTTCTGCCACCCCCACCCAGGCACGGGGCATGTGAGCCAGCCAGTGCTGGAGACTCCACTCTCTGCCCCCTCTGGGACTCTAGGCCCATCAGATGCTGAATATAAAGCAGGGGACAAGCCAAGTCAACCCACAGAGTCACGGGAAATAATAAATAGTTGTTTTTAAACCTCAAATTTGGGGAAGTAATTTGTTATGCCACAACGAACAAAGAACGATTGCTATGAGGAATGGAATGTTTCAATGAAACTAAAAGAAGAATCTGTGGCTTTGGGAACCAAATAGCTGGTGTGTGTGTGTTGGGGGGGAGGTTCTTCACAAGGCTGCCCCAACCGCTGGCAAGATGCTGAAATCATCTGTTGGAACCTGCGCCGTGTAGTTGTAGAAAGTCCATGTCGCCTCTACTTATAGGACTTACACAGAGTAGTTAGTTGTTAGTATGGCAGGGAAAGTCCCCAGAAAGAGTGCTGACAATGTCTTCTTTGTGCTGTGTAGCTTTCTGTGATACGCAAAATGGGAGATTTGCTAAAGAAGTAATGGTTCAGTTTTCAAGCAGAATTTAAAGGAAATAGAGAGATCCCAAAACAAAGGGTTTGAGGCAGTGGCTCAGTCAGTGCTCACCTCACCTCGTAAGCATGAAGACGTTAGTTCTAGGCCCCAGAACTCACTGAAAATGCTGGGCATGGTGACGTGGGCATGGTAGCCTGGGCCTGGTGACGTGGACATGGTGACTTGGGCATGGTGGACTGGGCCTGGTGCTGTGGACATGGTGATCTGGGCATGGTGGCCTGGGCATGGTGACTTGGGCTTGTGAGTTCAGTGCTGGGGAGGCAAAGATAGGAAGTTCCATAAAGTTCACTGGCCTGTCCGTCTAGCCGAGTCAGTGAGCTAGCTGAGACCAGTTTAGCTAGAGACTGAGGAAAACACCTGACCGCTGGTCTACACACACACACACACACACACACACACACACACACACACACACGGCTGGGGGAAAGCCCCCAAACAAACAAAATTGTAGGTTTCAAAAAAATTTTTTAAATTAAGTATTGTTCTTCTAGGAATGTCAAACCCAGGGACCTCCCCCAGTTAAAAATGGTTGTGGGGTAGAAGGACTAGTTAAAAAAGTCTTCAGGGGAAAAAAATCTAAAGTAGTTCCTCCTCCACACATAACCCATGGTACCAAACAACACAAAATGGAAAACTCTGATCTACTCATTAGAAACTAGGAAATAAACAATTTGAATATGAGAAGAAATGAGACAAAGAAATGCTCCATAGAAATCCACCAGACAACAGAACCAGGGCTGAGTTAGACAGGGCAACCCTGAGAAACTAGGAAGCCAAATAAACATCCAGCTTGGTTGTGCTAATTCCATCTTGAAGACACTGGCCTACATTCACAGCACTTTGAAGACTACCCAAGGCTCACCAGCAACTCTAGTGACCTGCACACTGCAGACAGGCAAGACATGTTGTCAAACAAACTAGTGTGTGAGCAGCTTAACAAGTTTCAGAAGAGTAACACGGAAGAGACTGTAACAGGGCCCCTGACCTTAGCACAACTGACTCCATAGTGGAAGTGCCATTCATGCTGTAAAACAGTGTGTAGACAGAACCACCTGCCAAAATGAAAACAAAGACGTAATCCATCAAAGTCTATAGTTCTGTGAAAGTCTCTAAATGTACTCACCTTGCCATTTGGCTTCTGTAGTTCTACTTCTGGGTAACCGTTCTTGTTAACTGAAGTATGTCAACCCAGGACACAGTTTTTGTGCTTAAAAGCTCGCCAGGGAAAGGCTGGGGCTACACTGAGATCCTGAACACCCAGTGTACTTACCCACCAGCTAACAAAGACCTTCTATTGGTTTACATTCATGTCTGAGCAGTATTCTCTAGTGGTTACCCAAAAATCCATGGGAAGAGAGCAGTTCTCACGGGCAGTCAGCTTCAAATCAGCTCATTAGATTGAAATGACTCAATGTCACTCAAATGTCCTGAGGAAGGAAAAGTAAACTCTCAAGATATTCAGAAAAAAAGTTCCCTTCACTGAAAAGAGAAAACAAGGAAATATGAACACATGGGCTTAACAAGTTTCTCTTAGTTTTGATATAAAAACCAGACAAAAAATATGACATAAAAGATTTGAATATTACTACCTGGATTTGTAATTTATAAATATAAACAGCTGTAAATAATTATATAAGTAGATACAAGCTGATTGCTCTTTATTTGTTTCTTGGTTGGCTGATTACTTATTTGTTTGTTGGTCAGTCAGTTGGTTGGTCAGTTGGTTGGTTATTTGTGGTTACCATTACATAACACCATTACTTTCTATGCTAACTCAAAAAATTAAAAGAAACAGAGGTTCATGGAGTAGTGAAAAATGTTGCTATCACTTTGAATCTTACAGACACTGACTACATAATGCGAAGATGTCAGGGATATTGCTTTTTAAGTTAAATTTTGCAGTTGTGACAAACCTTGCATAGTGGCGCATGCTTGTAACCCATTGTTGGGGAGGCTATAACAAGAGGATTATAAGTTCGAATTCAGTCTCCATTATACAGCAAGACCCTGCCTGGGAAATCATTTGTTGTTTTATTCTGAGTCAGGGTCCACTTTGTAGCCCTGGGTGGCCTGGAACTCTGTGTAGAGCAGGTTGACCTTCAGTTCACTGAGATCCACCTGCCTCTACATTCTGAGTGTGCACCACCAAGCCTGGTCCTTTTCTCTCTCCTATGTCTCTCTCTCTCTCTTTCTTTCTTTCTTTCAGTAAATTGGCAGGTAGAAGAGAAACCTACCAATAATACGCATAGAGTAATCAGAGCATCTCAAGAGTGAGGTATGTACCACAGTATGTGAATCTGTTCTACCCTCCTGGCAGAGAAAAGACAAACATCACCGTCAGGGACTTTTTTCCTTCTTGCATATGTAAACTATTTAAGGATAAAACAATATCAGTTTTATGCAAATTCTTCCTGAAGACAGAAAGGAAAAAAACAAACAGTTCTCAACTGTTTTATGGTATTGTTGTTTTTGGTTTGTTTGACCAACAGAAGTGAAACTAAATTCTAGCATGCACATTAAAATGCAGACCACACTCCCACAGACATACATACAAACACCTGAAAGAAGAATATTAGCAAATTGAATGCAAGAAAGAGAATGTATCAAGCAGGCACAAACTGGGCTTCTTCCGAGATTCAAAGTTGATTTAACATTTGAAAATCAAGAGATGTGATTTAGCACTCTAACAGAACAAAGGGTAAAAATCACAGAATCTTAACAGAGGGGAAAAAAAAAACACTTCAGGAAATTTAGCATCCATACAGCAAAAACTCTGAGGGACCTGGAAAGAGAACACATTCTTAATCTGGTAGAGTACTGACAGAAATCCCGCAGCACAATGCTCTTGAAATCTGGCACAAGGTAATGAGGCTTCTCTTACTTGTGCAGCCAAAGATGTATCAGAGGTCCTGGCCATCTGATAAGATCAATGCAATAAACTATTCAACAGGAATAAAGGCTGAATGGACTGGGAAGCATGAAATGAAGCTGTCACTATTTATAGGGGGCATGATCAGTGCACACACCCAAGAGAGCTCCACATTTTATAAATAATGAGTTAATCTAAGAAGATATCTAAATGAAAGATGAACAATGGTCATTCGTATTTTTATCTGCCAGGCATACAGCTCACAGATACATTTTAAAAGAAAATAGATCATTTACCATAGTCTCAAGCAAATACATTTTATAATTAAAGATTACATTCAATACAAGCGCTTCAACTGCTACAGGCTGGAGAGTGTAAACCGCCAACCAGTCAGAGTCAAGAAATCTTAAGCAAAATCACACATAGGTCAGTTTTCACGGACCAGATGATCAATATGATGAAGATGTCAGTCTTCAAATTGACCTATAGGTTTAATGTAAAGGTAATTAGAATCCCAGCAGCTATTTTGTTTTAAAACCCAACAAGACAATCTTAAATCTCTAGGTAAAACATGAAGAATCAACAATAGCTTCCTCTTCCCAATAAATTATACAGTTCAACTTATTGCTAGATATTTCCAGATATCTACCCGGGGCAATAAAACACAATGTTTCCACAGGTGTGAACAGAAGCCAAAGGAACATCTCTGAACAACCAAAAATGGATCTATATGTTTGTTTAGGGACAGTAAAAGACTTTATGATGTCACTCATGCCTGTTGACAGTAAAAGTAGCATAGCCAAATAGAGGGAGACACTGTGCTCTTAAATAGTTAGAACCCTGCCAGGAGAAGGTGTAAATTGGGAAGAACTCTTCTCTCCCTCCTGACGCCACAGACAGGAATTAACTTCAGATTGATGACCATCATACTGAAGTTTCTTTCTTCATCCTCTGATGCTAGGAAGGGCTCTTTTCTATGGTGTGTCGTCACCTGAGGGAACAAAATGCTAGTCTCTTCCTCCTCTTCTTTTACGTACTTATTTCCAGGAAGAAAGGATGTATTCTGTTTACAGTCTGAGGTGATATATTCCACCGTGGCAAAAAAGGCATGGGAGAAGGAGGCCAGCTGGCCATATTACATCAGCAATCAGGAGGCAGAATGTGAACAGGAAGTGAGGACAGACCATAAACCCCAAGGCCTACCCCTCCTGACCTTGTTTAAACCTATGCTCCAGAGGCCTCAGCACCTCTTACCAGTCCAAGAGAGGTTGAAGATTCAACATACAAGAACATGGGAAGAATTATTATATAGTCTGACATCGATTGATTATAAAATGAACAGGCTGTGATGAAAGAAGGAAATGAGGAAATGATGAAAGAAGGAAAGAAAGAAAGAGAGAGAGAAGGAAGAGAAGAAAGAAAGGAAGGAAGGAAGGAAGGAACTAAACAGGTTGTCATATGCCTGAAATCCCTAGACTTGGGAGATAAAGACAAGAAGAGAGTAGGTTCCAAGATACAGCTTCAGCTATATAGTGAGACTTGGTCTCGATGTGCCCTCTCTGCTAACAACAACCACAACAATAAATGGAATATACAGTAGTGAGGGCGAATGATCTGAAAATCTGTAAGCATTTGCATCAGTGTATCTCACAGAGAAGCCAGCCACTGCAACATAAAGTTTTAAGATAGACAGCATTATCGCATGATGTTGGAGGCCAGCATTATCCCATGATGTTGGAGGCCAGATGACTTGGGGAGACAAGAATCAAGGGGAACTCCACAGAGCAGCAGGCAGGGAGATGTGGGCCCAGCTGATACTTTGTACTGACCTAAGTGGTAAGGATGTGTGGACAAGGATTTTGTGGTAACCAGCACAGCTGTGTAGTGAGAATTCTGGAATTTTGGGTTCTTAAAAAAAAAACAGAAATATAAGAATGTGCTTTTGTGTTAATCCCAGGTATAAGGATGTGGGGCTGCTTCAGACTGACTACAATTTGCCTCATGCTTTTAGCAGAAGCATGTTTTTGCCAGTTGTAGATACCTTATGTGTTTGTGTGACATTTGGAATTCTGGGAACTTTTCAGAGAGTTCCTAAGTGTGAGGACCCAGAGAGGAGGGGTAAGTGATTGTTGGTCCATTTGGGGGCTGGGGGTTGCTTGTGGTTTGCTTGTAGCCATGGTCAAAGAAGAAACAAGCAAACCAAAAAAAAAAAAGGAATTAGTTTCAGGGGCTTTCCTAATTCCTCTCTCCCGTCTCTCCTTGTTTCTCTCCTATCTAGTGTTAGGGGTGAAACTGGGGAGATGAAAGGTGGGAAAAAGAACTCACCAAGTAGCAGCTACACAACTGCTCAAGTGTCGACTGTGTGATTTTATGTATTTCTACTTTAATGGAAATGCATATTATAAACCACTGTGCCTGGTTGGGTCAGCCAGACAGCATGCCCGTGGGCATGCAACTTGAGAGTGCACAACATTACACGCAACTCTCCTTGCAGAACCCAGTGAAGACTTTGAGTTTGATCATGGAGGAAACAGCGCTCAAACCTCAAGAGAGGAACCATCTACTAAAAATGGGAAAGGAAAATCACAGTCTTTAAGAACGGCGGTGTCTGAGATAGGCATGGTGGCTCACACATGTGCGGGAGAGAGACAGGGATTACAGAATGAGACTCTGAAAAAAAAAATAGGTAAAAAGCAAAACAAATCACAACCAAGAAAGAAAAAAAAAAACTCAGTGAAGAAAAACCAAAGAGGTACCCTGGAAACATAGCCCAAGACAGTTCTTTGTCCAGTGTGGTTCAGAGGTGCTAAGAGCCTGGCACCCCATATTCTAGAAAAAAGAAAAATCCAAACAAGCACGGAGATGGAGAGGTACAGAAAGAATCAGGGAGGGTAGACTAGAGCCTCAGGCTGCTGAAAGCCAGTCATCATAAACAATTTCAAGAATCTGGAGAGTGGTAGGAGGGGGGACCTGCTTTGACCTTTCAGTGGGATCCTAATCTTGGAGAGAACTTGATTTTTGGCCTCCAAGACTCGGGTACTACAGAGTAAGGAGATGCACTTCTTTAATCCCAACATTCAGGAGGCAGAGGCAGGAAGATCCCTGTGAATTTAAGGCCAGCGTGTTTCCCATAGTTCCAGCCCAGTCTGTCTCAACAAACAAACAAACACACAAACAAACAAATAAACAAACAAACCCAAAAAGCGAGCTACCTGTTCCACAGCCCATTTTGCTGGTTTCTGTCTCTGACCTTGACCCTTTCTGAGGGCCCATACGTGTAACTAACCATCTCCTTTATGTTGTTACCTGGATCACCAACAGGCATCTCACACATCTTGAAATTCACATCAAAACCCAAACAGTCTTGTGTTTCCCGACTTTCTCCACAGTCCCTGTCCCATCCCTGTGACATGTACTGCCGCCCATCGAAGGTCTTCACTGAGAAAGTTAGAAGGCATGCTTGATGAATGCCCATTCCTCGATACACCTAAATCCACCAACAAATCCTGGTAGTTTCACCTCCAAATAAACCCTGACTGTTACTGTACTCGTTCTTTGAACCAGGTGTTTTTCCCAGGTTGTTGGAGTCTTGTTCAAAGAACACTAGGCACCCGCTAATACTGAAGTAGCAAATGGTGTTTTCCAAAAGTGAAAGTACAAAGTGCATACACTGGTGGTTGGCAGTAGGCTCCCAGGGAGATTTGTGCTCTGGAGCCCTGGTAACTGCCTGGGGCTTCCTTCAGGAAGTGGGGGTGGGCTTGATAGCTAGGAGCAGGTTGCGGGTGATTTTCGGTTTTGACTGACAGATTTGAGTGATATATACCTTTATTTACTATGCATGTCTTTCCCCACGATGCATCTGATTTTAATCATATGCACATCTAACCATGCACATATAGCCTCACTATGGAACTTCCCAAAGAAGTTCCCTCATAGGGAACTTCTGCCCAGGCTTCTCAAACCAGTTCGGAATGGATGGACACACTGCCTCTGTTCCCAGGATGGGGAGGAGTGCTCGGTTGCTTTGTTTGGAGAGAGATGTATGTGTAGATTGAGGCAGGGAGGTGTCCCAGGTTGGTAAGTCACCCTTGCAAACAATCTGCCTCATCACGATCTCAGAGCCCTTGTGCAGATGTGCACACCTATGTTCTTTCTCAACCTTGGCCCTGGCAGTTGCCTCCTGAAAACACAGCCTTTTGTTTTCTTAAATCTTTTACTATTATATGTGTATTATGTGCCCAGGAGGATGTATGGATGCCATGGCATGAGTGCAGAGGTCAGAGGACAGCTTTGAAGCGTCCATTCTCCCCTTTCACCTTTATGTGAGTTCCAGGAATCAGAATCGAGTCATCAAGTTTGCGTGGCATGCACTTTGCTAGCTGAGCACTCTCTCTTAGGGTTGACAATTACGAATTGGGGTTGGGGATATAGCTCAGTGGTACAGTTTGCCCTGCAGACACAGGCCCTAGGTTCAATCCCCAGTCCCATCTCAAATAAGGAAAACAATCAATTAGTTTGTTTCATTTCCTGTTCAAAGGTTTTCAGTGACTTCCCATTGTACTTAAAAGGAGAGGTAATGTTTGTTGAGACACAGTGAACATTTGTCATTTTCTTGGTTACCCAAAATCCTAACTCAGCTTCTACAAGCTCCAACCTGCCTTTGGAGTTTTGATGGGTGATAGACTCTGCCTCCCACTCTAGCAGACTTCCCGTTCTCTCTTTCCTGAGCTTCCTCATCCCCAGAAAGTAGATATGTGACTTCAGCTCATCAGCTGTTACGCGCACCCACTGTGGAAGGTAGTGATATGTCTCATCTACACGGAGTGGCGGGTGTCCAGATATTTGGTTAAACATTTTCCTTGCTGTGCCTATGAAACCGTTTTTGAATGCGCTTAACACTTGAATAGACAGTATGAATAAAGCAGATTACCTCCCAATGTGGGTGGGTCTCAACCAGTTAGTTAAAGACCTGGAATAAAAACAAAAGTCTTAGAATGAAAGAACCCACTGTCTGCTTCCCTAACCTCAAACTGGGATGTCAGTTTTCTCCTGCCTTTAGACCTGGAGTTGTAATGTCTGGGCTACAACTATACTATCAGCGTTTCTAGGACTTGGGATGACCAGTTGAAGACCATGGGGATTCTTGGTCAATTCCTCACAGCCAATCTCTAGACATGTCCGTCTAAGGTATCTACCATTGATCCAAGCTTTGAAGTGGGAGTGAGGCTGCTGTCTGGTGCTCAGGGGTCAGTGCTCGCAGGAGTGGCAACAGGAGTACCAGCTATGGCTAAGGTTAGCTGTGGCTATGTGTTCTCTTTTCTGCATCTGTCCCTCACCGTCCCATGGCACAGAGAACCTGTGGATGAATTCCTTTGCTGATGGAATCCTCCTCCCCATCTCTGTCACTTCTAACACAAATCTACAAACATAGCTAACAAGACCTTACAGATTCCAGTCACTGTCACTTTTCCAACTCCACTGTCCTCCTCCATCCATCTGAGGTTGTGATGATCCATTCCTGGGGTCTTTCCTCCCTAAACCCACTTTGGATCTTTGGGACTACTATGGAGGTGCCCTGCCCAGGTATCTCTATAAACACTGCTTCTCTTTACTGAGGACCCTGCTCAAAGGGCAGGTCCATAGATGGACTTTGCTGACCCTGAGATTTAAAGCCAACTGCCTCCCCATACAGATGCCTTCATTCTTAAGTCCATTTTATGTTCCTTACAGCACTGACAATTCTATTGAAACATCCTGTTTACATCCCTGCTTGTTTATGGTTACACCCGTCCCTAGGAAGCTACCACAGGTCAGGACCAGGCCTGGATGATAATAAGTTCTCTACCTCCATACTGAGAAAAGGGGAACAACATCATTTGCAGAACAGAAGAACCAAGGCCCCTCTGGAAGATGCAGATCTAGAACTCTCTGAGGCCTTCTGTTGTGGCTCCTGGCTTCTTCTTCATGTCTAAAGATTGGTTCCTGAACATAAGGAGCTTGGAGCTTGGAGATGGAGGTGGATGAGACCCCCATCTCATTTGGGGATGAGACCCCCCCAGCTCTGCAACTTTGTTTTAACCATTGCTCCCTGGTGTTCATGTAGTTTACAAACTCCCATCAGAGCAAATTCCTTCAGTCCTTCTGGAACTTTCCTTTAGTTTCCTAACTGGATTCAAAGCGTTGTCCTTTCTCTTCTCCACTCTGTGACTCCTGCTCATTGCCCACAGTCATCAGAAGGCCACGTGGGACTCTTCCCTATACTGCAAACTCTGTGGTTAGCATCTCACCTCCATCAACTCTTAATCCTCACCTCGTAGGTGAGGGCAGGGCCAGGTAGCCCCATTTTCCAAGAGAAAAACTGAGGGGTTACACAACTTGTTCACCTTCACCTGTTTGATACGGTGGGGGCTGGATTTAGTTCTTTGGAGTCTATACCTAACATTCATCATCTGAACCATCTTTTTATTGAGTCACTTTCGTATCCTAGGTACCTTGAAATACCTTCATATGAAAGCCAATTGGATCCCTTTCTGTGTTCCCAAGGCATTGCTTGTACACCAGATCCCACCAAAACAAGTTGTATATTCATGATCCGTCTGTCCCGTGAGCCCATATGCTCCTTAAGGACACAGTCTATGTGTGCCTTATTTGTCATTGTGCCTGGCACCTAGCTGTGTGCCTCATGCAGAGCAGGTGTTCAGAGAGGCGTTGGATGGAAGACTGTGGGGAGTCAATGATGACTTCACACCATCTGCTTTGACTTCACAGACAATGTCTTGGCTCCTAGGGCCGTGGGTTTCACTTGACTAATGCAGACAGTGCCAGTGCCTAAGCAACCGTTAAGACAGACGGCAGAGAGTATAAGATTGCCTATTAGGATCCTGATTCATTCACCTCAAGTTTACATAGCTCAAGGTAAGATCAGGACAGGGGTGGGGGTGTTAGAAACATGTTGAAAAGCAAGGGAAAGGGGTGAGTGAATAGGAGGGCTGGCACTCTCAACTCTGCTTTCCCAGACTTCTGCAGTCCAGGGGGGATGCTTTCTGTTGCCACATATCCAAGTTATGGTGTAATAGCCACAACCCCTCATGCCCATCTTTTACATGTTTCTAAGAGGAGAGCTCTCATGGGGCAACAAGCAAGAAAGAGGTCACCACCCCTTCTCAGCAGATCCAGAAGCACATACACAATCTCCGAGCCTATAGATCTGCCAGGCTAGAAGTTTTCAAAACATTTTTTTCCTTGATTTAAGTAGCAGAACTCTTTTCTTTTTAACTAGTTACACAAACTAAGTACCAGGAAGTAATGGTTAAAATGAAACTGGAGAACTGGGGTGTCGTCCACATCTGTCCTCATGCCCACTAAGTTGATTGGAAACCATCGGTGTACCACAACTACCTCATTTGAAAGGTGAACCCAACACCACAGAGTTTCCTCCACACCCTGCACACAGACATGGGCTGCTTAGCTCAGCACACAGATGGAATGAGACACACCTAGAGGAGCTTTGCCTCCTAATGCCCCTCTGCTTCCTTTCCCATAAACATGTCTGCTAATCATGATGATTGACATGGTGCTGTTGACTCTTCTCCAGTGTGTATAATTTCAGGGCAGTCTCGGAGGTCCCCAGCCCAAACGCTAAGGTCATCATGGAAACCTTGAGTTATGTCCTATGCATTTGTGCAACACTTGACAGATCGAAAAAACTCTGTCACACATGGCAGTAGATTTGGTTGAGAGAATGATCCATGTAGCAGACAGAAGTTGCCAGAAGACACCAGCTCCCCCTTTCCTAGTTTTAAAGCTGAGGCTCATGGGAAGCACTAGAAATAGGCTTTTTCTAGAGAGGATACGGAGCCATGGGATGTGGAGACATAGTTGGGGAATATCTCTGAGACTCAGCTACTGGAACATAATCTTCACATTACCCTAGCCTACCAATTAAGATATTCTCGAAAACTAAATTAATTAAATAATCAGTCAGTTAATAAGTTGCAGCCAAGATAAATCCTCATTTTCTAGTTATTATAGAAGCAACAGAAATGCTAAGTTTCCCAAGGCTCTGCATAACTTTGCGGTGAGCTCCTTGGTGACCGAGGTGACCAGCACTGAGTGCCCACCCTCTCACCATGGACATCTCAGCAATTTCTCAGATTTCCCCGAAATGGCTTAGAAAATAAAGTCTCTTGTCAGCTGAATAAGATGGTGATGCCAAGACGGCCAAATTTGATCTAGAAAAAAAAGAAAGGATGTATTATGAATATGTCTTTATAGCCCCAAATAATGAGATCCTCACAGGCAAGTTTAGTAAAGCAATGAGAGAGTGTGTCGCATGTAACATCCCCCATGGTCCAGATAGTAGACCTTATGTGAAGGAGTTGAAGCAGGTGTTACAGTATCCATGGGAAAAGTGGATCTCAGAGTGGTTTTAGCACCTGTGAGTGCTAAGATCTAAGTTTGGGACTCATTCCTCCAATTTGTTCCTCCCAGAATTCAACTCAGAAAATGTTGGATATGGATGTGAAATAATAGCAAAATTTGTTACTTTGTGTGTGTGTGTGTGTGTGTGTGTGTGTACATACACACATATGTAGAAGCCAGGGGACAACCTTAAATGATGGCTTCCTTATGAGACATCTACTTTGGGTTTTTGTTTTTGTTTTGTTTTGAGACGAGGACAACCTGGATGCCATTCCTCAGGCATTATCTACTTTGGATTTTTTGAAACAAGATCCCTCACTGCCCTGGAGCTTGGCAAAGTAGGCTAGACTGGCTGGCCAGTCTAGCTGTGACTGCCTCCTCAGTGGCAGAATTACAAGCACATGCCAGTATATCCTCTCTTTTTTCAGATGGTAGGTCAAGCCCAGAGCATTTGTGCAGTAAAGGGTCTTGGGGGACAGTTCTAATCCGATTCTTCACGCCTTGGAGAGGAAAGGATTTATGGGAACTTGTGGGCATGCAGACTGAGTGACCCTTCCTGGTCATGCAGCCTTCTTCTTTGAGTTCAGCACTGCAGAGTCCTTGACTGGGAAGTGTTCCCTGGGCTCTCTGAGAGCTACTAGTGCCTTGACATGTGTTTGAGTTCGTGGACCAGGAGAACATACAGGATGCTCATATGGGAGGCCATCTTTTCCCTCCTGCTTCCGCCAGCACCAGTGGACCCTGGGGATGTGTGCTTCTGCACTGCAGTGCCCACCATAGTTTCAAGGGAACAAAGCAATAGTGACAGCAAAACCTCAGGAGAGCAGCTTCCTCCTCTCAAGCTGCACCTTTGAGGAGAGCTTTAGAAGTCAACAGGTCTGGTGGGAACTTCTTGACTTTCACTTCCTGGTTGTCCTTTGGGGATCTGTTTGGCGGTGTTTCTCTCTACAACTCTCAGATACCAGTCTAGAATCTATCTGTGACCGAAGAGTAGTCTAGATTGTCAACTTGACGACTGTGTTCAGAAATAACCTGGGAGATCACCTCTGTGAGAGTCCCGGGGCAGGGGATGGGGCGGGACGGGAGGGGCGGTGTTTCTAGGGCTGAGCTAGTGTTTAGCTGAGCAAGGAACATTCATTCTGACTTCAAGCAGACACTTCATGGACTCTGTGCCATGATGCCTGAGTCAAAATAATTCCCACTCATTCCTTAAGCTGCTTTTGTCTCAGTGATGAGAGAGGAAGCCCATACTGGACCACCCAGCTCTTTCGACTGGGCAAATAATTCCCTGCATCAAACCCTTCTCTGCCTGAAAGCATCAGTAAGGTCATTGGATTTTGCACGTGTACTTGGAATGATACATAGACTCACACAAAACAGTACAAACCTTAAACAACAACAAAAGAAAAAAGAAACAAGTGGAAAATAAGCACGAGATTAGACAAAATGCACATTATCAATTTCCTCCTTTTGGGGGGAGGAGGAGATGTGAGTTTGCCACTAAGCTCCCCAGGAGTGACTTTTACAGAGAGGAGAAGCAATTATTTGATTCCCAAAATCCAAAGCAAAAGCATTTCATTCATGGAAAAGTACCATTTGTTCCGGGACCAGAAAAAGATTCCCTTATGAATCTTGATGGCACCATTGGTGCTGAGTCAGTAGAAGTGATCTGGGTTGTTAACTTTTGTTCTTAATGAAAAACAAAAACAAAGTCCTGGATAAAGTGGGGGTTTACAAACAGCATCATGATACAGGCATACCTTAAAGCTTCTATTTAAATTGCTGCCATGAATATGCATTAATTCCCTCAGTCTCTCAGAGCAGAGTGAAGCTTTCTCTCTCTGATTGAGAGTCCTCTGATTTGAATTATAGTGCCATCTTTCCTATGTGAATTATATCCACAATACATCATCTGTGATTTGGAGCCTTGGTGTGTTTAAATTGGGACATGGTATCTGACAACTCATAAAGAATTCTGAGTGCATTTTTTCCCCTAGGATTTTTAAAAGATGGTCCTTTTCCAGTTATACTTGTTATGGCTACATCTACACAACACATCTACACCGGTTCTAGTCACATCTACACCTATGGTCCCTCATGTTCTCCTTTGTCTTAGAATTGCTTTGCTATGAAGAGACACCATGACTAAGGCAACTCTCATAAAGGAAAACATTTAATTGGGGCTGGCTTATAATTTCAGAGGTTTAGTCCGTTACCATGACGGGAAGCATGGCATCATCATGGATGCTGGAGGCACGAGAGTTCTACATCTTGATCTGCAGGCAGCAGAAAAGGACGGACTTCCACAGGCAGCCAGGAGGAGGCTCGCTTCCACAATGGGTGGAGCTTGAGCACTGGGCATCCTCAAAGCCCACCTACACAGTCACAGTTTTCCTCCAATGAGACCACTCCTATTTCAACAAGGCCACCCCTGCTCATAGTGCCACTTCCCACAGGTCAAACTACCACAACTTTCATGAAGTCTTTCCAAACATTCCCCTTGAATTTATTGAAAGAAGAAAGTCAGTCATATTTTTAAAACATTTTAATGCAAATATAGCACATTGTGCCAATAGCAACTTCAACTGGCATAGATATGTTGAGGACACAATGACTTTGGTAAGCATACAGCTTTGTTGGTGTGATCAAGTAGGCATGAAAACTAGAGAATAAGTGGACCAAGAACATTACCATGAGTTTAAACATGAGTCTTTAGGATCGGCAGAACTAGAAGACAATGATTAAATCAATGGCGGCTCCGGAAAGGAGATGTGTACTAAGGACTACACTAGCCATACTTAACATGATATCCCAGTGAATTCTACAGTCAGCTTCTGAGCAGGAAAACAACCTGGGCTCAAAGACTATTTAAGAATCCCCTCAAGTCATATTGGATATACACAGCATGGCAGAATGAAAACTCAAGTCCATGTACTAAACAGTGATCACTTAATTCCTTTCTTATGTTTTCCTTAGTCTAGGACGGAAGCTTACAATTTACCCCAGTACAATCCGTGAAGCAATTCTGCAATGATAGCATCACACAGCCTAATCACATATACAGCTTATTATGTTCATGAACAGAACTCAGATTTCAAAGGAGAAGTGAGCTAGAGGATGGTTACAACTGCACGTAAGCATTGTTTTTATCAAGAAGGCATTTGAAGGGCTCTAAATATCGGGAAGCCAGAGGTTACACGCCTGACAAGTAGCCTGGAGGGCAGCTATTTTCATTGTCCATCAAGAGTAGGCTAATGCTTTCCCAATCAGCCCAAACTGGAGCAAGGAAGGATTGATTGACATGGGGGAGGGGGCGCACTCACTGGACAGCAATCCAAAGGAAAAGTGATAGCCTATTGTTATAAGAAGGGTGACTACCTAATGCCACCCTGGCATGGTCTGCCTGTATTTTAACCACAGGCAGCTGAACTGTACAAGTATGGATGTGATTGGAAAATGACTCCTTTTCTTCCAGTTTCCTTTAGACACCCCAAAAGACTAGCGATTTTCTTTTAAAAATACATTCAATAAAAATCAACCTAGGCACACCAGTATCCCGACTTCTTTTTCAGGATACTTTTACTTATTAAAGTCGATTATATTTTCAGATTTAATTAACTTTTAATGAGCACACACACTTCTCCCAGCACAGCGCTAGGCTCTCTCATGTGGATTATCTTTATTTAATAAACTGACTAAAGTCAAATTTTACTAACGTCCCCTGATGTAGCTTTTAACCCAGATATATGCCGGCCTCTGTGTAGGGTAGAAGTGGAAAAAAAAAAAACCAAAAAAAACAGATCTCAGACTTTCCAGAGCCAATCAGAAAATTCCTTATCTGAAAATATTAGATTTTTCTTTGTGACCATAACATGGACAATTACAGTGATTTATGGTGATATGGAGTAATTTTTATGAGTCAGTGTAAGTTAAAAATGCATGCTGATAATTTTATTTCTTTAAGAAATGTACATGTAAAAGTAGAAAGGTATGGGAGAAACCATAGCAAAGTCATCATTGATTAGCTACAGAAGAGAAAGAATTAATCAAATATTTCAGACCTCTAAGTTTGCAGGTCCCATATCTATGGATTCATCCAACAAAGATGGAAAGAATTTTAAATTGTAAGATGGCTCAGGGCGTAAAGTGCTTGCAAAATAAGCATGAAGAACTGAATGTGGATTCCCAGATCCCCCCCCCGCCCCCCCGCCACACACACACACACACAAATACTACCTGCATGGCAGTATACAGGGAGAGATTACAGGGAGGAGGAGACAGAATCCAGAGATTGCTGGACAGGTAGTCTAGCCAATCAGTAAACCCCAGGTTCAGTGAGCAATCCTATCTCAAGGTGTAAAGCAAATAAAGAGGATACATGATGTCCACCTTTGGGCTCCATACACACACACAGGGATGTGTACTCCTGCACATATAACTTCATGTAAAAGTACATGTTTGTGAGAGTACACACGTACACATGCACACACACACACACACACACACACACACACACACACAGAGACACCACTGTTCCTGTAGGGAGCTTTTATAGACTTTTCTCCTTGTCACTCCCTAAACAATACAGCATATCAACCATTTGCATAGCATTTACATTGTATTAGGCATTATAAGCAATCTAGAAACGATTTAAAGCATATGGTAGGGTGTGCATGTGTTATATGCAAATAACCTATTTTAAATGAGGGGCCTGAACATCTTCAGATTTTCCTGCCTGCAGGGGGTCATGGGATTAACTCCCTGTAGACATGAAGAAACAAGTAGATATTTAATAAAAAATTTAAGAGGAATTTGGAGTTAAGAACCTTGGTGCTAGAGATGTCTGAAAAAACGGGAAGACACAGGTGACATCCTTCCACATCTTCCTGTCTGAGTCAGTTCAGCAGTCTGTGTTTAAGTAGCTAGGGAATATCCCCCGAACACCCCAAAGGCAGGAAGTCTGTCAGTCACAGCCATCACAAGGTGGGAGGATGGGTGGTTAAACTGATGAATGTCAGGGGACTGCAGAATTTCCCCGAAGGTTACCTACAAAAGACTAGAGTTTGGGGGTCACTGTGGGAAGGGACAGGAGCCTAGGATTCATCAGCCACAGAAATATCCTAAAACTCCCATTTTCTAAGTCTACCAAGATAAACTTAGAGGTCTGGTAAAATTTGTTTAACCTTAGCTTCCTCCACTTTGTAACACACATAATTCCTATCTCTAGTGCTATTGTGAGGATTAAGACCAAAATGTGCTTTAAGTACTTATAAATGATCCCTTTAAGAAAGGAGTCTGAAGAAATGCCTTCAAGGTAAGTAGTGGCAAGAAGAGGGAAGACGGTAGGCTTGGCAGTCACTGGCTATCCCATTCTCTGGCATGCATTCAGAGACCCAAGCATTTTTTATGCTAATTTTTCTTTGTTCATGAGAATGTCATACATGTACACAACAGAACATGACCATAGCCACTCCTCTACCCACCCCCAAGTGCCCCCAATATGGCTCCCTCCCAACTTCATGTTCTGTGTTTGTTTGATAACATACTAAATCCAATTAGTGCTGTTCATACGTGTATGAGTGTCTGGCCATCCACGGGAGCAGGAGAAATTCAAAGAGTGATCTCTCACCAGAAGCTATCAACTGCCAACAAGACTTGGGGGCTAGAGAGCCGCCCTTCCTCCATCTATGCTAGAACTTTGGCTGGGTCGAATTTGTTTCTAGGCTCTTAGTTAGGCTTGGGAACTTTAGGGTCCTAGTAACTAGAGGGCCACAAAAGTCACCAAGTCTTGTGTCTTGTGAATTTGAACAATGAAATGCACGTTCCCCTAACCTGGGCAAAGCAAGAGAACTGGCAAGCTGACTCAGTTTTCACCCAGGCCAAGGTCCAGGGCTTTGAGTCTGCCTACCCCAGCATCTATACCATCAACAGAGCACATGAAAGGGCTCATCCTGCAGATCCAAAACTGCAGGGTCTCCTTGACACAGGGCAACAGTAGGATCTGAGAGGAGTTCTGGTGAGGATCCAGTATTGATGGAGCAGAATGAGCCAGGGGCCTCAAACCAAGGCAATCACTCGCTACAATGAATGATTGCAAGTAAAGCTATTTGGGCATATATTGTGTGACCCACTGAGATACACCACCACTTCCACAGTGAGATTCTTGTTGTCACTTTGGGTCTTTTTAAGTTATTTTATTTTTTTCTTTGGCGGGGAGAGCTTTCGAGGGTGGAAGGCAAATTATGAAGGGGTAAGTTGAGTAGGGTTGGAGTACATGATATGAAATTTATAGAGAATCAATCATTTTTTTTTAAAAAAGTGGGTCTTCTCACTTTAAATGATTTAATTAAGAAAAAAAAAATCCTTCAAAGGTGTACCCAGTTGCATGGATTTTAGCTAAATCCAGATGTCGTCAAGTCGACAACCAAGAAGAGGCACCACACTCTTCATATTTGAGTTTCCTCATGTATGAAATAATAACTATTGGTCATTGAAGAGACTGGATCAATTGATGTGTTTAATTAGAATGCCCCATTCCCAATTCCGGACAGACATAACCAATCAAATACAGCATTCCTTCCCCAGAACCTGTTAAAAATCTATACTTTTCTAGTTGTTTGTTTGTTTGCTTTTGAGACAGGATTTCTCTTTGTGGCCCTGGCTGTCCTGGAACTTGCTCTTTAGACCAGGCTGGCCTTGAACTCACAAGAAATCTGCCTGAGTCTGTCTCCCAAGTGCCAGGATTAAAGGCATACACCACCACCATGCCCGCCAGACACCTGTACTCTTAACAAAGCTACTTTAGGTAGTTGTTAATTGATTAGCTCACCAAATGGAAACTACTGAGTCCAGTAGAATATCTAGCTGAAGGAACAGAGAAAGTCGTTTCCTTCACACCAGATTTCTACAACCAACAGGCTGTAGGGATGACACACAGCTTGATTAGAAGCAAACAATGCCTTAACTGCCTTAACGGGGAAGTCTGGCTCTCAGACCAGGCATCCTGTTGTGTAGACACAGGATTTTCATCTGCCCTAGTATGCCTATTCATACAGAAACGAGCAGCCATGAGGACAGTCCTTGCTGTCCTCATTCTTCATCCGCTACAGAACAACAGCAACTGCTAAGCCACAGAACACAAAGAAAAAGGTCATTCTCTCATAAAACACACCACAGTCCCACTGAAGCGCTCAGAAAAAGCACGCACACTTCAAAGCCAGCCATGGAGGGAGACACGCAGATGAGCCACCACTCAAGAACACTCATCTCGCCCAAGGAGTATCTCCGCTGAGAACCCAGCCCTTGTGAGGTCAAACCCTTCACAGAAAAAACCCACATCATAAAAGCTGCATTCAACCAACAAGGGTGTAATCAACAGTGGGGGAGACACGTGGGGGGCGGGCAGCTTGGGGAGGCGGAACAACAGGGATGGGTGGTGCTCTGGGCGTGGGGGGAAGGGATGCTTTCACATCAAGTAGGGAAGCTGAGATGCCTCTGTCCTCTGTCGCTTCCACAACCCTCTGTGAGTCCATCGAGTTTATTCTCTTATGAGGCTCCAAAGGACAAGGCAGCTCTTTGAAACACAGAGGAAGAGAGGTTCCTGTAGGGCATGGGACATTCACGGGACATATGAGGGAGTGAAAATGTAGAAATCCCGAGACTTTCTTATCCTGGGACCGCCCTCATGTGAACATTCCAGTTCAACCGCGTTCCCACCGTCATCTTAGATGAGTCAGCAGGAGACAGCAGAGCAACCATTCTGACTTCTTTACCTTGTTTAATCTTTTTTAAGGTGAAATGAAATGGTACTGTGGTCACTCACAGCTCAGAAAAAGACAATAGAGGGCCTGCTTATGTGTTGGCCGGATGGATGCTGCCAATTGCCTTAGGATGAACTAAGAGAGTTGCTCAGTGCTATAGTGCTTGCCTAGCATGCAGAGGGGCCTGGGTAAGCATGGCAAATAAATGATGATGATAATTATCAAGTAAATGAATAAATAGTTTGGATTTAAGAGTAGACCACTAGAGAGTTCTTTCCAACCACATTACCATAGCTGTCGGGGTTAGGACAAGACAGCAAAGCCATCGGAAACAGAATCTTTGTGCCTTTGAGATAAAGCAATACTTCTCTTCCAGGATTGCTTGAGTGGGCAGAAGAAGAGCAAAACGTAATACACATGACAGTGTGTTGTAGGCACTATGTAAATGTCGTCACTGCAGATCATTACACGAACGAGGCAACCTGTCCATTGTCACGGTTATTTGAACAATCAATAGATCTAGAAAGATCCCAAAGACAATCTGTGATAGAATCTGTGCAACGAGAGGTTCATTTCAACAGGTCAGAACAACTGACAATTACCTGATTAAAATCACAATACCTGGAAAGCAGTCTGGCAGTTCCTCAGAAAACTGGGCATGACACTCCCGGAGGATCCGGCTATACCACTCCTGGGCATATACCCAGAGGCTTTACCTGCATGCAATAAGGACACATGCTCCACTATGTTCATAGCAGCCTTATTTATAATAGCCAGAAGCTGGAAAGAACCCAGATGTCCCTCAACGGAGGAATGGATTCAGAAGATGTGGTATATCTACACAATGGAATACTACTCTGCAATTAAAAACAATGAATTCACGAAATTCCTAGGCAAATGGTCAGATCTTGAAAATATCATCCTTAGTGAGGTAACCCAATCACAAAAGAACACACATGGTATGCAGTCACTGATAAGGGGATATTGACCCAGAATCTCGGAATACCCTAGACACAATCCGCATATCAATAGATTTCTAAGAAGATGGAAGGAGAGACCCCTGGTCCTGGAAAGACTGGATGTAGGGGAACGCCAGGACAGAGAAATGAGAGGGGGTTGAATGGAGAAAAGAGGGAGGGAAGGGGGCTTATGGGACTTTCGGGGAGGGAGGAAACGGGAAAGGGGAAATCATTTGGAATGTAAATTAAAAAAAAATAAAATAAAATAAATAATTTAAAAAAAATCACAGTACCTTCTAACTGGGTCATGCAAAGTTTCAGAACGACAGCCATTTAAAACCTGATCGCAGGAATTAAATGCACAATAAAGCCATCAAATATACGCTTTCCGTTGGCTTCTTAGTTACGTCTCAATGAAAGAACTAAACGTATTTTCCAAAGGCCAGGGGCTAAAAGAGGATTCAGGAAATAAGAATAGGAAGTATGTGCCACGCAGCATAGAATGACAAGAAGAAAGTAAATGTGAAGAACAGAGCTGGAGCTCAGAGGCACACAGGATGAGAATATCTTAGATGCCGCAAAGTCCCAGAAGAAGAAAGGCAGGACGGGGCACAGACAAATTAAAAAGAACTGATAATTTTTCCAGCACTGATTAAAAGCGTGCAAGCAAAGTACAGATAGATTCATGAAATCCATTATATAAAAAAAGGAAGCCAAGTTTGCATACATCATAATAAAGTATTAAAACCCAAAGACAAAGAGAAATATAAAAATAAATATCCTCAGAACAGACTGAGCTGACTTCTAAGCTTCTCTATGCATGTGTGTGTGTGTGTGTGTGTGTGTGTGTGTGTGTGTGTAGGAGGGATAGTTGTACACTCTTGTGCACATATGCACAGGTGCACATCATGTGCACACGCATGAGTGTAGAGGCCCAAGGTTGATGTCAGTGTCTTTCTGTCAGTGTCCACCTTGTTTTCTAATACAGTGTCTATCAGTCAACCTGAAACTCACCAGTTCAGCCATATTGGATAGCCATTAAATTGGAGAGATCCTCCTGTCTCTGCCTCTCTAGTGCTGAAATTACAGGTACATAATGGCTCTCGCCTGACTCTTATACCGGTGCTGGGGATTGAACTCTGGTCTTCATGCTTATTTGTAAACACTTCTAACTTCAGAGTGATCTCCTGACCTTATGAGCTGACTTCTCTAATGATGAAAACTAGAAGTAGGTGAAAGCAAACATGCTCTAATGTAGGTCCTCACCCTTCAATTCAGTACCAATGTGAGAGTATCAAGACTGCAGGTGAAGTAATTTAGATTAAGGAGCTTTGCCACCTGCAAGCCTTCGCTAAATAAAAATTAAAAAGATAAAAACAAAATTACTCCTCTGTATTTTCCATAATGGAAACTGTTTCTCCTATGTGCGAAATCTTGAATGTTCAATGGTTAACTGAATACCATACCCAAATCAAAATATTGAAACTCACCCAGACAAGGGCTACCTGATTTAACATACCAACCAAAGGATGCCAAGTTAAATGTGAATCTTAGATAAGCAATAAACAACTGAGGAAAATGATCTCAGATGACACTGGAATAGTAGAATAGTGAGCTTATTAAAAGGGAGGGTTTGGGGACCCATGGACAGACAGAGAAAGAGAGAGAGAGAGAGAGAGAGAGAGAGAGAGAGAGAGAGAGAGAGAGAGAGAGAGAGAGAGAGAGAGAGAGAGAGAAAGCCAAGAATCACCAGAATCTACCAGAAGACAGGAGAGAGTAGAACAGGCCTTCTCAGCTCTTGCCACACCGGGTCCTGAGCGTCCCAGCCTCCAGAATGCCACAGGACTTTCCTCTCTACCCTTACCATCCCTGTAAGGCCTTCCTTCCCTCTCTGTGGAGCATTTGATCAGGCCTCTGTAAGGGGTTCTCATCATTCCCTCATCCCTGCCTAGGGTGCAATGAGAACCCCCTCCTTAGGTCCTGTTCTAGCCAGTTTTGTCTTGATTTTTTCCTGGGACCATTTCCTCCCAGATAGCTCTCCTTCATTCCCAACTGATGGCTTATTTAATTATTTATTTGAGAACTATTAATTAACCACTTGTGGAGCATTGTACCACAGCCCTGGGCAGCTGTAAGTGAACTGCTATCTCAAGAACATAGAAACTTGTTGACCCTTTTGGGGTGTCCAGGGAGGCCAATCTCTCTCAGGCCAAAGCATGGGATACCTGGATAAGGCTGGAATTCCCAAGGCACCTTGGCTGGACCAAAGAAGGGCTGTGATGGATGTCTTCCCAGGACACGTAAGTGGGAGATGTCAGCATGGGAAAATCTTAAGTATTTGCCATGACTAAAGTGAAGATTCAGATCTAGATGTAGGTTATAGTTCCACAGACTGCAGAGGGAGAAGTCTTAAAGAACTCACAACCTTTTGTGCTGGGATTTATTTATTTTATTTTGTCAACTTGACACAAGCTAGAGAGTCATCTGAGAAGAGGGAACCTCAACGGAGAAAATGTCCCCATTAGATTTGTCTGTAGGAAAGTCTGTGGAATGTGTTTTTGGCTAATGATTGACAAGAAAGGCCTCAATCTCTTGCTGGCAGCACCACTTCTGGGCAGGTGAGCCCGGGGGGGGGGGGACCGTGGAATATAAGAAAGCAAACTGAGCAAGCCAGGAGGAGCAAGACCCTACGCAGCATCCCTCCACGGTCTAGGATGCCGTTCCTGCCTCTAGGTTCCTGACTAGACCTCCTTTCATGATGGAGCTGAAATAAACTTTCCTCCCTGGGTCACATTTTGGTCATAGTATTTTACCACAGCCATAGAAAACCACTTGAGAACCATCTCCCAAGGACCGAATGCTTTGATACTAGGCAAGTCCATACCAGGGAGCATGCGGGTACTCTGTTAATTGACTTTAAGACTAGATAAAATGGGGAGAGACAGGTAAGAGGCAGAATAACTATAGCTGAAGGCAGAAGTGGTGGAAGGAGTCCCCAGAAGTGTGGAATGTGGGAATTGAGAGGCAGCTTCCGACTGGGATGGTTTTTGTTGGTCTTGAATGATGGGGGCTTAGGAGACAGGAGATGCGAGGGGTGAGACTGGCAGCAGAAAAGGAGTGGGGGTATATTATGGGCTAGTGAACATGGAAGTGAAGCCTGATTGGCTGCCTAAAAGGTTGCAATTTTCATAAGAGCATCGAAATCCCAACTGCAAAGTCACCTCATGCCAGGACAGTGGTCCTCAACCTGTGTATCACAACCTCTCTGGGGGGGTCAAATGACCCTTTCACAGGGGTTACCCTAAGACCATCCAAAACACAGATATTTACATTACAATTCATAGCAGTTGCAAAACTACAGTTATAAAGTAGCAACAAACATAACTTTATAGTTGGGGTTCACCACCATGTGAGGAACTGTATTAAATCAGCGTTGCAACATTAGGAAGGTTGAGAGCCACTGATTTAGGAGGAAGGTACTATTTGGAAGTGATTAATGAATCTCTATGACTTGAGTTATCCTTCTTCGGCTTACTAAGCCTAATTTAGCACGCTGAATGTTGCCATTTCTGAGCTCTACGTATGTTTAGGCACACAAGGGAGGTGGTTTTAAAGATTTCCTATTAGTGCGTCATGGTACTTGTACTACTAAGAAATCTACATTTCAAGAGCCAATCAGCTCAACTTCACACAGCAGTAGATGGGAAAGACAGGGCTAACATCAAGATTTGAACTCAATTGGAGCTTGAATGAGGGGCTCTGGGGCAGTGGGGGAAATCATGATGGGCTAATAACATGAGCCCCACAACTGCTTCCAACTCAAGATTTCAAACACAAAAGGGTTAACTAAATGACAGTGAGAAGCATTCTGAAAGAAAAGGCCTCTTTGTTCTGTGGTCATTTAACATTCATTCCTGTTTGTAACAAGGCAGTAGCCATTGCCTGACTGAAATGTGGCTCTGTCTTCCCTATTACTGCCTGCCGTTTTGAGACTTTCCTAGCCACAAAAATCCCCTCCTGATTTAAAAGAACTTGTCTTCAACAAAGCTCACCTCCCAACCTCTTCCTTCCCCTTAGAGGTGTACACGTCTATACAGGGAGTCAAGACTGCTGGTGTTTGGGCTTCTAACCCATTCGTGTGTGTGTGTGTGTGTGTGTAGGTTTATGTGTGCCGAGGGTGCTGGAACATGCAAGTGGAGGTCAGAGGACAACCTCAGGTTACACACTCTTTAGGCACTGTCCGCTTTTTTCGCCAGGCAGCTTCTCTCATCAGCTAGGCCTTGACTACACGAGTCTAGACTGACTGGCCAGGAAGCCCCATAACTCCTCCTCCACCTCCTCAGCACTGGGATTACTGGTATGTATCAGATTTATAAGGGTGTGTTACTACACTACTGTTTTTTCCTTCCTTCCTTCCTTCCAGGTTACATGGTATGTATATATATATATATATGGAGGTTTTCTCAGACAGTCCCAGTGGCCTGGTTGGTACCCTCTGGTGCCATTGGGTGATCGAGCCACAGGAGAACCCTCTCCTTATATACCACAGGCCTCCAAGTGAGAGTACTGCACTGTTCCAGAAGCTAGTAAGACTATGTCACCAGAAGCCTGATGGTGGGGCCAGAGCGTCTACTCACCCCATATTGTCAGTTCACTTCAACCCTACACATCAGCAAGAACACAAACTGCTTTCTCCAGCTCCTGGGTCTAGCCTTGTTCATCACGGCTGAAGCTAATTTTTAGTCAATCTGATTTTAAGAGAAAACGTGCTGTGTGCACTAGTTTGGACCACATGAGACTGCTGTTATTTACTGTTATTTTCCCAACAAATAGTCACTTCCCATGGATCGACCTAATGTTAATCAGAGCTCTGTGGAAAACCCTCAAAATGTTTTCTACTTTTCTCAACTTAAATAGAGACCCCAGGTTGTGAGGATAAAAAAAAAAAAAAAAAACAAAAAACAAAAAACCCACCCGAAATAGCACACACTAAAATTACTAACAAATGTCTATTGAATTTTCAAGGATATAAATCCTAATGTGACAACGAGAATCCTGCATGTATTTTACTCAAATTGTGCACAAAACATTCTGATTGAGTGAATGAATGTACCTTAAAAAAAGAAAAACAGAAAAATTTATTTGATTTATATATTTACATTTTTATTAGAATTCTTTAGAACTGTCAACAGTTGGACAACATATCAGAAAAAACCCACATGAAACATGACATGTTTAAACTTGCACAGCTTATTATTTACACACAAAGTTACTGTATATATAAAAAATATTTTCAGGGACTCATGGGGCTCAGGAATATTCAAAAGACATTATTGCTACATTTCAATATTTACAAAAAAAAAAGCCACATAACAATTCCAAACATCGAGCAACTGAAAGAAACATCTGACATCTGATGTAAAAAAAAATTATAAAAATATAAACTTTCAAGAATATCCAAGACAAAATTCTCAATGGTGTGCCCCTGAAGTACCTGACATCCATCATTAACAGCTACTCTCCTTACTCTAATTGAAGTCAATAGGAATACAAAGAAATGTTTCAGACAGAGCACGGTAAAGAGTGACAGTCTCGTACATGACAACACCACCTCCAAACCAGCTAACTTTGGAAAGGTGCAAGAGTATAGCACTCCAGTGCAAACAATCACTTCCAGGTTAAAGGCCACGCATCTCTAAGTGTGGCCTAAAGGATAAAGGGTGGGAGGGGGTGGGAAAAACCGTGAAGGCAACATACCTGAATCCTGTAGGACAACATATGGCCATGTACACACTGACCCCTTATGCCGGACAGTGGTCACGGGTAACGTGGGGGAGGGCCCCAGTCTACAGGATACACTTTATGTTTTCCTGGAATGGCAGCATTACATAAGTTCTAAGGAATGGGTACAGTATGTTGAGTAG
Organism: Tokudaia tokunoshimensis; assembly: GCA_036184795.1. Taxonomy (NCBI): domain Eukaryota; kingdom Metazoa; phylum Chordata; class Mammalia; order Rodentia; family Muridae; genus Tokudaia; species Tokudaia tokunoshimensis. The sequence continues at coordinate 31,237,801 of BTHU01000014.1, forward strand.
AGATAAGAGTGTTGTTAAGTGCAGGAGGAGTCCAAATAAAGAGGTCCTCCGGCACTGCACTCCGCTAAGCCTCGGTGGTGGCTTTGAGTAAACTCTTCTAGACAGCGAGCGGCATGCAGGGAAACCGGAGAGAGACAGGAGCAGTGATGGAAGCTGTTACGTTTGGGGTCCTGGAGGAGGACCCTTAGGGATGCAGGGTGAGAAGTTTCCTGACACAACTCACCCACACGCATGCATACACACACACACACACACACACTCTCTCTCTCTCTCTTATATAGATACTGGCCCGATGTCGGGGACATGCCTATTAAAAGGCTGAGTCTAACTTTCACCTCCTGCTATGTGAAAACCCAAACCAGGACCGCACCGTTGTCTCTATTCTGTGGGAATCATGGTAAGATGGTAACCTTTACAAACAGCCTCAGTTCTCCTGCCTGAAGCCACTCTGATATGGAAGGCTTGTTCCAGAGCATCTACAGGGCAAGTACATTGACTAAGATTGTGCTTAGCAGTTACATTTTTTTCTTAAAAAAACAAAACCATTAACTGTTCCCTTCAAATTTGTATGGCTCTTAATCTATCCTTACTCAGCGCAGACCTAATGCCAGGGAAGTAACACAGAAACTAAAGCTTGTGGGGGAATCCTTCCTCCAAAGTATGAACGCGGACACCTTATAGATGAGTATATACAAACGCTGGCTAGGGAGGAGGCCTTGTCTCCAATCCTACTCCCTGACAGCAAACTATTTAAAAACCAGGTCAGTTGTACAAAAGCCCGTGTGCACGCGCAGCAGCCCAGAGCAGAGCGTCTTTGTTCACACCTCCAGGGCTGGTGTTCCTTCACAGCCTCGGTCGTCTTCTCAGCGTGACCAGACTTCTGACACCCAGATGTGCACACGTGCCCTCTGTTCTAATAATGGTCTGCTTTCCACACAAAGGGCTTGGGTTTCCCTTTCTAGTCTTGCTACATACATCTCCCATCATTATGGAAGGCTCTCAGGGCCAAATGGGACTACTTCTATTCTTCAAATTGACTACTGGCCATACTTTTCAAACACTCAGAGGTGCACTGGGAGGAACTCTGGGCATCCCGTTTCGCCCCGTCCTTCCTCCTCCAAAGCAGGAGTCCTGTTTACAGTAGGAGCTACTTTGCTATTGGGAAAGTATATACATACAGTTTGGACCTTTGCAGTGGGACGGTGACTGATGGCAAAAAGGACAGATCATCGGCCACTAAAGTGTGCTCATAAAGGCAGAATCACAGTGGGGTTGGGGTGGGATGGGGAGCCCGCTACCCTGGAGTAGGATGCAAGTCAAAGGAAAACAAAATAACCATCACAGAAGCCAGAAGAAGGGCGCTGGAGACAGCAGCAAAGCCTGTTGGACTTGGTTTCTGCTCAGGCATCTTCGTGTACGAGCAGAGGCTGCGTGGAGGAGGCGCTGCTGCCGACCGAGTTGACCCTCACAGAATGGTCCACCACCACAGGGTTCTCTGGGTTGGGGTTGCAGTTTGCTAAGTTGGAGTAAATCTGTGGAGAAAGACCCCACAGTCAAATACAGCGGCATTGTGACAAACCCAGCAAACAGAATCCTCAAGACAAGGAACGGTGGCCAAAACCAAGATCGGGCTTATACTTCCGTTTCCCCCATGAAAATCATTTCACAAAATAAGCGTCACAAGGTTTGCAGTGTTTCTCTTCTGATGGGATGCATCTGAAAGCAAGTACTAGCTAGCCTGTGAAGAAGGCTTGCGGATCCCTAGAGCCAACTGTACCCCAATGGCTGGTGTAATTTGCAGTGTCACCCATGACTCCTCCAGAGGTCATTTGTCAGGAATCAAAGCACTTGGGTGGAAAATGATGTTTCATTTGAAATGTGCCTTGATGCCCTGCAGAGCAAGCATTAACTCGAAAGGATCAGCGGCGCGCTATTAGAAAAGAAGAGTTCCCAGCAGATGGCTCAGAGGAGGGGGAAAGCGGCTTAAATGGAGTCTGGCCCCGGTAAAGATGGCCAATTCCTCCTTAGAAGCACAAGAGGAAATAATGGATTTAGTTCATCCCACACTCCCCACATCACTGGGAGGGATGTCCTAACTTCAAACAACCAACCCTTCTACACAGCTGTGGGCATCGCAGCCACTGTGGCGGCTGGCTGGTTCTGGCTGTTTAAAGCTCACTTGACTGTGGTGACAAAGCTATGAAAGCCATGCCTTTCAGCCTAGCTCAACCCACCCAGGGTGAATGGCCCTGCCATGTGAGGAGGAGACCAGACAGTCCCATGATCAACACTTCAGGACTGGGAGGAAGCACAGCCTTGTGACAACAGTTAATTCCACAGATCTTAACACAAGCCCCTCCCCCACCCCTCCCCCCTCTCCCATCTCTCTGGATTAGAACAGAGGTGGGGGCGGGGGGGGAGCATGTGCAGAAAGAATGGGCTTCCACTGTTTTACTTCCACCTTCGGAAGGAAGCCCAGCCTATAATTCAAGCCAGGGAGGTGGGAGAGATTGGTCCTTGTCCTTTGAAGCCTGAGGCCTATGACCCTAGAATAAGGAGGAAGGATTCCAGGTCTGGCCTGTCACTCACATGCTTGGTGCTGTCTGAGATCTGCTTCTCAATGAGCTGAACAACCTGCTTGAACGTTGGCCTTTTCAGGGGATCAGCATCCCAGCAAGTCTTCATGACTTCATACCTGCAAAAGGGGGAGGGGGTGCTGTCTGCCACTCCTGGTTCCCTAAACCTCCTTTTGGCTGCCCAGCACACAACAACTTCAATAACAAATCTGGGGCTCTGGGCCAGGGTGTGCCGAAGTAACATATAGAGAATAAAACCCCATGTGTGTGAGATACTGTCAAAAGCTTCTGTGCTATCAGTGACAAGAGATTATGAAAAGAACCACAGCCATGACATTTGAGTGGAGTGGCCGAAGGAACCAAGTGACATTTCAAATCGCGCTAGCAAAGGCTGTCAACATTTTCGTCTTTCAAAAGGACATTATCAGAAGAAAAGGCCTGTGGCCCTTACATTTCAGCAGGCGCGTGCTCTGGGCTGAGCATCCGGAAGCCTTCCTTGATCATCTTGTAAAACTTGGAATCGACCTGCATCCCTGGGTAGGGGCTGCTTCCTGGGGTACAGAGAGGTGGCAAATCAATGTCAACCGGAGTGGGCAGGATACCATGGAAACCTCCAGAAGCATTTGGACAATGAGGGCATCTTGGATAAGGAACATTTTACCTAAAGAGAATAGCTCCCAGAGGAAAATCCCATAGGACCAGACATCACTTTCAAATGTGTACACGCAGTTGAAAATGCTTTCCGGTGCCATCCACTTCACGGGCAGTCGTGCCTAGAAGGAAACACGGCAAATTCAACCAGTTGATGAAGACTCTTAATAAAGAAGACGTCCAGCAGTCCTGCAGGATATGGCTGGAGGGCAGGGGTAAGTCCCACTTAACAAGACCTTGAACCTCCGTGACCTCCAGCCACTCCCCTACTTGCAATTCACCATTCTAACATCTGCCTTTCAAATAGGGGCATTGAGTTCATATAGAACTGTAAACTAAGAACAGAGAAGTCCACAGGTTCTAACCTTCGTTCCAGTAATGGCCTTGAACAAGGACTTTAAGTGCACAGCTCTTCCTTTTTTGTTGACAACATATATGGCCTCTCCCAACTAGAACCACATTTCCCAGCCTCCTTTGCAGCAAGCTATAGCCAGTTTTAGCTGCTAAGATCTAGATTTTATGCCATGGCATGAGAAAAAGAAAAAAACTTAAAATATTGTGGTTTTATACACCCAGGTTCTCTTTCTTGTGGCCTCTCTTCAAGCATCTGCCTTTTACCATGTTGGTCATCTTGGACCAGGACGAGAAGGACTACATGTAGGAATGACAAGACACAGCAAGGCGGAAGTGCTAAGTGTTGTTGTAGAATTCTCCACCTGGCCCGAACTCCCTTCCCGTTCACTCTCGGACTTCTTCCAGGTGCAACCCTCACTACCCCTTACACACCTCCTAGAGAAGCTACCTAAGCGCAGATAAGCCAGGCTCAGAATCATCTTTTGCAAAACAAAATTAACTTCAAATACCAGGAGTTGTTTCATGGGGCAAATGAGGTAATGCAGGAAGAAAAATGCCTAACAATGTCCGACTCACTAGTATTTACCCAGACTAGCAGGCACTGATGAGCTGCGGCTGTTCTTGGGGGGCGGGGCACAGTCGGTGCTTACATCAGAAGACATTCAGGCCCCTTCCACTCAGTCAGGCCAAGCTTACTATGACCTTGCCTCTTACAGTCTATCAGGATTTCTGGATATTAATCTGTCACATGAGGCGAAATCAATTCTTTAAATCGGTTTATGACTGAACAGTAGGAAGAGAGCCCTGAAGTTATTTTAGCGTGGGGGGGGGGGAGGGGATGATTCACAAACTAGAAAAACCATCTATTAACTATCCCCAGATTTTATGCTGTGCCCCCAAACAAGAGTGTTAAGCTAGGATCTATTAGTGTCTTGAATTCAAGGGGCCTGGGTACATAAAAATTAACTTCTAAGTGAAATCTATCATTTCCTAAAACTAGAGTAAGCAGTGAAAGAGTCTCAGTGACTTGTCCTCCACAGGCGGACACTTCTCCTCCGATCGCAGTAGTTACAGGAATTACAAAAGAAAACTTTCATCCCCGGTCCCTTTGAAATCGCTATGGCTTTTATAGTATGTTACTCCACGCAATAAAGAAGTGTGCGCATTGTCTCCCACTAAATTTGCTTTACAACCGTCATTTGATACAACCGTCATTCAACATAATCTGCTTTTTTTGGATAAATGTAAGTATTCCATTCATTTGAAATGGTATTCTGACAAGGGGCCCATAGGCGCATAGACTCAGTGCCCAGCCTGGAAAATAATTAAGAATTCACAATTCTCTGAAAGATCTTTCAGAGAACAAAGGGACTTTACAACGACTACACTTAAAATTCTACACTTAAAATTCTACTCGGCACCGTGTCACGTACATTTCCTTGTTTGAAACTTTCTCAAATAATTGGCCAGTTCAACTGCTTGACTTGTCAACTACAGTATGAGCTAGGAAGATCCCAGGGTGTGACCTCTGTCCTGATGGTTTGGATTTCAAAACACAAAGCAGAAAAATGGGCCTGGCCCTGTTCTGAGAACTCTGCCACGTAAGAATTCCTACAAGTACTGAGTCAGTCCCACCCCAGTTAAACAGGACCAGGTCGGAACTCAGCCAGCCTGGGCCCAGACACTTCGCTTCCTTATCTTGCTCCTTCATCCTGAAATACTGAAGCATTTCCCATCTTCCTTCAAATATTAAGCCAGGAAGTTGATTTCATCAAATCTCCTGGAAAAAAAAAAATCTGACCTTGACAGCCTTTTCAGAGCTGTGTGATTGAGCCAGGATACAAAGCCAGCAGCAATATCCTTGCAAACCAAGTCGTGCACAGCCTACAACAGAGGCACTGCCATGATGAACAAGAAGGAATTGCATTATCCTGACAGACACAAAAACTGACCTCCAGGAATAAATATGGATTGTTCAAATGGGCTGGGGGAGAAAAAAACCGCACCTAAGAATATAGATCTAGGAAGTTATGGCCTTCTATACGCAATGGGCCCGGCTGAGTAGCTATTCCAGATATAAATCACTAAAATATACTGGACCTTAGTTTCTCCTGCTATAAAAACTGGAAGATGACATGTTCTAAGTTACAAGGTTTGTTCTGAGGTTACAGAAAAGGCTATTGATGAAGTCCTGCACTGCGTCCCACAAACCAACCATTACTTATGAATATACTTAATATCCCTATGTTGACTACGAGACCCAGCATCCAAGAGTTGCAGACAGCTAACTCTAACGCCATCTTAGACTGTAGTCATTTCCACATAGTATTTCAACCGAAGGGGGCAGGGGAAGGCCTACTGTGACCTTCAGGTCTACATTTGTTACGGTTGAACAAAAATCAAATTCATTGCTAGTCTCAGGCTATCATGAAAAATTAAGGCTAGTTTTTGTTTCCTTCACATGCCCCCTAATTACACAATTATAACTAAAAATTCTATTATCAAGTGTTAGTGGTAGTAACGTTCCAAGAAAACTTCGCTAAAATGTATGACATTACAAGGTAAGAGTTGGGGTAAGATGACAATTTTGAATCAAAACTGGACACCAAAGCACCCTGTGTAGACTCATGAGACAGAGAAAGGCACTCACGTTTCCTTTGACCACGTAATTCGAATCATTCCTGATGTCTCTGGCTAGACCGAAATCGCAAATCTTTGTGATCCGCCCGTGAGTCAGGAGGATATTCCTGGCTGCCAAGTCTCTGTGAATACACTGTCAGGAGAGAACAGGGACAATGACAACAGCCGGTCATCTCAGCTCTCCGAGAGAAGACGCTTTTAATACTACAATGGTAAAAGAAAAACAAAAAACAAAAAAACCCCGAACTTTTAAAGTATTCAGTACACCAAAATTAAAAATTATGCTGCAAATGATATTTCTGTTTTGTGTTTTCGTAGGATCGGAACTCTAATGACTATAATTGCTTTCTAACCCAATTCTAATAAACGTCTTTCTCCCCTCCTTCTATTCACAGGAAAATGTATTATAAATAGTCAAATCGCATTTCTAAAATGAAAGTTCATTTTGTATGCATCTCTTTGAAAGTCCTGGGGAAAAAAAAAAGAAAGAAAGAAAAACTTTCACAGCTTCGATGCCTTCTCCCAAGGACCCAAGGAAAAGGGTCTTTTAGTTTGGTGATTACCTGGGAAAGTCACTAGAGGAGCCATTGTGACCTCATCCTTGGCCACACCTCCCTCCCTGGGAACACTTCCATCCCTTCCAGGATCACGCCATCCCTCTAGTCCCATCTCCATCCTTTCCCTAACTGTTCCTTGCTCTCTCCGACCTCTTCTCAGTTCCTGATACACAGTCACATACACAGTATGTGGGTCTCACTGAGGGGAGCCCAGACCTCTCCAGGCACAGTCACAGGGAGGCACACTCCAGGGTCCCGTTACCCTTCTACTTTCTAGAAGCACATCTTACACCTTAAAGCCAATGCTTTAAAGGAATTCGCTGCATATAAAAGAATATTCATGGAGGCTCATTTAGACAGGCTTGCGCTTCCAAGCTTCTACATTAGAACAGGGATTCCAAAGAGACAGCAGTTGGAACGTGAAGAAATGAAGTTTCCTCTGCTTTTGGTTACCACACTTCAAAACGACACTCTGAATTCTAACTAGGACTATGCAATGTTCAAGGCTTAAAAAAAAAATAAAAGGACGATGTACTCCTCTCATGAGACTCGGTGCCACTTACGTTCTTGGAGGCGAGGAACGCCATGCCCTTGGCCACCTGGTAGGAGAAGCTCAGCAAATCTTCCAGGTCCAGAGCCAGCTCGTCATCTTCCATGAGGGCCGGAGTCACGTCTCTTTCTATGTACGAGTCTATTAGGAAGATAGCAAGAAAAAAAAATACAAAACAAAAAATAACAACAACAACCAAAAAAAACTCCTTAGTGGTAAGAGGAGAGAAGCAGTCACAGCACCAGAAGCTAGCATTGGATAAGCTGTGTGAACTCCTGAGCCAGTCACCCCACCCAGGGAGAAACAAAGGTAGACACTGACTCATAAAGCCAATAGCTATCTGATAGTCCCCGGCTGGGTTCCAGAAACCTTAGATGATGGTGGGTCTATCTTCAAAATCTCACAAATGTAACAGTGAGATATTAGAAGATATAAAAACGTGTGTTTCTGCCTGAGCTGTCTACTTGTGAACCTTAACTGCCACCTGCCACTTGCTGTGACACAGTAGCTTCTTCCTGGGAATGCTGTATTCATTTCGGTTAGTGGGAATGAGGCAAAAATCCCGTGTTTCTTCAGACTCAGAACCTGAGCCCTGAGCCCTCTTCCCAGAGACAAGATTGAAAAACAAGGAACAGGGTTTGATTACGACCCCTGCAGGTCGGGCCGCTCCGGCTGCTTGCTGGTACCCACCTATTCGCACGGATCTCCTTTTGTCTGTCTTGGTCGGCACGACGTAGGAAACGCCAGGCTTCATGTCCATATACTCATTTGAACTGTCACTGCAGGAGAGATGCAAGACCTGTGGTGTCAGAGTTGCAGAAAGCAGACCCACTTCACAGTGCAGCAGACTGACTTTAGGGCAAGAAAAGCAAGGCGAGCGTTGAATGAAGTTTCAAAATTGGGTTCTGTGAGATATGCGTATTTGCCATTCAACATTAAGGTCCAATTCTTGGGAATTAATTTTATTTTTTTTTGTAAGGATCCAGTTAGAAGAGTCCCATCTCAAGCTATCGTGTAGTTTCAATGGGGGTAGGAAACAGAGCTAAAAAATATTACCTCAGGTTACTTCAGACTCTAACTTAGCCCCTACTCAGACAAGTGGAAAGTCAACAGGCACTTCCAAGACATGTGAAGGGGGAGAGCGACGAAGGGAAGAAGGTTTGAAAAAACCAAGTTTGGTTCAGATAAACACCAATAATTTGGATGATTTTCTAGACCATCTGGACCTCTTGAATCTGCAACATTTGGCTGGAGACTCTTCAAGATTTTTAGTACTTCCTGCCTCTGATTAGCATAGAAACACCATGACAACAACCTCCTTCTGAGCATGCTGGTGGTTCCAAACCCATATGGGATCCCGAAGCTCAAAGAACATCACACGGGACGGACCGACTCATGCCATTATTTCAGAGAGTTTAAATGAAAAAAAAAAAAAAAAAACCACCCCAGGGCCCAGTCTCCAGACAAGGCAATGTGGCTCCTGCCTCCGTATGAGGAGTCTATGTTCGAGAACAACTAACAAAAGGTGGGTTGGGTTTTGTGGCATTTTAGTACCACATTGAACGACTCAAGTTTACAGGACTAAAACAAAAACATGAGCTTCGCTTGGGACTTTAAACTTCAGTGGTGGGAAAGGCTACCCCAGGTAACTGCCCATTGGTAATTACTGAGGTCTCCTTGGAAGCCTAGATTTAAGGCTTCAGAAGACAATAATCCTGCCATTTAAAATCGGAGTACAGTTGCTGTGGCATTTCATGATTTTCGTTTCTGGTGCTGAGATTTGAACCGGGGGCTTAGAGTAAACATGAAATAGAGGTAAGATCCACTACATAATGAAAGCAATAAAAAATACAAGGGAGAATGATTATGATGTCCAGTGGGCCTGAAGGATCGCAAGCACATTTGGGAAGGAAGGACGGACAAGCCACAGCAGAGATTTCTACTCTGGTTGTGCATCAAACTAGGTTTCCTCCAAGGCGCTTGAAGCTGCAAAGACATCGTCCTTTGCACCATCGCCCGTGAGAACAATGTCCATGAGGTTCAGAATTCAAACAACACTCTTTGATAGTGATGTCTTTATGATGCAGTATAAAGGACGGGGCACAGGGAGGAGTGTGCCAAAACAGGGCTGATAACTATGCTCAGTGTTCTTGGACAGTCTGTGCAGTCTCCCGGACTTAATGACCACATGACAGTCTTTACCCTTTTCCCTATAAGTAGTCCCACATCCGGTTCCATAGGACGAAGGCTAAGGGGAGAACAGAGACACACATTTAAAAGAAATCGGGGACAAATCTCAATTTGAATCTTCAAGGGTGCTATCTGAACTTCCGAAATGGTTAATCACGTTTAAATAATTTAATAATTCTGATTTCACACCTAGGAGTACCTCTGCTCATTTTTTAAAGAATCAGCCTTGATTGCAAACCCTTGTGACCCCCATGAACTGCCTGTCGACAGCTGACTATTTATGCAAATCAGCCTTACCAGGAAGACTCCTTTGAATGCACAAGGTTCTTGTAAAGTGCTGCTTCCGCCTGTTCTTCTTGCTTTGAGAAAATAAACGAATCACGCTTTCGTCTCAAAAAATTCAAAAGATCACCATAGCAACAATATTCTGTAATGACCAGGGTGGGCCCTATGAGGATATAAGAAAACGTTAGGTACAGGCAAGATATACTATAGATAGATAATCCTGCCTCCTGTAGAAATACCCGAGGGTGACCACAGCTATTAACATTCAGCTGCAGAGGCTGAGTCTTCTTAGTCCCAACATAATTCTATCTATTAACATCGCTTATCAAAAAAGGCAGCATTGTGTTGAGTGAAATAGAACAAGCAAGCCCCTTTCTACCTGGATATTTAAGTGACATGAACATTAGGGGCCAGGCGTGACTGCTGGCTTGGCCACCCCAAGTGACTGCTTTCCAAGGTTCTACTATGATCTAGCTTCCTTCAGGGAGTCCTTTGATTCACTTCTGCGTACGGCAGGCAGGGTTCTGCATCCTTGCTGTGATGTTATTATGAAAATGAAGGACCCAAGCTGCAGCCTGGTAGGGAAGTAACCACGGAACAGCCATCTAAGCCCACACTGGAAAGTGGGCGAAAAAACCTGAAACGACCCATTTTTCTGAGCATGACTACTTGAAAACAAGAGTTGTTGCTCGGAATGTTTAAAAGCGCAGTTCCAAAGTTAACAGGCAACTAATTGCCGTGGGTAGAAACTGCCTCATGAACAATTCATGGTGTGCAGAAAAGCACCAGTCATGGGGGCTGTCTGGAGACACTGTCTAAAGCTGTCTACTGTCCCGTGGCTCTCTCTAGACAGACAGCAACAGCTCACTCTACACACCTTTGTTCCTGTAGAACAAGATGCCTTCTGGAAACATCAAGACATCCTTGATGGGAACACTGACTTAGGGGCTAGAATTGGGAGCTTTTGTTTTAAATGGAAGTGAAAACCTTGCTCTTCTTGGTGTGTATTTGAGAACTGGGTGGCTCGGAGCCACCTTCAGTTATAGAAGACAAATCAACATTAACTCCCGAGTGACTGATTACGGCCCAGCAATATATAAAGCTCCCCCCCCAGCCCCCCGGGATGATACAACCAAAAGCTGTATCTCTGCCTGTTTATGCTGTTTAAGGAGAAGAGTATTATAATTCAACACACATATATATGATGAGGAAAGGGGGGTGTAAGTGGCTCCACATAAAGAGAAATCTTGTGTGTTTCCAAAAGTTTGTGGGAGTTTAAAATGTTGATCTACTGAGGACAGAATAGAGGTCCTTAGGACTATGGAGAGGGAGGGGAAGAAATAAGCAATCTGAGTGATGGGCCCAAACACAGCTTCGACAAGTAGTTCTAACACTCTACAACACAGCCAGACAACTATGGCCCACATCTCAAAATAATGAGAGGACATGAGTCTGAAGGCTCCCAACACAGAAATAATAAAAATCTACATTCTTAGGAACACTGTGGAAAACCAAACCTAACAAAATAGAACAAAATGCTTCAGAAAAAAAAAGTCAAATAGCTTATAGTTAAGCACTGCCTAAACCATACTTTGATAACTGGACAGACAACAACAGGTGCTGCGGACACAAGACTCACCTCCCACCGTGCATGCGCCAAGGAGGTTCACAATATTCATGTGATTGCCCAGGTAGCTCAAGACCTTCAGTTCTGACATTAGGGCCTCCCTTTCTGTTAAATGGGCACTTGCTAAAATGGAAAACGGTGTATTTTAGCAAAACAAAGGGGTGGGGGAGAGACCTATTAGACAAACTGGTGGTAGGTACAGGCGTGTGCGCCCTCCCGGAGACACTTACGTTTGAGCATTTTCACGGCAACCGTCATGGCAGCATCTGACTTGATCAAGCCATATGCAGTGGCTTCAACAACTTTTCCAAAGGCACCAGCACCCAATGTCTTTCCTTTAGGAAGGAAGAAGGCAGGGTCAGGCCGGCAGGAAGACCAACCAACAGTTTGTGAGGTTCCCAAATCAACAAGGCAATCAAAGACCTGTGTGTCCGGAGCTACTCCTCTACGGGGTTCTTTCTGCCAATCCCACCAACTTCTGTGTAGTTTGACAGAAAACACTTCTTGTTTTAGGCAAAACAAGATAAAGGAAACCACTATGGGTTCCTTAAAAATCACGGCTACATGTACAACAAAAGGGCTGTGTGGAAAGCACCCTTCACCATACTGACCAAAACTCAGCCTGTTTCTGGGAAACTCCCATTTGTGATCATAAGGAAGCTGTGTCGGGTCTATGTAAACATAATTGTTTCCATTTATCTCCTCAACAACCTTCCATTGTACTTCATACATGGGTTTCTGGAGAAGAAAGGAAAGATGTGTCACACCGCTGAACAATCAGTGCCTCCCCTGTCATTGTGGCGTCCCGGGGAGAGAACAATTCAGTGCTCACCTGCAAATATTTGTAAGTGAGAACCATCACGAAGATCCCCATTATGCCAGCTGTGACCACAAAGCCAATGAGCAGTGGCGTGAACAGGGTGTGGGCCTGGATTTGCTCTGCAAGGGAAGAGGATTGTGACTGTGAGCCGTCCACGGGAGGACAGCCTGGCCACCACCACCTGTCCCAAACTAAACCATTTCCCTCATGGCGCATGCAGAGAACACATCTTTCTCTTGCTATTCAAATACATCATCTCTCCCTCTCCTTCCTTCCTTCCTTCCTACATTTATTCTTGGTGCTAGGGCTGGAACCTGGGTATGTGTTCTGGCATAGCACCATACCCACAACCACACCCTTACTAGCTGGGCAGGCATCTTTAAAGATGTAAGTTGAAAGGAGAGTACAGAGGAACAAAGTAACACACAGAATGCTATGCTGTTTTTAATAAAAAGCTACATCAGAATGGACTTCCTCTCTCGGGGTGGTTTACATTTGCTTCTTTCTGCTCTCTTACATTTTCTAAATTTTTCTACACTGAATGTTAAATGTCTTCCACAGAGAAGACAGACATTTACTGAAGCAGCCTTTTCATTGCTCTGTCTGGGAAAATTAACAACAGAGAGCAGAGGTATTATTCGGCCCATTCTTATCCAAAAGCTGAGGACACACAGCTTTTTGGCCCGAGTGCCCAGTTTCCTTGTCTCAGGTGTACCCATTCATCAATGCCTTCAAAGGTCATCTGGCCTGCTAGTTAGGCAGTGGCTGGACAAGGAGCCTAGTTCACAGAGGCTATCTACACAACACGCAGTAGGCTCTGCACCATTCTGACAGTACAGATGGGTAAGTACGTATATACATACATACATACTTACATACATACAAACAAAATGGGAAAAAATCATTTGCTGACAAGATCATATAAAAGATACTGTTAACATTTCGATACAGATGTTTAGCAAAATGTAACTCATCTTAAATAACTGAAATTTGTCCTAATTACGCTGGTGTATAATGTAAGGAGGCTCCCCTTATCCAACTCTAATTGTCTGTATATTATTCATTGGCAAGAAGTTCATACAAACATACAGAGGCCAGGGAAAGAAAAATGGTTAAGATCACATTGGTAAATGCAAAACCAGCAGATTAGTATGGAATGAGTCTGTGAAGTTTGATGGCAGCAAGGTGTGATGTCGGTATTCCCGGAAATGATAGGGCCAACACTGGGATGGATGTAAGATTATGGTATGGTAGACAGAACCTAAACACCCCTTAAATTGGATTAAAAGGAAATATACCTTTGTTGTTACCTTTAAATGCAAAGTTAAAGAAGGCGGAAGTCTTGCCCACATCGTTGGAGGCCTTACACTCCACCGTGCCGTTGTGCCGGAAGACACTGGAGTCTATGGAACTTTGAACCACCAGCTTTCCAAATGGCGACACGGATACATTCTGGATCTGTAGATCTACTGGTGGGACAGGAACAGTACACCTGCAACAGGGGAACAACAGTGTGGGCTTACACTAGGAAGCCAAGCAAAGGCCTGAGACACCTTCATCTGGCACGCTTGTATGGTGAAGCTAGAAACTCAGACTCCCTTTCCTAGCCACCCGGCCAGGTCTGCCCGAGGAGAAAGAACCCCCTGGGGCCCTGTGAGTGTGGAAGGCACTGCAGAAGAGCAGAAAGAGGAACTGATGGTTTAGGGGTTGGATGTGGACTTCCACGCTGACTCTTAGTGCCCCAGCTGGTGACTTCTACCAGGTTCTATGAAGTCTCCAGGGTTAGGTTTCTACGGCTGTACCATCTCAAGAGACTCAGAAATGGCTGCCAGCATCAGATCCTGCCACGCCGGACTCTCAGAAAGGATGTGTGATGGTGGAAGGTCAGAAGAGGATATGGGAAGAAATCAACAAGAATGAAGACAAGAAAGACCCAAAGAGTGTATGAGGGAGGAGCCCGAGGTCCAGAGTTGGAAGCAGGTCCCATCGTGTGGCAATGGCTACGCTGGCCACAGGATCTTCTCTTCGGGAGACAGTCCTGGAACACCTCTCTTTTACCGTTGTCTTCTAAACACCTACACTTGTCAGCTGTTCACCCTGTCTGCTGTCTCTCTCCACCCATAAAATACAGATACATCAAGGCGGAGACATGGGCACAGCCTAGCCTGCTGTGTGCTACACCAGCATTTGGTACATAGTTAGCTTCCATTTAAGCATTTTACTCAGCAGGAGATACATACTCAAGCCATGTCACAGAGGGCACAATGTTCAGAGTTCTTATGCCCTCTTTATTGTTCCCCCAAACAAAACGTTCTGCTAAAACCCACACTAAAACAATAATTCCATCCAATCAACCCTGATGTGTTGTCATAAAACATCTTCCGTGAAAACTAAAACTTCCACTACCATTCTATTTATGAGGCCAAACTAAACCTTAAAGCTGAAGTATAACCAGTGTTTTATGGGCAAAAACACAGCAATGTTGACCCCATTTTCATCTTCAGGTAATTCGAGAGGACAATTTAAGGCTTAAGTGTGGACTCTGAGGGAAAAGCCACACGATGGCAGATGCTCCTTGTTTCGGGGGCTGGGCACCTAATCAAGGAGAGACACTTGCAAACCCACTGCTCACAAATGCCATATGTACGTCGTAATTGTGCGATCATTACTTTTTGGTTACTTGGCAATTAACTTCTGAGGTAATTTTTTTCATGATAACTGCAGCCACATTTCCCACACACATTACCTCCTGTGTATAGAATGGAAATCTAATTACTCTGTCCTGGGAAATTGCTTTATCTACCTGCAGGCTAGAAATTGCAGGATAAACTCAAAAAGATAACCACCAAAATAGAGAAGTCACTCGGTAATCATTTTTCCCCCCACAAACAAAATTAATGTCGACCAGGAAAAATATAGCCATTATCCCTTCTTCAGAAGCCACACAGATATAGGAGGGAAAAAGAATAATCAAAAGACAGCCTTTTATTCCAAAAAAAATAAATAGCAAGTCTAAAAACACTTTTGAAATTCAAGTGAATTATAGCCCTTCCCTTCTGCATTTTAAGCAGTGCCAAAAATAATCTTCTCACCTTTGCTCTGCCCCTGTACAAAAATACCAATCTATTGTGGGCTCTGGGAATCCCGCCGCCACACACTGGAGCATGCCATTCAGGAGCCTGTCATATGTCAGGATTTCTGGTTTTGCTGCAGGAAGAGAAATAGCCACGTCAGTCCGCTGAGCAACCACGACATGGTCTTTCTCCATTCTCTTTCTCATCCCATCCCTCGGGCCTTCCAGAGGCAGCCGAGGGACTTTCAAGACACCCAGAGGTAGCATGAGGATTCAGTGGGTATGCTGCCCAGCCCTGCCCAGACCCTCCCCATCCACCTGAAGGTATAAGGATCCAGAGGAACTCTATACCAGAGCCTGTAAGACCAGGCTGGCTAGTTTCTGCTTCAGGTCAAAATCAGCTTTCTTAACTTGGACTTCTTGCCAGTAGGATTTCAAGTCAGCCTACCTGCTCCAACACTTCATGTTACTACAGGGACTGGGACAGATGAAACGAGAAGTGGTTGCAGAAAAATAGAAGCTAGATTCTCCTTTCAGGGGGTGCAAGAGGTAGTGCTGGTCAGAGCTGGAGTGCCATACTTACAGGAGAGCTATACCACAACAGTGCGTGGCAGTGGGAGACACTAAACCTTATTTCACACAACACACACAGAGAAGGAAGAAAATCAGCCCCAGAGTTTTGTTCATACATTTATCTACAGCCTGGGTATAATCAGCAATAACATAAATTGTACCAGCAGGAAGGCTCTCATTTGACAGTCCTGTGTAACTATAATAATCAATTGATATTCAACAATTTCAAATTCTGGAAATTATTTCTAAAGTGAAAGCAAGGTCCTTCTAGCGCATAGTTCTAGTGGCACTATAATCCTCGAAGGCTTCTGGCCCTTTGAGGATGGGAAGCATGGCCGGATGCATTGCTACAGAAAAGCCCGGGCTGTAAGAACCAACAAGGCAGGTGTGTGGTGGGCAATCCAACTGATGATGACGCTTCTGAATCCCTCTCTCAGTTCTACTTCTTCATTTACAGATAGGGAACAATGACTTCCATCTTATAGGATGCTGGTTAAGTGAAGGTAATGGAGCATGATAAGAACTAAAGGAGGAGGAAGGTTGAGATGTCCTGTCAGGTAAAGACGACTGCCACCTTCCTGAATATCCAAGTTTGATTCCTGGGACCCACAGGGTGGAAGGAGAAAGAGCTGACTCCCACTAGTTGCCCTCCAATCCCCATGGGCATGTTGTGGTACACACCCACCGCCCCCATACACACAAATAAATAAATGTAATACAAAGTTTTTAAAAAGAATCAAGAATGACTCACAGATGAATGATATTATTATTAATTATACCAATTTGATTGCTTTTTATTGGAATACCATGCTCCCCAGTTAAGGGAGTTAGCTACACATTAAATTGATAACATTTACCACCTTTCAGTCTCCCTTTAATGCTCTGAAAATCGTCTCTTTAAGACAGTGTGATGTGTGTGTGTGTGTGTTAACCTAGAGTGCAGGGATTTCAGCATCAATTATACACAGACTAATAAGAGCAATAGATGTGAGACAGGAAGGCTGACAGATCAGAAGCTTACAGAGTTCATTTCCCCCCAAAGGAAGGTAACAATGATCAACAGCATCTCTGCAGAAGAACCACTCAGCACTTCACTCCCTCCGAGGCAAGAGGAGTTGGCAGGGATCGGTGTCCACATGCATGACACACCCACCTGTCATTCAACCTGGTCCTGCTGATGGCTGATGGCAGGCAGGTTGGCAAACACCCACAAAAGAGCCACTGCTCTCCAAAGCTATCTCAAGGTAGGAGCATCCTTGAGGACTTGGATCTAATGCCAGCTTTCACAAATAGAGCAAGAACAGGAGCCATCGTCTTGCGAAAGCATCCATCTGGCAAGTTTCATTTAATTATCATGGGCAACTGTGGGATCAGGCTGAAAAGTAGGACACAAAAGAACAGTGGACTCCTAGATGCATGCTATTGTGACGGAGACTGCAGGAGCCATACGGTGGGTCTCTCTGGACTCAGCCCCAGAGTCACCTCCTTTTCTAAGCAACCCCACTTCTCCCAAGCCAAGTTGGTTGGTCTCTATCCCTGTTCCTGGACCCTCAGGAGCACTTGACTTTGTTACCTAACTCATGCTTTTTTTGCCTCCTCCGTCAGACTTTGAATGTCAGCAGCCACATGTTAGACTAATGGTCTGGTGGTAACAGACACATAGTAAGAGATGGTGAGTAAATACAAGACCACCCAAGGGAACAAATGATCAATGTCACAAGGAAGTAACTGTGAGAAAAGTCTAATGGGGGCTTTCCTGGGCAAGAGACCTAGTTACTTTATTCTTGCAACAGAGGAGCAAGGGACAGGAAATGTACATGAACTCCTAGACATGTGGAGTTTATATATACTGACATTAACAATGATCAGGGGCGTGTGGTGGTGGTGGTGCATGCCTTTAATCCCAGCACACAGGAGACAGGCAGGAAGATCTCTGTGAGTTCCAGACTAGCCTGGTCTACAGAATGAGTTCTAGGATAGCCAGGGCTACACAGAGAAACCCTGTCTCAAACAAACAATAACAAAACAAAACATGAATAGGGGAATCTACACAGAGGCAGCAGAGATGGCAGGATTCAAACGTCCCAAGTTCATTAGCCAGATCTGCCTCATTCTTGGCACTCAGCCTTGTGTAGGTCTATCATGTCCTAAGATGGGCTTTTCCTGGATTGACACAATAGAAAATAATTTTTAAATGCTGGGAGGATACCTCACAGCAGGGGTTCTCAACCTGTGGGTCACAGCCTCCTTGGGGGCTGCATATATGATATCCTACACATCAGGAATTCACACTGTGATTCATTACAGTTATAAAGTAGCATCGAAAGAATCTTATAGTTGGAGGTCACTGTAACTCGAGGAACTGTATTAAAGGGTTGCAGCATTAGGGAGGTTCAGAGCCACTGCCTTGTGGGGCATTATTAATGCTGACTTCTGGTTAACAGGCTTATAGATAGTATCTACTTTATTCTTCTAACCTTTATTTTTCTTATCATACAGCGAACATGAAGCCAAAAATGAACATATAAAACATTTTTAATTAAGAAATTGGAACAGCTCAAACTTGGGCCATCAATTACACTTTGCTTTCGTGACAAATACTCTCTAAGATCCAAGCCTGCGACGGGACACCTGGGAGCAGTTACATAATGGCCGGCGGGAACCAGAGATGATGGCTCTGACTGGCCTACTTGCTCCTTGTGTTGGCTAATTAGGTGCGGCTTTTTTTGTGTGTGTTTTTTTTTGTTTTTGTTTTCGCTTTTTGTTTTTTTTAAGCTGCTATCCCAGGTAGGACATAACCTGAGGCTAGCTGAATTGCTTCTGTCCTGTTGAGCCTCAGACAGTCCTAAACCTTAGATAAGAGAGAAGCTAAATGAAGACTCCTGTCCCAACCCCCCAGCTTCTAAAAGCGAAGGATCTGAGTCAGTTAGAACTTGTTTTTTGTTGTTTTTTAAGACAAAGCACCTTAAAGGAACCTGATAAAAGCCAGAAGTAGAATCTTGACAGGGAGGCAGCCCATGGGGGAACGTTCAGGATCACCAACCATTAGGGTATGGTACATGTGGCTACCTATGAGGAAGGGCATGCCTCCTACAGTTTTGTCTTACTTAATCTTAGTCCCAGCCCTGTTCTCAACACTGGTGACATGATATCTCATTCTGAAAAGGCTAAGTCACACTGGTCCAGTGTCGTCCATGGCAGGCTGTGCTAGGAAAATGTTTAATGCATAAAGAATGAGCTAGGTAGAACTGATCCCCAAAATGAAAACCTGAGCTTATCTGCATTTTATAAGTGGCTCAATGCACCATGTACGGCATTAAAAATGCATTTCACCGCTAAAGATACATAACTACAATTCTCCAGGTTAAGTCAGAGTCAGAGCCGTGGTTTCTTACTCGTCCTGAAGTAAGTAGGGTATCAAATGACACGTTCCCTAACTCCTCCCAAGTTGCATTTTTGGTAAGCCTAAGAAATGTCTAAGTTACATGTTTCCTAGGCAGATTTTTTTTTTTAAATAGCCCTTTCCATTTGAAAAACACCACAGATTTAAGCAACCCGGGTATACCCAACATCGCTGATTGCCTTGCAGGCAGTAACTGAAAAACGCTGTTGCTTGTGTAATTAAAATCCGAAACACTGATTTACCCAGCAGATTGGTGATTTTGAAAAATATCCTTCTCACCACCATCAGGTCCATGTGGAAAGCAAGAACAAAATGAAGTTTAAGATCATGAACAAGAGCTGGAGGTAAACCCTGGGAAGCTCCAGGCCACAGAAACTGCCTTCCATTCATCTCCTGCAGGGGAGTGGTTCTGAGTAGAGGTTTTCTCTGGCCCTGGCCACCTTAAACAGCTCCTATGCTGAATACAATTTGCCTGCACTCCATAATCAGCAGGAGACAGAGCGCCGACTCGGGTCTCCAAATAATAAAAGACCAAATGGAGAGTGGTCGGAAGGATGAATTTCTGTTTTTATAACTCTGGGTTTGCTGGGGCGGAATGGTGACACAGTCGTCACCATCCTGGTTGGGACTGGATAGAAGCTACATTTCTGCCACAATATTGTTATAATGAGAGGGAACGTAAGCCAGCTCAAACAAGAGTATAAACTAACTGCAGCTGACACACACACACAAAACCTCGCTAAAAGATACATTATAGGCATGTGTCACAGAAATCCCACTATGGACACCTTGGGGATATATCGAATAGTATCTTACGGATATCTAAAAGTAACTAATGGGTATTTCGGCCAGAGTCTCAGGGAGCCCGGGCTGACTTCAAACTTCCTAAGTAGCCAAGAATGACCTTGAGCTTCGAATCCTCCTCCCTCCAAAATCAGAGTGCAGACACATTACAGGAGTCCCCTACCAAGCCCATTTATGTCGGGGATGAAACCCAAGGCTCCTCTCCTTGCCTGTTAACTAAACTCTACAAACTGATCTACACACACCATCAAACCTAACGTGGGCATTTTAAAACAGAAATTTGTCCAATGAATAAAAAAGATTAAAAACTTCAACTATATATTTTAAATGCCAAACCCATTTTAACAACAAAATGTTGCTTTAATGCAGCAATATCCCCAAGGAGACTATAAGTTTAATCTTGTATCTCAAAAATCTCTGACCTTTAATTTTATAAAAGATTTATTCATTTATTTATTCATGAACACCAGAAGAGGACATCGGATCCCACTACAGATGGTTGCGAACCACCTTGTGGTTGTTGGGAATTGAACTCAGGACCTCTGGAAGAGCAGCCAGTGCTCTTAACCGCTGAGCCATCTCTCCAGCCCAATCTCTGACCTTTATAACTACTTAAAAAAATTTTTTTTTCTTAATTTGTTGGCTGCTCAAACCCAGCAGTCACCTATATTTAGTTTTCCAAATCCCTATTCTAAAAAAAAAATGCCATCAGAAAGAGCCCCTAGGGGTCGGGGAGATGGCTCACTGGTAGTGCTTTCCATATAAGAGTAAGGAACATGTGACCAGAGTTGGGATCCCCAACACCTACTATACAAACATAAGGTGGGGGGATGGTGGCCCACCTATAATCTCAGTGCTTGGAAGACAAGACCTAGCCGGCCGGCTGCCCAGGCTTGCTGAATCAGCAAACTCAAGGTTCACTCGAGAGACCTTGCTTTGAAACAGTGGTTCTCAACCTTCCTAATGTAGTGAGCCTTTAATATAATTCTTCATGTTGTGGTGAAACCCCCTCCCCCAACCATAAAATGATTTCATCGCTACTCCCTAACTGTAATTTTGCTACCATTATGAATCGTCACATAAATATCTGATATGGTACCCTCCGAAGGGGTTGCACCCCACTTCTGAGAACTACTGCTGAGAACTACTGCTTTAACACATAAAGCAGAATGGGATGGGGGAAAGACATATCGACCTCTGTCCTCTGTACACACTTGGGCAGCAGCCCATGTGCACACACATGGGAACATGCAGACACACATGCATGCTGTCACATACACAAGCTAAAACCAACAACAACAAAAAATAAAAATAAAAAACAAAACCAACCTCCTAGTTTCAAGATGGAATCCCAAAATAATGTCTCTACTTGGAGAAAGCCTTCTTTACGCAGACTCGTTAAGCTCAATCTATAAGATCCTCGGTGCTGTGTGCATCCCAGATGTGAAGGGGGAGGGTGGGGAACCCGGACGCCCACCTCAGGGCAGCTAAGCCAGCTGACAAGGTGCGCAGGCACGGTTGAAATGTTATTTTTCTACGCTGGCAAGTAGGTAATTCATTTTGCCACATAATTCAGAGGATATTGACACAATGCCCACAGAAAAAAAATTATGTATCTATTCTTGGATTAATTTAAATTCCCACTGAATTAGAGGCGACCCTGCATACATTTATAAATGAATGGGGCTAATTTGATGTAAAAACACACCTGGCTCGAATGCAAAGGAAATTTCCACACAGCAAAATGTCCACAATAGAAAACAGTTGCTTGGGCTGGTGTCTGGAAAAGTCATGAGGCAACTTCACCAACGTGTGCAGTTACACACTGAACCCATTCCTTTGCTTTTCTATCATTTACTTAAAAAAAAATGGCTAACCATGCAAACAACATAGGCAACAAAGGGCCCAAGGACTGAGGCAGGTGACTGAATTCTCGAAGAAGTCTGTCATTCAAATGGATACTCCAATTAATGGTACGCCCCACAGGATGGATTATCTTATGAGATATAAAGGAAAGTAATGGTGACAACATCAGAGCAGAAAAAAAATCTTATAGGTATTTACTGCTGCCTTTTTTTTCTCCCAGAGTAAAAGAGATTCGAGTTCTATGCTAACAGCTGGTTTCCAGATCTGTTTCCTTCCTACTTCAATGTCTATAACCATTCTAATATCCACAGATTCTATTTCTATGAAGAAATGTAATGTCACACACATCAAGGGCCCAGAGAGATGGCTCTGTGGGGGAAGGCACTTTGCCCCTAAGCCAGGCAACCTGAGTTCAATCCCAAGGACCCACAAGGTGGAAGGAGAAAACTGACTCCCTTAAATAGTCCTCTGACCCTTCCATTCTCGCTATGGTGTAGAAGAACTCGTGACTGACTTTCTATTCACACTGTGGTGTGGATGGATGTGTGAGTGTACACACACAACTTAAAACAACTGTTGAAAAAAAGTGTCACAACAAAATAACAGTCTAATAGGCAATAAAAAAGACTCAAATAAATGTACAAAGTCTACAAACAGATTAATGTCAAAAGACCGGCAACTGTCTTTACACAGATTAACTGCTATACTAAGACAACCTGAGGGCTATTCTTAACTCGGAATGGTCCTGAGGAATGACAGTGTGTGGAAGACATAGAGCACCAGATACAGTGACAGATGGCGACTTTGTAACTTCCAGGCACTTAGGCAAGGTCACACATTCAAGATTAAATAGATGATTACAAACTCCTGACAGGTCTCTTTTAAAACTCTGTCACATCATGTTAGAACTGTCTCACTCCTTAATGTCTCACAATTGTATGTGATGTGGACTTAAAGGGATTATGAAAGATCTGCACAAGGGGCGATGCAGAATAGGAGTCTGACTGGAGAGACGTTCTCAATACATCTGCACCCAGCACTAAAGAGTGAGGATATAAAATAGCACAAGCTCACTTTAATTAGGATTTATTCACTTTGTCTCATGTATATGACTGTTTTGCCTCCATGTATGTATGTGTACCAAGTGTGTGCCTGTGCAGGTCAGAGGTGATCCCCTGGAACGTGAGTAACAGATAGTTGTGAACCACCACGTGAGCGCCAGAAACCAAGCCTGGGTACTCTGTAAGAGCATCCAGCTGATGGCCTCATAGAAACAGAAACATGGCTTCATAGAAACATGCGTGTGCACACACACACACACACACACACACACGCACGCACGCACCTGCACATGATATAAACACGCCTGCATGCAGGCGTGCACCTGCGAGAGCAGGTGAGAGAGGAGATACAAGACGAAGGGTATTAGCAATAGGAAGCAATGAAATGTCAAAAGGAAAACAGTAAGCATAAAATTCCCTTTTCGTTTTTGCGTCGATATTTTCTGAGTTTACCAAACCTAACTTCTGAAGTCAGAAAAAGTTGAATTTAAAAACACATAGATACATTGCGAGGCAGCCTGTGTGTGGCCCATCTGCCAACAGTAAAGGCGGACCTGTCGAGCCGGCCTTGTAGATAGCTTCAGACCATCTAGGCCTGACCACCCAGCCATCTGGATCGCCCACCTGGCTAGAATCTCAGGGCCCTTTACCGGTGAGAGAAGAATGGCCACCTGCCTCAGGGACAGCTCAGTTTGGGGACTTGGGGTGAATCTGCCCTTGAAGATCCTCATGGAACAGGAAGGCAAAGTTACAAGTACCGACTACATTCCAGCCTCTGAGGAAGCCTCACAGCTTCTGAGAAGCAAGTACATAGGACTCCATGAAGCACAATTCTATTTATATTGTTTCAGAATCCAGACTACAGCCTCCAGGACCAAGTTTCAAAGCGGCACTAGAAAGCAGAAACGTTTTCGAACAAAACCCCACAGAGAAATGCACTGGAGGTTTCCAAACATGACGGTTTGGACACACACTTGATAGGAAAATCTTACACACACACACACACACACACACACACACACGCACACGCGCACACACACACACACACACACCACCCTTAATAGAAACATGGGAGCTGGGAATGCAGCTCAGAGGCAGGAGGCATTCAGAGGCCTTAGAGTTCAATCCCGGCATTAATAATCAATCAATGAAGAGGAGAAGGAAAGAAGTAGAAACTAAGTAGCTAGGAGGTTGGAAAATATCTCCAGTTATGTGAAGAGTTCTCCGAGCTTTCCTCTCGTTGTTCAATGAGGTTCTTCAAGGACATACTCCCTTCATGCTCCCAAACCAAGCAGCCCTTGAAGGCAGGCAGCCATTCTTACTGTCACACTGGTAAAGGACCCTGATTCCAGCCAGGTGGACAACCCAGATGGCTGGCAGGCGGTCTGAAGCTGTCTACATGGCTGGCTTGACAGGTCCACCTTCACTGTTGGTGAGTGGGCTTGCCATGTGACTTACATGCAGGCTGCCCAGCGCCTGTATAGCTATAGCGGCTTCCTCCTAGCCAGGCTTTGACCATCTGTAACCAGATTTATCTATCAAAGACCCAAAAATATATCAAAAGCAGTCTGGACTTTGCAAATGTGGTCAAAGGAAAACTTTCTCATCAAGAACCTTCATTCCGGGTGATTTATTACTTGGACTGATTTTGGTGTACTACAGGGCCTATAAATAATCGAGTGAGCACCAGGCAGGATTTAATTATTTGATGCAATGATTTAGAAATAATCCATTATTGGGCATTTCCTTAAGTTGTTTCTGTTAGCATCCTCCCATAAATAGAGAGAAGCTGGTGGTCACTGATAGTCAAGCCATCACTGGGACTCCAGTCTAACTTAAGACAAGTCAGCTCTACGGAAGCACCATGAAGAAGGTGAGCCCTTCCTGTCCCCATAGCTGTGGATCCCAGCAGCCCTCCTCCATGGCTAAAGTCTGTCACTGAAGGTAGTACCTTTAGGACTAGAGGAAGAGCTATCGATGACCCTTCTATACCACATATTTAAATTCCTAAAGCTGATTTGCAAATGCTCTCAGATGTTGTCTGAAGATGTAAGACAATTCAGAGGTTTAAAGATAAACTAGCATGAGGGCAAGCATCACGGCCTCCAGTAATTATATAAATAACTCCACAAGTCACAGGGATATTTGAGATTGAAAGTCAAAATAGCTTTACTTTGCTGATTGCCCTTTCAAATCCACTAGAAAATCCGCCCTTTATCCAAAAAATACAGACTGGGATGAGAGGAAAAGCCCAAAAGCCAAGTGAGGAAGTTCATGGCCTTTGATTTTAGATCTGGCGGACACAGAACTGTCTGGCCTGGGGAGTAAGCACGACCAGAGGCTCTCGATAAGCACTGCAGGCTGCCACACAGCTGGCAGTTAGGAGTTTTTCCAATATCAAGAGGATTCTGGGAGAGACTGGTACCTCATGGAGAAGGCACATTGGAGCAGTTTGGAGTTTTACAATTCCACGCTCTCAGCATTTTTCACATGCATCACCGTTTTCCCAAAGGGCACCGACTTTTCAGAACTAAGAATTCAACTTCTTCTTACACCTTGGATAAACACTTCCAGGAGGAATTATAGTAATGCAAATTCAATGGGGGAAAAAAAATCGAGGCTTTGTTTTATTTTAATGAAATCTCCAAGTCTCCTACATGAGGAATTAGCCCCCTACCCCCACCATAACTAAATTGAAATCTACATGGGATATTTTCAAAACAAACGGACTCTTGAAGCATTTAGACCACTCCAAATCAAGGACTGTGCATTAGCATTTCTTAGCACTGAATCTGGGAGGCAATTATGCATCATGTCATAAGGAGCCTGAATTTCTGTGCTAACCCGGTGCATTTATTATCTTGACTTTTATTAATTCTAATTTTTGCAATACATAATTCCTTTCCCCCTGGAGGCTAAGCTTATTTACAGAATAAACCATGCATAGAATTACCCATAACTGTCACCATTACCCTGTGATGTCAACTTGGGCACACGATTCCCAAGGTTCTGATTTTAAAATACTTTTGTTTGGTGGCCTGTTACAGACAGGTTCAACCACAGTCGAACACAGTTAGGCTGGCCTCACCATGTAGCCCAGAATGACCCTGAACGTCTGACCTTCCTGCCTGGGAATATAAGCACATATCATGCTGCTTAGACTTGCTTGCTGGAACATTGACAAGCAAGCATTTTACCAACTGAACCACATCCCCAGTCATTGGACTTTAAGTCCAATGCAAAACAAATAAGTAAAAGAAAGAAACCTAACCCATAATACTGTCCAGGCAACAGTACAGAGAGACTGGGACACGCCTCACAAGAGGTGGACAGTTTGAACAAATAGACTCACGGTCAAAGCCATTTGTAAATCCAATGTGCCCTTTGAGTGAAATGAACAGCTTTAGTCAAGCATTTGCAAGAAACTGACAGAAATGAAAAGCCTTCCTGAAAAGCTTAATCTCAGAGGGCAGAGCCCACTGCCCCACCCTCCGTCCTCCCAGAGTGATGAAGAAGGCATTTCTTCAATGGCTAGGTGCTTGGAGCACAGAACCCTCGACTATAGAAGAGGCCCCTCCTGGCAGGGAGAGATCATTTTGGAAGGTATCAGTGTCCCTAGCAGATGTGATCATAACTGGCCCTGCTGGGTGGCAAGGCAACCTCAAAAATCAAATGACAGCAATTCTGCCCCCAGCAAGAAAAGTTAGAAGTACACTGGGTTAGTGTCTCATGCCCAAGTGGCAGAGAGCATGCTGGGAAAGGAGGGCCCAGAGGCCAGGCAAAGACTAACAGGATGGGCTTCTCAGGGGGACCCGTGGAGTGTGCTCCTCTAGGATCTGCTCGCTGCTGGTGGTACTCAGAAGGAGCAATCTGAGTGCCCAGCAAAGCCTTACACACTGCCCGCCTGTTTATTTTGCCTTTGTAGTAACTGGCACTTACTGTATTTTCTGGGAGTACTGGTCTACCACGGATTAGGAGTATTGGCACAGGTAGGTGAGAGGGGCCTACTACACTCAGATTCAAGTTTTGCATAAACAATTTTGCACATTATGCTTGCAAAGATACTGATTTGCCTACGGTCGTCTCTTAAATTAGTTGAATTATTATGGTTTTCAGAAGTAGGTAATTTTGCCCATGTGTAATATATTAAGCTCCCTTGATTAACATCTGAATTAATCTAGAAATATTTGAATTGAGGGCCAATGAGATACCAAATAATCAAAACTGTTCTCGGGAACAGAAATATTAATTAACATTTTCTTTGGAAGGGAGGAGCTCTGTGGTCCAGAGTCTGGGATCATTGGTTCCACCACCACCTCCACCACCCACACCCTTTAAGGAAGTATAGGGTACATCAACAAATAAAGGATTCTGGGAGAGTTAGCAACACTAAAGTACTTAATTATGGGCCTGTGACACTTCTCCCCCTTGACACTGACTAGACCAGGTTGGCCTTGAACTCACAGAAAGCCACCTGCCTCCACCTCCCATAATGCTGGGATCAAAGGCACGCACCCTGACACCCAGTTCAAATGCATATTGATATCCTGGTTGGCTAGTCTTGGCTGTCAATCTGACTGCTTCTGGAATCAACTAAAACCCAAGCAGATGGGCACTCTTGTGAAGGATTTTCTTGATCAGATTATTTGTCCTGGGAAAACCCGCCCTCAGTCAGGGCTCTCCAGAAATCCTTCTGGCCCTCAGCATCTGATTGGGATTCCTGAGACATTCAGTCTGGTGGACTGAATGAGATAGCCATTGCTGGGCTACATTGATGACATTCGGTAAGCCAATCTAATGTGTATGTATGTGTGTGTGTGTGCGCGCGCGCATGTGCGCACATGCCCGAGTTTTAGCAAGTCTGTTCCTTCAGAGAACCCTGACTGATATATCTTAAACAGGAAGTACATTTTTGACACAGCCAAGCAACTCTAGATTGCAATAAAAATGCCAACCAGAGTAGGGCTATGTTAGCTGATTCTTTTTCTTGAACAAATGGATCTGACCACACCCAAACGGCTGTCACAGCAGGACAGGGACAAATGGAATAGATATGCCTGAAACCACTGCAGATATGCTGCTCTAGGGAGGGAAGACATTCCCCCTGCTTCCGCCCACTTCAGCCATCTACAACCCACTTGGAGCCCAGGCTACTGCCCAGTTCCTAAACTGGTTTTGTAGGGAATCCTTCTAGTTCAATCTGACATATCCCCACAGGCTGGTTGATGCCCCTGGTGGTAGTGTTTTGGGAGAGCATGAACCCTTCAGGGCAGGAGGCATAGCTAGTGGAAGAGGTCACCAAGGAGGTCACTGAGGCAGGCCACAGCGGGTTATAGCCTGGCTTCCAGCCTCAGTTCTCCACTTCCTGATTAGTCATGAGGTGAACGAGTTGTATGTTCCCACTGCCCAGACCAAACCCCAAAGCCATGCCCTCCCTGCTAAGATGGCCTATACTCCCTGCAAGCAAGAACCAAAACCTGCCCCCCTCAGCTGCTTGTGTACCTCTCACAGCAACAACTAACTAACACGGGATGTTCCGTTGCCCCAGACCCACGCTTGGGATGGATAATTCTAACAGTTACTTATCGGACCACCTTCCAGAGTACTCTAGTAGATAGAATAGTATTCACCACTTCTGGACCCAGAACAGAGCCAAGGAGAAGCCCTGCATGTGGCAGAAGCTACAGCAAGGATTGACTCCTGCTTGCATGGCTTCCCCTGCTGCGAAGAGTCACCGCGGTGCAGGGCTTTGGTATTGAGGCTTTGAGGTTCCCATGACTACAGACAACTGCGCTCTACCAAACCACCTGCTGCCTACTCTCCCAGTCCTGTTAAAGTACTCAGTAGTGACCCATTGAGCTGGGTCAATAGCACATCGATCATAGTGGGAGAACAATCTTAAACACAAATGGTATATCACAGGCTGAAGAGAGAAACTCGGGTAAGAGAAAATTCTTGTCAGGTTTAACAGTCAGTCTCAGTCTCAGTCTCTCTCTCTCTCTCTCTCTCTCTCTCTCTCTCTCTCTCTCTCTCTCTCTCTCTCTCCCTCCCTCCCTCCCTCCCTCCCACCCACCCAATGACAAATACCAGCTCCATTCAACATCTGGCTCTCCAGTCGAACAATCAATAATAATACACTTTCTCTTAAACAATTTCTAAGCTCGGCCTCTCCGGCTCCTCTGTTGACTTCGAAGGCGGCCCTCAGAATCCACAGCACTTCAACAAGGTCATGTGGCCAGTGAAATGTAGGACAGGGAATTGGTTTCTCTTTCAACCACCAAACCACGAGGTCTTTGTTAAGGTCAAAATGATCATGAAACGTTATTTACATAGTACACAAGAAACGCAGCTCTGCAGCCGTTGGACACACCGACTACAGCGTGCAATAACACAGAATAAAAACATAAGGAGCCCGGCGATTTACTTACTGTTCACATAAACATTAAATGTCACGGAAGCACTGACATCAGAGTTGGACACCAGAAAGGTGTAAGTGCCTCCTTCTGTGTCTTTCAATCTGGTCAGGCGAAGTTCGTTCACATATCTACAAAGGAAGGACAATAAATCAACTCCCTGTGGAGAGTCCGCCCTGGAGTGCAGAAGGTCTCTCAGTTTCTACTTGGAAAGAGAGGGCTATTTAGGGGGAAACATCGATGAATGATTTAATTCAGTGTTACTCTCCTACACACACACACACACACACACACCCCACATACCACACAGACACACACACTCACACACATCACACACACATACACACGCACACACCACACACACATTCCACATGCCACACACACACACACACACACACACACACACACACACACACACACACACACCACCACCACCACCACCACCACCACCACCACCACATCACTCTATTTGGGAACAAAGGCCTGCATGTGAAGATACAAAAATAGGCAAGTCGCTTGACTCTGGGGCCACTGTCCCAGGCTACCTTCATAACCACTTCCTCCTTTGCCTGCATTGTAGCAGTACCTAGACCTCAGTTCTGGGAACCCATAACTCAGTAGTCTGTACACTCTTGACTTTCCTGTGGACACTGAGACCCTGAGATCCACACAGTCCCGAACTCCGTCCTCCTCTGTCCCCCACCTCGCTCCTGTCAACCTGTCTTCATTTTCCTTTTACTCCCAGACTTCTCCCAGAGTCCCCAGGTGTATTTGTGAGTCAGGTATCTGCTCTACTCAGGAACCTACAAGATGGCTGGGGAAGAAGGAACACCACACAATCCTCAAGCTAGTGTGAGCTCTAGATGATGGATCCCCTGAGCAGGCCATGACAGACTGCCCACACGCAGTGGCCCTGCCAACTCTCCTCTTCCCATTGGTCAACAGATCGAATGTTCTAATCTCAGCTTCTCGTGCAGGTGCCTCAGTCCTGTGTGTCCTCTATGGCCTATCCCCATGTCCCCACAGATCCCTATCATGGGTGCAGCTCGGGATGCTTCCCATCTGTCACTTTCAGCCAAGGGTGGTCTCGAGTGGCCAGGTACAGAAAGCTCAGTGTAGAGTTTCCCCAAGGTCCTTTCTTAGCTGGATTCCTGCCCCCCTCAGAGCTTTCTCTCTGCATAAACCCCAACCCCCTGACCTGTCTCAGGCTCGGCTTCTAGGGAACTGAGCCATTTTAGACAAATGCATGCAAGATCCCAAGTGTAGAGCACCTTGGCTCTCTCTGTGTTCATCCAACAGTTAGCAGTTCCTGATGAACTAATAGACTCTGCCCAGTTCCCAGCCCCTTATTAGTCATTTGGTCTTGGTCATATCACCTCAGCCTTCTGTGCCTTAGATTCCTCTTCCACAAAGACAGGGGTACTAAGAGTGCCACGGGGTTGGTGAGACAACAAAGGTGCTTTCAGCACAAGTACCTGAGTTTGATCCCCAGAATGCGTGTAAAGGTGGAAGGAGAGACCTACTCCCAAAGGTTGTCTTCTGACCTTCACACACACATTCGGGGTCCCTGTACCATTATATACCCACACAACTACAAGTTAAATTTAAAAAAAAAAATCAAGTGCTACATCAACAAAAAGAAAATATCGTAAAGGGCAGAGTAAGACAGCTGATATGTGTAAGGTATATATGACAGAAACAAAGGAACACAAGGAATTACGACTGCTACATTGTAATTACAATGTTTTGAAGATTTAATAAGAGAGCTGAAAAAAAAAATAGTCAAATCACCTGGCCTGAAGCATGATGATTCAGAGTTGTCTCAGAGATTTAATAAAGTAGTAACAATACTAACTTCCCTGTCTTTCTAAGGAGAATTATTGTATCCTGAAGATAGGTTAGTTGTTGCTTTGACTTACCCTTAAAACTGAGAGAAAAGTAACCCCCACTTTCCAAATGGGACACTGAGTCTGCATACGTTCACATGTGTTGGAAACCCACAGCAAAATGGAATTGTTGGCAGAGGACACAGAGGAAGCCCCAGGTGTCCTTCCTCATGTGGCATCTTCCCACATACTGCTGGGTCACCAAAACATGGCCTGGGACGGTTGCAGGGAGACTCACTGGGGCACAAGTCCCCTTCTTACCTGATGTTACTTTTGTTATCAGATTTGACGTACTCCTCCCCTTTGTTAGTAAAGGTCCTGTTCATATAGACCCACTGCTGGCGCTTAGGTTTAGGGTAGGCCTCGTATTCAACAACCAAATCTACATTCTCTCCATCGGTTACAAATACCGTCGTGTTCTTCACAGGGAAGATGTTGATGAATCCTTTTTCTAATCGGAACAGAGGTAAGACAGCAATCAGTATTCACAACTGACAGGAACACATGACGTCAACTTAGAATCACAAAGATGGTGGCAAATGATGGCTTCCAGTGTCAACTGGCACCATGTGTGAAGATGTGCATCAGTCACCTTTGCCCTTCACCGAGTCCTGGATAAGGCAGGGCACACATTAAGTCCCAGATGTATACTGCTGCCTTGCTAGCGGTGCCCTGAAAGGTTCTCTACATCTGCTTGTCTCCACAATTGTGAGGTTCAAATTCAAGATATTTACTAAATAACCCTCACCTAAGTCCAGAATAATTACAAATGGAAAGGGTACCACTGAGTGAGGGCAAGAATGAACTCTAAAACATGATAAAATGCTGCAAAAAAATATCATTTTGTATTAGAAGGAAAGTAGTCACTGGTCCTTTCATACCACGTGCTGTTTGTTATCACACCACAGGCCATCAGTCAGACAGCACTTTAGTGTGAAAACTGGGCTCTTACCGCTTGTGAGGGAGAGGGGTGGGTGCTTTTTGGAAGCATCAAAAGGAAAATATCGTAAAGGGCAAATTCGAATTAAAATAATGGGGAAAGAAGACATTAAACTACAGGAGAAGGACTGTTTAGCTAGACTAGTCATTAAAATATGGATAGCACTTTCCATTTATTAAAAATAGCAAAACTAATTTAAAATAAACCCAAGAATCTCGAGTGTGTTTCGAAGAAGCACAGGGAACCACACATGACAACCTGGCACGCTACATCTCCGAACCAGTTAGCAATCGGGACTTTCTTTTTTTTAAATTATCTATTTTAAGTCTAAATCCTATAATTTCCATTTGAGAACTTTTCTTAAAATGGGTTAAGAGATGTACAAAGTACTATTTGCACGGGTTTCGATAACTCTTGACATGGCAGAACACTGGTGAAGTAAATAATACAGCCTTGGAGATGGTTATGTAATAATCCAAGAGCGAGCTTGAAAAAGAGCAATAAGATAATTGCCAATATTATTTTTATAGCTACCATTTAGGGGATGGTGCGTACTATGTGCCAAGAACCGCCTCGAGCACTTTAGCACACATTTCATTTAATAATTATGACATTTATGCTTACAGTCATTCTGGAACATAGAGCTGTCGCCTCGAATTTATAGATGAAAAACAGGGTATGGATTTTCTGCGTGCGCGTGTGTGCATGTGTGCATGTGTTGTCAATGTCTATGGTACATGCACGTTTAGAGTGTGGAGACTACCCGGGTGGTGGTACACCTTTCATCCCAGCACTCCAGAGGCAGAGGCAGGCAGATCTCTGAGTTCGAGGCCAGCCTGGTCTACAGAAGGAGTTCCAGGACAGCCAGAGCTACACAAGGAAATCCTGTCTAGGACAGAACTCCAGGTCTCTTCCACTGAGTCAGAAATTTACCATTTCAGGAAGACAGGCTGGTCACAGAGCTCTCAGATCTGCAGTCTCTGTTCCCTAGTCTTGGGATTACAGTCACACACAGCCATGCTTGATTTCTAATATAAGTGCTGAGGATTTGAACTCAGCTCCTCATGGGTAGAACAAGTGTTCCTACCCACTAAGCCATCTCCCAGCCCTAGGTTACAGATTTAGTGATAACTTCAATTTACAGGCAATATACATAACCTCTAATTTATAGATGAAACAGATGATTTATGTTTGGATCCTGAGTCATACAGGCAGAGTCTAGCTTTGAACATGGGTCTAAGAGAAGCCAAGAATGGCTGCTTTTTTTTTTTTTTAGAGTCTCTCTACATTTTAAGCGAGAGAATAAGAATATGAATAAAATTGTATAATGAAAACTCATATACAAAAATATAAGCAAAATATTCAAATCTTTAAGAAGCAGCTATATCAAGTTAGAGTTTAAAGTTTCTTCCATTTCATTTTCAAGTGCTTAAACTATATTGCAAACTTTTACTAACTTTGTAGTTATCTATGTATACAGAGAAGGTTGTTATTGTGGGGTGTTTTGTTTTTGGGGTTTTTTAATGCTGTTTGGTTGCCTAAAGATTCAAGGTCAAAACCACAATCCTGCATCCTTCCTCTCTCTACTGAACCAATTTGAAAGAGATTATTTTCAGTGGAATTAAAAAAAAAATCATCCAAAATAAAAACTGGAGTTGGGGCTGGTCCTATCCTAACACCTGAGTCACAAACGATATATCTCTGTCACTCTTTACAAGAGCTTTTTTGTTTGATTCAGATAAACACACACACACACAAAGGGTCAAGTTACCATAGATAAAATGTGTAAGCAAGGTTAGAGAGATGTTCAGTGGTTAAATCCTCTGCTCTTCCAGAGGACATAGGTTCAATTCCTAGTACCCACATGGCAGCTCACACCTGTCTGTAAGTCCAGTTACAGGGGATCTGACCCTCTCACCAAGACATACATACAGGCAAAACACCAACTATGTATATTTAAATGTGTATGTATGTATGTATGTATGTCGGTAGCCTTGAGTTTTCTGTAGTCTTACCTTGCCAACACAGGTGTTCTGATTTGACTGTGAAGAATACCCCCATGTTAAAGGCTTGGTTGCTAGTGAATGGATTTGTAGGAAGAGACTGGATCACCAGGGTTCTAAGTTCATCAAGGGATGCCCATTGTGGGGGTGCTATGTGAGGGAAATGGGTCATTAGGGGTATGCCTATCTTGGGGCTACTCTCCTGCTCCTACCATTATGTTCCAGAGCTGCCTCAAGTCTACAGACTTAGAACATGAGCCAAAGTCAAACTTCCCTCCTTTAAACTGTTAGTGTGTCAGGTATTTCATCATAAAACAGAAGGCTAACAACACAGGAGGGTTATGCTACGTAGTGGGAACAAAGCCTTAAATTTCTATAATGTAAGAAGAATTAAGACTCTTCCTTAAATACTATAACATACAAAGAAGAAAATTGTTATAACAAAGTTTTCTTTTTCAAGTGCTTCTGCATTAAAAAAAACTATAGCGGTACATTAACTTTTAATCAGGTTTAAACTCTATTGCCTGAAACTCCCATAAAATTTGTCTCATCTCATCTCCAATGTTGTGGGAGCTGGAGGCTGCTTCCTCTGAAGAGATACAGAGAAAAACTGGGATACATTAGAGAGAGAAGTAGAGAAGCCCCTAACCTAAAACCAGGTCAGATTCTATCTGCTCTTACTTACACACACACACACACAACCAAAACATAACTGTGGGAGATGGTGGATATGCTTATTTGCTTTACTAGAGTAACATTTTTATAGCCTATATGCATCCCTGTAATATCATGTTGAATGCTTTCACTGTACACACACACACACACATTCAGATGGCCCAAAAGTCTCACTCCCTCACCTATGTCATGTTGGATCTGAAACCCACGCCTGCCTGGTCCCTATGGAATCAGTCTTTGTCTCTTCCTGTTCCGGTCCCACAACAACCCACTCCTGACCCACGACAAAACCAGATTCGGATTTCATAGCCACAGAGCTTTCCAGTCACACATCTCCAATTCTTGGAAACTGATGAATGGATTTTTTTAAAATCCGATTACATACAACAATATGCTCAAAACATCCTTCCTAATTGCTTTCTGGAGCTGAAGAGGGTATATCAACATGCTCCCTAATCAACTTAGCAAATTAGTGCTTATGGAGTTTAATATTTTAAAAGCATAGCCTTCTATTCAAATTAATAAATGGCTCACGATCACAGTTGGGGACAGAGGAGTACACTTTGTGTGTGGTGACTCTATAATTACAAGCCAAGTGTCTTCTCTGTATTCATCTGTTGAGAGACTTTCCATTAGAACTTGGGCAGAAGAACCAGAATTTTATGATGTTACTACAGGAGAGAAAAAAAATTACAGAACTCTGTTCCATAAATTACTGAAATCCTGGGTGGGGTGAGGAGCAGGACACAAGCACACAGTGCATTGCTTTATTACGGCTCACAAATGAGTTTCACCGCTCTACATGGGTGTTATCAGAGGCAAACACCAAGAAAATGGTTGCATTAAAAAGGCTTACATGTTAGTTACGATAAAGACAGAAAGAAAAAAAAATTAGGTGAAATCAAACAACATCCAGAAGACAAAAACCCAAACAACAACAAAAAAACCTATGCGTGAGATATTTTTGGGAAAACTATTATCGGTTTGGATAAATCAAAAATAAGAGGAAAAAAACGCTCTATGCTCGGCTTCTCTTTAAGTACTTGCCTCAAATATAAATATTTGTGGACTTTCTTGCATCCAGAAGACCAAAGCTACACCTACTGCTGTACAGAGCAGTTGTGGTGACCCCCGAGGACCCTTCTCTGAGGCTCCCTGACCTTGTGAGGTGTGAGCAAACTTGAGAGCTAGAGAACAGAGTTGCAGAAGAGCAAACGGGCTGGAGAAGCCCAACTCAGCACAGACCACAAAGGAACTAAAGCCAACAACTGACAAACAACGAGGTCCAGAAGACAGAGAAGTACTCCGGGTTCTAAGCTCTATACATCATCTTGAGGACTGGCAAGGAACATCTCTGGTCATTGCAAAACTCAAACCATTGCAAAACTCGAACCATTGTAGCGAGGGCTAAAATGTGAGGGGAAGTCTTCTATGTTTTGCTTGCGGGGGAGGGGAAGGTGGGCACACAGAGTGACAGGTCTGAACTTCAGTGACGGTTCCCTCCTGTCTTTTGGGTAAACTGGTAGGATCTGGTTTTGTGTTCTGCTGCCAAGAGGCTCCAGGGATAACATTCACTCATTCATTCATTCATTCGGTGATAATAAATTCTAAGAATTGGCTCTTATAATCCCATTTGCATAGAAAGGAAAACTATCTAGTAATTTCTCCGTTCACTATTGCCCGTAATTTATACATTCCCATAGAGATATTTACCTACTACTTTCAAGGTTGTTGTGACATTTGCTGATCCAAAAGTATTATTGGCATAACACATGAACACTCCAGAATCATTAACTCTTGCTGAGCTGAGAGTCAGCGTCTCCTGGCGTTCGTAATTGAAGTCTCCCACATGCCAGCTATTGTGCTTTACCTGGATTTTGCTCTGAGGCTTTCAGAAGGGGAGGGAAAAAAAAAATCAAAGATTACCATATAATTTATATTCAGGATCTTTCCTAAATTAAAAATAGCAGCAATTAACTTCTCCATATTAGCATTCATTATACACTACTGAGGGGGAATAATAAAGTGTCGTGTGACGAGCCTGTCACTGGGACCCTTCATATCACAGGATTATATTGAAAGATAGTCATTATGAACGATTGGAAAATACAGGAAAATTCATTCCGAGTTCTCTGCAGTATTAGATTTTTCAGAGTCACCACGCAAGAAATATTATAGAATACCAATATGTCATAATGAGTCAGCACACGTATGTCATGTTAACATTTCCTTTTCCTCTTTGAGACAGGATCTTCATGTAGACCAGGATTGCTTCTAATTCCCTATGTAGTCAAGAATGACCTTGACCTTCCGCCCCAACTCCCTCCTTCCCCGAGTGCATAGATCACAGGCATACACCCCCATCAAGCCCTATTTATGATGTGCTATGCACTGAACCCAGGGTTCCATGCTTGCCAGGCAAACACTCTATCAACCAAGATACAGCCCCAGCCCCGCTACCGCACTTGACCCTTTTCCATGTATGAATCTAACAACTCCACTAAAAAGACTTGAAGAAGTCTAACTCTGCATTCTGCATCTTCCAAATCTGCTGTCATCTGCACATATTCCCTTTACAGTGGAGAAAACAACAGCATCAACTAAAGCAAGCAAGCAAGCAAGAGCTGATACCGGCAAAGACCAAGGACGATGGCCCGCTATGGCTACATTGCCCCGGCAGTGTAGGCCTAGCAGCCAGAGCCGGTAACAGGAACGCTGCCGGAAAGGAGCTTGGCAGAGTGCTAAGGTCCTCAGATCACCTGTGTCTAAGGCTCAAAACAGAAGACAAAAGTTCCACGATACTGACTGCAGTGATGCTTGGAACGACGCAAATATCCGTTGGGTAAATGAGACAATAAAGATCATGTCTGGGTAGGAAATAAGAGGAACGCTGACCTCACTTAAGACAGCTCACATCTATAATGGCAACTCCTGGGAGCCGAGACAGACAAATGGCTACAGGTTCAAGGTCAGCTTGGGTTACAATAGTGAGAATCTATCACAAGCAAAGCATCAATCTTAAAGCTACAACCAAGTGGTAATGCACGCACGTGGGGAAAAGACAAGAGAAACCTGGAAAACGTGCGGGCTACCTGGCATTAAGAAGAACTAGCCACTTGGAGTACTTCAAATGCTATAGTTGTAACTCCACATAAAATATAGCCTAGATTCTGAATTACAAGATGCAGAATACATTATTAATAACTCATGCTAATTTTAGTAGGAAATGATGATATTTCATATTACTGGGTCAAATATGACATTTAAAAAAATCACTTATTTTTGGAATGTGTCTATCAGAAATTTTTAAATGGCCTGTGCAGCTCACGTTATATTTCTACTATATATACAGCACTGCTAGCTACAAACATAGACAATGCTTTTCTTTTTTTTTTTTTCCCCCTCGTATAATTATAGCTTAAGCATTTTTCTTCAGGGTTGGGAACTGAAGGCCTCACACAGGCAAAGCAAAGGCTCTGTAATGGAGCTAACCTCCAGCCTACAGTATTTGGAATCCTGTTACATTAAAATAAGCATACGTAAAAATTGATGGCCCAAGATTTATTAAAAAGAAGAGAATCTGTTTATCTGGGAGAACTTGATTAAGTCAAAGACACATCTGGCCCTGGCCTTTGTTCCTAAAAGGTCTGAAAAACCAATAGAGCTGTCCATGCCTTTCTAATATGGTCCTCAGCAGATCCCAAGCCATCCTTCTAGGTGTTTCTAGTGGTAGAAATCTGCCATTTCAGAGTATAGGATCATTATATCCTACGATAAGCCAAAATAAGCGACACCCCCATGCTGGCCTTTAGGCCGCTGTTCCTGCCTTCTGTGCCAAAGCCACAGTGAGCAAGAACAGATGGAAAGCCACTCTTCCGAGGGTCAGAGAGTCCCCGAAAGGGCGCTGAGCACAAGGACTGAGATGGCCGGTGCAGAACAAAATAGCTTGGTCAAAAGTGATGTGTTAGCTCACAAGCCAAAGTCAAAGATCTTAATTTAGCACACCACCAAAAGCTGAAAGCCAATAGGAAACTCGGCGTTCAGAAGCATTAGAAGAGCTGGCCAAGATGAACGAACACCGTATAAACCCCAAGACCTGTGTCACAACGACTCCTAAGATCTCACCATAGCCTCAGTCTCTCATGAGCGAAGCTTCCTCTAAACGGTCAAGATCAAACATTTTGGATTTTTTTTTTTAAATAATCTGATAGTGCTAACAGCATTCCAAATTACGCCAAGGGATCAATAAAAGATTCATGGTGAACCATGGCAGGGGGCCAAGAGTCCCATCTGCAAGTCACACATTGCATGCTGTCTGCACATGATTTGGTTTTTCTTTAACCCTTGGAGGCACACACTGGGATCTCCCCAAAGAGCTCCTAACACTAAAGACTTAGCTACCATTGCCAGTGGGTTAATTGGGAATGGCATGCGGGGCTCCTGGGATCCGTGGTTCAGAACAAAACCGCCTGGGGCAAATTGAATTTCTCATCTTAAGAGGGCTAATTTTCAAGTATACACAGGCTCAGATATACACACACACACACAGTCTAAATTGTCCTCTCATCTGAAATCAAGGATTATAGAAAGCCAATTAATATGGGATTGTGCTCTGTAAGGTTAGCCCAAAATCCATACAGAAGCTATTATTTGTGTTACATTAGATGGTCTGAAAACTAAAACTTGTTTCTCTGAGATATTGGTTTGAAAGAATGAGTCTCCAGTCCAATCCAATCTCCAGGCCAGTGGCAGGTTTCGTAGACGGAGGGAGTTATCATCCATCAAGATCTGTACAAATACCATCATTATGCGGGTCACCATGGTTCTGCATTTCACACCATACTCTGTATGCAGGCATGAAATTGCCAATGTTGAACACTGGCCAGGAGGAGGAGGAAGAGGAAAAATAAATGTGTTTCCATTTTTCCATTTCATATTCCTACATGTAAAAGGCAGAGGGACTTCTGATGACTAGGCAATTATCTCACTAAAATTATATAAAAATAGAAGAGAAACTCAGTCAGTGGGAATTTTAATGGAAAATATTGGGAAAATTAAGAGTTTTAAAACCTTGTTATTGAGTATTTGAGGCAAAAAATGAATATCCAAATAAAACTGATGAAAATCGGTTAGAGTGTCCTTGCCTTGCGGGCATAAGGCCTTTGGGTTTAAGCCTTAGAACTGAAAGAAAAAGAGATGGGAAAGGAAGGATTTGGCTAAGATGTATTTAAGACATGTCCAGCACAGTATCTGACATATAGCAGGCATTCAATACATATTTGTCAACTGAATGAGAACATAAGCACGGTCAAATGTTTCACATTAAATATAACCATTTTATCAATAGCAACGAAAACAAACAGAAAGCCGTTAGCAATCTAATCTCAGGTAACCAGCCTCAAAGGGGGAAATCCAAGCTGCACAGAGAGAACCCCAAGTCCTGGATGATGTGGCCATTCTGTGGGGGATCAGAAGAGCTTTGTGGGCCACACGTGATGGCATTTCTCCTTCACAAGAAGGACTCTTTCTGTCACCTGACCTAGGCAGACAATAGTTTTGCCTGAAGCATACGGTTATCTGAATAATATACAGGTATTCATTTATTTTGTTTTGTTTTTTATTTCCTTACTAAAGTCATTTAAAAAACAAAACAAAACAGTGTTAAGTAATAACCTGAGACAGATGCCCTCTCTCTTCTCAAAATATAGTGACAATGTGGTAGTTATTTATCACTAATAGTAAACACGCATGCTATAATATACATAGTTGGACAGGATGTGAATGTACACTCAGCTGGTTGCTAACAACTATGCGTACCAGCAGAGTCACGCATGGGCTAGTGTTGTAGAGAACCTGTATAATCACTCGGCCACACAGAGACCGCAGCACATGATAGGAATTGAACAGCACTTACCTGAGGGTTCACTTTTATCCACATGGAGTCCACGGAAGTTGACACATCTTTTATGGTGCATACCACCATAAATGTGTCCCCTTCCATAAGGAGATGACTTGTCTCAGACACAGACACAACTGGGATAGCCTTGATGGCTAAAATGAAAAGAAACACAGCCTTGACGTCAGTCCTTCCTTCACAAGGAATTTCAACTTGTCTTATTTTTTAACACACTTTATTTTCCTTTTTAAAAATCACTTTAGCTTTATCTGTTAGTGTGTATCTTTGTATGTGTACGCCATTTGTAGGGAGTGTCTGAGAAAGCCAAAGTGGAGGGTGTAGAATGCCCTGGGGCTGGAGTTATTGGCCGATACAGGCCACACCCAAGGTGGGAGCTGGGATCTAAGCCGATCTGTTAGAAGAGCAAGCAGCAAGCTCTCCTAACTGCCAAGCCACCTCTCCAGACTCAACCTTGCTTTTTCTTGACTTTGCACAGCTTGTGTTATACATCATTAAACAAAATACAAAGCACAATGCTAACTGATCTGTATTGTTTGCGTATCTAAATATTGACCTATGAAGTCATTCATCCTACAAGTAAACTCATTCATGCTGAGTGAAAAAGACAGGATCCCAATGGGAGATCATAAATACTTCTACCTTTTCCCCTCAGTGGAAGAGGGTAGCCTGAAAAGCGGACTTAATCTTTACCCTTGATGATTTCTTGAGGACCGAGCCTACAGCTAATAATAGTCTTTTAGCCAAACAGGTACCTTTCCCATATATTATACAATCACACCTTGCTTACTTCTAAAAACTCCAGGTTTTAAATAATTAAAATTTCCTTCATTTTAATGAGTACAGTTTTTTTTTCAGAAGCAGATTAAAAATTCTCATCAGTTGAATCACAAAGTGATGCTGAATTAGATAACCTCAAATATATAAAGCCTCATTTAGCTCCTGGCTACTGAGAGGTTCGAGGTGAT
Organism: Tokudaia tokunoshimensis; assembly: GCA_036184795.1. NCBI lineage: Eukaryota > Metazoa > Chordata > Mammalia > Rodentia > Muridae > Tokudaia > Tokudaia tokunoshimensis. The sequence continues at coordinate 31,279,630 of BTHU01000014.1, forward strand.
GCCACGGTAACACATTCCTTGGGTTGTGTGTGCACTTTCTTTCCCAGAGCTTGAATGGCTTGGGAACCAATCAGCTACAGGAAAAAAAAAATCAGGTCACATGTCCATTTAAATTAAAGCATAAATCCCTTGTAGACTAATGTCCTCAAATTAAATCTTTCCATTGAGTAGGAACACTTGTGGCAAGGATGTCACTTTGGGATACCCTAAACCAGCAGGTTTAATGACCATCTTAGTGACAGCTATGTACCTGTCTCTCTGGAAGGATTCACAAATGTCTACCACTACCTGGGAAGGTAGTGATCTTACTAGTAGCTGTGTCCTGACGCCCTGTGCTAGCAGAAAGAGAGAAACCAGACCCATGAATAGGGTCTCCATCTCCCACAAGATGTAAGAAAGAGACCGTACCTGCCCTCACTTTGAGTGTGAATTTGTCAGACCGAATCCATTTGCCCTCACGCTGGGCAACACACCGGACACACAGCCGGTGGTAGGCGCGTTTCACGTTTTTGATGGTGATGCCAGCCTTGGGGTTTGGGACAAACATCAGGTCCGTGGGGAGAGATTTCCCATCACACTCAATGAGGGAATAATTGGACACCTGTGGGTCTGTCAGAGGGCAGCGGACCAGCGCATCGCCGTCCTCTTTGCCAAACAAGGGAAGGCCAACCAGGAAAAGTACAGCAGGATCTGTGGAGCAGAACAAAAAGCCATCGTGCTGGGTGTGGAGACACTGAAAACACTTCGCTAGCTTGTTTGTCTGTCTGTTTAGACAGGGTCTCACTATGCAGCCCTGGCTGGTCTGGAACTTGCTCAGAGATCCACCTGCCTCAGCTGGGATTAAAGGCGTGTACCGCCACAACCTGCTTTCTGAAAACAAGTTTAAAAGATTTAAAAGAGTATGGGCTTGAATAACACAATGGATTTCAAAGTTAGTTATTGTACTTCACACGTATGAGTCTGTGCTAGCTTATCCGTATGTAGACCAGGTGCATGTGGACAGAAGACTGGAAGGGGGCGTTCGACCTCCTGGAACTGGAGTTCTAAGTGGTTGTGAGCTGCCCGGTGTGGGTGCTGGGGACCCAACTGGGTCCTCTGTAAGCAGCAAGTGCTCTTATAGGCTAAGCTTGCTCACCGGCCTCTAACACAGCAGCTTTCTATGTGGGTATTAAGGATCAGATGCAGGCCCTTGTACTTGCAAGCAAGCGCCTGGAAATCAAATGTTATACACACACAAACAGAATCTGTTACCCCTGAAATATATTTGTCTTATCACTTAATTTAAAATCAAAACCAAAAAACAACAAAAAATCGGAAGCTGCAGCTGGCTTTCTGTCACCAGGGTGCAGGAGCCTCCCAAAGGTGTCCCTTCTGTCCTCTCAGTGGCACGCACTAGTTAGTTAAGGGTCTAAACGTGAAGAAAGGGTGTGGGCTGACTAACTCAGACACCTCCTCAGACCAGCAAGCGGGTACTCGGCTCACCGCGAAGCCGAATGGTACTTTCGTTACCTCCTGTTGAAATTACAAAATGTCTTCTCCAGCGTCGCCAGCAGCTCTCGGGTGGGCCCAACAGTTCCAGGGTCGAACCCTGAAGCTAAGCCGTGGCTTATCGCTGAGCAGTCTCCTCAACTGCCCACTTAAGGAAGGACAACTGATAAAGCCGGCAGAGGCACAGTCAATTTCGCGGCGCTCTTCCGAGGCAGCTTTATTAACCCCTGTTTGAGCATGCTAAGATTTGTATAATTGTGTTTCCCCTAACAAGCCCCTAAGGGAGACTGCTCATCTTATCTGAGGACCACAGGGAGAAACGGAGGCCCTAGGCAGCAGCACACCTTCCAGGCACAAGAAAGCATCCACCACAGACTCACAGAGCTCCAAGCATGCACGTTATAAATGACAGACCCAGCCCCAATACAACTGGTGCTACAACCAGGACTGCCGTTTCCTGCCGTCTCATTTGTCTCGTAGACTGACATTACCCAAAGGATACCGCCCTGCGAGTTCTTGCCATGATAGCAAACACACATCCACAGACTGCTGAATGCATCTAGAAAATGAGGTGTAGGACTCCAACTGTCACATCTTTGTCTTTTGTTTCCAAGAGGCTGTAATTGCTGAAAAGAACCAACTCCGAACAAGCTTATGACTGACAAGGGATGCTTAGCTGTCTGTATTGTTTTCTGGAATTTAGTCCCTCAGAGTGGGCCAAGTCTTTTGAAGTGCTAGTCTGTTCGGGCCTTTTGAGGTCTTGGGCTCCCTGAAGTGTCTATACTAAGTGGGAATAGTTAGTATCTCAAGGCATTAAAATACAGTTTTCCCAAAGGGCCTAATTTATTCTCGGGGTTGACTCCAAGCTCCAGGACAATCCAGTTAACCAGATTGTAATCCAGTTCCAGCTTGGCTTTGCAGACCCCCAGCCGGGGTCACACTCAAAGCCATGAGGAAGCTGGTGAAGAAAACCATGTATGTTAGGCCTCCCTGAACCAGTCAGCCAAATTCTGCCTGTGGTTTGGTCACCTCTGTGTCACTTAAAAAGTAAGAACAGGGTACCCAACACTCTTTGGCACAGTGACACAGAAAACCAAGCATTTACCTCTAACAAACACGTAAATAGAGCTCCTGAGGTCGCCGCTGTTGATGCATGTGTATTTGCCTGTGTGAGTGGCCTCGGCGTTTTTCTGAATCCATTCCTTGTGCTTATTCTCAATAATTCCATCAAAGATCTCGAAAGTCCATTTGACGAAGTCAGGATCCACACACGTCAGCCTGATGGTGTCGCCAGCTTCAACTATTAACTCTGATTGCGCTGGCTGGATGGATGGTGGAGACGGCTCTCCTGGACTCGCAGATGGCTGAGAAGTTGCTGCCAAGAAAAACAAGGACTGTGTTGAGTGTGAGCTGTCTTGGCGAAATAAAGCATTTCTTCTAATATTGAGTTCCATCTCGACTGTGTACGCTACAATAAAAATAGCCCTGCTATTTGTGGCTGCAAAGGGAATTCTGTCTAAAGTTTAAATTCATCTATGAAGTTATTTTCTGCAACCTTCAATTAGTCCTATGGGTCATACTTGGTGTACAAGCTACCGAGCTGGACACATAGCTTTCTTTTGGGTCAACCGTGCCCAACGATGATGGTCTGTCCTCGTGGTGTTGCTACACGAATGAATATTCACCTTAAAAACCACAGCAGCATTGTTTACACAGTGGAGACAGAAACAAAAATGAGCTGCAGGATGTATTCCTCAGTAGCCACTGGTAAGTCACCCTTGCTCAAGCATCCTAGCCCCAAGCCCTACTCGTTAAAGTCAATGGGTTACCAAAGGCAAAACAAAGACAACTCTGCGAAGGAAGGAAGCTAGAGAAGAGGTTTACAGCACTGGGCAGAAGAGGCAGGACAGCAGTAGGCAGGTATGATACACACACACAAATGTATATGTGAATATATAAACTATAATATACCTATATGCATACACTATATAAATTATATAGTACATATACGTACTATAGTATGTGTGTACCCATAACTGAAAAAGGACATTAAAAAGAATATATATGACAGAAGAACATCTTTTTTATTTTCTTCAAGCTTCGGAATTCACCTATTTTCAAACAATTCTCCTTACAGGACAGTCCTCAGAAATAATGTTACAGGAAAAAATGATGACTGTATCATCAAGATTAGACCCTGGGCTGTTTACCACATATGTTGGCTTCCAATCTGATCAACCTAACGCCCAGAGAATCCACATTAGTGTGACATACGTTCTTGACATACATCTCAGAGTTAAGGAAAGAACACGGCACCAGGAGCCAGGGTAAAAAGCAGTGTCAGTCAAACCTGGTCATCTTACTGTACATCGGGGGACTCCGAGAACCAGCTCCTAAAAGTTACTCCCTGACCTCTGAAGGCACACAGAAATAATACGCTATGTTAAAAGGACTCTGCTCGAGTACCAGAGGAAGTGAAATACAGCTGGAAGTTTAGACGGAAGAAAAGGTGGGCGGGACCTTGGTCCTGTCAAATGAGGGGAGGACTAGACAGCAAGAAAAACAGCCCCCCAGAAAGCCCTGTGTGAGGCAACTGGCTGGACGCATGTCAGGCAAAGGGTGACAAGGCAGACCATCAAGAGCCCCCACACCTCAGGTTAAGTGTGGGCCAATCTGCAGAATGATCACCAGGCAGGGATGACTTCAGGATGGAACCCCCCCAAAAAAAAAGACCCAAGGTTCTATCAGCGAAAAGCAGGTAAGAAAGCCACGAAGAGACTGATTTTGTTGTTGGTTTTAAATCACTTGGAGGGAGGGAGGGAAAGAGGGAGGGAGGAAGGGAGGGAGGGAAGAGGATGCATTAGAAAGTACCAGAAAGAAGACAGGATGAGGCAGATACCACACAGTGAGGCCATAGACCAAAAACATGTCCTCCAAGATGATTACCAAAAGATTGGCTCTGGCCAGCTATAGTGGCCCACACCTTTAATCCCAGTCCTTGAGAGGGAGGGGCAGTCAGAGGTCCATGAATTTGAGACTAGCCTGGTCTACACAGTGTCTCAACCCCCTCCCTCTCCCTCTCTCACACACACACACACTCTCTCTCTCACTCTCTCTCTCTCTCACTCACACACACTCTCTCTCTCTCACACACACACACTCTCTCTCTCTCTCTCTCTCTCTCTCTCTCTCTCTCTTTCTCTCCTGCGAGTCGAGGGCACAGTTTCACTTGAGTGGGAATGTCTCCTTGGTCCAGAGCAGGCAGCTTCAAGTGTGGAGCTCTCCTTATAGCAGGAGATGGAGGGGAAAAAAATGTACAATCAAAGTCAGCAGCAAAGGCAGGCACACAGGCAGGGGAGTTGTTCCCATATGTGACTGCAGGAGGAGGGGCGCATAGAGGGGACAGAAGGAAGGCGCTGTGAAGAAAGCCTCACATTGTCTTCTGCGGGCTCATACTTGCATGACTAGCTTCAATCCCTCTTTAAATCCAACCAACAGATCACCTGGGACTGCAACCACGGGCCCACTGGGTCAAGCGGAGGGTCACCCTAGAGCAGAAGACGCCGCCCAAGACAGTGACAGGGATCATAGCCATCAAAGGTCACTAAGCACCAGTAATCAGGGAGATGCTGTAGGGTGACGGAGCCAGCCTGGGTTTCCGGGCTCCACACCTCAACGGCCCAGCCTGCTTATGGCCGTAGAGCAGCAAGGACTGTTTCCAGAGGCCTAGGGAGCATCTAAAAGTAAAAAATGGAGGTACTATTATTGTTTCAGCTTCTTCCATGCCAATGATGTAAACCCTCACCGAAAATCAGAAGAAGGATGGACAGATGGAAGGATGGACTAACTAGTTCCAATGACTCTCAGGACGCTGACAGCAAACTTGATCCAAAAAATTTAGTCGATGCCTTACATTGTCTTAGTGAAATTAAAAAAAAAAAAATGCCACTGGATATATTCAGGGTTTTGTATTTCCAACAATGACTTACAGGTTCATTCTTTGTACTCACTATAAAATAAAAACTTTTATTGGGATACAAGTGAAGGTAATGTTTATTGTCTTGTTTCTAAACTAACTTCAATGTTATGATGATGATGATATCAGAGATTCAGGTTTAGAAAACTAGAGATTCACAATAAAGGACTATCCCTCAGAAAGATACTCCAGGATTATAGGGATGCTCAGGGATAGGAAGGCTTGTAGAACAAGCCTGAGAGCCTAAATTTTGATACTCAGTAGTACCACATAAAAAAGCCAGGCCCGAAAGTGTGCCACTGTAACTCCAGCCTGGCAAGCAGAGACAGGCAGACCCCAGGCGTTTGCGCTCTGGCTGGCCGGCCTAGCCCAGACAGCAGGCTCAGGTCAGTGAAAGATCATGTCTCAGGGGAGGAGGGCGGTGATAACCAGCAAAGGGAACACCTGAGGCCCTCCTCTGACCTCCATGCACAGGGCGGTATTTGCCCATGCGCACCCCACCCCCCACCTCCCCCACCCTCACCGCTCCACCCCTCCACCTCCCCACCCCCATGTTCCCACCCACACAGTTTCACTCCTCAGTATTTCAGCTGAGCCATGAAACCACTTGGAAATACACATTTTGATGTGCATACCTGAGATTCAATTAAGCAAGCTTTCAACCATTTGTTTATTTGGTCGTCTTTTGTCTCCCAGTAAGATTTTTGTATCACTAAATGGACACATGTCCTTAGTCACCGTGTAGCTATGGATAGTAGTAGTAAGATTTCTTTACCTGTCCCTGAACATGTTAATTAATGAACCAAAGGAAAATGACAAACGATAAAACTCAGCACCCTAGAGATAGACTCTAATGGGGAAGGAGGGTCAGATGGCAGTCGCTCTCCAGGAAGGAATTACAAGTCCTTGCTGAGTGTGGGCTCTTGCTCACCAAAAGAAAACAAGACAAACAAACAAACATGACAGTCCCTTGACAGAGGGGGCACATAAGTAGACAACTATGAAAAGCCTTAGCACCGGTGCACAAGAACCATCAATGCATCCTCCGCTCAGAGTCTCTTCCCCTACCCACAGTGTCTTCCGTAGAATCCATGTAAAATTATCCAAAACCAGGTCTGCTCAAGGCAGGGACTCAAACTTACTCCCAGCGGCATTTTGTAACATTAGTTGACAGAGCCCAGAGGCAGGAAGAGCACAACTGTGTACAGAGAGATGAAGCGCGCATGTTGGGCATTAATGCAATGAAATATTAGTAAGCCGTAAAAAAAGAATGAAGTGCTGACACGCTACAACATGAAAAAACACGAATACACACATGTCCTTCCTTACATGAAAGACGGGGTGGAGCAATTCAGAATCAGAAAGTAGCTGGCGGTTACTAGGGGCTGGACGTGGGGGAGGGGGAGGAGCTCATTCATGCATGGCCACTCTGGAAGGAGGGGAAAGAGGTCTGGAAATGACGGGATGGTGACTGTCCCACACTGTGGACCCTCTCACCACTGCTGTACTGGACACTTGAGGATAGCACATTCCATGTACAGTATGTTGTACCATGGTTAGTTAAAATTAAGCTATGGTGGTGCCCGCCTTTTATCCCAGCATTCAGGAGGCCAAGGAAGGCAGATCTCTGAGTATGAGGCTAGCCTGGTCTACAGATTGAGTTTCAAGACAGCCAGGTCTACACAGAGAAACCGTTTCAAAAGAAGCCAACAAACAAACAACCCTAAAGTTAAAATACAACAAATGAAAATCCTGGACGAGAACCACTTAGGTCTTCTCCAGCGGGCCCTGGCGCACTCTTAGCTAACGCTGTGTGGCCCCCAGTGTGGCTTAGATTGTGTCATTAAAAACAACTGCAAAAGGAAAAAAACAAAACAAAACCCTGAATTCCTCATTGTCTACGGTTGTACCTGGTGATGCTCACTCCGCACCTTCCAGGAAGCGCCCAGTGTTGAGAACCCTTTCAACTCTGAGCTCAAGGACACAGAAGCTCATGCTGACACTACAGGAGCTGGAGCCCCAGACACACGTGCCCCAGGGTGATCACCTACTTCTCACACTGCCTTCACACCCGAGGCATCTGACTTTATAGCCAAACCTGTCTAGGATGCATACAAGTAGTATATCATGTATCAGTTACATGTATGAAGTATGTGCTCTGAAAACACACACACACACACACATTCTGTGTGTGCTCGTGTGTAACGTGGAAACAGCTGAAGGCTCATGATTAACAAAAACCGTAAGGGGTGCCTCACTGGGAGATCTACTGTTGGATTTAATGTGGGTGGAACGTTTAGATTAGATTAAGATTAGAGGGGGGGGCCTCCAATTTGCAGCCTGTATTCGGCACGTCTGAGGAGAACTTCTTGGGAGGAAACTGAATTGCAATCCACAGAGCTTGCATTTGGTGTATGGAGCATGCACACAGCAAGATCTCCTCTGAAACTCAAAAGCAACCAAACCTCAAAGAAAAGAATTAGGCTCTCTATTGAAGATACAGTATGTTGTATGGCAATATTTCTTTAAAAAAAAACTGTCTAAGACAATACCTGTGCTTGTTACAATGTATCAATCAAAAAACTGAGTCCCAACCAGGAAACCTCCGGACCTGACCGGCTGAAGCTGCTGTTCCCAGCCCCGGGAAGTAGTGGTCGGCTCCTCTTAACTTTGTCTCCCAGGGCCTTATTCTTTTAAAAGGACCATCCCTGCAAAGCCTGGATTTCTAGATGGGGTTAAAAGTGAAGAAGTCATTTCAAAGACTTTCCTCCTTTGGAGGTAAATATAAGGAACCAGATAAAGTAATGGTCGGGAAGGAAACCCACGTCGTCCAGTTTTGGAGAAGTAAGCCAGGAGAAGACAGAGCCTCTAGACCTTGTAGTTCAAATGTTCCTCAGTTTCTTTGCTTAGTTACAATTTAGAGTAAAAAGAAAGTCTGGTGGCCTGAGTGCCATTTGTTTCTGACATCCTTTTACAGTCCCACAGGAACAGAGCGGGTTAGAACCAAGATGGAAGGGTCCTGGTAATTGCCCACAACACCCGGGAGACCTTACAAAGAGGATACGGGGACTAGAACTAAGCTAGGGGCAGCGAGGAAGGGCTCAGCGAATGTCATATGGGCCCTCAAACCACCCCCAGGGGTAGGGAGACTCTGGGTCACTCACACACTGTGGGAAGCCAGGTCACAGAGGGCCTCAAACTGTCTGCATGGGCTGCTATGCAGAAGTCAACCCCCTTCAGCAAGAATCTATCACATAACTGGTGCTGGTGGGCAACCCAGAGCCCTGTACAGAAGACAGATAACATGAATGAAATAAAGACAGAGGGAAGGAGGGAGGCAGGGAGGGAGGGAGGGAGGGAGGGAGCAACGTGTTCCATGAATGAAGGGAGCAGCTATTGTGCTTCCCAGAAGGACCAAGAAAGTTTCCAGGGGAAGCAACCATGATACCCGAGTCTGGGGAATCTGTACGTATATTTGAGGAAGACAGCAGCTTCTCAAAGTAGATGGTGTCAGGGAATCAGGGTAACCTACTCCTATGAGGGGCTGGACCTACAGCACCTCTCAGCAATGAGTTCTCAGCCTCCAGTACAGTCAACACCAGTCTCGGTGGAGTCAAGTTCCTTAGAGACCAGGGATGTAAACTGTGCTCAATAAACGGCAAGTGCAGGTAGGGAATGAGAAGGTGTGTCTAGGAGATGGGCCAGTAACTGAGAACACCATTCTATGCCACACCACAGTGAGTGTGTGTTGCTACCCATGCTGGCAAAGAACTCTTTATCCTTTCCTGTTGTTTTACATATTGTACACTAAAAGAATCAAATGTACTTAGGGTAGCACGTGCTATGAAATAAAACAAATTACTTTATGCCCAAACTACTAAGACTACCTGCCTTTCAAAATATCTTCCTGGTCAAGTGTGAGCATGCACACACACACACACACACACACTCACACTCACACAGACACAACACTCCGAGGTCTCCAAAGGGCTTTCTGGGTAATATTTAATTCACTAGTACAAAGATAACAGTACTGGCAGAATTCCTCACCAAGGTCACATAGGTTTAGACAATAATATAAACAAACTCGGCTGTCTCCTAGGCCACGGGCCCGCAAAACAACCCCCTTGGTTTAATGCAAATTTCTTTTTAGCTTTTAGAGATGCGACACATTTTGAGTGTGTGCGTAGTCTGTTGGATTTATGAGCCAACCTGATGCTTCAAGTAACAGAAATGCAGCCACTTGAAGTCGGTTTCAAAACTCTCAGAACGACAAGGTGTCTTGGTGGGGTCTTTTTAAAAGCAGCTCCTTCAGAGGCGGCTGTCAAGGCCGTCTTAAAGATGAGCCTGTTGGCAGAATAAGCCAGAGGAGAGAGAAAGCAAACGTGACAAAGTGGGCGTGTCAGTAACTGATTGAACAGGTGTGAGCTGTGTCCCCACAGACCAACAGGAACTCAACCCCTCCATTTAACTCGGGGAGTGCTAAGGGCTAAGAGACAAGGCTCACAACCCTCCCAGCGGGAGGGAGGAGGGAGGCTCACAGCCAGGGATGGTGAAGCCAGTACTGGCAAAGGGACTATGCATCGTTGGCTCCTCACCTTAGGAGCATTAAGAAGCAATCATCACTAGAAACTGGGCATGGAGTTTTAGGAAAACTGGGCTTTCTTACAAGGGCTCGACTTATTTGGCCCAACTGTTCGGGCTAACAGTTCTGAGTCTCAGATAGGCTCAGCTAAGCTTGGATGTCTGACAGGTTGAGTGTATTGATTAAATACATTTATAACTTCTAAGGGTTCTTTGATCAGCATTCTTACTATCGTAACGTAAGGACTATCTACATTAAAGTGAGGTGATCTGCGAAAGGGATGGCGTGAGTGTCGGCAGAGATCAGAAAGGGGTTCCTGGAGTTCAAGAGTTCAAGTTGAACCAAGTGTACGGCCAGGCTCCGGGTGGGATGAGACAGCTCGGGTACAAGCCCCCAGAGGAACAGCAGGGAGTGTCAGGTGGAGGTGAGTTAGGGTGGGGAGACCAGCCCAGGGCCTGCTTCTCCATAGGAGGGACCTGCCCTGAGAGAACAGGACTAGAACAAAGTCAACCGAGAAGCAACGAAGAGGGGCTGTTGAGAATGAGCGTCTGTAGGACAGTCTGTAGGACCTCCGAGTGAGATGCCTATTTCTAAGTGCTTACGGGGACTCCAGTGGTGGTACTTGGGGTATCTGTGAAATCACTGGGGATGCAGGGCCGTAGATGACAAAGACCAGAGCAATAAGGACAAGGCTCAAGTCACAGGAGAAGGAAGGAGACTGAAGATCTGGGACGTTTCATGTGGATGGAGGCGACAAACAAGGAACAACCAGGAGTGGCTCCCAGGATGCCACATGTGGTCCAGCGTTTCGGGAGCCCTTCCTGGCTCAAGCCTGAGACACCACGTTCAGCCTCTCATATTTTGGAACCAGTCTTTTGAGGAAAACATCTGTGGCACAAGAGAGACGAGGCTCTCTGTTGGGACCGACAGAGGAGTCCAAATGGAGAAATGCTGGCGGGGAATGAGGCCTGGCTGAGTTGACATCAAAATAATGGGGGCAAGCCTGCAGTCGTATTGCATAAGAGGCTGGGGTGAGGGGAATCTCAAGGATCCTTGAAGAAGCATAGTTCCCCAGCCCCAGAGAAGGAAGCCCCAAGAAAGCAGGGGTGCCCAAGCCAGCCAGGGGCGGGAGCTACCCTCTCCAGCCCGCCTCCTACCTGCTCTGCAGCATGGGGACTCCAGCAGACTGGATCCATCTTGAACCCTTCCTGCCTCTGCTGTGGAGAGCCAGAACTTAGTGCGTGAGCAGTTTCTGCCTTAACCACCGGACAGGCCCGGGGCTAATAAATCACCTCCACAGATCACACCTCTCCCAGAGCGCCGCGTTTCTGTTTCTCTGCTTTGGGGGTTTTGTTTGTTACTGTTGTTTTAATCTTTTGGATAAAATCTCTTGGTCTCCAATGCCTGAGCTGAGCTGATCGCCTATCTCTGTCTCTGGAGCAGTAGCACACACAACAGAGGGCCCGGCTGCACCCAGTTCCTGCCTGGCATATGTGCCCGCAGATCAGATCTCTCTTACCCTGCTGAAAGAACTCCTCTCAGATTCCTCAGAGGTGCCCCCCCCCACCCCCAAAATCTTAAACATGCTATCTGGTGGCAAAGAGGAAGCCCCCAGGCTGCCTGTGTCTTTTGAAAAGCATACCCAAGATCAAAGAGATGTCATGTTCTGCCGCTGCTAAGGGACAGAAAGGGCTCTGAGGGCTTTACAACCCGGCTTTCAAGCACAGCTACGTGCTGACTGAGGGACAGGGCGAAAATGTGAAATGTTCGGTTTGGCTGTGATTTAATATTTGTACATTTTAAATAAAACCCATAACGGCCTGTGTTTGTTTTCAAGCAACTAGCACAAGGGGGGGGGGGACTGCACCAGGTGGAGACAGACACACAGGGGATCTGAATTCCACTGACGGAAGTCTCCTCGCCCAGGAATTAAAGTCCAAAAGTCTCAAGAGATGTGAGGGTCCAGTCCAGGACCTGATGGGGGTGTTGTTCAGTGGGTAGAGTCCACCTCGTACACCAAAGGCCCTGGTTTCAACTCCAGAGCACCTCCTACACTGCAGTGGGGTACCTGGGCCTGTGATCCCAGCCCCTCTTTAAAAAAGCCTGACCAGGAGTGTCATGAGTTCAAGGTCATCCCTGACCTCAACCAACTCCTGGCCCAGCTGGGCTCGCTGAGACCTCACCTCTAAGCTTCTTCTACCACTACAGGAAAACTTAGATCATTGCTCTCAGGGTGTCTGCCTAAAATTCCAGGGGCTAGCAAGTCTGCCCAGCAGATAAGGCATTTTCTGGCAAGCCTGATCTGAATTCAATCCTGGGATCAACAAGAGAGAAGGAAAGAACCAACTCTTTAAAAGTTAGCTTATGACCTCCATACACACCTGTGTCACGGTATACACATGCCCTCACACATACACACAAAGTAAATAAATAAAAAATTAAAAATAAATATGATATAATCTAAACATTTTTGAAAAGTCTGGGGCCCATAATCAAATACTTAGAACAAACTTAAGGAGTAAAGATGAAGGGTTCTCCTTAAAGATTTGGGGCTGGACATGGAAGGGCATCAAACCCCTGGGGCCTAACTAGATGCTCCCAGGTCAGTAATTCCTGGTTCAACACACTCCAATGAGGATTCTTCTTAACTTATTGTTTTTCAGAGCTTCTTCCCGATACAGTTACCACAAGTACAGGTTTTCCCAGAAAAGAAAAAAAAAAATTCCTTTAAAGCAGTCCCTGCTCACTCATCCTAAGGAAAATACAGCTGAGTATCTGAGGAAACAGGACTCCCCCCTGACCCTGGCTCAACGACGGCCAAGGAGAGGAAACTCTCCCCAGCCATTATGAGCTCGGCCTTTGGGGAATGAGGCAAGCCCTGGGTTTGACATGGACAATAAATGTGGCTCCATCACGGAGCGCAGAGGAGGAACTTTCTCATTTCCACTGGGTTTTCCCCGTCACCCAGCCCAGCTCCCGCTATAAATATGTAGGTTTCCGTGTTTTGATTTCTGGAAAGCACTTACTGAAATGTGAAGCAGATAAGAAGCACTAAGGGGTGGTCTCTAATAAACATCAGAACAAGGACCCAGTAACCATCTGTGCGGCCATTGGCTGGGGATGGTGTTAGGGGGCCGTCTGTCCACTTCTTTCAACATTAACTTCCTTAAAGAACACCGAGAACAAAGCAGGAGACAGGTCAAGAAGGGAGGCAAGGGTCAGCTCAGCCACACTCTGCAGCAGGACAGTGAGACTCCAGGCCACGGACAGCTCAAGGGTAGCCCTATTCCCAGCAGCCTCCCTGGCCTGCACACCAGGCCTGCAGGGATATGTGAAGATGCTGAGCCCAGATCCAGTTCAGGAGTGCCTTTACTGTGACAGGCGTGGCCTGTGCATGTGGATACAGTAGTGCTGTCCCAGCATGCCATGTTCTCTCAAGAGTCATGGAATTCTGCTAAATGTTAATTCTGCAGGCCCAGGAGGTGATGTGAGGTGGTAATGGTGATGAGCCAAAAAATAATGGCTGCAAATAAAGCTATGGAGACCCTAGGCTCCATTTCCAATCCTACGGCATCAAGTTGTAATGGTGTTGAATGAGACATTAGGTAAGAAATGATTAACAGTTTCACACATCCATGTGTGTGTGTGCACATATACGCATACATATGTACACGCATATGGCAATTGGGGCACTTCAGAAGTGTATTAGATAAAATATGCGTAATATTTAATTACCGCTTTAACCATTTGTAGGTATTCAGCTGAAAGGTATAGTAAGTTCGTTCATGTGGTCGGGCAGTCGCCATCGTAAGTCATTTCCACATGTTTCCATCTTCCCCTCCCACCAGTGAGTAACTCTGTACTCCTTTCTCCCCGAGTCTCCCGAGTCCACTTTCTATCTCTCTGAATTTGGCACTCTAGGTACCTTGAGTAAGAGTCCACACACACTATTTGTCCTTGGGTGATTTACGCCATTTCCCTTGGAAAGTCACCGAGACCCATTTACGCTGTAGCGTGTCAGAACCCCATCCCTATTCAAGGCTGACTAATGCTCCAGTGCACGTTTGGGCCACGGTTTTTTTCTACTCCTCCTGACATTTGGATGGTTTCCCTGAGGCATTTTCAACTGTGATCAACACTTTGGAGAGGCCTCTCTGACTTTCTAGCTTTGAAAGATGCTACGCATTAATTATACTTGACTAAACTAGATGAATATGCTAATTTTCCTCATAATGGGCAAGTCAATACATTTTACTCAGAAATATACTCTAAAACCTACTTTTAAGGATCCTGTCAAATAAGGAAAATCGTACCTTCCCTTTTCTCACACAACTTGCAAACAGGAAAATTTCCTTCTGTTTCTACTGTCAAGATGTCATCTTACAGAAGTAGGGACTAAAGCAGTCATGCTTCCCACAAGAAATTTTATCTGAGGCAGTTGCTGGAGAAAGGGCAGAGGCAGCTGTTAACTGTTCTACCAGGAGACTTCTCTTCTGGGGCGACTGTGCACTGCAGCCCTGGATAACAGGCCCGGGGCGAATCCCCACAGAACCATTTGGTGAGCCCGTCTCTACTCCACTTCCTGCTACCTTGTCAAAGAGGAGAATCTGTTTCGTAGGTGCTAGAGATTTCTAGGAAGACAGCGAGTCTGTGTAAAACTTGCAGAACTTAAGGAGCTCAAAACACCCTTCTTGGTGGAGGGTCTTACCAGAGGGAAGGAAAATAGTCTCTGGTCAAGGGCAGAGGCTCACCCTGGGTGGCCTGCATGTACTAAGCAAGGATCAAAAGTTAGTAGTTGCCGCCTGAAGTTCTTGGGAGTCAGGGGTGGGTAGTGGAAGGGTAGGGATGGGAAGTTGTCCAACTTTGTAACTTTATACAGCAGTTTTTAAAGTCTAGACCAGAAGCCAGGCCAGAGGGTGTAAGTGACAGATGCTGTCCTGAGCTTGGGTAAGTAGGTGACACCATAGGAACACAGGGACACCAGAGTAGGTTTTGGAGTCTCACAGGGATCCTCAGCCAAACCAGTCCTTTCCAGGCCTCGGTGGAGGGGTCCGTAAGCTGCGTGTGGAGTTGGTTCAGGATCTTTGCACCATCTCCAGTTTCCTTCAGAACCTATGTGATGCTGCCAGTGGACCTGGTGGCACCTGAAGTATCAGAGAAGGTACCAAGAAAACACAGAGCCGGGAGGAAGCGGGCAGGCAGGGGAAGGAAAGGTGATGCAGAATCCCCTGAAGTTAGGAGGAAAATGGTACTTGATGAAGACACTAAAACAACGGACATGGGAAACAAAAATCACATCCCTCTGCTCCTCCAGACACAATCGTTCTCACGCGCCTCTTAAAACCTTAGAGCTTTTGTTCCTAAATTTACTGTTTTACTAGCTTACTAAACCAAAGCAGAACCTTACCACAAGTATGAGAAACCGGGTCCGAGGACGTGTAGCTCAGTGGTAGGGGACACGGAGGGCGGGCACAAGGCCGTTGGTTCAGTCCTTAGCATTGGAAAAACAGAGCATGCGTACAGATACCCAATAACTTCAAATAGTCAACAAATTACTAGGTTTTTCCACTCAAAGCAAGATTCCCATAAGCACATGAGCATTTTTACTCTCTAGGTCTTGAAATATCATCTTAAAAAAAAAAACATTTCTTAAGGCTACACTGTTTTATAAAGATGGGCATGAATGTTACTGCCAACTCCTCTCATAAAGACCAATAAGACTGAGTCTCTTATTTTAGACAAATGCCCCCATCTAAGGCTGCAGCTGCTGCTGCTGCTACTGAGTTAGAGTTCCCAAGCTGTCACCTTCTAGAAAGGGAATGCCAAAGCTTTAGCCAGGGAGAAACCAATTAGCATGCCGCTGGGCGCATCTTTCCTCTTTACATTTTTATTTGTGTGTGTCTGTGTGCGCCTATGTGTGTCTGTCTGTGTGTCTATCCATTGTCTGTGTGCAGACACCCTCAGAAGCCAGAAGAGGGCATTAGGCCCTTGACGCTAAGGTGGGTGTGACACTAAGGTGGTTGTTACCCAAGTTGGTTGCTGGAACCCAACTGACTCCCTCTGGAAAAGCAGAAAGCACTTTTAACCATTAAGGCATCTCTCTAGCCCCTGCATCTCTCTTCTGTTACTGTGTGGGAAGAACAGGATACCCAAACACTCCACTTCTGTGCGCTAAGTGGGTAGCTGTACTCGGAAGCCCTGGGAGAGACAAGACAGCACTCCTTTCCCAGCACCTTTCCAGTGCAGACTGGTAGCCTTTGACCCTGCATCACGACATCTCCAAGATCTCCAAGTGCAGGTTCTCCTTCTGCTGTCTCCCTGGCAGACTAACCCTCAAGAACCTGCTCTCAGGCACCCCATAGCCAGAACTGAGCTTAAAACCAAGCAAGAAGATGCTACTGCAAGAGCACCAGCTGCCAGTTAAGCTAAGAACAGCCTTCCTAAAACTCAGCAAAACTGGATGGCTATCATGTAGCCTTAAGCTCAGGTGTCCTTGAAATAAGGGTAAAGACTAGACCTTACTTCCACATCCCCATCGCCCAAAAATATCACACAGTTAGTCTTGCTGTGTGCTGGGCCCTTGGAGCAACAGTATACAAGACTTCCCCATGCCCACCCACGCTGTTTATATTTAGCTCCTGGTTGGGCAATAAGCCAATAATTATACATTTATATAATTACTCTGTGTTAAGTGTGAAGAACCAGTCAGCACAAGGGAGCTGACCTGACCCATCCTAGGGGTGGCAGAGGATTGCAAGGGGAGATACAGGAGCTGGAAACTGGGGTGCACCAGGAAGTCAGGGAGAAACACTCTGCCCTCTGTGCCCCAGGCACTAAGAAGAGGACAGGAGTCCACATATCTGTATGGAGGTCACATATCTATATGGAGGCCACATATCTGTATGGAACCCAAGGCAGCCATGAGTGAATAGCAGGAGACAAGTATGTGGCAGTAGGAACCAGGCCCCACTGAGGGGATAGCTTCATATCCCCACACAGGTGAACAATACTAAGTAGTCTCTGAAAGGTTGGAGTCATGGCAGGTGCTCCTTTTATCCTTTGAAAACATCACCTGCAGCAAGGCCTTTGCTACACTCAACTCCCTCATGGCACATGCCTGCTTCTGGAAACCTCTGCACAGCCCCTCAGACTGTAGCTGTCTGTCTTCCTGTCTGGACTAACTGAAACTCCCATCTACCTTTCTTAGGTTGTCGGAAGGAGAACTGAGAACCGCACCCTGTCTGAACTTCAAGGGACTCAAGAGGCCCTGAGCCCTGTGCTGGCAGCCACTCTGACCCCCTCAGCTGGTGGCTCTCAACCTTCAGCCTGCAGCAGCTTCCCCTGAAGGCCTTGTTAAACCAAGGGACTGGAAGCCCATGCTCCCATTATCTCCAATGCAGCAGATTTGGGGGAGAGAGTGTGTTGGCATCTTTACCTGGTGCCAGGCGTGCCTGGCGTAGCTGGTCCTGACAGTCGGAGAACTGGTATGGTAGCCCCCTGAACTACACAGTAGTCAGTCAGCTAGCAAGAAAAACCCAAAACCAAAAAAACACCCTCAGACTCAGGACATTAGCCATTAGTGCAGCAAGAAACTGTACCAGGATCTATCTCTATCTCTCTCTCTCTCTCTCTCTCTCTCTCTCTCTCTCTCTCTCTCTCTCTCTCTCTCTCGGAACTCAGGGAGAACCTGCAGAAACAGATTTTCTTGAGTGAGCAAATCTGCCCGGCTTTTACACCTAGAAATCGGCCTCGCACTGGGTCCCCCTGACAAGCCTTGGCAGCCAGTCATGCGTGCACAGATTTCTCAGATCCCCGAGCTTTCAAGTGGGAAATGTTGCAGAATTCACCAGTCACAGCTACAGGACTCCAGAACAGTGACACTGGCGGGGAAGACAACTTCTGCAGCGCATAGACCTCAATCTGGCTCAGTGACTTGGAGGGCCTGGCACTCAGTCTTCCCACGCTCCCGCTCTGGGGGTCTCCGAGCCCACTCTGGCACAATATGGAGCATGGGGGTCGCCTTATGCAGGGCCTCCCTCACACCGGCCATGGTTGGACTATTACCTCTCTCAAATAGAAATAAATGCTGCCTGTGAGGGAGACAGAGACTTGCTGCTGTTTCCCCTCAGACAACTCTGAAAAGGATGCCCTGTGGAACTGCTCTCTCAGAACCCCATCATACTGTCTGTAACGCCAGGGCCTGAACTCTCCTCAGAGCTCTCACCATGCTGTTGTCTGTCTGTCTGTCTGTCTGTAGCATTAATAACCCTTCCAATAAACGTCTGGCTCCCAACAGTCTGTTTCAGGGTCCCCTCAGAACCCTGCGCCAAAGACCTTCCGTCATCCACCAAGCTTTTCTTGGTGAGTAGTCGGATACTAGAGACCAGTTTCCTCAATTGCTAATCAGATAATTGCCCTGCAACAGTTAATTCTGTAGCCATTCTACATTCAAATACACCAAGCAGAAAATAATTAGAGCCAAACAACTGCCCTGGCGTAAAAGTACACTAATGGGCAAGATTGGTGCATTCAGATTTAATTCAACATTCATCAGGACACTTGCTGGTCAATTTGCTTAATGAGTGTTCACTTTTCTCTTAATTTTTCTGGGGTGACATTCACCCAGACCCACACATTAGCCTGCTTCCCTTTTACAAGGAATTCTTCCCAAGCAGCCCCTTGTGTAAATGATCTCAGTGCCTATAGGGAACAAGAGAAAAATGCCTGAAAACTGATGTTTTCTAGAACTGAGAAAAACAACAAACAACAACAACAAAAAACCTATCCAGTATGTCCATTGAGAAAGTTCCAGTTCTTCCCACACAGCTTTAGAATATGGCCATCCCTGAGGGCGGGGAAGGGAAGCCTGCTCTAGAATTAGAAGCTTGTTTGTTTGAGGCAGGTAAGGCACTCACCTCCTCGCCTGGCTAGGAACCTTTTCGTGTGATCATTGAAATCAAGACCAAGTAGAAGAGACTCAAGTTGGACGAAGAAAATTTAAGATTTCTGGAAATTAAAATAAATCTGTCAATCCCCGAGAACCTTTTTTTTTTCAAATGATTCAAATTTTTCAAATTTTTTATAATTAAAAATATGCAAATGTTTTCACTGGGGGTAAGAGAGGGGGTGGGAATGCACCCAATTAGGTAGCAATAATACCTTTATTATATGGTATTAAACGTGTAGCTGGGGCGTTAACGCTTTCAAAACTAAAAAAAAAAAAAAAAAAAAAAAGACTGTCTCCCTCAGAACTCAAGACTCTTTTACCAGACAGACAATGGCAAAGAATGTTGGTTCTTAGGAATGCTCCTCAAAGACAACTCTCTAACAAGCTTCCTGCTCGCCTGGCTGATTTCTACCATAATGCTTTGTTGTAAACAATAGCTCAGACAGCTGATGTTAGAGGGGCAGGAAGTATTTGTTTTCAGATAGTTTACAAACACAACTGTCTCCAGCGACAAATGTTTTTAAATTGTATTTTAAAAGAAGATTGTATTTTTCAAAGGCATCAGCCAGTCATTTAATATTTCACTTTGGTCCAGGCTTGGCAAATGTATACATTAACAAAACCATATGGTAAAAAGTAACTTTAAATAGTTTGGAGACTGTTTTGGCTTCAGGAGTGGTAACACGACTGATGAATCTCAAATCTCAAAACTGGGCAAACAGAAGAATTTAACACTTCAAATGACTCATAGCCCTGCATGTCTCAGTGTACGTGCAGGGCATCGAGTATATGACATCACAGCCCCATGTGACTCCATGCGGGAGCAACTCAGAGTATGACATCACAGCCTGTGTGAACCAATGAGCAGAGAGTCCAGAGTATGACATCACAGCCTGTGTGAACCAATGAGCAGAGAGCCCAGAGTATGACATCACAGACTGTGTGAACCAATGAGCAGAGAGCCCAGAGTATGACATCACAGCCTGTGTGAACCAATGAGCAGAAAGTCCAGAGTATGACATCACAGCCTGTGTGAATCAATGAGCAGAGAGCCCAGAGTATGACATCACAGCCTGTGTGAACCAATAAGCAGAGAGTCCAGAGTATAACATCACAGCCTGTGTGAACCATGAGCAGAGAGTCCAGAGTATGACATCACAGCCTGTGTGAACCAATGAGCAGAGAGCCCAGAGTATGACATCACAACACTGAGTGACTCCAGGTGTGAGGTGCCCAGGGTCTGACATCACAGCCCAGTGTGATCTGCTGTGTGTCCCCAAGGGAGTCGGGACAAACTACCAGCAGCAAACATGGCAGCTTGTCACAGTTTATTCTGAGAAGTGAACCACACAGACAGGAAGTACAGAGGAGACTGTGGCACATGTATATTCTGTGTGCTGGTGTATTCTGGAGAGACTGATCCCTAAGAACTAACAACCCCTGGTGAAGCCCCACAAGGGGAGACAGAGCTAGGGATGGGATCAGAGGACAGATTAGGGACCAGGAGAAGGAAGACCTGGGGAGAGGGACTGGAGAGAGGCACAAAGACAGAGTAAGATTGTCACTTAGTTATAACAAGATCAGAGAACTCTGGTCTGCCATACATAGGAGACAGTATTGGCCTGCCTTCCCGTTAAGTGGAAGGGAGCTGCTACTGAATTCCAAGGAGTTATTTAAAAAACTCTACACCCTCTAAAAATCAGGGTGACATCTCTAATGTAGAAAGCAAAATCTTTCAGCTGGTGGCACACCCCTGGAATTCCAGTACACAGGAAGTAATGGAAGGAGAATCAAGAGTTGAAAGCCAGCCTCGACTAAATAAATCGTGGGTTCTAGACCAGCCTGGCGTACATGAAACCTACCAAAAAAAATCAAAGACTGGCATAGTGGATAGCGGTTTTAATCCTAGCACTGAGGAAGTAAAGGTAGCTGGATTTTTGTGAGTTCTGGGATGGGAAATTCTAGTCTACATAGTGAGTTCCAGGCCAGCCAGGGATACATGGTGAGACTGTGTCTCAAAAAGCAAAACCAACCAAAACCACGGAAGGGATACCAAGAAGGCTCACTTGATAAAGACACACGCAGTGAGAGGAGAGAACTAACTCTTAAAAGTTTTCCTCAGACCTCCACATATGTGCTGAGGTGCACGGGCACACAAAATAAATACACTTGTTAAGAGATCAACAAAAATAAAGTAAGCATCAGAAGGATGCAAAATGAAATTACAAAATAACATTTCAAAGTTACCCTCCTCAACACACACAAAAAAATTAAGCAAATAAAATAAGCCACACAGAGCAGTATAATCAGAACACTAAGGCCAGGGGGCTGAGTGGACAGCCCACTGGTTAGGATACTTGTTACGCTGTCATGAGGAAGCGCAGACCCCCAACATCCACCTAACAAGGTTTTCCTGCTGCTCCCAGGAGTGTCGGACAGCAGTGGATTTACTTCATATGAGTCATTATAATTGCTGGTGTGACTAAATGTTTAAACTATCCTTTATATGCATCTAGGGTAAAACACGTGTTTGCCATGTGCTTGTCCTTGTGACTGGCTACAACTTGAACTCATGGGAATTTACCCATGTGACTTCTTTAACCCTCAGACTATTAAAGTCTCAGTGGGTCGGCCTCGTTTATCGGCCCCATCCTCTAGAGAGGTAACAAGCGTTGGCATCCCACCCGTAATCCCAGATCCCCAGATCCAAGGGGGCGCGGAAGGAAACAACATGGCTGGGGCTTACTGGTTTCTAGTCTAGCTGAGAAAATCCAAGCCATAGATTCAAGGAGAGGGGCCCTGCCTCAAAGGAATAGGTGGGGGACAATAGGGAGCACCCAGTGCCTTCTTCTGATCTCATTCACACATACAAAACCATACATGTGCACATATGTGTATGTGTGCATATACCCATAGACACATACAAGTAAATAATTTTAAAACTTGGAAGTATGTTGAGGAAAAAAAAATGAAGATTTTAAGTGGTGGTGAAGAACTAAAAAAACAACCAGAAATAATACAGAACACAAGAACAAATACAAGAATGTGTCTCAGAGCACAGCAGCCCTTCCTGTAATCCCAAAATTTGGGAGGTCCAGAGTGTGAAAGCCTGGACTACACGGAAGAACCCCGGGGGTACTAGGAAATTTGACTCTAAACAAATGATAAAGGAACTAAACGGGTTTCCGAGAAAATGGTAGGTCTAGAAGACGATCTAGCAGATGCTGCTGGTGGCTCTGAAACCACTGGAGAATAATAAAAACTTCTGATCTTCCAACAACTCTTTAGGGAGGGAAAGCGAAAGCCATGCTTAGAATTATATGTCAAGGCTGCGATCTCTTCTCTGTAAAGACTGACTCTTAAAAAATGACTGTCCTGCAAAGAGTAAAGAACGCATTCCTGTGGGTATCTAGGTAAATGTGGGGCCAAATCAGAGGCAACGAAAAATCAGATCAGCGTGCCTGCCTTTGACAGCACTTTATTGCACAAAGAGAAGAGTAGGGAAAATATTAAAGATACCTGAGCAAAGACAGGATAGCCGAGGCTTTCTACCAGACATATGACCTTTAAAAATAAAGACTACAGACAAGCCGCCATGAACACATCACTGAGATAGCTCCCAGGGCGTCCCTTCAGAAAGAGGCGCATGACCAGGCACCCCCCCCGCCCCCCCCCCCCGCAACACTGCATACAGGCTGACTTTCGTCACTAAAAGGAAGTGGTGGTAGAGAATAGATGAGTCCCTGTCATGGATAGAACTGATTGGAAAACCTGAGAGAGCAAGTTCTGCAAACAGATAATTAGCTGGGGGGAAATGGGTACTTACTCCTTCAAATCCCCAGCTCCCGGTACAAAAGGAACAGAGAGCAGACTAGTGGCCAATTTACATGTCACTCAAGGTAGGAAGCCAATAGAAAACAGCTCTCCGGAAAGGCAGACAGGAGTGCTTCTAGAGGTATCCGGCTAAAAGCACCTATTAGAAGAACATCATTGTCATCGTGAATACTCAAAGGTCTACTAGAGAGAACACGATGTCTACCCAGCATTCTCTTTAAAAACAAAATGTGATCATGATCAACCACTCCATCAACAGTTTACAGGAGAGGCAGACACTGAAACACGCTAATTGTTGGAGGAGTGCAATCAGCATAGATTGCCCTGAAATGACAGAGAAAGCACGCAGCCTCTTCCACAGGAGCTCAGGCTGAAGTACGCCTAGCCAAGCGACGGCGGGAGCCTCCAAGCAGAGGCTCGCCCTCAGCTTCAGCCAAACATTTACAAACTTGTTTATATTTTATATTACTTATTTTCAACAGGGGAAAGGTGAGAACTGAACACTCCACAGCCCGGTAGAGCTATGATTTGTTTTCCTGCTTGAATAAAGTGTCCCTCCCCCTGTGTGTCGGAAGGCTCGGGGGCCAGCGCAGCGATCAGATACGACACCGTGACTGTTTACAAAAGGAAATTGGTATTTTAGAGCTACGTACTAAAAATATTTATAGATGGAAACCAAGCTTCGTAGGAATGAGGTGGTGAGCTGGGAAGGGGTGAGGCTCGTAGCCTGGCCTCGTGGTTCTGAGAACTCACTGTGTGGTCCTTGAAATACCACTGTGATAAAAACATGTGGGTCAGGTGTGGTGCACACACCTGTAATATCGGCTTTGGAGAGATGAAGGCAGGAAGACCAGGAGTTTGAAGAATCCTCAGCTACATACTGAGTTTGAAGTCAACCTGGGCTCCATAAAACAATGTCTTAACTCCAGAAACAATGAAACTATCAAAATAAATGTTCCTCCACGTTGAAATAAAAATGGCTGCCGAGAAGTTTTCAAACAGGTCAGGGAACAATAGAAATCAGAGGCTACCTGATGCTTTTCAAAATGGGTTCACTCTTTCTTAGTCAAGTGATAGTAAATTTAAACATGGTTATACTGACAAGTTTTTATTATCAACTTGACACAACCTAGGGTCACCTGGGTAGAGGAAACCTAGACAGAGGAACTGTCTTGATCCAGTTGGCCTGCAGATATGTCTGTAACGCTTTCTCTATTTGCTGACTGCTGTAGGCGGGTCCAGGCCACTGTGAGAGGTGCCATTCCTAACAGGAGAAAGCCAGGAAGCAGCTCCCCTCCACTGTCCTGTCTCCAGGACCCTGCCTTGACCTTTCTGGGTGATAAACTGTTAAGATAAATAGACCCTTTCCTCTCCAAGTTGCTTTAGTCATTCATGGTGTGTATCACAGCAATGGAAATCAAGAACAAGGTCTAGTTAAACACTGACCCTGAAATTCTCACCCCAAACAGTAGGTCCTAACAATGATGATTACCCTGGGTCAGAAGGAGCTGTCAATCAGAACAAGCACTTCAACCAAATCATTCTGTAGACCAGAAAAACCCACACATGCATGTCCAAAGTCAGTGACTTCATCGCCAGTACTTGAAGCCACATGTCAAGCGCCTCGGGCTTCCTCCCTAAAACCTTCAACTAGGTCTGTCAACCAACTTAGCGGTGTCCTTCCCAGTTCCAGCTGAGAGGGGACCGTGATCTGTCCCTAGATCCCTTCCACAAGGACCAGATGTTCACCGTCCATGGACAGAGAGATAAAAAAAACTTCTAGTCCTAATTCCCCTGTCTCAATTCTCAGTTCAGTAAATCCCATTTTTAAAACTGAAAGAGCTCAGAGCTTAACACTTTCTGGATACCCGAAAGGCCATTCTAAAGGCTAAGATGCAAAAAATAAATAAATAAACCTCACTATGTTCCCTCCCGTGACATCTCCCTGCTGGTACTTCATCCTGACCAGACGTGGCAGCAGGATTGGGACTTATGGGCCATCGGTATCTAAAGCTGCACTTCGTCCTTGTGCAATCTTGTGGACTTTAGTATGGTTATGCCCAGCTTCTTAATAAAAAGATGAAAGGATGTTTTAATCGTGGTATAGAATGAGTTCCACCCTCCTATAGATCCACAGAACATCTGAAACAGGATGGAGAGATGGCTCAGTGGTTAAGGGCACTGGTTGCTCTCTTCCAGAGGTCCTGAGTTCAATTCCCAGCAATCACATGGTGGCTCACAACCATCTGTAAATGTGATCCTGGCACGCAGGTGTACATGCAGATACAACATTCATATACATTAAATAAACATTTTTAAAAAAAATCATCTCCCTCAACTATGAAAGAAGAACATTCTGGTATGTTCTAGAACAAAGGGCTCCAAATCTTCAGACTGACAAGACACCCTGGCACACTAAAGATGCCCCAAAATCCAGAAGGTGGGGGATGTCCTAGTGTTTCAGTTCTGATTTGGTCCTTGTCATATATGACAATCAAAGAGTCAAATGACAATCCACTGGGTCAACAACCAATGGTCAGCCTTTCCCGGGAAAGGCTGGTGACCCCAAATCACCCCAAAATTCCCACTGACCTCCATTTCATCCTTGCAAGCCCAGCTCCTGTCCCTGACCTCCTGGTTTGCCCTCTCAGGCCTTTCTCTGCTTGTCCCTTCACTGACCAGACACCGCTGGTCATTAAGTCTAAATTCAGCAGATTTTTGTAAGACAGGCCTTCACATGTCTTTCTTTACTCTTTACCTCCCTGCCTTTCTGGGCTCTTGAGAGGAAAGAATTCACTAGAACATAAGCCCCAGGACCAGGATACTCAATGCCATACCCCCCACCCCCCCACACACACACACCCAATTTTAATTGCTACTCATATAGGCTCTGTGCAAGAACAGCACAACAGAAGACGCTGTGCTGGTCAGCAGCCGACACTGCTGCTGTCCCTTGGCACTTCCTGTGTCAGGAGATGCTCCTTGCCCACTGGCACCGGCTCTCCCAGCCCCTTGAGGAGAGCAGACAGTGGTTCTAAACTGAATAATTTTAAGTACTGTCCCTTGAAAATGCTGGAAATGTAAATTAGGCAACACATTCAGATCTGAAGAAGAAAATCACAACCCCTTCTATATATGCTAAGCTTGTTTTAAAACTGGAGCGGTGGGTCCTCTTCTATCAAAGAGACACTTTCTGGTTCTGACACGGCCGAAAGCAAACCTTCTATTCCCTTGCATTAGGCACACGTATTATATGAAAATAAATACAACATTCGAGGACAAATTTGCGACTAGCTAGTCTAATGCCTTCATATTCAGGAAACCAAAGCTGGCTGTGTGGCATGTGCTTACAATCCCAGCATTTGGGATGATGAGCAGAAAGATCAAGGGATTGAGGTCCACCCGGGCAGCATAATATGTACCAGGCTAGCCTGAGCTACATAGTGAGATCTTGTGGATAAAAAAATAAGTAAATAAATTCACCTGGTATTTACCAGCCAATCAAATATAACCCATTTATTAAATTGAAAATCTTTCCAACAACCATGGAGGATATCTACAGTGTGGCAATCAGGATAGAAGTGGAAACACATTTAGAATAATTCTATCACCTAGCAATTACCTCTAAAATACCCAAAAGTCTTGACTTTTAAAATACAATTCTATCCCCCTTTTTAAGCATACACTAGCCTTGTAGAATGACAGCCAACGCCACTACCCTGAACACTTCTAATATCCACAGTACATTTTCCCCCCTAAATCTGCACTGGATTCCATTCTTTGAATTCTTCCACCCGATAGACACAGTCACTGGAGAAGTCCATTGTGGCCACCCTCTCCTTTGTTCTCAGGCACAGAGCAATTTCTCCACTTAAGAGTAGACTATTATACACAAATTACAGGTGGTTTCAGAAAGTTCCTAATCCTTTGAAACACCCCAAGTCACCGGAGGCAAGCTGCATAGTCTGCCTCAGAATTTAAAGACACAGGCAAAGGAGACAAGAGGACCTCCTCATTTTTATTTTTCTAGTGATCTTTTGCCCACTAGGTCAAGGGTGAGGTATTATTCTCCAGCAAGTGTCAATGACCTATATCTTCTCCTAGGTGACAGTATTCTGCCCATCTTTGTCTGGTCCAAAAGCAATTCTAGTTTCCTGAACTCCAAATAAAATGCAGTCCATATACCTAGAAGTGAGTTGATTCCTGGATATATGGACTGCCTATGACCTTCCATTCTTACCAATACTGTTTTAGAGCGCGGCCCCTCTAGTATACCTAAGAGCCTTCTAATACAGGAGTGCCTTGGAGTCAGATAAGAACGGGTGTGCCAGCCCCAGCAAAGACCTTACAAAAAGTCTTGCTCATCCCTGGTTTTGCTAGATCAAAAGAATTCGAATTTTTTAAAAGGCTATTAAAACCTGTTGCATACCCCGTTTCTCATTTCACTAGAGATCCATCAATAATTGAAGAATGGGAAGTCAGCTCTTTGCCCCTGTCAGGTGTTCAGATATCTGTAATCATGCCTGGGAGTCGCTTGCAGAGGGTGGCAGGGAGGAATGAGGAGTGGCGTAATTAGCCACGGACTCAAAAACAACTCAGTTCAAACCCGAACTAGATTTGCATGATACATACACAGACATAATCGCATGCACAAGTGCGATGCATACTTTTCCATTTTTTAAAAGTTATTTCTCTGAATAGGCAATTACTTGACCAGATTTCATTTACAAAAAATCTCATCACATATGGCATTGTGGGAAACGCTTCAATTTCTGAAGGATTCTGAAAAACCCAGGTGCCCTAAAGATTAGCCCCTATCACCTTGCACCCCATTCTCTAGAGACTCTTTCTATGGGAGCCTCTTGGCTCGCACAACACTTTTGCTGTTCAGACACTGACTGAATGGCAGCGCCCTCTTCAAGATTTATTTCAGGTCCTCGAAATGCCTCTGAACCCACCCTTCTACTCAAGGAGTGAAGCCTTGTCTTCTAACCCAACTCTAAGGCATATGACCAGACTGTCAACCAAATTTGCTGACACATGACATTCCGGTGGGTCTGCCCCACACTGATGTCCCTAGAGACAGGAACCCCACCTCACACATATCATCGTTCTCTTACACCATGTTACTGGACCGGAAACTAGTGAGCAAGTGGGACTGAGGTTTCTACCACCTTACTCCAGATCCCTGGTTGATCTGCAGTGTGCCTTTGAACCATGACTGTGAAATGATCAAAGGGAAAGAGAGGATGGGAAGAAGAGTCCTGGGCAAGCCATAGAAGGAGCAGTGTGCCCAAGCAATCAACAGAGGAGGAGGGTGGTGCTGCATCCTGCATCCCTGCATCCCTGATGAGCATCCTGCATCCCTGCATCCTCCATCCCAGCATCCTGCATCCCTGCATCCTCCATCCCAGCATCCTGCATCCCTGCCGAGCATCCTGCATCCCTGCATCTCTGCATCCTGCATCCCAGCATCCTGCATCCCTGCATCCCAGCATCCTGCATCCCTGCCAAGCATCCTGCATCCCTGCATCCCAGCATCCTGCATCCCAGCATCCTGCATCCCTGCATCCCAGCATCCTGCATCCCTGCCAAGCATCCTGCATCCAGCTGAGCTTTCTGCCTAGCCACAGCGCAGGGTGATCCCATCACACACGAGACCCCCACCACCACCCTTAGGTGAGGATGGATCTCTCTAGACCTCAGACTTCCTCCGTTCTCTTATCTTGGCACTCCATTCACTACACGGCACAATTTGCTCCATGGTTAGATGACCTACCCCAACAGATCAATAACCTATTTTTAGGCTGTGGCTTCCTCACTGTCTGTTTTCCACAGAGTCAAAAACCTCTGAGTCTTCACACTACATCTGAGAAGTACCCCACAGCCAACCACGGGAGGAAACAAACACGGTCAGCTAGTTTCCCATTTCCAAATTACATAACGAGGATTGCAGACCATAAAAGGGACATCAAACCAAACTGAGTTAGGCGGGATGGGACCATATCAAAATGACATTTGGCTTTCCTCAGATCCATTAGCCAACCATGGTAGTCTTTTTCAGCTCACAATTAAAAAAACTTAAAAAAAAAAAAATCCCAGTTTCCTTCTGAAGCAGTGTAAGCCATTGGCAGCTTGTACCATTCTTGTCAGAGACTATAAATTCTTGAAGATTGACAGCTGCTAAACCAAACTCCCTCCCCTTATCATCCCAGGTCTAATAAATCCAATTTCTTTACATTGCCTTCAAAGGCCTTGCTTCCCAAACTGCTCATCAGTTCTGTGTCTGCGTCTACACTCAAAACATTCATTGTATTCATGCCTCCACTGGACAGCTCCTTTCGTGACATCTCTCTTTCTATCACATGACTGGTACACACTTAACACAGAGGTCTTCATAATCCCCCCAAATCCTCTCATAATAGCGTCGAGCTGGAGTTTGAGACTTTGGGGTTTCATTTATTTCTTACATGGACCTGACCCGAAAAAGAATTTCATTGGCATCGAGTTTTGTGTCTGAAATTGAGTCTGAGGTAAATGCAACTGAAGCCCAGTGGAGCCCAGCACTGTGCTCTTTCCCACAAAGAGCCTCTTCCTACTCTCAGCCTGCCCGTGACCCCTAACCTCTTCACCATTACTCCCCGGGACCTATGCCGGCTAAACCCCAGTTCTCCTTCCCTTCTAAATGCCTGGCAGGGGGTGCCAACTGGATGCCATCTTTATCCCCCTTAGGTTTTTTGGGCTTTCTCTCTCATTTCCAGCATACACCTAACCCACAGGGCTTCCCATCCCTTTGTCCAATACCACTAAGAGTGTAAATGAATTGTCCTTCTGTGCTGTTCCCCACGAACACGTGGCTCACATTCTGAGGTGAGGCACCCTTTCTATAACAGCCCTTCAAAGTGTCCCCTTGAAAGATCATTCACAATTTCCAGAAGGTAGACCCAATCCAAGCGCCCACCAGCTGTGAATAGAGCAACAACACATTCATATAGGCAATAGAATGAAAGCTATTCAGCTTTAAAGGAGGGGATCCTGACCAGGTACGGTGGCACATGTGTGTCCTCCTGGGACTGGAAAGACAGAGACAGGATTATTAGGAGTTAAGCTGGTGTGATGGTTTGTATATGCTTGTCCCAGGGAGTGGCACTATTAGAAGGTGTGACCTTCTTGGAGGAAGTGTGTCACTGTAGGGTTGGGCTTAGAGATCTTCCTCTTAGATGCCTGAAGATGCCCAGTCTGTTCTTGGTTTCCTTTGGATAAAGGTGTAGAACCCTCAGCTCCTCCTGCACCATGCCTGCCTGGATGTTGCCATGCTTCTGCCTTGATGACAATGGACTAAACCTCTGAACCTGTAAGCCAGCCTCAATTAGATGTTGTCTTTTATAAAACTTGCATTGGTCATCGTGTCTGTTCACAACAGTAAAACCCAAACTAATACAGCTGGTTTGGTCAACATGGCAAGACCTGTCTCAAAGAATACAAATAAACATGAAATTTTGGCCTTAAACACACAGAAGACCCCTGAAAACATTATGGTACTAAAATAAGCCAACCAAAAGAAGGCAACCATTGTGGGGTCTATTTAGGCCAGACACACAGAACAGTCCAATGACAGTAATAACCAGGGATGGATGAGGAGTTCTCTAATAGGTACAACGTTGCAGCTTTGCATGATTAAGTGATGACGCTCATTTCATAACAATGTGAATGTACTTAGTCCCCTGAACTGTGCATTCCAAGATGTTAAAGGGGTCAATTTAGGATAAACACTCGTTTTAGTTAAAAAAAAAAAAAAAAAGAAAAAGAAAAAAATGAACAAACAACAACAGAAAGCCCTCCCTCTCCCTCCATCTGACCTTCTAGAGTAAGGACACCCCACATTTGGGAGCAAGCCGTGGCTGTTTTCCATGCTGTGCATAATTGGACAGAAGGCAAAGCAGGTGGCCCCAACTGGTGACCTTGTTCCCCGTCATGTCCACCTTGGCCTTCGAGGCCTTCAAGGCCTTCTTCACAATCTGGACCAAGTTCAACACTAAGTAAACTTCCCTCCCTCCCCGTGCCTTGAGGCTAATCTAATCTGGGGCCACATTTCTACCTTCTTATCCTCCATTCCCTTACCCTCAGCCATCTGACCAGACCAAAGACTACATGTTCCTCGAGACCTGAACATCTTGCTCCACGTCTCCCTTAACTCTTCCAACTATCACAGCGGCAGATATTCTGCTCCCCTTCTGTGAGGTGCGTGCTGTCTTATCTCAAAGATCTCCTGGGTGTATGTCTGCTGTTCCCTAGTCCCTGCTAATACTGCCCAACCAGACTTGAGGCTCCTCTCTTTAAAACTGCTGCCTTCCCCACCCCCATGCATATGCATCCCCCCCAGTTTTACTCTGAGGGTGTCCCTCCCTCTCACCGGAGCTCCTATCTGCTGCCCCTGTGAGGACCCAGCAGGGGATTGATAAACTTCCTTAAACTGATTCACAGTGTTCACTAGCCTTGCCTGTGTTTAAAGCTTGGTCCAGTAAGTGGCAGAACCATTAAAGCAGTGGTTTCCAGCCTGCTGTGGGTCGGAACCCAGCCAAGGGCAAGTTCACGAGGGTCCTGTACTCCCAGGGAAGTAGTCCAGGAAAGCCCCTCTGATTCCGTGTTTGCGCAGCTACTTACATAGAGTAAAGGAGCCCTGGGACCAGAGGACCTGGGACCTGGATTCTCGTTCCTGAAACTTTTAACCCAAACTCTGCCTTTGATGGAAAGTCAAATGAGGGGGTGTCAACTACAGAGGCAGGGAAAGCAGCACGCATCACCACTGGCAGCAGATTTTTAAAAAAACTTAATCATTCGAGGCATAAATGTCATCTTAATAATAATAATAAGCCAAAAAAAGTACAAGCAGTGTAACCTGGTTTTAGACCAGTTGTGTTTTTTTTCTAAGAGATTAAGCTAAAAGAAGGTAATAAAATCCCAAGCGCACTGGAGACCACCCACTTCCTCTGAGGGGCTCCACACTAAGCCCACCTCATACAGAACCTCCAGCAATCAACCCCCAGCTTCTGTGCCGTGACCCCATTACCTCTTTCCCCTTATACAGATGTGGAAAGCGAACCTCAGGAGGGTCAAACATCTGGTCCCTGATCACTCAGCAGGCAAGTGGCATTCTGGGATTAAAACTCACAGATGTTAATTCCAGAAACCAAGCTCCTAACTCTGATGCCACCTGCCCTAAATAATAACCGAACTTAGTAATGTTCTGTAGACCTGTTGGAAACCTAACAGTCAAGGTGTGCACAGGAACATGTGCCACCACCAAAAGGGAACCGAAGCAGGGGACAGATGGAGAAATGATCAGGTTGGACCGTTTAGTGGGAACTAACTCCCGTGTTTTCTGAAAGCATCCAGTCAGTGGAACAAGCATGCCCACGAGCTGGTTGCTGACTTCAAACTACACTCTTAATCAGAGACTAAAGTCAGACGATGACTCACACAACCCAAACAGTCAGCCATCTGAGCCAGGGGGCCAGTCGTGCTCCCAGGTCTCCCCCTACTTTTTCAACAAGAGCCTTGCTGGATTAATTAGCCCTCCATCCAAATGTCTCCCTCCCACTGACAACTTCCTTCCAAGCTCAGCTTGCCCCCCCCGTGAAAATATCGACTGGGTGCTGTTGAAGTTCCATATGAAATTTTGCATACTTGGATCCCTATAAATGTCTTTTAATCCCACTTTTGGAAAAGTTACCACACATGACTACAGCACTTTCCACACCCCCCGCCCCCAGCCTGCCAACTCTAGAACCTAATTCATTCTGGGGGAAAAAAAAAAAAAGAGAGAGACCGTGCCCTCGCCCACCACTCCTTTTAGATCCAGCTAAGAATCGCCCTGGAAGCCATGGCTGGTTTGGCTCATTTCCTCGAGCCCTTCTCTTTTATCAGCTAGAGGATCCTGGAGGAAATGACTCAAAACTCCTAAGAGTAACTCTAAGGACTGTCAACAACAGTGGCGAAAACCCACGACCAAAACAACATCTGCAACTTCAGGGAGCAGCAGGGAAGGCCACAAAATACTGGGCACAGTCCTGATGAGAATTTCTTCTGGGGGTGCGGTGAATGTATCTCACTGTACTTGGTCATGGCAAACAGCCACTGAGATCAGCCAGTTACCAGGGACAAATATATAATGCTGTAGTCGTTTTGTTTTTTGTTTTTTGTTTTTTACTTGAGGGGGCTGGGAATGGTTTTCAACTTCATTTTAGAGATAACTTATCTTCCTTTCTCCCCACCAAAACCCTCATATGATAGTCTCAAACGGCCCCTACCCAAGCTATATAGTAGTGAATCCTTGTGGCAAATGCACCCACTCAAATTGAAAAGATCCAAATGTCCTAAGACAGGTAGCATGAAGCCATCTAGCCTAAATCAGCAGTCCTGGGCCCCCAGAACCTCCAACGTGGATGGGTTTATAGTAACCACTCATTAAAGGCTTTTGTAAGTGTTTTACTTTATAACTGATTCTGGTGAACTGCATGAATGGTGTGCAGTTAGGCAAACTGAGCTGGCTGTTTGGGGCAAGGGACAAGTGACAGTGACGTATTCTCCAACTGGAAAACAGTGGTGGAGTGGGGAATAGCCGCTGTAGTGATCCAACCTCCTGGGCCCCCCAGAGTACAGAAGGGCAGGCAAAGCCCTCAGTATGGGGCCTGGCAGACATTTGATTGTGAATCCCCACGTATGCACAAAGCACATCCATGATATGGTATTTAAAGCACACTAGAAAGTGTGTTGCAAAAGCCTGGCATACATGATTTATAACGTCATAAGAAGAAAGAATGTGTGGATGGGTGGGGAAAGCCCAGAACGGGGGAGGAGTGAAATTATCGAGGATCTCTTCACCGAACTATCAGATTATTTCCAGCAGGACCCGTAAGCCAGAATGCCAGATGCCGGAATGACTATAGGGACTTGCACCTGCAGGAACAGGGGGGAAGGTCTGATTCACCGGTCTAGGACCATCCTGTTGAGCTGTAAATGCCAAGAATGCCCCGGAAGGAGGGGCTACCGCAGAGCAGGCACTTGTTAGCCCTCCAAAGGCTACAACATAAACAAAAACACAAAACTGCTTCCTGCAAAGCCAGGAGCAAAACAGTAACACACACACACACACACCCCTTAGACTTGAAAGCAGCTTTCTGAAATTCTGAACTCCACTGATCTGATCCTTCATGATGCAAATGTCTTCAAGTACCTTCAGGGAAACGGAAGCCCCCCACCCATGCACCCACTCCCAATTTAAATGACCGCCCAAGGGCACACAACCCAAGGAGGCCTGAAACTGGAGGGACAGAGAAGGGAATTACAACACACCGTGTTCCAGGAATCAGACCTTCAAATTTCCCTTTGCCAAAAATGTATTGACCAGATCACACGAATCAGGAGGAAAATGCAAACCATTGACTCGTTTGTGTTTTTAAAGGGAACTAAGATCTTTGTGGTGTTCCACCTTGGTCTAACGCAGAACAAGGTGGGAAACAGATCTCGGGGGTCATTTTCAGCTAAGCGGTTAAATAAGCCCAGGAATCTGAACACTCATTTGTGACCCCTGGCGACCCCCTCCTCTGGCGCTGAGGTCCAGATGCAAGGTTTCCCCCACAAGAAAGCCCACTGCGGACCTTTCAAAAGCATCTGGGGAATGAGATCAGGAAAAGGCGGAGGACTCAAAACAGGTCACAGAGATGCTGGTCAGCTGGCGCTTTATTCCAGCGCGCAGATTGTCTCTGGCCTATAGCATCAAGGTAACCTTAAAGGGTTTTTTGTTTTCCTTTGAAAATGACCTGGGAGAGAGCAAGGCTTCGGGGACTAACTAGGCAACCAGCACAGGCAGTGCACCAGCGACACCTGGCAAAAAGGGGCAGGGCCGAGGCGTTCCAGGAGCCTGAAGATCTTCAGACCCAAGTTACCCTACAGATGTAACATGATTTTCCGAACAGCTTGAAGAAACAAATGCTATTTGCAGGAAGCGTTTCCCTTCTCCCCCACCCCCTAGCCTCCCCAAGCAGCCCTGAGCTTGGCTATCACGTGGGAGAGGGTATCTGGATCTCGGGATTCTTCCCCCCCAAAAAATCGACCACCTGCGATTACAAGTCGTACACATAGTAACCAGAGGTTTCCAAAGCTGGTGCGGGCTGACTCGGTCGTGGTACAGCGCGCACGAAGTGGCAAGAACAGCTGCGTCCCCGCACGCAGTTCCTGCTTCCCAGAAGCTGGCGGCCAACGTAGGCTACAGCAGCTTCCCGGCGCGTGGCAGCAATGAACACCGTGCGGCTGCAGAGAGGGGCGAGCCTCTAGCACGAGATTTACAAAAGGAAAAAGTCTGCAACCTAGCGGCTGCTCGCCACACGCCCGGCTCAAGTTGTCCCCATAGCCGCCACCTACAGGCTCGCGGGGTCCCACCCCAGAGTCTCACGCCGCGTGCTCCCCGTGCAAAAAAAAGGGGTAGGGGGGCAAGCAAGCCCGAGATTCGTCTCCACGGGTGGCGCCGCGCAAGACGAGAGCGGCTGCGGTTGAGTCACCAGCACTGTGCACAAAGAGCGCCCGCGGTGGAGAAACAGCGACCGCAAGAAAAGGCTTTCCAACTTTGCCCGGTGTGCGTCCGGGGACCCACGGGCTGGTCCTCCCGGGCGCCGGTCACCCACGCGCAACTTTTAACAAAAAGGAAGCCGTGGCCGCACCTCGCTCGGAGAGAGGACGCTCTCGATGCGAAGCCCGAGGCCGCCCGCCACTGCCACCCGCGCGCAGTCGGCACAAAAGCATCACCAAACTCGCCGGCAGCCTGCAGCCCGCAGCCCGCAGCCCGCTGCCCGGGTTCCCAGAAGATCCTCCGCCCCGGGTCTCCACCGCCCGGGCTGCGGTCTCCCAGCACAGGTGAGCGAGGCGGGACACCAGAGTCCCGCGGCCGCCTCCCACCTTCGCAGTGGCTGTAACACGCAGTCATGGGAAAAGCCAACAGCTACCACTCAGGACGCACCCAGGTGGCACCCCTCCCGGACCCGGGCTGCGCCCAGAGGGTGCAGTCCCCTTGTCTGCCGCTCTTTCCCACCTGTCTGGCCACGGAGCAGAACCAACAGGACGCAGAGCAGATCCCAGGCGCTGCGACCGCCTCTCATCGCGGTGGCTGCGCTAGACTCTGAGCTCCTCTCTCTGCTACAGCTCTCGCCCAAGTGCACGGAGCGCGGCAAAGCCGAGCCCCCAGAGCCACTAGCGGCGCGCGACAGCCCCTCCTCCAGCCCTCCTCCCAGCGCGTGGCCACGCCCCTCCCCTCTCCCGCCCGGGTCGCACTCCCTCCCGCTGCCTGGTGCCCGGGGCTCTCGGGCTGGACTATGCTGATCCCGGGGGCGCTGTGCCCTCTAAGACCTTAGGCCCTCTACCCTGGATCCTCTTCCTCCCAACACTCTCCCTCCCTTGGTGGTCCTTCGGCCCCAGGCCCCTGGCTGGCCACGCAGGTGCTGCCCGTGCTTTGTGAAGCCCGGCGCCACGCGCGCAGTAGGCACGGGCCAGCCACCTGGCAGGTGCTCCCTAGACAATAAAGGACAACCACTGGTCCTTCCAGCACGCTCCGGAGCGGGAAATATATACTCGGCTAATGGTGGAGGTGTTACTAGTCGGGATTGCGGGGCGAAGGGATTAGGAAACTGGGTCCCCAACATTTATTTCCGTTCCTGTTAGTAGAGAAGGACGGATCGTGGCGCCCCTGACCTCGGTAAAAGACCGAGCCCACGTTTAAGTAATTTTTCGTGCTCAGTTTCTCCACCTGCTGCGAAACCTGTAAGAATACAGCTGATTTCTATTGGCCAGCGTAGACCTCCGCCCAACCAAGCTCCTGCTAAGACTTGTGAAAACTGGGCCAGTGGAGTAGGAGAGACTCCCCTTGAAGTAGTTTAGCTTTGAAACAGGGCTTTTAAAGCCCATTTGCATTTGGGTGCCTTTTCTCTTGTGTTTTTTTTTTTAATCTCACCTCAACCCACCCCACCCGCGTGCACCCTTTTCCCCACCTCACTCCGACTCTAGTCTGCCTTAGGAGCAAGATAAAAGTAAAATAATTTCCTTTTAAGGTTTTCTTTAATGTGTACGAGTGTTTTATGTACATGAATATGTGTGTGCCACGTGTTGACTAGTGCCCGGGGAGGTCAGAAGGAGGATGCCAGATTCCCTGAAACTGGAGTTACAGATGGTTGTGGACCACCTTGTGGGTGCCTGGAGCCCAACTGCTCTTAACTTTTTTGTCCTTAACTATTGACCTGTCTCTCCAACTCCTAAAGTAATTCTCTTAAGACAATTTCTACCTAGGGACACTTCACAGTCCCTTTGGCTATCTGTGGGTGGACAATAACAGTCTGCTCTGTAGAAGGTTTTTAAGGTTTTGCATCCCATTATCCAGGTTTACAGTTAGCTTTATGAAGTAGAGAGAATAAACATTTATTATTGTAATTCTTAAAGTACCCCAAGATTGCACACTTAGTAGTGTTTGACTGTGAGGCAGTATTCCAAGATTTTTCTGGTTATCGTAAGTTTCCCCTACATATTCTTTATAATTTCTCTTTATTTATTGATTTATTATTTATTTATTGAAGGGGCTGTGTGTGTGTGTGTGTGTGTGTGTGTGTGTATGAGAGAGAGAGAGAGAGAGAGAGAGAGAGAGAGAGAGAAACAACTTTCAAGAGTGTGTTCTTTCTTTCCACTACATAGGTCCTGGGGAGTCAAGTGTCTTCTAGCTTGGTGGCAATCGCTCTGGGTGGTCTCAATGAGTGGTCTCACTGGTATACTGACAAATGGATTAAACAGCCTTACAGAGAGCTTAAGAGTGTAAAGTAGGGCTGGAGAGGTGGCTCAGTGGTTGAGAGCGCTGGCTGCCCTTCCAGAGGTCCTGAGTTCGATTCCTAGCAACCGCATGGTAACTCACAACCATCTGTAATGGGATCCAATGAACTCTTCTGGTGTGTGTCTGGGAACAGCTGCAGTGTACTCATATAAATAAAAATAAATAAATATTAAAAATAAAAAGTGTAAAGTAGGGCAGACACACAGCCACAAAAAATGTGATAGGTAGATAGATAATACATATAATATTTTTTAAGAATGGAAAAATAAGAGGGAGATAATCGCAGAAAAAATAATTTAAATACATGTGGCCTCTTTGAGTATCATCAAGAATGATATGTCACTTCCCACCTTTCTGACATCATTTAATATTGAAGCCATCCTTTTGGATATCGGCAGGCTAGAGAAAATTCATTTTTAAAACTATTCACTTAAAACTTATCAGTCCTAGAGAATAATCAAATGATTCGGGTATATAACTGCCTCTCCTGACACCATTTGATGTGCCCCTTCCTTTGAAGCGCACTTAGGAGCACCTTTGGGGCAGCGGGGAGGTCTCATGCTCACAGTCCTTGGGATCTGAGATGGGAGCCCATGCCCAGCATCCTAGCAATAGTTGTGGCCATGCAGCTGCAGAGAGGCATTGAGCTACACTTCCCTCTTGGGCTGACCAAGGGAAGTGATACCACTCAATAATCCTAAACTTCTGGGATCTTGATTTATTTCTAAAAACCCATGTTGTGTTAAGGGGGAATTAAAAGATCAACATTATGCCTGAGAGAGGAAAAATTACAATTTTCTTCTTCACTCAGCTAACATTGGGGAAGATAACATCTCCAGAAGTGTGGTGAAAGGAAACCATATTGCAATTGAATTCCAGGCAA
Source organism: Tokudaia tokunoshimensis (assembly GCA_036184795.1). NCBI lineage: Eukaryota > Metazoa > Chordata > Mammalia > Rodentia > Muridae > Tokudaia > Tokudaia tokunoshimensis. The sequence goes on from BTHU01000014.1 coordinate 31,318,209, forward strand.
GAAATTTCTGTCCGGAAAAATAAAAGCAGAGTGGGGAATGACACAGTTCTAAATTGTCATCCACATTTACCACTCAACAAACATTATCGAATGCCCAGGACTTGCCAGTAGGCACCAAGGCCTGTACACAAATTAATAAGACAAGATCCCTGCCTGTAGGAATTCACCGTATAATGGGGAAAACAGCTGTTCTGATAAGAAGCAATAACATCTGAGAACAGAGCTCATGTTGAGCCAGGACACTCCACAAGGCCATATTGGATGGTAGAATATTGAAATCTTATTGTACTGATTTGTTTTTAAAAGCCACCCCCCCCCAAGCACATCCTAAGTGCCCCCTGTTCCAACCCACTCCTGAGACACCCACCTCACATCTCCTTAGAGCCAGCAATTACAGGTTGAACGCTGAGCACAGCAGAGAACCTCCAGGGCCTGTGCTTTTAGGGTTGTTAGCTATTTTCAATAGGACCCCCGCCTGCTTTGTACTGCAAGAAGATATGTGCAAGGTGCTATTAGTGCGGAGCTATGGGAATGGACCGTGTTATAGGTGAGTACTGTCCAACTGAACGTTTTCAAAGATGGAACTGTTTTCTCTGAGAGAGAGAGAACGGACGGGTCAGTTCTGTACTCTATTTTGTGATAACCCTAGGTGTTATGGTGATTGTGTTTTATGCATTTTTCTGTCTTTGTCATTATTTTAGTGAGGGCCTGTTGACTGCCAATTGTGGGAATGTATTGCAAACTGACTTAAACAAGCAAACAAAGAAACAGTGGGTTTTTGTTTTGTTTTGTTTTGTTTTTGGTGCTTTCCCCTGAAAGGCTCAGGGATGCTTTCACTGCACATTCTCTTGCATCTGAGAACTCAAAGCTGTCAGGATGTGAATGGGGACGGTGGTGGTGACAGGTGTGTGTGTGTGTGTGTGTGTGTGTGTGTGTGTGTGTGTGTTGGATGTGAATGGCTTTTCCCCTCCATCCCTCTCCTTCACGGACACTTGCCTTGGGTTGCTCTGCTGTTATGTGTACACAAGCAGCAGGCCTTCCAGCTTCCTACTGCCGACAGAGGCTCAGCTCTTCTGCCCCATCAGCCTCTTCTATAAAAGTCATGACCGAGCCTCATTTGCTGCTCTTAAGTTACTTGCTAATCAGTAGAGGACATGGATTGGAACTGGGTTTGGTGGCAGAGGCATGCAGATTTCTGTGAGTTCAAGGCCAGCCTGGTTTAAGTAGTGAGTTTCAGGTCAGCTAGGGCGATATAGAAAGACCCTATGTCAAAAAAGAAAACAGCGATTGGCTAGTTGTGCTTCATATACCTATCCACCAATGGAGTTGGGGCTGGAGGTCTATTTCACCTATATCCTGTAATCCAAAAGAGTGAAGGATATGTGTCCAAAGGAAAATGTAGGGTTTTCACTAGAAAGGTAAATAATGCTGCACAGATAGATCAAAAGACATTTGAACCCAGCATGGTAGCACACACCTCTAATTCCAGAACACGGAAGGCAGAGGCAGGCCAATCTGTGAATTCGAGGCAAGCCTGGTCTACATAGGAGTTATAGGCCAGCCAGGGGTACATAGTAAGAATCTGTTGTTGTTGTTTTAACTTTAGTCTCACACAACCAAAATTTCTAAGTTGACTTCACTATGCAGCTGAGAATGGCTTTGAACTCCTGATCCTTCTGCCTCTGCCTCACAAGCGCTGGTACTATAGTCATGTGCCGTGGTCAACTCTTTGCTTTTAATAGTTTGGATTCTAAAAGTAAGGCCATTTATTGTAGATGATTTAGGAAATACCAACAATCAGAAAGAACAAAACGAAAATCAATCAAGTTGTCAACATCAAACAGCTCATTTTAATGTTTCCCCCCCTCCAAACTTTTCTCTAAACGTGGGTGAGTTTTTTTTTTCCTTTGTATGATTTAAGATCATACTACATTTGTTTAGTTTCAATCCATGTTTTTTTGTAAGTAATGTTTTTATTTTATTTTATTTTTTTATTGTTTCTTAGATATATTCTTTATTTACATTTCAAATGATTTCCCCTTTCCTGGTTCCTCCCTCCCTGAAAGTCCCATAAGCCCTCTCCCCTCCTCCTGTTCCCCAATCAACCTCCTCCCGCTTCCCTGTCCTGGTCCCCTACACTGCTGCATCAAGCCTTTCCAGGACCAGGGGCCTCTCCTTCCTTCTTCTTGGGCATCATTTGATATGTGAATTGTGTCTTGGGTATTCTGAGCTTCTGGGCTAATATCCACTTATCAGCGACTGTATACCATGTGTTCTTTTGTGATTGGGTCACCTCACTTAGGATGATTCTGTAGCACTTAGGACTCTATCTATGGCTGGACCACAATTCTGAACACTTAAATATTTCTGTATGTTTTTAATAAATTTTACTTTATGTCTATTGGTGTTTTGCCTGTGTCTATGCCTGTGCCTTGCTTGTGTGCATAGTGTGCCTGGAGGCCAGAGGAGGGCAGTGGAGCCTCTGGAACTTGAGTTACAGACAATTGGGAACTGCTATGTGGGTGCTGGGAACTGAACCCTGCGTCTCTGGAAGAACAGTCCATCTGTGCCCTTATTATTGAGTTACCTCTCCAGCCCTCGTTTCTGCATTTTTCTCAGTGTTTTTAATCATCATGAATTACTTGCTCATGAACATCCCGGTGAAGACTGCTTACCTCTGAGTATTTACTGAGGTTGATTCCTAGAAGTGAAGGAGTTACGTTACCAGAAAACTTTGGGAGAATGGGAAATTGGAATCTCTTCTAGGGGTTCCTAGTTTCATTGATAAAAAAAATTTAAGAGCAGGCTCAAAAGGAAGCTTGAAGACACTTTTATTAGAGTTTAAACCCCCGTCCCCACCCCACTCCTCCTATCCCACGCAACCACCCACCCCCAGCCCAGAGAGAGGTCAGTGGTAAATCTCGGCAGCTGTCAAAAATGGAAAGGGGAAGAAAAGAGCCTTGCTGCTTGAGTTAAGTCAGTGTGGAGAGATCAGCACACAGCCGCAGGGTAGGGAGTGGGTCTTGAGAGAGCATGAAGCCCAAAGTGCTGGGGAAAGCATTCTTAGGACAGAGGTAGAAACAAGAAAAAGAAAACTTGATGCTTTTCTGGCCAACTTATAAAGTTATATATCAGTGATCCTGTATAGACTGAGTTAGAGAATTCTGGGAAGGAAAAGTACATTACCTTACTAAAGGGATAATTAGTTCGCCTATCTCTTTAGCATGGCTTAAGGCAAACTTCTTCCTAGGGGCGGTCCCACCTTCCTGTGTGTCTGCTCTTTAGCTAGATCATTAACCCTGCCCAGCTGGAGAGGCCAGAGATTTTTTTGTCTTCCAGACCGGAAGTGTTCCCTAACGGACGTTTAACACTGTGGTGCCGCTCACAGCACCAGTATAAACCTTTTCAACTTTGTTGTTTAACAGTCCTTGCTTTGTCGACAGTCATCTGAAAATCTTCTACCCATGAAGTTAAGGACGTGCATATACGACGCACACTGAGACACCGGGCTCTCAAAAGCCCCTCATGGCTTGTGAGACCGGTCTCGGCTGCAGCGTCCACTCGGTATGGCTTGAACAGCTTTGGTGTACCAGATGTACTGAATTAGGTCCGTGGAATACGAACTTAAAGGAAACATGGCTGCTGTCCCCATGGAACTCCCAGTGAAAGAAGAAACTATGTGGGAGTGGCAAGGACCACGTTGATATGTTTTCTAAGAGTTACTCACTGCATGATGAAGCTAAAGGAGCACCTAAATCATACACGCGGCGACCTCAAGAGACGTCCTCAAAGAGGTGGCCGTTAGATTCTGCAGGACCAAGAAGATGACAAGGGGAAAGAGAGGAAGGAGACTGACTGGGCAATCGGTGAGAAGTGCCCGCCACCCGCCTCAGAGGGCTTGAGACAAGAAACTGGCTCGCAGAATGTGAAGAACAAGAGAGAACGCACAGGTAGAGAAATGGAGTCTGCGAATAAAGCCAAGAAATATGACCCTCATCCTCTGGAGGACAAAGAGTGGCTAACGGACTCTAAAGTAGCCTGAAGGGGTAAGATTTTGAAAATAGTGAGGAAGGATGAGTGAAAAGATGGGAAATCTCAGTAGGAAGAACACAATAAGAAGTGTAATGTATCTAGCCAAACATGCGTGTGGAGCCACGCACTAGAACAGTCACTTAGAAGCAGTTGCAACCTGGATCTGACTGAGCTCACTCCATTGTGAGTGTGTGACAAGGAAAGCAGAGGGCAGATGTTGTCTCCTCAGGGAGTTCCCTCATGGACAGGACAGGCATATTAAATGAAAATTACAGGAAGCCATTGTTTTGGACCAGATCCGACAGACAAGACTAAAAAAATCAATATGGAGTCACTCATGCTAAAATCCAACATTACCAGACTGAAGCTAGGCTGTTTGGTGACCCTTCTCCAAAAAAGCTTGGAGTGATTGCAGTCTTGCAGTCTGGTTTCCCACACCGGTTGTTTGAGCCAGACACAGATAACAGATAACAGAGTCCCCTCTGCTCCGATCATACAAAGATAACCTGAAGCAACCTACTGTTTACCAGGTTTTCTCCTGGGCTGACTTCCTGTCCTTACCTTGCAAGGACAGTAACACAGATATGACAAGCTTGATTCTTATTTTTAACTTTCTTCAGTCTTTTTCTGTCTATAAAACAAACCTTCTTGGCTTAGCTCTTTGAAACACTTTTTTGATTTTATGGATTTCTGTGTTGCCCCAGTTCTGGCATCAAAAAGAGAGCCAATCAAAATCTATATACCTATACAAAAACCCAGCCACAAATAAAAATAAAAGTAGGGCCAGCAAGACGCCTGAGTAGGCAAAGCATTTCCGCATCACCCTGGCAAGTAGACTTCGATCCCCAGACCCCGTGAAAAAGCTGGAAGAAGTGAGTACATCTATAATCCCTGGGCTCCTGAAGTGAGAAGAAAGCTGGAGGCAGGAGAATCCCCCAGCCACACGAGGACCAGTAGTGTATCCTGGAGGATGAACCTTGGCAGAAACAAAGAGACCTTGCCTCAAAGATGCAGAGAGAACTGGCTTCCTAAAGTTGTCCTCTGACCTCCCATGTGCTTTATGCCTGCATATTCTCTCTCTCTCTCTCTCTCTCTCCTCCTCTCCTCTCCTCTCCTCTCCTCTCTCCTCTCTCTCTCTCTCCTTTTCTCTCATCATGCACTTACACACATATATCATACATCCTCCCACATGCCAAACATACTAAAATATAAATAACTCTTAAATAAATTGTTGTAATTCTGTCCTTTGCCGGGTAGAAAAGGAGAACACTGAAAAGTAGCCCTGTAAGCAGGAGAGGGTCAGAAAGACAAAGGAACTGTATGTAGTAGAAGGCAACCCCCAGAGCATAGTGTATCAACTGTATTGTACCCCTTAGGTCAAACAAGACAAAAACAGAAAACTTGACAGTCCCTGACACTGCTCTTAAACTCATCTTATGCATTAACTCGTTTAAACTTCCAAGGTAGGTTCTCTTGTTCTCCTGATGTTGCAGAAGAGGAAACTGAGGCATGAGGTAACCTAATAACTTGCAGAAATTTGAAACAGAATCAGACCCCTGGAGAGACTAACTTCGTAGCCTTGTGCTCAATTACTGTAATCCTGGGCAAATTGGGGCTGGGGGATGAGATGTTTTAGCAACTTGTGAGCCTCCTACCTCAGCTTCTTGGTGCTCATTTAGCAGGTATGAGCTGAGCTGTGCTGCCTGTTTTTATGCCCCACTGAATGGGATCAACCCCCCGAGACTTCGTGCATGTTAGACAATCACTCAACCACCCTACTTATCCCCCAGTCCAATGTGGAGGTTTGGGGTGAATATGCACGGCTGCTCTCACATGCCACACTGAACTTGTGGAGACAGAGCTTCTACCACAAGGGATTGTGTTCTAGGGCAAAATTGAAAAGGGAGGCCCAAGAATCTAGCACGAGCAAGACTCTAACTTCCATCCTTAGCACTAACTCCCACTAGACATCTAATATCACAGAGCCTAGAATACCCCATGTCCAGGCTAAGGGGTACTTGTCTCTAACACCATGCTCAAAAGGTTTGAGGCAGGAGGATTGTGAATTTTAAGCAAACCTGTATTACTTAGTAAGACCCTGTCTCTGGAAAATACAAACAACCCTATAGTCATACAAACACACACACACACACACACACAGTATCATGATAATGAGCAGTTTGATCAAGCTGCCTATATTTATTTCTTATTATTTACTTATTTGTCTTTGAGATGAGGCTTTACTGTGTGACCCTGGCTGACCTAGAACTCCCTGGAAAGACTATTTTGGCCTTGAACTCACAGAGTTCTGCCTCCCTAGTGCTGAGATTAAAGGGACCCAGCACTGAATCCCACATACTGCTCAGAAAGTCATTTGTTTCTTTCTTTAAAAAGCTAGACCTGAGCCGGGCGGTGGTGGCGCACGCCTTTAATCCCAGCACTTGGGAGGCAGAGGCAGGCGGATTTCTGAGTTCGAGGCCAGCCTGGTCTACAGAGCGAGTTCCAGGACAGCCAGGGCTATACAGAGAAACCCTGTCTCGAAAAACCAAAAAAAAAAAAAAAAAAAGCTAGACCTGGTAGTGCAAGCGTATGATTCCAGTTGCTTAGGAAGCTGAGTCAGGATGACCACAAAATTAAGACCGGTCTGTCTTACAGCCTAACAATTTAGTGAAATGCTATCTTAAATATTTTTTTAAAGGTAAAAACAAGGCTGGGGACTTCTTTCAGCGGCAGAGCTTCTTGTCCGCCATGAGCAGTGGCCAGGATTTGATCCCTAACACTGGAGGAAAGTAAATAAACAACAGTAGAATCTCTTATCTGAACCTATGTCGCCTCCTGCAAAGAGGAGAGACATTCAGAGTTCATAAATCCCCTCAGAACCCGGTTGGGATGCATCTTAAGTCATACATTTTCCTTTGGCTTGCATGACAATTATCTGTAACCTTGTCATAGTCTCTCCACTAAATAATAATTCATTGAGGAACTGCATTGGAATTCAACTGTGGCTCTCCGGGGAAGGCTTGCTCAAACAAAACCTGTGTACCTAATAGGCACCCCATATTTGCAAAGCTGAATTATTGACAATGCGTCTCAGTGCATTTTCTTTTGAGTTTTAAAATTTTCATCAGAATTTGCTTTGTTTCCAGGAAATTCAATGTCATTACTGTTGTCATTATTGTGATAAATGTATGCAATCGAAATCTACGTTGATTGCACAGTGAACATCATGACCTCCTCATCATTTTGTATCTTCCTTTTTAGCCAATAAGGAAGTCATGCTGCTTCTACAGGAGTTAGAAACACTTTATGTCTACAAGTCTGGCATGGTTGAGTGAATACAAGAAGTAAATATGTATTTAACTAAGAGTCCAGATCAACCAGGTTTCCTGATTGGTGGGAGTCAGGGAGACACAAATGTCTGCAGATTTTGAGCAACTCCTAAACCTTGCAAAAGCGAACAGTTCCCATTAGGTTCTATCTTTTATTCTTAATAGGTAGATACTATTTCCACCAAGGAGAAGATTGTATGCTGGAGCAAAGACTGTTCCCAGACACAGACGCTCAGACACTCAGCTCATGGCTGAGCCCAGGCTTCCAGAGGTTAAAGTGACTGGGGATGGGGTTATATACAGCTTTGGGGAAGAGAGGCAAGAGAGTGGAGGTAAGTGGGGGAAAGATGAGTAAACTTCATGCTCTTTAAAAACAGACCTGATGTTCTGCATTGAGTATGCAGAATTTATCATCCATCCTAGGACATTTCTGGTGGCATTCCCCCTGTCCTGCGTAACAGATGCCTCTGTCGCTACCCATTGCAATGAGAACTGCTTATCTATTTTCTTATCTTGAAACAGGATCTTACTAGTCATCTAGAATTCACTTTGCAGCCCAGGCTGGTTTACAGCTCAAGATCCCCCTGCCTCAGCCTCCGGAATTGGCATTACCAGCAGTTACAACCTAGAGTTCCCTGTCAATCATTGGCTCTCTTCTGAGAATTGAGCACCCTGTGGGAATAAAAACAACTCAGAATTGGCTGAATGCTTCTGACCTCTGCCTTAAAGAGGAGGCAGGGGAGGGTAAGTGCCCCAGAGCTTCCTCCAGGCACTCCTACAGAGACACCAATAGGGTTAACTCCGGAAAAGCAATTCAGAACCTGAGGGGGATGACTCAGAAGCCAAAGGCATCTGCCCCCAAAACCTGGCAACCCAGAATTTGATTTTTTGAACTAGTGCAAAGGTGAAAAGAGAAAACCAGCTCCTTAAAGGTGTCCTTTGACTTCTGCACGCCCTCCCCTGCACACTGTAGATCATTCACAAACACACGTGCACACAATTTTAAAACTCTGATAAAGGCAATTCCATCTCAGTCGGGAGAGTGCTTGACCGTCATGTGTAAAACACTTGGTTTGACGCCTATTGTGGCATAAACTTGGCACAGACCATAGGTGGGCAGGCACAGTCTTGCATTCCTAAGAAGTAGAGAGGTAACAAAAGGGAGAATCAGAAGTTCAAGTCCTTCTCTGCTAACAAGTTCAAGGCCATCAGTGGATACAAGAAACTGTCCAAAAGAAAAAGGAAAGAAAGGGAAATTCCTGGAAAGTACAATATAGAATGTCTATAAACCCAGCCTGTGTCACTGGGGAAATCAGGGTTCCCTCTTGGGTTCTTAGTCTTGTTAATCAAAGAATTTAAAGATGAATTCAACTGGAGGGTCAAGGACAATCTTATTTGAGCTTAGAAGAAAACAAAACAAAACAACAAACAAATAAAACTACCCCAGGGTAAGCAAGCTCTAATCTCAGCAGTCACCCAGAAGAGGAAGATGGAGAGGAGACATTAGGCAGGCTAGGAAGTCAGTCACACAGCAGAAAAGCATCCACAACCTAGGGAGAGGAGCAGTGGAGAAAGTGTGAGTTCCAAAATCTTAGGGAAGCATGTTCAGAAAAGAGAGAGAAAGAAGGAAGTCTTCCCCTCACGGGCATTTACTGCTACTATGTCAGCAGAATTGTGAAATGTTCAAAGTCAGCCTGGGATACATAGCAAATACCAGGCTAGCCTGAACTTCATAGGAAAAAAAAAGACAACAAGAAAGCTATCCCTGGCCCAAATCATCATCATTATAATAATAACATACAATAATGGTTATGTGTTATTCCTTGTGACATAATCACCAGAGAGGATCGCCTTTTATTACACTCACCTGCAGGACTTATTAACAGGTCATACATAACCATGTCAGCATATAGCCCTGCTGATGTTTCCCCAGTAATTATGAAGTTCTGTCTTCAAATCCAACCACATGTACTATGAGAGTTCTTCAAATAGCTCTTATAGGCAGCTGTTATTAGCCCCGTGGTCAATTTCCCCCTCCCTGAGGCAAGGAAGACGTTCATTTGCCAGTGGTCACATGGTTAGGAAGTGGCAGAGCGGGCCTGGGGCCCTGACGGCTTAAATAACCTCTCTGCGGGCTGCCCAGCTCTGCCCCTTGGTGCACTGTGGTTTTATCCAGCATAAGCTGAATCCAGCTTCATACGTAACTGTTTAGAATCAAAGGCAGACTCCTTTAAAGCTTCCTGCCTATATCCTCCACAGTACTATATCCACTTACTACAAAACAACTATTTATTAAAATCTATAGCAAATGAAACAATTTAAACCTTGAAAGCATATTTGGTGATTTGTGTCTTAGTTAGGGTTTTACAGCTGTGAACAGACACCATGACCAAGGCAAGTCTTCTAAAGGACAACATTTAGTTGGGGCTGGCTTACAGGTGCAGAGGTTCATGGCAGCATCCAGGCAGGCATGGTGCAGGAGGAGCTGAGAGTTCTACATCTTCATCTGAAGGCTGCTAGCAGAATACTAAATTCCAGACAACTAGGATGAGGGTCTTAAAGCCCATACTCACAGTGACACACCTACTCCAATGAGGCCACACCCACTCCAACAAGGCCACACTTACTCCTGCAAGGTCTCACCTCCAAATAGTGCCACTCCCTGAGCCAAGCATATACAAACCATTACAATTTGTAAGCAAAGTTGTTTTTTAATTTGTTTGTTTCTTTGTTTGTTTTGAGACAGGGCATCATTATGTTGCTGTGACTGTCCTGGAATATATAGAATAGGCTTCCTATGTAGAATAAGCTGGCCTCAAACTCACAGAGATCCACCTCCCTCTACCTCCCAATGCTGAGGTTATAGGTGTGGGCCACCTCAGCCCCAGTTCTTCCTTCCTTCCTTTCTTTCTTTCTTCTTTCCTTCCTTCATTTATTTATTTATTTATTTATTTTTGGCTTTAGGTTATTCTATTTTATGTGTATGAGTGTTTTTGTCTATGCACTGCATGTGTGCCTGATGCCTGTGGAAGTCAGGACAGGATATCAGAGCCCCTGGAATTGAAGTTACACACAGCTATGGCCCCACGCCCCATGTGTATACTGGGAATCAGTCTGCTCCCAAAGCAGCAAGTGCTCTTAACCCCTGAGCCACATCTTGGGCCTCTGAAACTGTTATTATCATTTTTTAGTATGTTGCATTATGGACAGAGTCATCATATGGGAGAACGGGGTGATGTTGGCTCACAGTTTGAAGGGGCAGTTCAGCACAGCCAGGAACTCAAGGCAGAAGGCCCAGAGGAGGTTGATCATGCCATATCATCAGTCAAGAAGCAAAGAGATACAGAGGCTGGTGCTTGGTTTACTTTCTCTGTTTTATTCAGTCCAAGACCCCAGTCCACATCAGTTAAATCTCCCTGGAAACACCCTCATATACTGGCCTAGGGATTTGTCTCCTAGGTGATTTTTAAATCCCATTAAATTTAAAACCAAGTTTAGCTATCCTGGTGTGAAAATGACCTGGTACTGACATTAAAATCAGAGACCTTCCAGGATTTTTCTGTTGTTTGGTTTGGTTTTTTGAGATAAGGATTCTCTGTGCCCTAGCTTTCCTGGAACTCCACCTGTAGATCAGGCTGGCCTCAAACTCATGGAAATCTGTCTGCTTCTGCCTCCGGAGGACTTGGGCCAAAGGTGTGTGCCACAGCATCCATCCCATGACAAAGTATTTTGATGCCAGAGAATCACTTAAATTTTTCTAGTGGAAGGGAGACGGGAGAAAGAGGTGGAGGAGGGGAGGAACACGGATGGAATGAGATAGGCCAAGTGGTTGTTGGAGTTGTGTGAGAGTCCTGGGGGGACACTATATTACTGTGCAGGTTTACCTTTACCAGAGTAAAAGGTTTGGATTTTGTTTGTTTGTGGGTCTTTGTGGGTTTTGACCAAATGGAGGAAACCATGATAACAAACAGATGCGGGCAGCTAAATCTATGCTTGGCACTCAAGCCTCTTTGGACGCTCTGAGCCCAGAGTCATCCTGTCTAAACTTGAGAAGTTTGCCCTTGTCACTCTTCACCCAGCTCTAAGATTTTATTAGTCTTTGTCTAGGGGAAAAGAGTTAAAGGGGAGAAGTGTTGACCAACCGTGTACTGGCCAGCTTTGTCTTTAAAAAGAGTTTCAGACTTATCCATACAGAAAGGAAAGAAGGGAGGGAGGAAGGAAGGAAGGAAGGAAGGAAGGAAGGAAGGAAGGAAGGAAGGAAGGAAAGAAAATGAGCATGCTTTTTTCAGCAGCATATATACTACAATTGGAACAATACAAAGAAAATTAGCCTGGTCCCTGATCAAGAATGGCATGCAAATTTATCATGTTCCATATTTTTAAAGTATCTCTCTCCTTTCTGTACTTAGTGGCCTCAGAAATAGATCACATGGACCAGTCATTAAAATAAAGCAAGGCTTTGTCTACTTAGAAAAAGAAAAGAAACAACTCTGGCAGAGTTGAAAATCGAGCAATAATTAATTGCACACCCCCTTTCATGACTCACATGTCGGCTTGTGGTGTGTGCTCCCTCCTCATCTAATGTCACCCTCGCCTGGCCTCTTTTCCAAATGCTATAATATACGGTCTTTTCAGCTTGTACATGTACACATTGTAGCGGAGGATTCACATATGAGGAGAATGTGTTTCTTTTCTTCTGAGTTCCTGGGTTATCTCACATTCTAAAATGTATCCATTTTCCTGCAGATTTTATTTTTCTTTACAGCTGAATAATCCCCCATTTTGTGTATGGACCACATTTTCATTATCTGTTCACCTGTTGATAGACATGGAGGTTGGCTCCATTTTCCTGTTGTCATCAATAGAGCAGCACTAAACAGAGATGTGCAAAGATCTCTAAGGGCAGATAGGGAGTTCTTTGATATTTGCCCAGGAGTAAAAGAACTGGGTTCGTATGGAAGGTTTTTTTCTTTTCCTTCCCCCTTCCTTGCCCCTTCCTTCCTTCCTTCCTTCCTTCCTTCCTTCCCTCCTTCCTTCCTTTCCTTCCTTCCTTCTGCGTATGGTGGATAACTCCATAAAAATGGAACTGAGAGTGAACATATAAAGCCCCAGGAAAGCTCTGTGACTTCGGAATAGCCATCCTCACTCCCTAGGAGTTCACTGAGAGGCACAGAGCTTGGGATTGAGTGTGTGCGTGAGCGCATACCTTAGCCTAGCTGTGGGGTGGTTTTACTTGTTAGTTTGTTATAAGAAAGTAGGTTTTAAAAAGAAGAACTGCTCTTCTTGAAGTCCTGAGTTCAATTCCCAGCAACCACGTGGTGGTTCACAACCATCTGTAATGGGATCTGATGTTCTTTTCTGGGGTGTCTGAAGAGAGCAATGGTGTGCTCATATACGTAAAATAAATAAATAAATCGAAGAAGAAGGAGAAGGAGAAGGAGAAGGAGAAGGAGAAGGAGAAGGAGAAGGAGAAGGAGAAGGAGAAGGAGAAGGAGAAGAAGAAGAAGAAGAAGAAGAAGAAGAAGAAGAAGAAGAAGAAGAAGAAGAAGAAGAAGAAGAAGAAGAAGAAGAGCAATGGAAACCACAGTTTCCTTTGTCCATCCCTCTTCATGCCTGGACCACTGGCCGTCATTGCTTTACTTTTATAGCACAGAACATTGGGCCTTATTTAATGCTCGCCACCCCTCAGTTTTCTCCTCTGTAAAATGGGGTGAGAATAGGGTATTAACTACCTCCTAAGGCTATGATGGCAATCACATGAATAAATAATTCATCTAGAGTGCAGAGAGCTAGCTGTGTCCGGCATATACTAAGCACCCAGTCCAATGCAGATACATCTTTTCCTAACTCCATTAAATAGACCTCAAAACTAATTGTGGCTCAGTGAGGGTAAGTGGTTTAGCCAAAGTCCATCTGTTTTAATAAACAGCTGTGCAGACATTTAAATGCAAGTTGCTGACCATAAATCCAGCTTTGCTTCTTCTCCAACTGTCCGCTGAGGGCATTGTTAGGAAAAACAGTAAAGGTTGACAGATAATGTTAGGCAGCGACCTAAGGGGGTCTGGTAGCACCCAAAGAGTCCAACACCACCAAAAAATAAGTTAATGTTTGTTATTAACACAAAAACTTAGTCTGCATCTCAGACTGCAGCCCCAGGGTCATGGAGCCAGTTGGCCTCTCTCCCAGACAGCCTGGAGCCCAGCACGGAGTAGTTGGGGAGCACTGGGTGACTGGACAGTAAATTACACCAGTCAGCGAGAGCCAGCCCAGCTCAGCGACAGGGACTAGGGTGTTCTTTTGTTTGCACACTGAGAAGCTTTGTAACCGGGCACACATTGGCGCCTTGAAACAACATCTTCCTTATAAATATGCTGACCTCAGGTGACCAGGTTTGGGGCTTTGTTTTTGTTTTTGTTGGTTTTTGCTTTGTTTTGTTTTTAATGTAGCTTGTGATGAGCAAGTTTCTCCATATCTCCATCATGGCCGGAATCTCCTCTGTAGCCTTCATCCATCTTCTCAAGGTTCATTTTTATTAATGTGTTTAGAGGGTGTCTGTGCCTGGTAAATAAGAATGATGGGTGGCTAAGTCCAATGGTTCTCAACCTGTGGGTCACAACCCCTACAAGGGTCTCATATCAGATATTTACATTATGATTCTTGACAGAAGCAAATTTATAGTTATGAAGTAACAAGAAAATAATTTTATGGCTGGGTGGGTCATCACAACATGAGGAACTGTATTAAAGGGTCGTTGCATTAGGAGGGTGGAGAACCACTGGTCTCTGTGAAGATATGTAGTTAAAGGCAAATAAGGAACTCACATGTGAGTATGTGTAGGGTGATTAAAATGGGGTCGATGTTAAATTGAATGCTGCAGAGCTGGGGATGATTAAACAGGATTTGACTGGGGTTAGGAGGAATCCCACAATTCTTCATGGTCATCAAAAGGAAATGCACCAAACACCACTGCTCCTCTTTGATGGAGACGGTGGAACCGGGGAACAGAGAATTTTTTTCTTTGACTCATAGGGAGGTAATGGGATCTGATGTTCATTTCTAATGTGAACCTTGACTTGAGTTTACTTTGTACGTTACTAGGATAGACTGCAGCTCTCTGTCTTCCTGCCTCAGTTTCCCAAGTGCTGGGTTTACAAGTGTGTATCACTATACCCGCCTCTCATTTGATTTTAAACTCAGGGAACTGCCTTAGTTGGGATTTCTATTGCTGCAATAAATACTATGATCATAAGCAACTTGGGAAGGAAAGAGTTTATTTTACTTCAACGATTACAGTCTATCTTCAAGCAAAGTTGGGGCAGGAACTCAAAGCAGAACCCAGAGGCAGAAACTGAAGCAAATACCATAAAGGAGCTTACTGTGGCTGTTCAGTTTGCATATATATATATATATATATATATATATATACATCCCACCCAGAGCTACAAGCCTAATGATGGTTCCACCCATAGTGAGCTGGACCCTCCCACATTAGTCATTAATCAAGGACAATCTGATGGAGACATTTCCTCCATTGTGATTTCTTCTTCCCAGATATGTGGAGATTTGTGTCAAGATGACACAAAAACCAACCAGCACAAAAATATTGCTGAGCCCTAAAGACAGGGTTAGGGGCCTCTAGGACCTGTTTGATGAATATGCCTTTGACTCATTTGGTCTACCCGTCTCCTGCTTTCCCAACAAGAAGAGAATAAATTCTGTGCGGCATTGTGAACCTGCCCTGTGACCTCCTTTCCGTAACAGGGCCATTACAATAGGAGTTCATCAGAGCTCATCACTGGCTGTTAAATGAATGAAAGCCTGCATGCATGGGGGAGGGCCTGGTTCTCCTTCATGATATGTGCCCTGGTTAGAGCCACGACAGGGCAGAGCTTTACAGATGTACTCATGTAACGGCTGAAGGGCAGCAAGCTGAAAGCAAATCAGAAACTTCTTCATGTTCTGTTCAAAGCCCACGAACACTTGGACATGTATTAAATGTTAATAAGCAGCTATCTGGGTCAGTGGGTTAAGTAATAACTGTGGAGGGAGGTGAGAGGTGAGGAAATACACGGAAATTACAGTCGAGGATGGCTTGGCTCACCAGAGCGAAACTTGTATAATAGCATGCCAGTGATTTAGCCAGGCTATCCTTTCCTCACACAGCCAGCTCGACACAGGGACAACCTTTTCTTTACAGGCAGCTGCAGAACCTGGTAAAATTTGGGAAATATTGAGAAGCATCCAAGAGATTGCCTATAGGGTCACTGTCTTCTCCTTACAGACAAAAGGAGAGAAAAATCACTGTGTTTAGAGAAAATGTTTGGGAGCTGATTGTACTTTTTGGACCATTCTTTCTCTCCCTCTTGTATTTTTTTCCTCACATTTTTATGAAGCCCAACAAAAGGAACAAAGCTTTTTGTGAGCGTAAAATTGCTGCTCCTGAAAGCAATACCGATGATGATGATGATGATGGTGGTGGTGGTGGTGCTGGTGGTGATGGTGGTGATGATAGTAATAGCTAATCTTCTTTGAGAACGTATTATGCACCAGATCAATTCTTAAAGTTAGAGGTTTTGGGGGTGGGTGCTGTCAACCAGAAGACATTTGGCAAATACATTTGGGGTATTTTGAATGGTCAGGACTAGAAGAGAAGGGAATTGGGAGCTGATGCAGGCATTGAGGGGATGAGTCATGGGTACGTCCCCAAAGCACAGGACAGCCACCTATATAGCAAAGTATTCCCTGGCCCCAAAAGCATCAGGTTCAAAGGCGATGATGCCTACTGTTGATAAAGTCCTCTCTCTCTCTCTCTCTCTCTCTCTCTCTCTCTCTCTCTCACACACACACACACACACACACACACCATACACACACATACAAGTGCATACCCCTGCTCACACACATACATGCACACCATGCATACACAGGCACACACACAAGCACGCACACTCATGCACACCATGCATATACACACATATACGTGTATACCCACACACACATACATTCACACCATACACACACACACACACATACACACACACACACACACACACACACACTTCTACATGCATCAGAGATTTTGCTTTCATTTGCAGATGTAGAATCTGAGGTATAAAGTCAGTAACTTACTCTGAACCGCACGGCAGCAGAGTAGTTCCCAGTCCAAACCTGTCTGACTCCAGAGGCCTTACCCTAGGAGTGGACTCTGAGGGGTCCTGAGCTGGTGATCGCTGACCAAGCCTTTGCTTTTCACATTTAATAACAAACCTGCTCACAGTCTTCAAGTCCACCGATGTCTCCTTATAGAAACTTGGAAGCAAATGACTCTAACCCTGACTTCTTTTTTGCTCAAAATACAAGGCTTTTCCCCCCCCTGCAAATAAACGAATAAATAAATGAAAATTAGACTTTAAAATGAAAATGTCAACTCTGTGTCACCTTTTCCAACTAAAACATTCTGACACCAGATTATTTTTATTAAGATAATATTGATTTATAATTAAGAATTGTAATATTTAATAAAAAATATTCATAAAGGAGTTTGTGAGCAGTTCAACATAATAAAAGAATTAGCAAGATGATGAGTGCCAAGCTCAGCCTTCCCCTGCTGTGGGAGGCTGCCCTGTGTTTCGGGGAGAGCTAAGCAGTACCCATGGGCCCTGGCCCGATCACTAGATACACGTACCACTTCTTCATGCCTCTTCTCTCCAAGCCCTGGCAGCTCAAAATGTCCCAGAGCATTGCCAAATGCTGCTGCTTTTTCTTCAGCTACGTGTACTCATGGCAGAACGTGTCCCAAGTTACATGAAATTCACAAAACAGTCCTATATCCCCTTTCGGCTGTCATTCTCCATAGTCATAGGAATTGGACAGTTGAGTAATGTCTCTAACATGGCAGTGTACTGGCCCCAAACCCAGCAAAAAGATACTTCACACAGTTGTAATTTTATTTTCAACAAAGGAGCTCACTTTTCCCTCCAAAAGCCTCAAAGGACAGTCATTGGGTGATATTACCCCCAAATCCCCTGTTTTCTGCCAGACTGAGACAGGCTCCACATATGACGATCCAAGGTAAGCATTCTCAGTAGTTGTCTCAGGGAGTCAGGCGTCATTTCCTTTCCAGTAGACTGTCATAACTGGATGTCTTGCTTACTACTACATTTCACTTAATAGTCCCCATTCCTCACTCATGAGGCAGAGGCAGGTGAATCTCTGTGAGTTTGAGACCAGCCTGGTCTACAGCAGCAGTTTCTAGGACAGGCAGGGCTTGTCTCTAAACAGAAAGAAAGGATGGAAGGAAGAAGGAAGGAAGGAAAGAAAGAAAGAAAGAAAGAAAGAAAGAAAGAAAGAAAGAAAGAAAGAAAGAAAGAAAGAAAGAAAGAGAGAAAGAGAGAGAGAGAAAGAAAGAAAAGAAAGAAAGGAAGGAAGGAAGAAAGATGAGGAAGAAGGAAAGAAGAGGAAGAAAAGAAAAAGAAAGGAAAAGTACTTTCCATTCAGCCCCAGCTACAGCTACGTCCAGGAGACCCATGTCTGTCCATCACCTGACTGGAAAACTAGTAAGTTCTGCACACATTGAAAGCAAAGGACAAAACCAGGACAGGCCCAGGAAATTCAAACATCCAAGGAGAGGGTTATAAATTCATATCAGGGTGATCTGTAAACAAATGTGGTTAGTTTTGAAATACAGTTAAACGATGAAGTCTACTAGAGTAAAATAATACATTTTTTCTTTTTCTTCTCTCTCTCTGTCTGTCTCTCTGTCTGTCTCTGTCTCTGTCTCTGTCTCTGTCTCTCTCTCCGAGACAGGATCCATGCGACCTAGGTGTCCTTGAACTCCTTACGTGACTGAGAATGCTCTAGCACAGCCTTTTCCTGTTTCTGTTTTGTGACAAGGTCTCACTGGAGCCCTGGCTGACCTCAACCTCGAAACAATCCCTGTGACTCTGCCTCCCAGGTGCTGAGATTAAAGGCTTATGCCGCAGTACCCGGCACACCTTAAACTTCCCATCTGCCTTCATTTACTCCCCAGTAAATGCTCAGATTACAGATGTACATCTCCACATCTCCTTTCACACAGAGCTGGTGATAGAATCCAGGGTTTCACGCGTGGAGGAGAGGCAAATCTAACCCAACTGACCTACATCCCAGCCTTAGAAATTCTATTGGAAAATACTACTACTACTACTACTACTATTAATAATAATAATAATAATTTGAGAATTGAAATTACAGCAGAGTGGCTAAGTATTTTATAGCATGACCCAGGCCCCAAGTTCAATTCCCAGTACATATGCATGCAGTAACCCCCCCCCCCCGCCACACACACACACACACACACACACACACATAGAATATCTACCTCTATAAAAGAAGAAAGAAAAATCATTTTATTGCGGGGATTATCATTCAAGACTAACCCTAAATTAACATTCAAGAGATGCCATTAAACAAACTATAAATTAATCAATATTTTGCATCTTATAAGATCAAAGATAACGACAAACCTCAAAATAACTGATTCTTCCCCCCTCTCCCTTTCCCAGTCACACTCAGCTCTCTAGTGACTTCTGGACACTGTGATGACAGTTTTTCTGACTAAAATAAAAGCGTGATAATTCTGATGGCTCATGAAGAAGCCCTAAGCAGCTCACTCTTATCTAAAGATAACGTCTGACCGCCTCGGGGCCCTTGGCACTTGGGACCTTTCTGATTTGGCTGTAGCGTAGTTTTCTAGCCTTGTAACTTGCCAATTCTTGCTTCTTTTATTTTCTCTCATTTCCTATGAAGCTTTAACTCCAGTCTCAACAGACCTGGATCGTATGTTGCTAATTGGAGACTCTTCTGCATAAATATTCTTTACTATTTCACCCCTCAGCTACATCCCCTTTCCAGGCCCAGTCGCACTGATGCCACACCCCCTTTCCACAGCACATTGATTATCTCAACAATAGTCTACTTTAAGACACCTAGCTGCGGTCCAGGGGATAGTTCAGTGGGTAAATGTGCTAATACGTCCAGTCTGACTGCCAGAGTTTGACTCCTGGAAGCTACACAGAGAGCTGGACTCAGTGATGCACATCTGTAATCACAGCATTTCCACAGAGAGATGGGAAGTGGAGAGAGGAGGGTCGCTTGGATGCTCTTGGACCAACTGGCTTGGGAAGCAGAGCACAGCAGCAGAAAACAAACAAACAAACAAACAAACAAAACCAAGAGAAACCTTGTCTCAACACAGAAGTGAGAACCAGCCAGAGAGTTGTCTTCTGACTTCACACACATGTAGTATGCTTGCATCCATGCACACACGAACACACATACACAAACACACACACACTACACTACACTCCAAAATACAGTGGATATTTTCCTCACACAGATATTTAAATATCCTTTGCTATTTCACAGGTTCGAATTTTATCTCTCTTTTAAACATAGAATTATAGGTCAGGAGAGATGGATCAGCAGTTAAGAACACTTGCTCTTCTCCCAGAGAACCAGAGTTTGGTTCCCAGCTCCCAAATCAAGCAGCTCACAACTTCCCATAACTCCAGCTCCAGGGGATCCAGCTCCAGGCTCCCTTCAGCCCTCCATGGATACCTGCATACACATGCCATACATATACACACAAGTACACACATATACATAAATATAAGTGAATCTTTAAAACATAGAAGCTAGAGAAATGGGCTGGTAGTGAAGCATATGAACTGCTCCTCCAGAGGACCTGGGTTCAAATCTCAGCCCCCACACATTACCACAACAGTTACAGCATCTGTATCTCCAGTTCCAGGGGATCCAATGCCTTCCTCTGACCTTCATGAGCACCAGGCACACAAGTGATGTACAGACAGATATGCAGACAAACACCCATACACATAAAGTAGAATAAGAATGATATCCACAAATGTAGGTCTGCAAACATTTTGGGGTGATCATAGGAAAGATGCTTTTGACGCACTAACCTTCGGGAGCTCAGGACACTGCACTGGCCACTCTTGAAGGAAGTCAAGAGTGCAGTGGTGTGATAAATACACTCTTACTTGGCCAGTGTTCTGGCTTGTCTTAACTGTTAACTCGACACAACCTAGAGTCTTCTGAGAGAAGTCTCAGTTGGGGAATTGTCTAGATCAGGTTAGTCTCTGGACATATCTATGAGGGATCATCTTGATTATTAATTAAGAATAGTGGGTACCACTATTTCATGGGCAAGTAGTCCTGAGCTGTATAAGAAAAGTGGTTCAACAGGGGCCAGTGAAGGACCCAGGAAGCAAGCCAGGGAGCAGCATCCCACCACATTTCCTGCCTCCATGTTCCTGCCTTGACTTCCAACCCCGACTTTCTTCAATGATGACTTGTGGCCTGGAAGTATAAACCCTTTCCTCCTCAAGTTGCTTTAGGCCACAGTGTTTTACCACAGGACATAACTAGGACTATCCTTCTGATACTTGTTGGGGAGGCTAGATTCATTCACAAAGGCCTATCTCAGTTCTAAAGTGTCCAGGACTCAAATTCCTCGCCCTTAGCCACCCCACCCCAAAGTTTGCGATGCTTCTGAAAATTTCTCTACTTTTTGTTTTACCTGAAAAGAAACTTATTTTCTGTAACCCTAGTCACACAGTAATTATTTTATTGGTACAAAGACGTTGGACTCAGTGCTGAATAATTTTCCTTTATAACTTGCACTAACCTATAATTTAGTCCTGTGATTACTCTTGTTGGAACCAGTTGTACGAAGATGTATGATGACCAACTATTGTATTAGGGAGTTGTACACATTGAGATGTCAATGCTCTGTGTCCTTTATGAAGAAGCAGCAGACACTACACCCCTTCAGCTGTCCACCCCAGCAGAGCAGGCTTTCCTGATCAAGATCAAGCAGGAACAGAAGCCACAGAGGAAGCTCAGCTGGTATCAGCTTGGTTAAAAAGATCTCATCTTTCTGCACAACCCAGAGAACTAAAAAATGCTAGCCCTGCAGATGACCTTGGGACCAGAGTCAACAGCTCCAACAGCTTCAGGCACCAAGCAGGAAACGTGAATGTATGAGCAGGCTCGTGGACATCAGGATGTAAGAACCCCACTCATGGTCCTTTTTAAAGGAGTGAATGCTGCTCTCTCTGAGGAACGGTCACCGGTAAGAATGAGAAGCCAAGTGTTGGCAAAAATGTACAAACTCCCAAGAGAAGATGAAACATCTGGATTTTCTAAAGGGGAATATCCCTATTTTGAACCTAAATGGCATTCACAGTCAAACATTATACAAATCCAGGTAAAATCAGTCATCAGGTTGGATGGGACCTGAGACCTGGCGTCACCAGTTTGTAATCCTTGTTTTATGGGCCAGTTTATCAGTCTTTCCTCCTTCATCTTACAGATGTAGCCTCATTATGAAGTTGATTTCACTCATCCAGTTACAAAAAGGTACCTGGATCTTAAGCCTTCTGATTGCCAGTGCCTCTGAAGACCACACACCCTAGGCACAGAGTCTGAGATGATCAGGATAGAAGGACCAGGTCAGCCTGGCAATGTTGGGAAGCGGGTGTTATTGTCAGAGTATTCATACATTCTAGTCTTTCTTGAGTGTGCAAACAAGATGATGGATTATGGGTAGATATCGTGTGTCTAAAATTCTCAGGAATTAGACAAGTAGTTCCCTAAGTTTACTGATCATCAGATATACCCGAGGAATCTTACAAACTGTGGAGGCCTAGAATCCAAATGGGAACCAAGTAATCGGAAACACCAAAGACATCAGTAGTTTTAGTGAACACTTGTCAGCCTGGCTTGGTGGGGACACCTGTAGTTCCAGCTCCAGCCCAGCAATTCAGTTTAGGAAACAGAGCAAGATCCTGTTTCAAAATAAATAAATAAGCAAATTCCTTCATGCCACCCTGAAGCTTGCCTGCTCCAGGCTGGGGAGAAAAGGTAGACTGGAGACCCAGATTAACCCTTATCCAAGCTGGGCTCCTGTCCCACTTGTTAGGTTTTTTATGTTTTAAAATGACTGTTTTCCATAGGCTGGGGATGTAGTTCAGTTGGTAGAAGGCTTGCTTAACATGTGGGGAGCCCTGAGTTGGATTCCTAACGCTACATGAGCCTGGCAAGTAATGTATGCCTGTAATCCTAGCACTTGAGAGGTGAAATAGCTCAAAGTCATTCTGGGCTACATAACAAACTTGAGGCCAACCTGGGACACAGGAGATCCACACCTGGTGGCACAACTAGTGGCCTTTAAGCACTTGGAAGGCAGAAACAGTTGAATCTCCGAGTGTTTGAAACGAGCCTGGTCTACATACGAAGCTCCAGGTCAGCCAGCCAGAGCTCTATAGTGAAAACCTACCTTTAAAACAAGGAACAAAAGATGGCTCAGTGGTTAAGATCACTGACTGCTCTTCCAGAGGGCCTCATGTTTGATTCCCAGCAACCACATGGTGGCTCACAACCATCTGTAATGGGACCCGATGCCCTCTCCTGGTGTCTGAAGACAGATACAGCATACTCTTATATATTAAATAAGTAATAGTTTTAAAAAATTAAAAAGAACAACAACAACAACAAAAAAAAACAAACCCCAACCTCACAACACAAAACAAAAAAATTTAAAAAGAAAGGAAGAAAAGGAAAATGAACATTTCCAATTTTCCATGTTCTTCTTTTCTCACACTTTTAAAAGAAAAAATTTGGGCCAGTGAGGTGGCTCATTGGGTAAAGAGGCCTGCTGCCAAGCCTGATGACCTGAGTTCAAGGCCCAGGATTCACAAAGTGGAGAGGGAATTGATTCCTGACAGCTGTTCTCTGGCCCCAGTATGCATGCCACATCACATGATCCCCCCTTTCACACCCCTGCACACATAAAAAAATTGTAATAAAAAATAAAAGTACATTTTAAGAAAAACAAGGAGCAAACTCTGTTGTGGTAAAAACTTCTGGTTTCCAGAGCTGAGAATGAGATATTTTTATTCAGGCATAAACCTGAACAGCTGCAACGAGCTACGTAATTAAATCATGAATGACAAATTCCTCATAAATTATACTCAAACATTTTATAATTTTGATAGTTCTTGCCTTTTTTTAAAACTATGATCTGTAAACATTTAAGTGGAAGCTATGAATTAGATTTCAAAATAGATGAGTAATTTTAGACTGTGACACCCATTTTGACAGCATTCCAGTTTATTTTAAGGGACAATTAGTACTCATAAAAATGTATCTAATTGTGAGGCTAAATCAAACTCAAGAGGGCTGGATGTTTTGCCCTCAGTGGAACTCTTTTTTTTTTCTCACAGTGACCAAAACAAGTGAATAGAGGCAAAAAAAGCAAAAAGCTTATAAAAAAAAAAAACCTTAATTATCATTTTGAAATTGATGCAGATTTACTCAGAAGTAAACCATTTCTTCGGATTTGCCCCCTGTTATCCACAGAGTGGGAATATTCTCTGGTCAAATGTAACTCAAACCTTTTTAGAACAGGTGGAAACAATTTGCTTTTATATTGGAAGATGTTTTCAAATATCTGTATTAAAAACTCAAGTTTCCATGATGACATGGAGATGCTGGTGATGGAGATGCTGTTGGTGATAGAGATGCTGGTGATGGAGATGCTGCTGGTGATGGTAGGAGCAATGGGGAATGGTGGGCAGGTTGAGGGAGAGCATAAGAAGAATGATGTGGTTGAGCAGGGCAGTGGTGGCACACGCCTTTGATCCCAGCACTCGGGAGACAGAGACAGGCAGATCTATCTCTGCGAGTTCCCGGATAGCCAGGGCTATATAGCAAAATCATGTTTCAAAACAAACAAAAAAAAAAAAACAAACCAAATTTTCCACTAAGATTTCCTAATGACTGTAGTAGAATGGTGTTATTCCAACACCGTGTTAGAAGTAAATGGAAGCCAGGATACAGCCCAGAGGTAGAGTACTTGCTTGGGATGCACAAAGCCCTGAGTTTGGTCTCCAGCACTGAAATAAAGTGAAAGAGATAAAGAGGAAGGAGAGGAGGAAGGGAGGAAGGGAGAGAGGGAATTCATAATCATAGGGTAATGTGGCCTTGACCAGTTAGATCTCCTGACTTCTCAAGAAAAGCAGACACTAGGGTTTTTATATGAACTCTTTAAGCTTCAAATACAGGAAACTAGCTTAGGACAAGTTGTACCTGGGGTTAAACAATATGATCTGTCAGGCCCTTGGAACTGACAGTCTGAGAGTGTGAGGAATTTCACACTCCGTAGAACCTACGCTCTGGGTTTGTAGTCATAGCGCTAAGTCACTTTAGAAAGCTCTACCTACCTGGGAAGCTCACGCGTAGCAGCTAATACATAGCATCCTGCACTGTGTCAAGCACTGTAGAGATACTGAAGAGACAGCAGTAATGGAACAGAGAATGAGAAGAAGCTTGCATTCATGTTCATGGGATTCATCGAGGACAAGACAGTAAATTATGAGGACCTGACTCCCACCCCTGTGGCTATAAAGAACTGGATGAGGAAAAAAAAATAACAACAAATAAATCTGAAAGTAGATCTCATGCTATATTCA
Source organism: Tokudaia tokunoshimensis (assembly GCA_036184795.1). Classification (NCBI taxonomy): domain Eukaryota; kingdom Metazoa; phylum Chordata; class Mammalia; order Rodentia; family Muridae; genus Tokudaia; species Tokudaia tokunoshimensis. The sequence continues at coordinate 31,343,104 of BTHU01000014.1, forward strand.
GTTTAATAAACCTGAACTTGTCATATACAGTTTGATACAATTAAAACTTGAGGGCTGATGGGATGCCTCAGTAGGCAAAGGTGCAGGTCACCAAACCTGGTGACCTGAATCTGATCTCCAAACCCCCTACACTGGAAGGAGAGAATTGATTCCCACTAAGTTGTCCTCTGATCTCTATACATGTAGCATAGCATAAGTATACGCTCACACATACACACACACACACACACACACACACAGAGAGAGAGAGAGAGACAGAGACAGAGACAGAGACACAGAGAGAGACAGAGAGAGAGACAGAGAGAGAAAGAGAGAATAAACATTTTAAAAATAAATTAATTAAAATGTAAAAGTCGGGAGGCATGCTGTGATACCATCACTTGGTAAGTGGAGGCAGGAGAACCAGAAACTCAAGATCATCCTAGGCAGGAGGGTCCAGAGACTACGCTCATCTTTGGCTGCATAGGCAGCCAAAGGTCATCATGAGGTCATCATGAACTACAAGAGGAGAGGAGAGGAAAGGAGAGGAGAGGAGAGGAGAGGAGAGGAGAGGAGAGGAGAGGAGAGGAGAGGAGAGGAGAGAGAGAGAGAGAGAGAGAACACTAAAGTAGTGATGAATGACAAGAAGTGTCTGGCTGAAGGCCATCCTGGGCTACACAGCAAGACTCTGTTTCAAAAACAAAAGTCTTGTTTAAATAGGATGGTCAGGAAAATGATCCAAGAGGAAGCGATGTTTACTCTGACAGAGGAGAGTCACTGGAAAGAGGCATGGACAGAGAGAGTGCTTCTTAGTAGATCAGAATATGATAAAGTGTTCACACAGGCCAGAAACCTAGTGGATCCAGGGGGTGAAACCTATGCAGCTATAGGACAGTGGGTGAGTCTGGGGGACAGCAGGAAGTGGGAGGTAAGAATGAAGGTGATTCCCTAAGCCTAGAGGAAGCTACTAAAGAGTATTACTCAAGGGAACCATGATCTCATCTATACCTGAGAATCATCTTGGCTGCTGTGTATACAAATGTGCTTAGGAGCAAGGCCAACCTTGACCAAGGCAGGTGAATCAGGCAGTCACTGCAAACAGGAGGTAAGCAAAAGGTAACAGTTGACTACTCCAGGATGATGCTTTACAGGTGGTTGAGAAGGATGGAGATTTCAGACCTGTGGTGCTTCTGGGGTTTCCCCTCAAGTCCCACCATTCTGCTTATTCTTAAACTTTCTCCAGGAAATAAAAATCATAAGGGTGAAAGTCATCTATACCTCCTAATAGGAAAGTCTGGGCTGAAAGTAGACATTAGATTTCAGCAACAGCTCTGTGGACCGACTTTCATGACTGTTAAGTCCACAGAGAAGGTGAAGGGCATGATCCTGTCTGCTGAGTATCTCCCTCAAACGCTGAGTGCTTGAGTCACCAAGAGTTCTTTGGCTTTCAAGAGTTATAAGCATGTCTTATCAAAATACTCCATATATTTGCTCAGTTGCTTGCTTGCAAAATGGTGTCAGAAAAAAAATCCCGACACTATAGTTAAACAAGTTTTACTGTGCCCCTTAACCCAAAATAAACACATGAGGGGCTAGTCTTGAAGAACGTTTAAATGAATCAAAAAACTGTCTAGCCTGGTGACTTGGGATGGCTGAGGACTGTTTATTTTTTACTCTCCAGATTATAAGACACCACTAGAGTCAGCCTGGCCCAGTTGAGTAGTGTCTCCAACAAGCTGGGTCTGGAGATGACATTCATTTGAAAAGTAAATCAAATAGAATGTGAGATGGTTCTTGAACTTGACCCCGGAGAGGGAACAAGACGGAGGAGGATGGAGGTTAAGGCAGAGGGCTCTTGGCCTGGAGTCTGAGCTCTGTGCCTCAAGTGTTCTCCAGATCTACTGGGCATGAAGTAGATTCCAAGCTTCTTTTTATCCTTGCGTCTTCTGCGGCACTTTCTAGCCCTGGTTTGCCACTGGGATAGACAGAAGGTGTCACAGGAGACCCCTAGCAAAGGGCAACGCATAGATCTGTAAGGGTTAGGGTATTCAGCAGCCCTTTGATTTTAACTGACCATCTGTCAAAGAAGATTACAAAAAGATGATGCAATGCATAAATCCTTCAGCCAGAAGACAGGCTTAATTGTGTAGGCCAACAACCCCAGCACCCAAGAGGCTGAGGCAGGAGAATCAGGAGTCCCAGTCATCCTCTGCTACACAGTAAGCTTGAAGTTAATTTAGATTACATATCCCCTTATCTCAAACAAAACAAAACAAAACAAAACATCCCCCCAAAACCAAAAGTGGGTTTGGAGATGGCTCAGTGGATAAAGGTACTTGCCAATAGCCTGACGACCTGAATTCAACGCTTAGAACCTGCATATTTGGAAACAAAGAACAGACTCCTACAAGTGACCTCAGCATACACACATAAATAAACGTGATAACACTTTATTTAAAACAAAAAAAGCAAACAGTTCAGCCAGGTATTTGCCTCGAATATGGGAAGTCCTGGGCTCAGTCCTTAGTACTGCAAACAATACCACAAAGGCTCACATGTTTAGTGGTATCAGTGCTCAGACAATAGGCCAAATTGTTTTGGGGCCCACTGGTCAGGCAGCATACTTGTGGGGAAGGAGTCCATTCACCTCAGAGCAAATGCGAATAGAGAAAGAGACCAGGATTTCATGGCATAAACCTCCCACTAGGTCCCATATCTTAAGATTTCCAATATCCTTCACAGGAACCAAGTTAGAACCTTTTGTGGATGACCCAGACTCCTGCAGCCACCCACAGATGGCTTCTGGGAATTCCCTGCTATACCTCTGGGAATTAGTCATCTCTCTTGGGTGCCATCTGTGCCGCTGGTGGCTGTATCCCGTCCTACTTCCTGAGACCAAGGAGATGCCCCATGAGAACCTTACATCTCCTAGAGAGGGATGTCAGAACAGCCATGACATCTTCACTCCCTTCAAGGTCGAGGACCTGGATCCCTACTCTGATATAGCTGTGTTTGGATTTCAATAAAATCAGGATAAGGAAGAGAAGCAACCCAGAGCTGCTGGGATGGGAAAGTATGCATCCAGTCCCGGCTGGGTGTCTGTGGGAGCCCTGCTGGGTGTCTGTGGGAGCCTTACTGGGTGTCTGTGGGAGCCCTGCTGGGTGTCTGTGGGAGCCTTACTGGGTGTCTGTGGGAGCCTTACTGGGTGTCTGTGGGAGCCCTGCTGGGTGTCTGTGGGAGCCTTACTGGGTGTCTGTGGGAGCCTTACTGGGTGTCTGTGGGAGCCCTGCTGGGTGTCTGTGGGAGCCCTGCTGGGTGTCTGTGGGAGCCTTACTGGGTGTCTGTGGGAGCCCTGCTGGGTGTCTGTGGGAGCCCTGCTGTTTGCCCATTTGTTTATCTTTGCCTTTTGAGAAAAGGTCTGTCCTACCTTGGACTTTCTGCTTTACCTCTGGCCAAGAGGTGAACTGCTTATTTCTAACATTTTCCCACATGATGTCTGCCTGGCCTACAGCCCAGGAAATATGAGGATGACTGAGTGTAAACCCAAACCTCCCAAACTAGGAACCTATGTATTTTCCAGTACCGAGTATTGAACCCAGAACCTCCCACATCCCAGACCAGTACTCTACCCCTGGGCTACACTTCAGCTCTGACTTTGTTTAATTACTAATTTTTTTAATTAAAAAGGATTTATTTATTTATTTTATTACATGATGAGTGCTCACATGTATGTAAGTGCACCACACATGTACTGGTACCCACTGAGGTCAGAGTTCTGGATCCACTGAAAGCAATATGTGGATCCTGGGGACTGAACTTGGGGTCCTCTGCGAGAGCAACAGGCAACCGTAACCACTGATCCACCTCTCTAACTCCAGTTTTTAATGTGTTAAAGCAAAGTTCCATTTAGTTATTCAGGCTGAACTTGAAACCCTCCTGCCTGATCCTCCAAAACAGTAGGCTGGGATTACATGTATACAGCATGAGATCCAGCTGAACTCTTTTTGTTGTTTGTTTATCACGAAATCTTGTAGCCCAGAGGAGCCTTGAACTCATGATCCTCTTGCCTTTATCTCTTAAGTGGGTCTCACACACCCCACTGATTCCTATATTACCACCACCAACAAAATACAATGCTCTGTTTTCGTTGGTTTTTGTTTTGTTTTATTTTGTTTTCTGTTGCTGTAATAAACACTCTGGCCAAAAGCAACTTAAAGGAGGAAAAAATTTATTTGGTTTGTACTTCCAGTCATGGTCCACCATTGAGGGATGCCGGAGTAGAAATGTAAGCAGGACCTTGAAGCATATAACCCTAGAGAAATGATGCTTGCTGGTTTGCTCTCTGACTCAGGCTCAACTGGCTTTCCTATACAGGCCAGGGCACCCGTGTAGGGATGGGGCCACCCATAGTTGGCTGGGCCCACCTATATCAACCATCAATGAAGACAATCTCTCTACGACATGGGCATGAGTTAATCTGATCTGAGGAATGTCCCAGCTGAGGTTTCCTCTTCCCAGGTGACTGTACATTGTATCAAGTTGACAATGACAACTCATCAGCCAGGCATGGCCCTGACATGTGATGAAGGGGTAATGAGGGGCAGAGGTGATATTTAAACCCAATCTGTTCAACACTACAACCTGATATGTTCTTGTAGACTTGACTTTTATTTTCTTTTCTTTTGGTTTTTCAAGACAGAGTTTCTCTGTGTGGCCCTGGCTGTCCTGGAACTCACTCTGTAGACCAGGCTAGCTTCAAACTCAGAGATCCACCTGCCTCTGCCTTCCATCCAGCTAGGGTTTAGGGTTTTTGAGGAGGTAGAACGGTTGAGGAAGGAAGGATCTCACCAAGTAGACCAGGCTAGTCCCCTGAATGCTGAGATGGCAAGTATGAGATTACAAGTGTGGTTGAGTGTCTTCCCAGGATCAGATCACAGTCACAGAATGTGGCAGTGCTCTCTGTTAAACTGTGTCTCCCTGCCACAGTCCCAGCATCTTTCTGGCTCCACAATCAGTACTTAACATGGGAAAAGGAAGTTTAGACAGAAGCAATACAGTATTTGGTGACTGAAATATAATAGGGCCTTAAAAAGGAAAGGCCTGAAGAGGAGCTTCATTAGGAGTATGAAGGAGGGAGGGAGGGAGAGAGAGAGAGAGAGAGAGAGAAAGAGAGGTACACCACCAGCAAGAGCACAGAGGAGGAGGAGCCAGGGCATGTAAACAGAGAGCTGTCAAGTAAGTCACAGACAGACAGATAGACAGACAGATAGCTTCTGATGTCTCTGTCCCAAAGAGAGCTGCAAAAAGTCATCTCTTGGTTTCTTTCTTCATGCTATGGGATCTGGAATCTGGCCTTTTAAAAATGACCACTGTCTTTTAGGGGCAAGTCCGTATCCTAACAGGGCCCAGTCATTCAATATAGAAGCTTCGGAAGGACACGTAAGATCTAAGCCATCAAGGAAAGCTCAGTGGTCATGACCTTCATTTTCTATTGATGATAATTCCCTGTTACTGAGATGCAACCACAGCCTAACTGAGGAACATCTGTAGTAATCCCGTCTGAGACATCCCAGAATACTGACCTCTGCCGCTGCATAGCTGTGTGACCCTATGGCCTCCAAATTTCTTAACATCTCTGAGCCTTCGTCGTGAAGTGGAAATAACAGTGCTAACATCGTAAGGTCAGAACTTAATGCTCTAATATGTGCAACTGTAAATGATTCAACAAGCATTAGCTATAAATTACTCCGTTCAAATGTTCTACATATTCTAACAGAGCAGAATTACAAACACTTTTCCATACTGGCTTGAGAGAAAATTAGACACACTCGGGCAGCCATTAAGGCAGAGAGGAGAAAGGTAACCCTGAAAATGAAGGAACGTGTCCTGCACCTCGGCCCTGACTCCTGGCCTCGAGACTTTGGGGATTTACTGACCTGCGCTGTGCCTCTCTGTCTCCATGTCTAAAATGGGGGCAGGGTGTGTGTGTGTGTGTGTGTGTGTGTGTGTGTGTGTGTGTGTGTGTATGGAAGTGCTGACAATTTGGAGTTGAATGGGGAGAGAAACAGATCATCTATTAAGCTAGGTGTCTGCTACACAGCAAATAATATTTGTTAGCTCTTATTTTAAAATGGTGTGTGTGTGTGTGTGTGTGTGTGTGTGTGTGTGTGTGTGTGTAGATCAGAGGACAACTTTGTGGAGTGAGTTTTCTTTTTCCTACCCATCTAGATGTGAGTTTTAGAGATCAAATCCCAGGGTTTCAGAGCAAGCACGTTCACCTGCTAGCTTCCATTTTATATAGGTTTTGGGGGGGGGGCAGGGGGAGAAACCACAAACAATGGGCGTTTCTCCTTCAGTCCATGTATTTATTAAACAGGCAGAATCATTTAGTTCGTCTCAAGGTTTGCATTTACAAAATGTTTTGTAAGCACTGTGCGATTTAATCAATTAATATGTATTACTCAAAATAGCCCTGGGAAAGTTATCTGAAGTTCCGCGTACTTGCGATAAGTGTTACAAAGTCAAGGTCACAGGGGAGTTGATGGAAGCATTAGAAACGGAATTTGCAGCCCCTGAGCTTTGGTTCTCCTCTGTCTGCTCTTGGCTACTTATCACCATCAAAAACAAACACCGTTTGTTTATTTGGTACTGAGGCAGCTGGACTGTACAGTGCTGTGTGGGGGCTGCGGGAACAGAAGTTGCCCTGCCCGCTGGCTTACATCCTTGGTAAGAGGAAACTCCGCAGCAGGTGGCGGGGAAGAACGGAAGGTCAGGGGCCAGGAAAAGGCTGAAGTATGAGCAAGGGCTTCTGAAAACCCCTTAAAGAGAGCAGAAGACAGGGACACCAGGGGAAAGGAGGGCCCTTTAAGAAAGGTCGTGCTGGAGCTGGGCTCACAGCGCACACCTGCCAAGAGACAATCAGTTGAAGAGCTAACCACACGGGCAAGATTCTGAGGCTCCAGGAGGGCAAAGAAGAGTTGATCTCCTCTCACCTAGGAGGGGTACAGAGGTCAGCCTTTCACTCCCCACCGCACCCCACTGGGGTCATGAACTGACTCCAGGGGGGCTGCCCAGCACGCTGGCTCTCTGCCTTATAACATGCTCAGGCAAGGCATGCAGAGGAGCAAGAGGGAGTTCCTTTCATAGTCTGGATCCTGCACACCTTTCCAGACAAATGAGCCTAAGTCCGCCTTCTTAATAAACGCCCCCCCCCCACTATCTAGGGCGCTTTAAATAAAATAAAATATTTCCGAGTCAGAAAAAGGGAAGGCAAAAGCGAGCGTTAGCTGAATTGCTGAGAGCACGCGGTGGGTGCCCACATGGTGGGTGCCCACGCGGAGGCGCCAACAGAGTCATCTTACACAGAACAGGGCGACTTGCTCATCCAAAGACCTTAGGCATTGCTAGGGCAAATGAGGTAGGTTTGGCCAGCGGCAGCGTTGGCGGTGGTGGTGGTGGTGGTGGTGATGTAGCATTTAAAAAGATGAACTTTCTACCTCTTGTATGTGGCACCCAAGCATGGATTTAACCTACCAGCACGCAGCTTTTGGAAAAGATACTATTTCTGAGTGATTGTTGCTAAACTGCATTGTATCAATTGGTAAAGACTCTCCCTGATCCTTGGCCTCTGACCTCAGCATGGGGCCTCCTGAACCTGGTCGCAGGGTACTTTCTCAAAACACAGTTGTGTTTGCATAACATGGAAGGCTGAAGTTCAAATGCTCTGCAAGGACACCTTTTCTTGTTCCAAAGAAAGCAAGGAATTTAGAAGGAAATGCTGGAGCCCTTCAAGTTGTAAAGGAATGCTAAGGGCTGAAGACCCAACCACCTCCAAGAAGGGGTGTGTTGGGAGAGGGACTGAGGGTAAGGGGAGCATACGATGGGGAGGGGCGACTGGGAAGGGTCACCTCATTTGTTCCCTGTTCGTTTTTTTAAAGTTGCTTAGCACCAACGCAAAAGAATTCAAGTTCATGCATAGATCATTGCCCCTCTTAAACTGGCCAGCATACACGACTTCTAAGGATACTTAGAACAACAGGGTTCCTGTTGTAACAAATTGGGAAGGTGTGCCCAGGGTGTATAGCTGCATCACCACCAGCAGTAAGAAAGGCTAGGAATGTTTTCGGGGCCCTGCCAATTACCAACTAGGCCTCTCCCTCTGGCTGAGAACAGAGGTGAGGCCTCTAAAAGTGAAGACCCTCCTCTTTGAACACCCAGTGCTCCCATTTCAAATTTGACAGACATCAGCAAAGAGCATCCTGGCATGTCTCAACCGTTGCCAAGGGAGGAAGGGTGATTAGACAGATGCCAGGATCCAGCTGTTCCACAGCTCCACTGAGGTCAGAGCAAGGAAGGGTTTTTCTTACATCAGCTGGCAGGGGTGAGTGGAGTGATGGCCTAGAGAAAGCGTTGAGTCAGAGAGTGGCTCAGCAAGGTGCTCCCTGCCCATCGGGGAAGCAGTAGACACTTGAACCAGATGCGGCACGAGGCTGTGGTCTCTCCTAACTGATGTGTAGCAGGTTCACTTCCAAATACACCTCAGAGATCAGCATTCAAACTCAGGAGTGACTCTGCCCCTCTGTTCTTAGAAATCCCTAAAGTGTTATATTCATGAGAATACTTTATTGAGGGTGGCCCAGTGCCAGGCACCAAGGATTCTGCTGGCTAAGGAGGCACTTCTGGGGAAAGCGACACAGAGAGAGAGAGAACTTAATGTAGAATATAAAAATCTGCTTCAAGCGTCAGCCTAGAGGTTGAATGCATGTACTTATTGACACTTCTTATTAGTTCATTCCATCATCAAATATTTATTGAGTGCTGTCTGTATTCCAGGCACACTCTAGGCTCAGGATAAGGAGCTACACATAACAGACACATTCCCCACCTTCCTGGGGAAGAAAGCAGACAGGGAAAAAAAATGTAATATGTCAGGCTGTGATAAACACTGGGAGGAGAGATAAAGTGAGATAAGAGGTATAAAGAGAGTTATAAGAGGGTATCCATTCATTCATGAGGATTAATCGGAGACAGCTGTTGCAGTAAGGTAACATTTCGACATTGGAAACCAAGGAGTAAGCCACGCTGCTATGTAGAAAGGAAGCACTGTAGATGCAGGGTAAGGGTAGAGTGTATTGGGGTGCTGGTGGTAAAAACAAGCTTGCAGTGCCTCAGGTACAGCCAGGAAGCTACTCACTGCTGCTAGGTCAAAGCTGGGAGGGGAAAGTGGAAGATTAGACCAAAGACAGAGCAGAGGCAGATCTCTGAGGGAAACAGGAAGTACTGGAGAGATTTGAGCAGAGATGTGACAGGATGTGACTGGGCTTTAAAAAGACAAGTCTGGTTGCTGGATGGAGAATTAACTGCTGAGGGGGCAAGCGTGGGGATGATGGGCAGAAAACCATTTCGACATTTATGACAGTCACCCCGGTCCTAGATGTGGGATGGCAGGGGAAGGGGTGGTGAGTGGTGAGAAAGAGTTGGCTGGGGAATGGACTCCTTTTAACTTGAATGCTAAATATATGTATATATGTATATATATATATATATATATATATATATGTATATGTGTGTGTGTGTGTGTGTGTGTGTAATTTGACTGATGCATTATGACTAAACATGGCCAAGGGAACTTAAAGAACAGTTTGTTTGGTCATGAATTGTGTTATGAGCCTTTATGGAGGGAGCTCTGGGTAAGAGATAGGGATTTTCTCTTTGGGCTTGCCAGAACAACAGAGAAGTGGCTGGAAGGACACAGGTAAAACAGTATTCTAGGGAAGAGAGCTAAGGAGCCCTCTTGGGTTTGGAGAGCTCAAGAGAAAGATAGGCTAGCTTGGTAATATGACACAGAAAGAGAGTTCTAAGAGCCAACAGTTTAGTTGTAGGATCAGGCTTGTAAATAGACACTTTGAAATAAATACATAGTTAAGAAAATAAATATGGCAGCAGGGAACCAGACAGCTCCACAGCCTTCTGTGCACAGCATGTCAGGAGAGAGTGATATCCCAGCAGCCCTTTCACTTCTGAGTACAGGGGGTTGAGATCTCCACCTTCTTTCTGGAGGAGAAAAGCTAGGAAAGCACAGGGCATACGATCAGTGGAGCTGCTGGGACAGGAGTCTTCCCTCCCAGCCGCCATTTGCAGCAGGGAACCAGGCAGCTCCACAGCCTTCTGTGCACAGACCCTGTCAGAAGAGAGTTGGTCTCCCAGGAGTACAGACATAGGCTTACCGTCCTATAGGAGGGACAAGCTCCAGCCAGAGACAGCAAGACCAACTAACACCAGAGATAACCAGATGGCGAAAGGTAAGCGCAAGAACCCTACCAACAGAAACCAAGGCTACTTGGCAACATCAGAGCCCAGTTCTCCCACCACAGCAAGTCCCGGATAGCCGAACACACCAGAAAAGCAAGAGTTGGATTTAAAGTCTCATCTCACAATGCTGATAGAGGATATCAAGAAGGACATAAATAACTCCCTTAAAGAAATACAGGAGAACATGGATCAAAAGGTAAAAACCCTTAAAGAGGAAACACAAAAATCCCTTAAAGAAATATAGGAAAACACAAGCAAGTGAAGGAACTGAACAAAACCATCCAGGATTTAAAAATGGAAGTAGAAACAATAAAGAAATCACAAAGTGAGACATCTCTGGAGATAGAAAATCTTGGAAAGAATTCAGGAGTCATAGATGCAAGCATCAACAACAGAATGCACGAGATAGACGAAAGAATCTCAGGTGCTGAAGATACCATAGAAAACATTGACTCAACAGTCAAAGAAAATGCAAAATGCAAAAAACTCCTGAGCCAAAACATCCAGGAAATCCAGGACACAATGAGAAGACCAAACCTAAGGATTATAGGTATAGAGGAGAGTGAAGATTTCCAATTTAAAGGGCCAGTAAATATCTTCAACAAAATTATAGAAGAAAACTTACCTCACCTAAAGAAACAGATGCCCATAAGCATACAAGAAGCCTACAGAACTCCAAACAGACTGGAGCAGACCAGAAAGTCCTCCCAGCACATAATAATCAAAATACCAAATGCGCTAAACAAAGAAAGAATATTAAAAGCAGTAAGGGAAAAATGTCAAGTAACCTATAAAGGCAGGCCTATCAGAATTACACCAGACTTCTCACCTGAGACGATGAAAGCTAGAAGATCCTGGGACAATCTCATACAGACCCAAGAGAACACAAATGCCAGCCCAAACTACTATACCCAGCAAAACTCTCAATCACCATAGATGGAGAAACCAAGGTATTCCATGATAAAACCAAATTTATCCAATATCTTTCCACAAATCCAGTCTTACAAAGGATAATAGATGGAAAATGCCAACACAAGGAGGGAAACTACACCCTAGAAAAAGCAAGAAAGTAATCTTCCAACAAACGCAAAAGAAAATAACCACACAAACATAAAAATAACATCAAAAATACAGGAAGCAACAATCACTATTCCTTAATATCTCTTAACATCAATGGACTCAATTCCCCAACAAAAAACATAGAATAATGAAATATTTATCATGTAAATCTTCAATTTTATCAGAAAATGATTGTAATTCCTCTTTCAATCAATTTAGTAATGTTTTTTATGTCTACTATTTTATCTGTATAATTTTCCGTGAAATAGTCAATTTTAATGTGTTTTTTCTATATATTTCTTGAATTTTATCAGAAATATTTTCCTTGAAAATCTTTAATTTTATCAGAAAATGTTTATAATTTCACTTTCAATCAACTTAGAAATATTTTTATGCCTACCATTTTATCTGTATAATTTTCCATGATAATCTTCAATTTTAATGTTTTTCTATATATTTTTTCAATTTTATCAGAAATATTTTCCATGTAAATCTTCAATTCTATCATAAAATGTTTCTACTTCCTTTTTCAATTAATTTAGCAATGTTTTTTATGTCTATCACTTTACTCTTTAATTTTCCATGAAAATTGTTAATCTTAATGTGTTTTTCTATATGCTTCTTCAATTTTGTCAGAAACATTTTCCATGTAAATCTTTAATTTTATCATAAAATGTTTTACTTCCTTTCTCAATAAAAAATAAACAAATAAAAAAATTGTTTGATGAAGTAAAGAATAAATGAATGCCTGTCTCCAGAATTGTGTTATGTAAGGACATTTTCATCCCAGCATTGACCATACTTTCTGTATGCTCCCATGGTTCCATTCCCATCCCTTCTACTTCCTGTTAAGTTCTTTCTACTTTCTTTCTTTTCTTTTTTTGTTTTTTGAGACAGGGTTTCTCTGTGTAGACCAGGTTGGCCTTGAACTCAGAAATCTGCCTGCCTCTGTCTCCCAAGTGCTGGGATATAAAGGAGTGCACCACCACTGCCCGGCTCTTTCTACTTTCATCAGTATTGCTAGTACTTCTAGTTTCATGTAATGTGTCCACTTCTGACTGTATAAAATCTAGGACCAGAGGTAGAGAAAACATGCACTACTTGTCTTTCCAAGCCTGACTTCACTGACTTAATATGATTCTCTCCAACTGCATTCATTTTCCTGCAGACAACAAGATCTCATTCTTCATTATGGCTGTAAACAATTCCTCTGTGTATAAGTACCACATCGATGTATCCTCCATGTTTGGACCCCTGGGTTGGTCCTGGTACTTAGCTACTTAATCATGCTGTGATAACATACTGATGTGCGAAGTGTCTTTGCATCACGCTGACTTGGAGTCCTATCTGACAGCTGGGTCGTATGGTGGGTTTATGTTTGAGGCTTTTGGAGGAAGCTCCTTACTGAATTCCACAGTGGTTGTATGATTCACACCACTACTTCATTGTGTGAGGTTCCCTATCCCCCCACTTCCCTTGAAGTATTTATTGTTGTTTGTGTTCTTCACGACCTGACTGAGGTGAGAAAGAATCTTGGTGTCATTTTAATGTGCTTTTTCCCTGGTGACTACCAAGGGGAATGGTTTTTCATGTTTGTTTGCCATTTGTATTTATTTTGTCTTTTGCAAATGGCTTGCTGTTTTATTAGCGCACTCATTGATCGGCTTCCTTGATTTCTTGTGATTTAGGGTTTATTATTATTAGTAGTAGTAACAGTAGCTACTGTTCTATTGTGTGAAACACCACCGCCAAGGCAACTTGTAGAAGAAAGTGTCTATGTGGGCTCATGTTTCCAGAGCAAGGGGGTCTGATGTGGCAGTGGTGAGATGTGTGATTTAGTAGAGACCAAGCTGGAAGCCTCAGCTAAGAAACTATGGGCACGGGGTTCAAGATAAAGTGTGGGTACCGGTGGCAAACAGAAGTGGCCGGAGACAAGCATGGTGGCAGGAATAGGAGACTGAGGGCTCACATTTCGACTCTCAAGCACAAGGCAGACAGGAAGCACATAGGGAATGGCAAGAGGCTTTGAAACATCAAAGCACTTCTCAGTGATGTACTTCCTCCAACGAGGTCACAACTCCCCAAACGTTCCAAAGAGTACCACCAACCGGGGCCAAGTGTTCTAATGCCTGAGTCTGGGGTACAGCTCATTCAAACCGCCATATTATTTTTCAATCTTTTTTTTCTTTTCTTGTTTTCTAAGAGCAGTTCTCATTGTGCAACCCCTGGAACATGCTGTGTAGACCAGGCTCGCCTTGAGCTCACAGAGGTCTATTTGCCTCTGCCTCCAAGCTGGGATTAAAGGTGTGTGCCAACACACCTGACCTCACTGCTAGTCAGTGTTTTCTTAATTCCTTGTGTGTTCTAGATATTAATCTTCAGTTAGATGCAGAGCTAGCAAAGATTTCTCTCCCTTTCTGCCGCTGTCCATTTCCTTTACAATGCAGAACCTTTTTAAGTCTCTGAAACCAGGTTTGGGGTACATTTTGGTGACAGTGCACAGATGTTCTGTCGGCATAGGATGGTGAGTGTCGTGGGTCCTTTTGCTGTGGCTGTGCTGTAAACCACTCCAACAGAAGCTTTAAATCACACTTGAAGGTATGCTTGTCAGAGCAGGAAGTCAAGGTAGTATCTCCTGCTCATGTCACAGTCACAACCATGAATGCAGAGGTGAATGCAGGCCACTTTTCTCTTCCCCTTCTCCATTTCTATACAGCCCAGGGTCCTCCTCCCAGAGAACGGTCCTGTTCCAAGTAAGATGGGGCTTCCCACATCAATATAATCTCCCTACAGGCAGAGACCCATCTCCCAGGTGATTCCATATTCTATAAAGCTCATGATTAACACAGACTACTACAAGTAGGTGGAGTGGGGGAGGGGGCGTTCCAAGGTTGAGGATCTAGCCAACTGGAGGAATGCAAAAGCCGTTTCCTGAGGGGAGAAGGGTAAAAAGGTTCTGTGTGGACAAGTTAAGTGGTTCCTGGAAACACTCAAGTGTCACATTAGCAGTAGATGATAGTCCAATATGGAATTCAGTAGACACCAAGCTGGCATCCTCTGCTAAAGAATTATGGGCATGGGGTTCAAGATAAAGTAGGGATACCGATGGCAAATGGAAGTGGCTAGAGATGGGTTTGGTGGTCTTCCAGCATGTGTGAATCAGGAAGAGATTCTGCCAGCCCCCCAAAGCAAAAGCACAGTAAGATTCCTGGTTCAGCAGTGAGCATCACTTACATGGTCACGGGAGTCTAGCTGGTAATGAGTATCTGAACCAAAAAACTGTCCGTGTTATTAGGTTAGAAGAAAGAGAGAGAAGGAACAGGTACATGGGTAATGATGAAACAGACACAAGAACATCTGTGCAGGACAACCCAAGGAAGGAATGCACAGGACACTGTCTAAAAACTGTAAATAGATTAGTTGTATAAAGCAGAGGGAGGAGCCAGGGAGATGGCTCAGCGGATAAAGGTCTTAGCTGCCGAGACTGTTGGTCTGAGTTTGGTGCTCTGAACCCACATGACAGAAAGAGAGAAAAGACTTGCCCTTTGACCTTCACACCTTCACAGAATTGCTGGGGCATGTGTTTGCATGTTCAAATGAACACTTGCAAAGATAAGCAAGTAAATAAGTAAAAAATTAAAATCAAAACAAGTAAGAAATGGAAAAGCGAATACCAGGATGAAGAACTAAGAGTTGAAAGTGGCTTCTTTTGGGAAGTTAGAGTGAAGAGTAGAAAGGAATGCTGCTTTTATTGTCATCGTCATCATCATCATAATCATCATCATCATCATCATCATCATCATCGTCATCATCGTTATTGTTGGAAGCAGTGTCTCAGTATGTAGACCAGGCTGGTCTTGAACTCATAAAGATATGCTTGCCTGAGTGTGCCACCACATCCAGCCTAATAAGCTATTTTTAAATGATGTTATTAGGGGCTGGAGAGATGGCTCAGCCGTTAAGATCATGTTCATGACTTCAGTTTCTGGCATTCATTTCAGGTGGCTCCCAACTGCCTATAAGTCCAGCTCACGGGATGCAATGCCTCAGGCCTCCCGAGTGCATCTGTACTAATGTGCACATATCTCCACATACATAACACATCTACTGTGTTCATTAGAATTTCTATTACTGTGATAAAACACCATGACTGTAAGAAACTTGGGGATAGAAGGGTTTATTTTTCTTACATGTCCACACCACATTCCATCATCAAAGCAAGTCCCAGCAGGAACTCAAGGCAGGAACCTGGAGGCATAAACTGATACAGAAGCCATGGAGGGATGCTACTAACTGGTTTGCACCCTGTGGTTTGCTCAGCCTGTTTTCTTATTGCACCCAGGATCATCTGCCCAGGGGTGGCACTGCCCACAATGATATGTGACCTCCCACATTAATCATTAATCAAAAAAATGACCCACAGACAAGCTGGTGGAGACATTTTCTCAGCTGAGGTTCCCTGTACCTAATAACTCAAACTTGTGTCAAGTTGACATAAAAGTAATTAGAAGAATTTACCCTTTGTCAATCTGACACACAGGCACACCAATTATTAATCTACAGTTTTCCTTTCTTTTTCATCTCCAAGATCCCATATTAATATCACAATATGAAACATTCCAAAGGTTTAAGTCCCACAGTCTTTACAAATTCAAACACTTCAAAAGTTCAGTTTCTTTAAAATATACTGTCTCTTTCAAAGTTCAAGCCTCTCTAAAATATTCAGCCTCTCTAAAATATCCATAATTCCTTAAAAAATGCCAAAGTCTCTCAACTGTGGGCTCCGTAAAATCAAAAAACATGTTAAACTCTTATTTCAAAAGGTAAAAAAACAAAACAAAAAAACCCCAAAACCCAAAAAAAAAAACAGGCCACAGTCACCATTGGAACAAAACACATCTAGAACAGAGTAAATAAGTCAGTGGCTGAAGTGGTTTGAATGAGGATGGTCCCACCGGCTCATATATTTAAACACTTGGTCCCCAGATGGTGGAACTGCTTGGGAAGGATTAGGAGGTGTGGCTTTGTTGGAGAAAGTGTGTCACTTGGGCCAGGTTTTGATGTCTCAAACGGCATGTCATTCACAATGTCTCTTTCCTTCTCCCTGCCTCCTACTTGAGGATCAAATGTGAGCTCTGAACTACTGTTCCAGAGCCATGCCTGACTGCCTGCTGTCATGCTAACCTCTGAAACCATACATCCTAAGTTAAGTGCTTTCTTCTATAAGTTGCCTTAGTTATGATGTTTTCTCACAACAGTAGAAAAGTAACTAAGACATTGGTTGGTACAAGGGAGTAAATTACTGCTGTGACCAGGTTGGTTTTTTGGAAGAACATGGAAGACTTTGGTACTTCAGATCAGAAGGCAGTTAAACACTGTAAGTGGGGATTAACAGGCCATCCACACAGGAGCTTGGATGACAGTAGTGCTGATAGCTCTGTGGACCACAGGGCCTGGCTCAAGAGGTTTCAGAGTGGGACAAGGTTATCCACTAGGCTAAAGACCATTTCTATGATATTTTGCCAAAGAATGTGGCTGCTTTCTACCCTTGTCCTGGGAATCTGCCTCAGGATAAATGGCAAAGTATTTCAAGACAGTCTAAAATTGACTCTGTTGTACATGTGTGCACACAGATACACACAGACAGGGATGGAGGTCAGAGGCCAACTTGTAGGGGTCATTTCTCTCCTTCTACCGTGTGGCTTTCCAAGCTCAAACTCAGATTGTTAGGCTTGAGGGCAAGTGACTTTATCCACTGAGCTATCCAGCTAGCCTTTTACTTTGGTTTTCATTTTCCTTATCATTCATTTGTTCATTCATTCATTCATTCATTTTGGAGGCAGGGTCATATTGTATCCTAGGCTGGCTTAGCATTAATCATACAGCACAGGCTGGCCTTGAAATGATCCTCCGTCTTCAGATTGGGATTACAGATATGAGCCACCCAAGAACTTGCATTTGATTTCTCCTTTGTTTCCAGTTTTAGTAGATGTGACCAGTGCCCAACAAAGGGAAGCAAGAAACATGCAAGTAAGAAAGATTCAACAGGGATCTTCCTTACTTCTAGTCAGGCAGCTATGTCAGAGGCAGCCTGCCTTTTGGAGGTGCAGAGTCCATTTAGCTTGGTGCTGGTTTTGAGTCTTGTTGAAGTCTTGTGCAGTAGATCTAGAAGTCTGAGCTTGCTTCAATACCAGAAGGCACCAGGGAACAGCAATGTGCTGCCCACATAGCAAATGCACCTCATCTGTTCCCATCAAGTCCCACCCCCACCCCCCACCCCCTCCCCTGGGACTTCAGGTAACACATTGAATTCAAAGCATTCAGGAGTTCAAGACTACAGCAGCAGAGTAGGAAAGAAAACCTTCTGATCAAGGGACCTCTGTGCGATGCAGGGCCCATGCCAGACACCAATGCTGCTGTAGGAACCTCATTAACACCCACAGTCCCTGCTGGAGAGATGGCTCAGTGGGTAAGAGCACCTGACTGCTCTTCCAAAGGTCCTGAGTTCAAATCCCAGCACCCACATGGTGGCTCACAACCGTCTGTAAAGTAATCTGACGCCCTCTTCTGGTGCTGTCTGAAGACAGCTACAGTGTCCTTCCATAAAATAAATAAATCTTTGAAAAAAATATTAAAAAAATATTAAAAAAACCCACCCACAGTCCCAAATTCAAGGGCCTCAGTGCTGTGAAGCTTCCAACATGCATACACACATAAAAAATGAAATCAAAGAAATGGACTCTGAGTTACAGTTGGGAGAATATGTAACAAGAACCCATTTCCTTTCTCCCTCTCAGTCCCTCTACTCCTGTCTTTCTCTCTCTGAGTGTTGGAATGTAAGGCATGTGCCACCAGGATCAGCTTCTTTTTTGAAAGAAAGATAGTGTATGTTTTAGGTATGCATGGGCATGTGTCTGCACATGCGCATGTATGCAGGTACCCTTGGAGGTCAAAAGAAGATCTGATCTCTTAGAGATGATGTTATAGATGGTTGTGAGCCCCTGGGCAAAGGCACTGGGAATTGAACTCCAATCCTCTGAAAGAGCAGCAAGCTTTTTAACCGCTGAGCCATCTCTTGGGGTACTACTCCTCTTTACCTCTTGGCCTTTCTCTCCTTTCACTAGCCCTTTCCAAAAGGAAAGCCCATTTCAAGCCAGCCACCACTGTCTTCCTGATGGTCTGCTTGCAATTTTTCTGTCTAGCTGGATCAAAATACTATCTTCAGGCCAGTGGCTCGTACACAATATTGCTTGCCACAGTCGTGGAGGCTTTGAGGCTCAAGGTTAAGGAGATGGCGGATTTTGTGTCTGCTGAGATCTGTTCTGCATAGACAGCTGTCTTCTCACTGTGACTTCACAGGACAAAGAGGATAAAGGGTCTCTCTGGGGTCTTTTTCAAAGGGGCATTAATTCCTTGAGAGGTAATCACCTCCCAAGAGCTTCATCTCCTGATGCTGTCATCTTGGGGTTAGAGTTTCAACACTATGGGGGATACAAACACAGAGATCAGAGCATCTTCTCTGACAAATCTAAGCCAGCTTCCCTGATGTCCTCTTAAAACCCCTCCTGCCATTATGTCCAAGCTCAGTCTCAGCCAGCAAAACGTTCCTGCAACCAGAACCCAGTTGTCCTCACTGGGTTTGGTTGCCATTAGCTTATTCTATATGAATTGCTTCTGTCTGTTCAGTAGGTCACATGTTCGATCTCACCACTCTTTGCGCTTCACAGTTCAGGATGCTGCTCTGCAAGCTGTGTTCAGTAAACACAGAATAAGTGAAGGAGTGAAAGTAAATACAGCAAAATGTAACATGCAAGTCAGAAAACCCACCTAGGGTCTGATTTTCTTTTTGTTGATTTTACCTATCAATCATCTATCTATCTATCTATCTATCTATCTATCTATCTATCTATCTATCTATCTATTGTTTATCTACGTATGTATGTATGTATGTATGTATCTATCTGTCTGTCTGTCTGTCTGTCTATCTATCATTTACTTGTTTAGTGCATTAGGGTTCTCTAGAGTCATAGACCTTGTAAATAATTTCTCTTTCTATATATATAAAGGGAATTTATTGGGATGGCTTACAGACCATCAATGGCTAATCCAACAATGGCTAGCTGTGATTGGAAAGTCCCAGAATCTAGTAGTTGCTCAGTCCCACAAGGCTGGATGTCTCAGTTGGTCTTCTGTTTATGCTGGAATCTGGAAGACATAGACTCCAATGCTAGTGAAGGAATGGACTTGCTAGCAAGTCAAGGCCAAACAGGCAGACAAGAAAACCTTCCTTCTTCCATGACCTTAAACAGACTTCCAGCAGAAGGTGTAGCCCAGGTTAAAGATGTGTCTTCCCAACCCAAGATCTAGATTAAAGGCATATGTCTGCCACAACTCAAGATCTAGATTACAGATAAGTCTTCCTACCTCAAAAGTTTGGACTAGAAGTGGGTTCTCTCACTTCAAACCAAGCCGAAAATCTCTCACAGGTGTACCTTCCACTTCTGGATTGTAGTTCATTCCAGATGTATCCAAGTCATTCCAGATGTATCCAAGTCATTCCAGATGTATTCAAGTTGAAAAACAAGAATAACCATCACAGTAAATTAGTTTGTTATTGAGACAGAGTTTCACTATGTAGCCCAGTTTGGCCTGGAACTCCATATGTAACTGAGGCGGTTCTCCAACCTGTGGTCCTCCTGCCTCAGCCTGTAAGGTGCTGGGAATCACAGGTGTGGAGATACACACCTGGCTCTATTATGGCTTTTCCAAGCACATTTTTGACAAACTGTGAATATACTCTTTCTGGCCTGTTCTCCCATTTGTTAAACTGAGACATTTGTATTATGTCTTTACCTTGCTCATGACAAATCATATCATGGCCACTATTGTTAAGAGTTTCTTAGGAGAAGAGAACTGTACCAGTGCCCAATTCAGTCATATTTTCCTTGTAATTCCCATGAGGGATCATGGAAATGCAATTCAATTTTTAAAACACTCCTTTCTTAGGTAGGGTTTCTATTGCTGTAATGAAACAAACATCATGACCAGAAGCAAGTTGGGGAGGAAAGGGTTTATTCAGCTTCCACTTCCAGATCATAATCCATCATTGAAGGAAGTCAGGATAGGAACTCAAACTGGGCAGGATCCTGGAGGCAGGAGCTGATGCAGAGGCCATGGACGCATGCTGCTTAGTGGCTTGTTCCCTTATGGCTTGCCTAGTCTGCTTTCTTCTAGAACCCAGGATCACCAGTCCAGAGATGGCATCACCTACCATGGTCCTTTCCCATTGATCACTAACTGAGAAAATGCCTTACAGCTCGACCTCATGGATCATTCTCTCAACTCAGGCTCCTTTCTCTCTGATGATTCTAGTGTGTGTCAAGTTGACACACAAAACCAACCAACAGTACAACAGTATAACTCCAACACAGTATTACGACCTTAATGCAAGGGGGTGGGGTGGGAAAGCCTCACACTGACTCTAAACAAGTATATTATACTGAGTCTTAGACAAAGACTTGAGTACCAGAAAATAAAAGCATACACAGGGAAACACCAGCTTCAGTTTTATTTATGCCTCACTGGGATCTCTAGTCTAGACCCTGAATAAGTGTACTTTAGTTTAACAACTGGTTCAAATGTAAAATGACTTTAAATTTAGATAGGCTATCGATGGCCTGAACATGACAGAAAAAAATTTATAGAGAAATTGGTCTTTCTATTAGCTTTCAAGGAGAGATAGATGGCTCGCTGCAATAGTCTGTTTGAGTGTGAAGCTTTGATGGAGTGCTTGAGTTAAGCTGGCTTCACCTTCTACCCCAGCCTCCAAACAGTGCTCTGCTCAGCCCACCTGAACAATGCTGATTCGTGCCTGACAAGAATCCTCCATGAGCAAACCTGGGAGATGATGGAGACATTGAGCTGTCGGGCACCAGAAGTCTTATAGGACTTATGTGCATTTGAATTTATAGACTGAGGGAACACTGGGGCTGCAAAGGCTAACTGACATGTTCTAGGTCATATAGCTCGTAAGAGGATAATCTGAACCCAAACCTATCACCTGTTAGACCAGTGAACTCTGTATCATCCATTGCTTGCCTTTTTTTCTGTTTTGTTTTTTGAATGTGTATGATAATTTGCCTGTGTGTATATATACACGCACCACATTTGTTCTTGGTGCCTGTGGAGGCCAGAAGAGGGCATCAGATCCCCCGGAAATGGAGTTACAGACATTTGTTAGCTACCATGTTGGTGCTGGGAACTGAACACTGTAGAGGAATTTTAATCCAGCAACATGGCTGCTCTGACTGGGGATCACGTTCAAAAATACGATCTGGCTGGATTATAGACACTCCGTTTATCTTTAATCCCTCTGCCTGGAGCACACACTTTTAATCCCAAACGATGACATCTAATTGAGGGACAGACAAGTAAATCAGAGAAAAATTTGACAGAATGAGTCAGAGATAGGTTACACCTAACTCTCAGACAGGAAAGAGGGGGTACTTAAGAGCAGTGAGGAGAGAGAAGAGAGTTCTGTGTAGTTCAGTTGAGTGCAATTATGCTCAGTTCAGTTTGGAGCAGTTCAGTTGGTGGAATTCAGAGGCAGTCTTTCCATGCAGAGCAATTCAGTCAGAAGCCAAGAGAAGCTAGTTTGAGTTAGTCAGGTTGGAGAGGAGTTTGAGCCAGAATAGCTGAGTTGAACCAACTAGCCAGAATTCAGAAAGAGCTAGAAAGGGTAAGTCTATTCAGCAGTAAGTCTCAGAGGCTGAAACACTCTAAGTCTAGGTTGGCAGATGGAGGCTGGAAGTGGAAGCCTTCAAGGTCCAGGCTTCCAGAAGGTTAGTTGGAATGGAGGTTAGAAGCTTCCTGGCCTAGGCTTAGGGATTGTTAGAACAGAGAAGGAAATACTCAGGGGCTCAGCCCAAGCCATGTTTTCATAAAGCTCAGGTACAGCTCTCATCTCACCTCTTCCTCTAAGAAAACAAAAAACAACATTCACATTTATAGAACCCAAGTCCATTGCGAGAGTAGCAAGCGCTCTAAACTACCGAGCCATCTCTCCAACCTTATATCTTATCTTTCAAAAGAGAATGATTATGGTTGAATATGTGTATATGGTACACGTGTGTGTGAATGAGATTGAGTGCATGCCACAGTGCATGTACAGAGGTCAGAGGATAACTTATGAGAGCCTATTCTCTCCTTCTTCTATGGTTTCCTGGATCTTATAACTCAGGTCACCAGGCTTGCACACCATGTGCATTTACCCACTGAGTCATCTTCCAGCCTCGGTACTTGTCTTTTACTCATACAGTAAGATTATTGGAACTCATAAGGACTTGGAAAAGACCACTGTATAAATATGTGTAAAAAATGATAAGGGCTCAGCACTAGTGAACTTAAGAGTCAACATTCACACCATGCAAGTGCTAAAAGGGATCATAACCCCTCATGTTGTGTGTACAGAGGGAAATGATGGTCACAGCTTGAGGCAGACACAATAGCTCTTCATCTGAATGTCTTTATTCTTCCCTGGAATACAACTGATCTAATCTTCCCATCATCCCTTGTGGCTTCATAACTGAGTTTGAGCCAATGGAGGAGTAGAAGTGATGATGTCACTGCTTCTAGGCTAGTAAATGACCTGGGAATTGAAGGTGACTAAAGGTGACAGAGCTTCCATCTCCTCATACCTAACACATCAAAAGTCCCACTGAGAGCAAGCATGTAAGCAAGAAATAACCTAGCATGGCATTATGGCATAGCCAGATTGAGCCTGTTATTGCAGCCTGTCCTAGTATCACCTAACACCCTAATACTGACTCAAACACTTCCCTCCACACTTGAGTGATGCCCCTGTGTCCTAGTATCCCCTAATACCCTAATACTGACTCAAACACTTCCCTCCACACTTGAGTGATGCCCCCGTGGCAGGCCGTTGTTCCTTGTGCATAACTCTAGATGGCAAGAAGGTGGGTTGGAATTTCAAGGAGGGAAAGATCCGTGACTGGAGACCTGAGCCTTGGATGAAGAGTGGCATGTTCTCTGAGTTCCATAAGGAAGCACAATTGTGCCCTGCATTAGCAGGTTAGGGTTTGTGCCTCCAGCCAACCATTCATTTCCTCTCATGTGCAAGGAGGATGTGAAAGAACAAGATGCTCAAGATGCCTGCAAATACCAAAGATGTATCTATATTCCACACCATGATTGTACGTAGCCTAAGAAGGAAACGGGATCTTGTAGGACTGGTATTCAGCTTGAACTTGGTTCTAGGCTAAGGATTGCCCACACCCTTTACTGGAAGTCATGTTGGTCTTCTGGGTAGGTGTTTTGAGTATCATCCTTGGATTTTGCTTACAGAAGTCAAATTTAGACATCCCTCTAGCTCCCCATTTTTGTCAGGTTATGAGAGGGGGAAGTGGACAAACCAGGGTGTTCCCAATTTCAGATTGGAGATGTATTAGTTCGGAGGTGCAAATACATGTCATAGAAAAATGGGTATGTCTTAGTTAATGGTCTATTACTGTGAAGAGACTCCATGGCCACAACAACACATATAAAAGAAAACATTTAGTTAATGCTTGCTTATAGTTACAGAGGTGTAGTCCATTATCATCATGGCAGGGAGCATGTTCCATTTGTGTCACTGTCTTAGCTGGGGCTGAGTGGCTTAAGCAGCCATTATTCATTTCCTGGTCTAGAGACTGGATAGTCTAAAGCCAAGGTGTTAGCAGACTTGGTTTCTGTGGATGGCCCTCCTAGCTTAGAGATGACTGACTTCTACAGTACCTTCACATGGTTAGGGAGGGAACTCTCTCTGGTGTCTCTATAGCTCGCTAATCCTGTGCTCAGGGTCCCAGTTTCATGATAGAGCTCTACCTCCTATAACCATTATGTCAGGAGGGGGGCTTTAGTGTGGTTTCCAGACTCTGTCTGTATCTCTATCTTCTCTGTCTGTCTGTCTCACTGTCTTTGTCTCTGTCTTGCTCTCTCACCTCATTATGTAGCATTGGCTGCCCTGAAACTTGCTATGTAGACTGACCTGGCCTTGAACTCACAGAATGCCATCTGCCTCTGCCTCCTGAGTGCTAGGATTAACAACATGTAATATCACGCTAGTCCAGCAATCATCTTTTTCTTTCCTATTCCCTTCTTTCCTTTCCTACCTTCCTTCCCTTTATACAGTTCTGTTCTATCAGTACAGATCATATTCAAATAAAGCAGCAACTCTGAAGACAGAACAGTAAGCCGTGCCTTTTCTTTTCCTTATGCACATATGGGCGTTTTGCCTTTGCTTGCATATATGTCTGCACAGTATGTAAATGCCTGAGGCCACTGGAGGCCAGAAGAGGAAATTGGATCCCCTAGGACTAGAGTTATAGATGGTTGTAAGACACCATGCAGGTACTGAGAATTGAACCCAAGTTCTCTGGAAGAACAGCCAGTGCTCTAGCCCCAAGCCCTGTCTTTTTTGTAAGCACCCTTCAAGAGAGTATAAGTTGTTGTCTCTAGAAGAAAGAATTCCCTCTCCAGAAGGTGAGTGTGTGTGCAACCTAGTTCTGTGGGACTTGGTCATCTGAAACTGCTCTCAATGCCTTAAACCCTGACATTGGCTTCCTGGGTCCAGGGTAAGTCTGGGTGGGTGTATGCTACTCATTCACTCAACTTCCATCTTCTTACTCTACAATGAATGGGTGAAGACTTGCCACTCCCCTGGGGATGACACCGATAGATACTTTTCTTATTCCAAATATGCTTGTTTGCCTTGATAGTAGTTCTCATCCCAGACCACAGCCTTATGGTCCTCCTCTTGTTTCTCTACCATCCAGTGATCATAATCAATCAGATCCCAAGGGAAAGAAGTCCCTTTCTTTTTCTTGGCTTCTGCTTCCAGGTCATTTAGCACACTGAGCACAAGCTCTTTGGGTCTCTCCTCCACATCTACCTCCATGGCCTCCATCTTTCTCTTATGAAGGGGAAGTGCCTTGTCAGGACCCATAGCTAACCATGTGTCAGCCAAGTTCTGCTGCACAGATTTGGTGCATTCAGATATGGGAACAAAGCCCTACCTTTGAATGACTGTTCTGATTCAGACACTCATACTTGACAATCAGACTTCTGCCTCTGAGTGTTTCTCTTGGCTATGGGTACCCCGATGGTTACACCAGCAGCTCAAACCCTGCTTCACTCTCAGAGCCACATGTTAGCAGATTCCCTGTGGTGGTTTGAATGTGCTTCTCCCAGGGAGTGGAAATATTAGGAGGTGTGGCCTTGTTGGAGTAGGTGTGGCCTTGTTGAAGTAGATGTGTCACTGTGGGTGCGGGCTTTAAGACCTTCGTCCTAACCACATGGGAGCCAGTCTTCTCCTAGCAGCCTTCAGATGAAGATGTAGACCTCTCAGCTCTGCCTGCGCTGTGCCTACATGGACACTCCCATGTTCCTGCCTTGATGACAATAGACTAAACCTCTGAACCTGTAAGCCAGCCCCAATTAAATGTTGTCCTAATAAGAGTTGCCTTGGTCATGGTGTCTGTTCACAGCACTAAAACCCTAACTAAGATACTCCCCAAAACCATCCTTCTTAAAAGCAAACTTCAAACACTTAACTTTTTCCAAAGAAGACCTACACCTGTGACTTTTTTTCCACCTACTGGTCACCTGTCTGTCCATGTGGTCTGTCTCTGGCACCATGACAGTCACTGCCTTTGAATGCCAGATCCATTCAAATAATACTATTTATTTTTAAATAATATATTTAAATATAATTAATATATCATATATCACATATCATATGTTATATAATATGTAATATAGTATATATTTAACAAAATAACATTTGGCAATATTCCTATAATTTATATTGGTTGGGCAGGCCAGTGCATTAATTTGCAGGCACTGTCCTACTTAATGTTTTGCAGCCCTCTGAAGATGGACTGGGGTTAATCACAGGAATCCACAGCTCAGCAGCCTCAGGATTCCCCAAGGAGGATGGAGAGGTTCACTGGCTATTGTTTATGTGCCGAGTTGTTTTAAATCCCAGCTCCTTCACTTCCTACTTGAGCTCTGACATTAGATAAGCGATACTGCCTCACTCCCTCATTTGTGAAATGTTATGGAAAGCATTGCCAGTCTCACAGGGACACGGAGAAGAGCAGTTAGAGTGGAAGAGGTACCCACGGAGGATCTGGCGCAGCGTCGTCGGCCGTGACAACACAGGGCTCTCCGGAGCCTTCTTTGTACTCTGTCCCCTTCGGTCGTAAGAACACACCAACACCAGCTCACTGACAGTGGGAGAGACTTACACAATGAGTCCGACGCAGTCTCTCTCTGGAGAGGCCGGCCTGAGTCTGCAGCAGGCCTCCCTGAAATCATTACTTTGTGGCTTGCAAGTGAGCTTGCTCGTTCTTTCTATAACCCAGAAGCTTTGTTAATTCTCATCCTTTCATAACCTCGTTTTCCCATTGTGTTCCAGACCAAGGGCAGTTTCTCCTGATTTTCATGTACTTACTTATGTTTCTTATTGCATGGCTTCTGTTGACGAAAGTCAACCACAAGCACAGATATTAGGGCACATCTGTCCCTGGCCTCTGACATGCGGTGTCTCCGGAGAAGCCACGATTCCCCATCAGTTCATATAGTCTGTGTCTTCCTTGCTTAGAGGCGTGCTGAACTATATGACAGGTCTTCCTTTGAGGGGTTCTCTGAGGGGCCCCATATTCTTTCCAAACAGACTCATATTCCACAGCAGTCTCAGTTCCCATCACTGGTGAACGCCTTTGCTTATCCCAGAGTGATGTCCAAATCCCTCCGGGAGGTTCAGATCTGGCCCACAGAATGCTTTGTTTGGAATGCACCTCCTTCTAAATTGGACGTAGCTAATATTTCAAATGTGTTATTCCACATAAATCTGCAGACCTTGTAATGCTGGGTCCCTTGGCATCAAAAATTCTTAAGTGGCTGAAGCCACATTAGCCTGCTGTTTACACAGTCCCCTTCCCTTCTTGTTCTCTTCCCCAAACCAAGACACAAGCCCTCGGCAGGCAGCGAGCGATACTGTGTTTAATGACCTTGGGACCTATACCCTCTGTTCTGGTCCCTGCCAGAGGGAGAATTGTAAGCTATGCTGTCGTTCTGGGAATGGGAGGAGTCCACAGGAGGTCCTCAAATGACTCTCTGCTCTGATACAGTTTTCCTTGCTTTCCTCTTGGCTCTCTGCAGACCTCCCGTCTTCTACAAGATGCTCTACTCCATCTCTCCACATAGTTCATTGTGGTGCTGATGGCCTCTGGTGGGCAGACAGGCTGCCTCACAAAACAGCTCAAGTCCTCCTATCAGTCAATCAAACCCAGGCCTTCCCCCCACCCCCGAATGATACACTCTGGAAATGCTCACAGAGGACATTATCCATAGTATTTGGAGAAGGGTTGCAATTTCTTTCATATTTATTTGCTAACTCCAGGCTTTTACAACATAAACCCGATGTCTTTGTTAAATGTGATGTCCTGTTATAAGGCCAAGTGGTGTAGAAAGAGGACACAGTAGGACATTGAGAAGGCTAAAGTGTTACAGGGAATTCGAGGTTCACATGATTGGATCCCCCTCATTTACCTATGAAAATATCAGCGACTGTGGTTACTGCATATTCCTTCTAACACAGCGCTCTTACCTCCGCATGCTTATGGACTAGGTGTAGAGGGTGTGGGTTTCAGGAACCCTGGAGCCTCCTAGCCAGGTCTCTAGAGAGGCGTGGCCATGAAGCACTCACTTCCCTTATTGGCATGTAGACGTCAGGTCAGGTCATGTGAGGGGTTTGTGAGGAGACTCTGCAGCTACATATGGGTTGCAAAACAGTACAGAGAAAGGCTTCCCCTCCTTCAACATAGCAACAAAGGAAATATCCGGATGAATTCAGCCATTTAGGAGTCTGTCTTAGGTAGCCACCTTCTGCTCACCTGAGAGGCGACCACCATCCAGAAAAAGCCCAGAGAAGGCTTTGCGAATGCAACCCGTCTGGGACTGTGTGCTTCTGGGTTCATCAGCTTTATGCAAATAGGTCTGAGCCTGCCACAAATGATATTTTTTTTCAGTTGTGCTCCATGCTGGCAGTCCTGAGTCCTGATCTCATTACCTCACGGACACTCAAAACCATCTATTTGAAAACATCTATTGTGTGGTCTCAGAAATTGCCTCCAGGCAAAACTGCCACCAGGATAGCAATTTGCATGTTCTTGTTCCTCCCTGCTGACCCAGCTGTGAAAGGGGACAGCTGGGGACCGCTCCTGGCTTCCAGTAGAGAAAGCAAAGGGCTCTTTAGGTGGAAGCATCAGTTTTTTTTTCTGTCCCTTATTTTGGACTCTGCTTGGTCAGCTAGGAAGGCCTTAGCCAGCAGTACTTTCCCAAAGGACTCTCTGACTGTTGGAGGTTGAAACTTTTTCTTTCTTGGATTGTCCTTCTCTTGTCCCCAATGAATACTTCTTTCCAATTTCTCTTTTGCCAACCATACCTCTTCTAGTAATTGTTTTCTGGACCACCTTCCTCAGCCCAGGTGAGCTGGAGACTTCCCTTCTGTCTTTCTGTTCACTTTGATGCTAGGTGCTAGGATAGTTTGGTTAGAATGGGTACACATTGTATGTGTGTACTCGTGTGTGTGCACGTGGGTATGTGTGTGTACATGTGCCTGTGTATATGTGTATGCATGTACCTGTGCCTGTGCCTGTGAGTGTCCTAACAGAGGCTTGGGTTAGCAGGACTTGGTTCTTGTCCTTTGTGATGCCTGGTCTCCTAGGAGACAGACTTGCAAAGATACCAAAAAAAAACAAACCAAAACAACCCGGCAGAGCAAGTGTGATCATAAGGGGCTGTTGAGGAAACCCAAAGAGCTGCGAGAGGTGAGGATGGCTCATATGTATATATGGTAGAGAGATGGCTCAGAAGTTCAGAGCAGGGGACCTGGGTTTAGTCCTAAGTACCTGCACAGAAGCTCACAACTGACTGCGACTTCAGTTTCAGGGGTTCCAACACCCTCACACAAACATGCAAGCAAATGCAGAAATGAACATAAAATTAAAACACACACACACACACACACACACATCTCACACATTATACATATATATGAGACTGCAAAGCTCCAAAGATCAGTGTGTTGTATTTAGGGCAAGAGTGGCCTGAGTTAGGAAAGGCGGAGGCAGTAGGAGGAGTTATTGCTTTGTTTTCTATCCCATGTGCCACCCTTCTAGCTAACAGCTCATAAGTACAGAAGACCATAGCGAGTTCAGTATATCAGGCAAGATTCTGAACTCTGGCAGCCTCCCCCTGCTCAGTTTAGGGGAGCCCGACTCTGGCTCTCAGTCCTCTGTCAGACTAATCTTGCTTGCACCCAATTAATTCCAGACAGCCTGCAGGGAGAAGACAAGTGTGCCAGCATGCGGCTGCCATGTTTTTCCTTTCTGTTCTTCGTCTCCAGTAGCCGAGAGATATGCGGATCCCCGGTTTTGAGCACGTCCCATTGGCTTTAAAGACTACCGGGGGCAACACATTCCCAATGTTTGTCGGTCCTGACCTCTCATTCTCCGGCTGCTCCGGGACAATTAGAGAACTCAGTGACTCAGACATGAGTGGCTCTGATGATAGTACAGCGGGGAGGAAGACGACTGGAAGCCGATGTGGACCGTATTGGATAGAGGGCCCTGGTACGGACTCTGCCAATGAGGGTGCTGCCTGCTGAAGGAAGGGGGAACAGTGCCCCGATGCACAGGGCCGGGGCGAGGAGGAGCTGGCAATAAAAGGACAGTTATGACAGGTCTTTGCAAAACAAAACCCAAACTATTTTGCTATTTTTCTGGATACAAGAGCTAAATAAAGGGAGGCATTTGTCATGTGTCTAGGTTTGGACTCATGGGACTGAGTAGAATGGCGAGGCTGGGTGAGCGAGCCGGCAGGTACAGAGAGAGCAGGGATGCCACAAGGTCACTAGGAGATGTATTGAGTTCCCTACTATGCATTTGGTGACTCAAGAGAACGAACGGGAAAGGATTTCCCTCAAGTTATAGGGGGCCAGTGATCTGAAGTCAAGATGTCAGCAAGATTGTTTGCTCTGGAGCTTTCGACAGAGTCTGGCCCATGCCTCTCAGTTTCTGGTGGCGTCTGGTGTGCCGCAGTTTCCAGAAACATCGTTCCAAATGTTCATGTAGATCCCATACCCTCATTCTCTGGCCCTTTAAGTCTCCCTCTCGTTCCTATACTCACTAGTCATTGTATTTGGAACCCAGTCTATATTCAGGGTGATGTTTTCTCAAGACACCTGACTCAGTTGTATCTTCCTAGACCGGTTGCACATTAGGCCATAGTCGGAAGTTCTCTCTCTGAGGGGCTGATTAGGCATGTCCTAACACACTCCTGATTCCTGACAACAGTGAGGTACATAGAGCCTCAGTTTCACCGAATTTGAAAGTGAGAAACTGAGGCAGGAAGGATGAGAGGCACACCTATATGACCCTTCCGGAGGGTAGTAGATCCAGAATTCGAATCTGGAAAGCCAGTTTCTAAGAATTTTTGCTTTACACCAGTGCTTTTCAAGTCAGAGGTCATGACTGAATTTAATCACCAAAATAAACTTCTCTGCTCCCTCTGCCCACCAGCAGAAGCTCTTGACATGGTGACATAAACAAGAGATCGAGCACACCCTTCCTTGTCAGCTAAGAGAATGTGTTCTCCCCAAATAAAAGGGGAGAGGGTAGTGGGCTAGGCCCTGGAAGAAAGGGGACCTTGGGGTATCCTTAGCTTACTGCAAGGAGACAGCCACCACTTGGTCCACACATCATAACAATGTTGCCTAGAATATACTGGTGGCCAGAGCTTAGTCTGTAGCTTGCTGGACTCCATTTGCCCAGGGACGAGTAGGGTTCCTGGCAAGTAAAATATAGGGAGACCATTCCTCTCCACATCCAAAGGGAATCACTGGATCCTCATACATAACTCCTCTTCCAGCTCCCACGTCTTCTTCCCTGATACGAGTCTCACCCAGCCCCTCAAGCATCATGCAGTGTCCTGCCTGCTTTGAGTCCTGTCACTCCAGAGAGCTGGGTCGTCTCCTGTATGGTGCTCCTCAACACAGAGCTGCCTAGGCCCGCCTCACTGCTGCCCAGCTATTCACATCCCCAACATCTGGGAGACAAAAGCAGCTTCTCTCACCAGCCTACAGTTGCTATTGTATTAAATCTCTAAATACCCTGGGTCTGAGTCCAGCAACATTATTTTTTTTAAGCTTTTGGGACTGAGTAGGTAAACGCAGGGATCATGGTGTGAAAAGTCTACGGTATTCTATCACAGGTAGCCCAGCTCAAGCACATTAACTCTGCCCCTGCCTTGTTTCGGTTGATTCTTTTCACTCTGGAATCTCAGGTTTAGTGACAGTCTGACTGTCACAAGTGGGATTATTTAGCCAGGTGGTTTTGCAAGTCTAGATTAAAGGCAGAAATGCACATAAAAATAGTATTTTTACATATAGTGTTATAGTCTATGTAAGGAATGGAGACAGTATTATATGCATGAGTTTGCTTATACTTTTTGATAGAGAACCATCAAGCAGAATAAACAGACACCTAAAGATAATTCCTTCCTTGGGGGATCGAGGAAATAAGATGCAGGATACAGGGCTGGATTCCTCAATGAGCTTGTATTTGGGCTTTGGAACAATGTTAGCATTTTAGATTTTAAAGAAATCTGTAAAGTGAGTTCCTAAAACAACAAAACAACCCAAGACAGATGAACTTGATCGTGTGCCCAGTTGGTGACAGAGCACAGAGTAGACAGTTACTTCTAATAAGTTAACCAGCTCTCCTGGGGTGACCAAGACTATTTGTGTTGTAACCTTGAGCTGGACAAGCCTCTCATTACTGCATGAACCAGGACATTTTGTCTCCCTCATAAATAACCACCCGGTCCACAGTGTGATCACGCAGCTCTTTGAAGAATACACTAATGACAAGAGAACCACACAGAACTATCTAACTGCACCTGACACCATTGGGGGGGGGCTTCATGTTTTAGTGGGGGTATTGCTGTCATAAGAGTATTCTAGAGTGTAAGAGAGGAATGTAATCATGCTAACATGTTTACAAACCAAGGCTTGGTATATGAGAAAAAGATAAAATCAAAGAAGCGCTGGAAATTTTGAAGCCACCATCTTGGACTCATGATGTGACATGTGTCCTCCCTTAAGGCACTGAAAAGCCCAGAATCAAGGTGACCTAGCAGCAGTGACTTAACTCTTAGAACACAGCCTCCAAATGTCCACTCCTGCTTAAAAGGACTCAGAGGAATGGCTTCTTATACATCTAGGTCACAAATATACAAGATGAAGCTGGACTCTTACTGTCCCCAAAGCAAGACACAATCAAAGACTGGCTGTCACGACAAAAGGACACTGCCATTCATTCTGGGACTGCTAAAACCAGTCAACGATAAGCAATTTGAACAGCAAAAGGAATAATAGGATGGCCAGAGATTGAAAGCACTAAGTATATAAAACTTACGGGCAGTTCTTTGGTAACTCCTCCAGGGCAACAAACCGTCACTTTGGAAATAAAGGTCGAGAGTCAAGAGATTTTTATGCTGCTGCTATTCTTTCTACAACAACGGGATAGTTGATGAGAAAAAAAAATCTTTCTTGAAGAATTACAGCTTCTAAATTCAAAGGAGTAAAGGCATCATTGCTGTGGATTCCCCCATCCTGGATCCAGGCAGTAATGGTTCACTGATGGCTGCCGAAACCATGATGTAAGACAGTAAGAGGAGACTTTATTTTTGATGAGTCAGGTTAATATCACCTGAGCCCACTCACCAATTTTTAAAAACACCAAAACCAACTCAAACACGCATAAACATTGCAAGTGCAATACAATACTTCTTTTATTCTTTAAAGGTAAAGTATGTATGCAGATGTTTTGTCTGCATGTATGTTCATGTACCACTTGTGTGTCTAGTACCCAGGGAGACCAGAAGTGGGATCCTTCTGGAACTGGAGTTACAGACAGTTGTGAGCTGTCTTGTGGGTGCTGGGAATCGAACTAGAGTCCACAGGAAGAAGAACCATTGCTCTTAACTGCTGAGCCATCTCTCTAGCCCCTTTAAAAATAATATACTTGCAGGATACCCATCACTTGTAAATACTCGGGATATTTCCTACAAACATGGGCATAATTCTACTGTATGGCCATTTAAGCATCTGTATATATTACTGTGGAGAACAGACAAGGGCCTGCCTTCCCTGCATCCAAACCAGCTGATTAGCCTGTCATGAATTTTATGCCTAGGGAAGAAAACATGAGACTTCTGGACCCAGAAAAAAGGATTTATCATTGACTTCTGACCAGGGGCATAAATAGCATCTGTTCAGGCTCTATCTAATTCCATTTTCTGTTGCTGTAACAGTAAACCCGAGGCTGGGTAGTTCACAAAGGGAGGCTCAGTTTTTGAGGCTGAGAATTCCATCTACCTCCCCTCCTAGTGGAAATCAAAACAGGGCAAGCAGACATACACAGACCAGAGAAAACTTATAGAGAGGCCTTGCTTTTGAAGAACCAGAGACTTTCACCAGAAAGGCGGTGTGCCATCTTAAAGTTCACCACCACTCAACAACTTGCTTAGAGAATCAAGAGTTTCCCAAGGGGCAACTACCTCCAAACCCTATGGGAACACACACAAATACACACACGCACACGCGCGCGCGCGCACACACACACACACACACACGGGGGGGGGGTCGCACAAACTTATGGGAGGGAACTCTGAGTGTAGGAAACCCATGCCTTAACATGAGCAGTAGGCTTGGAAAAGACCTCTAGGTCTAATCTAGAAACTGCCTTCCTTTTCGCTCCAGGGGAATCAATGTCTCTCACTTCCTATATTGCTCATGGCGTCTTAGGATTCTATTGTTGACCATAGCAACTCTTATAAAGGAAAACATTTAACTGGGGCTGGCTTATAGTTCAGAGGTTTGGTCTGTTATTGTCACGGAAGGAAGTATGGCAGAGTACAGGCATGGTGCTGGAGAAGGAGCTGAGATTTGCACAGCTGAATCTGCAGGCAGCTGGAAGAGTCAGAGACACATTTCCTCCAACAAAGCCCCACCTACTCCAACAAAAGCCACACCCACTTCAGTAAGGCCACACCTTCAATAGGGCCGTGCTCTCTGGACCAAAGGAGGTCATTAACCATCACACCATGAAAGCATTTCCGTAAGTCTAGTCTGGAACAAATAACCTTGAGGTCCTCAATTTTCAGGATGTGTTAAATTGTGGAGAACATAGGGGTGAGAGTCTAGCTAAATGGGTAGCTGGTTTCTTCATCTCTCAGACTTCCAGAGGAGGCTGTGTCCTCCTAGGAGTTGGAGAGGCTAGCTAGACAAAGTACAGGAAGAGAGTGTTCTACATAGGGAACAGCACGAATGAAGAAAAGCCCAGCAGCCCTTGAGAGCTGAGAAAATACTCGGAGTGCACAGTAAGCAAGAACACACCGCAGGAGCAGGAGGAGGGAAACTGATTCCAGCTGAGGTCAGAGGGCCAGGCTGATCTTGAAGGACCTTCCAGGCCACAAGATGTCGTTGGAACTTGATCTCAAGTCCTCACAATAGTTTAAGCCGGGAGTAGGGCGATCAGATGTGTGCTTTAAAAAGGCCACTCCGCTGCAGCTGCTCGGGGACTGGATTCCGCCCAAGGTTAATTTTTTCCACTCGGCTTCCTGTAATCAGGTTCAGGAAGATGGGGATGTGTTGAAATTCTGCCACTGGATAATTGGGACTGACTTTGATGACGAACAGATATCAGAGCCAATCTCATTGCTGCGTTCCCCGTCCCACCCCCAGCATTTTGGTCCAGGTGCCCACAGTTCTAATGACAGTGGAAAAGCAAGCGTGAGAGAGAAAAGGCCGTCATTAGTCTCTTACACTCAGGTCAATTCACTGAAGGTCACTTCTCCAAGAGATAGGCCAGATTTTCCAATTAATTGGCCTTGTCTGTCAAGTGACCCGTTTCTTTTAACCGTTCATATCGTTCACATTAATTTGTTGGAGGTGGGACTATTTTTTATAAGATTTTCACATTTTTATAGAATTTCACAAAATATTAGTTGATTAATTTTAGTTTTAATTTTGATCTAACTTTAGTTTTCATTTAGCTTCCATTTGGTCCAGTTGTTTCTTGGGACCAACTCATTTAATGCACTCTAGATTTTTCTCTCTGTTTGGACAATGGCTTTGAGGAATGAGTTTCGTTGGTACTTTTAAATTAGAACATATGCATTTCAGATGACAGGGCTGTGAACGGCAGACCCAGCGTCTCTCTTCCAGTCTGTCTCATTCCTGTTCGTTGCCTTTTGTATGTCTCTTAATTTGGATTTTTTTTAACCAGCTAGTTCAAATAAATATTTTCTCATATTTTGAGCCGTTGAGAAGGGATTAGTGTCTGAAATTTGAGTTACAAGCATAATTGAGATTCCGTTTAGTCGGATTACATATCTGCTACAAAACAGCCCAGTGAGCCGGAGACAGCAAAGAGATACTGAGGCAGATCCAACTTTGACAGCATGTGTGTATTCCTTATCAGAATTTGAAAATGGTCCATATAACATAATTGCCATCAATCTCTTTTCTTCCTCAAACTCCTTCTCCTCTTCCCCCTCCTCTTCCCCCTTCCTCCTTAACCTTCTCCTCTTCCCCCTCTTTCTCATCCACCTTCTCCTCTTCTTCTTCCTCCTCCTTCTCCTCTTCCTCCTCCTCCTCCTTCTCTTCTTCCTCCTCCTCCTCCTCTTCCTCCCCCTCCTCCTCCTCCTTCTTCTCTTACTCCTCCTCTTCCTTCTTTTTACAGTGCTGAAGACAGAACCCTGGACCTTGTACCTGTTATACATTCTTATATTCCCAGCCCCTAATTACCATAACAGTTTTTGGAATTAACTGTTTATGACTTTGGTCCTTAGAGCAGAAGGTTCAACTGATCCTACATCTTCCTGAAACATGACAATGCTCCTCTCGTGATTTTACATTGTCTCCCCACTCCCAGACCCCCACCCCCGCTCCTCGCCTGCATGGGCACTCACCTCAGTGTATCTGCTGCATGCCCTTAGAAGGCATGTACCCTGTCAGCAGTGGCGGGCACTTGCTCTTAGTTTACACACGTGAAGTGACATCATGCATCACCTTCTGTTTCTTGCCCTGCGTTTAAGGATCTAGCCACGTTGATGTTTGTTTTTGTAGCTCATGGCACTAGGCTGCCTCACTGTCTGTCACCGAGCAAGCCTCCCTAGGTTGTCTCTAGCTTGCCTCTTCTCCACCAAGTACTTTGCAAAGGCATACCCTCCATGTGTCTACATGAGGGGACTCAGACCATTTCTCTGGGGAATATGTTTGGGGGGATGGGTTGCTCTGTCATCTGGTGCATACACATCTAATGTCACTGATAATTCTATCTTTCTTTCCTGGTGGGCTGACTGACTTACATAATTACCAAAACCAGAGCTGAAGCAAGCTCAGGGCAGTGAGGTAAAATTGTAAGGAAAAGCCCCTCAAAATACCCATAGTAATCAATAAATCAAGGTAGATAATATGTCAGTGCACCATTTTGACAACTTAAATTTTAATATCCATGTTAAACAAAATTATCAATTAAAAAATTTTTTTATTGTATTTACTTGTTGACAGGGTTCACTATGTAGCTCTGGCTGTCCTGGAACTCACTATGTAGACCAGGCTAGATTTGAACACACAGAGATCTGCTGCCTCTGCCTCCGACTTTTTGAGATTAAAGGTGTTCACCACCATGCCTAGTAAAAAGTATCTGAATTTTAAATAAGTAGGAAAAACTAACCACGGGAAGCGGGAATGCTTAGAGCTGGTGAACGTGCCGTCGCTTTGATTATGGTGATGGTGACTACACACACATACCCAGCCTTGCCATGTTAATTGTGTGCAACGTTTTTCATACCAGTTAAATTGCAGTGAAGCTAGGAAACAAGAGGTTTGAATGAAGACAGAAGTTAACCCTCTACTTGCAAGACTTCCAGACTTCCCTTCAGAAATGTACTCCTTGGTCCTCCGACCGCTGGGCGGAGCCCTCAGAGCGCATTCTCTTGGCCCCCTGCCAGCAGGAATGAGCTCCGTATAAACTCACATCCTCTGTCCCTGTGGTTCCCGAGACTCACCACCGTCCATTCCATCATCAAAACCACCCCAAAGAGCCAACTCTGTAGAGCCTCTGCCTCCCCATACTGCCTCACACTCTGGTCTCCACCTAGTCCTTGGGGAATTGCGTTCCCACTACCCGGCTGAGATGGAATTTGCTAAATACTCAGTGGCCCCCATTTAGTTGAAATCAGAAGTGACCACTTTTGTCTCTCTTGATGCCTTTTAGAAACATTCTGGCATACACATATGGTTTGATGTTTAATGTGACGGGCATGCTACTCACATTGAGCTATATGCAATCCTGTCTAAGGCTCCTGGCATTTTATCTGGAATGCAAAAGACCATCAGGCATTCGAATCTGGAACTCCATCTGCCACACCTTTTGAGAACTGCTACCACACACATTTTCTTCCTGTGAACTCTCTTGTTCTTCCCCTATAATATGTCCTCCACTCATCCTCTAACTTCAGTGTTTCCCCAAACCTTAAGTTGGGGTCCCTTCTTCATCTCCACGCTCTCCGTCCCCACACTTGAGTTTGTGTGGTTGCTGTTTCTTTAGCCCACACCACCCTTCTCTCCCATTCACCCTCATCTTTGCATGTCTGGCTCCTGTGTGTTATTCGGATAGCATCTTAAATATTGCCTCCTCACAGAGGGCTTCTGGGATATCCAACTTCTGAAATAGTTGACTGAACACCGGTTAATGTTCCACACCATTACAACTCCCTGAATAACACTTCTAATTTTTTGTGTATTGGGTCACTTCTTTCTTCTTTTTCTCTCTATTCAGAGAGACTATAAAAACCATGACAGTATAGATTCAATCTGTCTTGTTAAATACACACACACATACACCACACACACATGCACACACTCACTCACACACACACCACAGATAGCTATCACAGGCATGCTACTTAGATTAAACCATATGCAACCATACCTAAGGCTACTGGCATTTTTCACCAGGAATGAAAGGTCAAGAGACCAACAAGCTCTCTAATTTGGAATTCCATATGCTAGACCCTAAAGCAGTCCTGCCCAATAGAAATATAATGTAAGCCACATATTTAATATTAAATTTGCTAGCAGCCATTTTTTTTCAGAAAGTTAAAAGAAATGGGCGAAATTAGTTTTTTAATATATTTTGTTTAACCCAATATATACAAAGTGTTGTTTTGACATGTAACCAATATTAAAATCATTAATGAGATATTTTACATTGTCTTCTTCATCGCTTTTTACTAAGTCTGAATTCTGGTGTGCATCTTAAACTCATGGAATGTCTCGCGTTATCTTCTTTAAAGCCAAGCTCAGTGACCACGCATGACCCATGGCACCATATCCCTGTGCACAGCCTTGGAGAGTGGAGCTTGAACTTGGCCAGCCCTCAAGCTTGTGTGAATCAACTCAGAGGGAACCTGGCATGTCTTTTCCGCGGTGGAATAATAGCTTCTTGAGCAGCTTGAATATTTAAAATGAAGAAATATGGATTGGTGAGTTGAATATGTTGCAGAGGTACTTTTTACTTCAGCATGCGCAGAACATAAAAGTTAGGAGGGCAATAGTCTTAGAGATAGTACAGGACATGGAATCAGTAGATGATCCCAAGTCCAACCAATGCCTTTACAGGATGTTATGGTTTACTTATGTTGGAAATTTGATCCCCACTTTAAGAAGTGGTGGGACATAATAGAGGTGATGTCTAATGGGAGGCTGTTCGGTCATTAGAGGTGTGTCCCCAGGGATTAATGCTGTTCTTGTGAGACCCTGGTCTCTCTCTGGTGTTTGTGACTTCTTCTTCTTCTTCTTCTTCTTCTTCTTCTTCTTCTTCTTCTTCTTCTTCTTCTTCTTCTTCTTCTTCTTCTTCTTCTTCTTCTTCTTCTTCTTCTTCCTCTTCTTCTTCTTCTTCTTCTTCTTCTTCTTCTTCTTCCTCTTCTTCTTCTTCTTCTTTTTCTTCTCCTTCTTTCTTCCTTCTTCCTCTTTCTTCCTTTCCTCCTCCTTCTTCCTCCTCCTCCTCTTCTCCTTCCTCCTTCTTCTCCTCTTCATCCTTCCTCTTCCTCCCCTCCTCTTCCCCCTCCTTTTTGTTTGTTTGTTTTGTTTTGTTGAGACAGAATGTCACTATGTAGTTCTTGCTGTCTTGGATCTTTCTCTGTAGACAAGGTTAGCCCCAAACTCAGATATCTGCCTGCCTCGGTCTTACGGTCTCTTAAGTGCTGTGATTAAAGGTGCTTGCCGCCACCACCTGCTTTCTCTCTGGCTTCTTGTCTCACCACTTAACTTACAGTCCTGCCATTATGCCATCTGCAGTGATTTGATGCAACTGAAGAGGCCTTCGCTAAGATGGCACCACGCTATTTAGACTGCCATCTTCCAAAATGGTGAAGTAAATAAACCTCTACAAAAAAATTATATCCCCCAGCCTCTCACACTTGTTTGACAACAAAATGATACAGGGGATTTATAGTTGTTCGATGTCCTCTCTAAGGTTAACTGAATCCTTCCTCTAAGATGTGACTCTTCCTGACTGACAGGGCAGTGGTCATCCATATACACAGAGTGTCCCGTGGATACCTGATCTAATGGACAGAATGACCTTGTCTGTGCATCCTTGTTAGTGGCTACTTTTAAGAGAAATTCTTAAATGTACAGTAAACCCTGTCTTCTGAGGCTGACTTCTTGGTAGTACTAAGACTGGGGGAGTTGCCTCTCACCCCTCCAAACTCTCCGCAGTAACTATCTAGCACCTCGAACTTGGGGAATTTCTATGACCAGTGTGCTCCAGTGATTTCCCAGCACTGACAGTCCCTTGGCTAACTTCTCAGCCTTTCGCACCCACTGCACTTTCTTTGAAAAGCTTCTCTATTATAGAGATTACTATGTATATGCATATCATATAGTAATTATATTCACGCGTGCCACTCCGTGGACTCCTCCAAGTTACTTGGAGGTATTCTCATCTTTGTGTAACTAGCACACGCAAATCAATGCTTTGCTCTCAACATGCTTTTAGCAATAATTTCCTGGATGAATGAACTAATGAACCACAAAATATATGCCATTTAGTGGCAGGGAAGCTTGATGTGGAGTGGAGCTATGTGATGCGCCCTGCCTCAGTGCCTTGTAATCGAAGTAAGGCAATCAGCAGACACGGAGAAGCAGAGATGGCCTGAGGTGACAGAGAGCCACGGGAGTTGTTTTCTTAATTTGTCAGTTAATGAGACCGTGGGTTTATTTTATTCTGTTGTCCCTTTGTTTTGTAATCTGTCATCTCACCTCATTTAGCTAATTTGGTCCTTTCCATCTTTGGGTTGACTAACTGTGGAACTTGGCTATGACTGCCTTTATTAGTTTGGTAATGAGTTTGCTGAATTTAAGAGTCATTAATTGCTTGTTAATGCTTGCAAGTTTGACAAACAAATGCAAAATATTTCCCTTCACTCAAAATGTGATCTAAAAATTAATTATATTACTTTTCTTTGCCTTGGGGAATGCATAATTTTTTTTTAAAACCAAAAGGTATGCCTTAGTTTATGTTAAGTGATTTTTTTTTTAACAACCTTTCTCTGCAAGCTAAAGAAGGGCACTCACTCTTTGCATCAGGGTAACTCCATATGGAGTTTGAATTAGCTTTTCTTTTTGGAAGTGCTGGTTGCCGACAATATCTTGATGCGTGTCTTCTAATGCCTAGTCCGGTCTAACACCATGTCCAGGCCTTTTAGCTTTTAACTCCCTGTTAAGGTTCAGCTTTAAAGCTATGTAGACACTTTTATCAATATATTTTTACTTTTAAACATATTTGTATGTGTTTGTGCACGTGTCTGTATGTATATATGTATGCCGTGTGTTTGTAAAATCCAGAAATGGGCAGAAGGAACAGGCATTTAAGAGCCATTAGTTGTGAGTGCCACAAGCATCTATTGAGATTAATCTTTGGGCCACCTTTCTAACCCAAAACCAGACACTTTCAAAATTTTGTGGCACACTTCTGCTTTTACAAAAGCACACGTTCCACCCCTCCCCCCTTCTCCTTTCAGCTTCACAGTAATGTCTATACAGTCCTGAAGGAAGGTCTTGCTTCGTGCATTCACGTTCTTTCAGTGGACCACTCTGACTTAAGAAGGACCTGGGACTATAAAGAAAAATGCGCAAATGCAGAAAGTAGACAATTGAGCTTATGAGGAGGCAGCTAGTCTTAAAGCTTTTGATGGGTCATTAGGAGCCTTGTGGTGAAGGATGCCTTCAAATCATGACGCTGAGCAGGTCTTGTGGGTGAAGAGCATGTGATTTTTGGAAAGAGGCAGCTCAGAAAATTCTATGAAATTGCTCTAATGTTTAAAGCCAAGAACCCACAAAGCATAAAACACACAGAGAGGGAGATAAATGATTAGCAAGCTGCAAATCTTCATGTTTATTCATTGAGACAAAGATGTGAATGACAATTTGCTTGTCAGGTTCGCTATGTTGGTTGGAATTTAAAATCAGGTCCTGCTGGATCTGGTTCTCTCATGGGCTTCTGTCGATCTTAGAGCTGTATCCTTTACAGGTTTATGATCACAGACTTTTAAGGCAGGGTAAACCTTGGGTGCTAGCTGGTCATCAGTCTGGGAGCTCATGGTGGGAAATCATCTAGAGATTCCATCAATGTTTCAAATTTTATATTTCAAATATTTATAAACACACACACACAAAAACAAAACCCAAGGCTTTTCTGACTTATACATGTGCATATATCCTGATATGTATGGGGTCAAACTTAACACACTGAAGATGAGCAATGTATTTATTGTATGAGAGATTCAATTTGTGCAGATATGAGGATGAAGCACT
This sequence comes from Tokudaia tokunoshimensis, assembly GCA_036184795.1. Taxonomy (NCBI): domain Eukaryota; kingdom Metazoa; phylum Chordata; class Mammalia; order Rodentia; family Muridae; genus Tokudaia; species Tokudaia tokunoshimensis. The sequence goes on from BTHU01000014.1 coordinate 31,385,465, forward strand.
TGGTATGTCTGTGGATGCACTGGGACTTTTTGGAAAAACCTGCTGTTGGTTAAAAAGCTTTGAACTGGTGTTCTTCATAAACTTGAGCCCATCCTTATGCAGCAAAATGTCAAAGATCAACAACCATCATTAACTTACACAGGGGGCGTCTATACAAGCATCAGACGAGGTTTAGCTGCTGGTGAGAATCTGTGGTCATGATACAGTTGTCAGGCCTGCAGAGGGAGAGCATTCCCACTTATTGAATGTTTACTATGCACTGGAAACAATCCTAACTAAACATTGGCTATTTACTTATTTAATAATGTTGTCACACTCATGGTGCTCTTAAGAGGATTACAAGAGAAGCAGCATATGAATTACCCAGTATAGTACTTGGTACCCAGGAAGCACTCAATCTGTAGTTGTCAATTCTTGCATATATTCCTATGAGGGGTACTCTTTACTTACATTATATTATCTTTAAGTCACTTTAAAAAACACTTTCCTATGGTGTGTTTTCACTTTAATTTCCATCCTAGGGGAAACTAGTTAACACTTTTAGTTCCTTAATCAAAAATATTCAAAGGGTTGGTTAGCATTTTAAAGAGACTCCCTCACAATTCAAACTCCACTGTCTTCATGTCTGATAAACACTAGAGTTATTCCAGTTAGTGTCATAGGTGTAGAAATGCCAACTCACTGGAGAAAGAACAGCAGTCAAAAGGTGATGAGCTGACTGGAACTGTTGTTGACTTTGCACCCTTGACCTGGAACATGCAGCAAATCAGAATCTAGCTGACCCGTAGCTTACATCCTTCAAATGACAACCATACTTAGGAACCAACTAGGATTCTAGTTCCTTCTGGATGTTAGGCATTAATAGAAGAGTATGTCAGCCACCTAAGAAGATTAATTGGCTGGATTCTCCTGCCCCAATTGTGGCTGCATCTGCCTGAGGTGGGACTTCCAAGGGAGCTGTTTGCAAAGTATTGACAAAGGTAGACAGATGGCGTCCCTCCCATCTTCCATCAGATGAGACTGGGTGACTCTTTAATAATTTCTTGTAGAGCTTGGTCATTGCAATATACTTATATGATCATGATGACATAGAATCTTCTGGAGATTATCACTGCATACCCAAAAGAACTTAGTAATTTTCAAGATTTCAAAATGATGACATTGAGGTTCAACGATGTTGCTAACATTGCTTGGGGCCTAATTGCTAGCAAATTGGTGGAGTGGGGTTGCTCAGTATCAACGTGTTCTGCTGACTCTCAGAAAGAATATTTGGGGGGGTAACCCACATGTGATGATCATATCACTGTATGGATCATGTGAGTAGTGTTGTGAGCTCTGGGCCCTTCTTTGACTTCCTCATCATGATAAGGCAGCATGTGGTGGCTAGATATGGTTAATGATTCAAACAGTGTCCTGTGATCTCCCCAGCTTCTGAGTTTGTCCAACTGAACAATGTCCACAGATACTGAAGAGGAGAATGAAAACATGGGGCCATTGGCAGTTGGCAATCTAAACAAACAAAGTGTGATTTGCATTCTGAGGCTAATACTAGATATAGATCAGTCATAGCTTCAGATAATGATTTTTTTATCATCCGTAAACAATCTCATCATTTTTGTGGTTAATTTTATTAATGAGTAATTATATAAAATGTCTACTAGTGTAATAATTTTAAACTTGTATATTGATGCACAGTATACATTTTTATTTAACAAGAAGGATCTGTCACTTAAAACATTTTGAAAAGCATAGAGCTGGATCATTCTGGAAAGAGGAGAAAACAGCGTATGCTCTGGTTCCCAGCTTCCGTGGTGATATCAGTGGTGTGAGCTTGATAAATTATTTAACCCTTAGGAGCTTTGATTTAATAACATGCCAAATGGATAGTAGTATAAAATCAGAGACCTCCCAGTTTGTATTAAATACGCCCGAATCTGTGAAGTATCTAGCACAATGTCCAGCATGCTTCAATAAACAGAAGACTCAGTTGTTAGTACTGTTATTCACATCTTCACTATTATTCAGGCCCATGCTCCTCCTAAAGGAAAAATGCTCCCTCTGCCCTTGAAATGTGCTCACAAAGTTTCTTTGAATGCTTCCAATGGCAGAGAAATCACTACTTCCTATCCCACTGAGTCTCTATTTATTACGAGTTACTTTCGTGTTACTGTAAACAAGATACTTGACAGAGGCAGTTTAAGAAAGGCAGAATTTATTGTGGCTCATAGTGTCAGAAATATCAATCCTTTGTAGTTCAAAAGGCATCCTTATGGGAAAACAATGAGGCAACTTGTCACATCTCAGCAGAACAGGAAGCAGAGAGTGTGGGACAGATCTAGAAGGGGATACCATCCCAGTAACCCACTTCTGCCAGATAGTCCTGAAGGTTCCATACCTCCAAAAGTGGCAACCCTGACTGGGAACCAAGTGTTTAGACACTCAAGTCTATGGGGTAGACATTTTACATTCAAGCAATAGTATTGTCCTTGGTCCTCATACATCTTGGCCTCATAACGCTAATGGATCGAGTCCAACTTCTAAAGTTCCCAGATCTTAATGCTCTCAAAACTGAAAATCAGGCCCAAAGTTTCTTCTAACATCCAAGGTAAACTTGTAGTTGTAAGCCTCTGTAAAACAGAAAGGGAAGTTACATATTTCAAATATACAATGGTATAAAGCAAGCATTTACAATCCATGGGTGGAAGGATGGGAGAACTGCAAGGAAAAGACTGGACTTACACCCAGCAGAGCAAGCAATAAACCTTGTAGCTGCATATCTAGCATCCAGGGCTTGCAGTGCAACCCTCTGAGCTCCAGTGGACTTAGTTAGCTTCATTCCTATGACCCTGCTATCTGTAGGACAGATGGGCTCTCTCTTGGGCTTATTCTACTCAGTGTGTGCAGCTCTCCTTGGGAGACATCTCACATCCTTGAGATCTCCAACATTCTAGGGTTCCCACAGATAGGTAGACTTCACCCTCTCAGATTCATACAATGGCCTTTCTGTAAGGCATCTAACCCTGTTTCATATTGCCTGCCCTCACTGACGTTTTCTTCTGGAGATTCAGTAATGCTCAAATATCTAGGATATTAACAGAGTATACCATAACAGAATTTTTATGATAGATTAGAACAGAAATGGCTGCTAATCCAATTCCCTAGCAGTCTTGTTCCCTCTGAGACCTCATGGCTATTTGAGCCCTCATGAGCACAATCATGACCATCTGAGACCTCATGACACAGTCATGACCATCTGAGACCTATTGAGGATAATAATCATGAGCACAGTCTTTATCATCATCACTTCTTTCAGAATCTGGTCTTCTGAACTGCTACTAGAATTGCCTACTAAAGTCAGCTTACGAAATTCTAAGGGCTTTGTGCGGTCCTTCTGCAAACTTGCTCTGAAGACCTATGAGCCACAGGATCAAGTGAATCACAGCTACTGCCTCGGTTTTTGGTATCAGTTTTGTGTATTAGTTACTTTTATGTTTCTTAAGCCAAAATACCTGTCAGAGCAACTTCAGAGAAGAAGGGTTTATTGTGGTTCACAGTGTCAGAGGATATCAATTCACCATGGCGGAGAATCAATGGTGTATGTGTGCATGCACATGTGTGTGTGTGTGCATGTGTGTGCACATGTGCCTGTATGTGCAAGTGTGTGTGTGTGCGTGTGTAAATGTGCATGTGCATATGCATGCACACGTGAAAATGTCTCACATCATAGTGAATCGGGAAGCAGAGAGCCCTGGGCAGAAGCAAGAGCATAGTTCACCTTCATAGCTGGTTCCCCATGACACACTTCCTCTGTGTTGAACATAGTCACACAGGTCTCTGCCTCTACAAACAGCATTGCAACCTGGAGACCACGTATTCAAACACAGGAGCTTGTGGGGAGCATTTTCCCTCCAAATGACAAGGGTGTCTATCAATCCTGGGAAGTATCCTCCTGCTGCTTCTGCATCTGCCCTCAGTCCAGCAGCTTATTTTTAGTTGTCCACAAAGCATTTTAAAAGCATCTATAGCTTTTAAAAATGGCATTGGCTTCTGCTGTCTAATCACACCAAGCAAGTTATATCACATTTGCTTGGGACGTAAACCAGCTTCCAACTCAACTAAATTGAGTGATTATACACTGATGAGTAGAGAACTCAGAACATGCAGCCTCTAAGCCAGGTACTGAGTAGCTCTCTAGGGAGTCAGGGAAATCTCTGTTTTGTGATGATAGAGAACTATTTGTCTCTGGGAACATTGAAAAAATGTAAATGGGCACAGGGGGAAAGTTCCTGAACAGAAAACCGATGGCTTCTGCTCTAAGATCAAGAATTGACAAATGGAACCTCATAAAATTACAGTTTCTGTAATACAAAGGACACTGTCAATAGGACAAAATGGCAACCAACAGATTGGGAAAAGATCTTTACCAATCCTATATCCAATAGAGGGCTAATAGCCAATATATGCAAAGAACTCAAGAAGTTTGACTCTAGAGAACCAAATAGCCCTATTAAAATTGGGGAACAGAAATAAATAGAGAATTCTTAAATGAGGAAACTCGAAGGGCTGAGAAACACCTAAAGAAATGTTCAATAGCCTTAGTCATCAGGGAAATGCAAATCAAGACAACCCTGAGATTCCACCTCACACCAGTCAGAATAACTAAGATGAAAAACTCAGATGACAGCAGATGCTGGCAAGGATGTGAAGAAAGAGGAACACTCCTCCATTGCTGGTGGAATTGCAAGCTGGTACAACCACTCTGGAAATCAGTCTGGTGGTTCCCCAGAAAATTGGACATAGTACTACCTGAGGACCCAGCTATACTACTCCTGGGCATATATCCAGAAGGTGTTCCAACATGTAATAAGGACACATGCTCCACTAAGTTTATAACACCTATATTTATAATAGCCAGAAGCTGGAAAGAACCCAGATGTCCCTCAACAGAGGAATAGATCTAGAAAATGTGGTACATTTACACAAAGGAATATTACTCAGCTGTTAAAAACAACGACTTCATAAAATTTGCAGGCAAGTGGATGGAACTTGATAATATCATCCTGAGTGAGATGATTCAGTCACAAAGGAACAAACATGGTATGTACTCACTGATAGGTGGATATTAGCCCAAAAGTTTGGAATACCCAAGATTCAATTCACAGATCATATGAAGCCTAAGAAGAAGGAAGACCAAAATGTGGATTCTTCAGTGCTTTTTAGAAGGGTGAACAAAATACTCACAAGAGGAAACATGGAGACAAAGTGTGGAGCAGAGACTGAAGGAAAGGCCATTCAGAGACCGCCCCACCTGGAGATCCATCCCATATACAGCTGCCAAACCAGGACGCTATTATGGATGCAGGGAAGTGCTTTTTGATGGAAGCCTGATATGGCTGTCTCCTGAGAGGCTCTGCCAGAGGCTGACAAAGACAGAGTCGGAAGCACGACGTCAACCATTGGACTAAGCTCGGGGTCCCCGACGGAGGAGTTGGAGAAGGGACTGAAGGAGCTGAGAGGTTTGCAACCCCATGGAGGGAGCAACAGTGTCAACAGGCCAGACCCCCTCCCCCCACCCAGAGCTCCTGGGACTGAACCACCAACCAAAGAATCCACATGGAGCAACCCAGGGCACTGGCCACTTATGTGGCAGAAGATGACCTTGTTGGTCATCAGTGGGAGGAGAGGCCCTTGGGCCTGAGAGTGTTCGATGCCCCAGTGTAGGGGAATGCCAGGGTGGGAAGACAGGAGTGTGTGGGTAGGGGAGCACCCTCATAGAGGCAAGGGGATGGGGGATGGGATAGGGGGTTTCCAAAGGGGAGACCTTGAAAGGGGAAAACATTTGAAATGTAAATAAAGAAAATATACAATAAAAAATGCAAATTGTCCAGGGATAACTAACTTTTCCATGACTGCTGCTGTATGATGGCTGGCCTGGTGTGGGCTCTGCACACCCTAATCCCACCCTTCCCATTCCATAACCGAAGAACTGAGGCCCAGCAGGTGCTTTCCCTTGCAAAAGACTTTTAATGGCAAAGCAAGGTTTTCAACCGAGACTGGTGAATCCAGGGCCTCTGTTCTTATCTCAGACTGTGGTGAGTCACTTGAGCCTTAGTCACTTTTCCTGGTAGCTAATTTCAGCCTGAAAGAGTAGACGCTATCCCTGAGCTGGTTGTTACTTTCCAAATACACTGAATAATAACATTTTACTCCCGAAATTTGGCCATCCGGAAGCTTTAAATGATATTTTTCTATTTTGAAATATGGTGAAGGAATATAAAAATGTTGCCATCCTCTGAGGTTCAGAACCCAAATTTACATTTGGAATGAGAAAGATACTGTGACCTATATAGAGAGAATTTTTATAATTCCTTAATTGGTACCCATGAAAGAATTTGCTAAAACTATGTGTTGGTTGGTTCCTTAAACTTATACAGTGCTGTCTGCCCGCCCGACAGCGGTTTCCCATCTGCCTCCCCAGACATCACACAGACTTTTGCCTTCACAGCCTAAGTGGGGAAATGAAAAGGATGCATACTCCAGATATCGAAAACATCCCAATAATTCTTATTTTCAGAAGGAAACAGCAACATGGTAGTGTAGAGTACCGGCGAGGAAACCTGTGGCACGATTCAGTCCTGGTTTTTAGTCCATGTCTCATCTCTGGGCCTTGGTTTCCTCCTGTTAGGTTCTTCAAAGACATTGTCTCTTCTTCCTCTCACGACAGAAAGACCGCAGAACTGACAGGATCTTGTGCAGCGATCCACATCTCCTCAGATTAAACCTCGGCATATATGCAAATTAACTTTGTTCCACGATGGAAGAAGGAGTAAAAGACTGGGCACAGTTGCTTAGTATCCGGAGAACCTGATCAGGAATCACATTCCAGAGGAGGCCAGCTCATCAGTAAAGCACATGGAGGGATGGTTCATTAAGAGCATTGACTATTTTCCCAAAAGATCTGGATTCACTTCCCAGCACTCGGATGATGGCTCACAACCATCAATATTTCCAGTTCCAGGGGAATCTTTACGCCCCCTTCAGGCCTGGGAAGGCACTGCACACATGTAGCACACAGACATATATGCTGGGCGAAACACTCGTACACATACACTAAAAAAGAAATTAAAGTACTTTTCTCCAAAAGCACCCACTAGAACGTCTAATAATTAGTGTAGGGGATAGTGTGCAATATGTGCCCTTAGTGACATTGATGTTGAACATCATTGTCTAGAAGGGCACAACAGACCCCACTGTCCCTGCTAGAAGGAGAACCTGGTGCCTTCAGAGCTGGTCCTAGGCAGGCTTCTTGGTTCACAAAGAGTTCTGTCCTCGTGACGTGTTGGGAACACTGGTTACTTGGCCAGTCAGAATGCTGGGAAAAGCTTTCTGGTGGGTTCGGTAGTCACGATGGCTAAAGGAGGCCTAGGGACAAGGAGAGGACTTTTCCAAACCTACAAGAACAGACTGTAGGGCTGGTTTTATGCCTACCTGATAATAAATGCTTATACTCAAAGATGCTGGTCTAGGGCTGCTTTCTTTGTACCATACCTCCCTGCTAGGTGGTAGGTGGTATTTTGGAGGAGACTGGAGACAGGGATTCATGGCTTTTATCCACTCCATTGGCCAGAGATGACTCATTCTTACAAGAATAACCATTGACTGTAGAATGACCAAATTGGTTTAGGTCAGTTCTCAGCAATGAGCAGTCTTTGTGTACAGCTTATCACTCTGCTTGACACCGTCTCCTCTCTCTTCTTAAAATCCCATCATTCCTGCCAGAAAATAAGATAGGTGCTCAACGATGTCATGTGTTTCTTCAACAAATATTTACCGAGTGTCTACCATGTGCAAGGTACTGGCTTGGGAGCTGTTTAGGAGTGTATCCAATGTTCATCCCTGACATGTAAAACTTACTTTCCAGAGACAACAAACAAGTGAAATGACTGGTGTCTTTTTTGACCTGCTAGTCTTGCCTTAGTTCTATAAAGCAAGATGGAAGAGGAGATGGGAGCCATTTTGAAGAGGCTACTTTCTTATGAGCAGTCAGAGATAGGGAGTTAAGGTATTTCAGAATCACTGTTCAATGCACATGTGTATAAAACAAACAAGCAAGAAACAAAACAAAGTCAAAACCAATTAAGTGCCGCATGGTGAACTTCACGATTCCATAGGCACGTGTTGTTTGTTGTGAGCAGAAGGACCACTGTTGCCTGTGGGTTTGGGGATTTCTGTTTGTTTGTATTGCTGTTGTTGTTACTTTTGGCAAAGATAAATTCTAACAGAGAGAGGAAAAACTCAGATTCGGTATTCTCTCTGATACTCAGGTAGGCATAAGCTGCCTAATAGTCTGATGGGAGTGGTTCTTGGCGTTTCTTTCACCTATAGGATGCTTCAGTTTCTGCTTTCCTTGCCTCCCTCTGCAGCCTGCCAAGCTGGCCTCCCTTTGCTTTCTTGGTAAATAAGCCTTTTTTTTCTTTTCTCCCAGGCACAGTCTGCTTCTTCCCTTCATTGTTCTATGATGCTCATCCCTCCTCCCGTAGGCTAAGACGATGCCTTTGTCTTATTTTATAATCCCTTCCCCTTTCTCTTTAATAATTACACTCACCTTCATCTCATAACGAAGACCTTAAAAGTCAGGCAGGCCTTAAATGTATGCACCAAGGAAAAGGTCATTTTGGTGTTAATCGAAGAACAGTTGACACTTGCTTTAGAAAATATATGACCTAAATTTTTGAATTTAGGAAACATTAATTATGACTATGATTATGCTCATCACAAAAGCATTATACGGTTAGTGGTGAAAGTGTTGTAAAGCAAAGACCTAGGGAGATGCGGCACATCAAATGATGAACCCCTGAATCACTTAGAAAAGGTGCGTTTGTGCTTATTTAACTTACAAATGTGGGGATAATGCATACATTTTCAAAAGCTTGTCACATCAATATAATATCAAAATACAAAAGCAAAAAAATGTAAGCAGCATTTTTGTATGGTACAATCGGTTTGGGATCACCAGTGTCTCATGTGACAATTATCAGTTATCCTAGGTATGAATAAAACAAAACAAAACAAAAACAAACAAAAACCCTTCACCATTGCTCGCTGTTGCCTTTCATAAGAAAATATTGATCCAGATGCCACATATTTGTTGGATAGGTTCTGGGAGGGAGAGAGAACTAGAGATAAAGAGAAAGAAAGGAAGAAAGGTTTACAAGAGATAGATAGATAGATAGATAGATAGATAGATAGATAGATAGATAGATAGACAGACAGACAGACAGATAGATGGATGATGGACAGATGACAGACAAACAGATGACAGGCAGACAGATAGATAAACAGACAGACACAGATATACAAAGAATAAGACTAGTGTTGTATTCTCACCATCATTCAGTCTAGCCACAAAGCGAAACCAAGTGCATAGAGAATGTTCTCAAAGGAAAAATAGTTCCGAGAGGAGGATGTAGCTGGAACCACCTGAGAGGCGTGCATGCACAGGTGCATACCTGTCCTGAAGAGGGATGGTTAGCAGCCTAGGATGCCGTTCCCACCATAGTATGTCTGGACCACTCTAACTTGCAGATAGCTTTTGCCTCTTGGCTCCTCATTTACACTCTATCTTCTCTATTTTTTCTTTTTCAAATAACTTATGTAAGTGGTAATAGATTGTATTGGTTCAGAAATATACAATGATGCAACAGCAGATCTGGAAGTCATGTGAGTGCCACAGAAAATGAGTATCCCTTGATGGCTGTCACTGGCGCGTGTTCCCATTACGGTTCCAATGGTCAGAACGGGCTGTTTTGGAGTTAAAAGAATTTTTTTCCTCCAGAATGAAGAGGGTTTGCTGCTCCAGAGTATGTAATACACACACACACACACACACACACACACACGGCCAAACACATTATACATACATATATATATATATATATATATATATATATACACACACACACACACACATACACACACACATATTTATATATATTCTTTCTCATCAGTTGTTTTGTCAGCCAGTAGATTATGCTTGTAGACAAGTCAACAGGTTAGAAGGAGGTAACTTTTTAAAGAATGTTATACCAGCTAAGTGGTGAGAACTAATGGTTCTCCCAGCAGTTCTGACATAGTGCTAAACAAACTGACCACTGCCTGCTTGGTGCAGACCCTACCTAGCAGACAGTTGTCATGGGCCCGACTCCCACTACCTGCTCTGTACTCTAACACTCAACAATGCTCAGGGTCAGTAAGCTAAGCACTCTAGCTACAACTAAGCCAGACTTCCCCATAATAGGTTAAGCTGATGCACACTGGCTCTTTTGTTCCACACACAGCCCTTTTATCTAGCAATTCTACATCCTTAGAGTCAGCTATCATGAACCAGTTCCTTGCATATTACCCACTGACAGATCCACACACAGATGGACACGTCTTTGTGTGTTTTTAAAGACTTATGTATTAATTTTCTGAGGGTGAGTATATATGTGTGGAATTCAGGGGACGATTCCTGGGAGTCGGTTCCTTCAGTCCACCTAGTTCCTGAGGCATGGTCTCTTGCTGCTTCTTCTTCTAGGGTGCAGAGACAAACTTCCAGGTGACTTTTGGGTCTCTCTGAGTACTGCATCTGGTTTTTGGTTTTTGTTGTTTGTTTGTTATGTGTAGGTTCTGGGGATGGAGCAGAGATTGTTGCTCTTTCACTGTTGATATTCTCACCTGTTGAGCCACCTTGCCTGCCCTGTGTTTATGCATTCATACCCTCTTGTATACCTTACTTTAAAAATCATCTTAAGTATTAGCAAAGTACAGTGGCACGTGCCATTAGCCGCAGAACTGGGAAGGGAGAGGTGGGTTGATCTCTGTGAGTTGAAGGCCAGCCTGGTCAACAAATGAAGTTCTAGGCAGGTTACACAATTACCCTGTTTCAAAAAAACAAAATAACAACAACAATAACAACAACAACAAGTAAATAAGCCTTATGTTGAAAATTATCCTATTTCAGTTAGTTCTTTCTCTCATTTCTCTTTCTTTTTTTTTTTCCAGACAGGGTCTCATGTATCCCAAACTGGGTTTGCATTCCTTTACAATAATGATCCTCTTGCCTTTAGGACTGCTGGGATTGCAGGCATGCATTGCCATGGTTTATGTGGTCCTGGGGATTGAACTCAGAACCTGAGCATACGAAGCAAACCTGCTAGCGTCTCAGACATCTGCCTGCCTCTACCTCCGGAGTGCTGGGATTAAAGGCATGCGCCACCACTACTGCTGTGTGACATTCTGATACTCAGATTTGCATCATTTCTTGATGGTCATCCAGGTCCTTCCTGAATTCACAAGCAAAGTCTTTATTTTTCGACATTTCTGCTAATGTATAGTTAACATACTGTACAGAGATCTGGTGTCCAGTGTAGTGACTATGAATACTTTGGACTTTGGACACACATGCAAATAGCACCCTAAAGGAAGCACAGAGGATTTCTATCTCCCTAGAAGTCCCTTAGTCCTCTGTTGCCGGCCTCCCAGCTCTCCCTAGCCACCATCAGGAATTGATTTTGTCAGTCTTGAGACTTAAGAGAGCATTTATAGAGTATCCAGTCTGTTGTGCGATGATGCTTCTACCACTCGAGCATGTTTCTGAGATTTGTTCATTTAGGGGCTGGGGAGATAGCTCAGAGGTAAGAAGCAATTGCTTCTTTTACAGAGGACTTGAGTTTGGTTCTCTGAACCTACATCACACAGCTCCCAACTGCGTGGAACTCTGGTTCCCAGGCATCTAAAACCCCCTTCTGGTCTCCACTGGTACCCATAAAAGTATGCAACTCCCTCCTCTGTATGCATTTAAATAAAAAGAAGATAAATCTTTTTTTAGAGATGTGCACAGTGTTTTGGAAAGAGAGGTTTGTGTGTGTTAACATTTGCATGTTTCTTCTTATCTTGGGGTGAACAGGGACAGCAGGGTCAAAGCCTGGCCTCGAACTCTCTACCAAGCAGAAGGATGATCCTCCTGCCTCTGCATCTCAAATGCTGGGATTACAGGTGAGCAGCACCACGCTTGGCTCGGCGGTGGATTTCATAAAACCAAAGTCATATTACATTTCTTGTGACTTGCTTTTAAAAACAACAATGGCAAAAAAAAATTAAAACTCTTCATTTGCTTTAAAATCTGAACACCATAGGACTATTTATAGTATCTAGGAGAACCCTTGTACCTTAGAGCTAGCACCTGAAAAAAAAAAACTTCAGCTGCAAATGAAAGTATTGTCCACTGGTACCTTCTTATAGGACTGAGATGTCCTCCGTTGGACAGGCCCTGGCGTTCCCAGGCGCTGCTCCCATTGCCTCTAGGCTGCCTTCTGCATCAGTGTGAGTTAAATGCACAATTTGGTTGGAATTTGGTGCTCTCTGTGTGTTGTAAAAAAATATCCTCAGGGTTGCACAAAGGAACGTATAAAGCAAAAATAACACGGCAAGGCAATTTCTGTTTGTAAAAAGGATGCATCTCCACAAGCCAAACCAGTTGAGCAAGCACACTGGTGCGGGAGAAAGTTCACTTGGTTTTTAAACTAAGTCAAGTGTCTCCTGTCTCATCCCATCTGTAGGAGCTTGGCCTCACAATCTGATTCAATGAGCTAATTCAGAATTAGTGCAAAGGGGAAGGGCAAGGCAGAGAGTCCAGTCTCAGGAATGTTCAGGGATTGGGCAAACAGGCACGCATACACAAAGCTTTCAGAAGGTGGAGGAGGTGTGTGAGCCATTGGCCCTTAGCAGGGCAGCCTCCTCGGGTAGAGAAAATCCTGTTAGTTACAATTGTCATTCTACATTTCTTATTCCAGTTTCCCATGCAGCAGGCGTGAAAGAGAACTCTCCCAAGCATCCTTCCATCTCACTGGGTCATGCAAGATCCCAAACCTTTGCCTGGACCAACAATGGTGAACTGGGTCAATAATGATGACTGTCCTGTTTGGAAGGAAAAGGAGGGGAAGGGTGAGAGGAACAAAGTGGGCACTGACGCAGCACTGTGTGGCTGCAGGCTGCAGAGTCTTACACAGTAATTGTGTGCAGCCACAGGGAGGGCCTGAGGTGTCTCACAGTTCTTCAGAGGTCCTCGCCCTGTGCAAGGTTAGCTAACACACTGGAAACCCCTTCTTTTAAACCCATTATCACACCACATGGGAGGAATCCTATTTCCTGGAACATAACTGTCAAACTAGGCTTAGAGGAATCTCACAAATTTTATCTTAATTTTAAAATGTATATTAAAATGTTAGTCTAATGCTAAAAGCCGATGTTTGAAACCCGAAAGCAAAGGAAAGGACGGGGCAAACACTGCTTTCAAATGTTTTAAAATGCTGTGCTGTCCCAATCTGAAAACACGAGAATCATTTAAAACAGCTTCTAACCAAACTGAGCTGAACTTGTACAATCGAAGTCTGTACTCATACCACAACCAAGTTCTTTAATGTCCCCAAATTATTTTGAGACGAGGCCTATCAGTAAAAATTTATGTATGTCTACAAAACATCTGTAAGGAAAGATAACCAAATGCAATTACTATCTCTGAGTTGGATTATCAATGATCATCAGTCTTTTTTTTTAATTCTTCACAATTTCTAAAATAAAAATTATGCATTACCTCTTCCTCAGTCAAAATAAGATATTCGATTACAAAACACACATTAGTTGTCCATCTACCCTGTGTAAACAGTAGATTTATAACTAGTACAAAATACCCCATCTTTATTCCATGACTGCAAAATTATGGGTTTGTTAACCAGCCCCAATCTCTGTGGTGCTGTAGTCCATCCAAATGCAATACCAGGTTGATGGGTTACTTTAAAAACATCTGCTCCATGTGACTTGCAACAACTGAAAAAAAAATCCTACTAGTTTCCTTTTCCTGGCTAATTGTCTTTCTCAAAAGGTACAAATACAAATGGTGTTCCCTGTGGCAATTGTGTTATATTTTGTGAGGAGCTAGAGTTCCAAGTACCAAGCTCCATTAGCTTGCCTGACTATGCAAACATATCCAGGGGTTGACCTGAGGACCAGTCCTATTAGGTTCAGTTTGTGTGGGGTAATTAATTATGAGATAATCAATGGTCCTATTAGGAAAGACTTCACAGGAAAATATAATTTTTTTAGATATCTTCAAGAAAACTAAACCTGGAACCTGGTGTGTGTGTGTGAGTCAATAAGGGGTTTGCTATGTGAACCACAGTTCCATCCCTGGCACCCCTGAAAAAGGCTGAGCATGGTGGTGGGAGTTTGTAATCCCTGCACTGGGAAGACAGAGACAGGAAGATCTCCGGGACTCCATAACCAGCTTACCTGATGGGTAAGCCCCAGGTCCTTGGGAGAAACAAACAAACAAATGAAGCAAACAAATAAACAAGGTGGATGATGTGGCTCCTGGAGAACAAGACCTGAGAATGAGCTCTGGCTTCAACATGTATACATACACACATGTACATATACCTGAATACACACACAGGTATACGTGCGTTAGCACACACACACACACACACACACACACACACACGCTTATGTATACACTCAAAACTGGAATATTCTCAAACAAGACATCAGCTGTGTATGTGTCAGTCCTTGATGCCTCATCTTATCTCACTTTTAGTAGATCATACGCCCCTCTTTGCCTCACTCCCCACCTTTCCCTATTGCCGTATAGTCAGGCAGCTCAGCTCATCTGAACTCATCTGCCTAGAGGCAGCTGTACATCAAGGCACTCGCTGGAATATTACTCAGCTATGAAAAGGGAGCAAAGTGCTAAAACATCATGAATCTCGGATGTACTGCGCTAAGTGAAAAGAGTCAGAGACATAAAAACCCTCGAGGTCTGGTGTACAATTCCTTTTATGTAAAATATCCAGAAGTGGCAAATCCACAGACATAGAAAATGGATTGATATTTGCAAGGAGCTTAGGCTACTAGGCACGGTAATAACAAAGTGCTGGTTGGTTACGGAAGGATGGTGACCAGAATGTAGACATGGTGGTTTCATGGCATCATGAACACAGAACTGTCATGAAATCGTTCACTCTAAGATGCTTAATTTTATGTCCTGAACTTCACCTCAATTAAAACTACAAAATTTCTGAAATTCTGTGAGTGTGACCAGAGTACTGAAGTCACATGAAAGTCCTTAGAGAAATGAGAACTATCAGGGCTGTGTGAAGTGAGGACACCACAGCTCCCAGAACAGGGTCACAAGTATTCAGGGTGGGGTCATCTGCATGAGTCAAGGTCCTGACAACTGTGTTCTCACTGGGACAGCATGGCTAATGTCCTCAGGCAGTGAGTGACGTTGAGGACTGAGTCTTCCATCTACAGCAGTCACATGCATTAGATAAACTTAAAAATAACCCACCATATTTTATGGCTGCCTGTCTATATATGCAAGGAAAACACTGTGCTGCATTCAAGACTTCAAAGAACTATCATCAAACGTGTGCAAATGACCCTAGGTTTATGAATTTTTGTTAAGGCTATTCATGGTGTCTGCAGCGTAGGCATTTATTGTTGGTGACAACCCCTCAGGGCGGATGCCACGGTCTTGACACTTAACCATGCTTGTTACTGCTCTCTTATGTCCAAAACTTCAAGATGGAGGAGAGGGAGGTTTGGAAGCTATTAATAGAGTCCTCTGGCTGGCAGGAGCTGGGAGGAAACATGCCTGAGGAAAAGGCCTAACACCAGGTGTCTGGAGACATCCGCAGAGGAAGTAGAGGGAAAAGAGAGACAGGAAAGACTAAGGCATCACGAGAAGAAGGCAGGGACAATAAAAGCACACTGGGCTGGAATCCTACCGGGGGGGAAAGTAAAGGAACCAGTGGCCTTCCCTGTTCTTAAGGCAGGAGGATTGGGAGTTCAAAGCCAGTCCAGGCTATATAGTAAGAACTTATTTCAAACAAGCAAAGCAAGCAAACATCTCCCCAAATAGGAGCAAGAAGAACAGCAGAAATAAAAGGGAGAGAGAGAGAAGAGAGAAGAGAGAGAGAGAGAGAGAGAGAGAGAGAGAGAGAGAGAGAGAGAGAAACCAAAACCAGAGACAGCATGGGGGACTTAGCATATCATCTAACTGAACTATCTGCTCCCTCAAAGTATTTTTAATTTTCTGTTCAACTAGATTGAATTGGATTGTGATTTGTAATTGTGAGTGTGTGCATATCTGTGTATGGGGTGCCCTCACCGGTGTGGGTGCATGTAGAAGCCAGAGGTCAGAGTTGTGTGTCTTCTTCAATCACTGGACACATTATTTTTTGAGACAAGGACTCTCACTAACATAGATCTCACTGTGTTTGCCATATTATCTAGCCAGTGGGTCGTGGAGATCCATCTGGGTGGCCTCTCTGTTCACTAATGCTTGGTTTCACAGTTGTATGCTGTCACTACTGACTATTTAAGTAGGTGCTGGGGATCTAAACTTCGTCTTCATTCTCATACAGCAAGCACTCTACTCACTGAGCCATCTCCCAGGATTTTCAATGTAACCCACCCACACACACACACACACACACACACACACACACAAATATATTTATGACAATGGGTTTCATACTATACATATAATTTTGATCAGATTACCTTAATTCAAATAGCTTTTTAAAAGGTTACACAATTCAACAAGCAGTGGTGGTATACGCCTTTAATCCTAGTTCAAGGTCAGTTTGGTCTAAAGAGTGAGCTCCAGGACAGGAAGGGCTCCACAGAGAAACCCTGTGTAGAAAAAAACCAAAACCAAAAATCAAACCAACCAACCAACCAAACAAGTTACAAAATTAAAATATAAGTCAGCAGATTGCAAAAGACTAACTAGAACTGTAGAAACTATCCATAAACACACATTCACAGGAGTGCTGCCTGGGTGGACTGAGACAACTTTCCCACCTCATTCTTCAAGTCATGTTGCTATTTGTCTGCTGCCTTTGTAGACTTAATTCCAGGTTCCTTCAGGTTGGACAGAGTGGGAATATCGGGATTGGCATTTGGGAAGGGGTGGCTGCCTGACTCCCATCTTGGGATCCTATGCTTGCCGACCATTTGCTACCCTCTTGGGGACCTGATTTCAAGAGTCAGCAGGCTACTCAGCAGGAAGCCACTCAGCAGGGAACCAGGGTGAATCTTACTCCTTATGAAGCTGGATGGTGTTGGAAAACCTCGGTTTTATGTCCCAAGGCTCCCATGCCCCTTTCTCAATTCTGCCGGTGTGGATTTCCTGTCTTATGGGTCCTGCATTACTTTTGCAAAGGGAAAAACCATGAACTTCTGTTTCATAGATAAATGAAATTGGCAGGGACTCTTCCTTACATTTACACAAGGTATTGAGTCCATCTCGCTGAGAGTTCACAGTGTCTAGAAAGAATCATATCCTCTCCTGGGGATCAAGCTTGTCCCAGGTCCCTCTGGCTACAAAACGGGGCATGATCAGTACCCTGGGAAGCCAGCAGGATTGTTGCAATTGCTTGATACTTAGCTCCTTCCGCTTACAGAACCTCGTGTCTCATGCTCACAAGTCCATCCATCCAGGCCCCAAATGGTTTTTATTGTATCAGTGAGGAATTAGCTGTGTGCACTGACACCGGCAGCGTGAATGTATCTGAAGATGACTGTGAGCCTGTTCCTTGACCTTCTGTCCTTCAGTATAAATAATCCTGGTTCTTTTTATCTTTTCTTCATAAGCTTTGTTGTCTCCAACTCTTTAGTACCCTCACAATTCTTCTCGGAGCCTCTCTCCGCCTCGTCTTCCCTCTTTAATTACAGGGCTCAGACACAATATTCTAGGAAGCGCTCGAGCAGCTCCGGGTAAAATGGAAAAGCTTATCTCAAGCCTCTTCATGCTCCGTTCATGCAGCCTGCCTGGGGTCACGGTCACACAATGTTGTCTTTGAAACTAACTGCTTACAAATACCCCGTGACTGGCTTATTTGCTGGGAGCAGAGTCTCTTGGAGTTGGGGGTGGTGCAGACCCGACAGGATGTCACAGCCTGGCTGCCTTGTAAGACCTAGGTAGGGAGCCTACTACCAATGTGCACAGTTAGGGGTGTGTTTCTGGGCAGACCTTGGCTCTAGGCTCCTGGGTTCTGTTTTCTGAAAACATTTGCCTCTTAAAAAGTGTATTTTCCTGGGGGAGGGGGAGGTACAGGGGAGAGAACAGGGGGGTGGGGGGAGAGGTAAGGAAAACTGTGGTCAGATGTAATATATGAGAGAAGAATTTTAAAAGAAAAATGAAAAGCAGCATCTTTCCCCCAAATAGACTGTTCCCAACACTTCTGTGCTGAACCTGGTGTAGTCTTGATAGGGACAGAGTGACACGGTTACAGGCCCTGGGGTAGCCCCTCCCTGCCAAGTCTCCATGAGTGTCAATGGCTGCTATGGGCACAAGGCTTGTTTGTGTAACAATGTACATATTTCCACATTCCTTCAAGAATGTCTGCTCTGTTAATGTTAATGACTCCAGGACAATCTGAAACAGCACAAGTCTAGGAGGCAAAGGTGTGGGTGTGGCTAATGTCTCAGCGAAATGGGACTGGGAAATGGGAAGGGCTGTGGGAAAGAACTCTTAAATCATGAGTTCAAAACTATATAATTTCTCAACTATGTAAAAATATAAGGATGCAATATGAATTATGAGGGGCTTCATGAATCTAAAGGAACACTATGAGCCAGCTTGTCAGAAAGGTACAAAGACTGCAGGTAGATTCCTGAGTTCAGGGTCAGCCTAGGACACAGCAAATTCAGGCCCAGGTGTGGTGGAAATGGTAACTTCAGGGCAGGGTTCCAGTCAGCTAGTTTATCATCTGTGCTTAACAAAAGCACACAGATCTCTGAATTCTTTTGCAATGTTAAGAAAAAAATGTATATTTCCTGTCTCCTAAGAATCAAAGGGCTGGGGTCATGAGATGCAGATTCATAAGATAATGAAAAGGAAAACCTGGAGTAGATGACTGGATTGATAAGTAAAATAAAAGACTGGACCTGTGTTCTGCAGGAGCTATCTAGAAAATTTTTTTAGGATAGGATAAAAAGAGAGAACTGCTTGGAGAACTGAGACACACACACACACACACACACACACACACACACACACACACACGCACGCAAGCAAGCAGGACATGGATAGTGTGGACAGAGAGATCTCTTAGAACAGCAAGCAAACAGAATATAGACAAAGAAATCTCTAGAGAGAAAGCAGAAAATAGAGAGAAGCCGACGGAAAAAGCTATGTCAAGCAGGACACGGGTCGTCAGCTTCGATCCACGATTGGACTTTGAGTTGTCTTTTCGCTGCTCCAGACACCCCTTTTCTCAGAACCCCTCTCCAAGCTGAGGCTGATCCTTGGTACTTCTGCCTATTTTTCAATCCGAAAAGAAAGAGCCCAGCCTCAAAATTCACCCTGGCCTGAAACTCCATCTTACCAGTGTGTGTTTCACTCAGGAATCTGCTTTTCAAGTCCTTTTACCCCCAAGTGTGGAATTAAGGGGCCTTGTTCACTGTGAAGAGAATCTGAAATGACATCAAATGGATATGTTATCATGCACCTACTTTTCCATCCAACCACTCACCTATCTATCTATCTATCTATCTATCTATCTATCTATCTATCTATCTATCTATCATCTTCCTCTTCCTTTTTTATCTACCTGCCCACCTTCCTATCATGCTGTAAGTTCCTCCTCCTCCTTCCCCGTGCATTCATTAGCTCAGCTGATGTTAAGAGTGATCATCCTTATCTTGGGTTAGAATGACTGTGGGCCTGAGCCAAGGACCACCGAGTAAAGTTTATATCTTCTTCTCCTCTTTCTGCCTTTCTTTTTCTTCCCCCTTTTCACCCAACAGGGCCCTGCAGAGAACCTGCTGTATCCTCTAGGCTCTTGCCCAGGTCTTGGGGTTAAGACAACAGAACTGCTGTCCCTCTGCTCTGCTTGCTTCATAGTTTGGGAAGAGGACTCTGACTTATGAAAAGAGAGATGTACCGAAGAGCTCAGACGCTGTGATAAATATTGGGTAAGAGGATAGAAAAGCGATCAGGGAGAGTAGAAAGCCTTCCCAGAGGACAGGAACCTCATTTCTTCTATGACTAATCCACATTCCTCCTTGCCAGTCTCCAGCGTGTCACGTGTTCCGAGATACGCTACAACCAGAATATTTCTTTCTTCAGGATCCATCTTCTGGTTGTATTTTGCTTTCTCATCCCCCTCCTGAGGAGCCCAGAGGATTTTTGACTTCCTCAAGACACATACGCTGTAGTCAGAGCTACCCTCAAATAGACTTAAAGTGTGTGGTTGTACTAGTCAGTCTCTGACACTGAGACAAAAACAATAACTCCAGGGGGGATTCATTTTGGTTCAGTCTGAGGCTTCAGCTCCTGGTGATCTGGCTACATTGTTTTGAGGACAAGACAGGGCATCAGAGGAGAAATGCTCTCACCTATAGTCACCAGAAAGCATAGTGAGAAGGGTATGGGGTGGGAAGGGTGTTACTGAAGGGCTTCCTCCTTCCTCCTTTGCTTTTGTCCTAGAGAATGAGTCCTCTACAATGAGGAGGCATTCCTGCCTCTCTTAGTTGGGAAATGTTCTCACAGACTACCCAGAAGTACACTCTACCAATCTCCTAGGCACCTCTCAATCCAATCATGTCGACAACTCAAGATGAACCAACACAGTAAACATGTGAACATCTGTGTCCTGAAGGTTACCTGTGTGATAAAGTCCCAGAGTCTTGGTTATTGAGATATGGTAAGAGAAGTGGGAAAACTCCCGATGGGAAACCAGGGCCTGTGTGGTTTTTTTTCCCTGTATACTGATACCAAACACAAATCAAATGCACTTTGTGCTTTTGTCTCTTTTCCTTTTTACGGGATTTATTACTTTAACATTATTTTTTATATTTAGAGTGTATCTTAACTATTAGATCAGAAGGTCCTTGAGAGAAAGAACTAAGACTTGAACATCTGACCTAACTTAACACCCCTCTTCTTTTGATATGCTCAGTACAACTATGTTAAATATATGGACATCCTTCTGTTTGAAATAAGCATTCTGTAGATGTTTGCTGAGTGAATAAGTGGATATGCACAGGTGCTCTTTGGGTACAATCATCATTCCTCACTATTATTGGGTTACAAGAAGGATGACAGTCCAGGGGACATTTGGTCACACTGGTGACGTCTTTAGTGAATGGAGCGCTATTGACAATGCCTACGTCAGTCCCAACCTAAAGGAACCTTCATGCTATGGACACAGAAATGAACCTGGAAACATCCTCCTACTGCACGTTCATTGTTCTTAGAATGTGATTCATGCATGACACAAGAGATGATTTACTTTGATGGCTTGCGGAGACAACTGTGCACTTCAGAGCATGACATCATGATGACAATGGCCTTTGTATTGCTCAAGTTGTTTACCTAACCCAGCTTGACCTCCTGCATGGTGAACTTGCATTCACAATGCGTCTTCGAGAAGATGCACGTGCCCAACTACATCCAGCTGTCTCTGGGTGCTGTGGATGGAGACACACATTACTGCTTTATTATGCACGTTCTTTCTCTTTTTTTATATTACAGTCAGGCAATTATATTGATCTCTTAAAAAGTTATGTATGAGGGTGGCTGTATTAGCTGTGTATTTCATTTCAAGATGGTGAAAAATTACGTGAGTTTTGTATTAACAGCAGATGTGGGGCTGAGCACATTAGGAATGCTTCTGATTGGCTGGTTTGGGAACCTTTTACCTCAAAGAACTGCAGGAGCCTTCCGTGCTGCTTCAAAAGCTTGTCTCCTCAACATTTCCCCAGCATCCTTCCTACCCTATCTAGACCCTTGCTCCTTATTTGGGTCTTTGTTTTTCTGACAGATAAGAATGAGACCCACGCTGGTCACAAGGCTAGAATTAGCTGGCTAGGCAGAGGAGGTCAAATAAGGTGAGAGAGAAAAGTTGTCAGGAAACATGGCTGGTTATCTCAAATCCCTGGAGAAGCTCCCGGTCATATCCTGGTCTTCAAATCAGAGGCTTGTCTGCACCCAACCCAGGAGCCTGCCCCAACAGAACGCCATTCTGTCCTTAATCCTGGCTTAAATCCCCTACCCTGCAGCCAGGGCAGTCCTGACTTGGGCCTTGGCTTATCTCTGTGGATGGTGACTTTTGAGGTGGCACTTAGGGGGACAGACGCAAGGCCTGGGACCCACTGAGTTAATATCCACAAGTCCTATTCTAAGGTTTTGGAAGCCTCAGAACTATGTGTGTTCTTCCTTTGGGAAGTGACCTTAGGGGAATCCGGGTCCGAGCTTGGGAAGGCTGCATTTCAGAAACAGACACTTTTTCTCATGGCAACATTAAGGGGATTCCAAGCAGGTCTGCCTCCGAAGTGTGCTTCTCCAATGGGATTCAGGAGTCGGGTTGTTTTATCCAAGTCCCATTCTCTGTGAATGAGACCACCACTTTGGTTTTGTCTAAGCCCCAGTCTCCGGGCCAGTGAAAATGAGTTGGTGACAATTCCCTCTTAGAAATGAAAGGAGGTGGGTTTAAGAAAGTCCCTTAGCACAGAAACCACCCCAGAGGCATTGGGCAGGTGAACATTGCCATTACTGCTAGGTAACGGTAATTACTGGTATGCCATTTGCACGTTGGAAATCACATTTCTGAGTCAAACATCCAAGTGTTTTCTGCAGTATAGAAAAGTGGTCAAGTTTGTGGGCCTGAGAGCTAAACTTCCTGACTCCAGATCCTGGTTCCCTAACTTACTCTGTGGGTCCATTCAGGCAAGTTACTTAACTTACTAATATCTGTTTCTACATCTGTAAAACAATGATGTCCTTCTGCCTCATGGGGTTGTTGTAAGGAGTTCACATTTGTTCAGGGTTTAGAACAGTACCCAACACAGTTACAGTGCTGTGATTTAAACTCTAGGTAGCTAAGAGAAATGACTTCCAACTCTGCTCTTCCTGCCTTCCCCTCCAGAGTGCTAGGATTATAGGCATGTGCCACCATGTCCCCTGTTAGACACTGAACCCAGGGCTTTGTGCTAAGCAAACACTCAATTGACTAAGCCATAGCCCAAACCAAATAAAATATCTTTTTGCATTATATTAAACTGTGTTAGTTGGGCTGGAGAGATGGCTCAGCAGTTCAGAGCACTGGCTGCTCTTCCAGAGGTCCTGGATTCAATGCCCAGCAACCACAGGGCAGCTCACAACTGTCACCCACATACAGACATATATGCATATAAAACATCAACGCACTTAATAAATAATAATAATAATAATACAATAGAGAAAAACTTTTAAAAATAGATAATTTTTTTTAAAGTTGTGTCTCCTTTTTGCAACTAATGCTCTCAGGGCTGGGACCCTTTCTCAACAGACACCCACTCTGCCACTTAGCTGCTGTTTCCTCTAGGTTCAATGAACGAATGGTACCGACAAGCAGAAAGGAAGACAGGAAAGAAAGAAATGAGGAAGGGAGATAAAGAAGGAGGTAAGGATTCCTTGGGCAGATAGCAGCACCCTCAGACTGCTCCCAGCCAGGATGGTTCTTGTCTGCAGATACTAAGTCTCTAAGCAGAATTAATAGACGCCAAGAAGGCCCTGTCCTTGGTGGTGGCTAAGGCTGCCAGCCCAGCAAGCAGACTGTCCAGTCACTAACTGGAGGCTGACACCAGTGCGTGAACAAAGGAGTCTGTGGGCTCAGCCCGCCGTCTGGCACCTTGCAGGAAGTGAAGCCAAGTGTGAAACACACCTGTCCTCTCTGGCCTTTTAACTGGCAGGGATTTAATTGCTATGTGGTGGGAGAGGTGGGCGGTCCTGGCTTTGAAAAGGCCAGGGGATTAATTGTGTGCTAATGGATGGCTGTGCAGGGGTTGTGAGAGGCAGGGAGAAGAAGGGAGCAGGGGCGTACTCTGCCCTGCCTGCGGTCTCTTTACGGTTCCCCGCAGCATGCCTTTTTGGAAGCCAGATGGCTTAGATTGAAATGAAAACAAATTCACCTGGGAACAAGAAACGTTAGAGCCCGGTTCTCATGCGGTGTGACCCTGGAGGGGCAGGTTTGGGTTCTAGAGCTTCGTTCTTTGCATTTTCCTTCCAGAGTTGAAGCATTTCAGCCCCATCTCCTCTTGCCCTTCCCTGGTTCCTTTTCATTATTTCTAGGCCTCTGGCACCTGACCTCTGCACCATAGCAGGTGGCTCTGCACAAATGTCCTCTTCCATCTCTTTATGCAGGACCGAACTCAAAGGCTAGCTCTGCCTGGTGTCCCTGAGATTTCCTTAGCCTGGACCTTTTGCAGACTCTGGGCGTCCTGTAATGTTTTGAAGGAGAATGTCCCCGAAAGGCATAAACTCCTGTATTAGAACCCTTGGCCCCCAGTTGGCGGGGCTGTCTGGGGAGGTCTAGGAGGTGTGGCCTTGCTGGAGGAAGTGCGTCATTGTGGGCGAGCTTTGAGAGTTTTGAGACTTGCCTCCCTTTCTCTTTGTCCTCTCTCTCAGCTTTATGCCTGTGATTGACATTTGAGTTCTACCCATCACACCTTCTGATTATTGTCACGCCTTCCTGCCATAACTCTGACATCTCTGGAGCAGTACGTCCAAATGCAAAATTTCATTTTTAAACTCTCTTTGTCATGGTATTTTATCACAGCAACAGAAAAGTAATTAATAAAGTGCCCAGTAGATTTTTCTCTCCCTTCACAAAATATGGAAACACACTTCAGGGAGAATATTTGTATTATGAAAATTTACAATTAATTTTTCTGATCAAATTATGGACTACCTGAACACTTTTGTTTGTAATTGAATACATTTCGGCAAGTCATTATCTACCCTTCGGAATTCTGGCCAGATGAGAAAAGCAACTTGCCAGATTGTTTTCAAAAAATAAAATTGTATGACTATTATGTTTCACCATTACTATAGATAATAATTATTACTAATTTTGACTTGAAGGTTTTTTAAAATGCTTGTTTCCATTTCTTTTCTGTTGCGATAAGACACCAACACCAAGGCCACTTGAAGATGACTTGTTTGGTTTCATAGCTTCAGAGGGGTAAGAGTTCACGGCGGGGAGACACGGCAGCTGGCAGCTAGCGGCAGTGGTAGCCAGGGCTGGAAGCTGGGAGTGCACACTGCAGGAAGCAGAGAGAGCAAACCGGAAGTGACAAGTCTTTAACTTCTCAAAGCCCACCTCCAGTGACACACTTCCTCCAGCAAGGCCACACCTAAACAGCAACTGGGAACCAAGTGCTTAAATACATGAGCCTATTGGAGACATTGTCTTATTCAAACCATTACAATATTGCCATTATAACCGGTTTGTTTGCTTATATGTATATGAGTGTGTGGTGGGGTTAAAAGTGTGTGGGAGGTATAGTGAGGTTAGGAGAGTGTGTGTGTGTGTGTGTGTGTGTGTGTTCCACAGGGCTCAAGTGATCACAAGACGTTGTAGGCGTTGGTTTTCTCCTCCCACAATGTGGGACCTAGAGATGGAATTCAGATCATTAGGCCTGGTGGGAGGTGCTAAGCTATCTTGTCAGCTATTTTTTACTTTAGAAGTGTCTTAGCTCTGTAAACACCTGTAAAACTGCTGGTCCTAGGCTCTGGCTGCTAACTCATGAAGGGACAGAGTCCTCTCACCTGGAGAAATTATCTTTCACCTGTACAAACATCCCACAAAAGGTTGTTTTGGAATGTGTCCTCTATAAACCCAAGTATCTTTGAACCTCTACAGAAAAACTAATTTTCTAAAATCACATTCAGTCTTTGATTCAATATCCAGCTACTAGCTAGAGACAGAAATACACAGGACATAGTCACAATCAAAGAACAAGAAAAGATAATACAATTGTAAACTTGTAAGCAATAACTAATATATTGTGGGAATGAAGAAATCCAGACGTAAGGAGATATTCTAATTTTACACACTCATAATAATCCTTAGAATACAGACGTTACACACTGGTAGATTAAGAGTACACAGATGGGAAGAGGTACAGAGGATTTGGAAAACAAAATGGCAAACTTGACGATGTAAATATTTAGAGAATGATGCTAAATATTTAAACTAAATACTTAAGTATTAGACCATAATTGTTTGCGTATTTGCTCAAAGCAGAATCCCTAAAGGAGTCAGCATACAGAGCAGTCCAAGCACCTGAGGGCCATGGACATAGGTCTGTCTGATCATGGTGGCGAGGATGGCTGGAGGGAGCCATCACCCTGGTGCTGCAGTGTGGGGAAGGGCTTCATAGGACTGAAGTGCAAAAATCCATCTGTCAAGGGGTGAGGAATGGGCTTACACAGAGACAAAAAGCAAAGGCCTCCAGAGGAACCCATGACCACAGGAAGTGTCCCGCAGACCCTGGACACATAAGCAGGTGCCACATTAGAGAAAGCCTCGTGAAACGGGCCCAGGAGTATACATTTACCCCTTAGAGGAACAATTTTAAAACTCCAGATAGCCAGGCGTGGGCACCATGAGTTTCGCTGTATCCACTCGCCAACCATCTTTTCCAAACTTAATAGTCTGACTTGGGTTAGCAACTTCAAAATGCAGCATATTTATTTTAAGAAGAAATTTTATCTCTCCACTGTAAGTAAGCTCACAAATCTTATGTACTACTTTATAAGATACTGTGAATAAGGACTAGTAGCCCTTGTCCTTTACAGAGGTTGAATAATAAAGAAAAGGAGAGGAAAACAAGATCCTTTGTTCTGGTGTGTATCTGGGCTACAGCCAGCACTTTCTCCTCTCTCCTGCCATAAAGCCATAAACGTGTAATGGGTGAGCACTCATTGGCCACTGGCATTTCAAAAGAGACAGGAAAGGCAAGATAAGAATCTCTGAGGGCAGAATCACCCTTCCTCCAAACAGGCCATGTGTTTAGCTCTCAGGGACAGCCCCTCCAGTCACAAGGGCTTCTGTGTATGTTAGGCCAAGCACAGTCCACAGAGGAAGGCTAGCATGGGGCCTCTTAATTGCCAGAGCTGTGGTGAGGCCTGTTCTGGTAGTAAGTGCCTATGCCTTATGGGTTCTGGAATGTTCCCAAAGGCTTGGTGGTAGAACCCACCTTTTAATCTTCATAGCAGCCCGATGGGGTTGGTACTCTTATTGCGGATGACAAAGTAATGGCTGGAGAGTGTTACTTACCACCCAGGCTGGCGGATTCTAGCCAGTAAACTAGAACCAGAACTATAGTCCAAACTCCCCTGGCTACTGTAATGTTCTCAGGACCAGTGCTGGGAAACTCTTCCATCTCAATACATTCTAATATGTGCCTGCTGGTTTTTTTCTCTTTGTTTTATAAGCTTTTCCTTTTTAAGAAGCATTATTATTTTTATATCTCTAGATTGACTTTGAGAATTTCACGCACATATATATATATATAGTCTCCGCCCTATTATCTCCTCCCTTCTCCAACTTCTCCTGGAACACCCCCCCCACCTCCAAATCCACATTCAAGCCCCACCACCCTAACCTACCAAATCCAATTAATGTTTCCTGCGTACCCATGGGAGTGGAGCTACTCACTGCAGTGTGGGCAATCTACCAGAGCCTACACCCCTAAACAAAACTTACTTACCTCCCCTGGCAGCCATTGACTGTCAACAGCTCCTCAACCAGGGCTAGGAGCTTTTGTGCACCTTCCTCCAGCCAGGCTGGTTTGCTGACTGGATTGATTTTGTGCAGGGTAACCACAGGTACTGTAAGTGCTTGGGTGCAACCATTCTACCCTGTCTGGAAGATACTGTTTGACCTCATCCTCACTGATCTCTGGCTCTTAGAGTTTTCCTACCCGGCCCCTGAACCTTGGGAGAAAGGGGTGTGGTATAGATGTTCCTTTATTACCAAACCCTTCACAAACTCCTGTTCTCTTCACTTTAACCCACCACCCACCGAACCAAGATGCCTCTCTCTGATAAGGCCCTAGGGCTGCACTCATGTGTGGGTAGTTACATACGTATTTAACCTTGAGAGAGAGAGAGAGAGAGAGAGAGAGAGAGAGAGAGAGAGAGAGAGAGACAGAGAAAGAGAGAGAGACAGAGACAGAGACACACAGAGAGAGAGACACAGAGAGAGACAGAGAGACAGAGACAGAGAGAGAGAGGTTCTAGTTAATGGAGGCGATTAGCATGACTAGCATTATCAAGAAGAAGGGGAGAAAAATACTCAGATGATCACTAGTTGGGTAGGTAATTATTTTGATTCTGAACTAAGTTCATTGTTAAAGTCACCTTCAGGCGAAGGACAGTCAGTCACTTTAGAAAAGGTGGTAGGAGGTGGCAAGTCTTAAATTACACAGTTGAACCCATAGCCTCCTTCCTGGGGGTTACCTAAATGAATCCGGAACTGAGAGACGAACTGTTTTTGTCTAACGAACCTCAAGAAGTATTTGGCTTCTCGTGTCTTTGCCCCTGTGTCAAGTGCTAAGAACTCAGGGGGAAGTGCTCCAGGGCAACTAAGCAGCCTGCTGTCCAGAAGAGATTTCCACTCTCACCTAACCTCAGTTGTCTCTAGACTTCTATTTTTAATGTCATTAACCCCAAGTGCCTCATCTGTCTCTTCACTTGAGAGAGATCCCTTTAAAAAACCAACTAAGAGTTAAGGGATTTGGATATATTCTCACAACAATCTACCATAGAGAGTTCAGCATAGGACCAGGGGAGATGGTTCGGCAGTCAGGAGCACTTGATGATCTTGCAGAGGACCCTGGTTCGGTTCTTACTTGTAGAGGACCCTGAGTGGCCTCTCAGCACCTACATACCAGCTCACAACTGTCTCTAACTCCCAGTTCCAGAGGACCCAAGCCCTTTTCTGGCCTCAGCTGACATTGGGTGCATTTAGTTCACTATAAAAAATAAAAATAAATAGAACTTTAAAACCCCTCAACCTATGTTTGCACATGGAAGACTAATTCCCGCCCCTGCCAAACCCCCTTCTTTCTGAAACAGGTCTTGTGTAGCCCTGGCTGACCTTGAACTCACTGTTTGGCCAAATTTTGATCCTATTACTCCCACTGGTGAATGTTGTACTTCCCACAGGAGTCACCCTGCCGGGTTTATGGGGCACTGGGAATCGAACCCACGGCCTCCTGCATGCCAGACAAGTCCTCTAGCAGCTGAGCTGGTCTCCACCCCTGTTGGAAACCTGAGTTTTCCTTTGCCTTTTGTTTTCAGTAAATCTGAGTCTGGAGGCTGTTTGAAAAGTAACCTACTTGACTTGATCAATTTCAATTAGTGTGGTGTGTGTGTGTGTGTGTGTGTGTGTGTGTGTGTGTGTGTGTTTGTATTTTTACACGTGAACTTAAATTCTTCTGAGAAGATGGAATATAAATAAAGCAAATGCTGACTTCATTAACAAAAAGGATGCCTCTTGTCAGCTCCCCCTCATCAATTCCTAAATTGTCTGATCTCTGAGCTCCTATACACAGGCCTGAAAGAACATCTTTGATGTGTTTTTCTGAACTATTCGAGTGAGTGGTTTGCTACTATTCTGTGAACGAAAAACCCCATGAAATGGAGGCTGCTGATCTTTGGTCCTTGTCCGAATCTCTGTCCTGTGCTAGCTTGACTTTCCTAACAGAGACTAATCTCTAAAGGATCCAAAACAGGACTCTGGACAAAGGCTCAAAAGGGATTGGGAACCTCCAGGTCACCAAGCTCAAAGCAGAGGCCACTGGTTATACAGGGTCCCTAAATGTGTGTGCGAAGAGCAGAGTCACCCAGGGGTCCCAAGACTGGGACCAGGACAGTCAGCTGTGAGGTTAGCCTTCCGTGAACAATCAGGATCACAGTTTCTGCATGACCTTTGGGGTCAGCTCTGCCCTTCTCTGTAGGCAGAAGACTTCCTTCAAACACACAGGCCACACCAGGGCCTTTACTCCTACTTTGTAAATACCAACTGAATTCAAGCCTGATTTTCAGTGGTAGCTGAAACTTCAGACTTGCAACCTAGTTGCCTATTTAACACATGAAAGCGCTGCACCTGGGCCTCCAGGTTCTCCCAGCATCCTTCAGTCCCTACCTCTTAGGGGGTATGGCTGGCACACCCCTCCCTCTATCCTGAACAGGGGCTGGACTCCCCTGTTCCCAAGAGGCTTTTCCCTATTTTGGTTAACTATTTTCTCGGCTCCACCCTTTTTTGGCCTCCTGGCTGATGTATTTAGTCCCTGTCGTCTCTCTCTTCCCCTTCCCCTCTCCCTACACGGTTCGCGGTCAGGACCGCTCTGGACTCCGCCAGATGTGTCTGTCGCTATCTATGGTGAACATTCTCTTCCACCACACCTAGGAGTGGTCATGTCCTTTCCTTTATTTCATTCAGTAGCTGAGGCTGTTACATCAATGATTGATTTCGATGAGGCTGAAATTAGCTGGTCTCTCCCAAGAAAGGTCCCTGGACCCAGGGCCTGAAGGGCAGATGCCTTCTGTCTACCTTCCACACTCAGAGGTGTATCTTTCCCCAGATATGGGAGGACTTCACTGAAAAGAACAGTAGCCTTCTGCACAGTGCAGTGTCATTGGTATTGTCCCAGGAACCATCAAAAATCAGGTTTCCTTAAGACTGGGCTTTATTTCCTGGCCAAATCCTATGTCTGTGTGAGGGTGACGGGCAGCTGCCATGGACTGTCATGTAAGGATCTTTTCTGGAAGGTGATTTTTTTGGTTTCCCTTTGGAATTTCTTTCTATGCCATATCTAGCTGAAAGCAGTTATGGACAAGCCTTTTAAATAATCTAGGTTGTGATGAACACCAAGGGAAGTATTACTCTTCAAACCTGGAATCTGACTGATTCCCAGATGGTTCAGTCTCAGGACTCCTCTTTGTCTAAAGATAATCGGAGCATTTGTTTGATGTGCAGGTGTCTTCAAGTATTTGCTATTTGAGAAATTTAAAATGAAAAAAAATCAAGATTTACTTACCTAGAAAGAACATGTTTATATCTACTTTTAATGAAAATAGTTATTTTCAAAAACAACAACAAAATATCTGCAATAAGAGTTGCCTTGCTTTATATTTTCTTGCAAATCTCCCGGATGTCTGTCTGGTTTGATGAAGCCAGCTGGATGATCAAATTTGGTTCTTCTTAGTCTGCTGTGATGTCACGTCCTCTGTAGTCTCTGAGAAGCACTGTATACCTCCAAGAAAGTGGGTCCCAGAAAAGCAAACACTACCCAAGCGCTATTGTAAAATAGCATGGATTCTGCAAGAACTCTGAGAAAGTTCTGGTACCCTCAGGATGCCAGGTCCACATTTTGAGACCATCGTTCCACTGTGTATTTCTCCTCCTCTAACTGTACAATGAGTTCCAGGAAACAAGACCTTTGGGAAATCAGATGTTCTTGACCAGTCCCTTCTAGATAGGCCAAGGAGTCAGTGTGTCCTCAATCAGCATTTGATTCAACTCTTTACACATCAGAGCACATTCTTCCTTTCTTCCACCTCTTTAAACTTTAAAACATCTGACTCACACCCTTCAGTGAACAGCCTCGCAGCGCCAAGTGACAGGCTTTCTCAGTGCTATGGCATTGTAAGTCCAGGGAGAGGAGTCTGAGTGGCTCACCTTGGGGCATTCTGCTGTGGTTAAATCGGGGTTAGAATCAGGTCTGTGATTGGATTCCTTTGGGTATGATGATCCCCACTGGACCAAGCAACAGTGGTCACGGGGTTAGGATTCTAAGGAATCCAGGTTTTAAGTGAGGTAGGTGGCAGTCGTCTGCAGTTGGCACTGCCAAGCAGGTGTGTGCTTGTGACTTCTGTGGTGTATGCCCATGTGGTTTGTATGTGAGGAGGCTTAAGAACAGTCAGGTGAATCCAGAATCATCTCCTAATCTGTTTATCAAATCTCTCTCCTCAATCTTTCCAGTTTTCTCCTCGGTCATTTCACCTGGACCATCAGCAAAACCCTTATGTTCCCCTCCATTGGTAAACCAGATTCCCCTTCTTGCCACAGACTCTCTGGATAGCCAGTTGCCCTATGACCTTTGAAGATTCTAGTGGCAGCTTCCTGCCCACCCCCACTCCCAGCTCCTAGAGCATTCCCCATCTAGCATCCTGTTGATGGCAGCTATCTACTCCGAGGGCAGGAGTTCCTGGAATTTATAAATGCCAAGAACAAAAGAAACCAGTAAGGAACAGTCTTTAGCACCCCTCCCCAGGGGTGTTCAAGAGAGCCTAGGGGCTCTGTGCTGTTGTCAATCTCCCTCTGCCATCTGTGCCTTTTGTTTATAATGCAGTTGATTAAAATCTGTTTTATTTACTAGCTGTTTCAAGTTCAATAATAAGGGGAAATTAGCTCCAGGACTTCCATGGCAGACTCAATGGCCTGAACCCAAGCAGAATCCTTCCCTGTGGGAGTCCCTCCCACAGAGCATCACATTCTTGCTTGAAAACAGCAAGACTGGGCTCTCTGATGCAACCTCTGGGGTATTATAGTTGACCCCAAAGATTGCACACCAGTAACGTGCCAGCTAGTTATGCTCTAGTAAAACTTAGCATGAGTCGGGGAAAGGAGACTCTGCCAAGCCTTCATGGCCCAGGCCTATAACCTCAACGATTCAGGAGGCTGAGGCAGGAAGGCCACATGTTCAAGACCTGACTGGGTTGTAGAGTGAATTCCAAGTTGCTCTTGCAACTTGGTAAGACCTCGTCTCAAAATACAAAGATGAAAGAGGACTGGGGATATAGTATGGGGTATCTAGCAAGCATGAGGCTATAAATTTAATCCCTGGAAACAACAACAACAACAACAACAACAACAAAAAACAATGGAGTATTTCAAATCCTTTAGTAGTGAGGAACAATCATAACTAGCCGTTATTGACCTTGCTGCCAGCCAGGTTATACAAACCCAGGGCAGTGGGTGCTGTTGTTATTATCACCTTCTGGGGAAACGGAGGCTCAAATCACCTTGCCTGATTTTGTTCTCTAGTTCTCTAGTTAGAATAAGTGTGAGCTTCTAAGATTAAGATCCCATGATGAATTCACAGGTAGGTGCACACCCTTCAGGACAGGTTAACTATTCTACAGGGAAGAGGAAGCAGCAAAGGGGAAGTCAGCTGATCTTCGCTGGAGCACACACATCACTTCAGGACCACATTGTCTTCCTGTCCATCCTGTCCACGTTTTACTAGAGCTCCGACGGTCAAGGCTCAGAACCTGGCATCCCTAGCAAACTAGACTTGGCCACCTGTCCTTAAAAGGCCGGCTAAAGAGACAAGTAATGAAAAGCTAGAAAGAAGACATTTGATGTGACACCCTGGGAAGAGTAACAACTAAACTAGCATGCAGTTTAGGTTGAAAATAATGAACAACAGGCACTTATCCTGGTCAAGGTGTGGTCCTGCCTCTCACTGACCAATCTTAGCCTCAGCTCCAGCCTCTCCCAGGAGGAGGTCTGATGGGTCTTTAGAGCTATGTGAACTCTGTTTGAGGGAAGCAGACTTCCCCTCTGGTTGGCACCAGAACCTTTTCCGTCTAGCGTGAGACTCCCGAGTGGGGGGCAGGTTTCCACTTTCTGGACATCCATTGTCTCAACAGTCTGATAGCTGAAAGGGAAGAGTACAATTGCCTCTCCTTAGAATATGGTCCCTCCTGCCAAGATGGTCACATTCTCTGAGCACCACCCGTTCCTTTCCCAATGGCAGATAAACTGTATCCAGGCTTCCTTTCTACTGTGACTGTAACATCGAGATTTACAGGAATGCTCAGTAAGTGATAGCTATAGAGGGTGAGTAAGTGGATGGATTCACTGTGCTTTCCATTACTTGTTGACTTACAGAGGTTTGTTAGGGGGACCAGAGAGCACCCACAGTTTCTCATTTCCTTCATTTTTTTCCAGCAGAAATCAGATTGCCCATTATTAGGGGAAATGTGACTTTAGTATGATGCTCTGTTTTTCCCATATGAATACCCTTTCCTTACTCTGTGGAGTTGAGTACCAACCTACACTGAGTAGGTTGCATTTGATGCGGGGGCTAGGACAATGGGTTAGACCTAGTTCCTGTTGTCAGAGTTACCCTGTGGGGCAGTGTAGGAACAAACCCACGATCACATTTCCATATGGTGAATGCTGGGATGGTTTATTGGGAAGGCATGGCAGCCCATGGTAGGAGCTTGCTTGTCATTCAATGGGGAAGCGAAGGGAAGACACAAAAGCAGGACCAGATTGTCAATCCTGAAGGGCTGACCTCCTTTTCACCATGACCCACTTCTGCTGGTAAGTCTTGACCTCTTAACAGTTCCACACCCACTCAAAACAGTGTCAGCAGCTAGGGACCAAATGCCCAAGTGCATTAGCCTGTGAAGGGCATTTTACATATAAACCAAAGCACTGGGCAGGTGCTCTAGGATGACAGAGGGGGCACATCTGGCTTTCCTACCATACAGAGGCACAAGGGGTAAGAAGAGGCAACTTGAGGTAGCTTCCTGGAAGAAGTGGCCTGATAAAAGACATTGTGCAGGTAAATTATCCAATCATGAGTAAAATAAGAGATCCTAGATTCTCAGAAGCACAACTCATCTCCTTGGCAAGAGAATACATATTTTAGTGTTATTTCTAGACAACTTCCTGGTAATTGAGTAGCACTCTTCTGGTGTTGGAATGGAAGAAGGAATGAGGACATCCTCATAGCTACAGTTTCACATCATCCTTACCGACAAGGCCTACAATGTCTCTCTGCTAACAAGATGAGGTGTTGTGGCCCTTACAATGGCGCCACTGTTGGAATGACTCTTGGGCAGCGGTGCATAACCGCAGCTAAGCCTGTTGCATCCTGTCAGGAGAATGAGGTAGAGCTATGAGATGAGAGGTGGGAAAGGTTCAGGGTCTGAGAACCAGGGGGAGAAGAAAAGGAGTCTGCTAAGGTCTGTGCAACTCTCTCCCTAAGGCCAGAGGTGTGGTCTTCTGAGCAGGGTGCTACTGGGAGGTAGCTGGACTTTAAGAAGCGGGGTATGATAAGTCTTCATGTTTCTGGAGATGTGGCCTTGGGGGGGATCTGGGAACTCCGACTCTTCTTCTCTTTTGCACTTAGAACACGAAACAGACAGTTTTGCCATAAACAACTGCCATATGTTCTTTACTGAAGGCCAAAAGGTAGCAGGGTCTGGACACCCGCCCCCCCCAAAAAAAAACCTGGGAGCCCAAATAAGCCTTTTCCCTTAATAAATTGATGATTTTAGTCATTAAAAATTTTACTTTTTATTTATATTAATTTCATTATTTGGTGTGTATTTATATGTATATTATGAGGGTTGTGTTTGTAAAATGGGTGTGTATACACAACACATGTATACACGTCAGAAGACAAAGTTGGTTCTTTTCTTCTCTCATGTGGGTTTCAGGAATTGAACTCAGGTTGTCAACCTTTGCCACAAGCACCTTTACCCACCGAGCCATCTTATTGGCCCTATCACAGCCACTTTTGCTGCAATGGTAAGCACAAGGTCTAGGGAGGTGGGAAAATATTCTGAGTTATGTCATATGTCATAGTGGAGCAATGAGTTAGGGAGAAGCACCCAGGTAATCGGGTTGGGGTGGATAGAGGACCTGGCTAAGCAGGTGGGAAGTGGGTAAGAGTTGGACTTGAAGGCCTTGGGCCTGGGTGTGAAGATATCTCATGGATCTCTAGAAAGGCTCAGAGAGGAGGCTGCTATGTGTCACAACACAGCCAAGTGCCTGGTCTCCAGGTGAATGGGGACTGACATCTAGCCTACGCTCTGTTCTTCCAAAGGGGACACCTGCCGTTCTCTGTACACAGGCTGTACCAGAAAAGACCCACTTCTAGAAAAGAATGAGGTGTGGATGACTAAGGATGGGACAAGAGAGGGGAAGATAAATGCCCAGACATTGGGAGCCAAGCACACAATTAGAGTTGACTGTTTTCTCACTGTGTGATCCCCGGCGCCTAGAATAGGGCCTGGAAAGAAGTCCATGGTGTCATTTGTTGGAGAGATAGATGAATGATCGCCCCGGTCAGTGTGTGGGCTCTGGCCTTGGGAGGGAGGGTACCTAAGGATGCTGGCAAAGTCCTTTCAGTAAGCTGTCCCTTCTTGTATCCAGACAAGATCAGGAGTACTCAAGGTGGGAAAGCCACCTCATGGTAATCCCCGGTAGGGAGCCAGGCACAGAAGACTGGTTATTTGGGCCTCCTTCCTGGAAACTCACTGCCCGGAGTCAAGAGTCGCACAGTGCCAGTTTGGGGGTCAGGAGAGCTGAGGAAACCACTTCCTCTGTACCTGAGACCCTGGGGAATGCCACTTCAATCTCTGTTCCTATCCATAGACTGAGAGGGATAGTAGAATCCAACGGACAAGGTTTGGCTGGTTAATGGGTACACTTCACTTGTTTTGGGTTTTTTTTCACTGTCATTTAAAAAAAAGAGCACAAGATTAAATTTACTGCTTTTGCCATTTTGGTTTCTACAATCAGGTCATGTGATCAGTGTCTAGGTTGCCATGAATCACAGTGAACTAAGTTTTTAAAGTTAAAGTTTAATGACCTGAGACAGCTTATGTTTTGCCTGATAGGCTCGTGAAAATGCTGAGCTGTTGGTGATTGACATCCCTCCTTGGGGTGGGGTTGTTTTTCTTCTACTCCAGCTTAACAGGTAAAAAGACCAGGCAGTCAATCAGGTCTGCCTTGTGCTTAAAAGCAGAGAGGAGAAAAGCAGAAAGATTTCCTGTTTGTGGCTATGCAGCTGCAGGACCATATGTTTACCAAGTAGAGTATCGGATCCACGTGTCGCTGTGCAGAGGGACTGCGTCGAGGTCCTCTGGAGATCTTCCAAATTCCTCACATCAAAGCAAACACTCCTGGTGTTCTTTTCACAGATAGAAGGCAATTGGAGCAAATTTTAATCTCTTTATTTTCCTTTTATTTGTGCTTTCTAGGTGACACGACATTTCCCATCTTGTGGGTCTTAGAAAATTTTAACCCGATTACCAAAGAAAAGCATACACAAAGCAAAAATTAAAAAGAAAATGTGCTTCATGAATGCGTGATTAAGAAAATGAAAGTAATTTGAATCCAACCGTTGCTATACATTCTTCTAGAACCTTCTCTTGAAAACACTAATGCAGAAGAAATAGGCAATCGTGTTTCATATGTAGCTTGACCCGTGTGTTTTTAGACTTTCCCCATGTTATTATATAACAGTTAATTTATAATAACTCTGCTTTTGTCACACATAATCTCAATCACCTTGACTTTCTCACCCAAACATCTCCGACACGGTTTCATACCAAATACACAGATTTTTTTTTTTTTAGTTTCAAAATAGTATTGTTTTTACCCTAGCTATCAGATCCTATGTTAAGGCATGGGGCTGTTTCCAGGTATGCTACTCACTCCTACTTCATACAGCACACCTGAAAGCTACCAACTCTCGAACTTGACAGTCCTTGTAGTTATCTCTGCTCTGAGGCTCTGGGGCCTCCATACTCACCTCTCCCAGGAGGGTAAGGATTCCTGCCAGCTTCTCCCCTCAGGGCTGATGTAAGGACGAATGAGGTCATATTTGCTGAGTACTGTTTGTTCCCTCAATAACTGGTGATCCCCAAATATAAAAATGTTTTTAGTTCCAACAGCGTGTTTGGAGTCCTTTCAAGAAGAAATGAGGGCCCACTTAAATTGTATGTGTTGGTATAAATAAGTACAGCTCGTGCACTGTGTTGTAGGAGGTGCTGCTGAGACTAGAGTACTTGCCTCTGTTGCCAGCTACAGCAGGGGGCAGACACAAGGAGCTTTCTGGTGACCGAGTGACAGGAGAAGGAGACTCTACTTGAAAAATGGCACTGAGCACTTGATTTTACATGGAAACATCGGTTTCTGGTTCTCCCCCGCCCTTTTCACGAACATCTCCTCAACAGACAATTATTGTGTGTTGACAATGGGGAAGAGAGGACAGGCAGCCGTAAGCACACAGGCTCTGCCTTCAGGATGCTCATAACTGAGGTAATAATGTCTATAGTAGCTGCGGCCTCTGTGTCATTTGAGACATAGAAGAGTTGACTTCAAATCTGGGCTCCATGGAAACCCAAAGGCCTCTAGGTTGTGTGCAAACCACTAGCCGAGCATCTCTGCTTTCAGCAACCCCTCTCTGTGGCTCAGCTTCTACTGAGACCAGCTCCATGTGTGTGAGTGACATGGGACAGGGATAAGTGCTAGTCTTTCTTCTTGTTTCACACAACCCCACTTCTCCTAAGCTCCTTCTTCACTAAACATTTTGGAGAGTCAGGCAAAGACACTTTTATGTCTTAGGAAAGCAAAGGACTTTAGCAGATGATCAGTAACTTGTCAACAGTGATTATGTCTCTCTTCTGATGGGAGCAGTCCACTTCGCTAACCTCCGCCCACCTCTCAGGTATCATTATCATCTCTCTTTAACAATAACAAAGCTACCCTTGACAGACACAGAGTTCTTGCTACATCCCTTCATCCAAGTCAGCACATACTAGCCTATGCTCCCTCTGCTACCATGACTCCCTGAGAGCTTTCTCTGCCCATGTGTGACAGGACAGGTGTCCCCTGAAAGAAGCCCTGGCCCCATGACCAACAGAAATTGATATGTAACATGCTCAGCTTCTGTGCTCTTAAGTGTGACTGCTCACGGACACACGTGGGGTCTCAAATTGCTCTGCGACGGTTCATACTTCAGGCTGAGCTATGGTAGAAATGCATATTTCCTGCCTCCTTCCCTTTCTTGTTACATTTCCCCAGTTCCTACTGTGTGTTTCCTAGAGCCTCCTCCAAATACAGTTCGGAACTCCAATGGTGGTTTAGGGCCCCCACTTCTAGGCATAGCCAGACCAAGATGTTGAGTCATGTGCCCAAGGTCACAAAGCTAGACGGTACTCCAAGGAGACTGACTTTGGAGTCTGTGATCTTTCCCTGTGCATCACATGCTTCTTGACTTCAAACTGAATGTGCAGCATGCTTGGTTTAAGGGCATCCCTCACCACAGAGGAGCCCCAAGGCCCTTGGTCTCTCTCCTTCAATAAATATGATAATGGCTACCATTGATCCAGGGATTTTGCCTGGTCTTGTGCTAAGTATGTGGCTTGCTCAGCCTCATTCAAATCTCACAGCAGACCTGTGAGAGAGAGAGCCTCTCTTGTCGATCTTCACATCCAATCTCTGATATAACTGAGTTTCAGAACTCAGGGGAAATGCTCAGGCTCACTGAAGCAGAGTCAGGATCTATATACACATCTTTTTTGGACCACCAATTCACACTCTAGTGTATTTTATTATATTCTGTAAAGAAAAAATGGGCTAGTTGGCATGTTCAGGGCCAATTTCTCAGCTGTTTGTCATTGCTACAGTAAAGTACTATTAAACAGTGGCTTAAGCAGTGCACATTAATTATAGCATAGTTCTATTTGTCTCCCTGGGTTAAATCAAGATGCTGGCAGAGCTGTATTCTTTATGGAGGTTCCAGGGAACAATCTGCTCTTGTCTGTCTGTC
The DNA here is from genome assembly GCA_036184795.1 of Tokudaia tokunoshimensis. Lineage (NCBI taxonomy): Eukaryota > Metazoa > Chordata > Mammalia > Rodentia > Muridae > Tokudaia > Tokudaia tokunoshimensis. Next base: position 31,424,930 of record BTHU01000014.1, read on the forward strand.
TGTCTGTCTATCTATCTATCTATCTATCTATTCTCTATCTATCTATCTATCTATCTATCTATCTATCTATCTATCTATTCTCTATCTATCCATCTAACTACCTATTTATTATCTGTCTGTATCTGTCTGTCTATCTGTCTATCTATCTATCTATCTATCTATCTATCTATCTATCTATCTATTCTCTATCTGTCTATCTATCTATCTATCTATCTATCTATCTATCTATCTATTCTCTATCTATCCATCTAACTACCTATTTATTATCTGTCTGTATCTGTCTGTCTATCTGTCTATCTATCTATCTATCTATCTATCTATCTATCTATCTATCCATTCATCCACCCATTTATCCTTTTTTCCCCCAGAATCTTGAGATGGCCCACATTCTGTCTTCCAAGGCAGCAATGTCCAGTCTCTTGGACTGTTCTCTGATGTCTTATGTCTTTCCAATCACAGCATAAAAAGGTTCATAAATTCGTACAATTCAATTAAGCCCTTCCAGAAACCAGGACAAGCCTCCCACCTCAGGACCTCCAACTTTAATGACAGTTGCAGACTCCCTGATGTCATTGGGGCATTGTTAGCAATCCTTACTGTGATCGACACCTGAGACAGTCAAGGTTTGATGAGAAAAGGATCATTTTAGCTCCCAGGTTCAGAGGTTCCTATCTAGGATAGAGTGGCCTCATTGCTTTGGGACTGTGGCACATCATAACAAGAGCACATTCTATCTTTCTATTGATCTATCTATCTATCTATCTATCTTTCATCTATCTATCTACCTACCTACCTATTTATTATCTATCTGTCTGTATCTATCTGTCAGGTAAAGAAAAACTGTTCACCTAATGTCTAGGACAAATTAGAGAAAAAAAAGAATCTGAATCTCATAATTCCCTTCAAGGACACAACCATAATGACCTGAAGACCTATATGCCTCCTAAAGATTCTACCAACCTCCCCTTCTAGGAGTGCCACAGCCTGAGACAAAGTCTTTACCACATGGGCCTGTGGGGAGATTCTATATCCAAACTATAGCAACAGGTAAAGGTACCAGATTCAGGGACATCTTTGTGAGGGCTACTTCCAAAGCCAAGTAGCTTACCTGGGAAATAAGCTGAGTTTCGCAAAGATAGAACCAATGAAGAAGATAGGTAAAGTGGCTCTTGTAGAGAAATGAGTAGATATTTACTTGTACTAGTGATATACTAAGCATTCATTGCACTACACTTAGCCAACTGTAGACATGAAAAGAAGAGTTTAGATTGACATCAGTCCTGGAGAGATATGTGTGACAATGCTTACCTTCTAACAGAGAGGAACTGGATGAAGGCTTATTGCTCACCATAGTGCTTTCACCCACACGTAATGTAGCAACGGACAATCAGTGGGCTTGCAAAGATTATTGATGGATCAGCCTCTATCTGAAGGAGTCTAGAGGGAGTTATTCCAGGTTGGTCCGGTTATTTGGGAAGGACACAACCATCTTCAGTTCTGCCATCCCCTGGGTGCTGCCTGAAGGCAAGGTATTGAGTCTTCATATCACACCAACTCACACAGGAAGGAAAGATGGTCATGGGAGATGGCTTCTTCTTCGTCGACATCTTTTCATCAAGAGAGGCTCTTTCAGAAGCGTCCACAGAGCTACTTTTCCAGACTCTACTTTAGTATCTGTTCTTTCACAGAGTGAATAGACTCATCCACGTGTATCACACATCTTTCTATCACGCCATTTGCAATCCATGTATGAGGTTTTATTTGTTTTATCTTTATGTGCTAGGATCATTTCTGTTGCTGACTTGAAATGACACAGGCAAGGAAAGGGTTTATTTGGCTTCCAACTCCAAGTTGCAGTCATCAAGGTAGGCAGTCAGTCATGTCCCATCCACAGCCAAGAGCAAAGAGAGAAGATGTGCAGAGAGTGTTTCTTCCTTGTCAGTCCTCACATAGCTTTCTCTGTGTTTATACATAGGGCCCCTATGCCAGGAAATGGCCATCCACAGTGATCTGGGCCTTCCTAAATCAATTAGCAACCAAGAAAATTACATAGGCCAACCTGTCTAGATAATTAACTGTCAAGACTCTCTTCCCAGGTAATGCCAAGGTGGTGTCACGTTAACAATTAAACCAATTGATAGGCGTTGGAGAGATGGTTTGACCATGAAGAGTGGACACTGCTCTTTGCAGGTCCCAACATCTATGATGAGTGAATCACAACTGTCTGTAATCCCAGCTCCAGCCAATCCCATCCTTCTGGACTCTGTGAGTAACTGTACTTACATACATATTCATATCATTAAAAACAATAAAATTAATCTTAATAAACACAACTAGAACACATTACTTAACTCCTTCTCAACTATTGCTCATTAGAGTTTTTTTTGAAGAAGGATTTTTATTCATTAAAATATTGTTTTCAAATTCTTTAGGAAACTTTTGAGTTATTTTAAGAAAATAGCTCCATTTTCTGATGGAAAGTACAAGGAGAGTGAATGTGACTAGATAGCAGTCAGTGTCTGCTTCAGCTGGATTTCTGTGCTAGAGAAAGTAGTTTACACCTGCAGATGACATTGAACAACCTGGAAAATACCACAAGTTTTCTATTTCTTTTCTTTAAAAAAAAAAAGTATTTACAGTCATTTTATGTTCTTATGCAGCTCAAGTTGGCCTCAGAATCACAACCCTCCTGCCTTTTATTTTTTTCACATGCAGAGGTCAATGGACAATTCCCTGAAGAAGCTGGTTCTATCCTGTCACCCCAAGGAATCTGGGAATAGAACGTGGTCCTCAGGCCTTCGCTTAAGCACCTTAGCCCAAGGAGCCATCCTGCCAGCCCTCCAACTTTTCAATATGTCATAACTTGAATATGATTTGTCCTCATCAAAATTCGAGTTGAAGTTTAACGGCTTAACTCACCTCTGTGGCAATGTCAGAGGTAGGAACCTTGGGAAGGATTAGGTCATGGGGGGCACTCCCCTCCTTCCCAGATGAGATCAATGTTTTCCTCTAAGGAATAACTTATGTCTCTTCCAGAAATGGACTAGATCTCTCAGAACTGGGTCTGTTATCACAAGAGCGGACTGGTATGCAGTGAACCTGACACACCCCTTGTCCTGACACACACACACACACAATCCTTCTACAGGACCCCGTTTCCACTTTGTGTTTCTCTACCAACAATTCTAAGGCCTATGTCAGAATTCAGCTACATGTGGCCTCCTGACTGTGGGCTATGAACCCAAACTAATCTCTGGTAGTTTGTTGCAGCAATCCAAGATGTACGGGGACATAATACTATGCTGAAGGGGGTCATCTCTAGATGATAAAGCAGATTAAATGTGACATGTTAACCTTACTGATAAGATAGACTATAAGAGACTATCTTTAGCCAGGCATCATCGATGGAGGGACTGTGTGTGCATCATGTATGAACTTTGTGTGCATAAGTGAGTACGCTATGAGATTAAAAACTGATATGCTTGATTATATCAATTTTAAAGACATCTCAAACAAAAGATAGGATAATAAGACTCAAACATAATTTTTAAAAAAAGATACTGGCAATGTCTGAAAGTTGTCAAGGACTTATGTCTAAATTCTAGAATATTCAAGAAACTCCTGCAAAACAAGATTTTAAATGAATAAAAAATAATAAGGCTGGGCGGTGGCGGCGCCGCCTTTAATCCCAGCACTGGGGAGGCAGAGGCAGGAGGATTTCTGAGTTCGAGGCCAGCCTGGTCTACAGAGCAAGTTCCAGGTCAGCCAGAGCTATACAGAGAAACCCTGTCTCGAAAAACAAAAACAAAAAATAAATAAATAAATAAATAATAATAATAATAATACAAAAATCAGCAAAGCTTTGGGGAAGCAGAAGAGAGAACAGCAACGGGCAGTTAACGGAAAAAGAAAACCCCAGAGCCTAAGAGGCAGAGATAAAGCTGCTGGAAACTTGGTCACTGAAGACAAACTAACTCAACAGAGAAGATGTCACTATCACAGAAATAGGTGACAGTCAATGTCAAGTGTTAAGATGCGGCGATAGGGGCCCGGGTTCACTACTGGTGGGGCTTTTGACTGGTCCAGCTTTCCTTGACAGTCACCTGGCAAGATAAAAATCAAGTTAAATTCCCAAGTATTTATAGACCATCGCTCCGCTCCCTTGGTAGAAATCAGCAGGAATTTCTTACCCAGGGCCATGAAGGATCAGGGGTGAGAATGTTTATCATAGTATATATAAGGTGACCAGAAACGAACCTGTGTGCGCATCACTGGAGAGACAGAAAGGCAAATTCTGTTATGTGAACTTGGTATATATAGCAGACAGATGAGCTACATGGCTATATTTAACTTCAGGCCTGCACCTTAAAAACATACTGGCAGGCAAAGAAGCAAGAAGTATAGTAAGTAAATCTTATGTGCAATACATAAAGTGAATTAAAAGGTATACATGTATAAAATAGGCATTTTCTAAGAGTTCATGCGTGGGAAAAGATATCTGATCTATGCCAGAGCAAGATTATCCAAACATTAAAGGGAAAGGGATAAAAGTGAGCAAAGTGAGAAGCTGGAGGAACCTTCCACCTGGGGGGAGGGGTCTACACTCATAGCTCTAGTTATTTCCATGGATTGAATTCCCTAAAGCGAGATGACTATATGACACTCTTAGGTTATGAGAAGATAGGAGAGCAACGGGATCCCCCTGGACTGAAGAGTCTCTCTAGTAGATGGTTTTCATCTTCTGCTTTTGAGTTTAGAACTTGGGGCTGCCTCCCACCCCCATGTCCCGGAGCAGTGACAGCCTTTCCTTGGCTGAGCTGAGAGATAAGAAGGCGGCTGCTCTGAGATGCGGTTGCTGATGGGTTGGAGGAGAATCAGGTTCTGAGTGCATAGATTATCTCAAGACAACACATTAGCCTTGCACGTTAGGATCGTGGGATCTTGAGCGAATTGAAGGAGTCTGCGGGTTGGACTTCCACGGGAGTCCCTACCTCAACCTTCTGAACATACTGGGAAGTTAGGGTCGCTCAGCATGGCCATCGAGTGGCTAAGAGCCAGGCTCTGCAGCTAGCATTCGAGTTGGCATCCTGGTTCCCTCACCTCTGGGCTGAATGACTATGGTCAGCATTTGATCAGGCCCTGTTTTCACACTTCTGCAAGGTGTAAGTGTAAGTCCCACAGGAGAGTTTTTGTAGCGTGCCTGAAGTGAGATCCTAGAGCGAGACCGACAGCCAGGAGCGAGGGTAACTTGAGTCCACTGTGAAGCCTTTTCTTCTTTCTGCCCACTTCAGGGGAAAATGCTTTGCATAGACGCACAGGTGGGCCTGGGTGTTTCCTGAGAATCCCAACTATGCAAAACTGTGAGTCAGCGGACTGTAAGGACAGGGGCAAGCCAGTGCACACCCCTGCATCAGGCTCTTTTCAACACCAGGAGGGGCTGTGATGGTTTGTGGGATCCCTGCTTATCTGAGAAGCATTCATTGCTTGAATCACATCAAAACAAGTTTACAATGTAAAGAAAAACAAATCCTGCAAACAAAACAAAACAAAACAAAACCTCTGCCTCTACCTAGAAGCCTTGAACTGTCTCGCCTCAGGTTGGCCTTCCTTGGGCCATAAAACTATTTGTGTGGCTTACTGATTTGAATTTAGTGCCGGCACAGGTTGATGATACTGCCTGGCTAGGTCCAGGTGAGGGCAGGAGAGTGTCCTTGGAAAAGGGAAGGGGTTGAGATGACCCAGGACTTCGGAGAAGCTGTGTGCTTCTGGGACAGGGCCTTCTCTCAGCTGTTGTTGCCAGCTCTGGTCTCAGGGAGAGATCAAGACAAAAGGGGGCCTTTGTGAAGGGCCTGTTTATTTTATACTGGGGCCTGGGATTTGCTTCCTGTTTGGCTTTCTGAGGACTCCTTGTCAGAATTAATGAAGTCCATCCAAACATTTGCAAGGATACTGCAAGGATACAGACTCTAGAAAAAGACACTTGGCCCCAAGCCCTGTTTACTTTAATAATACCTGCACAGTTCACGCCAACTGACCTCAGCACAATGCATTTCTCCTGCTGATACCTTGTGAACTTGGACCTTGCAAGTGTGAACTTGATGCTTTTGAATGCAGGACCATTCTTTTCAAGATGAACACTGGACAAAAATCCCATAGACAATGCTTTAAAGGGAGGTACTTTTATTTATTTATTTATTATTTTATGTATTTATTTATGGGTTTTGGATTTTGGAGACAGGGTTTTTCTGTTTTGCCTAGGCTGTCCTGGGAACTCACACTGTAGACCAGGCTGACCTTGGAATCACAGAGATATGCCTGCCTCTGCTTCCTGAGTGCTGGGACTAAAGGCATGTGCCACCACTGCCCAGTTATTTATTTATTTTTTAAGTTGCAAATCTTTGTGGGGTATACTACGCCAATCCACTGCATGCATACAATGTGTAATGTTCAAATCAGAAAGGCAAGCATTTATGTATCTTCACTACTGCCTTATTTATTTACGTGTTTATTGTGTGACTTGGGGGCATTCATGTGTCAAGGCATGGCACGTGGAGCTCAGAGAATAACTTGCACAAATCGATTCTCTGGTTCTATTTTGTGGGTCTTGGGGCTCAAACTCGGGTCATCAGGCTTGGTTTCAGATGCCTTTATTTGCTGAGCCATTCCACTGGCCCTCGGTCTCTAATTCTTTATCACTCTTACATATGACAAATTTCATGTTCCTCTATACACCATGTTTTTTGTACCACTGTGCTGAAGAAATACCTGAAGTGATTTTTCCACCACTCAGTTTTTTCTCTCCCTTTGTTGGGCTCCACTCTCTGTCTGCCCTCCCCACTCTCCTTCCCAGCCTTCCCAGTCTCCAGCAGTCATAGTTCCATCTCCTTCTTCTTTAAGGTTAACTTATTGGTTTCCACTATTGAGCAAGAATATATGACTTAGTAATTCAGCTGTTGGGTCTATATTCTAAGAAGATGAAATCATTATGCCAAGGAGATTCCTGCCTTCTCATGCTCCTTGCAGTACTATAGACAGTTATGCAAGCATCCATGTGTCTTCATGAATAAACAGACTGAGAAAATGTAGGTCTACATGAATACTATTACTCAGTCAGAAAAATAATTGAATCCTGTCCTTTGCAGCAATATGGGTAGAACTGAAGGCCATTCTGTTAAGTGAAACAAGTCAGATATTGAGAGAAGACACATGATTATATTGCATCCTTAAATACCTGACAGAAGCCAATTAGGGAGGAGAATTTTATTTTGGCTCACAGAGTGACAGGGCTTCTGCTCATCATGGTAAGATATGACTCGCATTCATGACTGCGGAGTTGTTTGGTAGAGAGAGGTTCTTTGTGGCTGGGTAAGTCAGAAAGCAAAGAGAAAGGCTGGAACCAGGGTCTTGGCTATAATAGAATGTTCTCTGATCTACACATACACACACACATACACACACACACAGAGAGAGAGAGAGAGAGAGAGAGAGAGAGAGAGAGAGAGAGAGAGAGAGAGAGAGAGAGAGAGAGAGAGAGAAAATAACAAGCACAACAAAGCAATGATCTAATGATCTAGATGAGCGTTAAGCAGGGTGATTCCAGGTCACTTGTCATTCATGCTATGATGTTTCGAGACTGAAGGTGCTAGTAGTGGCTACACCAGGACAACAGATTTGAGTTGGACTATAGCAGCCAGACAGTAGTGTGACGCACCATCTCCAAGTCCTCTTCCAGTTCAGAGGTTCTTGGGTTTTTTTTAACTTTTAAGTCTGGGGCTATGTTGCTGACTCCTTGTTGGCATCAGGCAGGTTTCTGGGAGAAGCTCCAGGGACAGCAACCACCATAGACTGCTTCAGGGAATGAAGTCAGTAAGCATTAGTCTCAGGGCCAGCAGTCACTGGGGACAGCACAAGGGACAGAAGTCATCAGGAGGCAGAACTGTGCTTACTTACCAGAACATGCCACACGGGTAGAAGAAAGGCACCTGTGAGGCCACCTGCAAATGACAGATGGCACCAGTTCAGCTTGGTTCTTGTTCAGGAGCATGTGAAGATCACAAGTCACATGGTAGAAACATCAGGGAACCAATCAGTCATTACCCAGTAGGCAAGTACCCATGAAGAACTTAGCCCTGGCCATGAAAAGTAGATTTAAAATATTTAGCAGACAGCACCAATCAGAATAAAGGAAAGAGTTCCCCAGGGCAAGGTGGGAAGACACAAATGAAGATCACAGTTAAGGATCATATCAATTCAGAAGACAGAGGATTTCTGCAAAAGAAACCAAGACAGTAGAGAAGCTGGGAGAAACCTTGATACTCTAGTCTTAGCTCTGACCTGGCTGCATCCACGACATCATGCGTGACATCATCATGATATGATACGACATCATCATGACAGGATTGCCTGTCCCTAAGCACCTCCCCCCAAATCCAGTGCTTGCTGTTATGATGTCCTAAGCAGGTTTTTCTGCTCCAGAAACATCCCTTGTGTCAAATGGCCTTTCTTTCCCCCTTGCAGCTTAAGGTCCCACTCATTGAAGATGTCATGACAGAATAGACAAAGGGGCAAGGTTGGCGGCAGTGTATAGAAGCCATTCCAGTCCCTTTGTTTTCCTGGCTGCCTTCTGTTTGTTAGTTGCTTTGGAATTTGAGATAGGATCTTGCTGTGGAACCTAGACTGACCTGGGATTCCCTATGCAGCCCACGCTAGCTTCAAAGGCATTCTCTGCTTGCCTCGTAGTCAACAAGTAGTGGTCTGGAAGCCTGTAGCAGGGGATAAAATAAAGTTTCAAGTCTTACTTGGGCTTCCCAACCTGTCATTGGCATGGCGTTGGGCAGATGTGGTAACATTCCCAAGTCTTGAGTTTTCTCGCCTGTACAGTAGTAGGGTTATCCAACCATTTGTCCAGTCTTCCTCACAGGGTTGTGTTTAGGATTTCCCGAGTGTCATTCCTAGCCTTGGCTCTCCCATCAACTTCCCGATCCTACACCTTGCAGTTCTTTTGGGACTCTACTTTTTTTGGACCCTGCTCCACTCCTCAAAAGCTGTTGCCTTGCCAGCTCGTCCCTGGCTAGTGGCTGTCCTCTGCTCCTGGTGGAGAAACTCCCCTCCAGTTTTGTATGGAACAAACCTTCACTTTGTGCTAGCAGGGCAGACTTCAGTGACTGTGAGGAGGCAGAAGCACTTCATATCACAGCCCTGCAAGCCCTGAACATTAAATCTTGAACTTTGTGTGTGAAGCACCCTACTCATGACTGACGGCTCTTGCTGTCAGTGTGTCTTCCTGGTCCTTTCCTTGGCTATCATGAAACATTTTGCAGGGCCATCCAGCTCCCCTGTCCCCTGTCCACAGGGAACTCTGAGAATTTCTCAACTCTGGTTTCCCTCAGTGACTCCAAAGTTTCATGAACTCTCTTGGCCACCCCATGAACCATACTCCATGTATTTATTTAGACAGGCTCTCTCTGTAGCTCTGGTTGGCCTGAAACTCACTATGTACACCAAGCTGTCCTCAAACTCAGAGATCCACCTGACTCTGCCTCCCAAGGGCTGGGATTAATGGTGTGCACCACCACGCCTAGTCATATTCAGTTTTAAACAAGAGAAGGCTTTTGTAGAAGGACATGCTGGTGTTTGACCTGGGAGTTGGGTTGGATCCAGGGGCTTGGAGAACCTATGGGCTAAGCCTGGGGAGAGATGGCTGGCCATGAGCAAAGCAGACATCAGAGCTCTCAATTGAGAGGGACCCAGTGAGTATTCTAGTGTCAGGAGGAACAGAGATGTTGTTATACCATCAGGAGGATCCTGCCATTAGTGAAGGCTACTGGCTACCTGCAAAGGGGTCATTTACATCCCCACCCACCCTGGAAGCAGGAGATACCTGAAGGAGGCAACGAGGTTTAGGGAACAACATCACCAAGGGCTCTGTGGATCTTGTCTCTATCCTTGTATCAATTTCTCTAACATCACCAGAAAAGGAGAGAATGAGACACTTCTGTCCTAACATAGTCCCAATTCAAAGCTTCCTGGAGTCCAGCTCTCTGGCCCCAGCTATCAAGAGAAAAGAAAGGAGTTTAGAGTGTGGTGCGGGTATCCGCAGCACAGATTTCTAGCTGGGCCCTCCTTGTCTAATTATGTCGCTGCAGACAAGAGACTGGATCTGGAAGCTTCAGAAAGTGGAAAATGGGCTAAGAGGATGGATGGATTTAATTAATCATAATCACTCAGGTGGGATGGATCCAAGGCTTGATGATGCTAGACTTCAAGAAGGGCCTGGGGAGCCCCTGGCATGTTGTCAGGTGTGAAGGGAAGAAATAAAGCCAGTTATTTGGGCTTCACTGTAAATAATCAAAATGAGAGAGTGCGGCAAGGTGCGCAGCTCGATCTATTGGCTCTGCAGCCAGAGGCCTCATATAAATGCTAACAAGGCAAGGATGGAGGTCCGGCTGGCCAGGACTGCAGAGCGCTGGGCTGCAGCTCTGCCTCCTTGGACACCGCTGCAGTCCCACTTTAATTTGCAGACATCTTAAGCTCTTGGTGTCAGCATCTGGGGGACCTAAGGGGAGCAGCTGTCGCCTAATGGATGTAATAGATTAACGCTGAAGTCACGTGGATCCCTCCCATTTTGTTGTCTGGTTTGTGTCCTATTTATTTTGTCTACTCCTCGCTCCTGTGGGTTTTGGGCAGAGAAGTTTTACATCAGGGTGACAAGGGAAATCTCCATTAAATGCAGTGTACACTAAAATGCAGAGGTGAGGGCCACAGGGATGGGCTTCAGAACAGGTCCCCAAATTATCTTGAGCAAATAGATCTGACTTCTCAGGGTTGTTGTTTCATCTATAAAATGAGGTTAACAATAGTGCCTGTGGGAATTTGTAGGGATTCTTTGAGGCACCTATATAATGAATGGTTTAGTTCAGAGGTAGGCATACAGATGGTGCTCAATAAAGTGGCATCTTCATCATCATCACTGTCATCATCATCATCATCACCATTAGTTACTGGCTACTTCTTCACAAGCTCATGCTTTGTGGACTCCAACCAGGACTAACTCAACAAGAGATTCAGACTTCGGTCTCCTCTCTGTCACATGCTTCTCTTTCTTCTCCTGGTGGCGGGGTGGGGGGGGGGTGGGGTGGGGGTGGGGTGGGGTGGGTGGGTGGGGAACAAAGCATCCTTTGAAAAGGGAATTGCCTTCATTTCCCATGGGAAGTCATTTCTACAACCCACGAGTAAATGCAGTCTAATGACTAGAATGTGACAGTAGCTATCAAGAATGAAATGTTCCATAAACAGTACAGCCTCCTAAAATGACTCAATCCCAGAGCCCCGTTTGGGTTCTCTCTCGGTGAGCCATGCCTTCCCAGGAGCTCCCCACCAACTTCTTTCCCTCTGCCACCCAACCTTCCCAGATCATTAGACCCCAGCTATCACTCCCAAAAAGTCCCCAATGAGTGCTCTGCTGTCCTGGGGGCTCAGGATTAAGCCCGGAGTTGAGTAGCCCTGGGGAGGTAGCAGGGGTCTTGATGCAGTGCAAGGCAGGTTGCCAACAGGCAGGGCAATGGGCCATGCCTCATGAATTTTCAAGGAGGCACCATTTCATCCCTGAGCATCTGTATTTCATCTCGGAGCATCTGTAACATCCGACAGCAGATTTTCCTCAGGGCTTCAGCTGATGAAGGATGCAGGATCCACCATCCACAGCTTCCCAGCCAAAGCTGGGTAGCATAGAGCAAACATCAGTGAGGGTGGAGTTGGAGCAGAGCAAGCCGTCAGGGTCCCTCCCATTGCCGCCAGAACCCAGCCCACCTGCTCACAAGACTCCCTGTGACAGAACCCTCTTCCCGTCCTTTTATTTAAAAAAAAAAAAAGCTCTGCTCTCCAGTGGGCAACTCCTTCAAGGCCTTTGGGGTTTATGTGGGCTTTTGCAGAGGAAGCAAGAATTCCGTAGTCAGTTCACAAAGGCATGATAAATAAACTCAAGATTTTTGGAGAGTGGCTTATTTTTCCGCTGTTCAAACTTTCTGCCCCCTTCATACATAGGATCTTCAGCTGTCAAGAGAGTCTGACTAAATACTTCCGTTTTAAGAATGAGATTAAGGCCCAGAGACTGTAAATTACTTCATGGAAATCACATGGACAGCCAATAACAGAGCAGAGCTCCAGTCCAGCCTGGGACTCTCAGACCAGAGCTTTCCTTCCAAGCTCCCTGAACAGGGCCAAAAGGCCCAGTTTGTGCTCGAAAAACATATTGTCTCCAGTTTTGCTCCATCTTCCAACCTAGAATCCCCCTGCCCCCATTTAGCTCAAAATATCTTTTGTTCTATTCCTGAAGCTCAGAAATATTTTCTGAGTTTTATTTATGTGTATATAGTTTTACATTCTCTCTCTCTCTCTCTCTCTCTCTCTCTCTCTCTCTCACACACACACACACACACACACACACACACACACACACACACACACAGGGTCTCACAGAGCCTAGACTCTCAAATGTGCTATGAGGCTAAGGATGACCTTGAACTTCTGGTCCTCAGGTCTCTGCTTCCCAGGATTACAGACCACATCCCCACGTTCTGTTTATGTGGTGCTGGTTCTGACATCCAGGGTCTTATCCATACTAGGCAAGCACTATACCAAGTGAGCCACATCCTGGGGGGTAGTTCTCTTTTAAAAAAATGAAATATTTTGCGCAATCATTTGCATTTCTGGCTTCTTTTATATTCCACTGTCTAGCACGTTGGCTTGCTTTCTTGGTATAGTTCCTGCACTCCGCAGTAAGCACTCCACAGTCTCTGCCACTCCCTGCTGCCTCCCAGCCAGCCGACCTTGCCCCTCAACCTGCTGGACTGCCGTATGCATTTGGACATGACCCTGAGCCAAACACATGCCCAACAGATCCACAAGCATCTTTGCTTCAGCGTAGGTATCACTCCTGTTCCCCAGCTGTGTCTGATATATTGTGACTACTTGGCTCCATGGTCTGGGACCCCAACAGAGTGGTGTGAATACTGGTGGATGCCTATTCCCAGGGCTTCCCTTGCCTCCAGCACGTATGGTTTTGACCCATGACAACTTAAAAGGATCAGAATTCCTACTTGATCTCCATCTCTTACCCCGGGCAGTTTAAGATTCGAAGTGAAATTGCAAATGTGGGGGTGTTCCGGGGTAAAATGTTTCCTAACTCCTTTCCCAGCAGATAGAACTGAGAAGCTCACTCCTGTGGAGGACCTTCTCCAGTCTCCATCCACCAAGAGTCCTAGTGATCTGTCTCCTCTTCCCCTCCCAATGCCCCTATTCAGATGCCCTAGGAAGGCCACTCAGCCCTCTTCCCAACATACTGTGGAAAGGCTGGAAGTGCCAAGGCATCTGTTCATGCCTCCCACGGCCCTTACAGGAAAGCAGGGATTCTAGATAGGAAACATTTACTCCTTGTACTTCCGAGATCCTTCACTGCTGGGTTCGGTTTTACAGAGAAGTCCTCTAAGGGGCCTGAGTCTTGCTGAGCTAGCTGGATTCCCGACTCTAGACATGTGTAAATTCTAACCCATGGCTCAGGCCGAACATCAGAAGGCCTAGTGGGTTAACCGTTCACATGTCCGCCTCCTCCCTGAGATTTTAAGTCAGGGGTAGCGTTTCACTAATCTTTGGGTACCTACAGTAGGGAGGCAGAGGGGAGGACCAAGGAGCAGGGATGGGGGACTAGGCTTTCAGTTAAGAACTGATGCAAAGGGAGGAGAGGGAGAAAGAAAAATAAGCGACTTGGCATGGTTGTTCTGTCGTTCACTGCCCTAGGGCACCTGCTAAGTGGGCCACGGTTTTCTCACCAAGTCAGGAGCCTTTTGATTGGCTGTTCCCTTCTGTCGCTTATCTGCCTTGCCCTGTTTGCTGCCTTGTCCATTCTCTAAGAGAGGCACCTTTTCTAATTCCTCCAAAGGGGCCAGATGGGCTGGACCGAAGGGAAGGGGAAGGGAAGGGGCTGTAGGGAAGTGTCCTTGTCGTCGTTGTCGTAGTGGCCAGTGTGACCTAAATTTATTTCCCACAAAGCCTGATTTCAGGCTTTGCTGCAGTGGACTTCAAGAGGTAGGCTGAAGATCCCTCCCCGAGGAACATGAGCCACCCGTAGGAACCTCAAACTCTGAAGGAAGTGGAGCTTCAGAGCTTGAAGGACTGAAGTCTGGATGCATGTGAGTGCGCGCCCCTAAGAGGCAAAGGCAAAGCAGCCCCGGCTCTTCCTGCTGCGAGTCTCCATCCAAGGAAGAGAAGCGCTCAGCTGTCAGCTCTCAGGCCCCTCGCTCCAGGTCCCCATGCGCAGACAGCCTGTCACCTCCCATTACCCCAGCTCTGCTTGGGAAGTACATCTGGCACGTGTGCCTGCGGGCCCAGGGGGTGAATTTAGGGTGGATTTCAAGGCTGAGCTAAGCAACCGTTCTGCTGAGGTCTGAGAACGCGGGTGTTTGCCACTGCTCTGGGTGCTGGAAAGCAATAAGCACGCAGCTGCACGGGAACCAGAGATGGGGGTCCAAGCAGGTGGCGCCGGGCCCTAACTGTGTTTCATTGCTGAAGACTGGGATAGCTGCCAAGGGCCCACTGTGGTTCAGCACCGGGCTGGTACTGATCTCCAGCAGACTGACAAGGCTGAGCAAAGAGCTGGTCTTTACCTGGCCTTTAACTCACTGTATTTATACAGGTTTATGCCGCCAAGTTTGGCTTATCCAGTGCTGGGGATCGAACCCAGAGCTTCCTACATGCTAGGCAAGCACCTGCCACACCCTCAACCCCAAACCTTTCTCTTCTCACTAAACTAGGACCACACTGGTCCTTTGAGAAGGTAGACTCACACAGGAAAGGGTACCTGTTCTTCACAGTGGTTAAAAGATCATAAGTACCAAAGCTCTGGGGAGCTGGGTTGTCCTGCTGGCTTCACATTCAAGATGCGCCACATACAAACTGATGACCTCATCTTCCTAGGCTTCTGATCCTTATGTAAATGGGGTGGGGGTGGGGTGGGGGTCAGGTAGCTATTTGGAGGGATTTGGGGTGGGGGGAGAGGCAAGAAGTGTATTCAAAGCCCTAAGTCCAGGGCTTCACAGCCACACAAGGAGGGTGGGAGTGGGAGTGGGGGTGGAACGGGACATGGAAGTTGGTGACTGTGATTGCAGCCCAGTGATACCTATTTACAATCTTCTTCCTCCCCCTCCCCTCTCCCCCTCCCCTTCCCCTCCCCCCTCCTCCTCCTCCTCCTTCTTCTTCTTCTTCTCCTTCTTCCTCAGCTACTTCACTTATGATCCCTGAACCAGACATCAGGAACAGAATTCTGAACTTCAAGCCAGAAGCAGAATCCACATCACAATAAGATCCAAGTGGTCAGTCTTCACGATACAGCTCAAGAACACTAGCCTAGAACATCCCAAGGCCTTTCACTCACTGCAGTCAACAACCTTTTGGATCTGTTGGGTCACTCGGAGCACCTCAGCTCTTGGACTCACACACCCCAGTACCCTCGCACCCCTCCCCCCCCCAGGATCACTTTCTGAACACACAGCACCAACCTGGTGTTCTCACAGAAAAGTGCTGGGGACAGACAACTGTTAACTGAGGTAGGTGAATGGAAGCAAAGGAAGGAAAAGTCAGAACATGGGTGAACCACAGTGTGGACTGTCAACACCCAACCATCCTCAGGGTCTCCTTCACCCTGCTGGAGGATTTATGGGAGACAGCAGAGTAAGGATCAAAGTGTCTGTGGCTCAGACTTCACTTGGGTGGCTTCTTCCTCCTGTGTGTGGGTCAGCCTTGGGCATTCCATACCTGGAAGCAGGGACCCAGCACCCTGGGATTCTGTGAGTCTGGGCTGTGTCTGATGCCCATCACCCCTTCCTTAAAGTGCTGCTGGGCATCACTGTGCCAGGAAGGAGATCCCTGCTCCTTAACCACACTCTTTCAAGGGCCTGTTGTCCAGCTGTCACCCTCTAGATGAAGCGTGGGATGGTAGAGTGGTTCTTGGTGAGCCACCAAGTCCCCTGTCCAAACTGGGGTTCTTGTCCCAGTTCCTTCCAAACTGGTGGCTTGGAGCTCTTGCCTTAGTTCCCCAGCGGCATGAGGAAAAGGTCAATGGCACACCTGTAACCTGAGGCAGTCCCAAGCAATGCCTACTGGATAGGGAAGGGTCACTTCCTGGAACATTCTAATGGCAGCATTGCCAGAAACATGGATGGAAAGCCTCCATGGTAACTGCTTTGAGAGTTCGGTCTCGTTCCCGATGGCGCTGCTTCCACTCCTGGGCATTGCTCCTGATTGAACATACTCCCTAGCACGCAGTGGCCAATGACTCTGAGCCAGACTGTTTCCGGGGAATAATCTATCAAAAGGCAAAATTACAACACATTTGGTAAGATCCTAATTGGTTTGATTTTTCCATTCTGGAGTGGGGCTGCACTGAGGGCCCTGAAATCATGTTCCAAAGAGCTTCGTGGAGGAGGCTGATCTTCCAGCCAGCCAAAGGGTCAGTTTAGTTACTATTCTTGGAGGACTCAGCTAAGACAGAACACCAGAAAATAATCTGCTAACATCAGGCTACGTTTTTGTAAGGATTAAACTGAAAGAACTTAATTATCATGCTGATTAAAACTGGCCTTTGGGGGGAAATTTGGCTCCTTCCTGATTTCTCTGAAGGGTAGGTAATAACTTGGTTGCTATTTCCAAAACAGTGGCCTTCAATAATTTTCACTTAACAGGATTTAAGACAATGATTTTTTTTTCCTAAGTATTTCTAAGTATTGCTTATGCCTAAGAGCCTCTGGCTACGGCAACAGACTAGATAACTAATTTTCTCAAATTAATATACAGACATCCTCCAATGTCCACAGGGAATTGTTTCCAGAAGCCGTCAGACACCAATAGTCTTACATAAAATGTTGTCCCATTTACATGTAACCTATGCACAGCCTCCTCTGTACTTTGAATCATGTTGAGATTGCTTATAATATCTCCATACAACACAAATGCTACAAAAGTCAGGGTTGTGTTGTGTGTTTAGTGGATAATGATGAAGAGGAGGAGGAGGAGGGATGCCTGGATGATCAGGAGGAGGGATGCCTGGATGATGATCAGGAGGAAGGGAAGAAGGAGGGATGACTAGATGATGATCAGGAGGAGGAGGAGAAAGTAGAGGAGGAAGAGGAAAAGGAGGAAGAAGAGGAAGAGAAGAAAAAGAAGGAAGAGGAGGGGGGACACCTTCCTGGTCAGCACACACAACCAAACCCACCACACCTGTCAGCAACAGAACTTTCCAAAGTAGTTTTGATCTGGGGTCAGTTAGGCCAATGGATGTAGAGACATTGGATATAGAAGGCTCGTTGTATTGTACTGTTTTTCTCAAGGCCTTGTTTTTAGAATTGTTATAAGGGAATTTGTTACCTAGCAGGGGATGGCTTTGAACTCCTGTTCCTCCTGCCACTCCCTACCAGCATAAGCCCTCATACCCGCCTAGAAATGCAATGTTTAATGCAAGTGAGCTCAAGTTGTCTAGGTCATGTATTACAAAGCCTTGGGTTGTGAAAGGCTTTGTTTTAATGAAGATTTATTTGTTTTTATTTTATGGACTTGGATGTTTTGCCTGGCTGTTTGTAAATGTACCATGTACATGGACTCCGCCAGAAGGCTAGGAGAGCCAGTAGGAGCCCCTCAAACTGGAGTGGCAGGTGACTGTGGGCCCCACATCGGTACTGGAAACTGAAAACGAGTCCCCTGCTGGAGTGGCAAGGGCTCTTTAAAAAGCAAATCTAAATATCAAACTACACAGTTTTCCTTAATGCCTGTGTTGTATGTCATGGCATAAACATACCGTTTAGCCCCTCCCTGGACTGTCCCTAACACAATAGATCCTATAAAACAATAGGTGTTTGTACCTCCAAAACAAACCCTTTCTCTCGTAGGTGGATCATCTCTGGTGTATGTTAAAGTGCAAAACTGACTAACGCAGTGTCCCTGTGGTCACTTAGACTTCCATGAATATTTACTCATTTGGTTTTTTTTTTTTTGGTTTTTTTCTTTACAAATATTGATTGGCTGTCAGCTAGGCCTGCGGGATACACTGCTGCACAAGAGAGACCAAACCCTCACCTTCACAATGCTTAGTCTGACAGAACGAAGTTGCATAAGCCCACTTCTTTGTCCCCAGGCATCCCCAGGCAGGATAGCAGTAGAAGGTGACACTCAGGAAACAGAAGCAGCAGAATGACATTTGTCAAGACATAACCCTTTGAGGTTCAACAGAAATCTCGAGTCTTTGGAGCCCATGGGAGGCAAGGGCCCAAGAGTCTGCCATACTTTACCAATGAAGGGATTGCCAAGTCACTCACCTTGGGTATCCCAACTCCTAATCTGATGGTCTGTCATCTTCCCAAAGTCACTGCCAGGCAGACCTTGGCAGTAGGTGCAAATGAATGGTCCCAGGTGGGGAGCGGAGGCAAGGGAAGTGCCTGTCCTGGAGGTGTGGGGGATGCTGTCCCTGACCTCCGACCTCAGGGCGATGAGAACAGAGCCCATACATGTTTCTTTCTACAACACTCTCCGTGTTGTTTGGTTAAATGTTGTCTTCCAGGAGGCTGAAGAGTAATCAGTTTGTGCTAGGACTCCCCAGAACTCATCAGAGGTTTGCACTTCTGGGTGATTGTTTTCAAGAGGAATTTGAAGAGCTCCTGACAGGAAACTGTCACTAAAATTTAAAACGTGGAATCTGCCTCCCAGGGTTGAGAATTGAGGCAGGTGTTTAACTGACTTTCCTGGGAAGAAAACTTATAGTGACCACCAGGATGCCCCGTGCTGGACCAATGACCAGTGTTTCCCGACAGAAGCACTTGAATGGCAGAATAGTCATGGAAGAGTCAAGTATACATTTAAAATCTTTGCTGTTATTATTATTATTATTATTATTATTATTATTATTATTATTATTAGTGTGTGTATGTGTGTTTGTGTGTATGACTACAGTATGTGTGTATGTGTGTGTATGTGTGCATGTGTGTATGTAGGGGTGTGTGTGTAGAGGTGTATGTGTGTGTATGTGTACATGTGTGTGGGTGGGTGTGTTTGTGCATGTGCTGTGCACTTGTGCTATGTACACGTGCAGAGGTTAGGGAACAAGTCTGTGCAGCGTTTCTTTCCTTGTTGCAGTCACAAAGTGGAAGGAGCTGGAGATCTAAAGAGTGCTCTGACATCAGACATGGGGATGCAGAGTTTGGAGTTTTCCCTCTTTTTTTTTTTTGGTCCAGTATTTCCTCACTGTGCTCCCTTCCCTCCCTTTTGGAATGGTGATAGATATTCTGTGTCACTGCATGTTGGCAGTGTGTGATCTGTTTTTTTGATTTTGATTTTACAGGGGGTTACAGATGAAAGAGTGCCTTGAGTCTCAGAAGAGACTTTGAACTTTGGACCATTAAACAGTGTTGAGACTGTTATAGACTATGGGGACCTTTAAAAGTTGGACTGCATATATTTTGGCATTATGATTTGGCTATCTATACACCTATGGAGGCCAAGAAGTGGAGTGTGGTGGTCAGCAGGGAGTGGAGCTATTAGAAGGTGTGGCCTTGTTGGAGGAAATGTGTCACTGGGGTGGGCTTTTGAGCCCACATTAAGTCCTAGTGCTTGCTCTCTCTCTCTCTCTCTCTCTCTCTCTCTCTCTCTCTCTCTCTCTCTCTCTCTCTCTCCCTCCTCCCTTCCCCTCCTTCCCTTCCCCGCTCCCTATAGCTCAATAGTGATCAGCTATTGCTTTATCACCTGCCTGTCTGCTGACACGTTTCCCACCATGATAATAATGGACTAACTCCCTGAAACTGTAACCAAGCCCTTAATTAAACGCTTTCTTTTATAAGAGTGGCTGTGGTGCCTGTTCAGAGTAATAGACTGGAGACTAAGACACTCCTTTTACCATATGGGTTCAAGTCATCAGGCTTGTAAGGTGAAGACTTTACACACTGAACCCTCTTGCAGGCTCTTGCACATATTCAGTAAGCCTCAGTATTTTCAGAAGAAAAATGGGATAGTAATGGTAAGCTCTCTAAAAGGATTAAATAGGCTCACGCTTTTGAAAGGCTATGTACTCCTTGAGCAAGCTGTCAGTAAAGGCTAGCCGCTAACGCTCAATGTTCTGCTGGGTGCTAATATGGCTTGAACAGTGTCTGCCCTCTGACAGTTGCTGTTGAAATTGCATCTCCATTGTGACATACTCAGAGGAGGGATCAGGTGGGACCTCCAGGAGGTGATTATGGCTCTGTGTTCATGAATAAATTAACCCATTCATGCGATTAATGAATTAATGGGTTGATGGGTTCGGTGTGAAAGCCAGTTTGGATATATTTCTCAAGTACTCCCTGCCTCTTGTCACACTGCCCAGTGTACCATCATCTCAGGACCCTACCAGCAAGATGGCTATCACCTGGGGCTGGAGAAATGGCTCAGTCCAGAAAGCACTCACTGCTCAAGGATGAGGACATGAGTTTGATCCCCAGAACACACATAAAAGGCTGGGTGTGGTGGTACGGGTTTGTAATCCCAGTGCTGGGGACACAGAGACAGGTAGATTCCTTGGGATCACCCAGTGAGGTGAGAGTCCTCAAAAACCAAGGCAGATAGCTTCTAAGGAACAGCATACAAGGTTGACTTCTGGCCTCTACATGCACCCACATGTGCACTGGAACACACACACACACACACACAAGCTTCTGGCCTCTACATGCACCCATATGTGCACTGAAACACACACATACACACACACACACACACACACACACACACACACACACCAGACATACAAGCGTACCATCACCACCACCACCAGAATTATAAGCAACTGACAATTCCTTTACATTTATAACTGACCCAGTCTGAGGTACTGTGCCTTTAGCAACAGAAACCGAACCCAAACAGTCACCATGACCAATTCCTTATTCACCATCCTGGACATCTGAGCAGCTGTGTCTGAGGAGCCACAACCAGGAACTGCGCCATCTGCCTGAGTTTTGAATATTTCAAAAACCGATGAACCCTGAACACTAAGCGAGGCACCTATCCTTGCACACGAACCATGCGGCATCATTCACGGAGTGCCACGCTGAGACAGAGTGCAAGCTTCAGCTTTCAGGTAGAGCCACTGAGGCCTCCATCAGTGCGTTTCTGGAAGCCCGCCACCCTCCCCTGTACTTCTCTGCCTACCTTAGTGCTCGCTTCGCTTCTCAAGAATCTGAAATTCCAAATGCCCCATGTTTTTATCTAACCCGGCTCCTGGGCCCTGCTCTGTGACAAAGAGCAGACTTTAAAAGCTAGACTTTCTTCAAATGATTGTGTATGGAAGTGTGAATGTTCCTTCTGGCACTCAGGATAATGGGCTGCGTGGGGTGGGGTGGGAGGGCGGCTGAGGGGTGGGGTCAGGAGACCTAAGTGTCAGTGCTTGCCCTAGCATAGCTTTGCACCTCTACGGAGCGGGCAGCCAGTATTAGCAGGCAGCTGGGAGGACACATGAGATTCTAAGGGCGTTGAGTTCCTCAGAGAGGGGAGTTTTCTAAATTCAGGGCATGGCTGTGTCACTCGGGAAGACGGGGAGCCATCTCTCAGGCCCTCCCCACATGTCACTGTAATTGCAGAGACACTTTCATAACGGAAGTAGAGCACTCGTAGGCCAGACGGTGCAGGTCACAGGTGTGGGATGGTGTCTGTAAGCCTGTGTGAGCTTTAATAACAGCCCGAGGCAGTGAGCAAAACAAAATCCAGAAGTCCCTGTGTGCTAGGACTCTCTGCTTCGGCACTTCCCCACCCCCACCCCCACCCCAGGAGGGAACCCTGAGGGACTGTCACTCTGTGTATGTTACCTGTGGAACTGGAACTGTGTGGAAATGAACCCCCGAAACCTTTTAGGGCTCAGAATCCTTCCGAACTATATTATCCTTTGGCCCATTCAAAGATATTTCTTGTGACCGGAAGTTGTCATGCCTGAAGGGGTATCCCCCTAATGAACTGGGAAGTGTGTGGGGTGGCCACCAAGGGCTGAGTCCTCTCAGCCATTCTTTAAGATAAGATTCTATGAGGTAAGGGGACTCAGAGGCAGGCTGGTAAGCTAGCATTGAGAAATAGTCATTGAAGGAGTATTAACACAAGGGGGTTTCTGCATCAAATCAAAGCAGCAAGAGACCAGGGGAGTTATCAGGTCCCAGGGGTCTTACTTGGAGCATGGCCCTAAAGAGAAATAAGAGATTGAGTGTGTGAGAATTGCCAGAGGAAAGATTCAAGGATGATCTGAATTCAAAATGCAGCACTCCTGTTTAGAATCTGTGGTCCCTACCTGGTAGCGCTATTTCAGGAAGGTATAAAAGCTTGGAGAGACAGGCTCTTGGGGGAGGAAGCAGTCCCTGCCGGTGTGCCTTCGAAGGTATTCAGACCTGGGGTCCTCGGTTTTGGTCACAGCTGCACAAAGCTAACCAGTACAGGCTCCATCCAGAAAGAAACACACATTGGTTCACAACCTCTTCGGCCTTTTTCTTCTGAAAACTGGACTCATTTGGCCTTCCGTCAAGAAGCTCACTCCACTCTGGGACTCATACACTCAAACCTTCGTGCCTTTAGACTTAAGCAGAGGTGGTTTTAGATGTGGACGTTTCTTCTTGAACACAGATCTCCAATCTGAGCCTTGGTGACTTCATGGATAGAAAGGGAAGGGAAACATCAGCCCTATGGACCTGCTGGCACGTGGCAGGCACACATCAGGTCTCCAGAAATGAGGAGAAACACCAGTGGGTGGAGGTAAGTAGCAGGACTTTTTGAGATCTAATCTTACCTATAAGATCTTGATGTTTCTTGAGAGTCTAAAAATTTGTGCCAGCAGTCTGGCTGTGCTCCCAAATGGTCACAGGTGAGTCTCCTTTCCTTGTTCCTAACTGAGGTCTGCAAGACACATCACCAGATAGACTGCCTTCAGAGTGTCCTTGTTTGTGTGTGAATGAGCTTTCTGTTATGCACTTACTCAGTAAAAGCAGACTGTGGCCAAAATTCTAGTGAGAGGAGACAGACAGTGAATAAAGTAAGCGTGTGTGTTAGGTGGTAAGAAGGTCCTCTCTGGGCATGTGGAGGGAACAAAGGAGAGAAGTCATCAAAGGGTTAAAATGTTTGAGAAAATGGCCTGGAAGTCCTCACTGGAGACCTGTCATCTGGGTTAATATTGGAACCTGAAGGTGTTGCTCTGACACTACTGTAGCTGTCTGCTGTCTGGTCCCATGCATCTGGCCACACTGTTTGCTTTGCCTGACCTTGGACCTAAAGGACCTGAGTCAGCAAAGGCTGATGCAAAGAGATGGGCACCACACCACCGAGGTGACAGGCCTTCAGCAAGAAGAGAGAAGCTGGGGAAGACTCAGGTTCACGGATGCCCGGGGGACCCGCACACTCAGAGTGGAGCAATGACAGGGACCTCTCAGCAGCCAGGCTTTATGTTCTCATTACACAGCGTGTGGTCTAATCAACATGATCAGCATCACAGCTTGTTAGAAATACCACATTTTAGCTCCCAGCCCAGACCTACAGAAACACTCTGCATTTCAACAAGACATTGCATTTTAATGTGATTTGTTTGCACATTAAAGTACAGCTGTGCCAAATAGAGTATAGTACACACGTCTGATTCATTTGTACATAGTTTATATGTTGCGCTTGAGGAGAAGTCTGAGTTGTTGTTAGCGTAAGGATGGTATGTAGGGCAGAAG
Source organism: Tokudaia tokunoshimensis (assembly GCA_036184795.1). NCBI lineage: Eukaryota > Metazoa > Chordata > Mammalia > Rodentia > Muridae > Tokudaia > Tokudaia tokunoshimensis. The sequence continues at coordinate 31,448,680 of BTHU01000014.1, forward strand.
AAACTGCTAGAGAAGAATATCATAGTGCTTCAGTTTTCAGCAGTGAATGTTACTTTTACAGTTGCTCTGTGCTTCTCAACACTGGGCTTCTTTCCTGTGTGTGTGTGTGTGTGTGGGGAGAGAGAGAGAGAGAGAGAGAGAGAGAGAGAGAGAGAGAGAGAGAAAGAGAACTGGATAAGAAGAGAACATGGTCAGTTCTTTTGAGATCATGACTGTGATTTAAATTCCATTGTTGTTAACCTAGTCACATGACTGGATATAGCTGCAAGGGAAGCTAGAAGCAATTGGATTACCAATTTACTTTTTAAAAGGATTTCAGATATGTTTTATTTTAAACTAACTCTCTGTGTGTGTGTGTGTGTGTGTGTGTGTGTGTGTGTGTGTGTGTGCACGCGCGCGCGCGAGCGTGCATGCATGTGAGTTCAGATGCCCCACAGAAGCCAGAGGTGTCAGATACATTGGAGATGAAGTTATAGGTTGTTGTTACCCTGATGTGAGTCCACTACAAGAGCAGTACGTACACTTAACTGCTAAGCCTTCTCACCAGTTCCTGGATTCCCAACATCTATTAATGTTGTACCACAGAAGAAAATAAGTCTGGATTGTGTGGTTATAAAAGGTCCTTTCTGCAACCCTAAGTAAAACCTCACTGAGACAAGCCAGGGACAAAGGTGTAGGCTGGAATGAGGACTGAAGTACAATGTCAGGCAACTTTGATTGACATCTCAAGTATCAGGATGCCTTGAACATTAACTAGGAGGTGTCTTCAAGATCAGTTTCAAGTGGAAACTCTCACCTGAATGGTACTGCTCAAGACTCCCTGAGTCAGCTTTGTTAGATATCTCTTCTGCATTATTCAGTTCCAAGACCATAACTAATGTTAAAAACCGTTTTGGAAATTGTGTGTGTGTGTGTGTGTGTGTGTGTGTCTGTGTGTCTGTGTGTGTGTGTGTGTCTGTGTGTGTGTGTGCCATAGTGTACATAGCCATAGTGTACATGGCCATAGTGTACATGTGAAGGCTGGAGGTGACAGTCCACACTTACTACCTTGGTTGTGACAAGATCTCTTGTTGTTTACTATTGTGTCCTCCAGTGTAGCTGTTTCGTGATTTGAAGATTCTCTTATCTCTACTTCCATGTTGTAGAAAAGTGGAATCACAGATATGTGCTACCATGTCTGAAGTGACATATTTTTGGAGGATCTACACTGACAGCCTCGTGCTTGCCCAGTAAGTTTCAGGTAACTATTGAGGCACCTCCCCAGTCCTGTTAAATACATTCACCAGCATCTGGCTCTCATTTTCTGAGGCTCCAGAAAGGTGAAATAAATGTTTCCTCTTCCTCTTGAACGATCCAGTTATCCCAAGACTGAAAGAGATGTGGCAGGTGAAAAATTATAACCCTTAGTATGTTTCAGGTTTCTGAAGGGGACTTCAGAATTTCACTTTAACTTTTAATCGAGGTATCCAAGGATACAAATTGTCACTGTCTGTTTCTTCTACTTCTCTTTAGTCCCACATTCTGCTCATTTACTTTTGGAGGTCTGTAACCTGTGAAGAAGAGGGAGGAGTATAGACTGGGTAGAAGAGGGTTAACCTTACAGCTGACAGCAGCATCCAAGGAAGGACATCTTTCACCTTTTCTGCTGAGTGCAAGACTTTCATTACTAAAGTGGGGACACTGGGAAGGGTGGCTGGGGTGAGGACTGTATGTAGATGCTTCCAATGATGTGGCTGCTGGCTTTAGCAGATGGTCCTAGAGCTTGATGTGAATAGTGCAGCCTGTAGTGTGTATGAGGCAGACCCTATTTCACACTAGACCTTCCTCTGCTTTGGGGGTGGTTTACAGATAGTATTTTTCAACTCAGTTCCATTGGCCTTGGAGTTAGTTGGGGGGGGGACATTATTTGGATTCTTGTGATATAAATGCCAGTTCTCTCCTTCTATTTGTGTGTATGTGTCCATATGTCTCATATGCATGTATGAAGATGTAGTTGCCTGATTGGAGCATATGGCAGTTGATGTCAGAATGTCCACATCAACCTCTTTCTACCTCATTTTTTTGAGACAAGTTCTCTCACTGAGCCTGGAGCTTGCTGTCTTAACTATCCAGTGAGCCCCCAGAATCTGCCTGTCTCTACCCCACAGCCCCAGCAGGGAGCCCCCAGAATCCACCTGTCCCTAACCCCCAGCCCCAGCACTACAGTTGCATGTGCACAATACCACTCCCAGCTATTAATGTTGATAATGGGGATCTGAACCTGGGTCCTTGTGATCGCATAGCAAAGGCCTGTTCCTAGGATGGAGGTCTCAAGTGAGTAATGGTTTTTATCAGTTTTGTCTGTGAGGGATTGTTGATATCAATTAATAAATTGATACATGAGGATCTACTGTGTGCCGTACCAGTCTCTGGGAAGGTGGTCCTATGCTGTATGAGGTATCTAGCTAATCATGAGCCTGCGAACCAGTAAGTAGTATTCCTCCACAGTTTCTGCGTCAAGTTTCCACTTGGGTTCTCACCCCTTCTTCCCTCATTGATGGACTTTGTATGACTTGGAGGTGTAAGCCAAATAAATCCTTTCCTCCCCTAAGTTGCTTTTTGTTGGGATAATCTTCTTGGGTAGTGTGTAAAGCTTGTCTTTGTATTATTCAGATGTTGACTTCCAGCACAGAGCTGAATACTGCCTGGCCTTTGGTATTGTTGTTTTTAATTACTCAGTACCTACATCTTATTTGTAAACATTCTTCTTCATCACCTTCTGATTGGTTTAATAAAGAGCTAATGGCCTATAGCAAGGCAGGAGAGGAAAGGTGGGACATCCAGGTGGAGATAGTAACTTTGGGAATGAATCAGGTGTGTATGTGTGGGGAGGATTCACCAGCTGGACGCAGAGGTGGATGGAACAAGTGAGAGAGGTAATGGGCTATGAGGCAAGGAGTGGAATAAAACAGCCATGTTAATTTAAGTGAGACGAGCTAGCTGAGGTCTCTGTGTCATTATTTGGAAGCTGACAGAGAGAGACAGTCAGGCAATAGCTTTTGATCAGGGTGTTTTGTCACAGTAACAGAACAAAGCTATAATGACGAGTTTCACACTTTTAGGTAGGAAGGAGACCAGGACCAGCATGTGTCAGTCCAGATGACTGCAGCTGTCTGGAGGGCAGTAATGTTAGCATCCACTGTGGGGCAGAGGGTGGAGTGTGATGGGGGAGCACAGGCCTTGCAGGCATGAGTCCCTGCTTCATCAGCAGCACAGATAGATAGATAATAGATAGATAGGTAGACAGACAGACAGACAAACAGATAGATAATGCAAACAAATAATTTTACAATAGCTATTTATTATAAGCTTTTCTGGGTATGGGGTTAGACTTTATTTTAAAGTGATATTTTTTGTGGTAGTAAAATATACACAATATTTTATCATCATAATAATGTTGTTTTAGGGTGTGAAGAGACACTATGACCATGGCAACTCTTATAAAGAAAACCGTTTAACCAGGACTGACTTATAGTTCTGGAGGTTTAGTTCATGATCGTTCTGTCAGGAAGAATGGAGGCACGCAGGAAGACCTGGTACTGAAGGAGGAGCTGAGGGTTCTACATCCAGATCTGCAGGCAGCAGGAAGTGAAACTGGGAGCCACTAGGCAGGCTTGAGCTTCTGAGACCTCAAAAGCCATCCCCAATACTCACATACTTCCTCTAACAAAGCCACACATACCCTAGCAAGGCCACGCCTCCTAATAGTGCCTCTCCCTGTGATCCTATGGGAGTCATTTTCTTTCAAATCAACACAAATGTATAATACAATTCTAAATGTAGAAGAAAGAAAGAGTTTTGACCTTTATCTTCATAAAGATATGAGGGCGCAGTCCTGTCATCATAGATTTTGTGAGGCTGATCCAAGAGGATCCTGAATTTCAGGCCAGCCTGGGCTACAAAGTGACACCCTGTCTCAATAAGACAACAACAATCACAAAAGAATTGAAAATGTCTTAGGTCACAAATATATTTAGTTTGATTCAAGCACTGCGTCCTATATACAAGTCTCAAAAAACGTACATGACACTCCATGGATGGGTACCATTTGTGTGTTTGTATGCATCCTCTAAGAAGGAAAAAGGAAAAAAGGGAGGAAGGGAGGAAGGAAGGAAATAACATCATTTACCGTTAAAAGAATGTATATGTGTGTGTTCAAGTACAGTGCCCAAGTAGGTCAGAAGAGAGTGTTGGATCCCTGGAACTGGAGTTATAGGCTCAACCTAAGTGGTAGGGATCAAACTCAGGTCCCCGGGAAGAGAAAGCAGGCCTGTTAATGGCTCCTCCCCTTTCTGACCCCTTGCTTTATCATTTAAGCACAGTGGTCTTACAAGGTTCACAATGCTATACATATCACCACCATCTGTCTTAGTTAGAGTTTTACTGCTATGAACAGACACCATGACCAATGCAAGTCAAAGACAACATTTAGTTGGGGCTGGCTTACAGGTTCAGAGGTTCAGTCCAGCATCATCAAGGTGGGAGCATGGCAGCATCCAGGCAGGCATGGTGCAGAAGAAGCTGAGAGTTCTACATCTCCATCTGAAGGCTACTAGTGGAAGACTAGCTTCCAGGCAGCTAGGGTTAGGGTCTTAAAGCCCACACCCACAGTGATACACCTACTCTAACATACCATCACACCATCTAAGGCCAAAACATCTGCATCATAATCTCTGTTATCTCACCCTAGTTCCTAGGAACTTGCTTTCTGCCTTCAGTCAGTATGCATTTTCCTATTCTTCAGTCTCACAATAAATGGCATCACCCATTTGTCCTTGTGTTTCTGGTTTATTTCATTTGAACATAATGACCCACCTATGCAGGTCATGTGGCCCACAGAGTATATCAAAACTCCACTTGTCGTGGTAGAATAGTATTCCACTGTCTGTGTGAACAGATCCTTCTTTGTTATCCATTTCCTGGTGGTGGGCAGTTGGGCTATCTCCCTGTTTTGCCTGCTATTAATAAAACTGCTTTTTGGTATATGAGTATGTGTTCACATCCCTGCTTCCAGGTTTTTAGCCTGTATATCTAGCAGTGGAATTCCTGGGGGGCCACATCATGATTTTGTGTTTAACATGGTGAGGAATCACCAGGCTGTTTCCCACCAGCAGGCCACAAGTGCCAATTCCATGGGCTCACCAACACTTGGTATCTTCTGGCTTTCTTTTTCTTTTTCTAAAGGTGATCATTGCCATCCCAGTGCGTGGGAAGTGGTAGCCATTGTAGTTGCACTAGATTTTGTATTAGAGTATTGTCAAAGTCTTTTTTTGCACTCCTTCTAGAAGACTGAAGAAATTTTCCTGGCTTCACTGTTCAGGCCAAGCACATACTTGGGAGATGGTATTTCTGGCAGCAGCAAGTTTTGAAATATCAGTGATGAGTGAAGGGATGAGGGATGTTAGAGGAATGCTATCTTCCACAGTAGCCATCCCTGGAGACTGTGGACCACATATAGCGGCACCCTTCAAATCCTGCTGCTGTATGAAGAAATGGGACAGCCCCTAAAAGACTGCTGAAAGTCACCCCAGCTTCATAGCCTATGCCACTGTTCAATGTCACAGCTGCATTACTAAAACAGTAACAACAGGGCGCCTTCTCTGGGATATAGAAGTATGTGTCAGAGAACTGTTTGCATTATCAGGACTAAGAGCCTGATATAAAAAGCAGAGATGTATGTAACTTGAAGCTTTCAAAATCCTATTTTTATTGATGATTCTTAAACACTTTAACCTTCCTTGTAACCCACCAGAGGTAGTGAAAAAGGAAGGATACAGGAGAAGCCAGCCTGTTTAGACAGGTTCTTTGGAGCACCTCCCGCCTGTGTTGTGTGGAAATCAGCAGTTCAGTTCACAGGTTAACAGGCAGCAACAGCTCAATCCACTCACAAACACCTCACAGATACACCAACAGTCCAGTTCAGTAGAGTCGGGTCAGCAACAGTGGTGACATGACCTAGCAGAGACAGCCAGGCCTCAGCCTCAGCTTGAGTCAGCAGGAGGGACTAACAGGAACCCAAGGACAAGTTCTCAGCTGTGCCTCTCTCAGGGAAGTGAAGATCAGCAAAGAGGTGAGACCCACACATGTTAGACAGCTAGCTGTACCAGAAAGCCAAGCTGTGTCTCTGTCACCCCATGGAATCCTGTTTATATCCTCCAAACATCCTGTGTCTTCTACGTGCATGGCTCTTGCCTCAACATAGGTCTTGTCTCAACACAGGTTTTTGCCTCAATACATACATCTAATCAGCCCGTATCCTTGGAAGTGGTAACAAGCTACAGCACATCACCAGAAATTTTTTGATGTGTTTCTCTCTACGGAGTCTCATCAAATGCAGCTCAATGTGAGGCGGACCAATTCATGTGTATCATTAACAAAGAATCTTTCATCATGTCCTTTCACGTGCTTGCTTTAGCAGAACATCCTCTCTCCTGTGTCTGCTTCAGTCAAACATTCCTTCACAAGTCTGCCTTAGCCTTTCACAACTGTGTCCACTTTAATGAAACATTTTTCATGTGCTTGCCCCAGCAAAACACCATCCAATCAACTTTTCCAAAGAACCCTTAAGTTTCCACATCAGCTGTGTACCAGTGAAGTAGCTGGCATGCAGTTTGGTTTCTTTGGAAAAGACCAAAATGTTATAAAGGTGCCTGGGTATCAGCCTTGGAAACAACCATGTGTCAAGTATACCCTCTGGCATCCTGGTGGGAAGAGAGTGGAGCCAGTGACCACCTACCCTGTTTTATTGGAAATACCAAGACTGGATGGGAAAAAAATTGGGGCTGGAGACCCACATAAGACCTATAGAAAAAAAGAAAAAATAGAGCTGAAGAGATCAGGTGGAGAATGTAGCTCAGTTGGTAGAATCTTTGCTTAGCATGCACAAGGTCCTAAGTTCAATCCGCAGCACTGCATAAAAACCATATGTGGTAATGCATGCCTGTAATCCCAGCATTCAAGAAGTGGAGGAGAGGGGTCAGAAATTCAAGTTCATTCTTATCTAGTGGGTAAAAAAAAAAGCTAAGATACTGAAAAATTAAAAACATAACAACTTGGATAAAATAATAATAAAACCACTTGTTTTAGTTTTCCATTGTCATTTTTCTTTGTTTTATTTCTTTGAGATGTGAAAGTAACAGAAGCAACCCAAAGAGAGAGACTAGCATAGTAACAGCCTCATGTTGCCGTCAGCTAGCTTTGGCTGTCTGTAGCTCATAAGCAGTCAGGGTTTAGCACAATCCTCACCAATCACCTCTTCTACAACAGCTCTGTAGCCACTTCCTCTCCTGTGCCCCTCCTATTCAGAAAGTACGCTAGGTGTCTTAGCTACTTTCCTATTGCTGTGATATGACACTACGACCAAGGCAACTTATAAGAGAAAGAGTTGGGGGTGGGGAGCTTATAGCTTCAGAGGGTTAGAGTCCATGACTGGAAACCATGGTAGCCGGCAGACAGGCATGGTGCTGCAGCAGTAGCGAAAAGCTTACATCTTGATTCACAAGCATTAGGCAGAGAGCTAACTGGGGATGATGTGGGCTTTTGAAATCTGAAAGCAGTGACACGCCTCCTCCGACAAGGCCACATCTCATCCTTCCCAACAGTTCTACCAACTGGGGACCAAGTATTCAAAAGTATGAGGATAGAGGGGCTGTTCTCATTCAAAGAATCACAGTAGAAATATACTCATTTCTATTAAAACCTCTGCCTCCTCCCTAATCTCAGTCAGGACCTTCTGTTGCCTGGATAATTTTGGTTTACAGTTAATCTTTATCTCCCACTTGTACTTCCTACCTTTTATACTATCAAATAAAGTGTGGGCACGGTGACACCTCACAAAGCAGCACGGAGATTAGGAGTTGTTGTAAAGTAGTCACCCTTGTTGGCACCATGGCGGATGAGAAATCAGACTTTATATCAACCATTTAAGTGCTGTTTCTCCAACTCTGTCCTGCCCAGTTGCAGCTCCTCTCTTCCTCTGAACTAGCCCACTATGACTATTCTAACAAAATACCACAAGCTGTGGAGTTTACATGGTACAAACAGATTTCTCACAGTTCTGCCGGCTAGAAGTCTGAGAGGCAGTATCAGTGGGTTTCATCTTCAGAGGCCCTTATCTTTGACTTCCAGATGTCACCTCACATGGTCATTCTTCATGTGAGGACACTGGTCATATGGGATCGGGGTCTACCCTAATGAACTTGTTCCACTTTCTTGGACCCTTTTAAAGATGCCAGATCCTCATGCAGTCAAGCTCCCGGGTCTGGAGGCTTTCACATATGAATTTGGAAGGACACAGTTCAGACCATAACACTCTCCAAATAGAAACACCATCCTGACATTTAGAGTAACCATGTCTTCTTGTTTGCACCAATTGAATCGCCAGCGTTTGTCTTCCCCACTTGAAAGACCTCAAATGTCATCTGGTCTCTCATTGACTCATCGACTTCTCTCTGCCAGGATCCTTTTCTGGCAATGAATGGATCTGCTGAAGACCCAGAGCTGACTTGACAGCTATCCCACAGATCCCAGGGACTGGCTTTCATGAATTATGCACCACCCTGCAACCTGTGTCTCCTCTCAAAACCTTGGTAACTGGAACTAGATCAGACTTAAGTTTGATTCCTTTAGCAAGATCATTTCATCAAAAGGGGCAACATGTCTCATTCCTGTTCTGTGTTTGATGATCATAATTATTGATGCTAAATATCAAATCTACACATTTCCTTCCAACTCCTAGACCATACATTCCAGATCCATAATTTTGCTTTATTGAACTCATTGGCTGAGATAGTTTTATAAGGAGATCCTTATGAAACTACTTTCTGGGTACCAAAATGAATTCATAAAGGAACGAACAATCAGATAAATGTTTAATTTTGCCAGTGTTCAAGGCAATGAACTATTGATTCCCTGCCAATTAAAATAACTAAGCAGTATTATAAGCATATGCATTTGAACATATTTGAGAGCCCGATTCAATCCAACGTGAGCCTGATCCTTGTTAAAGTCCACTTATCCCTTCCTGGGCTAGTGAGTGCTTTTTACATCAACCCTTGAATATTGTTCACATGACCTCAGTTGTCTTTCATAACTTCTTCATTATCAGGAGGAGGCGAGCTCATCTGAGCTCATCTTCTACATTTCCCTGATAAATCTTAATGGGATTCCAAGATTGTGTGGTGGGGATGCTCACCCACCATATGTGGTGGTTGTTTCCATGGTGTTTTAGTTGACAAAATACTCTACGTGCTCCTATTGATATATTCATATTGGTTTGGTGTTCGGGGGTAGGGGGCTTCACTTAAGCTTGTCTGTGTAGCAGTCGTCTGTTGGGTCTCAAGGACATGAAAGATGCTGTAATAAGACTACTGGATCCCCAGTTACTGCTGGCTGCCCCCACACTGCGTGTTGGACTACTTCAGAACAATAGAGATGCTAGCATCGTTAAATATGGTCACCAAAAGCCATTGTTGAATGTTTTTGCCCCTGCTATTTTTCTTTCTCTTCATTTCTACGATTATCAGATTGAGCTATCAGCTCAGTTTTAATGGAGTACACTATGTATAATAAGTTTACCCACTTATAGTGTAGAGTTTAATAAGTTCTGACAATATGCAGTGTCTCACCTCAGAAATGTATTTAAGTTATCACAGCCTATTCAATTCCACAAGTGTGTGTGTGTGTGTGTGTGTGTGTGTATTTGTGTGCATAATGTGCATGTTCCATATTTAAATAATGCAGTACCTCAACCAATGTTAATATTTCTAGCACCAAAACCAGCCTCATCTCTTTGCAGTCTGTCCCTGACTCTTGACTCCTAATAACTATAATCTGTTGAAGTCACTCTCATTTTTATTCTTGTCAATATTCATGTAAATATCATAGTTGTAGCCTTTCATGTCTGGCTTCATTCATATAGCACAGGGATTTTGACATTTGCCCACATTGTGAGTATCAGGGTTTTAGTCACTTTTATTCACTGAGTAGCATTTTCTTGTAGCTCTACATCACTATGTTTTTCTAGATGTTAAAAAGTTTTATTAGCATATATTAATCATGCATAATATTCATTATGACATTTTCAGGCATGTATATAATGAGTTTTGCTCACAGTCATCTCCTGTTAGCCTCCTGCTACCCTCTCCCACGCTCACTCATCTAAGCTAGTCCCCTTCTGCTTTAACACACCCTCCCCTTTCCTTTTGGCGAAACAATGAGTTTAATCAGAGTTGCTTACAGGAGCTTAGGTGACTGTTATTTATATGAGTACTGGCAACTAGCTGTGGCTATACCACTGAAGAAAGCATCTCTCCCTCCTCCAGCAACCACTAATCCTCACAGTTTACTTTTTATTCTCTCCATGATTGACATTTAGATTATTTTTAGTTTGCCTATTAAGAATAAAACCACTATGGTCATTTGCATATAGGTCTCTCTGCCGAATTTTAAAAATTTCTCTTGGGTAAAGTTCTTGGAGAGGAGCTGCTGAGTCATTTGGTAAGCCATGTTCTACTTTGTAAGACAAACACTACACCCCATCAATGAGCTACGCCACTTTGCATTCAGAGTAACCATGCAAGTTCTTCCTATACTTCATCCGTGTCACAGGGCAGCTGTGGAGGTTCACTACATTAAGACAAAACTGTAACATCCGTGGGTACATAAAGCAGAGGCCTCAGGAAACCAACGAGCACTGCTTTTGTCAGGCTCACCAGGGGCCTTTCTGGACCCAGAGTTCCACTACCACTCTATGAACACAGCACTGGCATCAGGACTGGTTTGTATTAGTCATCTAATGCTGCTGTAACAAATAGAACTCTTGCTGATACACAGACCAGTGTATTAGTCATCTAACGCTGCTGTAACAAATAGAACACATGCTGATACACAGACCAGTGTATTAGTCATCTAACGCTGCTGTAACAAATAGAACACATGCTGATACACAGACCAGTGATGTGTTTCCACAGTCTGGGAGCTACAAGTCTGAGATCCAAGTATCAGCAAGGTTTGTGTTCCTTGGTGGTATGGGTGGCTACTCTTTCTCTCTGTGTCTTCATATGGTCTCCTCTCCGTGTGCATGTGTGTCTAAGCCCTAATCTCATATACAACACAGACATATTGGAGTAAAGTGTTAAAGGCTGACACTTCAGTACAGGAATTTGGGAGAACACAATTTAACTCCTAACAGTGTTCATTGTGTACTGTGGTCATGTTTTTGTCCTTTGTAGAGAAGATGGTATATTAAGTAGAAAGTAGTTTTTAGCTTATTATTGTGCTTTAGATTTTAAATATCTCCCCAAAGCTCATATGCTTAAGGTTTGGACCCAATTGTTGGTGCTATTGGAAGGTTGGAGGGACTTTAGGGATCAGGGCCCAGTTGGTGGAAGTAGTTCACAAGCCTGTGCCCTTAAAGAGGATATTGGGACTTTGGCCTCTCTCCTTCTCCCTTTCCTTTGCCCTCTCTTCTCTCTCTCTCTGTCTCTCTCTGTCACTATCTCTGTCTCTGTCTGTCTCTGTCTCTGTGTATGTGTGCGCAAGTGCGCACATGTGCGTGTGTAACCATGTGTGTGATTTTGTTTTTCAAGATAGAGACTCACTCTAGCTATCCTGGAACTCAGTATGTAGACCAGGCTAACCTTTAAAACAGAGCTACCTGCCTTTGCCTAATAAGGACTGGGATTAAAATTAAGTATCACTATGCCAGCTTTCTCTGTTTTTGCTTCCCAGTAACTGTGAGTTGAGCAGTTTCTGCTATCATACATTCCTGCCTTGGTATTTTACCTCACCACAGCCCAGAGAAATACAGCCAAATAATCCCGAACCAAAATCATGAGCCAGAAGCAATCTGTTAGGGTCAGTGTGATGACTCAGTGGGCAAATTGTTTGTTGTGCAGGGCTGACAACACAAGTGTAAGTCCCAGGATGCCTGTAAAGGTAGAAGGAGAGAGCTGACTCGACAAAGCTGCTCTCTGACTTCTATATGTGTACTGTGATGCAGAAATGTTCTCATACACACATCAAACCCACACAATTACAATTAAAAATTTAAATGGATTAGCAAAGCTCTCCGCTCTCATCAGAAAAGTGTCTTTGTGCAGTGGAAGGTAGTCAATGGAGAGATTCACAACTGGTCAAAATGTCGAGAATAAGTGTGCCTTCCACACATGAGACACCCATATGAGACCTCACCCAAGGCTAAGGGACCACTGGAGAAGAGAGGACAGAACGATTGTTAGAACTCAAGGTCAGGAGGGACCGAAGGGAAACACTGTGTTCTAGGATGTCACATGACCGGAAGATGCACTCATGGACTTCCGCAGCTCTGGTTGTCTGCATGAGACCGGCAGAAGACAGAGCCAATCGACATTCCCGCATGGAGTGGGAGGGGCTTCACAAGTCCCCACCCCTAACCAGGAGGCAGACATTTGATGGCTTCTGGAGGAGGGAGAGTTCACTTTCTTTTAGGGTGTGGCCCCTGGCAAGTAGTCAGTGCTCTGGTAGATGAACTACACCCAGGAATTTATGGATGCCATTGGACTCAATAGGTTATTTTGTAAAAAGAAGACAGGAAGTAGAGACAGGTAGGAAGGTAAGTCTGGGAGGAATTAGGGAACACAGTAGGGGTGAATATGATCAAGATACATTGAAACTCTCAAACGAGAAATAAAAATATTTTTAAAGATTAAAAAAAGTAGGCATTTCTTCCTTGATCTGTCTTAGAGATTATCTCTAAGGTCACCCGGGCTCTCTGAAGCCTTTAACTAAAACGGATTTAAAATCTTCAGCTTAATCTCCCCAATCATTGCTGCTATCTATGCAACATCGCAGAGGAGAATGGCACATCCATCTTTGTCAGGGCTGCTCGACGGTGACTGCTACCGCGCTTTGCCTGTGGTTTTAGGGTGATCTCCAGGGAAGCCTTCCGACCCCTTCCTGCTGGCTCAGGGGGCCTCTCCTGTTATTCCTTCCCTTTCATTTTCTCAAAGCTGCACTTTTAACTGGAAATTCTCCCTCAGGTCCTAATTCAACTGTCCTTGAATAATCTCAATGCTGTTTTGGAAAGTCATTATTTTTTTTCCTCATCCCTTCTTTCTCTCCGTGGCAAGGAAGCCACGGAGACGAAGCAGGCTGCTTTTCAGCAAACGTTGTGTTTGCTCTTCTGTTGACTTATGAATTTTACTTTCCAATGATGGAAAAGTTTCTCTGCCACCCCCCACCCCCCCACCCCCACTCCCGAGGCGGAGCGTTATCGACTTGCATTTGCATATAAGAAAACCTAGAGCAATTGCGAAAGGAAACAGGCAAATGAGAGCTGGTTTGTTTATAGCAACTGCAGACGCCGCTCGCAGTTGCTTTTCCACAAAAGGCCAGAATGCAGTTTTCGCTGCTGTTCACAGGTTGTAATCTATGCACAGCTCCTTACCTTGCAATCATGCTGGAGGCCATACACGTGGGGGCACCTTCTATAAGAAAGACTACACAGAGAGATTGCTTTTTTGCCAATGTTACAAATCATAGCTCATGCATAAATTACTAGCCTACTTCCCACACCCCATATGCGGTGTCTCAGCCCCTCCAGGACCTTCTGAGTAGGCTATGCAAGCCAGAGGTCCCTGAAGTTCATCCTTCATTAGCATCTTAGTAAATACCCTTCTAATTGTAATAAATGTCTAAGGAATTTGCTTGTTTACTGTTTGCCTCCAGTACCAGGGCTGAAGCTAGCTTATTGTATCCGTGGTGTAGCCCACTTTCCTGGTGCAGTGCGCTAGTCTACAGTCAATAAATATTTGTTAAGCAAAACGAATTGTTGGCAGTCAGGAAGAGTGAATGACAACCACAATGGGTGTCCCATAACGACTGGCAATGGGGATTGGTGTCCCCTAACTACCCAAATTCGGCTATGTTTGCACAACGCGGAGCTGGTTGAACAGTTTGAGGTGGTTAACAAAATCGCTTTGGATGTTATGTACAAGGGCCACCTAGGTCATCTTCCCCTGAGGATTGGCTCCTCCCCGACCTCCCTCCCAGGGCCTCCCACAACAGCAGTGGCCATTCCTTTACCTAGAGTGGTGCAGATGGCCTTCCAGGATTTCTGGAAGTTCCCAGCCCAAGGACTGCAGTTGCAAGACCATTGGCCAAGCCTGGAGCTGGGGAGCTGGATGACCTTTATAATGAACTTCAAGGCTTATTCTTTCTTACGGACTTGCCAGCAGAAGGTATGATAATCATTGACCTTTTCCTAAGGACACTCTGTAGGCTGTCCCCAGAAGAAGGCTTGCAGTACAATGGAGAAGAGTCTACTTTGCCTCTGAGGATAAAATGCCTGCTGACATCCCGCCATAGATGCTCTGAGACAGGAGCCATCTGCAGCAGCAGTGATCTGGGGGTAAATTCACAGTGAGAGCACAGCATCCCTTTTGAAAGGAGGGCCATCAGCAGAGCCATCTAGAGAGTAGGGTGGTGCCTCTGTCTGTACCACACAGCATCTGGTTCTTTGTAGGGGCTCCACACCCACTGCTGAAAAACCTAAGATTGAGTTTCTATTTTTTGTCTCTCTGCCTGGGGCAACTTTGCTTTGATGCTTTCAGGATTTGGGCATGTGAGCTAGGGTGAGGACCTTAATCAGGACATGATATTAGGCACTCTTTACAAAGTCAGATTTGTAAGAGGAGGAAAATCTAAGAACAGGGATTTAGAGATTAAAGCAATTTAGGGGAGAGAAGAACACCAACACAAATAATAGGAAGAAAAAATGAAAGTTGACGTGGATCGTGATGAAGTGTCACAGTGCAAAAATTATAGTACAGCAAGAGCCTGGCCCTCTGCTGTGCTGAGAGGGCCCGGGGCTAACCGAGATGCTGGGGTTTGGCTTGTGCTGTTTGGACCCCTGAGTTTAAACCAAACTTCTGGTTCTTGTGGTTGAACATTTTGAGACAATTGGCTTAATTTGCCTAAGCTGTCTTGGTCTCTTTTCTGTTGTAACAGAATGCTTTACATTAGATGCTATTAAAAAACAGAAATGGTGGTTATTTTGACTCAAAATGCTGAAAATTGGAAGTCCAGGATAAGGAGGCCTGGGTCTGCCGAGGGATAAGGAGACACTTTGATTCAACTCACAGTGGAAAGCTGAGGGGTATCTGAACATGTACAGTCGAGAGAAAGAGGGGCTGAATTCCAGGAAAGCTAACTCATACCTACATGTAAAAATGCCAAGTTGCTTAAATGCTGCCTGCATTTCCCAAGTTCTCCCTCTAGGCCCCACCTGCCAACATCATCACACTGAAGCCAAAACCATAACATAAAGGATGGAGATGTCGCTAAGTGGTAGAACGCTAGCCCCGCATGTGTAAGGTCATGAGTTCAGTCTCCAGGACTGGAAAGCAAACGAGCCAACAAATAACCTGGACTTTGATGAAGATAAACCACATTCAAGTTACAGCTTCAGACTTATTATTAAGTCTGGGGAGTGGCTAACCATTCGCCAACAGCTAAAACACATTTAGAATCAGGCAAGTCCAAAAGCTGGAATATGAGACGAGCCTTAAGGGTGAGCTCTGTGAAGTCCTACTTCAGGACATGTTTCGGGAGGGGTTGACATATGAGCAAAAAAGGTTGGATGTGATTTTCAGATGCAGAGGAAAGAAACCTTGGGTATGTGGAGACTTCAGAAGATGGTGATGATCAAGAAGAGAAAGAAGGAAAGGAGGAAAGAAGGAGGAAGGAATAAATAAACATGGGAAATATTTACTTACTGAAGCAGAATAAGGCAAGAGTCTGCCACTGGTAAGGAACATAATAATGGAGCGAGTGTGTCAAATAATCTTGTCATCTACAACATCCAAATCAACAATGTTCAGTCAAATTGCAAAAAAACAAAAAAAACAAAAAAACCAAAAACTTAAATTAGTGGTCCAAAAATAAACTATCCCAATGTTTCAAGTAAATTTAAAATTTTGTATTAGGCTGTAGTCATAGCTATCCTGGAATACATGTAGCTTGTGGGCTGTAGGATGACCATGATAGGTGGGAAAGGAAGTTTCTAGGAGGAAAGAAGATATGTGCCCATGAAGGACCTGGACAGAGGGTATAGCCCTTGGATTATGGGAACCCTGGAAAACCTGTCTGAGAAGCTGGGAAGATCTAACTCATGTTCCACTGAGGCAGCAAGAAATGGTATTCATGGGTCCAGTGGGAGACTGTTTCCAGAGTCGCTATAAAATGAATCTTCCTACACAGGTCTAAAAATTAAAAATACAAGTTACCTAGTGTGCTAGTTTCATTTTTGTTGCTGTGAAAAATACTCTGACCAAAAGCAACTTTGAGGGAGAAAGTATTTATTATTCCAGGTCACAGTCTATGGTCAGGGGAAATCAAGGCAGGAACTTGAAGGCAGGCTTCTTCCTGTCCAAACAGCATTATCTCTTATAAAGAAGCTTGCATTATAGACAAAGAAGTGTGATACCAACTGTGGAAGATATAGTTTGTGGGCTGCCAGACAGACTTACGCAGAACTGGCTTTCTTATACAGTTCCAGACTACCTGCTTAAGGAATGGTTCTGCCCACAGTGGGCTGGGCTCTTCTACATCAATTAACAATCACGAAAACCCTCTCCCACAGACATGCCCATGGGCCAATCTGATCTAGGGAATTCTTTAGTTGTATAGTATCTTTCCCAATCATACTAGACTGTGTTAAGTTAACAGTTAAAGCTAACCAGGATGTTTAGTTAAATCTAAATATCAGATAAACAACGAATACTGGGTTCTCTTGTTTGTTGATTAATTTGTCTTGTGATAGAGTCTAACTATACTATGTAGTCCTGACTATTCTGGAACTAGCTAGACCAAGCTGTTCTTGAACTCACTTGCCTACCTCTGTTTCTCAAAAGGTGGCATTAAAAGCAGGTACCACCTTACTCTACTAACAAATACTGTTTAGTATAAGTATGTCCCCATGTAATGTTTGGGACAATGTGATTGTTTGAATATGCTTGGCCTATAGGGAGTGGTGCTATTAGGAGGTGTGGCCTTGTTAGAGGAAGTGGACTTGAAGGTTTCCTTCTATACTGAAACTCTATCCAGTGCAGAAGAGAGCTTCCTCCTAGATGCCTGATGATGCCAGTCTCTCCTGGTTGCCTTTGGATCAAGGTGCAGAACTCTGAGCTCCTCCAGCACCATGTCAGCTTGCATGCTGCCATGCTTTCTGCTATGGTAATGGACTAAACCTCTGAATCTGTAAGCCAGACCCAATTAAATGTTGTCCTTATAAGAGTTGCCTTGGTCATGATTTCTCTTCACAGCAATGGAAACCCTAACTACGACAGACATACTTATACTTGAAAAGTATTTGTTTCTTACTTGAAATCAAGTTTAATTATCCATTCTGTATTTGATCTATCAGTCTTAATCTCAGGAGCAGTGATGGTATGATACAAAATAAAGGATGCATTTTTTAGGTGCTAAGGTGCCTTTCTTTCAACAGGCAAGTGCAACCCAATGAGCCTAGCTCCTCTGTGGTTACACTGCCCATGGTCAGAAAGTGCTGTACACCCAAAGTTCCTGCAGTTCAATTAATGTTGGCACAGGAAGCTGAATCCAAGAAGGCCAACCCCAAAGTTCTTGCTCACAACAGGGGCTTGCTATGTCAGGCTTGCCCAGGGGGTACTCAACCTCCTCCTGCTTTATAAATCCTATGTGGCAGATTCACCACAGATCTCTGAGCCCTGGCCTGCGTAAGGCTCATGTACCTTCTTGTCATCCCTTCTGACAGTTTCAAGGAACTTCCTGTTGTCCCATGGGCTCCTGTCTTCCCCTGATTGGTGATCAGACTGAGGGCTGTGTCCACTATCTCAAACTTGAGCTTACTCTTTATTTCAGAAAGTGAGATGTCTCTCCCATCTACGTGGACAACCTATAGCCTCTGATGGAAACTAAGCAGCCTTTGTTGAGTATTCTTGAGGAGAGGCACCTTTTGATAGTGCCACTCCCCTCAGTTCCCCTTTTCTACCTTTTGGAACATTCTGGATATCTCACAGTATCATCATGGTATTGTGTCCTCCTCTGGGTCTTACAAATCTTGGTTGCTTTAGTTTCAGCCGCATGCTAATGAAGGTCTCTCTGTCTAAACTTGATGGCTTTTCAAGTAGAGAAGTGGACTGAAGATAAGATGTAGCTGATCCAATTCTACCTTTGTCCTCACCAACTAGGCTGGGACATAATCATCCTTAAGTCCTATGTGCTGTGCTAGGGCACATACTAAGTGCTACAAAGAGTTGACAGTCACATATTCTACAAAGGAAGACTATTCCTTTTACTAACATGATTTTGGTTCATAGCTTTTAGGTATTGGGGCTGAATGTGCATGCTACAGTTAAGTGCTCTATCACTGAGCTATATCTTCAGTTCTTCTTCTTCTTGAGACAAAATAACCATAGCTTACTTTACTTAAGGTGTATTTGTCTTCTTTACTTGTCTGCCTATCTCACTGTAAATGACTAGATTCCCCTTTGAACTCAGTATGGGTCAAACTGCCAATAACTTGAATAACCTTTCTCTGCAACCCTACCTGAGATAGTTTTCACATCTTTGTTTTATTGACTTAGTCAAGTTAGCTCTTAGTATGATCACGACATCTGAAACATCCTGTTCTTTCCTTTGATTACCTGTTGTAGTCTGCAATCTGTAAAAATCAATCTTAATTGTCAACTTGATGACATTTAGAGTTATCACAGGGTGGGAGCGGGGAATCTATGGGCTTGCCTTTGAGGGATTATCTCCATTAGGTTAGCTGAGATGGGAAGACCAAACTAATTATGGGTGGCTTTATTCCACAGTCTGGGGACTAGGGGCTGGGACTGAATAAACAAGAGAAAGTAGCTGAGCACAAACAGTCAGCACTCCTTACTTCCTGTCTGCAAGAGTCATGTGGCCAGCTACCTGGAGCTCCTGCCATGGTATGTCTCTCTAGTGTCATGACATGACTTCCCTGCCTGACCCTTGATCTCTTTCTTCCTGAAGTTGCTGTTGTTGGGTATTACATGACCTTAAGGAGGTAAGTAACTAACACACTAGCCTATAACTTTCATGAGCACAAAGATTCAGACCAATCACTTTATTATTGCATCTCTGAGTGAGAGCAGCTGATGCAGAGTAGACTACACACAGTCAGTGGGTGAATAAAGGAAGGAAGGAAGGAAGAAAGGAAGGAAGGAAGGGAGGAAGGAAAGGAAGGAAGGAAAGGAAAGGAAGAAGGAAGAATTTGCCTGTTTATAGCCATTTGAAGGAGCTGCCTCAGTCAGAATGTGCTCCCTACATTTTCTTGATACCCCACACTCTTTCTATTACAAAAGGAATACGGATTCACTGAGCAAAAATAGGCAGATTGTAGAGTCTAATGCAGTGGTTCTTAAGAGATGTGAGTTGTGGCCCCTTTGGTGGTCAAACTGTCCTTTTATAGGAGTCACCTAACACCATTGGAAAACACAGATATTTCTGTAATGATTCATAACAGTGGCAAAATTACAGTTATGAAGTAGCAATGAAAAGAATTATATGGTTGGGGGTCACCACAACATGAGGACCTGTATTAAAGGGTCACAGCATTAAGAAGGCTGAGAACCACTGATCTAACAAGTTTTGGATGACTAGTTAAAGAAGATATAACTAAGCTGAGAAATATTTCCATATGTGAGGCTTTTCGAGTTGGTGTTTGGAGTAGACAGATAGCAATGTATTGGGACATCTGAAGACACAGCATTTGACCCAGCATGAGAGCTAGCTGCTAGCTGCATGTGCTTCTGTATTATCAGAGTTAAGTGTCATCAGGAGGGAAGCTGCTTCCCATGATCATAGGGTGGTCCGGCATGGTATTAATGCGTTCCTATCTACATCCTTTATCAGTTAGCTCCTCATCTGGTCCAGATAGGTTATCCCTTTTTGGCACCAATTTAATTATTCAGAACTTTCTAAATGGAGTTGTGACATGTGACCTTTGCACTTACATTGTGGAGGTTCCCTTTCTGAACCAATGTAAGATCTAAAAGCAAGAAGGCACTTTTCCCAAGCAAAGGCCATATATCCTGCTTTCTTGACATGAGGCAGGTGAATGAATGAAGGACAGGCAAGCAAGCCTTTGTCAGAGAATAATTTTGCTGCTAGCAAGATCTTATTAATGGGAAGTATCTGTTCCAAAAATGGCAGGGAAAGAAGGGTGGACAGGAGAGATCCCCTCTGATGCCTGCCCTCTACAGACACTCTCCACAGACCCTCTACAGAGTTCTGGTCACAAGGCTACTGCCACTTACATCACCGAACCAGGATTCTGCAGGCAGCAGAAACCAAGGCTGTAGGAGTATTTAATTCAGCCCAAAGACATTCTCCCTTTTTATTTTTAATGAAAATTATTTCCAGCCATTATTTATAGTTTTTAAATATCAGAAGGGCAAGAAGTTGCACACTAGTGGACTTCTGAAAGTCCATACTTTCTCATTATGAGGTGCTTTTCTGACAACAGCGGTTAACCTTGGTTGTGTGTCATATTTCCTAAAAAGGGCCTAGGGGAAGGAACATACACACTCAGGTTAGACATATGATGGGTAGGGGTGACGTAGGCTTTAATTTGAGATCAGGAATGACTTCACGGTGAAACAAAGATAAATGTCTTCTGTCATGGCATGTATTTGTTTTAAAGCCTCAAAGGAAAACTTAAATATTTGGTAGCTTATTGG
Organism: Tokudaia tokunoshimensis; assembly: GCA_036184795.1. NCBI lineage: Eukaryota > Metazoa > Chordata > Mammalia > Rodentia > Muridae > Tokudaia > Tokudaia tokunoshimensis. Next base: position 31,469,448 of record BTHU01000014.1, read on the forward strand.
TCCTTTCTTTTTAATTTTAGTGATGTGGCCCCAAAGAGAAATGGTTAGAAATGGGGTCTAGAATAACTACAGGAAATGTAAAAGCAGCAGTATTTCAGGGTTGAAGAGAGTACAGATCTACTCTCTACAGTCCTCTCCAGCCTCATCTAACCCTCTCTTGCACTTATAAATAAAAATGAGATTCAGTTCACCAAAGAGTAAATTGATGAAAAAATAATATGGGCATATTGATTTTCTCAAGATTAGCCACAGTGGAAAGAAAGCATTATAATCTAGAAACTGTAACATGAAAAGAAAAATACTGGATGAAAGTTAGGGTGCAATTTGGAAAGAAAATGAAGTAATCTCACGAACAGATGGCCAGAGCAGAATACTGAGGAGGAAGCGGTGTGATTCTAAAGCCATTGACGACTCATGTCCCCAACACAAAGTAGGTAAAACATACAGAGATTCCTGTCCCACAAGAAGGACACTTTGTATGAGATTCAATGGGCAGGGAAGAGGGCTTGAAAGACATTAGCTGATGAAACCTGGAGTTCTTAGGACATATGATTGGCTCCTACTTTGCAAGGCCAGGACATTTGTGATGGATGCAGATATACCAGCTTATGGGGTAAGGTTCTTCCCAAATGAACAGCGTGGTTCTGCCGACAGGGCTGGGAAATGTTTGGATGCCTCAGAAATGCACAGAAGGAGAATGGTTTGTGGTGTGGAGATGATGTTTTTGCTTAGTGGCTAGAACTGGATCAGGAGGACAAAACAAAGGAGAAAAGACCAAGCCAGCCCCTGACTATTCACAGACACGTTCAGCAGTGAAAGAGTAAGGAAAAGGAGCTTTTATTAAATCCCAGAAACCTTGGATATATGGCCTCATTTGCTCCTGACTGCAATGCTAATGAAACAGAATTATAACTGCCTTTTCTCCCAAAGAACAGTGAGACCCAGATAGCGAGTAGTGGTTGATTTTATGTGTAGATAGACACGGTGGTACATGCTTAGGAGCCCAGCACTTGAAAATCTGAGAAAGGAGGATCTCAAGGTCCAGGCCAGCCGAGCTACATAGCAAGATAGTGACTCAAATTTTTTTAAAAAAATAGATTTAAAAATAGATTTTATATATATATATATATATATATATATATATATATATATATATATATATCAATATCAAATTGTGCCACAGGGTGTCCAGATATTTATTGGCTAACCATTATCCTTTGTTTTTTGAGATGATAACATGAATCCAATCTCTTTAGTAAAACAGGTCCCTCTGAAGTACATCTGGACCAATACAATCTACTTCAAGACTCGAGGAAAGAAAGTAGCTAGCCTTCTCCTTAGCTAGAAAATATTTTCCTGCCAAATACCTTTGAACATTAGCTTTTTCTTGCCTTTAACCTTCAAAGGAACATTGGGTCTTTCTGGATCTTTAACCTGCCAGCATTTAAAATGAAATTATTCTATCAATGATTCTGGTTCTTAAGCTTTCAGATTTGGAATGGAGCTAAACCATTGATTCTCTGGGAGAGGGAGAGGGAGAAGGAGCAGGGAGGGGAGGGGAGGGGTAGAGGGAGGGAGAGAAGGAGGGAGAGGAAAAATACTTGTGACAGTTGTACATATTACCCATGGAGAAGGTGAGGGCATGGGAAAACCCTCTCTTCTCTGCAATCAACAGGCACAGCAGGAAGCTATTTTAAGAAGACCTCAAATCAGCCACTAGGTGACTCAAAGGCCAAAGTTCCTCTTCGAACGTACCCTGGGAAGTAAGGTGAGCAGGCCCACAGAATACCTCTAGATGTTGGTAACTTTTGAATCAGAACCACAGAATCCTCAGTGTAGAAATCTGGTTTGAGTCATTGTCTGCAGTAGACCACAGAGACTAGTGGTTCTCAACCTTCCTATTGTTGCAACCCTTTAATACAGTTCCTCAAGTTGTGGTAACTCCCAACCATAAAATTATTTTTATTGCTAGGTAATAACTAATTTTCCTACTCTTATGAACCATAATGTAAATATCTGTGTTTTCTAATGGTCTTCACTGACCTCTGTGTGTGTGTGTGTGTGTGTGTGTCTGTCTGTCTGTCTATCTATCTATCTATCTATCTTGTTAAATATAACCTGTTAAGTCTAAGTCTATATAATGTTTCTTATATAAACATTTATATATTTATATAAAAGTACTTCTATGTATGCTTTCAAGGTGCCTATCTAGCACTGGACAACCAATTGGTGTGTTTATGCCTAGTGAAGACCATTTCTCCTGAAAAATCCTGTACATAGAACAGAAAGAAGTCATAGGGGAAAACAGACTGCCCTAGAACAGTATATAAGCTAATGAGGGCCAGAAGCATAGAATAGTACAAAACCAAGAAAATTGCAGGAGCAAACACATACCTCTTGCTAATGAATACAAGTGCTAATGGTCTTTCTTCTCCAATCAAAAGACATAGACTGGAAGATTAAGTTAAAAAACAGTGCTTATGTGTTTGTGGCCTCCAAGAAATACATCTCACTGGCAAAGATAAACACGGACTTAGTGAAAGGATGAATAAAGACATTCCAAGAAGACAAGGAAGTAAAGTAGTTTTAATATTGGAAAAACTAAACTACAAACCAATATTAGTCAAAAGAAGTAAAGAAAGTCACTACACACTGATAAAGGAACAATCCATCAAGAGTGCTTTACCATTTAAATCATGTATGTACCAGATATTGGTAGACTCAAATTTTAAAAACAAACACTATCGGATGTAAAGGCACAAACTGATCCAGTGCAATAGTGGTGGACAATACCACATTATCACCAATAGCAGGTCATTTAGATACACAAAAAAATATAGTTGAATGTTGAATGACAATATAGATCAAATGGATCCCCCAAATATTTGCAAAATGTTCCATCCAAATACTGCAGAAAACAGATTCTTCTCAGTGTAGAGAAAGCCCATAGAACTTTCTCTAAAGTAGACCACCTTTTAGGATGAAAAGCAAATCTTAAATACAAGAAAAATGAAATGACTTCTTATATTCTATTTTATTATGACTGAAAAAAACTAGAAATCAACAGCAGAAGAAATTATAGAACAAACACAAACTCATGAAAATTCAACAAGACCCTAACAAACAACCAAACTTATTGGAATCAAGAAGAAAATCAACTCGTAGAGTCAAGTAAAAATGAAAACAACATGTTAGCAGACTCATGGATACAATGAAAGTCGTTCTAAGAAGGAAGTGTGTATACTTAAAAGTGTCTACGTTAAAATATCAAGAAATCAAACATGGTGGTTCATTCCTATAATTTATGTACCTGGGAGATGGAAACAGGAGGTTCACAAGTTCAAGGTCATCCTTAGCTAATTCATGCACTTGGGTGCTTGAGAATAGCTTGAGAACTACATAAGATACTCTTTTGAAAATAATCAAAGAAGTCCTAAATAATCTAACACAATGATACACTTCAAGATCTTAGGAGAATAAGAACAAGTCAAGCACAAAACCAATTCATGGAGGTAATAAGCAATAAATTAATGAAATGAAAACAACATTGAATAGTACAAATAACTAATGATACGTTATCCAATCCAAAGTAGTTAATCTAAACACTTGTACATACAATCAACACTAAATGAGCTAAATATTCACTAGGCAAATATACACTGAACTATATGCATATGTGTGTGTAACAACAATAACAATAACTAAAGGATAAGAAGTTATGAATTTGAGAGGAGGCATGGGAGAAACTGAATGGAGATAGGAATGATGTAAATAGAGCATCTCATTTGACATTCTCAAAATAGAATAGGGTTACTTGCCTCTCTGGAGTTTAACTTCTTGAGTTCTTTGTATATCTTGGATATTAGCCCTCTGTCGGATGTAGGGTTGGTAAAGATCATTTCCCAGTTAGTTGGTTGCCGCTTTGTCTTTTTGACAGTGTCTTTTGCCTTGCAAAAACTTTGTAATTTAATGAGGTCCCATTTGTCAATTCCTGATCTTACAGCATAAGCTATTAGAGTTCTATTCAGGAAATTCTCCCCTGTGCCCATATGTTCAAGATTCTTCCCTAGTTTCCTTTCTATTAGTTTCAGTGTGTCTGGTTTTATGTGGAGGTCCTTGATCCACTTGGAATTGAGCTTAGTGCAAGGAGATAAGAATGGGTCAATTTGCATTCTTCTGCATGTTGACCTCCAGTTGAGCCAGCACCATTTGTTGAAAAGGCTATCTTTTTTCCACTGGATGGTTTTAGCTCCTTTGTCAAAGATCAAGTGACCATAGGAGTGTGGATTCATTTCTGGGTCTTCAATTCTGTTCCATTGATCTACATGCCTGTCACTGTACCAATACCATGCAGTTTTTAACACTATTGCTCTGTAGTACAGCTTGAGGTCCGGGATACTGATTCCCCCAGAGGTTCTTTTACTCTTGAGAATAGTTTTAGCTATTCTGGGTTTTCTGTTATTCCAGATGAATTTTTGAATTGCTCTTTCTAACTCTATGAAGAATTGAGTTGGGATTTTGATGGGGATTGCATTGAATCTGTATATTGCTTTTGGCAAGATGGTCATTTTTACTATATTAATCCTGCCAATCCATGAGCATGCTCTCACCTGAAGAATATCTAATGGCTGAGAAGCACCTAAAGAGATGTTCATCGTCCTTAGTCATTAGGGAAATGCAAGTCAAAACAACCCTGAGATTCCATCTCACACCAGTCAGAATGGCTAAGATCAAAAACACAGGAGACAGCAGTTGTTGGCGAGGATGTGGAGAAAGAGGAACACTCCTCCACTGCTGGTGGGATTGCAAGCTGGTACAACCACTCTGGAAAGCTGTCTGGAGGTTCCTCAGAAAACTGGGCATGACACTCCCAGAGGATCCGGCTATACCACTCCTGGGCATATACCCAGAGGCTTTACCTGCATGCAATAAGGACACATGCTCCACTATGTTCATAGCAGCCTCATTTATAATAGCCAGAAGCTGGAAAGAACCCAGATGTCCCTCAGCGGAGGAATGGATTCAGAAGATGTGGTATATTTACACAATGGAATACTACTCTGCAATTAAAAACAATGAATTCACGAAATTCCTAGGCAAATGGTCAGAACTTGAAAATATCATCCTTAGTGAGGTAACCCAATCACAAAAGAACACACATGGTATGGAGTCAGTGATAAGGGGATATTAACCCAGAATCTCGGAATACCCTAGACACAATTCGCATATCAATAGATTTCCAAGAAGATGGAAGAAGAGACCCCTGGTCCTGGAAAGACTGGATGTAGGGGAATGCCTGGACAGAGAAGCGAGAGGGGGTTGAATGGGGAAAAGAGGGAGGGAAGGGGGCTTATGGGACTTTCGGGGAGGGACAAAATGGGAAAGGGGAAATGATTTTGAATGTAAATAAAAAAAACTTAGAAAATAAAATAAAATTAAAAAAAAGAAAGAAAAAAATAGAAAAATGAATTGATGAAAAAAGAATTGATTCTTAGAAAAGGTAACAACTATTGACAAATTCTTAATCAAACTAACAAAAAGACAAAAATTTATAAAAGTATAAATGAAAAGTGAGGTATTATACCAGGTACCAGTGAAATTCAGAAAATTATTAAGACATACTTGGAAAGTCTGCATTGATATAAATTGGAAAATCTACAAGATATGGAAAAATTTTTAGACACATATGACTCACCGAAATTAACCCAACAGACAAGAGCAACTTAGATAGATTTGTAATAGTTTGAAGCAGTAGTAAAAAGTCTTCTGACTAAAAACAGCCTACGTGCAGATGGATCCATATCTGAACGCTACCACATCTTTAAAGCACTAACAAAAAGCTCCTAAAATAGAAAAGGGACAAACATTGCCAGACACTCTACGAAGACAGAACTACGCTGATTCCAAAACTAGAGAAGGACACAACAAAAGAAGGAAATTGCAGGCAATCTCCTGAGTGCCATGGATGCAGAATATAAGCTCAATGAAATGCTTATATGAACTCAACCACACATCAAAGTGAACATTCCCAATAGCCAAATAAGGCTTTCTTCAGAGATGTAAATAAGGCTTGACGTATGCAAACCAATACATGTAGTATATCCCATTATTTATCTCAAGAACAGAAATCACACGATCATCTCAACAATGTAGAAAAGGCCTTCATTCAACTCCCTGTCATTATAAAAACCCTGAGAAAACTAACAATGAAAAGAGCATGCAGGAGCATAATGAGAGCTAAACCTATAGCCAACATTCAGTGAAAAGAAGCTTAGAGCATTTTGACAAAAGCCAGGAATGAGACAAGGTGTCTATTTTCTCTACTCTTATTCAATATATCCCTTCAAGTCTTAACTACCATTATAAAACAAGGGACATAAAAGAGACAAATAAAAGAAGTCAAGTCATCTTATTGTAGATGATATGGTAATCATATTAGCACACACACACATATATATGTATACACACATATATATGTTTACTCCTTTAGCATAATATATATATACGTATATATACATATATATATGTATATATATTCAAAGGGCTCTATCAGAAAATTTCTAGAACTTATAAACACTTTCAGGAAAAAAATATCAGAATACAAACCACCATACAAAATTGGTAGCTGTTTTGTATGCTATGAAACCACTGACAAATCAGGAAACAGTCCCATTCACCATGGCTTGTTTATATGAACAAATGCCCTAGGAATAAACCTGTCAAAGAAAGTGAAAGCTCTTTGTGATAAGAAAAAAAAATTTAAAATACTAAAGGAGACACAAGAAAATAGAAAGACACTCCCATGCTCATGGTAATTAGAATTAAAATTGTGAAAATGGATATATATTAAAAGCAATGTATAGATTCAGTGTAGTCCTCAAAAAAATTCCAATGACATAATCATATGGTGGCACAAATGACCCTGGAGAACTGGAGAAATTTTAAACAAACAAACAAACAAACAAAAAAGGTACTGATGGAAGTGTCCTCTGATTTCTAGCACTACTGCAGAACTAAAAACAACATAATAAAGCACAGAGACAGACACACAGATCTCCAAGAGAGCAGAGTAAAAGCACTCAGGAGCAAACCCATACAACCACCCCCATCAGACAGTTCTTCAGCAAATGGTTCTGGGAAAACTGGATGTGCACCTGGAGACAAATGAAGCTAGATCATCACGCCCTACTCCGTATCAGGACTGACCCTCAGTCAATCAAAGACATGACCTCAGGACCTGGAACTGTCAGAGGAAACGCTTCAATCTACAGGCATAGGCGAGAATTTTCTGAACGGCACGTCATAGGCTCAGGAAATAACACCAACTGAAAGTCACAGGATTGCATGAAATTAAAAAGCTCCCAGGGGAAACAATGGAGGGAACTGTGGCCTGTGGTGTGGGAGAGAGTCCTTGCTAGCAGTGTATCTGCAGAGAATTAATGTCCAAAGTATATAAAGAACTCAAAAAACTAAGCATAAAAATGACAAATGGTCTAATATATATAAATATATATATATATAAACAGGCTGACAAAGTTAACAATTCTCAAAAGTTAATCAATGGCCAGGAGCTGGTGGCAGCACATGCTTTTAATCCCAGCACTCGGGAGGCAGAAGCAAGAGGAATCTCTGTGAGTTTGAGGCCAGCCTGGTCTACAGAGTAGAGTTGCAGGACAGCCAGGGCTACATAGAGAAACTCTATCTGAAACAAAGAAACAAACAAACAAAAACCAAACAACAAAAAATTCAAAGAGTAAAACATGAACATGCAAAATTACTCACTGTCCTTAGCCTCAGGGGAATGAATGCTCTTTAAAACTACAAAGAGATTTCATCTCACCACAGTTAGAGTATATTTCATTGAGAAAAGAAAGGACTAGGGCTGGAGGGTTGATTCAGCTCTTGAGAGTGTAGACTGCTCTTGCAGAGATCCTGCTCTCTAATGTCAGGCGACAGGCTCACAGCCACCTGTAACTCCAGCCCCAAGAGAACCCAACACCTCTGGCCAGACTCTCCAGGCACCAGCATTCACACGCACCAATGTGAAGACACCTCCCCTCATAAGTAAAAATAAAGTAAATCTTAAAAAAAATAGAAAGTTCGCTAGCTGGTAAAAAAAAAATGAAAATTCTCCCCTGTGCCCATATGTTCAAGGTTCTTCCCTAGTTTCCCTTCTATTAGTTTCAGTGTGTCTGGTTTTATGTGGAGATCTTTGATCCACTTAGAATTGAGCTTAGTGCAAGGAGATAAGGATGGGTCAATTTGCATTCTTCTGCATGTTGACCTCCAGCTGAGCCAGCACCATTTGTTGAAAAGGCTATCTTTTTTCCACTGGATGGTTTTAGCTCCTTTGTCAAAGATCAAGTGACCATAGGAGTGTGGATTCATTTCTGGGTCTTCAATTCTGTTCCATTGATCTACATGTCTGTTACTGTACCAATACCATGCAGTTTTTAACACTATTGCTCTGTAGTACAGCTTGAGGTCCGGGATACTGATTCCCCCAGAGGTTCTTTTACTCTTGAGAATAGTTTTAGCTATTCTGGGTTTTCTGTTATTCCAGATGAATTTTTGAATTGCTCTTTCTAACTCTATGAAGAATTGAGTTGGGATTTTGATGGGAATTGCATTGAATCTGTGTATTACTTTTGGTAAGATGCTCATTTTTACTATATTAATCCTGCCAATCCATGAGCATGGCAGATTTTTCCATCTTCTGAGGTCTTCTTCAATTTCTTTCTTCAGAGACTTGAAGTCTGGCGGTTCCTCAGAAAACTGGGCATGACACTCCCGGAGGATCCGGCTATACCACTCCTGGGCATATACCCAGAGACTTTACCTGCATGCAATAAGGACACATGCTCCACTATATTCATAGCAGCCTTATTTATAATAGCCAGAAGCTGGAAAGAACCCAGATGTCCCTCAACGGAGGAATGGATTCAGAAGATGTGGTATATTTACACAATGGAATACTACTCTGCAATTAAAAACAATGAATTCACGAAATTCCTAGGCAAATGGTCAGAACTTGAAAATATCATCCTTAGTGAGGTAACCCAATCACAAAAGATCACACATGGCATGCAGTCACTAATAAGGGGATATTGACCCAGAATCTCAGAATACCCTAGACACAATCAGCATATCAATAGATTTCTAAAAAGATGGAAGGAGAGACCCCTGGTCCTGGAAAGACTGGATGTAGGGGAACGCCAGGACAGAGTAATGAGAGGGGGTTGAATGGAGAAAAGAGGGAGGGAAGGGGGCTTATGGGACTTTCGGGGAGGGAGGAAACGGGAAAGGGGAAGTGATTTGGAATGTAAATTAAAAAAATAAAATAAAATAAAATAAAATAAAAAAATGACAATCAGTGCTGAGAATGTGGCAAAAGGAAGCCTTCTACACTGCTGCAGCAAGTGCAAAGTGTTCCAGCCACTGTGAAAATCAGCAGAGACTCCCCAGAAAACTACAAGTAGAACTACTGTACTACTTAGCTACGTTGTATGAGGGTATTTATCTGGACAGCTCTATGTCCACATGTCTGGGACATACTTGCACATCCATTTTACTGTAGCACTAACTATAATAGCCAAGTTATGGAATCAGTTTATGTGTCCATCAATATATGACTGGTCAAAAAATGTGATATATATATATATATATATATATATACACACTGGAGTTTTAAAAAATATTTATTTTTCTCTTTTATGTTTCTTTTAATTTTGAGAATTTCATACAATATATTTTGATCATATTTTATTCTATTTCCTAACTTCCTCCACACCTCTCTTCTACCAATGGAGTTTTATTTAGCCAAGAACATAGTTGTCCTTTGTTGGAAAACTTAGTGTGGAACTGGAGCTCATCACTCTAAGCATAAGTTAGACCCAGAAAGAAACTATTGTGTATTTTCTCTTCATTTATCCTATAATTCCTTATAAATATATAAAATCCTTTTTGTGTGTATATGACATGAAAGCAGAAAAGAACTGGGGCAGAAGGAAGAGTGACAGGGAAGGGGAGGGGAAAGGGAGTTGCTTTGAGTAGGCACAGTATATGATATGTTTAAAAGGATTTGTCTTTATGAAACCCAACTCTGTACAATGAATACACACAATAAAAGAAAGAGCAGTAAAACATATTTCATATATATCATACTTAATGATGTCTAAAATGATACCAATCATGAGGTTTAACATTATTTTATATCACATACACACACACACACACACACACACACACACACACACACACACACACCAGATACTGAGAAATTTAGTTCAGGATGCCATCTGTTACAAAACAACGTAATTTCAGAGATATTAAAATGAGGGAAATAATGGATGAGAGGGATGTTGCTCAATGATGAATGTCCTTAGCAAGCCTGCGGGAAGTCCTGGGTTTAATCCCCAACACCAAAAACAAATCAAGCAAATCACAAGTGTTCTCTTTCAAAGTTAATAGTGAGAACAAATATTTATACATAGTTTTAAATATATATATGTATGTATATATATACATACATACATAAAGTTAATTTGCATTAACTTTAATGCATATTAAAGTTAATTTGCATTAACTTTCCATTACTGGGTTCACAGTTTCAATTGTAGTTCATGAACACCCAGATCCATTGTTCCCTGTCACATGGAAGGGCAAGATGTCTGAAGGCTGCCTTCTTCACGGTGACCAGGAAGCACACAGAGAGTCAAAGAGGCTGGAGAATAGCCTTACCCTTCAAGAGCGTGACCAGCAATGGTTTGACCAGGAAGACCCTACATCTTAATAGTCAGTCCACTCAGCTATGAATACATCAATGGTTTATGCCATTGATGAGGTTGGAGCCCTCAAGACCCAATGACCCAAGACTTGAACACCTACTTCCAGACATCCAATTTCTGAGAGTCTTCAGGGGACATTTCACATGCAACCTCTCGTTTCTACACCCATCTCAGAGTCATTCTGATACACTCTTTCATAGTAGAAAACTACAGACCAGATTTTTGCAATAAAGTGTTTTTGTTTATGTTTTCAAATATGTGGAATAAAACAAAGATGTTTTGAACACAAATCTGTTCAATGTTTGTATCTATTAGTGCTCATAAGGTTTTGTTTGTTTTTTTTTTTTTTTTTTTTTTTTTGGTTTTTCAAGACAAGGTTTCTCTGGGTAGCCCTGGCTGTCCTGGAACTTCTCCATAGACCAGCAGGCTGGCCTCGAGCTCAGTCTTGAGCATGGAGACTAAAGGTGTGTGTCATCGCACCTGGCTCTCTCATAAGATTTTGCCGACATCCTTTTGGACTTCCATCAGGTCTGAAATGTCATTGTACCATGGCAGCAGCTTCACAGGTGCAGGTCTGTACAAATTTAAGGCTGCAATTTGACGAAGGCAAATGTACCCTCTTTATATGGATATATCAAGCCTTTGGGGCACGCAACTTTTATATCCCGAGACTCTGAAGTCATGACCGGCCTCCTGGGGATTCTCACATACTTCTCATTGTCCTTCCTCTCTGAAATCCAAGAAACCCTTCCCTACTGAATATTCTGCCACCCTATTTGCAGGCATCCTAACCAAAAAAAAAAAAAGTGAGACGCTGTCTTAAGTTAGACTACAGGACAGGAAAACAATCTTTACCGTCTCAGAGGAACACATGGCTTCTCCAAGGTTTCCAATGTAGCAGTGGCTCAACACCTCACAAACTGTGTTTCCTGAGGGGACATCCTCGCCTCAGGGGTCCACAGGACCTTAGTCATTTACTGTGACTGCTCACCTTCTGAGCTGGCCTGTGGGGACTTGGCATTTTCTCCTAGCACCCTCACTTGTTCTGGGCTAACAATCCTCGGCATTTTGTTCCGTATGTGATAGTTGCTGGCTGATGTTCCTATGCAAGATGGACTCTGTCACTCCTAGGTGGCTCATCCCACAAGTCGCACACTGGCAAAATCTCTACCTCTGTGATGCTTCTAAGCGATGGTATAATTAATAGTAATGAGTTCTCACAGGGGCTGAGCAAAATAAGAAGGTTGGAGAAGTGGCTTAGTGTCCTAGGGACGTCATCAGAGAAGCAGCCATTCGTGAGAGCTTTTGAACAGAGACCCATAGAAAATGAGGACATTTCAGAGAACATTTCAGAGAATGCATCCGGTGCAAAGTCACTCATCTAATCCATGAACATGTGAAGGAAAACATAGAGGTGACATAGACTTCAGACACAGTAGACAGTTAATTTAAAAATCACTTAAAAGGGACTAACATCTTTTTGGCAAGGGGAAGTGAACGTATGTGGAATTTTAAACTGGGAAGCTGAAACGTTTGATACATCCAGAGGTTTGCTTGGTTGGTTTGGTTTGGGGGTTTCCTTTATTTGTTTCCTTGGTTGGTTTTGGTTTTTCGGGGGGGGGGTTTCTCTGTGTAGCCTTGGCTGTCCTGGAACTAACTCTGTAGACCAGGCTGGCCTCAGAATTCACCGTGATCTGCCTACCTCTAGTCTCACCCGTTCTGGGATTACATTCGACATCGCCTCTACCACCTCCCAGCTATAAACCCAGAATTTTAAAGCCCACTACTAGTTCCAGAGTAATTTTGATGTCAGGAATAAATACACACCATTGCAGAGCAAACAACAGGGACACTTAATCCTCTCTGCAGCTCTCTGCTGGGCTGATAATGACCAAAGTGCTAGAAATTTCACCTGCGCCATCCCGTCTTTGCTTTGACCATGGTAATTGTTGTATTTTACTAACATTCATTGATAACAGGGGCTGGTAAAAATAGAGCCTCGGGCTAAGTCTTGTCTGCCATCTGTTTTCGTATTGCCTGCTAGTTGAGAATGGTTTTTACATTTTTAAAAGACTGGGCAGCGGGGGTTGGGAGGGAGTGGCAGAAGAACGATAGCTCATGATGTAGATATTTTATGAAATTCAAATTTCACTGTTTTTAGAATTGCTGTTGGAACAGGGCCACTCGTGTTTGTTTACTCTGGTCTGCACTGGTGCTGAGCTGTTGTGACAGAAATTGTATGGCTCACAAAGCCTAAAATATTTACTGCCTGCCGCCTCCTGGCTCAGGGTACCCTGCTCACTTTCACACAATGCAGACACGGAGGCCGGCAGGCCGCCATGCTAGACTCTCAGAAGCAGCTTCTCCGTATGGTTAAAAAAAAAAAAATCAAATCCATTTTAATGCCCAATTCAGTGAGTTTTGACAAATGTGACAGTCATGTAATCACCATCAGAATAAACACACAGAGACTATTTTCATCACTCTAGCATTTGCCTTGGGATTTGGCTGTTAATCTCTTTCCTTGGCTTTTGCCGCCACTGGCCGACTTTATAGTACTAGAAAATGAGTTGTACATACAGAACGCAGTGTGTAAATACAGCAGAAGAACGTGTGCCTTCTTTGATGCATCGTGACGCAGCAATAGGTTGGGTATCACTGGTTTCTTTCCATTGCTGAAGGGTTGTCTGTTATATGGACGCACACCGATTTGTGTATCTGTGCATGTGTTGATGAGCAGTTTTGTTATTTCCAGTTTGGGCCTCTTATTAGTAAAGCTGAAAGGAACATCATTTGGGCATAAGTCTTCATAGATACGCATGCTTTTATATACATACATACATGCATTTAGTTATATTTATTTATTTAGGTTTTTTGGTTGGTTGGTTGGGGTTTTTTTGTTTGTTTGTTTGTTTTTGTTTTGTGCTAACTGTGTGTGAACTCTCTCTGTAGACCAGGCTAGCCTTGAGCTCATAGCACCACCTCCAGAGTGCTGGGATTGAAGGTGTGTGCCACCATGTCTGGCTCACATGCTTATATTTCTGTTGGGCAGATACCTTAGAAAGAAGTCATCCAGTCACATGGTGGGAGTATGTTTCCAAACTCTTTCTGAGGCGCTGTATCATGAGTTCTTACATGTGTGACGATGTATGAGGCATGTAGTCCCTGCTTACCTTTATCAATGCTTACATTAATTTTATTTATTAATTTTACTAATTCTAATGGGTATAGAATGTCATTTTTTTTTACTTTGATGTGCACTAAAATGTAATTTATAATTTTTTTTGAGGCATCATCTCAATATGTAGCCCTGGCTAGGTCAGAACTCACTATGTAGACTATAGTAGTCTTGAATTTATAGAGATCCTCCTGTCTCTGCCTTGGGAGTGCTGGAACCAAAGGCATGCACCATCATGCCAAATAATGGATAATATTTTTATCTAATTAAAGACCGCTATGTGGTTCTTATTCTGTAGCCTTGCTAAAACTTATTTATTAATTATATTGGGATGAGTTTGTTTCTTTTTTTGTGGTTCTCTTGGAATTTTCTACATAGAAGACCATCTTGCCTACAAATGCAGGCACTGGTTGCTTTTTCTTTCTTGTCTCTCTGCCTTTTACTTTTGCATTTTGGTCCTGATTAGGACCCAGTGCTGAATAGGATTAGCAGTGTGTGTGTGTGTGTGTGTGTGTGTGTGTGTGTGTGTGTGTGGACATCCACCCTTGGATGGGAATGCTAGAATGCAAAGTCCAGCCCCTTAGGGGATAAGTAATGTAGTCAGTGCTTGCTGCATCTACATCTTCTCTCGTCTCTACTGTTGCATATATTGACATTACTCTCAAGGAAAATGTTATCATTTGTGTGCCTAGAAGCTCCAGGCATTTGTCTGACAATTTTCAGTCTGGTTCAAACATGAGCAATCTTCCTTCCTTTCAACTTCCAACTTTTGAAGAAGTTCGTTAATATCAGGAGAACTTTCTGTTTGCAACTAGGAACCAGCATTGGAGAGGCCATCCTTCAGAGAGGGGGTCTGGTGATTAGAAACAAGAGTCAGGTGAGTGAGTTTTGAGTTCCAGCAAGAATCTAAAATATCAGACAATGACCAGAAAGCAGACCAGGTTTTTGACACACACTGATGGGAAGTCAGGAACTTCTGGTGCTCAGGATGCATGGTGAATGAAACCAGCCACTGACTACATTAGCAACAGGATCTCATGCCCCACCTCAGCCCTAGAAGAGGGGATGAGCAGAAGTAGAGAGTTTTAGATGGCCCATGGAGGTTTCAGTGACATCAGATATCCAGGGAAGAGGAGTTACTATGTAGCTTCTCAGGCCCACACTAAAGTCTCCTGGATGTTTCTCGCTCTGAGGGAGCAGTTTCAATGATCAATAATTAATAGCAACTACTTTTCAGATAGCTTCAAAAGCTGGTGGCATTGTGCTGCAAGCTTGTCTCCTCTAGAGCGAAGAGAGGTGTGGGCACATTTGGAGACAGGTTCAGTATGAGCACAATGCTTAAGCGATTACTCAGCGGTAGGTACTACTTTTTTCCCATTCAGTGTTTCTCCACAAAAGACATTCTTTGGGAGAAATGCTCTGATCAAGATCCCATACGGTAATATTGCCTCCATTCAACATTTCTTCATGTAAAAAGTTAATAAACCTTCATAAGGCAGTATAAAGGGATATTTTGGCACACAGGCTCACAAAAAAGTAATAAGACGCTTGGGTGTAAGGGGAGGAAGTGATTTTTTTTTTTAATCAGTGAGAGTTAGACAACTTTACAACTTTAGGATCCATCTAGATGAAAAATACTGCCAAAAATGTGAGATCAACACCAATTCATAATGAATATTTCTGACCTAAAATCCACCAAAGGATAAAGAAATTTGTGTAATGATGGTTTTGATTTTGATGTTAGCAAAATAAGATTTTCCAACTATTCATTTTCTTTCTGGTTTCCAAGGAGATTGGGCTTTGGAATAAGGAAATGGTGTGGTATCAATTTACAAGGTACAGGAGAGGAAGCAGCATGGTGGGTCCTGCCCAGGGTTATTACTGCACAAAAGAAACCTCAAAAGCGATTTCCCACTTACCTTTCTCTGCAATAGAAAACCAGAGACTGTGAGGACATTTGAAAAGTTCAAACAGCATAAGTGGATTGGTGTAACTCCCTGATAATTTGTGAAGCTGTATACAGAAAGTTTTTGCAACACACCCATCAGAAACCCTGGATATATTTACAACTTTCAGTCTGAGGACACCGTTATACTACAGTGGGTGTGGCAGGTTCACCTGTGTATTTTGTCAATTCTCAAGAAATCTGTTCTTAATTTTTGAATCCCTCCCTATGCTTCCCATGGCCAGAGAGAGATCTGCACCATCAACAGAAGGTACTGTGTGGGAGGACCTAAGACTGAAGTTGGCAGTGATCTTAGTTCTTGCAGGGAAAGGAGTCAGAGGCCTCAAGGTAACCGAGTCACCAACCTCAAATACACCGCCCACCTCTTCTGCCTTGCCTTCCTTGTTGTGGTGTTCTTTCTTTTTAGTGGGCTGGGGACAAATGAATACCATGGCATGTATGTAGAGGTCAGAAGACAACTCCGTGGGTCCAGTTGTCACTTGTCACCTTTATGTGCAGACCAAGGATCAAATTCAGGTCACCAGGGTTATGCAGCAAATGTGCTACATGATAAACCATTTTGTTGCCCTGTGGCTTAATTTTTTTCTAGTTGTATGTGTATTGGCTGGTTTTGTGTGTCAACTTGACACAGGCTGGAATTATCACAAAGAAAGGAGCTTCAGTTGAGGAAATGCCTCCATGAGATCCAGCTGTAAGGCATTTTCTCAATTACCGATCAAGTTGGGAGGGCCCCTTGTGGGTGGTGCCACCTCTGGGCTGGTAGCCTTGGGTTCTATAAGAAAGTAAGCTGAGCAAGCCAGGGGAGGCAAGCCAGTAAGTCACATCCCTCCATGGCCTCTGCATCAGCTCCTGCTTCCTGACCTATTTGAGTTCCAGTACTGACTTCCTTTGGTGATGGACAGCAATGTGGTAATATAAGCTGAATAAACCCTTTCCTCCCCAACTTGCTTCTTGGTCATGTCTGTGCAGGAATGGAAACCCTGACTAAGACAGTATGTATGCTCAAGTGTGTGTGTGTGTGTGTGTGTGTGTGTGTGTGTGTGTGTGTGTGTTTGTGTGTGTAGGGGGTTGTTATGCACACATGAGTGCAGTTGCTGGTAGAGGCCAGACAATGGAATTAGATTCCCCTGTAGCTAAAGCTACAAGAGGCCACCAGGGTAGGAACTTGTGTCCTCTGCAAGAGAAGTATGTACTCATGGCCACTGGGACAACGCTCTAACCCCCATATTTTTTTAATATACATTTGTTTTCTTCAGCCTCTTTCCCACTTCTACCAGGGGTGTTTTGATTTTTCTCTTTCTTTAAAAACAAATACACTGTCCAAAAAAATTAACTCCATTTCCTTGGTCTAAACGGAATAGGGAACAGAAATGTCTGTTCCCCGTTCTTTTTTTTTTTTTTTTAAGATGAGAGAAGTAATCCTGACTCTCTCTCTCTCTCTTTTTTAAGGGTATATTTATTTATATGAGTATACTGTAGCTGTCTTCAGACACAAAGGGCATTGGAGTCTATTACAGATGGTTGCGAGCCACCATGTGGTTGCTGGGATTTGAACTCAGGACCTTGAGAAGAGCAAACAGTGTTCTTAACCGCTGAGCCATCTCTCCAGCCCCTTCCCGTTCTTGGTAGTGAAAAGCATTGGCTTAATTCTCAGGAAGGACCAGGATGTTTGTTAGGGCTTTTTCACTGTGACTTGGGTACAAAAACCTAGAAGGGGGTAGGATCCTACTGGCTTAGGTGTTCTTTTGGTGTCTACAAAGGGGAGATTCTTGCCTTCAGTAGTGAACACCTATCCCACAGCATAGTCAAAGAGGAAGCATCTTTCTTCCCATTCCAATGCAGATATCCTGAGGGAGACACACCTCTGCTTTCAAGCATCGATTGTGTTCTTACATGTCCTGTATGTTCTCATATTCTGATGCAGTCAGTGGAAGCAAACACAATGGCTAGTGACTCAAAGTAGGTTCACAAAGTGTTTGAAAGAGGAATAAGAGCCCTGAGTTAGGACAAACTAACTATATACTACATTTGGTGGCTCCTAATCTCCTTCCCCCAATATACATATGTTAATATCTCTTGATCAAGGTCATGCCATGGTTTAATTGACAGACAGCCATTTTCCTGTCTTAGCTGTACATGAAATAGCTCATCTTTTAATCACTGCCATCCAATATTGACTGAAATGTAGAAATACTGAAGACATGGGAAGGTCAAAAGGAGAGCAACATAAGAATAGCAGATTGTAGAAGTTTGATCTAGTTCTTTCTCCCAGCTCCATGCTCCCAGAAATAAGATTCAGACTCAAAATATATTTTGGGATAAGAGAATATATCAAAATATGTTCAGGGATAAAAAGAATTCTGGGATAGAGCCAGGCACGAGAGATTTGCCCAGGAAAATGGTCACGGTGCCTGAGCATGTAGGTTGAAATAAATGGGTTACGTTTATGATCTAGTCAGAGAAGAGCCTAGCTATGTGTCCAAGGTATTTGTAAATATAATTTGAATCTGAGTCTTATTTCTGGGAGCGTGGGGCTGGGAGGAAGAACCAGGCCAAACTTCTAAAAAAGATCGAATTAGTAGCAGAGGAAATACCAGGGATCAAACCCTTAACCCTGAGGGAGGGAGACGATACTGAAGCCGTCCTGAGTGTTCCTTTGCTTTCAGAGCTGGAGATCCCTAGCTTCTGTTGCCAGCGTAGACATGTTGCCCCGGAAAGATGTTCAACTCTGGGGTCTTTGTTTCGTGGCTTAAGGACGGACAGCTTGGTTCCTCCTCTGAAGTGCTCTGAAAGGTAAGGGTGTGAAAAGCCACTGTGAATGTCGGCCTTGTCACCTGCACGCCTCCTATTCATAACTATTACTGGGGCAATGGAGATCATTTTGAACACCTGTGGGTGCCCAAGGTGCCCCTCATCAGAAACTAAGTACCCCGCATTGCGGGGCTCTTGAATGCTCATGAATTACATTGGCAATACCTTTTCTTTCTTTCTTTCTTTCTTTCTTTCTTTCTTTCTTTCTTTCTTTCTTTCTTTCTTTTCTTTCTTTCTTTCTTTCTTTCTTTCTTTCTTTCCTTCCCTTCCTTCCTTCCTTCTTTCCTTCCTTCTTTCCTTCCCTCCTCTCTCTCTCTCTCTCTCTCTCTCTCTCTCTCTCTCTCTCTCTCTTCTTCTTTCTGCCTACGTTTAATTGCTCAGAAACAGCGAAGGGCATGGTTGCAGCTACAACCCAATTGACTCTGCAGGGCTCCCTGCTGTGCCCTCCAATTCTGTGTTCAAGATTTATCTCCACTCAGAATTAACGAGAAGAAGGAGGAGGAAGGGGAGGAAATGCTAAATAGCTTCATCATATTACAACAAATTAAGTTCAGTTTGCACCGTGGTAGAATACCCAGGTGCATATTAACCGGGACGTTTACGGCCATGTTTTTTCTCCAGCCGCCTTTTGTTTGGTTTATGGGGTTCCCAAGTCCCATATCCTTGCAGCCCTTTGGGGTGAGAAAAAGAATGTAAGTGTGGCTGAGACATGTTGACAAGGCATATTCTCTTATTTGTTAATGTTTAAAAAGTAGTTCATTGTAAATCATGTCAGGTATGGTACAGCGTGTGCATGGACTCTCAGCTCTTAAGAGGTAGAGACTGGAGGAGCAAGGCTAGCCTTGGCCACATATTGACTTTCAGACCAGCCTGGAGTCACATGAGACCCTTTCTGATTTAAAGAAAGAAAGAAAGAGGGGGGAATCAAAATCAAGTTGCTGTAAGGGAAAAAAATCACAAGAGTCTGTCTAAAGATCGTATCATGCTTCTAATTCCATTATTCATTCAGCAAGTGTCTCTTTTATTTTTTAATTTTATCTTGTGTGTATGGATGTTTTGCCTGCATCAAGTCTGTGCACTGTGTGAGTGCCAGCAGGCGTGTTTTTTCAATGTGGCTTCAGGATACTTGCTCAGCCCTGTCAGTCGTGGGGTTATAACAGCAAATAATCTGACCAAGCCAGTTTTTTGATAAAACTAAATAAAACAGAGCCAACTCCCGGCTTTGTGAAGCTTACGTTAGGACATTAGGGTGCCCGCCCCCCGCCGCCCCGTGGCCTCCACCCTCCCGCACTCCTTCCTGCTGACCCATGTCAGCATCCCTCTGGGGTGCCTTGGGGCTTTGCACTGGCACCAGAATGGCTGAATCAGAAGGAGCCCGCACTGGGGAGAGAGCTCAGCCATTAAAGGCTAAGGCTCTGCAACCCAAATGAGCTCATGGCCTAAAAGACCCAGGGTGCTGTGGCTCCCTGTCACAGAATTGCTCACAGTTACAACCAGAGGGAAGGCCTTAGTTTTGACAGTGCTTCAGGGCTTGAAGTTGCTGAGATGTAAAACTCCGTGCTGCCTGCTCTGCCACCAAGCACACCTTTTCCTGAAGATACTGGGAAAGCCTGAGATACACCACTAACTTCTTCCCATCCTTTGCTATGCTGGAAATGTTCCTGCTCTGTGGTACTCAGGTTCCCTTCCCTTCATGTACAAACAATGTATCACAGGGAACACTTTGAGGGTGGAGCTAGCATCGAAACCTATCTGCAGGGTACCAGCTGGGCCTTGGGCAAATACAGCATCCTCTTTAGCCTCAGTATCGTTCTACAAGGAGCATGAGTCCATCCTCATGATATCTTATACAGCAGGAGCAACGTCCTTTCTCTAACACTAAATTGCCATGTTGGTGCCATGACAAACTGATCCAGCCACTGATGGTCCATGAGTAGAAATAACTGAGGGGTGCATGGGTCAAACAAGATTACTCTGGTTGCAAGGAATCTCTAATAGACTCAGAATCCTCCCAAACAGCTGAGGCAGGCAGTTCATACAAGTTTCTACTTCCTACAACCTGGAAATCTGGGGCCCCAAATACTCATGGTAAACACAAAACAAAGGTGGTTTCACCCCAAGAATGCTCACGTTCACCTGAAACGGGCTCAGTGGAAACGGGATCCTAACTACACACACTGATCGGGGCTGGGTGGCAGATACTGAGGGGCGGGGAGGGGTCGACTACACGGGCGTCTGAGTTACTTTTCTATCTCTGTGATAAAACACAATGGCCAAGGCAACTCAGAGAAGTAATGCTTTGTTTGCCTTAGTGTTCCGGAGGGATAAGAGTCCATGATGTAGGTGCAGAGAGAGCAGGTGGCAGCTGGCCACTGCTGCCGCCACCAAGTCTCTCTCCAAGGCCACACCTACGAAACCTATTTAAACAGTCACCAAGTGGGGACTAAGTATTCACTTGTCCCAGAATATGGGGATGGCATCTCATTCGATCCACCATAACCAGCACCCACAAACCTACTCTCTAGGTAGGTGAAGCCAGTCCTATTGCAGGGACTCCAGTGATGGCCTACTCAGAATTCTCTTCTGTCCTCTTGGAAATAAACACATTTGGGCTGTGTTCAGGCTACAGTAGCTGACCTGCTTTCTGCCTTGTGTTATTCTCACAAAAAATAAAGCTCCTTTCTGCCAGAAAAGTCCCAATTCATTCTCAGCTTCTCTTCCTGTTTAAGGATAGTTATCTAGGTTCTGTCTTAAGTCAGGACCTCAGACAGACAGACAGACATCTAAACACCACAGGATTCTTCCTGGTGGTGGAGATGACAGTTATAATCTGTCCCCCCACAAGGAGTATCAGTGTCAGAGCCCCCCTCCTCATGCCCTGCAATCCAAGTAATGTCATTTGGGACCCAGCAGAAATGGTCTCCTTGCTGGCTAGCTCTGGCAAGTAATTTTGGCCAAGGTTCTAGCTGAATCATTGCCTGGTCCATTAAACACTCGGAGACACAGCGAATTAGGAACTGTCCTATCAGTGAATTTCTTTTTAAGCCAGTTAGAGTGCACTTCTGTTGCTTGCAGACAAGAATCCTAACTTAACACATACTTGTCTACCAAAGATTTCCAAATCTGCATCCTGGTTCTGACAACTCACATCTTCTGAAGGTCATTTCTTGTTTACAAACGAGCGCCTGCACTCCAACCTCTACACACTTGCAATAAGGAAAGAGTTGAGTAACAGATCTTCTCTTCACATAACCACGATTAGTGCCTCCTGTGTCCTGCTTCTCCAGAAGCAATTAGTGGCCTGGAAATCTCTTCTGTATCGTCTTTTCCTTTCCTATCTGGTATTTGTCTTTGTTGTCCTTATGTGATCTAGGCTAGCTGCAACCTCACTATTTCACTACATAGCTAAGAACAGCCTTGAACTTCTGCTTCTCCTGCCCCTGCCTAGTAAGCGCTGGGGTTACAGGCATGGACCAGATTTATGCAGTGCTGGGTACTGAGCACAGAGCTTCGAGCAAGCTAGGCGCTCACTCTGCCAATTGCGCTCTATCCCACGTACCCTGAGTCCACTCTGTCCCCCTGAGCTCGGCTAGTCAACAAATGCTATATACACTTATGAAACTCTAGAAACTATGGGCATGGGGATGAACCCCGCAGGCACTGCCCAGGCTTCAAGGGGCCCAATTCCTGCTTTTTAACAGTTCCCCCAAACCATCCCAGATTCAAATATTCATCTTGTCCCTGAACTAAGTGTGCAAACTCTTTGCCTTGGGCTGTTTTCCTCACCAGTCATTCTGGACTGTCTTCCTTTGATGTATTTTGAATCCTATCACGTCTCTTGTTCAGACACCCACAGTGGTTCATTATAGTGTTGCAAATCCAATTAGGGACCTGGATAATGCATGGGCCTTATCCCTGGCAAGCGGCTCCCAGGATATGTTGCCTTTGAGGTTTGTGCTCTCGCTTGCCCAGACGACATGCACCCTCAACTCCAACCCCAGGTCACCCCAAAATAAGATTGTCCCTTCACCTGACACGCTTCTGTCACCCCTTTGGTGAGATGGCTAGCCCTGTGAAGTATATCGTGTGAGGTCGGCTATGAGGCTTGGCATTCCACAGAGTCCCGAGAAGCCCTGAGCATGAGAGAAGTTATTCTCTACCCTGAGACTGCTGTGTTCACTAGGGTTGTTCTTTAATTTACATTTTTTTTTGCAGGTAAATTTTTCTCATCTCATTCTCGAAACTAGAAATTTCTTAAAGGCATAGACTATGTTTCTGTTATTTCTAATTCTCTTTCCCTGTGGTTAGAAGAATAGTAATGGTATGAATATTTTGATTTTGTTATTTTGTTTACAAAGTACTGTCACAAAGATCCTAAACACCTCACAGCGACATTTTTGATGTGGGGATTAGAAGGGTAAGGGAGCTCGGAGTTTATGTTCCAGATTAGGGAAAACCAATTAAAAATCCGGGCTCTGAAATGTGTGCGTCCCAGGTTATTAATCTGTAAATGGGAAATAGCGGTGGTTTCCTGTTCGTACAAATTAAATTGCATCCAGATATGAAGCATGCTCATTGGGACCCTTTATGTGAAAGAAACCCACTTATTCCTGTGGGTGTGAGGGGTTTAGAATGTAGTTCAGTGAGTGAGAGAGAACCTGCTTAACATGCAGAAAGCTCTCGGATTGATTCCTAGTAATCAATCAATCAATCAATATCATTGTGATTGTTGTTCTATATCTCTTTGGTAATACTCATCTTGATTTTTAGGGTTGAAGAGAACAAGGCTTGCAGGAGTAATTTGCTTAAGCACTCAAGACTCCCAGGCAGTAAAACAGGACGCAAAACAGACCCTGAGATGCCAAAAGGACAGGGCACAGGGAAAGAGCCAGTATTCCTTCAGCCCGTGAGGATGGGAGCAATTCCACTCAGTCCCTGGGAAACATTTATGGCTGCTGCTGACGTTTCCAAAGGACTCCGGGACAGCAGAAGGTCTGGTGTCCGGGAAGGTGATGGCCTAAAGTTCTCTGAGTAGAGAACTCAAGAAAGAAGGTGGAACTCTTCTCAGGTCAGTCGTGCCTTTAGATACAACACATCCTCCAGGACAGTGGTTCTCAATGTATGGATCATGACTCCTTTGGGGGATGAATGACCCTTTAACCGGGGTTACCTAAGACCTTCTGCATATCAGATATTTACACTATGATTCATAACATAGGGCAAAATTACAGTTATGAAGTAGCAATGAAAATTTTATGGTTGGGGGGGTCACTACAACATGAGGAACTGTATTAGGTCACAGCATTAGAATGGTTAGGAACCGCTGCTCTAGGGGGTCGGAGGTGCTGTGTGAAATCCTTAGGAGTGCTGGCCACTGTGGAGATGCAAAAGGAACCACTGGGTACAGGTAAGTGCTCCTCACTCAGGCCCTAAAACCTTCCCTTATGCCATCCTTTCTTATTGGTGAGGAGGAGGGAGGCCAAGTCCTCAGAACATGATTTGTTAAACCCATCCTGTCAATCAATGTCACCGTTCAGTTGTCACAAAACAGAGTTAAAAACAACCTACTTAGAAAGGAAGAGTCTTATTTGAGGATGGGGCTATTATTGTCCATGAGGAATTCTCATTGAGAGGGTAACTTGGTGATACTGTGAAGATACCACTGGTTTGGTGCATGATAAGGCAGCTTCAGGACCAGGGCCCTTGTCTGTACACTGGAAGTACATTGGCCTATTATGGGTTAAAGGAGATGATGAGCTTTACATGTAATGGCATCCTAGATGCATTGCTCATGGCTGCCCTGCCTCAGCAAGCTTGGTTAGAGGAGGTGTTCATGTGGAGATAAGGGGTGTCACCCCATGTGACCTGGGCACCCTCTTTATCTAAACACCTTCTCAGAAACCCACTACCCAACCTTAAAAAGCATGCCTGTGTCTTCACTGCTCTTCCAAGTTGTCCCAGTTTCTATGCTGCATAGTATGCCAATCTTAAGTCTTTATGTAGCTCACTACATATGTGTACACCTATGCCATCATGCTCCAAGTTAGTCAGAAGGCGGTCCCCTCCAGAGATGGGCATTCTTTTGTGTCCTAGCATTTCAGCTTTGGTTAGTTTGTTCTTCGCAAGCTGAACTAGGCTTAATTTATTCAGTTTATTCCTTCATTTTTGCACTGTTGGGCATTAAATCCAGGGCCTTGTGAATGTTAGGCAAACACTCACTCATCCTTTACCTGAAAAGATAAAAAGAAAAAGCATTTTAGAACTTTGACGGGGCTGGAGAGATGGCTCAGAGGTTAAGAACACCAACTGCTCTTCCAAAGGTCATGAGTTCAAATCCCAGCAACCACATGATGGCTCACAAACATCCATAATGAGATCTGATGCCCTCTTCTGGAGTGTCTGAAGACAGCTACAGTGTACTTACACATAATAAATAAATAAATCTTAAAAAAAAAAGTCCTCCTTTGAAAAAAAAAAAGAACTTTGACACCACCTGCCTGGATTGCCAGGTATTTCATATTCTAAGGTATTTCTGAGGTCAGAAGGAGTTGGAGTAAGAAGAAAGGCCATCGGAGAGGTAAGAAAGGGAAGAAGGTTGGTATTAGGCAGGTGTACCTGCAATATGAGAAAAGGTTCTATAAGACATAACTCATTAACAGAGGTGGGTCTAGAGACTGCGGGTCACCTCCATCTCTGAGGAGTCCTGAATATTCAGGTATTCTTTTCACTTAGTTCACGGAAGCACTCAGAATGGATAGTGCTGTAAACTAATCTCAAGTTCCAGCCCCATCCCTCAGAGCCACACCTGTGTGTTAATTGGCTTACTCCTCAGCCTGGGGATATTTGGAGGCGGTGGGACTGTTGAGAGACAGAGGGTTTGGGGTCATTTGCAAGCATTGTGGACTGTACTCCCTTCTACTGGTTTTTGTTTGTTTGTTTGTTTTTCCTTTCTTATCCCATTCCTGGGGTAAATGGTTTCAGTCTACTAAAATGATCTACCTCACCCCAAAGTGATGAGACCAATTCATTGAGTCTGAAGTCTCTGAAACTGTAAGACAAAATAGCCTTTCTTCTTGTTAAGTTGATTGTCTTGGGTATTTTGTTATAGCGGGAAGCAGTTGACTGATACATACTTCACGTTCTAAGACTTCCATATAAAATTTACACTCCCAAATTCTCCCTTCATTTATAAACAGTTGGGGAGGGAGTTACTCTAACTGTTGATGAGGACTCTGCTCTTGTCACTTTGAGTTACACATATTTATGGAAGAGAAGAGAAGAGCTCCCAGAGTTCCCTTGGCTGGAGGAGACACGCTGACAGAGGCTGGACCAGAGTTAAGGTCACTCCAACCAGCTCAGGTAGCCATTGAAATAGTCCATAGGGAAACAGAGTGCCACCCCCACTCCCCATTTCCAGCTCAAATTTAGTCCTTCAGAAATGGTGGCAGAGAGGGGTGTCTTGAAGTGAAGAATAGACTTAACAGTGTGGCTTCTAATCCAGTAACTACCTGACTAGATTCAGTTTACATAAGGTAATTAACCTTAATGTATGCAAATATACAAGGCCTTTAGGTTTCCTTCCCACTGGTTGCAGTTGTTACAGCTTCCAGAAGAAGAGCAACTATTCCAAAACTTGGGTTTGGGGCTATGTATCATTAATAAAAGGAAATATTAAGTGTGGCCTGATACACGCACATCACTTTATTATGACACACGTGGATTCTCCTGACAGCATATCCTGTGTGATAAAAGGGACCACAAAGGGAGAAATTTAAATGAGGTTAAAGACAAAATAATATTCTTAATCGGATTGTAATTGTATTCTCTCACAGCGCAGAAATATTTTCCCATTTATGCGAGAGGAGCAATTCACTGCATCCTCAATGAACCTGTTATGACAGAGGAATTTGATGAGCTAGTCCTAGCTGGTTTGAAGCAAACCAAACTTGGTTTTCAAGACAGTTCGAACTAAGTTTAGCTTGCCAAGGCATTGGGGGATGAAAGAGAAAGATATCTCCACTGGAATTTGCAAATCATGATCTTTTGTTTTTCAGCCTTATTTGCAAATTATGCAAATTTCGTTGACATTTGGCTAGGCAATTTCTGTCTCCTTTGCTGTCTATCCGATGTTCATATTAAAGTAATCTTGAACTGTTCTTATAATGCTGGTATTTTTAACAAATGCATTCAAACGTACTTTAATTGCTTGGAAAATCTTTAAACAGGTCAGGAATTTATGTCTCCAACTTTGAGACATGTGCCACGTGTATATTGTTTGTACTAGTAGATGAAAAATTCAAACAATTTCCAAAATGTTCTTTATGTACAAGTTTCTTTAGAAAGACCTTCTTACATGTCAAAATGTCACCTTTACCTTTAGGGAACAGATGAAGTGTGTTTATTTGTTCAAAATAACCCAACTCGGTAACATTTGTCATCATAGTAAAAGTCTAAAAATACAAAACACTTCTTTCTTGTAAAGAAGAAATGTGGAACCTGCCTGTAAGCCTCACATATCTTTCCCATAAGGCAAATGTGAAACCCTGGGTAGTTCATGAACGTTCCATGATATCTTTGAGTCCAGGTACAAAGTTCCCATCACCCTCTTCTGTGAAGTAATGTCATCCTTCACCACATGCTTCCTGACTGTGATATCTGAAGAGGCAAGAAGAATGACAGCTCGTCTTTGCCTGTTGCCCTAGGAAACCACCCTCTAGTTGCAATGACTCTCCAGGTGCATGTGGCAGGCATTTTCGTAAACATCCAAAAGATATCTTTTGGATGAAAATTAAATGTGTGAATTCCTAAAATGCCCCAGTGGTTCACACTGAAGTTTTGAATCTTCTGTAGGTGACTCTGATCTCCTTTAGATTCCCCCACCTCCCCAGCGTCACCACAGGCTGCTGACCAGGCTTTTAATACATAGGTGTTTGGGGAACAGTTCCTGACTAATCTGCTTCAGAAATTTATGTACTGAAAACTGTAAATATTGATGAAATAAATTAAAGAAACACTGAATAATGGAGACACAGTTCAGGTCCACGGGTTGGAAGACTCAAAACTGTAGCTAAAGACAGCCTCTGCAGTGACTTACAGATTCAACAACATTCCCATCAAAATACCAATGGGCTGTTTTTCTTGAAGCTGCCAATAAAAGATATATGGAAATACAATAATTCAAAATAATCTTGAGAAGGAACAATAGTGGAAGACACAGACTATGCAAATTAAAAGCCGTCAACAAAACTCTAGCAATGAAGTTTGTGGTTTTGGGGTAAGGAGAAGCATAAACAATACTGTAGAGGTATAGTCTACGCATAAATGCCACCATCTTTAAAAGTAAGAAAAAGAAGCTTGTATTGGCATTTACTTGACCTTAGATTTGCATAGTTTCTTAGTCACCATGAGACTTCAGATCTAGAACCACTCATCCTGTGTCATTTTCAAACCTAAGAAAATCACAGTCCTGATACTGTGTGAACCCACCTGGTGTGGTGCCTGGTGCCTAGTGTGATGGGTGTGAACCCTCTCAGTGTGGTGAATGGTGCCTGGTGTGATGGGTGTGAACCCATCTTGTGTGATGCATAGTGCCTGGTGTGATGGAAGTTGCTAAAATAATGCTTAAACTTCAGACTCTACTCACCATGCCTGCTTTAACAAAAGTTTGTCAGTCAGATTACCCGCAAGTAAGCCATCATGTCTCCTCAATCTATTCCTACCTTTTTTTTAGTCCTGACTTTGGAAATGGTAAATCCATTTCATCTTACAGTAGCTCTTTAAGCAGTGGGTTGAAACAGACTGATGCTGAATCTGTTCAGCTGAGGAATGTGCTGTCATTGATTATTAATGTCTGCCACGGGCACAGGAAGAGAAATGGCAGCAAAGGTCCCAGGCTCAAGTAATCCTCACCTACATGCAAAACTCTCCTTCAGGATTCAGAGAGTGTCTCCATCTTCACTTTATATATAGTTTCTAAATGTATCAGGGAGTCCACTAAGGTCTGTGGAATAAAGTGAACCTACAGACAAGTGAGGTGTTTTGGGGTCTTTTTGTTGTTGCTTTTTTTTTTTAATGTTTGTCAGGTTGGGTTTTTTTTTTTTAATGTGGGGGAAAGGAATTACTGTTACTTCCACTGCCTTGAAATAAATTATAGTTTTCTAGAAAAAGTTTGATCAGCAAAAACTACTTAGAAGGAATCAACATTAGAATAGTAGGTAGGTCTTTCTAGATAATTCAGGCTGAAGAAGGGATGCTAGAGAGGTCTATGGCTAAAAAAGAGCAGTGGTTCTCAACCTGTGGGTCGTGACCCAGTTGAAGGTCACATATCAGATATCCTGTATATCAGATATTTACACTTACGATTCATAGCCGTAGCAAAATCACAGTTATAAAGTAGCAATAAAATAATTTGGGATTTGGGGGTCACTACAATATCAGGAACTGTATTAAAGGGTGGCAGCATTAGGAAGGTTGAGAACCACTTCTATAGAGGAGGATGGTGTAAGAGGATGGGATCCTAGGGTGAGCATCTGGGGAAAAGAGGCAGAGGTGCCAATCACAAGAAGATTTCTGGGACACAAGGTCAAGCAGGCAACCTATAAATCAAGCAAACAGAGATGTTTGATTTTTAAAAAATCAAATAAAGGGGTATTTTGTCCTTTTAAGCCCAAATTTAATAAAACTATTTGGAGGTCTGGGAGATGACTCAGTGGGTAAAATGCTTGCCCTGCAAACAGGGGGTCTGAGTGTGAACCCCAAGAACCCATTTACGCCTGTTTGCAGTAGTGTTCTTCTGTAATCCTGGCACTCCTGTGGCATGATGGAAGGCAGAGGCAGGAGAATTCCTGGAGGCTTATGAGCTAGCTAGTGAGCCTGGTGTATGCACTACTCAACAACAGAGATCTTGTAACAAACAAGGCAAAAAGAAAAGGCCAGCAGGGCGGTGGTGGCGCACGCCTTTAATCCTAGCACTTGGGAGGCAGAGGCAGGCGGATTTCTGAGTTCGAGGCCAGCCTGGTCTACAGAGCGAGTTCCAGGACAGCCAGGGCTACACAGAGAAACCCTGTCTCGAAAAACCAAAAAAAAAAAAAAAAAGAAAAGGCCAACTCTGACCTCCCCAACTATCCTGTGGCACACACACACACACACGCTCATACATTTGGTGAGAATGGTTCCCATAGACTCATTTATTTTCATACTTAGTTCTCAGTTGGTGAACTATTGGAAAGATTAGGAGGTTTACCCTTGTTGGAGGAGGTCTGTCACTAGAAGTAGGCTTTGAAGTTTCAAAAGCCCATACCACCAGTCTCTCACCAGTCTCTCTCTCTCTCTCTCTCTCTCTCTCTCTCTCTCTCTCTCTCTCTCTCTCTCTCTCTCTCTCTCTGCCTGGTGCTTGCCACCCAAGCCCCCAATTAAATATTTTCTTTTAGAAGGGTTGCCTAGGTCATGGTGTCTCTTCAAGTAATAGAACAGTAACTAAGACACACATGACCACACCACATACACAGACACACAGACATACACACATATAAAAGAGAGAGAGAGCGACTAAAGAAAACTTATCGCCAAGTCCAAATACACAAACATTCCCATGACTGTAAAGTGTCAGAGATCGTAAGTTCAAGGCTGGGCACGCTGGCTCACACCTGTGGTCCCAGCTGCACAGGAGGCTGAGGCAGGGTAATTGCTCGCCTCGAGGAATTCTCAGCCAGCCTCATCATCACGTTGAGACTACATCTCTTTTTAAAGCATCATACAGATTGCTGCTTGTTTAGCATTCAGTTTTGCTACTAATGAAGGCAGCTGGTCTAGGAGAAACCTTACCTTGTATGGCTTGGCAAAAACCCACAAGGATAAAACTTGATGGAGCAAGACTTTAACGATCACTCAAACTTGTCTAACTTTCTAACTTAACAGATTTGAGGAAAATTTCCTTTTGGTATTTTAATGTAAACCACAGCTCCCTAGAGTGGCGTACCATTCTATCTCCAATGTGCCACATCAGAGACTTTTCCGTTTTCGAATTTAAATGGATCACCATTTACTGAGTTAGAGAAAGTTGAACTAGGCTGCTTCCCTTTGAACCTTACTAAAGACAAAAAGCTTGAACTGAGAATGAATGCAAGCTGTGTGTTCACACACAAAACAACTATGTATTTATGCATGTACATTGTAATTAATGGATAATTACAATTTAATGTCCGCTATTAACTGTTGGGTAATGTTCATCATTTCAGTGTAAACAGGTAACAGAAAACACCCACGCAAGTTGTTAAACACACCTTTGATTTCCGGACTCTTAACTTCTATGCCTGGCTCAATAAACGAAATTGTTTAGTGTTCTCTGGAAGAGAGAGATTTTCTACTCTTCTGTTTTATAAAGTACATTAGTCAACCCTTGAGTGATGTCAGATATAAAGTTACATATTAAGTATGGAGGATTGTCTGCTCTGTGTACATAGTATAGCTACACAGAATAAGCTTCCCAGAATTTGAAAGTCTAGTAAACAGCTCCCCTTGTCCACAATCAAGTTGAATCTAGTGAGAAGTCAGACAAAAAAAAAATAGTCAGGGAAGTAGATGATTTTTTTTTTTTTACCAGTCAAGCTAATGATGGAGAATGCGGTTGCACACAAGGCGGATGGGTTTCTTGACACTGAATTTCACCTTAGCATGGACAGCCACAGATGTAGCCTTCCTAAAGCCACGGCATGGAGAACCACACCTGCAGAAGAAGAAAGTGCTCTTATCACTTGGGCTGTGATTTAACTTGACGACCAAGAGAAATTCATTTCTCGTGGTTCTGGAAACTGAGAAGACCAAAATTAAGAGCGATCTCTGTCTGGTAGAGATCCGCTCTCTGGCCCATTGGTGGTAACTTCTCACTGTTTCTCACACACTGAAGGGGCAAGAGTTCTAGCTCTTCCTCCTCCTCCTCCTCCTCCTCTTTCGCTTCCTCCTTCTCTTCCGTCTCCTCTTTCTTCTTCGTTTCTTCTCTCTTCTCTCTTCTTCTTCTTCTTCTCTCTTCTTCTTCTTCTTCTTCTTCTTCTTCTTCTTCTTCTTCTTCTTCTTCTTCTAATAGGCCAATAATCTCACTGAGGAAGCTATGCCTTGGGAACCTAATGTCTTCTGTAAGTCTTCACCTGCTATTTCCATGACTATGAAGGATATTAGCCCAAGAACTTGAGGGGGCTGGTGGAATTGGATACAAACACTCAGAGAAAAGCTTCAAACTTCAGCAATACCTTTAAGGGTCACCAGTGACACCACGGTCATTTCTCCCTTCTCTTCCCATTAGAGCCCTGATGGGTGTCACATTTTTAGATGACAGCACAAATTCAGGAAAGGTTAGTAGATATTGAATCAAACATCAAAGCATGGAAGAAATGTGATGTCATTCATGTGAATAGAGACTCCACAAGGAAAGGGGTCTTTTTGTTGTTTGTTGTTTTGTTTTGTTTCTGTTTGCTCACTGCAGTATTCTCGCTGTTTCCAGGAGGTACCCATTACACATAATTTAATTAAATGAACAAATGACATCAGCAGACAGGGCGAGGAGACAGGAGTAGGACACATGTGGGGCTCAAACCTCATGGAAACAAATATTCTCCTCCCCAATAGATCTGAAAGATATTTTTAAAACAATAATAAGAGACATTCAAGAGCAAATTATTTGGCAATTTCCCCTCCCCCCTTTAGCCATCATGGAAGTATTTGTGCCTAAACAAAAAGAATGATACTCTCCCTCAGTGACCATGGGTTGGGTCCTAAACTCCACACGGTTTCATTTCACCCCAGTGCTCACACCTTTGACTGCTATGGAAGATTTTGTGTTGACTTACTGATATCTTCCTCCATCCTGTACATCTCTTTCTCCCTCCCCCTCCCCCTCTCTCTGTTGGCCGAATTTTCTTCCCTGAGTGATTTAGTTTCCACATCTATAAGATGATGATAATAACACTTAACTGGAGTATTGAGGCTAAGTGGGTTAATGAGCGTTCGCACTTGGCAGTCTCTGGAACCCAGTACGTGGTCAACAGTGTGTGTGGTAATTGTCCTGCTCTTTGCTACTGGCATTGCAAATGCCAGGTGAAGTCTTTGTGCTGGGCTCTGCACACTCTCAGCAAGGATGATGGCTTCTCATGCTCATTTTCTTCCAGGTAGACTTGGACTTGGAAGACTCTGGGATTAGCTTCTTTCTAAATTCAGGAATCTGGATTTTTATCCCATGGTTAACTGAAAATTTATGTGCCTCACTTTCTTCTCTCTCTCTCTCTCTCTCTCTCTCTCTCTGCAAGTGTGTACATGCATGTGTGAGTGCATGTGTGTGTCTGTGTGTATCTGTGAGTGTTCATGTGTGTGTGTGCATGCATGTGAGTGTGTGTACAGACAAGTCAGAGGTTGTTGCCAGTTATTTTCTTCTATCATTCTCCTCCTTATTTCTAAGACAAAGTTTCTCAGTAAATCTGGATATCACCATTTTGGCTAGATTAGTAGGAGCCTAGACCCTCCTGTGCGCCACTTCCACAGAGCTGGGATTACAGATGTGTACCACTTCCCCTGGCTTTTTACATGTGTGCTCGGGAATCTGAGCTCGGGTCCTCATGTTTGCATGGCAAGCACTTTACTACCTGAGCCGTCTCCCCAGCCCTCACTTCCCATTCTCTATAGAGTGCTAGTGCCTACCCAGCCTTGATTCCTGAGGTCATAAAGGCACATGGTGACTTCTCAGATGAAGATGTCATAAAATCAGTACTGTGTGGAAATGTAGGACATAGATATACACTCTAATCGCTGAGTCCAACAGTATTTCTCTTCCTTGACAAAATTTGAACCAAATAGTGTATATATATATATATGTGTGTGTGTGTGTGTGTGTGTGTGTGTGTATCTGACAAATATATATGTATATGATAGACATGTGACAGATATATATGTAAAAGACATGTATATAAGATATATATATATGTGTGTGTGTGTGTGTGTATGACAGATACATACATAGATATGACAGAAGAATAATCAACCTGGAAGCCAAAACATCACCCGGATCTACTGAGAAAATTGATACTGGAAGACAGGTTGGCATGAGTAGACTTCCTAATCCTGAATTCTAGAATGAGGCAAACTAAGTCACCCAACAACCACATTCTGGCCTGCAGGGATGAGGTTATGCTATTGAAGAGCTGTTACTTCCACGGGCTCAGATCTCTGCCTCCACTGTAAGTAACTACGACTATTGTGCCGGGCGGTGGTGGTGCACGCCTTTAATCCCAGCACTTGGGAGGCAGAGGCAGGAGGATTTCTGAGTTCGAGGCTAGCCTGGTCTACAAAGTGAGTTCCAGGACAGCCAAGGCTACACAGAGAAACCCTGTCTCGAAAAACCAAAAAAAAAAAAAAAAAGAAAGAAAGAAACTTGCCCTGCCAAATTAAGGTGAAGGGGCTGGCCATTGAGAGTAACATGCAATCAGTATGGCCTACTATTATTTCCTACACTAAGGAATAGTGTCTCCATTTCAGATACACACACACAGACACACACACACACACCTTAAACCCTTTGAACCTTGATTTCCATAACCCTAGAAGTAGTAGATGTGCATGGAATACAGTGAAGGAAACCAATACTCATCTTCCCTGATGCACTTCCACATTCAGTACTTCCTCTCAAAATCTCTAGGGGAAACAGAAGTGCCGGGAGATGTAGTAGATGTCTTTGGGCACCTATGACCTGAGAACCTACAAATAATCCATTGGTCCTTCAGTGGGCTTCTGTTTCTTAGCAAATATGTTAGGTAGCATCTCCCATCTTTTCTCCCTGTTTCCCTCCCCTCCCCTCCCCTTCCTTCCCTTCTATTCCCCTCCCCTCCCCTCTGTTTTCCTTCCTTTCTTTTCTCTCCTCTCCTCTCTCCTCCTTCCCTTTCCCCTTCCCTCCCTTCCCTCCCCATCTCCTCTGCTTCCCCTCTCTTTCTCTCTCTCTCTCTCTCTCTCTCTCTCTCCCTCCTCCCTTCCCTTCCCCTTTCTTCCCCTCCCCTTCCTTTTCCTTCCTTTCTTTTCTCTTCTCCTTTCCCCTCCCTCCCTTCTCCCCCCACTTCCCTCTCCCTTCCCTTCCTTTCCCTTTCCTTCCCTTCCCTCTCCCCTTCCCTCCCTTCTCCTCCAGTTCTCTTTCCTCCCTTCCTTCCTCTTCTCTTATCTCCTTCCCTTTTTTTTCCTTCCCCTTTTCTTTTCTCCACTCCTCTCTTCCTCACTTTTCTTGTCAGGGCTCTGTGAGCAGGACTAGATGGCTTGGTGCCAGAGAGACACCAAGGTGAATTAACACAGATTCCCTTAAGGGAAAATGTAAAGCTGCTAATAACGTGTTTGCAGAGGTAGGCGGGGTGGAAAGTGTAAGCCGAAAGCCTCCTGTGAGCTCCAGCTTGCTTTCAGGGGGAAGGTGTCCTCAGAGTTCCAAGATTTGATTTCTCCTGCACCTGCCAGCAGGCCGTGGGCTGGGCGGAGCTCGTCAGTTCTCATCCTCAGTTTCAGGACCTCTGGAGAAGCCACAAGGCTGAGTCTCCTTCCTTTCCTGGGGGCTGGGGCTGTTAGCTGTTGAGTGTTCTTTCTTGCAGCGAGGCCTTACAGAGCGAGGGATGTCAACTTAGGCAGCGTGGCTGCACTGTAGGAGGTCAAGGTCCCTGAGCAAACCCCTGGAAGATCACAGTCATTTAAGTACTCAATCGGTGTCAGAGCCCCTAGGACATCAAAGGTGGTAATATTGACCCATTCATCTATGATTGTCTGTCTCCCCCCACGAAGACATGAGGCCTCATACATATATGTCATTTGAAGCATGCATGAGCCTTTGAAGCACCCACGCCAAGAGCTGCTTACAGCATAATAATTAGAAAAATGAATTTGCTAGGAGATCAAATCTGGGGGGAGGGGGAGACACTTCCTTCCACCGTTCACATAATGGAAAAGGACACAGTCACAAAGTGACTAGCACCTTGCTCGTCTCACGGACTCAGCAGGATTTGAACCAGATACATTCTTCCTCTTCACTAACTCAGATCTTAAACACACACACACACACACACACACACACACACACACACACAAACACTATTTGGGTGAAGACTTTCCTGGTCAATGGTGGAAAACTCTATATCCCCCCCAATCCCCCCAGTCTAGGCAGTGTCTCACATTTCCTCCCCTTCCTCCTCAGCACCACCCCCAGCCCGGCCTGAAATCACTCCTCATGACCAATCACATGTCCCTCTGTGCACATGTGCTGCTTGAAGGCAGGATTCTCTCTGTTGTGTTCACTGTGGCAATGCGCGCTGTAATAACTCTATTAGTCGCGGGACTGGCTGTTGAGGAAGGGGCGGGAGGACTGGGGTCCCCCGCCTTTAAGGACAGTTTTCGCAGGCAAAAGGCAACCCCAGTAAGTAGCGAGGAGAGGGGAAGAGAACACTAAATTTGTGCTCTCAGCCACCAGCTTTGTTCTGGCCCCTTATCTACGTGGCTCTAAGAAAGCTTGCATGAGTCTCAGTTCTTCCGTGCAGCGGTACTGACTGTGCGGCGCAGTTTCCAGAGGATCAATATGTGTCTGGCACATAGTAGGGACTCAATAAATGTAATGTCTCCTTCACTGTCAGTACCTGAATCTGAGAAGCCAAGGAAGCCTCTTGGAAAAGATGCTAAGCTAAGAAGATAGAAATGAGAAGAAAAGGGCAGCAGGTTAGACCCCTGGTGATAGCTTGTCTGGTGTGAACTGCAGCAAGAGCTGCACCGGAAGTGCTGTTAACCGGAAGATGATGAGCTGGTCCCTGAAGACAGGGTGCAGGTCAAGAGGAACTTCCTCAGCCAGAGTAAGGCGAACCTCTGGAGTCTAGACACAGGTCACGTGTGAATGAGATGCCTCCTGACCCTCCTGCTCAGTAGGTGGAGCTATCACAGGACCGGGTGAAATGCTAGGTGAAACCACACAATGCTGCCTGGCAGCGGGAGCTGTTTTCTATCACAGGATCCAACCCCAATGCTGAGTGCAGCCTCCCTTGGATTCCTCTGTGAGTGGGGCAGAATCGCAGGAGAGTACAGGGATGGGAGCTTGCTGCCTGGCTCCAGGCTCCACTGCCAGCGCCCCCATAACGATTTCCTGACCACAGTTTGTAGTTGAACGGCTAAAGACCCAGCCTTGTTGTCAGATCTGGCGTCTTGTCTCGCTGCTGTACCTTACTGGTTAGGATAAGTCACTTAACGTCTGTAAGTTCAGTTTCCCCGTGAATAAAAACGAGCTTTCTAACAATAGCTCCTGATTTTATTGCTGATGCTTAATAAATAATATTCTCACTGCTGGAGGCAAAATATTCTGCTTCAAATAGTCAACCATCTACAGAGAGAGATGAAAGAATAGTAGTATTAGAGTGGATAGGGCGTGTTAGCTGTGGTAAACACTGAGGAAGGAAATAGAGGTAGGAAAGGGGAGAAATGCTGGTGCGGTGGAGAATATGTTTTCAAAATTGGTGAGGAAAGGGGACAAGTTGTTGTTGTTGTTGTTGTTGTTGTTAGTGCTAATGATTAAATAAGACCTTGGACAAGGGTTGTACCACTGAGCTACATCCCCATATACATGACCTGGACTATAGCAATCTTCCTGCCTTTGATTTCCAAGTGCTGGCATTAGAGACAGGAACCACTATGGCTGGCATTGGAGGCTTCTAATGGCCACCCTGAGGAGATAAGGAACCGGGTTCTGGCCCGAGTTCAACCTCCACCTATGCCACATGAGCAAGCGAGTGTATCATTTGGAGAGTTTGTGCCCTTTTCTATTAACTAAGCACTAGGGGCAGGGTTCGTTTCTTGAAGTGTCATTCCAGTGAGTATTTTCTAATCACCACAAGGCTGCCTCTGCCCTTGGCACAAATGTTGCAAAGGTGAACGTGACATATAAGGCCTGTGATTAGTTACGTTTCTCATTGCTGTGACCCTATGGGTTGACAAGCAGCAGCTTAAAGGAGAAAGGTTTGCTTTGACTCACAGTGTGAAGGGAGCGGGCTATCACCGTGGGAAAGGAATACAGGCAGGAGCATGAGACGGCTTGTCATGCTGCATCTACAGTCTAGAAGCAAAGAGTGAACAGCAAATGGGGCTGAGTAATGGAACCCCAAGGCCCTCCTACAGTGACCCACTCCCTCTGGTGAGGCTCCGTCTCCTAACATCCCACATCCTCCCGGAACAGTACCACCTTCGTGGGACCAGGTATTCACACACATGAGTGTATGGGGGGAGGGGGCAGCATTTCACTTTCAGACTGCAAACCACATGGTACGCATGCTCTTTGGACCTCACAGTCAAGGGGTGAGGAAAAAGATGATGAGTACATGGGTTGGCTAATGCAAGCCGCTATCTTTCATTGACCTAAGAGCCCCGAAACAAATTGAACGCATAAATGTCAACAAGTGGGAAGTCACTCTTACTAATGTTTTGGCGGACGCTGGGGATAGAACCGGGTGCTTTGTGCATGATAAGCCAGCCCTCTACTGCTGAGCAAACACTCTCCTGGAAGGTAATTTTTCTCAATACGGTCATATCTTGCTCTGTGACATTGCCTCTGTAGATCAGGGCTATGAAGAAGTGGTGGCTTGAACAGGAAGCCACCAGTCACTGCGGAGGTGCAGGAGCAGTACCAGGTATGACAGGGATCAGAGTTTTTCCAAAGTCCTGAGAGCCAGTCCTAGTGATTATAGCCTGTAAAGTCAGAAAATATGTGGAGTCATTGTTCCAGACTAGCACACCTGGGCTGCCATCTTCAGTCACTTCTCACTGTCACCGTATACTTTTAGACACTTTCCCAGGCTTTTTTTGTACTTCCTGCCATCAGAACTTCCCCGGAGTCTTCCTTTGGCCATTACCATATCCCTTCCCTGCTAGATTTCAACCCTTTGATTTCCTGGACCCCCATGGCATCCTAACCTTCCTCTGTAAGTTTGACTTTCCAGTCTCAGTGGCTCCTACTGCAGGCCTGGCTGTGTTTCATTAGCAAGCACTTTACACCACTGTCAGGACACTGACACAGACTGTTGATGAGGGAAGATCAGCCCCTTGTACCCCCCCCCAGTCTCTCCCTGGGGTGACCTCTGGTCTATTGTATGGCTTTGCTTATCATCTTTTAATCATTACAACTGTTTGTCTCTAACCTGACTTCAACAGGTTCTTCAAGGGACAGCAGACAGCTATGAGACTTGATGACAAGATTAGGAAAACCTGCTTTGTTGGAGGAATCTGTGTCCAGGATAGCTTCGAATAAACTTAAGTCTCAGAATATAGCAGTGGTGGTGGCACCTCTAATCCCAGCACTCAGGAGGCAGTGGATCTCTGAGCTTCAGGCCAGCCTGGTCTATAGAGTGAGTCTCAAGATAGCCAGGGCTGCACAGACAAACCCTGTTTCAGAAAAATCAAAACAAAACAAAACAAAAAAATTGCTCAGTTGCTTCTTGACCCCCATGAATGTCTCTCCCCTGAGCCCAGGTCTAGTGGACGCTGCCTATGGCTAGCTCTGGTCATCACAGGAACTTGCTGTTTTTAATCTGATGTCCTTCTGATTATGATCTTTGCCTTCCAAAGCTCTATAATGATTAATCTTAATTATCAACTTGGTCTAAGTTCCTAGCAGACTAGTCCTCTCTAAGATAACAACTGCAAACCCTGTATAAAATTAAGAAGCAAAACCAGATATAAACAATGAAAGACACACACACACACACACACACACGCATATGTCCACACACATGTACACGTACACACACATTGATGGTTAATCTTCATTGTCAACCTGTTGGGATTTAACATCACCACGAAAACGCACCTCTGGGTGTGTCTGAAGTTGTTTCCAAAACGATTTAACAGGTCAGGGAAGACCTACTCTGAATGCAGGCAGCACCATCCTATGGGTTGAGGTCTGGACTGAATAAAATAGAAGGAGTGAATAGAGCACTAGCCTTCGTGTTGTTTTCCTCCCTGTAGATGATCAGCTGCCTCATGCCCTGATGGACCTGCCCGCCCTGATGAACTGTCCCCTTAAACAACAAGCCAAGATAAGTCATTCCTCATGTTGCCTTTGTTAAGCATTTTGTCACAAGAAGACAGGGGGTGACTGCACATGTTTTCTCCCTTCCTTTTCATTACTATATTTGTTCATCCTACCAATGCTTTCTATTTAACTTCATCACAATGTGACAGACACTGGATTCAAGAGTACAAAGGCAATGAGATGCTTGGGCTTTGGATAGGATGTGTAAGCTCCTAGCAGACCCCCCTCTCTATAGGATAACATCTATCGACTCTAGACAAAAAAAAGAAAAGCCAAAGCAAAAGGAAAATGCCAGTCCTGAAGAAACCAGAGTGCTAGCATTAATCTTAATCTCTTTCTCCTCCTTTTCCTCTTCTTCTTTTTCCTCTTCCTCTTTCACATCCACTGTGCTAGAGATTGAAACCCAGAGCTTTGTGTATGCTAGGCAGTCATTCAGTACTTCTGAGCCTGAGAGAGGGTATTTAAAAGAAAAAAGAATAACTGAGATAACCTTGGCAAATCACAAGAACACTTAAAGTCCTCTTTCCATGTGACTTGGTTCATCAAAAAGATTGGTCAAAGTGAAAATTATAGAGAATTATCTACATATGGTTTCAACATCATCCAAATGTAAACCATGTAGCTGGCACCCTTTCACCCACCTTGTGATGAAAGGCCTAGACATGTTCATGGGCCATGGCCCTCCGATTAATATTCTAGGTTAAATTTCTTACATGGGTGAGCCTGCAGTCCACATATTTTCTTGTTTGACTTTTTAAGTGGAATGGAATGCTGAAAACATACCAGTGGGCTTGCTCACACATAGTCCACAACATCTGAGAACAGTTCATTTTCTCAAGTCTTTCCAAAGTATCCATTCTACATTTAATAGGAATGTTATTCTTGTCGTGATTTGGCTTATCCTACATAATGCTTATGTCTCCATTAAGCACATCATGGTCATTAGTGTAGCAGAAGCAAGGCATTCTTGGCAAGTCTGTAGCTAGATAGAAGCATTTGAACCCTGAAGAGAGCTACTGGCCATCTAAAGAATTTCTTGTGCTGTGAGTCAATGCATGCACAGAGAGAACAGGACACCTCCATCAGCCAACACGATGAAGAAGAAATACTATGGTTTACATGGCTGTGGCCAAGCCCACAATAACTCTTAGTGTTGTCTCATCCAGAGCAACTATCCTAATGTCATGAACTAATTTCTAGATGTGAAACAAAAAAGTCCATAGGAGAGACATAGTGAAGTCGTCAGATCTACCAGAATACCACAGACGCTCCATCTGAATTGATTTCTATCTAATTCTGTGAAGAATGCGTCATTTCTAGGTCACGTGTCCTGGTCAACTTCCTCCTTCAGCGGCCTCTCTGTCAATCATATCTCTGCTTGAGGGTCCTAATTTCTTGTTTTGGGAGAATAAGGTTGCTTTTGTAACTGCATGATGATTTCAGGAAATTCAGTAAGCATCAGAGAGGCTGAGTTAAGCACTTTCTAAAAACCAGTTTGTAAAAGTCATTTAAATTAGATTAAATATTTTACTGAAGAGCCAGATTGGAAAGCATACGTCGATATCCTTCTACAGCTACGTAGGTTAAGAAGCTCGGTTGAGAACCCCGTGGGGGTTGGTAGCCTAACTTAAAACACAGATGGAACCACTTGGTAGCACAAGACAGAAAGGAAGAGAAAAAGAGTATTTTTCAGACTCAATCATTCAAATAATGATGATAAATGAAGCAAAATTTACAACAAAAGTAAATTCTAAATAATAAGATGGAGGTATAAGAATTATTTACTTAATCAAGTGAAAAATGAATAAAAACTCACAAAGAATGAGTTCTTCCTATAAAGAGACTTACATATTGCCAACACTGATCGGGTCTGCCTTTTGATATCATGTTGTGCTCTTCTGATCTTCACTTCTGTGATCTGCATTGTAGGTATCTCTCTTTCCTAGTGTCTAATTGGAGTTATCAGCAAAGATTTGTCATATACTTACCATGTACCATTGCTGATCACATGTCTCAGAATGATTATGGGACACACAATTCTTTTTGTAACCATTGCACGGTTCAAGGAAAAACCAACAGTTTTACAATATCCTCCTGAGTGTCCCAGAATTTTATGGTAAATTTCTGTTTGATCTCTCACATAGAAGCATAACTTCTGGTTGTAGTAGAGTTGTCTCATAAGAATCTGTCTCTTAGCCGGGCGGTGGTGGCACACGCCTTTAATCCCAGCACTTGGGAGGCAGAGGCAGGAGGATTTCTGAGTTCGAGGCCAGCCTGGTCTACAAAGTGAGTTCCAGGACAGCCAGGGCTACACAGAGAAATCCTGTCTCGAAAAACCAAAAAAAAAAAAAAAAAAGAATCTGTCTCTTAGCTTCCACGCTGTGCAGAGGCCATACAAATACCTCCATTTGGGATCTTTATTTGAGAGCAAGGATGGATTCACCAATGAGCATCTTCTCACAACCATAAAAGAATTATTTTTAAACAGAGGTCAGTGTTTAGGCAGTCTCACATTGCCCAATATTTGGACCATTATTTTCCCATAAACGATATGATTAACATCTTTAATTTGTTAGTTACCATGGGACATTCAAGACATATGACCATTCCTTCCTTCTTCCCTTGCCAGGCATGGTGGCTCACATCTTTAATTCCAGCACTAGGAGGACAGAAGCAGGCAGATCTTTGTGAGTTCGGTGCTAGTCTGGTCTACATAGTGAATTCTAAGAACCTCTCTCAGGGAAAAAAAAAGAGCCCCATCCTTTATTTTCTTTCATTCAGATTCTCTTGTTTTTGTTGTTGTTTAATGGAATCACTGGGGTATATTTTATATACTACGAAAGTTATTTTCAAGTGTCTAACTAAATGCCCTTTAGTGATTTTACCAAGTGATGTAACCATCACTACAATCTATTTAGGACATTTTCATCCTTCCACTAAGAACACTTCTGTAGTAGGTTCCCTGCCTTAACACCAGCCCTATTTGATTATTTGAATTTAACTATTGAAATCTCCTGGGGTTCCACTTGGACACTCTCCTCTTTTTGTTCCATATTCTTCCATTGGAGAATTCATTATGGCCATGGCTTCAGTTACCTAGAAGAAGCTCTCCATGTGGCTTACCATCCACACACTTTAAATATCTCTTAGCTATTTATGGTGGCATATGCTTATAATCTCAACACAGTATTGTGAGGCAGGAGGATTATGAGTTTGAGGGCAGCCTGAACTGGGTTACATTGTTAGACCCTTGTGTAAAGAACAAACAAAACATCATGACTCCTCTACCTCAATTATAGATGTTGAAGTAGATCTCAAAGGCCAACTCAACTCCGTGATCACAGCATCTATCCCTATTTAGTCCTAGTGAGTGAAACATTTATTGGTTCAACCTAGAGCCAAAAATCTTGGCATCAACTAAGACCAAAGAGATCCTTCTTTGTCATATACATAATTAATCTATCACCAGATCTCTTCAGCTTTCTGTATCCTAAACACCTCTTAGATGTATCTCTTTATGTCATAAAGATACCCACTAACCTGGGGAATTTCATCATTTCTGTGGTGGTCTGAAGAGGTATGGCCCCCATAGATTGATGTGTTTGAATGCTTGGCCATAGAGAGTGGCACTATTAGGAAGTGTGGCCTTGTTGGAGGAAGTGAATCACTGTGGGGTTGGCTCTGAGATCTCCTAGTGCTCAGGCTCTGCCCAATGTAGAAGATAGTCTCCTCCTTGTTCCCGAGGAAGGCAGTCTCCTTTCTAGCTACCTTCAGATCAAGATGTAGAACCCTTGGTTCCTCCAGCATCAAGTCTGCCAGCACAATATCACACATACTCCCATGATGATAATGGAATGAACTTCTGAAACTGTAAGCCAGCCCCAATTAAACGTTTGCCCTTGTAAGAGTTGCCTTGGTCATGGTGTCTCTTCACTGCAATGAAATCCTAACTAAGACAGTCTCTTTCCTGAAACAGACAATGACAGGCTCTGGTTTGTGTCATCTTCTCTCTTCCTTTTTTCTAATCAGATTTCCACATTACAACCAAAGTGAAATTAATAAAAATTAAAATAAAAAAGCAAATCAACTCTAAGAGCTTGACATAAACATATTAAATGCCAACTGGCATTTTTACTAGTGTAATTCATTGCACACCACTCCTCTCTTCTCTAGTGTCCAGCCAAACAACACTCTTTAAATTTCCTGAAAGTATGTTTCTCCTCACCACTAGGTGAGATTAATCTTTCTGCTCATACTTCCTCTACCGCCCACTTCTATTTGCCTACTCAAACTGCTACCAAACTTCCCAATCTTAGAATAACTCATAAAGAATAGAAGCGTAAGCTTGCAATTTCATCATCTGGAAAGTTGAGGCAACATGATCTCAAGTTCAAAGCCAGCATGAGTTTGAACCCAGCCTGGGCTACACAGTGAGAC
The DNA here is from genome assembly GCA_036184795.1 of Tokudaia tokunoshimensis. Classification (NCBI taxonomy): domain Eukaryota; kingdom Metazoa; phylum Chordata; class Mammalia; order Rodentia; family Muridae; genus Tokudaia; species Tokudaia tokunoshimensis. The sequence goes on from BTHU01000014.1 coordinate 31,513,697, forward strand.
ACTGTCTCCAAAGCAAACAGACACGAAACAAAAGCAAGGACTCGCTGTTTCCCTCAGATCAATCCACACTCGATTCCACACAGAACTCACCCCACGCCCTCAGAACAGACCACATCGTCAGAGCTACTTTTTCTTTTAGCAGACTATATTTTCCCTTTATGAAATTTACTACAGTTTTGTAATTATACATTTATTTATGAGTATTTGATTATAGCTTTGTTTTCTATCAGCCCTAAGTTCTGTGAAGATAATAAGTATGTCTTTGTTCATACAGGAGTTACTCAATAAATATTGTAGAATTCATGAATAAATGAATAAAATGAACCATGCCAATAGAACCAAGGTGAGCTCAATGGCTGTGATCTGGAAATTGCCTACCTTGTGTGTGTTTTCCCCTTTAGTTCTCTAAAATAGCTTCATTTCACATATAATGCGTTTTCATCCAGAGAGAAGCATTCAATTTAAATGGAGGAGCTATTTCTTGACTCAGACATACCATGGAATCAAGCTTTTATTACTTCTCTGAGAATATTTCTTGCAGTCTGCTGTGCCTTTGTCTCTGAAAACAACCCAACTTCTCTCCCTCCTTAGAAAGGAAGTGAAGGGCTACCTCATGTAATGGTGAGCTGGAGACATCCTCCCTCTGGCTCTCCGGTGAAAGTGCTCCTTGCTGGTTTCTGTGATGGACTTCCTTTGACTTTAGTTATTTTCAAGTTCCTGATCTGATGTCCCCCACCCGCACCAACCCCACTGCCCCAAAACAGAGCTGAGGGGAGACACACACCATCCAGTTGGTTCTACCACCCCTCTGCAGCCCAGATCCCGTGCTGAACTATGGGCAGGTGGAAAAAGAAGATATTTAAAATCTAAAGAGAGACACTTGTACCCCTCTATGCTGAGGGCAGTGACAATGGAAACAACTGAGGCCCAGTCACTTTCCTGGAAGACCTCTCAAGCTGCCTCACAACTAAGTCTACATTTCCTCCAGCCTTTTGTCTCATGATTGCCTGTGTACTGGCTGTAGACTATCACAGACACCATAAGGGAAGAAATAAGGTCTTTTCCCCCCAGTTTGACCAAACTATAAAGAAAACCCTGTTCCGTTACTATCTTAGTTAGGGGTTTTGCTGCTGTGAACAGACCCCATGACCAAGGCAACTCTTATAAGGACAACATTTAATTGGGGCTGGCTTACAGGTTCAGAGGTTCAGTCCATTATCATCAAGGCGGGAACATGGCAGCATCCAGTCAGGCACTGAGGAACTGAGAGTCCTACATCTTCATCTGAAGGCTGCTAGCAGAAGACTGGCTTCCAGGCAGCTAGGGTGAGGGTCTTAAGGCCCACACCCACAGTGACACACCTACTTCAACAGGGCCACAACTTCTAATAGGGCCACCGCCTGGGCCAAGCATATACAAACCATTACAGTAACCACATTTTGTTTCTTAGCTTATTTGAGGACAGGAAGAAAACCAAGGCAGTAGGTGAACGAGAGTGACTGGTTCCTCCCCACGACCCGGTGGGCATTCACCTCCAAAATCACTTTTCTCCCCTTTCCTCACTACGGGTCAACCTGCCTGTGTCCAACTCTCTAGCTTCATGATTATTTTCCTATTTTTAGATCCTTTCATCAAGTTGAGATTGCTGCTTGGTATGCAGGAATGTTGAGAGATGTTTCATTTCCATCCTCAAGGCTAAATTGCCATTTCTGTCATGAACTCTAATCCTCCACAAGAAGAAGCAGGCAGAGGGGGCTCAATTTTATGTGGGGCTTTCCAAAGCTCCGTATCAGCTGGTAAAGCCCATCAAAGAGAAAGGGGGACTCAGGATCTTACTATAAATAAATATTATTCACAATGACTGTTTACCAACAGTTTCACATGCCTGTGCCCATGCCTCATAAGCTGTTTTCAAGGCAGTGTTTATGCAAAGGATTAAGAAAAGGGCAAAAGTCTCCAGGGAGAGGGCTCACTAAAGCAACGGCTCTCAAGCATTAAACTGTCAACAACATTAAACCTTTGCTCCACCCTGGAGCCCAGCTTCCCAGCCAACGTTGGACCCCCACGTGTGCTGGCAAAGATAAAGTCAACAATAAAATCGCACATGTCACATCTCCTGTACTGCAACATGCCTACTGCTGCTGGGTGTGGCAAGCTCAGCCTGCTGGAAATCCTCACAGTAAACACGCCACCTAGTCCAGTCCCTCTTTTGTTCTGTGGCTGATGGCAGGGCACGGAACAGTGCTTCTGAATGCAATGATAACAAACGCCATCAAGGGCCCCAACTGTTTGTTAACTGTGTAATGATTAACCGGGACTAGGGCCCCAGCCTTTGGGCTGTCACTCAGGGAAGTCTATTTAGTAAACAGTCAACCACCAATATCTTGAACAGGTTGAACAGATGGCTCCAGGGTTCAGGCCAACTGTGTTTTCTTCAATTTCACACAGCTTGGAGGGAAATGAAGGCCACAAAATCCAAGAAAAGACTAAACAGAAACACCGTCACTTCCACCCTCCAATGTGCAAATCTCTGATCCCTAGGAGGATAAAATCTGAGGAAGAAGTCGGATGGGAGGAGAGGAACAGCCTCAGAAGAGTGGAAACAAAATCTCCATACAGATTTTTCTGCACAAAGAGTGAATCGCTGAGCTCGGCCAGAGACTCTGAAAGCTAGGAGGTAAAACTACCAGTGAGGAGGTTTTGATGAAACATCCTGAGACTTAAAAGTCACAGATGCAATGCTGACCCACCACAGAGCTTCTTCATAGCGTCTCAGATGTTAGATGTCATCAGTACGAAAGCATGGTAGACTCCAAGTTAAGGAAGAGTATCTCAGCTTCGGTATAACTGAATGTTGGTCTTAATTCAGAACAGGTCCACGCAACCATCCTTGCACCGCCCTGTTCTGCCTTGCCCACCATTCTCCTCTGTGCTAGTCAGTTTTCCACTACTGTTACAAATTACCCAGGATAGCCCAACTGAAAGGACTCAGAAAGGTTTGTTTCCATTCACAGTTTTGTCATAGTACATGGCAGAAGAGAGTGTTAACCCTTTGGTAACTAGGAAGGAAGGGGCCTCAATGTCCCTTTCAAGTAAAAATTCATAATGATCTAACTCTCATTTCTCCCCACCCCCTAAAGATTCCACCTCCTCCTAGTAGTGCCATGGGAGGCTGGGGACCAACTTTGTCACACAGGACCTTTGATAGACACTTATCCAAATCATAGTGCCCCATTTCTGCATTTGTGCAATGTGAACATCTGACTTTGTATATATCTCAATGAGTTTGCTGAGATAAATTGATATTGTCTAGGCAAAAGGGCATTACAAATTCAAACTTTGGGGCTACAGCCTATTATACTTCAAATAAATGTCATAACAAGCTTTATAAGAGAAAAATAACAGGCACACTCTTTACCAGATACATTTCTGCCCACATTAGAAGCACAAGCAAGAAGCATTAAAAAATATGTAAGAAATAATATAAAACTCTATAATCCATTTCTATGGGGGGAGGGGAGGCAGGCAGCCTGCTGCCCACTGGAGTGAGGGGAGAGATGCCATCCTCAAGATAAACACAGAAACCCCCTTCCCCCAATACACACACACACACACACACACACACACACTGAGTTTCCAGCATAAAAGGGGTTTTGGATTAAGAGCATAATTGGCTTAGTTGAGATATTTTCATAGCCCATGGGGCATCATGTGAAGTATGCTCTTTTTGGTCCAAGATGAACCCACAAAAGGAAATAATCCTAAACCTGGGAAATTACTTCAGAGCAAGATAGACAATGGATACACAATTCAGGAGATCTTATCACTCCTGAAAATAGACATCAGCTTATTGGAGTAGTAATGATATAACTATTTACTACTATTTCTCTGGCACCTATGATGCAAATCTGTAAGTAACTATGAGAAGATGTGCAGTGTCACTAGGGTACACAGGACTGACTGTAAAGACGGGGGTGGGGGTGGGGGAACCTTAAGACAAACAGGAAGAGGAGGTGGAGCAGGAGGAAGAGGCTGCCATAGATTTTTCTAAAAAAAACTATGAGAAATCCCCCAAATAAATTCCAGCCTCAATATACTATGTAAAAAGCTTAAAAAGCATCCTTTCTGTGTCTACAATAAAAACCTAAACAAACTTAAAAGTAACTTTCCCTAAGTCTTTCGGAGAACTAGCCAGTCAGGTGAGTCAAGGAATCTCATTATGGGGCAGATGGCATGAAACCCATAAGTGACTGGGAGCACTTTGGTGGTGATTTTGATGAACTGCAGGAAATAGGCTTAGAAAGTAGTAAGAAACCTGAGGGCTCAGTCCCAAAAGCCTTCCCCAACACACACACACACACACACACACACACACACACACACACACACACACACTTCCATAGCTGTGGCCTCAAGGAACAGCACCAAGTTCCAAGGTCACCATCTCCTGGCCCAGGCAGGGGGTGGGGTTCCAGGTGGTCCTACATGCTCCCAGAATTCCTCAGCTCAAGAGAAAATAGTTCTCTATTCCAGCCTCTTCTAGCACCTGGGCAAAGCCAAGAAATGTTTATGAAGATCTCAGCCCAGCCTGGAGTGACATTAATTCCACTACCTAGGAATCAGGGCAGATTGATCTTTATGAATTCCAGGTCAGCCAGGGCTCCCATAGTGAAACCTTGTTTCAAAAAAAACCAAAACAAATAGGGCTTGTGTGATGGTTCAAGAGGAAAAGGTAATAAAGATGATCCTCATGGAGCCTGACCATCTAAGTTCAATTGAGGATGGACATTTGGTCCCCAACTATGGGATGAGGTTTGGGGAGCTTTGGGAACCCTTGGACTGGAAAGGCTATCAGAGATGAGACCTTGGAGCCTGGGAGCTAGCCTTTGAAGGTTAAACCCCACTTCCTATTCCTCTTCTTGAATAATAAGCATCAGATGGAGACATTTCAGCTCCCTAGCCTTCCTCACCAGGATGCATTGTAACCTCCAAGCTGATACAGAAATAAAGTTCCCTTCCTTTACAATGCTTCTGCCAGGTTTTGTCACAGTGATGAGAAATTAAGAAACACATAAACATTTAATTGGCCTAAAAGGCAAATGTGTTGACTGGTTACAGCAGTAGGGTTATTTGAAGGTAGACTTAGGTTTTAAAAGTTATGCTTGAAACGTCCAGATCAGACACAGAAACATTTAAGCTGTTTGTATATATTTAATTTTGGTAACTACTTTTATTTATTTTTGTGTGTAGTCAAAGGTTAACTTTCAGTAGTCAATTCTCCCCTTCCACTATGTGGGTACCTGGTATTGAACTCAGGGCATCAGACTTGGCAGCAAGATACTTTACCTGCTGAGTCCTACAGGCCCAAGCAAAACATTTTTTCTTTTAAAAAGATTTTTTTCCTAATAAACAAACAAACAAACAAAAACCCAGGATAGCTACAACAATCCTGTACAATAAAAGGACTTCCAGAGGTATCACCATCCCTGATTTCAAGCACTATTACAGAACTATAGTAATAAACAAATGCATGGTATTGGCATAAAAACAGACAGGTAATAAATGGAATAGAATAAAAGACACAGACATAAATCTACACCACTATGGACACCTGGGTTTTTTGTTTGTTTGTTTGTTTGTTTTGTAAAGAAGCCAGAATTCTACATTGGAAAAAGAAAGAAAGCATCTTCAATAAATGGTGCTGCTCTAATTGGTGGTCTGCATCTAGAAGAATGTAAATAATTCCACATCTCTCACCCTGTACAAAAGCCAAGTCCAAGTGAATCAAAGACTTCACTGAACCTGATAGAAGAGAAAGTGGGGAATAGCCTTGAATGCATAGGCCCAGGAGACAACTTCCAGAATAAAACCACCAATTGCTCAGGCACTCATATTTACAATTAGTAAATGGTACCTCATGAAACTGAAAAGCTTCTGTAAGACAAAGGACACAGTCAAAAGGACAAAGCTGCAGCCTACAGAATGGGAAAAAGAGTTTCACAAACTCCTTATTTGACAGAGAGCAATTTCCAAAACATAAAAAATCCTCAAGAAACCAGACACCAACAAACCAAACATTCCAATTAAAAATGGAGTAGAAATATAGAGAGAATTCTCAACAGAGGGATCTCAAATGTCTGAGAAGCGCTTAAAGAAATGTTCAAACTGGGCAGTGATGGCACATGCCTTTAATCCCAGCACTTGGGAGGCAAAGACAGGTGGATTTCTGAGTTTGAGGCTAGCCTAGTCTACAGAGTGAGTTCCAGGACAGCCAGGAGTACACAGAGAAACTCTGTCTCGAAAAATCAAAAAGAGTGAGAGAGTGAGAGAGAGAGAGAGAGAGAGAGAGAGAGAGAGAGAGAGAGAGAGAGAGAGGTTCAGCATCCTTAGCCATCAGGAAAATGCAAATTAAAATGACTCTGAGATTCCATCTTACACCTGTCAGAATGGCTGAGATCAAAACCACAGGTGACAGCACATGCTGGCCAGGATGTGGAGCATGGGGAATACTCTCCCTTGCTGGTGGCAATGCAAACTTGTACAGCCACTTTGGAAATCAATTTGACAGTATCTCAGAAAATTGGGAATTGATCTACCTTAAGGCCCAGCTATACCACTTCTGAGCATGTTTGGTTGATATCCCTGGGAGGTCTGACCTTTTCTGAAGGGAAATGAAGGCGTTATTGGAGGGGAAGAGGGAGATGGAGTGGGGAGGGACAGAAAGGGGAAGAGGTGAGGAAACTGTGGTCCAGTTGTAACATAGGAGAGAATAAATACAATTTTTGAAAGTTTTTTTAATTTTTATTTCATGGATATGGGTGTTTTGCTTGCAGTCATGTCTGTGTAATATATGTCTGCAGTACCCAATGAGGCCAGAAGAGGGCAACAGATTCCCTGGAACTGAAGTTCCAGATTATTTTGAGTTACCATGTGGAGGCTCGGAACCAAACCCTGGATTGGTTCTGGAAGAGTAGTCAGCATTCATAAGTGCTGAGCCAAATCTCCAGCTTTGAAAACACTCTTTAAAGAATTATAATTAATATGATAAAGCAGAGGAGACATTGTAATAATATAACCTGCTTAATTAAAACTGCATAAGCCAAGAGGGGAAAATAAAGAACAAAAGTAGCAAATAAAGGCCAGACCTGAGCACAGAAGATAGCCAGATACCCATAACTACTTCTAAAATGGATGATTGAAATATACCCGTTGGCTAGGGTATACGGGTAAGAGATATAGCCCATTAGTTAGTAGAGTTCATGTTTAGCATGAGTCAGTTCTAGGCAGAAGATCCCTAGCACCAAAAAAGGAAATGAACTAAAAATACGGAGCTTTTCAGAGAGAGTACAAAAGCAATCATCCGGAGAAATGGCTCCACAGTTAAGACCATCAGCTGCTCTTGCAGAGGACCAGAGTTCAGTTCCCAGCACCCTCAGAGCAACTTACGAACATCTCTGTCTCCAGTTCCAGAGGATCTCTTCTGGCCTCCTCAGGTACTAAGCAGGAACTCGCTGCACACACATGAATGCAGACAAATGCTCATATGCATGAAATAAAACAAAATAGAAGACTAACGAGATACAAAAATAAGAGCAAAACCACGTTGTTTTCTATAACAAACATGGAGACACATGCTTCTTACCCCAGCACCGGGGAAGCTGCGGTAGAAAGACTGCAAGGTCTAGTCAAATCTGGGCTATAGAATGAGACCCTGGATCAAAACAAAATAAGACGACACAGGGCGGGGAGCAACAGCAAGGGAAAATTAGCAGACATAGCACTCACTTCGCAGCACATGTATTAAACTTGAAGCTACAAAGATCAACATGGTCTCTGCGCAAGGTGGCTGGCACACAGTCATGAAGGGTCTACAGTTTTCTTTAAGTGCTACTATTAGGAGGTGTGGCCTTGCCGGAGGGTACATCACTGCAGCAGTGGGCAGGAGAGAGCGTCTCTCCTGGCTGCAGTGGGATCAAGATGCAGAACCCTCAGCTGCTCCTCGAGCACCGTGTTTGCCTGCCTGCTGCCGAGCTTCTCGCCAAGTTGATAATGGGTGGATTAAACCTCTGAGACTGTAATCCAGACCCAATTAAATGCTTCTCTTTATAAGAGTTGCCTCGGCCATGGCGTCTCTTTAGCAATGAAACCCTAAGTAAGACACTCACCCAGCTACTATTGGCAACTGCATTTGTAGGCGATCCTGTGTGCCTGCTGGACCTTCTTCCTCAAGGAGAAACCCTGCACCAGCTGCTAATAAGCATGCTGAAGAAGCCATTTACATTAAACCATTGCTTCTCCTGCCTGGGCAGTTCTGCAGTTAGCTGGAGCGAAGTTGAACCCACTTTGAAAGGTTCACCCTAAGCCTGCTGGAGTCCAGGGACCCAAGCCTGGAGCCAGCTGGGCAGAATGTTTGTTGTCCATTTATTTTTTTAAAGTGTGTTTCTACAACAGGCAAAGAACTACCTCAACAGAAATAAAACCAAGAACAGTCCCCCTGCCCATAGCAAACCAATGGGCTATGGTTTCCACTCCATATGGTCTTCCATTCCAATTGTTTATCTTCAGATTCAAGACATGTTGGGCCTGGGACTTGTTTTAAGGTGATGTCATCAACAGTCATCAGGCTCTGACTGGTAACAAATGTTTGCATGAGCATAAATCTCTGCACCCTAAGCATTGTGATTAATAAGAGGTAATAAATTTTCTAGACATGGGGGCATTGGCATCTAGGGATGACAGGAGTGGAAGTCCCCTGTGGACCCTTAGCTGCAAGAGATCTAAGAAAAGCAATGTGGTTATGGCTTTTCAAGGTGTAGGGGATGCCCAGCTCTGTCCCCATCATTGCTGAGGAACGTGCCTCTGTGGGACTCTTCCCTTGTCCTGTAAAGGGAATGATGTCTCTTCCTTATCATGCAGAGGAAATCCTTTCTAGAAATGGAACTGGATAATAAACTCAGGAGTTCCCTGGGGTCTTGCATTTACCTTCTGACACTTCTAATCCAGTCTCTGGAGAAATAGAGAAAGAATCCAAACAACAGAAGGATCTACTAGTTTCTAGCCAGGGTTTATGCAGTGAGGTGAAGGGGCATCCACCCACATGTGTAGATGCTTTGCGATACTTCCAGGTCGGTGCCAAGATAATGGGACCCACAGTCCTGTCTTTAGATGTGACACAGTATCTGACTAATATCTGACCCCAGAGCTGAGGGCTATCCAAGAAGTTTTACAAACCTTGAGTATTTGATGACTGAGAGTAGAGGTGACACCCAGAGAGCTAAGTAGACACCAGGAAGATTTAGAGACCCTTCTCAACTACCTGGTAGCCCGTGCACTCTAGGAAAACATTTTATCAGTCACTGGAGATGGTTGTAGAACTGCCTGCCTCTTCCGTTTCAGCATCAGGACCAAAATGACTTAGTATGTTCTGATTCCATTGGTCCAAGCTCTGAGCTAAAATGGGGGCCTGGACCCATCCAACCGTTTCTGAGTCACTTAGCAAATCCCCTTCTGTAGAGCCCTCTCTAGCAACCCAGGGCTTCTAGCAACCTTAAACAAAGAATTGAGGAAGAGGCTGTGTCTTAGTCAGGGTTTCTCTTCCTGCACAAAACATCATGACCAAGAAGCAAGTTGGGGAGGAAAGGGTTTATTTAGCTTACACTTCCACATTGTTATTCATCACCAAAGGAAGTCAGGACTGGAACTCACACAGGGCAGGAACTTGAAGACAGGAGCTGATGCAGAGGCCATGGAGGGGTGCTGCTTACTGGCTTGCTCCCCCTGGCTTGCTCAGCTTGCTTTCTTATAGAACCCAGGACTACCAGCCCAGGGATGGCACCACCCACAGTGGGTTGGACCCTCCTACCTTTGATCACTAATTGAGAAAATGCCTTACAGCTGGATCTCACGGAGACATTTCCTCAAGGGAGGCTCCTTTCTCTATGAGAACTCCAGCTTGTGTCAAGTTGACACACAAAACCAACCAGTACAGTCTGAATCTGTAAGTCAGGTATGAGGTCACCCGACCTGTCCTCACCAGAAACTCCACCACAGGAAAGATCCAAAGGCTCAAGAAGGAAGAGACCAGAAAGAAAATATGAGGCTGGAAGAATGCCAGGTCCAGGTGCAAAGCCTGTGATCGGACTTTGCGCTCAGGAGGTAGAGTGGAGGTAAGGTGGCCGCGCAGATAGATCCCGCCCCTTCCAGCCACGCCCATCTAGCGAAGGCTTCCTACTGGAACCTTCCTAAACCCGGGTCTGCTCCAGATGTAGCATAGATGGGTAATTGCTGAGCAGCTCCCGTTCTTTCTTCTGCCATTTCTTCTATGGAAATGCTGCCATTTCATCCCATCATCCCCTTGGTAAACATTAAGATGTTCACATTTTCATAGAAGGAACTAGAGTCTTGAGGAGGAAAAGGGAAGCCACACAGTGGCCCAGACCTTCTGCGCTTTGACATCACAGAGAATCAGCCACTCCTGCTGTTCGTATCACTGCTATTTGGAGAGGTTTTCCAGGCCTTGCATCTGAACCTGCATAGACTTACGAACATAATTCCAGCGTGCCCTTTCAATTCTAAAGCCACCGTTTGTGGGCACTGCCTTTGCAAGTGTCACTTGCTGGCAGTTCCAAAGGCTGCAGTGTCTGCGTCTTCGTTAACCTTCACGCACACTAGGGCAGAAACCAAGAGACAGATCAGGGTACCCCACACTCTGTTACCTGCTGTCATCTGCCTCTAGACCACAGTGGGAGCTTACAGGGACCACAGAAAGACAGTCTGGGTCTGGCTTTGTCTTGAATGTCACACGTTAGGAAGTCACATTGACCCCCTGCCTGGCCTTGATCCTATGTACATGCTGGGCCCCCAGAGTTAGGAGGAGTCACAGTCACTCCCATAAGGAACACTCCGCTGGGGCCTGAAATGTGCCAGGGACCTAGGTTCCACTTGCCCCTAGGGTAGAGCAAAGTTTTTCTCCAGCTGCCTGCTTTTGGTCACCTCCCCTATACTGCCTATTATTTAAGGAAATCTCCCATGTGGTTCTTTTCTCCCGATTTAATTTAAGCAGCTGTGAACTGAGGCTAAGATGACATCTTGCCCTTCTGTGTTTATTCTCTGCCTGGTTAGAAAAGAAATCGAAGATGGCAGAAACTAAATTCAGCCCTAAGGGACCACTGTGAGGGGCTCTCAGGGACCACAGGGCTCTCCTGGTGTCTGAGACTAGAGCCCCAAACATCGCCATTCCAGTCATGCTAGTATCATTGGGAGGAAAAATCTCGACACAGAGGAGATGTTGCACAGTTGGAAAGGTTATCTTTAAAACCACCCACATTATGAGATAGGGTCTCGGAACTGAATCTGGAGCTCACTGATTGGCTAGACTGGCTAGCCAATCAGTTTCAGAGATCCTCCCGTCTTCCCGCCCTTCTTCCAACCCCCTCCACCCCAGTGATGAGGTTACATAGACAAGCCACAGGCTTTTGCTTGAATGCTGGAGATCAGAGCGCAGCTGCCCATAGCACCTTACCAGCTGAGCCACCTTCCTAGCCCTACTTTCAGATTCTTAAAACAGGATTTCTAACATGAGGTTCATGGGTGGTCTATAGGGGACCTCTCAGCTCCCTAAAATTGTGTGCATACTTAGGGTTTTGGGGCAGTTTCCTGAGAGATCGATTAGAATTTCTAAAATAGGCTCTCAGTGGCGATCTATTATCCATAGAGCTAAAGTGAACTTTTCCAACGCACTTGAGTTAAACCTTAAGTCTTAAATGTTTCAGCCTTTTGAAGAGGAAAAGCAAATTTGCTCAGCCAGGTCCTGTAACACACATGCTGCCCATAATTAAATGATACAGCCTGTGTCTATAATGGGAAAGGTAGCCCCGTAGGCTTCTTGTCCGCTGTTTATCTAGTCCACAGCTCAGCTGAGCTATTGTTTTATAACTTGCTCTCCAAGTTAATTGTTCTCTTTTTAAGGCAGGGCTTTGTTTCTTAGGCACGGTTGCATGACGTCAAACACAGCTCTTCTCAGACTGGCCTGCTGATTGCAAGGTATCTGTTATTTAAGTATTCCCTGGTAACTACCCACCTAGCTTGTTTGGTGCTGGCCTAGAGGAGAACCAAGTAATGATAAAAGACCATTATTGGCCTTTTAATGTTTAACTTGGTTTGCTCTTTGTAATCTCTCTGAAATTAGATTGCTTAGATGTGGTGTCCTCCCTCTCTACAGAAAAGATAGCAATGAGCTTGTGGTTTGGATATGCAAAGCACCCCATTCTAGCTAACAAACCCTTGGTACAAGTTGATAGAAGCTCAGTTTCTTAATTATCTCTCCTGGTCTTACCCAATTAGCCCTACAGTTTTGCAGAGGTGAAGGACAACACTTATCGATCCTGGAGTTTCAATGTCACACCTAGATCCTATGCCCAAGCAAGCTTCCTGGAAGCCCCCTTTTAACTTTGTGGCCTGAGCTGAAGAATAAGAGACCGAGGATTCTAGCAACAATGAACAGCTACGGGGAACCCCTGGCTTCCAAGGGCACGGCCAGCATTCCATGTCCATCACTTAGAGCAGATGAAACGGTTTTCATCATCTTCTTTACTGACAAATAAGGAAATACTGAAACTCTTGCTGACAGGCATTGAGCTGGTTTTTATCACTATTGAGTTAAAACAGCAATTAATGTTTCACAAATGTAATGTCCCCAAGGCCCAAAGAGTTTGTGTTGCTGATGTTATTCTCCTCAGTTTGTAGATGAAGAAACTAATGTGCAGAAAGGTGAACCTGTTACACAGAGTTTACATAGTAGGAATGGGACACAGACTCCAAATGAAGTTCTCCCAGCTTCAAAGCACTGCCTCTCAATGCTCCCAGTCTGGATTCCGAAACATCAGATTATCTGATTAATTCCCAAGCTTATCCCAAGTAGTGGTGGTTCAAGGAACACCCTAGAGCTGGAGAAATCAGTGCGTTAATTTCAGATTCGCCAGCCCTAACTCAGGCAAGTTATCCAAATCTGGTTCAGTGGAACCATTTAAACATTTAAACCTTGGAGCCGCCATCTTGTCTTATCTGCCCTGAATCCATCCTAGTGTCTCTTTGGAAGAACTGCTTTGTGAATGAGGTATAAATTACTTTCCATAATATCTGGCCCAGAGCACATAATCAACACACACATAAAAGCAAAGGGTGATACCCAGATACAAATGGGACAGCTGTATTACCCAGCTTCCACCTAGTCACAGTCTGTCATTAAAGCACATAGGGCTACAAAGACTGAATCAACAGACCAGAGTTGAAGTCGAAAACAAAGAGCAGAGGAACTCAGATTCTAGCATCTGACTTTGCTACACAGCCTTTCTAGTTAATCACCTCCCAGGGTACAGAGAATGGGTGGGGATGTAATTTGACTTTGAAATCTGGCCCTTGGAATATGCACGCCTTATTCCCAAATGGCTTCAAAGGTTTCCAAGGACTCTGTGAAAGATGAAAATGACACACAGAGGTGTCTTCTGGCTCATAAACAAGGGCAGGGGTGCTCAGGCTATATAGTCTGACAAACTGGGAGGGAGAGAGATCTGTCAGCAGTCATGACTGTGGTCTAGTTCATTAGGGAAGACAGAGCTCAACTCCAGAGGAAGGATATTTGGGAAACTAAATGAACCATTGCCCATTAGATCTCTTTAATGACTCAAGACAAAATTAAGAAGACTCAAGCATCAAAGGTAATATTGCCTAGTAACACACATATTGATTATTATACAATGCATATCTGAGGAAAGGCTCTTGAGTTACAAAGATATTTTAGAAAGATTCTTTTTTCTTTTTTAATTGGAAGATGCAGCATGGCATTAAACAAACAAGATCTGCGCAGAATTTTTTGTGCACCACGTCAGGGGGAGAAAGTAAGTGCAGGAATAGATAATTCTGTTGGTTGCTTGTGAATCTCCTTTTCTGATCGTCCCTTCAAGTGCAGAAGGCTCGCACATGCGTTCACTGGGTTTGGATTGTCGAAGGATCACTGTTGAACCATGTGAAGTAATTAATATGGCAGAAACTCATCAAATTGTCTGCAAAAGGTCAAATGCATGATGAGCAGAATACAATTAGGAGGGCAAACGCTCCTGTCAACTTTTACATCAGTAGCCGTTTATAGGGGTCAATACCTTTCAAGGATATGGGCCCAAGACTGAAATTGCTAAGCAGCTGGCAGATTTACTGAGGCATTTCTGCATTTTCTTTAATCTTCAAAGGCTGACCCATCCTTAAAGCCCTAAAACACATTAAAAATAAGTAACAATAACTGTACATTAACAGTCATGAATAGAGTAAGGTTCATTCTCCAGTCAGTTGTAAGTGGAAGGAACAAACACTGTCGCTAAGTGGGAACCTTCAGTCCATCTGGCCACATTAAAGTGCGGCCAATAAAGCAGAGAACAGCTTTCCGATGCCTGTCCTCCCAAATCACGTCAGACCTTTGGGGACAGTGGAACTGTCACTCTACAGTCAAGATACACGTGAAATAAGATGAAAGGATAGAAGGGAGAGTGTCCGCCCGAGACCTCCTTGTGGTGACCTAAGTTCAGAAAGACTTGAGTGAGGCGAAGAAGTATTCACTGAGCATTCTCGCTGATGTCTTTAAACAATAAAGTCTCTGAAGGTCTCTCTCTTTCACACAGAGAGACAGACAGAGAGACGGACAGAGAGAGCAAACGGGCCCTAGAAGATTCAGAGACATAACTAGGAAGAAAGAGCTAACCTAAGTAGACAGGGTTGTTTTGTTATGTTTGGGTTTTATGTTTGTTTGTTTGTTTGTGTGGGTTTTTTATTTGTTTTGTTGTTGTTGTTTGGGGGGTGGAATTGGAGAGAGAGCAAAAAAGAAAAATTTCATGTCTCACTGAGCTCAAAGACTCGTCATGGCTTTGTCCTTCCCAGATTAAAACTGCTGTTTACAGGTCTGTTACATTCAGATGTGTGTCTATAAAATTAAGTTCATATATGCATACGTGTTACTTACTGATCCTCTATTATATGTTTCAGTCCGTCTTAAGCACTTTATTTCATATTAAATATGTTTTTATTTATTCTCTGAGAATGTCATACGTTCATCCCTACTCATACGTGTGTACCCCCGTCCTCTTCCTCCACCACATCTCAGAATTCCTCCACTCCACCCCCTACTTCGGGTTCAGTTCGTTGTTGTTTTGTTTTGTTGTTTTTATAACCCAGAGTCTAATAGTGTTGACCATGTGTACATGGGTGTGGAACCATCCACTGGGCCATGGTCAACCTACCACACCCTTAAAGAAAACTGACTCTCAGTTCCCATCAACTGTCAATCATTTCTGAGAGGCAGAACCTTATGAGGCCCTCCCTTTACCCATGCTGGAAAGCTGTTGGCTTGAGCAGGTCCTGTGCAGACAAGCAGGGCTGCTGTGAATTCACGAGTGCTGTGCCCCGTCACGCCTGGAAAACCCTGCTTTGTCTTAGTCTTCTTTGACTTCTTCCTCTTACAATATTTGGGGTCCCCTGTCCTCCTTGTTAACTGAGCCTTGGGTGAGTGTATATGATACAGATGTCAATTAGAGGTAAGCATTAGAGAGTGTACGACTTCTCTGGGCTTTGACAAGCTGTGAGTCTGTAGAATTTGCTGCCTTCTCTACAAAGAACCTTCTCTAATGAGGACTGATTGCAGCGCTAACCTATGGGTGCAGAGATATGTATTTAGAAGGTAGTTTGACCATTTAACAAAAACGATCGGTTCTCTTCTAGGGCCCATGAGCTCCCTAGCTGCAGGTACTTGATCACATTTATAATATGAATCCTTCAATCAATCAGAACAGTATGGTTAACCCCATTATATCCATTGGTTTATCTTGTCAGGCTAATCATTATTGGAACTTTCATAGTTCATAGCTAGGAAGGACTGACGAAGGCTTTTCTTCTCAAGCAGCCTACATAGCACCAATCAAAGCCAGAGAGCAGGAAGGAAGCTTCTCGGTAAGTACCAACTGGATTTCTCCATGCCCTGTGACCAAAGTGGTGGTGGCGTCTTCAGCAATAGGGTCTCAGCATCCAGTTCTGATAGGCATCCAAGAGCAATCCTGACAGCCTGTATTGTTTGGGGACTGGGGGGTGAGGCAGGAAGGTGTCTCTAACACCTCATTGACTAACACTTCAAAGAAAGGCACCCCACTGGGCTTTTTACTTAGTATGCTTGGCCTCTATGAAAAGCATTACTTTTCATGTAGGGTAACTCCATTTAAATTCTCTTATATAAGTATATTGAGAAGGCTTATCAAGCAGCAGGCTTGCATATGGCCTTTTCTAACGTCCTTAGTGTTAGTGACCCACCCCGCCCTCCCTCTCTTCCTGTTTTACCCTCCCATCGCCCCTTACACACTTTCTCCTTCATTCATGACCACCATCATACCACCTACGTTTCAACTATCTCCTCTCCTTTGAAATCTTGATCCTGTCCCCACTGTGACCCCTTCTTAGTTTGCTGCTTTTCACAGGTGCTCCAAGTGAATTGTGCATTCAGCACTCAGATCTTCATCTGAGAGAGAACATAGGGTGTTTTTCAGGGTCTGGGTTGGTTCCCTCACCAGTTGGCATTTCCAATAACAGTCAGTGAGGGTTCCTTTTCCCCCACATCCTCTCCAGCACTTGTTATTGTTTCCTTCATATTAGCCATCCTTACTGGGGTCAAATGAAACCTTAAAGTAGATTTAAAGACTTTTTTTATTTTTAAATTGTGTGAGTGTGTGGGTCAGAATGTGGGTCTGTGCATGGGCTCCCCTGAGCTGAAGTTAGAGTTATGAGCTCTCTGATACTCTGATACACATCTTAGGAATCAAACTCAGATCCTATGCAAGAGCAGTTCAAGCTCCTAAGTACTGAACCATCTTTCTAGGCCTGTGAAAAGCAGTTCTAATTTCATTCCTGTGATAACAAAGAATGTTGAACATTAAAAAAATTTTTTTTTTCAAAAATCCTTTGAATCATTTGGATTCCTTCTGTTCAGAGCTCTCTGCTCAGTTCATGGCCCTTTGTTTGTTTGTTTTGTGTTTTAATTGGATTGTTTGTTTTCTGACATTTAGGTATTTTTAGTGCTCTGTATATTCTAGACACCAATCATCTGTTGTGTGCAAAGATTTTTTTTCTAGTCTGTAGGCTGCCTCCAGTCTATTACCAGTTTCCTTTACAGTTGGAAGGTCTTTAATTTCAGGAAGTCACACTCGTCCAGTGCTCCTGACACCATGTGTTAAAGATGCTGCCTTTTCTTCCAGTATCGTTGTCAAGAATCAGCTAGTGATGGGTACGTGGACTTTTATGGGTCCTTGGTTGTATTCCACTGATCAACATGTTTCTTCTCATGCTACAACCATCCTGTTTTATTAGACGTCTCTGTCGTAATATAACTGGAAACCAATAATGGGAATACCTCCAGACATGTTTTTACTGTCGACAACTTCTTTGACTACCTGAGGTACATTATGCTTCCATATAAATTTTAAAATTGTTTTTTTTTCTATTTCAATGAAGAATTCTACTGGAATTTTTATGGGAATTGCATTGAATCTGTAGACTATTTTTGATAGGATGGCCATTTTTACAATATTAATCTTATCTGTCTGTGCATAGGTGGCTTTTCCAGTTTCTTTCTACTGAAAAAAGTTTTAAAGTTTTCATTGAGTAGGCCTTTCACCTTGTTGGATAGGTTTATTCCAACATGGATAGAATTGTTTCCATGACTTCATTGCTGTTACATTTGCCTTGAGTATACAGAAAAGTTACTGGTTTGGGATGTTAATTCAGTAATCTGCCACTTTGATGAAAGTGTTTAACAGACCTAGCCATTTCTTGGTGGAGTCTTTGGCGTCTCTGATGCATAAAATCCTATCGTCCGTAAATAGTGATTTTCACTTAGTCCTTTCCTATTATTCCCTTCTCACATCTTCTTGGTTTATCTAGGACTTCAAGCACTGTATTTAAGTTAGATTGAGAGTGGGCACTTCAAGCACTGTACTGAAATTGATGAGACTGGACACCTGTCTTGTTTCTGATTTTAGTGGGAATGTTTCAAGTTTTTCTCTATAGGTTTGTGATATAGAGTCTTTATTATGTTGTGATATGTTCCCTCTATCCCTAGACTCTCCAGCATTTTTATCATGAAGGGATGTGGGGTTTTATTACTGTTTTTTTTCCTGCATCAATTGAAATCATGTGATTTTTCTCTTTGATTTCACTTATGTGACGAATTAAATTTGTTGATTTATACATGGTGAACCATCCCTACATCCTCAGAATAATCCCTCTTGATCACATTAGTGATACTTTAGACATATTCTTAAATTTGGCATTCAGCAATTTTACGGATAATTTTTGTCTATATTCATCAGGAAGATTAGCCTCTAGTTCATTCTCTCCCCTCTCCAACACTAGGAGTGTGTGTGTGTGTTTCTTAGATTAAGTCTTTGTCTGATTTTTGATATTAGAACAATATTAACTTCATAAAGAGAGTTTGCAAGTGCTCCTTTCTTTTCTGTATTTGGAATATTTTGGGTGGTATTAGTATTAGTTTTTTGCAGGTCTTGTAGAATTCTGCACTGATGAAAATAATACACATTCTTTGGTGTTTGGGTGGAATGTCCCATAGATGTCTATAGGTCCATTTGATATATTGATGTCATTTAATTTCAGTGTCTCTTTCATTCATTTTTGTCCACTTGATTTGTCTAATGGTGAAAATGGGTTATTGAAGTCACCCAGTATTGTTGTGTTGGGGTTAATCGGTGATATAAAACCTATTAGTATTTACTCTGTGGTATACCAGTGTTTGTGATCTGTATCTTTAGAATTGTAATTTCCTCTTGATGGGTTAGTCCCTTGATCAGTATGAAGTGATCCCTTTTATTTCTTTTGACTAGCTTTGTTATCTGTTTTCTCAGATATTTGTTATGAAATCTGTTTTCTAGAACAATAGTGCCTACTTATTTCTAGGTAGCATTGGCTTAGAATACCTTTTTCCCAAGTTTTCACCCTAAAATGTTTTCCTTTGATCAAGATGTGGGGTTTTTATTGTTGTTTGTTTGATTGTTTGCTTTTTTTTCCATTTGAGAGAGCAAAAATCGAGATTCTGTTTTCTAAGACAATCTGCATGTCTGCACCTTTTCACAAAGCAACTGAAACCATTAACACTCAGCACTGTAAAAAGAGTGTTCCGTGCCATTTGTTGGATTTAGGGATTTTTTTGGCCCTCCTTTGTCTGTGTTTTAGCATCATTTAATTATCTCCTACAGTCTCTTCAGTTTATCTTTTTCTTCAGTTCAAAGCATTCCTTTCACATCCTCTGTAAGACTGGCATGAGATTTTATTGCCGTGAAGAGACACCATGACCATGGCAATCTTATAAAGGAAACATTTTGTTGGGGCCAGCTTACAGTTGAGAGGTTTAGTCCATTATATCATGGAGGGAAGCAGGGCAGCGCACAGGCAGACATGATGCTGGAGAGGTAGCTGAGAGATCTACACCTAAATCTGAAGGCAGCAGGAGACTGTCCCGCTAAGCCTGGCTTGAGTGAGTGAGCTCTCAAAGCACACCACCAGTGGTGCACTTCCTCCAACAAGGTGACACTTCCTCCAACAAGGCCACACCTCCTAATAGTGCCAATCACTAGGACCTATGGGGCCATTTACATTCAAACTACCACAGTGGTCATAAATTCCCCTGCCTGCTTCTATCATGGGAACATTTTCTCTTGCCTTCAGTTGTGATGGATAGTTTTCCAGGGGTATTTGACTGGGTTGGTTGTAATCATTCAGACTTTGAAATACATCAGATCAAACCTCCTCCGCCCACCCCCTGCTTGCATGGTTTCAACGGAAAAGTCATCAGTTATTCTAATGGGCCTGGAATGGGATTCCTATATATTTTGGAAGTTTCCATTTACAAATATTTTTATGCCTTTTGAATGAAACTATTTTCTTTCTTTTATACTAATAATTTGCAAGTTCTGCCCATTCGTTTTGTCCAAAAGTGTTTTTGCGGTTTTTGCCCTGGGGTTTGCCTATCTGTGTAGATTGCTGTTGTCGTTGCTATTGTTCTTTTAAGTCAGGTCCCCACCCTTCTGCCAGTAAACACGTTTGCAAAGTTCAGTAGAGACTAGGTTGTAGTACGACCAGGGTGCTGTTTTCATCGGATAAGCTGGTGTACCAGGCTCAGGCCCTATCTCCAGGCAGCCCTGTGGGCTAAGTACCGTCTGCAGCAACAGTCACTAGAGTCAAGTTTACTCATTCAATAACAAGGCAGCAGGTGACGGCAAAACAAACGCTTAGCCAATTACCAACTGGCTTTAGTAGTAAAGGAACCCTAACAGTACTGTGTATACTGCTCTGTCCATCATTGTGGGTATTGTGAGTAGAAAGTAAAAGAAAAGAAGAGAAGGCAGGCAGTTGGGCTGCTAGATGGGAAGTAAAGGGGAGAGGGACACACATAGGAATCAGAGCAAACGAAGCAAAAAAAAATATTGTTGGAGTTTGGATTAACAGTGGACTAAAAAGAGGAGGTAGATATGTATGATACGCAGATACGTATCATAACGCAGGTTAGTCTCTGGACTTTGAGGAAGAGGAATGGGTACAGGAAGAGAATGGGAGAAGTCGGGGGTGGGGGAAGAGAGAGAGAGAGAGAGAGAGAGAGAGAGAGAGAGAGAGAGAGAGAGCACCAACAAACTTTTTTTTAAAGTGCAAATAGTAGATGACAGTGTTAGCTTGCCAATGGTATTACATAGATAAGAAAGAGTCTTAGAGAGGGAAAGAGAGCAGGGTGAAGATACAAGATAATGAAGAAGATAAGGAAGGAGAGGAGGAAGGCGGGCTGAATGGAGATAGAGGATGCAGCCACTGGCTTGCATGGTACTTTTGGTCTCGCTAGTGGATTTGGTGTTTGAGTTCTCTGGTCTGGGCTATACTCTATGTTGATTTCTACCAGTCCTACTATATTCATTCATTCATTCATTCATTCATTTATTATTGATTGATTGATTGATTGACTGATTTATTGATTGGTTGCATTCCCAGCTCCTTCAGATACAGAGTTTTCTTGACTCTGTTCTATGAGTTATGGAAAGATAAGGCAAGCCCCATTCAACCATGGTTGCTGTGATCTTGCAGGGTCAGCCACAATGGGTGGCTGTATGGTGCCAAACTCAATGTTTAGAGCATGTGCATAGTTCCCACTTTGTGATTCCTTTGCTGATGGAGGTTCCAGCAGCAGTGGCTGCAAAGCCTTTCCATAACATTGTTAAAGAATTGAGTTTATCTCTAGGTGGAGAAATACCGTTGTCTCTTCCCTTAAGAGTCAATCCAGTGTATGGCCAGTTAACCAGCAAAAGTACCACCCCTTATGTAGGCAAGTGTGGTGGTTTGAATTAAAATGTCCCCCTTAGTGTCCGTTGGTAGCACTGTTTGGGAAGGATTAGAAGGTGTGGCCTTGATGGAGGGATTATGTTCTCTCTCTCTCTCTCTCTGCTTCATGTTTGTGGTGAAGGATGTGAGCTGTGCCTGCCACTTGTTTCCATGTTTCCCCAGAAGGGACCCTCATTCTTCTGAAACTATAAACACAAATAACATCTTTCTTCTATAAGCTGCTTTTGGTCAGGATGCTTATCACATCTCTCTTATCACAGCAAGAGAGAAGTAACTACTCAGCAGGTTCTCACTATGCCGTGTTATAGAGATGGGAGGAATAATAATCCCTTTATTGAGATAATGCATTATCTTTCCCAGAGTCACTACCTCCTTCAGTGTAGTTGCTCCAGGTCCACTATGATGTTCTGTCAGGTCTGCCAACCTTTCAGACATCTAACTCAAAAAGGCATAACTTTCCCTATTTCTTCAGTCTTTTGCTTTCAAATGCTGGCTAGAGCCCAAGCATACTTTCTCTAGCCCCTCAGCCTTCATTCTTTCTCCAAAGCTCTGGTCCCTTCCATATGGCTGCTTATTTGCTGTTTGGCTGGTCTCCTTGTTGATATTTTTCTCTTTCTCCTCTCTTTCTTCTTCTTCCAGATAGCTATTGAGATTTATAGTTGTCTTCTTTGAACATTTTTCTTTTTAAACTGAAATAAAAGTGTCTTCAAGCTTCTGTTTTAAAGTATTCGATTGAGATGGCTAAGACTCTCAAGGAAAGACGCTGATTTCTCCAATAGCATTTGGCAACTTTACTAGGATTCGCCTTAATTTTTAGCAACAACATTCCTATTGGCACAAATTTGATAAATTTTCTAGTGGAGGCCTTTTAATCCAGCTTGCTGGAATTTACCTGATTCTGCAGTTATAGCTGCATTGGTTGTAGTCATAGCAACAAATCCTGTCCAATAGTAGAGGTGTCTGTGGGTCTGGTTGTAGAAAAGGTTTATCAGGTATATTCTGAGGACTAGAGAAGTAGTTAATGGGGTGATAAAAATATCCATGTTCTCTTTGCAAATCAAACTCTAATCAGCCCTTCATTCAGACATGACTTCTAGTCAGCCATCTTGCCTTGAAGTCCTATCTTATGCAATTTAGATAACATTTAATTGACAAAACTTGAAGAAAGTTTATAAACTATCCCAATTTCATTAGGCAAAATAGTGAGGTTTATAGAGATTATCTAACACCCTCAAGGTAATCCAGCAAACATCACGTTTAGGATTCCAAATCTTTTGCTTTGAAAACCATATTACCATCTTAACCAGACTCCACAGTCTTAATCAACCCTGCTTTAATTACTTGGCTGAAAATTGGGTTTATCTCTCCATAACCTTTCCCCCAATCCTATAAACAATTGAATCCAGGGTCTGGAAAATGCTAGCAAGTGACCTGCCAGTGTACTGCATCCATTCTTGTCAATAGTTGACCATGGGAATGTCTACCATCTTTAAATTATCTACAGAATACCCCATGCTTCTTCCTCTGGTTGGTCTTCTGTCTATACTGTCAAAGAACACCAAGAAAAAAACTTTTAGGACACAATTAAATCAGTCTTCACTTACACCACTAAAAGAGGGCCTTTGGATACAGTAAGTACCTTGAGGGTTTTTGCCAGCAGTTTCAAGCCCCGTGACTCTCCTTCTGACATCTACTTCCTGAGGACTTTTGACTGTTCCTATTGTCTTTTGGCAGCTGATTTCCCCCCGACTCCCTCTTGCCCACGATCTGAGGGTGCTTTGTGAGTCTTGGGTGTTCCTGAGACCCTTTGGGTGCATCCAGTTCTGACTCATAAAACACAATGAGGAATTTACAACTTTGATTTCTACTCCAGGCATAAAATTAGCCACCTAATTCCATGATAGGTTTTCCCCCTAATTACTTCTTTATTAAACGACTCATGTCACAGCAGGAGGGGATGCTGATGTTGTGTACCTCAGTGGAGAGGAACTTAATGAGATTGTGTGCCGAGTGTCTTCTCTCTGTCCCTGCTCCTTGCATTGGCTTTTGTGAGCATGTCCCTATGGCCTACAACCACATACTGCCTTCTTGCTCCACTGGCTAAGAGTAGCTGATGAGTAGAACTGAAGCAAGAGTATCTATCCCCTTGGCTTTCTTTCTATAGGGTTGCTGAAGCTGACTCTGTCCCTCTCCAAAGCCATACATTGCCCCCGTCATGTGGCTCTCTGATATAGTTGTCTCTCTGGTTCCTATAACTTTCTCTTTAAGATTAACAGCTCCCATTGGGGACAGCCAGCTTTGGGGTGCTCCACCATCCCCTACATTCTCTAAACCCTGCTTCTACCATTTTAATTGATCCCCTCACTAAACGCTCATTTTACATGTAATATCAGTTCCTGCTTCTTGCACTCTCAAGTATAGATATGGGCGCTCACGTGATTCAAAACGTTCCCTGCAGGCACAGCAGTGAAAATGATTGCCTGCTTAATCAAGTGACATTGTGAAAGATTAAGTCTTACCTGACAACCGCATTGCCTGTGGTCTCAGCACAGCAACCTTCCCCTCATTCGGGAAGGAAATATTCAAATGAGCGCGAAGGGTTGTCATACAGATGAAGTGATGCCCAATAAGGTTGTCCTGGGGATTAATTTACCACCCCACCAAAAAAACTTCCTGAGACTTCAGTACAAACGATGAGTAAAAAAACAAAACAAAACAAAGTAGGATGTAGGGGGCTGGGGAGGTGACCCAGTCAGTAATGTGCTTGTCAAACACGTGTGGGGTCCTTAACTCTATTTCCATAACCAAAACATAAGAGCCAGGCATAGTGGTAAATACCTGTAATCCCACCCCTGGGGAGGCAGAACAGTGTTGCTATAGTTTTCCAACCCAATTACCCGGTAAAAGAAATCTCAACTTAGTCAATAACAATACAAGCTATACGCCTAGATTGGGCGGATCTCCCACTACACTACTCTATTCCCATCTATGTTATCCCATATAACTTGCGGTTTCTCCAGGCCACCAGCTTCTCCCCATCCTCTCTGTGGATCCACCGTAGCTCCTCCCCCTTCCCCTGTCGATCCTTTTCTCCTCCCCCAAACCCTCAGCTCCGCCTCCTTCCTCGTGCCCAATCATTGGCTCAAGCCTTTATTTGAAAAGTTAGGGTGGGGAGAAGGTTCACAAGGCAACTCCTCGTCTGCAGCCCCTTCCAGGAGTGGAATTAGCATCAAAATACAAGCTCAGGGCTATCCACAACAGGACAGGAGGTCCCCAGGAACTTACTGGCCAGGCAGCCTAGCCTAGTTGTTAAGCTTCAGGCCAGTGAGAGACCCTGTCTTACAAAAACAGGTGGATGGTGGCTGAAAAACAACACCTGAGGTGGACCTCTGGCCTCCTTACAGTGCACACAAGAAGTCTAAAGTAGAGCTCAGTAGTGGGGCATGGGCTCCTGGGTTTGGTCCTGAGAGAGAGAGACAGAGAGAGAGAGAGAGAGAGAGAGAGAGAGAGAGAGAGAGAGAGAGAGAGAGAGAGAGAGGCTTTGAAGTTTCTAAGGAAGTGAGAAGATCCCCTTGGGTTTTCAGATTGTTTTCTCGAGCCCGTAGGTACATATAATGAAAGATAGGAGCCCTTCCTAGTAGTTATTAAACTGTCAGAGGAGAAGATTGAACCATCTCAAAACTGTCCATTTGGGCAGGAGGCCAATCAAACTGCTTCTGCGTCCTTTGCTTCAAATAGCAAAGCCCCCATGGTTTCAGGTGAACCCTCCCCATTGTGGTGTTAGTGCTGCTAATGTCATAGGCCACCACAGCCTTGTAACTTCCCCTGTGACCAGAAATGTCAGTCTTAGAAAGAAGTTTGCCATGCTGACCATTCTTAGAAAGAAACACACAAATGAAAGAAAAACGCGACGGTTCTGTTTATTTGCAAGTCTCTTATATAATAAAGTTTATTAAAATATTGACATAAAAAAGAAATAGATGAACAGTTCTGGGTTTAATGCAGGCAGTGCTCTAAGATTTAGAGTCTAAATTGGGAAAAGTTGGCCTAGATATTGGCGACCAGAGCTCTGTCTTGCATTGGTGACTTGATGGACCCTTAGCATCTACAACCTGTTTTGCCTTCAGAACAATGCAAAGCCTGAATTAGCCAATGGTGTGTGTGCAGATGCACGTGAGGAGTAAAAGAACAGAACACTGAGCACTGTATACTTCTCAGGGCTGCAGGGCCCAGCAAACAGAAGGCTGTGCTAGAAAGGCCCTTCTCCTGGAAAATGGGCCCCTGGCAAGTTGTCCAGTGATTTCCTGTGTGTAAAACTATTAGAACTTTCCTTAAGAGAGTTTGAGGACTCAAGGAGGTGATATGTATATAAAATGCATAAAATTATGAATATATTTTTAAATGCCTGATGCCTGGTAAGTACTGATAGTTACTATAACTACCGCAGGGTGGTGGGGTTCACTCCCACCTAAACTAGTTATTTGTGATTTTTATCCAAGGTATAAAAGCTGCAGAAACCCAGCTTCCTGCTGCAGAGCTACAGTTCTTACAGAGCAGCATGGAGCTGCCGTAGGCCCCAGTTAACAATGGCATTGTGACCGGATGGTTCTGCAGGCGTGAAGCCCTACTCCATTGTTCCTCTCTCCGTGTGTGGAAGAAACAGTTTGCAATGTGCAGTATCACTGCCAGGCATCTGCCTCTGGTCGTCTCCATTCATGAGAACCAAAAAAACTCTCAGGAAAAAAAAAGAAGTTTTTTTTTCTTTCTTTCTTTCTTTCTTTCCACTGTTCTGGAGTCTTTCTAAAATGGCTTCTTCTGGGAGATTAATTATAGAGGCCCAATGTTTCCTGGAAATACTAAAACATTTTAAAAGAATACGAAGACACTGCTTGATAAATGGCTTGGCTCTCCATTGCCTAACAATCCAAAAAGAAAAATGCATGTTTGAAACAGAACAGGATGTAATGGAAATCTAAGTAGGTGGACTGTAAAATGGATTTTATTAACTATTTACAGTGGTCGTGTAAATTGTTTCTGTCTATGCCTGAGAAAGTTCCTTGCGTGTGTGTGTGTGTGGGGGGGGGATTTCTGTGCCTGCCTCTTCCAGGCACTTATCTTTTTCGTTTACATTATAAAGGTGGCTGGTCAGTTACTAAGATGAGCCTCTCCAGGTGCCACCAACTTCCCTACAGCCCCTCCGTACCCTTCAGGAGAGACATCCTTAACTGAAGAAAGGGCAGGACTGAGAAGAGTAAAACAACACCTTTCCTACCATTGTTCAGAACACACAGCTTAACCACTAGTAGCACCTTATGAATACTATGTGGCAGGCTCTACAACCCCCACTCAGCAAGACTTCTTTGCCCTATGTTTGAAAGGGTTTTTTTTGTTGTTGTTGTTGTTTTTGTTTTTTTTTTTAAGTTGTGATGGACACAACTTCTAATGCTGGGCCAGGAGGGTCAAGAGTTCAAGCTTGTCCCAAACTACTCTGGGACTACCAGAAGACTCTGTCTTACAAAGAGAGAGAGGGAGAGAAGAAAGGAGGGAGGGGAGGGGGAAAGAAAGGGAAAAAGTCAATATCAGAGAACACACACTGTGCACTTGGAAAACTTTTCCATTTGCTTTTTCCCTCACTCTCAAAATATCTAATGGCTGTCCCATTCTTTCTGGTTTTTAGCAAGTAGCTGGTGAATTATCAGGACCCCTGGGGTCTCTCCACTCTTGCCTACCTTCTGGTTCATTCCCTAAACATCAAGAAGGCCCTTGGCATTGTGGTATGAGCTCTGTAGGGATCAGACTGATTACCTACAAAATGAAAGCATCTCCCCTAAAAAAAATCTTCTTGAAAAACAAGAGCATTTTATATTTCAAAAGAAGCGCAGAGCCTATCATCACGGTGGGAAAATACCCAACGTTGTTCTGCTTCTTTATGTTTAATTATGGCTTAGTGATGTTTTATGCTTAATTATAATATAAGTAAGGACCGCAGCCCCATAATCTTCTTAGTGGGGAGGTCCCCACAAAATCCTGACCCAATTGTAACGTGAGGTGGGACTTAGCTATTAGTCAGAGGATCCGGCATGTGAAAACGCCACTATGATCTCTGTGCTCTGGTCATGTGACCACTGGCTTTGCATCCCTGGCAGTCCTTGGCACAGAGCAGGGACTCCACAGTGATTACAGAAGTTCCTGGGAGTGGCCACTGAAGTAGTTCAGGCCCTGTACTGAGTACTTCACACATCTACCAACTCTTTAATTTAGTTTAGTTTAGTTTTTTTTTTTTGTTGTTGTTGTTGTTGTTTTGTTTTTCCCCCAATAGCTTCATTTTACACAGAGAGGTTAAGCAAGTGATGAAATTCATTCAGCAGATAAGTGAAATGGTGGACCATCCAGCCATGGTCATTCCGATCTTGGAACTCATGCTCTATTCATCACACACATTGCCAGACTGCTTGATGTTCAGTAGACTGGCTGCTGGCATCTAGACACTGGGCTAGGTATGCATTGGGAGCAGTTAAGTGAAGCCACTTGCAAGTTGGGCTCGGTATTGAGAAGCCCCGCCCCCACTCCCGGAGAAAGCAGGAAGAAAGCAGAGCAGGTCCATTCGCGGCCCGTTCGAAGTCTCCAGATAAGGATTCCTGACTCTGAATAATTGTTGGAAATATTTGGCTCCTGGGATTTAGCCCTTCCGTAGAGTTTGAATAGAATTGGTTGGGGGTGATGGCTTTCATGAAGGTAGGGTGATTTCCCAGCCCTTGGGGTTTGCACATTTATTTCTGCGTTGTGAAGATGGCCTGGAGGAGGTCATCCGAGTCTGAGAGAGGGGCAGCGATGACGCTGGAGGACTGAGAAGGAGGGAAGAAACACACTCTTCATTCACTCTTCATCTATTTCAGACACTGGCTCAGTCAATACAATTTTCAAAAGACTCTGGAATTTCTACAAGTACTCTGCAAGTGATGGGCGCACGGTGATCTCACTTTGCTGCCCCTTGGACACTTCCAAGTGACATGAAACATATTCACTCTCCCCACCGCTGAAAGAAGAGCGTGAACTTCAGGCAGAAGGCGAGGTGTTGCACTGGTGCCAAGCTCTCTTAAGTGGTACCAGAGGCAGGGTATCCCATCGATACTCACGCGGGTGAGCTGTAGATTATCGATTTGCCAATCGGTAATTGGGTGTTGGGTCTGGGCAAAGTGCAGGGTTATAGACAGAGCCTTCCAGAGTCTTTCCAGCCAGAAACTTCTATAAGTGCATGGTTCCTCTGGCTAATTCTCCATTCTATCACATTCTTTTCTGATCTGGCTTTTAACGGGCTCCATTTATTACAGAAAAGAGACTGTTATTCCTTAGTGCCATAAGGCCAAGCCCAGGTCATCTAGAAAAATGAAAATGGGAAGGACCATAGACGCTAATGTCAGGCAATGAAATGAGAGACTCACAGATCTGGGATCATGGAGAAATGTGAATTTCACAGCCTCTATGGCACAGGAGAGTCTAAAGACAAGGAGAGAGAGAGGAGGGTTATTAGAAATGATTTTTCCATAGCTGGCCTACCTGTCTACCTTGCTTTTTGTTTCCTCTGGTACTTGGATGCAAACTGCTTTGTAAAATAAAACATCAAAGTTAATAGCATCAGCAGAGTGTTCCGTGATAAGTTGTGAAAAGGACATGGTCTGGGAGGGCACTGAGGAGGCATGGAGGAACTGGCATTCTGTAATAATAAATCATGTCAGCTAGGAGATGTGGTGGGAAAGGGGGATACTTTTGAAAACAGAGATTTCGTGTGGCAGAGAGCTAATTATCCTGACATCTAATCTTCCAGGAGGCTAACAGTTAGTTCAACTGCTAACAGTCACCAAGGAGTGAGCTGCGGAGATATTTTAAAATGTCTTTTTTTTTTTTGAGATCCAACATGCCTACATCTGATAGTCAGACCCTTAAGGATCAGCTGCTGGAGGAAAGTCTGAAGTCCTCTGTTCAGCTTTGCTTTAGGCAGTGAGAGGTTATTAGCAATAATAACCGCCTTTCCGGCACGCTCCTAGAACCCACTAGACTTTGAAGGATCACAGCACCTCCAAGCGAATCACCCAGTACAGTATTTTGTGTTGCTATTTTTATCTGACTCTGTTTAATAGTTTGGGAAAGTGGTCTGAGGGATGTGGAGGAAGGAAAAATCAAAAGCACGGCCTAGGTGGGGTTTTAATTTCAGAACATGCTGCAATTGGCCTTGTTAGGTAAACGTAGGAAACGAGACTGCTCCTGGGCACTTGAATCATGAATTTCTGAAGAACTCTGAGAAATGGGCTTTGTCATTACTGGTCTTCTCTTACAAATAAAGAAAGAAGTTCGGACAGGTTCCTTGCGTAGTGTGGCACAGAGCATCCACAGAGGTCCAGGATGCAGGCAGCCTCTCTCCCCAGTTGAGAGCGTGAGCTCACGCACTTCGCTGTTGTCCGCTTGTGGGCTCTGTACGCTTCTCTCTCTGTGCTCCTGGGTTTTCTTGGACATATAGAGGACATGTTAGACTCTGCTGGCTTCTTCTGGTCACTGACTCGACACATCTGTGGACGGAGTGTGAACCCACGCAGACACGGCCCCCTGACTACATGGGCATATGGTCCAGACT
The DNA here is from genome assembly GCA_036184795.1 of Tokudaia tokunoshimensis. Lineage (NCBI taxonomy): Eukaryota > Metazoa > Chordata > Mammalia > Rodentia > Muridae > Tokudaia > Tokudaia tokunoshimensis. Next base: position 31,543,749 of record BTHU01000014.1, read on the forward strand.
CAAGGACAGGCATGGAACAGACAGACCATTCAAAACTCAAAGTCTTAAGCAAACATGCAAAGATCCCTGAAGACAAAACGAGCATTCAGAGCCAGGTAGTGCAACTGCATAAACTGTCTTCTGACTCTCTCTTCTCTGAGAACACTTATAACCTCAAGTCAAGTATAAGGCAGCAATACAAACCATGAGGTCACACAATTCTATTCTGCCCTTGAAGCTTAGGCTGATCTGTAAAGCCCATGTTCTCTCATTTCAACAGCATCCTTTTTTTTAAAAAAAGGTCTTTCCTTGAGGGTCCTGCTAGGCTCACTGTCGTCCCTAACATTGATAGAACGCCAGAGAGTTGACTGACGGTTTCCCATCCCATCCATCTTTTCAACCATCTTGAGAGTGATGCTGTCGAGCCCTTCTTAAGCGATAACAGTATTTCTGAGCTCTCTGCTCCATGCCAGGTCCTGAGCTAAGCACATCACGGGCTGCACTCAATTCATCTTCATAAGAGCTCTGTGAAGCAAATACAACACACGGTGGCATGTTTGCGGCCGAGAGAAGTGATTTGTCTAAAGTCTGGCAGCTGAGAGGTGAGGAAGCAGACCCTTCCCAGCTTGGTACCCTGAGCTCAGGGTACATCCTAAGGAAATACGACCTCTCCGAGTCAATTTTGACCAGTAAAGGGCAGTGTGGAGACTTTCCTCCATAATCTAGATGCTTCTACATACCTAAGGATCTGACCACATAAGCTAATGGAAAGATTCTGAAATCGGCTAGAGTATAAAGAGATGGAGGGATGCCTTCTGTTTCTATGTAAAGTGACATATGGCTATTAATGAGTGGAGGAGGTGGAATACAAAGAGGGTTTGCCTTTTGAGGGCAGACTCATTTAGCAAAGGAATTTACCATGTATGACTAAAGTCAATCATGGCATGTTGACATGTTTGTCAAGAAATGACGCACAGAAAGAAGGAAGGCTAACTTAACTTCTAATGCTGTCAGCTATAGGAAATGCATCCCAAACAACATGGCCATCGAATATGGTGACTGCCTAAGAAAGATGACTGTGAAACTGTTCATAGACTCAGAACTGCAATTTTCCTGCCTGAACTTCGTTACTGTGAAGCTCTTCAGAATGAAGACCCTTTAGACCCTATCTTTGATGAAATGGAATCAACACACAAGTAATGCTACTTATATCAAACACAGCTTCATTTACAAGTACCATTTCATGCAATAGGGATGTGGCCGCTCACATTTTAAAATTCAACCACAAATGAGGTGATCTGGTTTGTCTTAAGCATTCTTTAAGACTCAGATTTAAGGTATCCGAAGGAAATTGGTATGATTCAAAAGCTATTTTTGGAAGTACAGAAAACAAAGACGAACGGAGACCTATGGTGTGGTCACATATAGAAGGAATTTTAAAAATTAGATATAAAGATGTGGGCTAATCGTAGAGTGGGACTTGGTCCTGGTACTCTACTCCCCTGTCACTAGATGGGGCTCACTGGTTGAGGTTACTTCCCGCCCAGATTTGGATTTTGTGTCAGACAACAGAGAGGATTCAACTGGGGATTCGGTTCAGTTCTTGAAAAGATAACTTATTGGAAGGTATTCAATGGGACTCCTAATAAGATTGACTTTTTTTTTGGTTGCCACAAAAGTCTTATTGAGCAAAGCTAGCTTTCTCCCCATTGAACATGAAATAGGTCACTATTAGAAAAGACAGCTTCGCTGTGTTTGTACTTGGGATTAACAGATAAAATAAATAGTTCTTTTCTTCCCATGGGCATTGATGAGGCAGCTTTCTCCTAAATGACTGGAGACTTCTGTTCTTTTCAACAAACACAGCCCTCCAATTAGGGGCTGCAAATAAGATTATATGCCCCGAATAAGCCTGAAAGGGGTCTTTTATAATTAGAAAGTTTGTGTGAGCCAAGCGAAGCAGCATTAAGTGCGAGCTGTGGCTTCATTAAGAGAGCTGCAAGAAGATTCCCAAACCCTCTTCTGAGTGCTCTGAAATGATAAAATTAAAAATTATGGAGAACAGTAAAGTGTATGTATTCTACCCCTCCTCTCTCCTCCCTCCTCCCTTTTCCCTCTTCCCATCTCCCTCCTCCCTCCTCCCTCCTCTCTCCTCTCTCTTCATCTTCTTTCCATACTATCACATTTAAGGAGCAGAAACCAATCAGTGCTGTTTGTAAATTAGGCCTAGTTTGGAAACACTACCCTTGAGTAATGGACAGAGTGTTAGAATCGAGGCAATAAATAAATAAATAAATAAATAAATAAATAAATAAATAAATCATGACGTCCTTGTGGATAGAGCATAGAGTCTGTTTCCCTCCAACACTTCACTGATGGCTGCTCTATCTATTCTGTGACATAATGATGTATTGAGAGCTGCTGGCTTCAGCTTAGCCAGGCTTCCTGGACTGTGGACACAGTGGTGATTGTCTGCATTTACTCTTCCAGATCAAGCAGAGCTCAGCGTGTGAATGGCCCTTTCCTCCATGAATAGGTCTCCTCTCCACATACACAATGCTTTCAGGATCAGCGGCCTGAAGCCCCCAGCATCCTAGAGAATCAGATGCAGCCGTGCAATGCTTCCTCTGAGCTAAGAGGAAACGACAAGGCTGGGAAGAGGGAGGAGATGAGCTGAGTGCCCAGCTAGGGCAGAAAAGAGTAGTTCTAGACATATGTGTCTGCTCTTCAGTTCAGTGAGTCCACATTTCAGGTGCTTGTCATGGGCCAGAAGGTATCTCTGGAATGGGCTCCTAGCAGGAGGCAGACTAAGAACCTTAGTTTACAGTGCTTGTGTCCCGGATGCTTCTCAAACACGTGACTTGTACTTTATATCACCATTCTTTTATCTGGACAATAATGTCTGCCTCTCAGGACTAGTATCTGGGAATTCATATTGCTAGAATTTCTTCAGCGCCTCTGATATGTAGGAGACAGTCATAAATATTTCATGAATGCATGAATGAACCTATCTATCAAATCAGGGGTTTCAAAGCCTTCAAATCCATTTAACACACTCAAACCATAAATATTTTCTTCTGATGCTTTAACATTTCACACATACATACATATGGGCATATACACACTCACACTCACACACACATTCACACTCACACTCACACATTCACACTCACACTCACATTCACACTCACATAACTCACACACACTCACACAACTCACACACACTCTCACACACACTCACACACACACACACACTCACACTCACACATACTCACTCATACACACACGTTACAGACTCCCTTACTTTACAATCATGCATTCTTTTAGAAGCCAACATTTTATTATTTTTTTTAATAAGAAGACATTTTAGTATGTTGTGGTGATGATGTAGGGGTATTTTACCCATATATATGTCTGTGTACCACTTGTGTGCCCACAGAGGCCAGAAGAGGGCATCAGAGCCCTGAAACTGGAGAAACAGACAGTTGTAAGTCACCTTGTAAGTACTGGGAATCAACCCAGGCTCTCAAGAAGAATCGCTTAACTTCTGAGCTGCCTCTCCAAAGCGCACAGGTGATGGGTTAAAAAAAAAAACTTCGGTTAAAATCAGCTAGCAATATAATTGTGCTCAGACCAATTTTCATTTTTTTAAAAAAAGTGACCATTTCTTTTAGCATTAGACGTTTATAAAGTTTTCTTGAGATGCTCTTAGCATCCTGAGCAATTTGCAGACTTCTTTTTTAATCCCTTAAAATCTTGGTGATTGAGGTGCTAATAAAAGGCCTTCTCTGCTACAATGGCACATACTAATTCTAGCCCTTAAGAGGCTGAGGCAGGAGGATCATAAGTCCCAGCAAGCCTGGTCTCTGTCTCAAAACAAGAGATTTAGAATTAGTGAAGTAAGCATCGCATAACAGACTATCTGAAAATAACAAGGAAAGTAACTATTTTATTAGACAACAAAATAATTACACTAAAAAATATGTCTAAGTAACTTCAACAAAGTTCTAATTAAAAAAAAATATAGATCTTAGCAGGGATGATAGCATGCTCCTGTAATCCTAGAATTTGAGAGGTGGGGACAGGAGGATCTATAGTAGGTTGGGGTCAGTTGGGCTACAGAACAAGACCCTTGCCTCTCAACAATCCAAACCAAAACAAACAAAAGAATATCTTCCATGTAAGTCTCATAGAATAGTCACATGATCAGCTGGACCAATCTTTTATTTTTTTAAATGACTTTTGGAGTTTCCAAAAGAAGTATTTTGTTTTTCCTGTGCAGCTCTGCTTCCTTTCCCTGCTTTGGAACCTTCGACGTGGTACTCATGGACCCGAACTCGCGACTTCAAAGTGAAAGGTGCCTTAGTGTGTCGCAAGAATCATGATGTGCATTGAACAGAAAATGAAAAAAAAATGAGCAGAACTTAAATTTTGGAAAACACGACCACACAGGAGTTAGAGACTGGAGCCCAGTGAGAAAGGCCCAGTGAGCAGGGCCCCAGATCGCTGTGCCCTGCCCTGAAGCAGAACGGCAACAACAGATCAAACCTGAATACACAAGAAGACAATCTTTGGGAAATAAGTATTTTTCTCTTTCTATTATAAACAGCAAGGTTTTTTTCCCCTCTCCAACTGCATATTTAATTAGCAGATCTCCCAACAGTATGAATAACATAATTCTAAACTAGAAGTACTGAAATTATTTTTCATTTGTTTTATCTAATTCAATGGCCAAGACAGTATGTGTGGTCTCTGGCTGGATTGGAATCAATGAACAAAACAGATAAAATTACCAAGACTTGGGGCTGTAGAGATGGCTCAGCAGTTAAGAATACTTGCTGTTCTTGCAGAAGACCTAGGTCCGGTTTCTAGCAGTCATATGGCAGCTTAAAACTGCCTGTGACTTCAGTTTTAGAAAATCCAAATCTTCTTTATGGCCTCCTTGGGCACCAGGCATGCATGCAATGCACATACATACATTCAGGCACTCGTACATGCACATAAAATAAAAATAGATGAGGCGCGGTGATTGACACATTTAACCTCAGCACTTGGGAGGCAGAGGCAACTGAATCTCTAAGTTTGAGGCCAGGTTAGTCTTCGTAGTTGGTTTCAAGTTAGCCAGGGCTACATTGTGAGACCCTGTCTCAAAAACTTCCAATAAATAAATCGTATTTTAAATTTACCCACAGCCACACACTAAGTGGAGTTTGGGAAATCATGAGGAAGAGGGGGAAGAAAGATTGTAACAGGCAGAGTGCTCAAAGAAACCACAAGGAAACCCACAGAATCAACTAACTTGAGCCCATAGGGGCTCACAGAGACTGAACTGCCAACCAGGAAGCCTGCATGGGACTGATCCAGGCCTTCCACACATATGTTACAGTTGTGTAGCTTGGTCTTCTTGTGGGACTCCTAACAGTGGGAGCAGGGGCTGCCTCTGACTTTGCTTCCCGTTGTTAGGACCCTTTCCCCCTACTTGCTTGTCTAGCCTCAGTAGAAGAGGAGGTGCCGAGTCCTACTGCAACCTGATATGCCATGGCTGGTTGATATCCACTGTGGCTGGCCCTTTTCTGAAGAAGAGCAGTAGATGTGGAGGTGGTAAGGGGAGGGGTGGGACTAGAAGGAGAGAAGGGAAAGGAAACTGCAGTCTAGACATAAAATAAATAAAATTCAAAACAAGAGAAAAAGTTACCAAGACTTGAGCTGAGATGACCCAGAAAAAAAATTCTGCCATTAATTTAGCTTTTAGTTTTTCTTCTTCCCAAAAGGAAAACACAACCCAAAACAAAACAGTGGTGAAGTTAGCTTCCAACACCCTAGCTTCATTCAGGTGATGAAGGAACAGAGCTAGCCATCTGGAAAGGCTTGAGTAGTCTATACAATATAACAAATTTATAGATCCAGAGCGGCTGGATACAGCCGGTCCAGAATCCGGAAGAATGCCCAGGCCTCTGTGATAAGGAAGAAAGCGAAGTCCAGGCTTCCAAAACATGGAACAAGAAGTCCAAGAACATGGCCAGATGTAACCCAGAAATGACAGGAGCTCTGTAAGACAGTGCCAATGGGTGTCCTGTTCTTGAAAAGAAAAGCATGGAATGATTCCACGGCTCAAGGTAAAAGAAGTCCATGCCATGATGTTCTAAAATGGCCTGTTCCAGCTACTAAAGTTAAAAGCCATTGCAAAGGACATAGGGGCATAAAGAGCGATGGATAGAAACTACCCAAGCCAACAGCCGGGGCATAGTCATTCACCACAGCTGACTGACACAGCAAAGACCGCTAACACGGCAGCAGGTCTGAACTTCCTTAAGAAAAAATAGGAAGGGGTCTTTGTAACCATAGTACAGTCAGCTATGGCCATCACAGCCCATCCAGGTCCTGCAGTAGGTGGGGTGTGATATAGATCCCACCCATCATTATCAAACAGCCTATTTCCAGAGCATAACATCTCAGCAAAGTGCATAAAGGCAAAAGAAAGAGAACAGCAGCAGCACACGTGGTGAGAGGAACGCAACCTCTGAAGGGCTTCTGTGTGATACACTGAAACAGTGGGTCGCTTGGCCTTTTATAGACACATAAAATAGGCAATCCCAAACCCATTAACACTTATATAGCAACACAAGCCATCTTACAGTGGGAGTCCTAGATGTTGTCACGGTGCATAAAGGTAGGAGCAAACAGGAATCACAAAGCTGGTAGACTGTGGGTATTGGACCTAAGCTTGATCCCTCCACGGCTGCATTTGGTACCAACTTTCTGACACATGAACAAGACACCATTCTCAAAGGAATCCTTTCAAGGAAAACAATGAACCTGGAAACTGGTGGCATTGTGTATGCTAATATAACATATGCTGCCATTAAACCTAGAATTCCAAGCTGGAGAGACCATAAAAGCAAGCCATCAACCAGAGGATAGACTTGTGGATGAGAACTCTTACTGTAGCTATCAACCCAATGTCAAAACAGGACGTAGACGGGAATATGTCTCACCATATCCAAATAACTACAGGAAGTTTGCCAAAAGCACAGGCCAGGAGCTTAAAGGCAAGCAGCAGCTCCCTTCATCAGTCTAATCTACTTTGAGTGGGTGGAGAACAAAGATGATGGAGAGACATGTGCTAATGTTCCGGTGCTCCGACGAGGTCCACTTCAGACAGCTCATCTAAGAGATTGCCTCTCAATAAAACTTTCCCTTGTCCTGGAGGTGCTCTACAATCATTTTTCTCTTCTCCAAGGAATGAGAAGGCTGTGAACACACACCCACCGTCATCCACTGATGCAGATTTTGCAATAGTTGGTCACAGAAGTCATCCAAATAATCAGCAACTTTCATCAGAAAAAAAAAAAATGGCTTCAATCCCCCTGCCTCTGTTACCAAACCAGTTTTTCCAAAATACTCCTTTACTTCACCCCTATTTCATTCAGAAATCCCAAAGTGTCCCTCCCACTAGAGGTGACCATGCCAAAATGGTGACAAATGTGGTTAACTGCTGACCTCTTGGACCCTGAACCATTTCCTGTTAGGCTTGAACCTCTGGTTTTATGTTACAGCAAGGTACATTTAAGGCAGTGGCTGCTAGTCCTGGCTGCACATAGTCACCTGGGGCAGCTTCAGGACAATGTCTGATGCTTGTGATTCCTTAGGGATGTCACCAAAAGCACAGACAACAAAAGTAAAAGTAGATAGTGGAGCTATGTGGGAACTGAACGGGTATGCAACAAGGGGAATACCAATGAACTGAAAGGCAACATTCACATATCACATGTCTAAGGAGGGTTAATTAGGGAGGCAAACAGATGGACAACAGGAATGGAAGTAATGTCTCCAGCACAGCTAGTCAACAGGGAGATGTGAACCAAAGCCACAATTAAACACTAACACACATTTGTAAGGACAGACATTACTGTACGGAATAAAGCTAGAGGTGAACCTAGGAAGACACTGAGGCCTTTAATAGTGGTGATGTAACAGGCTCCCAGACCTTAGCACAACTGATGCCATCACAGAACTACGACTTGGGCTATAAAACTCAACATGTACACAGCATCACTTGCCAAAACAAGAACAAACACCCAATCCATCAAAGTCCATAGTTCTAGGAAAGTCCCTAAATGTATTAACCTTGCCTTTTGGCTTTTGAAGTTCGGCTTCTAAATGACCGTTCTTGTTAACTGAAGTGTGCCATCCTGAGACACACCCTGAGAGACTCAGAGCTACACTGGGATCCCAAACACCCAGTATAGCTGCGCTGCAATGACTGACTAATAAAGACTTTCTATTGACTTAAACTTGTGTTTGACTGCTCCTCTCTGGTGGTTGTCCCACAAGAGTAGTAGGAATTAAGTGTAGAGTAGCTGCCATAGGAACCTACATAAAGAGTCATCAAAAAATGTAAAATAAACTACCATATACTCCAACGATTCCACTCCTAGGGATTTATACTAAAGAAATGAACCCAGGGTCTTGACCCGTGCTCTCATGTGCCTTGAAGCATCAGGATTATTCACAATAGTTAAGAAACTGCCTAAATGACAACCAACAAATGAATAATCAGTGGATCTCAAACTGTGGGTTACAACCCCTTTGGGGGTGTCTTAGCTAGGGTTTTACTGCTGTGAACAGACCTCATGACCAAGGCAACTCTTATAAGGACAACATTCAATTGGGGCTGGCTTACAGGGTCAGAGGTTCAGCCCATTATCATCAAGGCAAGAACATGGCAGCATCCGGACAGGCATGGTACAGGAGGATCTGAGAGTTCTACATCTTCATCTGAAGGTTGCTAGCAGAATACTGGCTTCCAGGAAAGCTAGGATGAGGGTCTTAAAGCCCACACCAGTGACACCCATAAGGCCACACCTCCAAATAGTGCCACTCCCTGGGTCGAGCATATTCAAACCATGACAGGGGGTCACAGGGATTATATATCAGTTATCCTGCATATCAGGTATTTATATTACAATTTACAACAGTAACAAAATTGTAGCTATGAAGTAGCAACAAAATAATGCAATGATTGGGGGGTCACCGCAACACAAGGAACTGTATTAAAGCTTGCAGCATTAGGAAAGTTGAGAACCACTGGAATAGATAAAGACAACCTGGTGTCTACAGACACTGGAATATTATTCAGCCTTAGAAAAGAATGCAATCCCTGCAGAAGCTATGACATGGATGGACCTCATGGACACGGTACTTAGTGAAATAAGCTGGTGGCAGGATGGACTCTGTGTATCAGGGGTGTTTAAAGCATCGGAGTGCAAGGAAGCAGAAAATAAATGATGTTTCCTGGAACAAGAAGAATCAGAGAAAAAGATGTGCTGAACAGAGGTCTAGAGTCCCAGTCAGGCTAGTAGAGGGTCTTACCAATACCTAACTAATACCAGATGCGTTAGTATCTAGTCCCAGCAGTATCTAACAGCAAGCAAGCAGTTATCAATGCTTCATGACTCACTGAGAAGCTTAAGAAAGGAATCACCTCCATCATATGTGGTTTAAAACTTAGTAAAAAAAACCTACAAAAAATGTTAAATTCAATCAAATGTCTTTTCAGTAACAATATGACTGATAATAGAAGTAAAGATATTACTATAAAAATAAAATTAAGAAAGGAAAACAAATATCAAATGGCTGGCTCCATCCCATCCAATCCTTAGACTGGGCAATTCTTCTATTGTTCTCTCTCTTTCTCTCTCTCTCTCTCTCTCTCTCTCTCTCTCTCTCTCTCTCTCTCTCTCTCTCTCTCTGTGTGTGTGTGTGTGTGTGTGTGTGTGTCTGTATATGTGCATGTGTGCTTGTGTGGGCGTGTGTGTGTGGTACATGGATGTGTCTGTTCACCTGTGCACAGGCCTTTGTGGAGACTACAGGTCAGTGCTGGTGTCTTCCTCTCTGGAGGCAGGTTCTCTTGCTGACCTTGGAGCTCACTTATTCACCCAGGCAGGCTGTTCAGTGACCCCCCCAACCCTGGGAACAGGACCTGGCATTTACATAGGTGCTCAGCATCTAAACTCAGGTCCTCATGCTGGTGTAATAAGAACTCTACCCTCCGAGCCATCCCTCTGTTTGTTTAATGTATATGTGCCTTTTGCCTATATGAGTGTCTGTGCAGGCACACAGTGTCTGCAAAGGTAGGAGAAGGGAGTTTGGATCACCTGGAGCTGAGATTACAGGCATGTGGGTGCTGGGAACCAAACATGGGTTCAATGCTCTGAACTGCAGAGCTAACTCTCGAGCCCTCCTCACTAGTTTTGATGATCTTGTTTTCCTCTCTCTCAGAGAGCTACATGCTAAGGAAAAGCCTATACATCTTCTTTCTTTTAAAAATTGCCTGGCAGATTTGTTCCCCAATCAGAACTATTCCAGTACCTATTACGATAGTGTCACCATCCCCTATCAAGCTACCTGACCTAGAATCTTGGGTATCCGTCACCCTGAACTCACCCGCTCCAGCTGCCAAACACTGTGTATTTTGACGGTCCACTCCTCCTCGCTTTTCCTCAACAACACACCTTTAAAATGTATTTTTTTTTACATTGATATGTAATAGTGTAGCTCTCATCCTTGGGGGGGGGGGACTTGGTTCTGCTTTTGTTTTGTTTTGTCTTTTGGCATTAAGGTCTCCTTCAGTAGCCCAGGCTGACTTCAAACTTGCAATCCAGCCTTGGCCTCCTAAGTGTTGGGATTATAGGTATATATGAAACACTCATCTTATTTTCAGATTTTATTTTTAATTAAGTACACTTTCAAGATAGTTTGAAGCAAAGCCACTAGGTTCATGCTGCCCATTCAGACATAGAAAGGAATGTCAAATGATGCTACACAGCACGATTTATGTCCCGATAGGTGACATCCAAGGTGCTGAGCAGATTCAAGCCTAGGCTTTGAATGAACCTTGCTATTCTAAAGGCTGCCACCAAGCTGAACATGATCATGGCCGTGTTTGCAGTGCCCAGCTCTGCTCCAGCCTGCCTTCGCAGACACGCAATGCTCACATCTCCAATCCGTCTCTCTATCCAATCATGCCGTCTCTCTCTGGTTATTGATCAAGCCCTCTATGACATCTTTTCCCCCTGACTTATTGTCCTTCACACTGTTAGAACAGATTATGTGATCTATAGGAGTAGGAACAAGGACAGTCACACCAGTAGATGATAAAACAAAGATGGCAGGTGATGCCCAAGGGCTTTTGAGCTTATATACCTTCCCTTCCAAAGCTGCCTTCATGGAGCCAACTGCTTAGTTTTGTGGAGTTCATAAAGACCCACGCATTGCCTTGTATCTGCAGATTGCCCAAAAAGGAATGCTCTAGAGGAAATGGCACACAGCCACAAAATTTTAATTACAGCTTCGAATTACAAATGCGAGTAAGCCAAAGTTTGAAAAAGTTGCAAAACCGAGAAATCACTATGAATTTTGTAACAATGCCAGGAATTGTGGTGGGTAGACCCACGTGAGCATGCGGGAGTCACATGAATACAAGAAGGTACCCTCTCAACCATTCCCAGCCACGAAAGCCAGAGCTTGCGTGCCCCTTTGGCCACTAACCACTCAGACAGAGAGGGATGTGGTATGTGAAAAGGTCAGCTTCAGGTGACGTATTTTATATATTCCATAACTAACATTTTCCTCCATTCTAACCAAATTGGGGGTTGAGTTTTAAGTGGGCCTAGAGACTCTAAGCATTGCCACTGAGTTGGATATTGATTTGCTTTTGAGCCTATTATCTATTTGACAAGCAAGGGAAATGATTCTTGAATCTGACCTGCCAAATTTGATTCCCAAGGAATATGATGAACATCCATTAGAGGGCTTATAGATATTAATGAGCAAGAGTGTGTTGAACCTCACACTCTGTAATTATACCCACAATTGCCTCAACATTTAAAACAAATTCTGATATAATTTCCATGCATCATTGAAAACCTCTTATTTGTACACGTCCCAATTTTGACTCATAAAAATGAACATTTGTTTTTATACTTTCTTGAAAAATGCAATGAAGAGAATAGAATAGGGCCTCTGAAATGATCAGTTACCAAAAATATTTCTTTTTCATGCAAGAAGGCCTGTTAGCTCCGAAATGTTTGCCTTATTTAACCAAGTTTGTTTACATGCCTATAAGTCATTCTTGTTAAATTTCACAAGTCCGATTATTTGACTGTGACATAGGAATTATGTCCAAATGCTCAGGGAAGCATTTCTTCATTGGTAATTAAAGTTTCAGGGTGAAAAGAATTAAAAGATTATATAAGAGGTAATAAATAATCTTATCTTCTAATGAGTAACTGGCCCCTGCATTCTTTGGACACAAATGATCTAGCTTTTCCCTCCCATGTTTTAATTTATTCTATTCGTGTGACTTGAAAGGAAGAGTTAGTCACACACAGTTAATAACCAGACACCATCCTGGGGACTGAGAACACAAAGAAAAAATAAGAAAAAAACAAAACAAAACAAAAAAGAAACCCATTGTAGTGTGGTCCCAACATCTGGAAGTTTAAAATGTCACCCACAGATAATTATCTGCTGCCCGAGTGCTGTCTATCAACTCTGGGTGAAGTTGGGGCACTCTGAGCCCAGGTATAAAGTATAAGAAGCATCATGAATATTTCAGAAGTGACAAAAATGTCTGCAGCTTCATAAAGTTCTAAAACTTACAAGGGAAGATTAAATTTGCTGAACCAAGCATGCTGGTTTCTTGGACTATCCTGGAACATCAGGGCGGGTGTGGGGAAAGTCAGAGAAGGCTCATTCTGGGCTCTGGAGATAGGATAGAAGCAGTCTGGGCTGTCTCTCAGCTTGGGGCTTTTAGTTACCAGTGTAGCTCCCCCTTGCCTCACTGTATGCTTCTGAAGAATGCAAACTACAATCGTCCTTTGAGATCTGTTAGGAAGATGGTTAGGGCTTAGGGTGGGGTCAAAGGGGCTTCATAAATGCCAATTACCATAAGCATTTCAATCAATTCTTCCTCTGCCCAAGCTCCTCAGGTCCCTAAAACTCAGCCCCTCTCCATCTGAAGCAGTTCCTTTGGAGACAGATTCTATGCACTTAACCTTAACCATGCCTGGCACGGCAAGGAGCAAGATGAGGAGTAAAATCATTGTAACTGGGTGCCACTGGATTTAGAATGCCTTCATTAGTGACTTGTATTTTTGTAGGCTGTAGGCTTTGGGAATTTGAAGAAATCCACCTAAAATGCAGATTACCCCTGGGAGAGGCCTCCTCCCAGTTAAAGAACAGAGGCAGTGAGTGTGAAGCCTGCTCAGGGGGAAAGGAAGCCTTGCAGCAGCCTCGGTAAATACCACATTTGGGAGGGAAAAAAATTCCTGGCCTGATGCCGCCTTTTTTCCATGGTTCCCTGAGAATGATCACAGGTTCTTTGCGAAAGCTACATTTGTGAAAGGCAGAGCTGGTAAGGATAATTCTCAATGCACAAGAGGCTGGCGAGTCTCACTGATGGAGAGCTTAGAGGGGCTGAGAGAGGAGTGGTGCATCTTTCTGTCAACAGGAACTTGAGAGAAGCTGCTACAAGGCCTAAGATTTTCACAGACCACAAAATGTCCTTTTTCACTGTGTTATATTGCTACAGTGAGGTAGAAGGTCCTCATGTAAGGACAACAGAGTCAGCTGGCTCTTCCCTTCTGTTCCCGATGACCTAAGTCATGTTGCTCTGGTGGGTGGCTACTCTCTAAAGGAGATGACACAAGGAAGATGACATTCGTCTGACCAGATAAGTGCTGTCCCAAGAGACACATACTGAACCATAAATGTGAAGATGTTTCAAACTTCCTGGTAATCAAACAGAAGAGAGAAATAGGAATGGACTTTAATGAAGCACCCTATCCAAAACCCATTATAGCCAGGATAGTGCCATTTTACCTGGAAGAACAATAATATCAACCAACCAAATACCCCAGAATTCCCAGGGACTTAGTCATCAACCAAGTGGTACACATGGCTCCAGCTGCATATGTAGCAGAGGATTGCCTTGTCAGGCATCAGTGGGAGGAGAGATCCTTGGTCCTATGAAGGCTCGATAGATGCCCCAGTGTAGGGGAATTGAGGCCAGGGAGGTGAGAGGGGGTTGAGTGGAGAAACACCCTCATAGAAGTAGCAGGGGCGGGGGAAGAATGGGATAGAGGCTATCCAGGAGGGGAACTGGGAAAGGAGATAACATTTGAAATGTAAATAAAAAATATATCCAATAAGACATATAATGTTCTGAAAAAAAAAAAAGAGAAACATTTCTTTCCGGAGGGAAGAGCAAGCAAGGCTTCTAAGACTCAGAAAGCTCAGGAAACTTATAAGGCTCAGGAAGTTCACAAAACTTAGGAGACATGCAACACACACACACACACACACACACACACACACACACTTTCACACTTTCCAGAGGGTACATGAACAAGAGAAAAGTGCTGGGAGACAGACAACTCTTCAGTGGAACTGTCTGCCTGTTGGGCAAGGAACTCAAGGAGTACATCTATCACCTATATACTATGCTGGCTTTTTAGAGACATTGTTGCCTGAGTCATCTATGCTCCTGGAACTTCAGCAAACTAGTTGGTTCACAAAAATGTACTTGGGTGAATTAATTTCTTTGGTCTCTTATCAGTGTCTTGTTTGGGGAGACTAGACTTTTCTTCATATCTCCCAGGCAATCGCTACCATGTAATTTGGGCTAAACTAGTGTTTAATGGCTATCATTTTGGACACAGATCAACTGTTCTTTGAAAACTAAGAAAAAAGCAGAAACATCTAAATTCCAAGACCAGTGAAAGGCCTTCTATTTGAGTGCATTGTGCGTGTTAAAAAAAATCACCTTATCCTTTTTGGGGTTCTGCTGTCCCAGTATGATCAACTGTCACTTTCTCCCTCTTGTGACAGTTGGAGGTAGTGGCCACTCTAATCTCAAACCCCAGGGTCTTGGCCTCATTACACAAGGATCCATTGGGTTGATTTCTTTCCATCTCTAATGCTCCCAATGACTCAGTGATATAGCTTCCCCAGGTATTCACAGTTACTTTGATAAGTTCCCAGCTCCTACTGACAAAAGGAAGACAAGAAATTGGATGAGTTGTTAAAGGCTGATGTGTAGTATGGAGGAAACCTTGAGCCAGCCTCTTGTTCTGTGCTTTCCCTCCCCATCCCATCCCACCCCATTCTATTCCATCTCACCCCATCCCACCCCATCCCACTCCATCCCATCTACCCCATCCCACCCCATTCTATTCCATCTCACCCCATCCCACCCCATCCCACTCCATCCCATCTACCCCATCCCACCCCATTCTATTCCATCTCACCCCATCCCATCCCACTCCTTCCCACCCCATTCCACCCCATCCCATCTACCCCATCCCATCTACCTCATCCCATTTCACTTTATCCCATCCCACTCTGTCCCATCCCACTCCATCCCAACCATCTCGTCTCACCCCATCTACTCCATCCCATCCCACCCTACTCCATCCCATCCTACCCTATTCTATCCCACCCATCCCACCCCATTCCACCCCATCCCATCCTATCCCATTCTATTCCATCCCACCCCATCCTCAGAAATCTACCATCCCTGACAAAGAATCTCTCTCCATTACTTTTTAAGTCACAGAATGATCTCTTGGTGGCCATCTTCTTAGGACTTTGTCTTCTTTGCATCTCATAGAGAGAGGTTTGTCATTCTCCAGAACTAGCATTCATTCCATACTGCCCATTTCAAGGTCTCCACCTTAAGTACTCATTTTAACTAACTACTACTAGGAGAAGTATAGAGTAGGTTTGCATCTTCTTAGCACCCAGGGGTTTTCTCCTACTCATGGTGTTCCCCATGTTTTATAACTATAATCAAGCTGTGTGACTGTATGACTAATACCACATGCTTTTACACAGCCAGAAGATGGGCCTGTTTTGCCTATGTTTCATAGGGACAATAAAGATTATTAGCCTTCCCCCCACCCCCATCCAACCCAGCAAACCCCACCATGGATTTAATAATACGAACCTTAAACTCAGAAAGACTCAGTCCCAGCCCTCAACCAAATATCCATCCCATTGTTTCATTTCTCTTTGTTCCATTTCTGTCTGTAAACATAAACACATCTTCTCTGGCCCTTGCTTATCACTCTTCCTGAAGGGCTCTCATTTTCTGCGTGGCCTCCTTTGTACTTCATTGTTCCTTTAACCCAACATCCTACTCCCAGCCATTAAAAGCCTTCCTCCTAGTTCCTCACCAAGGGCCTCACTGTCAGTACATTTTCCCTCTCTCCACTGTATACTCTCAAAGGCAACAGGCACACTCTAAATCCTTATCTTCTACTGTGAACAACAACCACAAAAACCACATCAAAACGCTTAAGGGAAAATATTGGTGAATTAAAAAGACAGACCATAAAGAGGTCTAATAAGCCATGGTCCGCTGTTTCTGCCCCTCTCTCTGGCTTGTTTCAACATCCTGACAAGTGCATTAAGACTTCAGAATGCTACGTGTGGCTTTCTATCTTCCAGAGGTAACAAACCACTAAAGATTTCCGGAGAGATGTCCTAGTGGATGGAACAGGACTGCAAGAGAGAGCAGTCTAGTGCCCATGAAGAACTCTTGCTGGAAAGACTTAGTGTCATTAGATGGTCTCTCTGGCTTCAGTAAGCATTGTGAGCACTGTGAACACTTCTCTGGGTACCTTTAGGGGGTATCTGATTGCTTGTAGATTCATGTTGGTGAAAGCCAAGGGAGGTGAGATGCTAGAGAAGATGAAATGTTCTACTCTTCTCAGCTGTGAAATGTTCTGGAATGAGCTACATGAAGCAGGAGGCTGGACTTGGTGGCAGCAGCTCCTCTTAGAAAAAAGAGCTAGGTGGTTTTTGTTGTTGTTGTTGTTGTTTTGGGGGGGGAGTTGTGGTTCACGGAGAAAACAGCAATACAACCAGACTCAGTGGACTGCAGGACAGTCAGTAGTAACCACTCCTTGGAGAGCATTTCACACATCCTCTGGGACAAAGACCATTACAGCCATGGGACAAGCAAGAGCGTTAGGGCTAGACCTGTGGAGAGACTGCCCAGCAGCACAGAACCTGATTGTTTCATCTCGCAAGTACCCTTTGGCTGCTATCTTCCTGTTGCTGATGCTCCCAAGATCTCAATATTACGGCTCCTTCATATTCTATTTCACCTATTACCTGTTGTACGGATGTAGAGGCAATAACACAGAACAGGACAACATATTTACTCATAACCAGAAGCTCTTTTGTTGACTAGAGACATTTTCTAGCACGGTGACTAGACAGTGGGTAGAGGGAAGCTTTATAAGAAAGGACTGTGCGTACTTAAACTTATATCCTTTCTTCCTTCCCTGCAGGTCTTAATAAAAAACTCAAAACAACATCTGCAAACAACCATTCGAGGGGGAAAAACAAAACAAAACAAATTCCCAGAGCATTTTTGATTCCCTCCATCAAACCCTAGGCCAATAGCACAAGTAAGCTGTTTGTTTTTTATTATAAGGATTCATAAAATCCATAGTCCTGCCAGCTCAATATAACTACTTCCATTTGGCCTGTTCCCTTCCAGTCCTTCTTAATATGTGTTTTTCTATCCAAAAGCTCTTAGCAAGTGCTAATTTTCTTTGACTTACACCAAATACTACAAGAGGAAATTGCAAGTATAAATATCGTCATATTTACATTTCTGTGGTGAGTATATATTTACATTGGAAGCTACACCCGAACTTCATATCCTGGGTCAATCAGTTGACTCTACAAGGTAAATTCAAGTGAAGAAGACCTATTAATATTATCTCCAAGTCCTCCAGGGAGGTCAAAATGCAAATGTATGTGACAAGGTTTACTTCATAATAATTTCTTTCTCTTGCTTCCAAATTACTTTGATATAGAAGGCTCATCATTTGTATTAACAAATTGAAATTTATCATCATTATTTCAGAGTTAAGTGCCACCCAGGTGACAGTAATAGATTCAGCAGGGGACATGTTTTCCAGTTGGAGCCATTGGATCATGCTGCCTCGTGTTTGTATAATGACAAGGTTCAAGAGATTAAATTCCACTAAAAACTGGTCATTTTTAACCAAGGGATTTAATTGGCAGCATCTGATTTGCATAATTACTCAGCCCCACTCATGGAATGTTCTTGAGTGTGAGATCAAAGGACTAATTCAGTATCTATAGGTATAAGGGCTCAGAGTTGAATTGGGTATTTTGGTCTCCAGAGTGGACTCTTCAAAACTATTTGTCAATTGGATATTTTTTTAAAACACCTCAAAAAAATATTTCCACTCTTACAGAGTTTTCCATCAGAGTAACTGTCTTAGGCAAGAGGAAAGAAGATATTTGAATTTGTCCTTGAAAGGGGGAAAAGGATAACAACCTCGCTTTAAAAATACAACCCAAATCCAATTCGGCTCTCACTGGCAACCTACACTCTTGTTATCAAAGTGCAGGTCACAGCTGGGTTTTTCTTGAAAAATCAAGAGAGAATTACTTTTGTAATGACTCTGAGCATAATCTATCTCAATAAATAGCAGCTAAGAGAGATGGACAACTCATATATTCCAAACATGCTCAGAAGGCAGACTAATTTTCTCAACTGAAAACTTTCAAAAGAAGCATGTATAATTTTAGTTCTCCCATTTAGAGGAGGATCAATTGAAAACTTTTGATCATTTGTGATTTTTTTTTGTTTGTTTCCTAAGACATCTGCTTATATTTATCTCTCAGCGACTGTCCTATAGTCCTGTGATTACCTTGACTTTGTCATGTACTCTTGAACCTTTCATTTCATAGGTCAAGTGCAAATTTCATAACCTTTTCTGCTCCCCACCCACCCATCTGCCCAAGAGCTCAGGCACCATTGCCACTATATTTCCAAGGCTACAAATTCTATGTTTAAAAGGCCCAGATTCCAGTGTCAAGAAACTGAAAATTAAGCACTAATGAAATACACATGACAAGAACAACAGCTGCCAGAGAGAAAGAGTCTCTCAAGACGAGTCAGCCACTGTATTCAAACGGGCGAATCTAGTTTTAAATAAATTCAGAAACCAAATGGGTAGGGGAGAAATAGGTTATGGCTTATGAAGAATAAATAGAAAAATTAATCGATCTGACTGGTAAGCAATGCACAGCACCATTCATTTACCATTTATGAGGGAACTGTTGAAATAGAAATTATTATTATGTTATTAATTATTTAACACTGGCAAAATTCTGGTTCCCACTGGCTGGAGATTAAATCCATTCATTGTGTGTTCTTCGTTAGCTCTACTGGAGAAGTGTGTCCAAGCATTCAGGATTTAGGAAGGATAAAAATGGCCAGGATAGATGGGTCTCAAATTCATTATTTGTGGTTAGTGTGTGGTATCTGAACTTGGGAATGGAATCCTTTCCTACCGAGAGGTCCTTGAAGGACCTTCCTTCTAGTGCTGTCTTGATCTGAATGCTCTTGGTCATCTGAATGATAGCTCTCTCAGGGTGACTGGGCACAGCGCTCAGTGGTCGGACACCTTGCCTGCCATGGATGTCCCTGGGTTTTAATAATCATTATAATAAGATTTAAAACATAAGCAGACACCGGTGTAGTTATCCTAGATCAAGTCAAGTCAAAGCAAACAGTTGAGAACAGTCTGAAGCCTCCGATGGCCTCTGACCCGTGGGCTACCAGAGATGTCATTCATTCCTTTCTAGAGGCCGCTATCGCTGTTTAGCAGAAACAGTTGGGAAAAGCACCTAAGGGTGAGTGCTCTAAAGAGCTTCCTGAGTGCTGTTCCATGCCTTGAGGACTGGCAGAGGGGCTAGGCAAATGTGAGCGGTTTCCTGACGTCCCAGATGCACCTGTAGATGGTTTTCTTCTCAAGAGTTTCCGGAATTATCTTGCAAAACTGAGCCTTTCGTTTCTTACGACAAGTTCATATGTCAAGGATTTGGGTCACTCTTGTGAATTTTCCTGACATGAAGGTGACAGGAAAGTTTTACTGAAGATGACCATGAAGGATAAGTCTGACATCCAAGTTGAATTTTACCGTGAAGTTCTCTAACAGAGGTTTCCACGAGTCACATGCCCTGAGAAACGGTCAAGAGGTCTGGGAGCCATGGTGTTGGGTGTCACGCCTCACCCACCTCAAGTGCTCACTCTTTCCTTCCCTCTGGGTTTCTCCTATATGCCTGTTGTTAACACCCTATTAGATAAAAGTTATTACCTAAACAATTATAAATCCATATACATGCCATATTAATAATTAATATAGTATTTAATATAATATATAATGAAGAATAATTAATATAAAGAAATTGTTTTGTAAATAAGTCATATGTAAATGTATAAAAAGTGCAGGAAGCTATTGTTTTGAACTAGGGTTCTGCTTTCACCCTTCCTCCACCCAGATCAGGCTGAAAATAGAAATGGAATCGTGGAGTGCTGGTTCATTCCTGTTATCCAAGCATTGGAGAGACTGTACAAGGAGGATATAAAGATAGTCTGACCCATGTAGTGAGTTCCAAGCCAGCCTGGGCTATGAGGTCTTGTCTCAAAAACAAAAAAAGGAAATAAATAAATAAAAAATAAAAGTAAAAATAGATTCATTCATGCTGTGATTCCAAGTCACCATGCTGGAACTAAGCTGTTGATGTGACCTGAGAAATGAGGATCGGACGGAGAGATGCCAAATTCCCAAACAGGTCCTTGTCATCTGGCATGATAATGAAGTTCCTTTTGCCTTAATCGTTCCAAAAACAAACTGGAGGTGACCTGATGTTCACCAGTTATCTCTCTATTGTTCTGTCTTCCTGCCTGCCTGCCCTACTGAGGAAGACTTTAAAATGACTGAGTCACTTCTTTATATTTTGTTTCTGTTTTTCTCAAACCTTTTTCTGCCTATGAAACCAGGATCCCAGGATCAGTCTATTGAAACAGATATTCTATTTTATGAAATGAACTGTTGCCTCAGTCTAAGTTGAAATGTTAGCTAATTAAGACCTTTAATTGTTGATTTTGTTCCTTGATGATACTTAGGGGTACCTCTTACCAGCTAATCAATAAATTTATAGTCATAACTTGCAGCTTTGATAAAATAGAAATGTTCACAGTCTTTTATAACATGAAACTTGAGACTTCATCTGTGTTCAGATTGGATTGGATTGTACTTTAACCTGCTGTAAGAAATAACAAGGAAAACTGGCCTGGTGGTACGTGCATATAATCTCAGCACTCATAGGCTCAGACAGGAGGACCAAGGATGGGCTGAGGCTTAAACTGCACAGTGAGTCCCAGGCCATACTCACAAGCAAGAGAGATCCTGTCCCAAAACAAAGCAAGAAGGAAGGGAAATGGATGTGGTGACCCATGCCTGCAAGCCAGCCCTCCAGAGGCAGAAACAAGAGAGTCTAGAATTTCTAGTGAGGTTGTATTACACAAGATCTTCGTATAATTATCTACCCTTTACCCCATTTGAAAGTGTTACCCATCTTTAAGCTCCATATTGCAACTAAATAAATAATTGCCACCTGTGGGTTATTTAGGGGACGCATTCATTGGGACATCCACAAGAAAGGGTTTATTTGGATAACCAATGGTGCTTTCATATGCAGAGCCACAGAAAGGGAAAACCCAAACTGAAATATCCAGGACAGACAAGGTTTTGTTTATGAGATTTAAATGTCCCCCAAACCAGTGAAGACAAAGAAAGTATTGAGAGTTGATGGGATAATTGTATCTGCAAAATGGAGCAGCATTTCATTGCTTCTTCGTCTGCTCTTAAGCAGTTAAGCAATGACGATTCCAGTTGGACAAGTGACAGAGGACACAGTTTTCATCAGGGAAATCCTTGTGCAGCCTACAATAGACCATAACATTTTAGTGTTTTCTATTCACAAATGCCCATGCTTACAGAGAAGATTGCATCTCTGGGACCATAATCTGCCCCCTTCAGTAGAACAGATGCTGTCACAGGCAGAGTCAGCAAGACCAGTAAGAACACTGTCTCCAAGTCTGTCCCAGGAGCATAAGTAGAGCTGTGCATGGGGTTGGGAGATGAGGCTCAGGAAACCAGTTTCAACACAGTCCTAGCAAAACTAGTAAATAAGGTTGCTTGTTGCAAGACCTTGCCTAATGTACTGTGTTCAGGGACAAGGCAGATTGATTCCCAGGTGGCCACTCATGCCCAGCCTTGGAACCCATACATGCTAGTAAAGTCTGGGAGTTAGCTCTCCATCGCTGTGACCAAAATACCCAAAACTTTTGACTAGAATTCTGGTCGCTCAGGAAATGAGGGCAAGAATGAGCACGTGTGGCCTCAGGAACCTAAAGACCCTCCAGACAGCAAGAGAAACAGTGGAGTGACTGAAGAAGCAACCCACGGAATGTGAGAAAAAAACTTGGCTCTAACATCTGCCAAAGAATGGTGTCTACAATATATAAAGAACTCAAAAAACTAAACATTAGAAAATCAACCTAATTGGGGGAGGGGTGAGCTATGGAACTGAAGAGAGAGTTCTCAAAAGAAACACAAATGACTAGTAATACAAAACATGTTTACATCCCTAGGCATTGGGGAATGCAAATAAAGCTACTTTCTGATTCCTTGTTACTTTGGTTAAAAAAAAAATGGCTGCCACCAAGAAGACAGTTGATGCCAAATGATGACAAAATAAGGGGAAAGGAGAGCCTCCATGCGCTGTTGGTGAGGGTGTGAACTAGTGCAGTCCCTTGAGAAATGATCTGGACAGTCCATTCAAAACTGGAGCCAGGGCTATTATGACCCTGCTATTCTGCTCCCGGGAGTATACCTAAAGGATGACACATCTAATTAACAGAGGCCTTTGCCCATTCGTATTCATGACTGCTCTAGTCACAACAGCTAGGACAAAGAATCAGCCTAGGTGGCCACCAAGTGATGAATGGATAATAACAATGTGATGCATAGACCACAACAGAATTGTTTTAGTTGTAAAGAAAAATGAGGTTGGGAAAGTGGCAGGAACATTGGACGGTATTGGAAAATGAACACAGGAAGTGATGTAGGCCCAGAGAGACAAACACTGCAGGTTTTTTCTCATATGTGAATCATGGCTTTAAAATTTAGATTTTCGGGGCAAAAAATGCAGGAGACTGAAAAGAAGATTCCACCATGACAAGGGTGTAGAAAACAGACCACGCTGGGAAGGTACAGGAGGATTAGTAAACAAGTAAGAACTGTGTAACACACTGATTCAAAAGAGAGTATGGAACCTGAGAACATAGGTGAGACCGCCACTTCTGCTCAAATTCCTGGTCCAAGAGGGACCTTCCCAGAGTCATCAGGACACAGGAACCAAGGAACAGCCAGGGACAGGATCTTTCCAGTTTCCATCTGTGCCCCTGAGCTGACCCTGTGCCACAGCTCTCCATATCCAAATTCCTCCCAGAGAAAACTGGTCTCCCAGAAGTGCTGACACACAGGCATACAAGAGGGACAAGCCACAGTAAGAGCAAAACCAGCTAACACCAGAGGTAACCAGATGGTGAGAGGCAAGGGTAAGAGTACAAGCAACAGAAACCAAAGCTACTTGGCATCGTCAGAACCCAGCTCTCCCACCACAGCAAGCCCTGGATACTCCAACACACCAGAAAAGCAAGATTCTGATTTAAAATCACATCTCATGATGATGACAGAGGGCTTTAAGAAGGACACAAAGAGGAAACACAAAAATCCCTTAAAGAATTACAGGAAAACACAACCAAACAGGTAAAGGAATTGAATAAAACAATCCAGGATCTAGAAATACAAATGGAAACAATAAAGAAATCACAAAGGGAGACAACCCTAGAGTTAGAAAACCTAGGAAAGAGATCATGAGTCATAGATGTAGTAAGCATCACCAACAGAATACGAGAGATAGAAGAGAGAATCTCAGGTGCAGAAGATACCATAGAAAACATTGACACAATAGTCAAAGAAAATGCAAAATGAAAAAGCTCCTAACCCAAAACATCCAGGAAATCCAGGACAAAATGAGAAGACCAAACCTAAGGATAATGGGTATAGAAGAGAGTGAAGATTCCCAACTTAAAGGGCCAGTAAATATCTTCAACAAAATTATAGAAAAAAACTTCCCTAACTTAAAGAAAGAGATGTACATAAACATACAAGAAGCCTACAGAACTCCAAATAGATTGGATCAGAAAAGAAATTCCTCCAGTCACATAATAGTCAAAACACCACATGTACAAAACCAAGAAAGAATATTAAAAACAGTAAGGGAAAATGGTCAAGTAACATATAAAGGCAGACCTACCAGAATTATACCAGACTTCTCACAAGAGACTATGAAAGCTAGAAGATCCTGGGCAGATCTTATACAGATCCTCAGAGTACACAAATGCCAGCCCAAACTACTATTCCCAGCAAAACTCTCAATTACCATAGATGGAGAAACCAAGATATTCCATGACAAAACCAAATTACACAATATCTTCTCACAAATCCAGCCCAACAAAGGATAATAGATGGAAAAACGCCAACACAAGAAGGGAAACTACACCCTAGAAAAAGCAAGAAAGTAATCTTCTATCAACAAACCCAAAAGAAGACAGCCACACAAACATAAAAATAAGAGGAAGAAACAATCACTATTCCTTAAGAGAAGCACCTAAAGAATTGTTCAAGCATCCTTAGTCATAAGGAAAATGCAAATCAAAATGACCCTGAGATTCCACCTCATACCAGTCATAATGGATAAGATCAAAAAACTCAGGTGACAGCAGATGCTGTTGAGGATGTGGAGAAAGAGGAATACTTCTCCATTGCTGGTGGGATTGCAAGCTGGTACAAACACTCTGGAAATCAGGACCCAGCTATACCACTCCTGGGTATATACCTAGGAGATGCTCCAACATGTAATAAGGACACATGCTCCACTATGTTCATAGCAGCCCTATTTATAATAGCCAGAAGCTGGAAAGAACCCAGATGTCCCTCAACAGAGGAATGGATACAGAAAATGTGGTACATTTAAACAATGGAATACTACTCAGCTATTAAAAACAATGACTTCATGAAATTCGCAGGCAAATGGATAGATCTAGAAAAATATCATCCTGAGTGAAGTAACTCAGCCACAAAAGAACACACATGGTATGTACTCCCTGATAAGTGGACATTAGGCAAAGAGCATGGAACACCCAAGATACAACTCACAGACTACATGAAGCTCAAGAGGAAGGAAGACCAAAGTGTGGATGCTTCAGTCCTACTTAGAACATGGAACAAAATGATCAAGGGAAGTAGAGGGTGGGAGAGACTTGGGAGGAAGAGAAGATGGACAGGGGAAAAGGAGCAGAATCCAGTATGGGAGAAGATGGAGGAGATGTACAGAGGGTCAGGAAATTGAAAAGAGGTGTGTAGCAATGGGGGATGGGGAACTGGGGGTAGCCACCAGAAAGTCCCAGATGCCAGGAAAGCAAGAGCCTCCCAGGACCCCATGGGGATGACATTAGCTGACCCTACAAAGGGAAGGGAAAACCTGTCAAGACCATAGCCAGTGGTTAGACATGGCCCCCCGGTTGGGGTATGGGGCCACCCACCCATCTCCAAAATTTTAAACCAGAATTGCTCATGTTTAAAGGAAATAAAGGGACAAAGAGTGGAGCAGAGTCTGATGGAAAGGCCATCCAGAGACTGCCCCACCTGGGGATCCATCCCACATGCAGACACCAAACCCAGACACTATTGCTGATGCCAAGAAATACTTGCTGACAGGAACCTGATACAGCTGTCTCCTGAGTGGCTCTGCCAGATCCTGACAAATACAGATGCGGGTGCTCGCAGCCAACCATCGGACTGAGCACAGAGACCGAAATGGAGGAGTTAGGGGAAGGACTGGAGGAAATGAAGGTGCCTTATCTGTCATCAATGGGAGGGGAGGCCCTTGGTCCTGTGAAGGCTTGATGTCCTAATGTAGAGGAATGCTAGGGCAGTGAGGCAGAAGTGGGTGGGGGGGCACCCTCATAGAAGCAGGGTAAGGGGGGATGTGATAGGGGGGTTGCAGAGGGGAAACAGGGAAAGGGGATAACTTTTGAAATGTAAATAAATAAAATATTCAATTTAAAAAAAAAGAGTATGTAAAAGCAAAAAAAAAAAAGATTTTCACATTCAACTTGGAATGTCTGTTGAAACCAGGAATCTAGGAGGGAGCTACAGTGGGTTGGCAGCATGGGGTCTGCGGAAGGGCAGATGGTGGAACCCACATAACCTGAAAGCAGAGGGAGGAAAGTCTGGGGTGGTAGGGGTTAAACAATGAGGACTGTGGGTAGATGAGAGAGAGAAGAAAGAGGGAGTAGGTTCATCAAAGCTAAGGATGTAAGAAGAAGTCATGAAAATGTATAAATTATTCTCTATCTTGGTTCAGGACATAGAGGAATAAAGTTGGGAATGAGCTGGAACCCCCCCCTCGAGTTAGGTAGCACGCATAGTACCAGATGCTGCTGTGATGGCTGCTAGAAGAGAAAACTCATCAAGAGTTAACCTACCGTAAATTCTGTATTCTACAATACCAGCCTGCCCAGACAACGTGTGCCCACTGATACAACAGTTGCATGATTGTTATGGTGATGAGTAACTACTGACTAGATCTGAGGCATGCTTGCAGGAGAGAATTCATGCCTGGGTTAGCTGGGGAGATCATTGGCCCAGGGAGAAGACTGTCTGGTGTTTTGATAAATAGACATAAATAAAATATTTATTTATATACCCATCAGTGAGTACTGTTCTTAACTTTGATTAAAGAAGCTTTTTTGTTGCTAATGGACTGTGGTGATCTCAGAGACTTTGGCTATTCAAGGTACTGAGAATAAGTGAGGTTGAGTTTTCAGCCCTAAGTAGCGCATCTAGTCTATGTCACCTCCTGTAAGACTCAGAGAACGTCGTAACAAAGGAGGGGGGTAGGAAGACTATGAGCCAGGTGATAGGGAGGAGGACTGTGAAATGCTCTTTTCCAAGCATGAGGTGGACATTACAAAAACCCACAGTAGCTGTGGTTGTTTGCACTGGGCCTACTCTAGGCTGGGCCTGTCAGTAATCAGTGGGACTCATGGGGTCTTCCCCTACCCCAGGTTATTGGTTATTGCTAGATACTGAGGGGGAGTCATAGACTTCACATGTGTAGCTACCGGTAACTTACTAAGCTCTAATGGAAAGTTTCAAATCCATGGCCAACCCAGATGGCCCTGGTTAAACTCAGTGACCACAAAATAAAGCAAAACAAAAAGATACGAACATGGAAATGAACTCGTAGTTGGGGGATTTGATGAGGGTAACAGGGATATAAGAGAGGTCAGAGGCAAAAACAGTCAAAATGCGTTATGCACACATATGAAATTGTCTAAGTACACATTCAATTTTTTTTAAAAAAGAAACCATTTAATAGAGGAAGCATTTAAATTGGTTCTGTTTCTAAGGCTTCAGTCCACCATGATGAGGAAGGTATGGCCAAGCAAAGCTTAGACCACAGCAGTCTGGAAATCAGGGAATGAGTCAGTGTCAATGGTAATATATCTCTAAGAATTTTGTCCCAATGACATACTTCTTCCAGCTTGGTCCTACCTTGTACATTTCTGGAACCTCCAAAACCACACCCTCACTAGGGAAACAAACATCCAACTCACAAGCCAAGGGGGGTGCTCCATATTCAAACCATAACACAAAGCAAGGCCCCTTGTCTCATCCTCTTTAATGTTTTTCATTTCTTTCTAGAACCCGTCACTGCCAACCACATTCTTAGAACAATTGTCTGTCATTCATTATTTCTAAGCCTTTTGTCTATGACCAAAAGTTGTCTATATCACAGAGAAGTCCTAGGAAACAAGAGGATGGCTATAATGTTTCTAACAGTAATTACTCCTAATTGTGAAGAAGCGTCTTCCACACACATGATACTTTGCCCAGCTCGTTGACTAGATCTGAGTAAGTATCCTCAGAGACCACAGGAACTTATGACAATGAAAATGTCGCTTAGAGAGGTGAAGAGATTCAATCTAGGTGATAGTTTTGGTGTCTAAGACCCTGTTAATTCCTAACAATGTGACATTAAAATAAGCCACTCGTGGAATTATCTACTGTCCTAGAGAATGGCAGCTGCATGGGATAGGTGCATTTTTGGGGAGAAAAAAAAGTGTGTTTTTGAAACAAATGAAATCCTGATACAGATACGTAAAAGATGCTCAATGATTGGTAGTTACAAACCAAACAAAAAACTAATGGTGATCTTCATCCATACCACTGTTGCTAGCACCAACCACTTATTTATTTGTTTTTTTGTTTGTTTGTTTGACTTTTTGAGACAAGTTCTCAATCTATAGCCTAGACTGAACTTAAATTTACAATCCTTCTGCCTCAGCAATGCAGTGCTAAGCTTACAGTTGTGTGCCATCATAGCTAACTTCTTTCCCAGACTCTCTTGCTCCTAATAGTGTGTGTGCCTCACCCCTACCCCCACCCCCGGCGCCCTTAGCATGGTAGAGATCTTTAGATTCTCCTAATACACTTGTTGGTGGATTAACTGAATCGAACTTGTCATTGCAGATACAGTGATACTGACAAAAGGACAAATCAATAAAGTAACAAATTGCTAATCAATTCTGGAACTCAGGATACGACTATCTTTTCTGTAAGGCCATTCCCCAAGTGGTTTAAGACCCTTCTCTTTCAGGACCCTTGTACAATGGGCTGGGACTTCCAACCCCAGCCTCAAATCTGGGTTACAAAGAGTCACTAAACAGCATACCCACACCCGATTCATAAGTCTTTAAAAGAAAAGCCAAAGGCAATAATCTCAGGTAATGCTTTGTTAGGCTGAATGAAACATGGCCCTGTTTATTTTAATCTATTGACCTCGTTAACGGAAGACATGAAGAAAATTCCATTTACCTGTGTTTTACTACAGCAAGGCCAAAAAAATCCAGCTAATGTTGGAAGTTAGTATAAATGTCTTCATAACTTGTCCTCTGAAGGCAATTGAAGCACTGAGACTACAAGGAAAATTAAAAAAAAAACCAACATGCTTCCAAATGCTAAATGAGATTTCTATCTTCCCATCATTTTAACAGTAACGCCATAAAATACGTTCTAAAACAAACAGAGTGCTAAAAATTCCACTGTGTAAGCTCCAAGTCAAACATCTGTCTTCCTGCCTCATGGTTTCACCTTGGTTCCTGGGGCCTCCGCTGAAAGCACGGAAATGTGGAGCTTTTAGTGTTGGCCCTGGGATTTGTAATCATCTTTACTGGTTCATCTCAGCTTCCTCTTCAACCTAAACAGATGTGGAGAGAAAGACCATCTATGGAGTCATGTTAACCTCCACAGGCTATGAGGAGGAGAGAATGAGAATCAGCCCCCGACCTCAGCTAGAACCCTTCCTTAGCATCTAGTTTTCCAAATGGCCTTGACTTTGGTGTGCTACCTAACCCTCCTGAGCCCGTTTCCTATTTGTGAAAATATTATGCCAGTAGTATCTGATCCATGGGGTTGGGTGGATTCAATAAGACGTTTGTTAAGTTTTTGCCTGGTGTTCATGAGGTTAGGAATGAAAACCGTTGTACCATTATTTTGCTTCTTCCAATGGACAATAACCAGCATTCACTGAGCCCTTGTTGTGTATTCTTGTATATTTCAGCATCTGATGCTTTAAATCAAGCTTCAAGAGCAAGGCCATTATTTGCCTTTCAAAGATGCTGTGGTGGAGTTGAAGTTCAAATTCAGGTTTGTTTCTTTCCAAACCTGGGCACAATGCAATGTTTGTTATATCCAAGACACAACATCAATTGGCCTGAGGAATGCTGGTCACCTTCACTGGGGAACTTCTTGAAGAAGCCTTGTTCTAGTTTCCAGGCTCCTAAAAGACAACATAGGAAATCCTATCATAATTGATAATGAACCAGTGATCTGATCTTAAGATATTGATTACGACACTCACAAGCCTAGGTCTTGTTGTGATACTCACAATAACAACCCTTGCCTGGGTCATTCTGCATAGCTGTTCTTGGATGCCTCATGACTATCAAACTATCTGCCTCTAAGAAATTGTCACTTATCAGCTTGGGCAAAACGTCCGATTCCTAAGTCAATGGAGCTATCCCTCTAGTCTATCTGTGAGGAATAATTGGCTCCAGGATATCCACATTCCCCAGCTCTCCCACACCAGAATCCCAAAACCTTCTAAGGCTCAAGACCCTTAAGAATGGTTAGAATCAATATCAATCACATTTTTGAGAATCAAGTCACCATCCCCTGTGTGTAGTAAAGGGCTTGGGTCATCCTGGACTCTTCTGAGATTTCCTACATAAGTATATATACAATTTCATGGTATTTGCCAACGTGTTCTATAGTTGCAATTGTTTTCAAATACTTTTGATCAATAGTTGGTTAAATCCATGGGCACAGAATAAAAGTCATCCTCTGAGGGTTTCTGGCTACTTTCTTCTGGATATTTTTCCTCTCAGTTTGGTTTCTGGTATGACAAGGAACAAACCAGAGTTTTACGTTAGCCATGTTCCCGACCTGCTACTTTGTCTTGTACCCTGGGAAGCAGAGAGTCATGAGATGCCTTTCCTGAAGTAATTATGCACAAACCACTCCAGCTGCCATCCCTGGGCTCAGCATTTCCGCAATTGTCTCCGAATTTAAAACCAGAATGTGAGCAGCTCATTTCACCTTTACGAGCCAGGCCATTTCCTGTCTAAAATGGAGGACCGTGTTCTAATGTGTTCCTTTGAGCTCTGCTGTTATTATTATTGTTGTTGGGATGACCACTCAACCCGGTTGGACTCAAAAGTAGAAGACAGCTTAGAAAACATGAATGTGAACTGTATCCGTATTCAAGAAATGTTTATGGCGGCTATGTTTTAAGTCTGTCACAGACTTTATTAGACTATATAGACTACAGCTGCTTCAAGTAGGAAGAATCTAACCACAAAGTGTGCACGATGTATGTGTTCATCGCCCAGATTATATCAGTAATAATGTCATAACGTAGCACTAATGAACACCCTTATATGAGTGCACATACTCTTTCAGAAAAACAAATGTCTATACCTACATGTACATTTGAAAAGCACTTAAATAAACCAAGAGGGAGAAAGTCTGTTTTTTTTTAAATTTTATTGCCCTGTATTTTATATGATTTTAAGATTAATGATGCATTCAATAAAACAAATCTTATTTGAAAAGCATTCGGAAATGTTTTGTTTCTCTAGCTAAAATAGATTATCTTAAACTTCCCTATTCATCACTTCTCAAGGAGAGAATAACATGACGCATTCATTAAAATAGATTTGAAATTCCGTTTTGTGATACCCGGAATTGAAGTAAGCATATTTAATCTACTATTTTGATGGTATAAACTAAAGTACTTTGAACTGAAGTATTTAAGCTTCAAACCAAGCTTTCAGTTCTGGAGGAAACAGAACTAAATTTTGATACGTCAGCCTAAGAGTCTTAGCTGAGAAGGTGCTTATGTTCTTAAGGGTCCACGGGTGATCACATTTGTACAAGCATTCTGGGATGTGTGTGTACAAGCACAAGCCTTCAGAGAATTCTGTCAAATCAACTCACCATGCATTCCAAGGCATTTTAATATTGCCACTGTTTCTACAGTCTTTCAATGGGTATTTAAAAACAAACAAACCAACCAACAAACAACCAACCAAGTATCTATCTATACCAAATGCAAGCCCCCAAACTAAAAGAAAAAACATTAGAAGACACACATGACAACAGAACCATCAAAGAACCAGGGAAATCTTAAAATGTAGAAGAAGCCCCATCCCTAGGGAACATCCCTACAGAAACAAACAGGTGAGACAATCGCAGGCAAAGTCCTTAGAATGGAAAAAAAAATCAGGTTGTCAGCCCGATGTGATGGTCCACATCTCTAATCTCAGAGCTCAGGAGGTGAGGCAGGTGGATCCTTGTGTCTTTGAGATTACCTTGGACTACACAGTGAGTTCCAGGCCAGCCAGGCCTACATAGAGAGACCTGTCCCATTCAGCATCCAAAATACTGACCAGCACTTAGCAGGCATCCCTATAAAATGCCCTTCTCTCAGGCTCGCAAGCTTGGACATTGAGGTATTTCTGAGACAAATGTGAAATGTACATGACTTCAAGCTTGATTATGAACACACTGACTAGTTTACAAACGCCATTATCAGGAGGACTCAGGGGATTTCAAATCTGTCTAATAGAGATTTATTGGTGCCTGTGGGTAGTTTTCAAGTTCTCCCCCCAGTATTCCAATCCCTAACTGTGGCACACAATACAGCTATAAAGATGATGGATGTTTTTAACCTGTTAACCAGAGCTTTTCCACTCCCCCTCCCCATACCTTGCTATTT
This sequence comes from Tokudaia tokunoshimensis, assembly GCA_036184795.1. Classification (NCBI taxonomy): domain Eukaryota; kingdom Metazoa; phylum Chordata; class Mammalia; order Rodentia; family Muridae; genus Tokudaia; species Tokudaia tokunoshimensis. The sequence goes on from BTHU01000014.1 coordinate 31,576,104, forward strand.
CCATGCAGTTGTTGATTGCAAGCACTTATTCTTGGAAGCAGGATTTGGTTAAGTAACTGGTAGCCCCAGGAAATGGAATGTCCAATGAGCAAATGACCACAGGAACTTTCCATGATAACCAGTGGGCCAAGCTAATCAAGACAGCCATGGGTTTCCCATCGCAAAGAAAAACTCATCTTTAATGATCAAATGAAAATGCAAATTTAAGGAAAACAAATCAGGTTATTTGGAGGGCGGTATGTACTCAGAGGATATTAATGTCATTGTGGTTTCCTGAGGAAAGGGCCTCTATTTTGCTTGCAAGCAAAATGTCAACTCTAATTATTCAAAATGACATCCTACAGGAACTTTTATGAAAATTGAGGTAGGTCCAGAAGACTGGGCAGGAAGCAGGGTTCTCATTTTGGATGATATGGGGAGGTCAGCAACCTGGAAACAGTTCTAGTGAAGAGGATTCTTGACTGGCTTAGTCCAAGTCTCCTTGGTAAGAGAATCTTGGGCAGACCTAGTTCCTGTGAAAATCTACTATTAAATTTATCAGTCAATCATATAATTCCTTTCCTCAGAAATATCTCCTTCTATGGTACTCAGCACAATGTGAAATATAATGACAGATTAAAGGATATAATTTGAGATTAACAAATGACAGTCTTTGAAAAAAAATAAGTACCCATTTTATTGCAATGATAATTGTTCTGAGCATCATTAATGAGTACAATCTCTTACTTAGTCATTATCTACTGCTATAGTAATGCTCCAAACAAACATCTATGAAACTCCATCATGCATAGCTGCAAACTTTTAACTCTCAGGTAGGTAGGTTAGGCATCCTTGGCTGGACTCAGATGAGTAATTCTTCAGGTCACCTCTCGGGTCATTCATCCAGAGGTGGTCAACAGATATAGATAACCTAAACTTTAATGAGAGACTAGGGTAGTTGCTCAATTCTCTGGGTGGTTTTTGTCCCCCAGCAGAGTCATCTGGACTTCTTTCCATATCACTGGCAAAGACGAGAACAAGCTCAGGTTCCCAAGCTCTTTTCAAGGCTGTTTTCATCTCATTTGCTAGAAGCTCACTGGCCATAGTGAGTCCCACGCTTGAGTGTAAAGACACCTATTAGGTAAGAGGCCCTAGAAATCCCATGGGAAAGGAGACAGGTACAGAGGAGTGAGGAACTGAAGTCATTGGAACAACTGGTCTACCACATGAGGTATGCTATTATAAAATCTTTATTTGGGAACATTACATTACTTTTACTTTATGTTTATAGACTTGAACAAATATTTTTTTATTTTATTAAACCCTTTAAAAGCAATATTTCTCAGACTTTTTGGACTTACTTTAAAGTAAGACATATACTGTGTGGACAGTGTAACTGATTTTATACAAAGTCTTTTCAAGCCATCATTTCCCCTAACTATGAAGACTAATTGCTATTAAGTTATTTAATTTTTTTTATAAAGTTGGATGATCCACTAGGTTTACTGTGGGATTTGTTTAGGGAAAAAGAAAAGAGCTTAAAAAACACAAACCAATTTGTAAACTTTAGTCTTTCCTGTCCCCTTTCTTCTTGAGGGACAACATATATATATATATATATATATATATATATATATATATATATATATATATATATGCAAGGACCAGAGAACCCACATAAAATGTCGGAAATGAGGCTGTCACAAAACACCTGTGACTAAACCCTAGAATCCAGGAGCCTAAGCACAAGTTGCCTGTAGCCAAATCTCCAGTCATTCCAGAGTGGCTTCAAGCATCTTCAAGCTGAGAGGTGACAGAAGGAGAGGAAAATGGTGTGAATAGTCACCAGGTGCCTTGCATAGGTCTTTAATATGCAAGCATTATGACATTCACATGACATTCAAAAGACATTCATTACAACATTGAAACTTAGAGAAGTTTCTCAAGGTCGCACCATATTTGGCTGAGTAGTGAACGAGTAGTTTTAGGTGTCACATATTTCAGCGACACCACACCCCCAACCTCCATCACTACCTTCCTTTCCATTACACTATGTGGAGAACGTGAGTCTAAGTCTTCCTACAAAGAGTAATTCACACCTGTGTGTGACATTAATACACACTTAACAAGTACACACCAATAATAAGGCTCTGTGCTTTGTGATTTAGCAAGAAAAATTTGCAGGAGGGGTATCCTGCATGACACCAAGTTTTACTGGAAAATATCTGAGCACAGCAACTCAGGAAACTGCCATTTAGAAAGCCACAGCACGTTTTATGACCTTGCATTTGGGAGAGAAAGGTCCCAAGCTGGAGCGGTGGATTTACAGTGACAGCAGATCATTGTTTCTGTTTTGCTTTTGTTCCCAGAACAACCACCACTTTGGGACTCTTGATTATGCAAATCAAAGGCACTGTACCACCTATTGTCGCTGGTAAAGCTCCAACTTCAGTATAGGAACCTGAACTCAAATATTTCATGTTCGGTTTCGTCGGGTAGGCGGATGGATGGCTCAGAGAGCTGTGTGTCTAGATTATTTGTCCCTTAGAGTGCAGTTGCCCATCTAAGCACAGCTTTCAACTGCTTTGTGCCTCTTTAATAGTATGTGTTTCTTGGGAAGTCTGTGAATGTTTATTGTTTAAAGCGTTGTCACAACATTGCAAGATAAATGGACTGGACTTAGTGCAGTTTACCCTGAAATGGATTGCTAAAGCTTTACATAGGATGCTGAAAAGCTCAGATTTGGGGGCCAAGGAAACACCATCAGACAAATGCACCGTTGTCTTGGAGGTGGGCATCCATAGGATGGGGCTTTATCACTCTGGGATTTTCTGATAAAAGGAAGAGGAAGAGGGGAAGAGAGGATTCCTCCTACCAGTGGCCACAGTCAGCAGTCATTTCTGGCAAAGAAAACTGGAACTGAAAAGAGTATTTACCTCTTCTCTAGGACTTTGAATTTTAGTTTGGTCTTGAGACCCCATCAATGAGTCCAGGACTGTAGGTGTTGACTTGATGATGTAAAGCACTAACCAGCACATGTCAACAAGGCGGAAAAACAACAAAGCTGCAGAGAGGCAGAGGAACTAAAGAAGTTCTAAGTCTGGGTCTGACACTGAGAAACTTGGAAGCTCGTGTCCATGTTGTCATATTGTCTCTCATGTTTCTGTTTAGATAATCGAGGACAAAGACTTCTCCAATGTCTAGGAAGAAGAGGGAAGAACAATGTGGTGGTTTGAATATGTTTGGCCCTTGGGAAGTGCTACTATTAGGAGATGTGGCCTTGTCAGAGGAAGAGCATCAGTGCGTAGGTGGGTTTTGAGGGCTTCTATTGCTCAAGCTCCACCCAGTGTGGAAGAGTCAATCTCTCTTGGTTGCCTTTGGATCAAGATGCAGAACTCAGCTCCAGCCCCACAACCATGTCTGCCTACAGGCTGCCATGCTTCCTGCCATGATGATAACGGACTAATCCTCTGAATCTGTAAGCCAGCTGCAATTAAATGTTTGTCCTTGCAATTGCCTTGGTCATGGTGTCTCTTCACAGCAACAGAAACCCAAACTAATACAAAGAGTCTCTTCTCAAGGCCCAAACCAATATTAACAGTGAAACTCGCCAGCAAAGGATAGCTTTGCCCAAAGAATGGTAAACTCATAAGTATCATCCTGAGTGAGATATTGAGTCAAAACAGTAAAAAAGATGAGAGCCTGGGGACTGAGCTGTCACTGTCTGAATGTTTGCAAGTGACTCCTAGAGTTCATGAGTTGAAACCTTACGATGGTAATAGACAGTGGGGACATTTGTGAGGTGACTGGAGTATGACAGAGCTTGTGCTAGCGAAGCCAGAGAACTGTCATGCTTTTGTACCCTGTGAGGACACCATAGAGGCATCCTCTATGATCCACACATATGACCCTCACACATATGAATTCTTGAACTTCTCAGCCTCTAGAATTCATAGAAATAAAAGTCTTGTTATTTAGAATCTACTGGATTTATACTGCATTGTGAGACTCATCTAAATGGACAAAGGCTCTATCGGCCTCTAGAGTAGAAGGCTGGAGGAACAGCTGCACGACAGTGTGAAAGGGACTCACTGCTTACTGTCTATCTCATGGGAGTTGAGGCACAATAATTTGGAATCTTTTATGAATATGGCACCATGTAGGTGTTCAGAATTCCAGTCTACATCTTAAAATATTGGATGAAATACTTTTAATGTTTTAAATGCTTAGTTGAGTTGAAGACAGGGAAGAACCTATCTAGGATAAAAGTAGCAAAAAGGCACAAATCCAAAGCAGAAACTAGGTGTTGGAGCTTAATCTGTCTTTAGGAAATCTGCCAATACATAGTTGGGTTCATTTTTTGTTTTAACAAGATATTAACATATGAGGGAGACCAAAGAAAAAGAGAAAGATTTGTGTGAAACAAGAAGGCAACAGAGACCCCTCCTAGAGCCAGTCCTCCAGAAGGCAACAGCTCCAATAAAGAGAAACTAGAAAAATAAAATTAATTTCACTGAAACAGACAGATGAAAGTGCTTCTCTCTGTGAGTTTTGGAAAAATAAAGGCTCCTCCGAGAATTACCAACCACAAGGTGGCCACCTTATAGGACTGGTATGAAGTTTACATCTACTTAAATGCCTCAACTAGAGAATGGAGCGTAAGTGATCACAGGCCAGTGATGCACAGGAGCCTGGAAGAAGCAGATTCAGATCTGTAAGGAGAGGGTTGGGGAGATGGCCCAGCAACTAAAGTACAGTGCTTGGTCAGAAAGCCAGATGACTCAAATGCAATCCCTGGAAACCATGTAAAAGGCTGGATGCAGTGGCTCATATTGGTAAAGGGAGCATGCACACACACACACACACACACACACACACACACACACACACACACACACGAACCAATGAATGGATGAAAGAAGGAAGCCAACTGGTTTGGCTTGCTGATTTACTATATGTCCCTTAACTGGAAACTAGAGAATCAATGATTGACCAAGCAGTAAAACCTGGTATATAAGTTCTCAGAAGTGGCCAAGAATCATGTAGACATAGGAAAGTTCATTGGGACACTAAGCCGGGAAGGGGGGGTGGGTAACAAATCTGTGGGGAAATAAGCTTCAATTAAGTCTCAAACAATTGTTATAGATAATGTTTCAATCACCATAAGCTCACAGCATCATAGATACATGATGAGACAATCTCACATGAACAGGAGCCAGCAGATGTAACAGACACACAATCACACCACAAAAACTGCACATTAGAACAATTTTTTTAAGATTTATTTATTTATTATATGCAAGTACACTGTAGCTGTCTTCAGACACTCCAGAAGAGGGCGTCAGATCTCATTACGGATGGGTTATGAGCCACCATGTGGGTGCTGGGATTTGAACTCAGGATCTTCGGAAGAGCAGTCAGTGCTCTTAACCTCTGAGCCATCTCTCCAGATCACATTAGAACAATTAAACTCCAGCTGTAAACTGTGTGTGTATATATGTGTGTGTTTAAATAAATAAAAGAGAATACCACAACTGTAACCAAAAGAACAGAAAGACTCTTTAAAATGAAGAACACTTGGCAGTAAGGATTTACAGTGGCAGTTTAAGCAGAAATAAAACACTTATTTAGAGGGTAATTCTTGTCTACTAGAAATACACATTGAATTAGTACAGATGGAATGATACAATGTATGAGATTGTCTTCAAATTATCTTGAGTAAGAGAAGCAAATAGATATTCAGAAGAAACAAATTGACCTTGACTTAATTCCTTGTTGAATGTAGATGATAACCCAGGGGGGTTATCTCATTATGCTTCTTACTGTGACATGTGCATTTGTTACTTTTCTTATTGCTGTGACCAAATACCTGGAAAAAACCCACACAAATAAAAGAGGAAGAGTTTATTCTGACTGTGAGTTGAGGAGATACAGTCCAACGCATTGGGGTAGGCATGGTAGTGGCAGGTGAGGCAGCTGGTCATATGGCATACAGTCAGAACGTAGAGGACAAAGATGTGGGATCAGGTTATAAATCCTCAAGGCGCACCCCTAGTTACCCATTTCTCTGTAGAGTGAAGTTTTTGCTACCTGACCACCTCATCCCTCAAGCTCCAGGAACTGGCCTCGCTCGCTACCGGCCCAGCCCAGAGAATATTGGGATCCATGAATGAAAAACACAGACACACATGCCAGTTAATCTTAAAATGCCTTTGTTAACTCAATGACTGGGCACTGCTAAACCTCCCATGCCACTCCAAGCTAATCAGATAGTGGCCAATGGCCACCCCAACCGAAAACTCACATGGCTGGTTGGCTTTATCTACTGCCACTACTCTCTCCTCTCCTTCCCACCTGCCCTTCCCTGCCCTCCACCTCCCCACCCCAGTCCCAGCCTTGTACCCACCCCTACCCCTTCTCTAGCTTGCCTGTGGGACAGGAAATTCCACCTATTCAACCCAGCTTATTGGTCGCTTAGCATCTTTATTGATGGATCAAGAACTAATTGGGAACAGGACCTTAGCATCAGCACCACTCCTATATTTCTCCATCTAGGCTCTGTGTACTAAAGGTTCCACAGCCTTCCCAAATAGTACTATCACTGGAGACAAGTGAGCACATACAAGAGCCTCTTGAGGACATTTCATATTTAAATCACAATACTATGCTTGCATGTTTTCTCTTTAAATGTTACCTATTTTGGCAAGCATAGAGATGGGAAGAAAAGATTTAACCTACAAAGACAAAAAAAAGTAGCTTAACGATTCAGAAGACATTATACAAGATAACAGATAAATTATAATAGCTTTAGTGAACTGTAAGATATATCTGAAGTAATTACCAAGAATGCAGCACAAAATCAAAAAGATATAGGCTTTATCAGAGTTTAAGATAACCAGAAGGTAGATTCATAAGACTAGGTGAATCTAATAAACAATCACAGGGGAAATAGATCGACCAGACAAGATAGAATATCTTGTGACTAGTTTACCTTGATTGTCCACTTGATACAGCCTAAAGACATTTGAGAGGAAAGGCCTCAATGGAGGAATTGCCTAGATCAGATTGGCTTGTGGGCATGTCTGTGGGGAACTGTCTACAATATTAACTATTGCAGGAAAGTCCAGCCCATTGTGGGCAGCACCATTCCTTAGGCAAGGTGGTCTTGGGCTGTGTAAGAAAGCTATGTAAGCTTGAGGCTGCCTGCAGGGCAGCAAGCTGTGTTCTTCCAAGGTTTCTCCTTCAAGCTGCTATTTGAGTTCCTACCATTATTTCTCTCAGTGACAGGCTGTGACCTGGGAGGTCTTCAGGCAGGGATTCCAGACTCCAGGTTCCAAGAGGAAGTTCTAAACCTATGGTCACACAGATAATCCTAGTTAACATCAGTGGTTCTCAACAACCAAAGTCATAAATGCAGGAAGGGTACTATTAGGGGGTGCAACAAGGATGAGAAGGAAACTAGAGAGTGGAATTTGTAACAAGCAGAACCGCATGTTATACACTCGTGAAATTGTCAAAGAACAAAGGTTTTGGGTTTTTCTTTTTTAAAGGTTTTGTTTTAAAAAAATTGCTTTGACTATAACATAGTGAAACTACCAATCAGCATTAACCACAGAGCCATCCGTTTCCTCTCAGAGACAAGGGATGGAGCTAATCATGATTAGACTGAAAACTGATTATCTCAACCAGCAGCACTGGAAGCCGGGAAAATATCACAGATGTGTTCCTAAACTGCTGAGAGAAATAACAATCAATATATGAGTACTGTACAAAATGATCTGTCAAAAAGAAAAGCGAAAGCTCTTTTCATGCAATCAAACTGGGGAAAGTTTACTGCTCACAGTTAATATTTTAAAAATTGAAGGAATGGCCTTCAGATGATGATCATAACCGTACAATTTAACCTGTGAGAAGGAATGGTTAGCAAAGAAGTCACGTGATGGATGTAGAGAAACACAAACCACATAAAATAATAATGTCGAAGATGGAGGAAATATACTCTTCCCTGTCCCTCACATTAAATCCAGCTGAGAACTCCGTGTGTTATATAGAAAACAAATATAAGATATTCTGAGCAGAAGAAGCACATTAGTTGTTGTCTTGGGGACCCAAAAGAACTCCCTAGTTCTTTTTGTCTTGTCTGTCCCAAAGGACTGCTAGAGAACAGGCAATCTGTGAATAGGTTTAGCAAAAACCCCAGGACTTAGAAATGGAAAAATAGAAATTATTTAGTCTTCACAACTGAGAAAGACATACTGAAGGAAGAAAAAACTTAGGACTTATGGGACTATAGCAGACCATGAAGTCTCAACAAGGTAAAGAAATGGTCTTTAATAAGTATACAGAGAAATAATTGCAAAGAATTTCCAAATATGATCCAAAAAGGCAAGCCTCTATGAACAGGATTAACTCAAGTCACTCTGAGACATACCATGGTCAAAGTTCCAAAGACTACAAAGAAAATAAATTCTTAAAGCAACCAAAGAGAAACGATACCTTAGACTAGGGAAAGACAGTTTGAATAGCAGATTTCTCATCAGAAATATAGAAGTCAAAAGGAGGTAACCAGGGCATCCTCCAGTCTCCAGCGAAACGAAGGCAATCAATCAACTTGTCACCAGTGGATCTACTATGAAATAATGGTTAGAAGTAAAATCTGAATAGGAAAAAATAAATAATCTTGGAACAAGAAAGAGGAAAAAAACAAAGTAATTCTATTTGTTTTATTAGAGGTCAGTGGGATATTTTTGTTTGTTTGTTTGTTTGTTTTGTTTTTTGAGACAGGGTCTCTATGTTACATCTGTCCTGTAACTCGCTGTGAACACCGGGCTAGCCTCAAATTCAAGGCGACCCTTCTGCCTCTGCCTCCTGAGTGCTAGGATTAAAACAAGAGAGCCTTTACACCCAGCCTGGAGCACAGGAATTCTTGTCACAGTGTCTGTATGGAGGTCAGGAGCTTTGTAGAGTCATTTCTCTCTTTGACCTTAGGTGGGTTCTAGGGATTGGATTCAGGTTGCCAGACCGGAATCTCCAGCATCGAGCACTGTCCCCCACTGAGCCATCTCACCTGCATAAAACAAAGCAAATTTTTTATAAAGAGGGATTTACCTGCCCAAGAAGTTTCAATAGAATGCTTAGGAAATTGACATGAATTCCAGGTGAGGGAAACTGGGTAACTTGGTAGAAGAAACATTTTAGAGTGTCTTTTGCTGGTTTTTGAGTGTCAAACCTCAATATATTCCCAATTTTAAGTAAAACGTAAATGAAAACTGGAAAGGTGAGATGAATGTGTAACTGACACAAATATTAATGTAATCTAAGATATAATGCATGAGTAAATAATCATGAATACTACATGTGATGGTTAATTTTAAGGGGGAACTCAGACATCTGACAAGGCACTGGTTGGGGGTGTATCTGGTTGGGAGGGGTCAGGAGAGAGTAACACTTGAATTAGCAAACGATGTAAGGAAGCTCATCTTCACCAAGTGTGGGAAAGCACAACCAAAAACTAAGACATTTTACTAACGACAATCGTAAAAAAAGGGGAGGGGAGGGGAGGGGAGAGGGGAAGGGAAGGGAAGGGAAGGAAAGGGGAGGGGAGGGGAGGGGAGGGGAGGGGAGGGGAGGGGAGGGAAGGGAAGGGAAGGGAAGGGAAGGGAAGGGAAGGGAAGGGAAGGGAAGGGAAGGGAAGGGAAGAAATAGAGGTAAGAGGATTTTCTTTCATTCTGGAACTGTGACCCCCGACTCTCTCCTGCCTTTACACACCAGACCTGTGTTCTCTAGCCCTCAATGTCTAGTACTATGCCAGGCTACCCTAGTTGTTCAGCTTCAATGTGGCAAACATATATTGAACATATGATTCATTCTCATTCTCTCTCTCTCTCTCTCTCTCTCTCTCTCTCTCTCTCTCTCTCTCTCTCTCTCTCCTCTCTCTCTTTCTCTTCTCTCTCCCCTCTCTACTCTCCTCTCCCTCTCCTCTCTCCCTCTCCTCTCTCCCTCCCTCTTCCTTCTCTCCCCTCTCTCCCTCTCCTGTCTCTCCTCTCTCTTCTCTCTTCTTTCTCTTTTCTCCTCTCTCTCCTCTCCTGTTTCCCTGGAGAAGTTTACTATACAATCAGTTTTGTGGGAGGTTAAATTGTCTTCAATTATTCTAAAGTCTTTTATTTTATTTATTAATTTTAGTTTTGTGTTTGTTTCTCCTGCAGGGAGTGGGTACATTCATGAGTTAAGGGTGCCAGTCTAGGCCACATTACAAGCCTCTCCCTCCCTCTCTCCCTCTCCCTCTCTCTCTCTCTCTCTCTCTCACACACACACACACACACACACACACACACACACACACACATAAAAACTTCTGGTAAATATAGAGAGATACTTCATGGGTGATAAAACTTTATATCACAAAATGTCCAGTCTTTATAACCCAATGCATAAATTCAATATTATAAACAAATTTCAGCAGAATGGATGTTTTGAAGATAACTATAAGCTGATTTTAAGACTAGGCATAATTGCAAATGTGTATGAACAGACAAGACCTTTCTGAACAACAGTACAGTGTCCTCTTCCTTTTGTTTTAAGACATTGACATTTGATAATGAATGTAATAATCAGTGTTTATTTTTAGCCCCTCCCCCGAAAAATATTTATTTATTTTTTTCTCAATTTGCTCAAAAATAGATTCAGATTGGGTTGGGCAAAGAGAGATTTTTTTTTTAAACAAAGAAGAAACACAAATAGTAAAAACAAAACCTTTTGATATATTTGATGAATAAAGTTAAGAATTTGTCTTTCAAGAGACCAGAGGGAAGGCTATAAAATAATATACAAATCAGAACAAATTACGTGTCACATATATGAGACCTATAGGTCTGAACATCATGAGTCTTTTCACATGTTTGCTATAGCAAAACATACTTTCACCTGTGTCTGCTTCAGGAAAATACTCTTTCAGTGTCTGCTTTTACAAGACATCATTTCACCTGTGTTCCCCAGCGAAGTACCATTTAACATAACCAACTTTTCAGAGAAATTAGAAGTTTCCACTTCACTTTTCAGCATTCCTGCATGTCCTTTGCAATAAAAATCTCAGACTTCTTTAAACTAAGTCAATGCCTCTCCTTCATCAACACATTTTCTCCAGACTATTTTTCATAAAAAGCAGCCATCTTCTATTGGCCCTAATAATGTTCTTTTCTCTCAAAACTATGCAGTTTTCCTTGTATCTTTATAACAATTGTGATGGCTAATCTCGATTGTCAACTTGATGGAAATTTAGAATCTTCTGAAGATGGGCATCTCCAAATGCCTGCAAGACATTATCTTGATTGGATTGATTAGAATGGGAAGAGTTTTCTGAACCCAAGAGAATTCCACGCAAACAGTTCTCTAAATGGAGCCGCTGGCTTCCCGGGGTTGTTCACCGCTCACACCCAGGTAAATTGTTTTGTTAGATCTACTCTTTTATTAAGACTAATGCATTCTCTATACTGCTCTGCACAGACAAGGATCTTAAAATAACATGACTGAGCCCCGAGCTGCAAGCTTAACACAGCGGAACATGTAAATCCTCGGGCTATATCTGATAGAAAGCTAATTAAACAACTCTAGGTTTTTCCTCATAAGTAACATGGGGCTCTGTCTACCTGTGTCACTTAGCATTGAGGAGGGAAGGAAAGGCTGATGGTGAGTCGTGATGACAAACTGTACTATAAACGTGACAAGTTCCCAAAGGCAGCCCCTTTCCTTCTTTTCCTATGTAGGGCATTCAGATATTTGAGACAACATTCCAAATGCCACTTTTTAAAATAAACTTTTTTATTTTAGGACACAGCCAGACTTACAGAAAAAAAATAATGAACATAACAAAGATTTCCACACACTATACTTTCTCATTATTCACATCTTGCATGACTGTGACACATTTTTACAATTAATTAACCGAAATTGATACATTATTAACTAGCACCCATACCTTCTGCAAGTTTCCTCATGTTTCTTTTAATATCCTTTTCTGTTGAGTGACTATATCCAGCATCCCACACCACACTTACAGTCACATGGCATTGGATTCCAATTGAGCCAGGAGCTCAGATTTCCAGATTTTATCTTTTATGATCTTAAACATTGTGGGGCTTACTGATATACTATTTTGTAGAATGTAGCCCTATTGAAATTTGTTTGGTGTATTACTCAAAGTCAAGGTAAGCCTTTTGGGGACAGGAGAGGGGGATTGTTGCAGGATTTTCCCTGTTCAATTACATTAGGGCAGCAGGAGACCTGTGATTGGACAGGGGAAAGGGAGGCTAAAAGTTGCAGGAACAGAGTATCGGAGGGAGAGAGGGAGGAAAGGGGAAGAAGGAAGTGGATATGAACCAGTGTGGCTTTAACAAGCGACAGGTAGTTATGATGTCATAAGGTCAGAATAATTGGGATGAAGCTTTTATCATTATCAATTGGTTCCAAAATTATTGTATTGGCACTTGTAAATTGAGATTTATTGATACATAAATCTGATTGGTTAATTATAAGCTTTAAGAGTTTTGATTCTACCAGGTGAATGGGTGGCTGACTGTGGAGTGGACGGATGTTGCGTGAGGCTGGTGCAGTTTCGAAGAGAACTTGGGAGCTTCAGCCCCACCAGAGAGTTGGCAGGTAGAGACAGCGGGGCGAGAGTTGCCGGCACATGTGCGGGAACGTGCCAGTTCTTTTTAAAAAAAATGTTTCCTGAAACAGGGAATCATAGAGGAAAGGAGTGTCATTTTTATAAAGTCTCACTTTTAGAAGTTGGATCTGAGCACACAAGAGTGACTATACAGACAAACCCTTTGAAGGGAGTAGATGACCACACCACAAGAAGCCATGCCAGGATAGTGAGGTCATGGGACATTTCTACTTCGTATTTGTTATGCAGCTGTGTTTTCTTAGTGTTCTGAAATGCATATGTATTTATATTTGGCAGGGAGCAGGGAGAGCTGGGGCTGTAGCTCAGTTAGAGGCTACCCTAGCATGCATGAGGCTCGGCGTGCAACCCCACACAAACCAGGCCTAGGTGACTCCACAGAACCTCAGCTCCAGAAATATGACAATACCTTGTCATTCCCATTGCCCACGTCCAAGATAGGATGCCACATGGAAGCCAGATTGGAGGGTGAGGGTTGAGGGGTTAGCTCAATGGTAGTACTTGCCTAGCAAGGCCTTGGTTTCTGTCCCTAACAATTAAAAATTATAAATTTCACTGAGTGAAAAAAAAATTGTCTATACTTAGATCCATTCTTGCCTGAAAACGTGACCTGACTTTCTCAAATGAACAAATTGTCCCTAAGGGTTGGGAAAATATCCAGAAATATTGAAGGAAATCTGGAGGGGAGGGAGAGGAGAGAGGGGTAGAACCAAAGAATCTTTCTTACTTCAAAATAAAACCTTCAGCTTAGAGGCCACCTGGGTATGGTTCCCCTTCTACACCGAAGTTTCCTCATGTCTGTCCCTCTTTCTCTTGCTTCTTTTATTCATTCATTGGTTTATGTTCAACTAGGTGTGCTCAACTAGGATCTGTTGAGTCCAGTGAGAACCGAGTAGACATTAAAAGACATTCTTATCCTTATTTTCAATGGGGGATATGTCAACAAATAGTTGTGTTTAATAGAGATTAAATATCACACATACATAAACACATGCACACACCACACACACATGCATGTGAGCACACACCTGGACACACACACAAGCACACACACACACTGCATGCACGTGCATGTGTGTACATGCAGACAAAAGAGATCTGGATGGAGAAATGGAACTTGGCTATTGAAAGGGAGGGAAATGTTCCTCTGCCATTTTGAGGGCTAGAGAGTTAAATCTGTGAAATAAGGTGGCACTAGGCAGATTAACAGAAGTGAAGAGACACAGATTTGTCCTGTACATCAGGGAAACACATTCTCATGTACCCTGTGGCTTCTAGATGTTTATATGCTCCCATAATAGGAGATGGGCTGGGACAGTTTAGATAGCTTAGGAGAGAGTGAGTGATTGGGGAACAAAATAAATGGGCTTTCAAAGGGATGGGAGAATGGTGTGTCCTGCCCCAGTCTCTGTCTTAGTGGATGAGATTCCCTGAGAGCAAGAGAATTCACAATAACTGAACTGCCTTTGGACTACCGTCTTTAGGCAGGTAAAGGATATTAAGAATCTACTTTTGCATTTACCATTCCTCAAGATTCCAGTCTGAAGACCAAAGTGGCTTATTTTAGGATGGTGTTTTGGAGCTCTGTCACTATTTTGGGGGTGTGAGGGACTAGGGAGCACCTCCTGAATGGAACGATACCTGGATACAGATTAAGGTTCCAGGTAGGGGGAATGGTAAAGGCCCTGAGGTATGACTAGGGTCTCAGGAGTGTGACCGGGGATGAGGGCAGTACTAGGTCAATCTCGGGAGTGTGACCGGGGATGAGGGCAGTACTAGGTCAATCTCGGGAGTGTGACCGGGGATGAGGGCAGTACTAGGTCAATCTCAGGAGTGTGACCAGGGATGAGGGCAGTACTCGATCAAGCAACAACCTGGTGTGCCACATCTGTGAGGGCATCAATCTGGCATACCGTTAGATCTAAACTAAGTACTGAGATAGTTTTACTTTTTAATTTTGCTATTGTTGCTCTGTGTGTGTGTGTGTGTGTGTGTGTGTGTGTGTGTGTGTGTTGTTCATGTGCAGCACAGCTTTAATATCAAAGACCAACTCTGTTAAGTCTGTTCCCTCCTTCCATCTTCACACAGGTTCCAGGGATCCAATGTAGTTCATCAGGTTTGTGTGGCAAGTACATTCCCCCACTGAACCATTTCCAAGCCTCTGCTATTACAGAATCACTCTAAAGAATATCTTTATGCAATTCCACAGTTGATATATCTGGGATAACTGTCACACCCTGTTTATATATTTTTTAACCTGGGGAGTCCCTCGCATTCTAAATATTAATCCTAATAAGTTTCAGATGTTACTTTTGTCTCTAAGTTGTCACCCTCTGTTGATAGTTACTTTATTTATACTGAAACCTTTAATTTTAATGTAGCCCAATGATCTGTCTCTTTTCAAAATCCTTGATGTGTATAGGAAAATCTCAAGAAAAGACTTAGATATAAATTAACAATGTGACGTTAAGAAAAAGATCACATTGGATAGGAGCCCTGAGCTCATTCCCCCAGCACCACACAGACATGGTTGTGTGCCCCTGTAATTCTAACCCTTAGAAGGTAGAGGAATAAAGACCAAAATTTCAAGGTCACCCTTATCTATACTACAGATTTGGGGCCAGCCTGAACTATAAGACACCTTGTTGAAAATGGAGAGGGAGAACCAGAGGGAAGACTACACTGGCAGGTTGTACTTCTGTTGGATACACATGCAACGTTACAGTATTGTTCTATTCATCTTTCTCCCCTGAGAGAAACACTCTGATCTCTTAGTAACAGAGTGAGCTCTTGTAGTCCCCAGACTGAGGCCTAGACTTCTTGGTAAACTCTACACTCACTGCTTCAATAGCCTGTTTTGCCATACAGTAGAAAAACTTGAGTTTCCACTGCCTATTGTCTACCTTCTTTTGAATAATAAAATGGAATTGTAACATAAATGCTTATATCCTACCACTGACCACTTCTATTCCACCTTTTCAACAGGAAGTCCTTCATGCCTTTTATTTGCTTCAGACAACACTTTGCCATAGACAGGCTTCTGTTTCTGCTACACAAAAGAACTGAGGCGCAGAGAAACCAGTTTGCCTTGGACAGTTCAACTAATAAATGGCAGGCCCAGGGTATGCATCTGTCTGTGAGGAATCTATTACTGTTTTATGCAGGGAACTAACCCTATGACTCAAGCCCCCTTCACAAGATTGGCCAAGTTCCTGGCTCAGAAGTAATGCTGGTTAGTGGAAGGAAAGGCAGGTCGAGTTTCCTTCCTTCCCAGTTTGTCAAGCAGCAGCCACATCAGGTCATTTCTGAAGTGGGATTCAGGGCACCGCTCCTGAAAGTACCTGTCTCTTCCTGGTGTGCCAATGATTTTGGTGACAATGTTAGTGAGAACAATCCTTTAATAAATCACACATCTACTTAATCTAGGCACAGAGTTCGATACACTTAGACATGAAATGTGAGCTCACAGAGCATGGTGGCTCTCACCTGGAACTCGCAGCATATGGGAGGTTAGAACAGATGGATCTCAGTGAGTTCCAGGACAGACTAGCCTACAGAGTAAGACTTTGTTCAAAAACCCAAACAAACAAACAAACAAACAACTCCCGAGGTGTCACATTCACCAGTGTCTTCTCAGCACATGGTATAAAACCTGGCACTCAATAGGCAATTAACAAAGTCATAGACAGAATACAAGCAAGGTCATATTGTTGATCTCCCTGCAGTCTACTGAGAAGAAAAACACAAGACCAGTTACATATAATCCCATCATCAGAAAGGATGGTTATTCAATATTTGATGACCCCTAATTTTCTTCCACTACACATAGAGATAAAAACACATGGAGAAATGTGGCAATAAAAATTCTTTTTTCAACACTGAGAATACAGCCCAAAGCTCTATACATGCTGGGCGGGTATACTCACTGTATACATAGCTCTCTCACTGAGCTATGTATCTCTAGGCCCCAAATTTGCACATTTTAAACTAATTGCCATTGTAAGATACATACTGTTTGTAATCTGCTCACTTTTTTCTCTCCTTTCTTTTTAAAAATCCCAGTATGTTATATATGCTATTCCATGTAAATACATTTTAATTAATAATCTATCAGTGTGTGTGTGTGTGTGTGTGTGTGTGTGTGTGTGTGTGTGTTCATATCTGTTTGGGCATAGAGGAGGATGCTGGTGTCTAGGGAACCTACCGAAGTGATGCCCCCCAGTATCCTGCAGTACTGGAGTTATAGGCATACACTGCAGGCCTAGCTTTCTATGTACTTGGAATTCAAACTTGGGTCTTCATGCTTGTTTAGAAGGTGTTCTTACCCCACTGAGCCATCGCTCCAATCCCATAAACACATTTTCCCTCATCAGTATTCTGGTGAGCTAGGGGCTGCAGAGATTCCTTTGTTTGCATGAACCAATAATAATCCAATTTCTCAGTTTTAGATTTTACATTGATTCCAGTATACATGTAAAATCTATATCTATATCTATCCATATATATATATATATATATATATCTTTCTACATGTGTGCTGAATTGTTATGTATGCAGCTTGATTACACCCAATAACCAATAATCAATGTTCTAAGAAGATCTTTAACTTCATATTTCTGCACACTTGGTGTGACCTTCCCTCACTTTCTTCTTTTCCCCAGAAAATTTCCTCACTCCCATACCCTTTACTTGAAATTCCTAGAATCCAGTCAACAAACATTAGAAATGTATTAAATTGCCAACACTAAATCTTAAAGGTTGGGGAAGTCTGTTGGCTTCCAGGTCTACATTCATATTTATTTATTTGTTTATTTATTTCACTAGATTTGTGGGAACATTACATTTTATACCTAGCACTTACATTGTTTATAGAGCCGAGTAAGAAGTTTTCTCAGGTGAATTTATAAAAAGCTACCTTATTTCTGTCTGTGGTGACATATTTCAGCTAATTAAGTGTGATGAGGCACAAACTGTGAGAGCACCCAGCGTCGATACTGAATATAACCTGATAAAGAAGGAATGTGTACTTACTACTGACACCTGAGCTTGATCAGGGAGACCTGCCATTTCTCTAGTGTGTGGCTAGCAGACAAATCTCACAGGGTAGTGAAGAGCTCCCTGGAGGATGCTGGGAAAGAGACTACGCCTCTAGTGATTAGCAAACAGGTATATCTAGTTTGGGGTAACTTGTAGCTAATTGCCTCTTTTGTCTGTGGGGAGAGCGGTTCTGATTCCTCTTAAGAAATGTATCATCCTCTCAAAGATGCCCCAGTATAAATAATAGAATAATAATAAAATGAACAAATGTTCTCCTCTGCATTCCAGGGGTTGCCATGGCAACAAGTGAATTAACCAGGACAAATCTCCAATGAACCAGCCACTCCATGAAGGGCCAGACTCTGCCTCTCTTAACCATGGCTGGCTCTGCAGCTGAGAGTGTGAGACCCTCTTCATGGAGTCAGAGGACACTTGAGCCTGTCAAAGATGTGTGGCTCACCTTCCAGCTCACAGATCACCTGACACCTCTGGCTCTGAAACCCCACTCGAGATGGACACTCAAGAAGTTTCCTAACCAACTCAGCAGAAAAGTAATCCCCTCTAGCCCTAAGTGGTCCTAAAATATTGGTATTAATGAACTGAGGTAATTTACTTGAAAAGTGTTCAAAAATCTTATGTCTGTTTCCAGTTTGGTGAACTGCTTCCCTCTTAAGTATTGTAGGAAGCTCTCTATGGAAGGGCATAATCTGTTATCTATTTGGGCGTTGGCATCAGAGTCCAGTCTTTGTGCTGTTGTGTCTTTCTACCTCTTTTCTCAGCTTTTCTCCCTTCCCCATAACTAAGGTTAATGTTTGCATGCCAGTGAGCTCTAACAGTCAGGTGTGTATTGAAGAAATAGGTGTTATCACAACTGGAATGAGCCATACCCACTTACTGTCACCACGTGGAAAGGGGCTAGGTCTTCAAACATCTTAATAAAGGCCGAAGACTCCATGTGCGCTCTTTATAGATCTGTCTGTCACTCTGTCTGTCTGTCTGTCTATCTATCTATCTATCCTTTATTTGTCTGTCTCTCCCATATACACAAAAACACACACCAACTTTTTGGTGAGTTTGTGGATTTCCATTGGCACTTTGGGTGAGACCTGCAGGGTAGCTAGGCTGGGAACATGCAAGTAACCCCAACATTCAAGGAGAAAGATTACTAAGTTCAAGGCCAGTCAGGTCTACATAATGAATTTCAGAACAGACAGGATCATATAGCAAGACCACACACACACACACACACACACACAGAGGTGGGGCTGTGGGACTGAGTGGAAAACATGTTAGGATATGTAGATAATGTAGATAACATAAATAATGTAGATGACGGAGAACAAGACTAGATCCGACAACCTGTCTTTCCTTCCTGACATAACTTCTTCCGAGAATGCTGATGAAATCACTCATTTTATGTCTAGATATCTATCCTTGATTAGATGCTTTGATCTTCGTTCTCAAGGACTGTATAAGTCAACGGGAGGGATTGGGGGAGACAAAGGTGTAAACAAACAAATAAACAACACAGAAAGTGAACAGGAAGTAACCAAGACCCTACTCCCTATACTCAGAGGAAGATGAGCAAGGAAGATAACTGGTGGCTGGAACTGGTCACAGAAGTCCCACAGAAGAAGCGACCCTGAGTGGAAACCCAGTTCTGCAATGGGGAGGGCATCAGATACTCTTGCAGAAGCTTCCTAGGGTTAAAAGTGTGATGCTTAGACTTGTTTCTCTATTCAAGCTCCGGTTCATTTTCCCACATCCGGAACTGGGAAGGAGAAAGGACGAACCGTTTATAGGAAACAGGGCACTTTACATTTGCACAGAAGTGGTGTGTCTCTGCATAGACTCTGTTTTTAGAATAGCTGTGGAAAGCCAGCAGTGCCAAGAAGACATTTCCTTGTCACCTCGTGCAGGGTTACTGAAGTCAGACTGCCCTGTTATGGGAAAAGATCATGGAAGGATTTCTTAGGAAGAGAGAAAAATAACAAAAGGGATTTTTTTAAACTTAAAATATTTATACGAACAGGAATTCTGGGCTATATCAATCTAATGCTTTGTTAAACTGTACATCCAGGAAACCTGCCTTGGGCGATGCCTTGATGGAGCAGTTGAGCTCTGAAAGCTCAAGTTTATAGAAAACTGGTCAGCCAACATTTGAGGATCTGTGCCTAACGGTCCCAAGTTCAAGATCTTGCATATGAAGCATGTGCTATTGACTCTCCAAACTAACAGGAAAGGATGTATACTTTAGATAGAATGTTCTGGTTTCTATCATTTAAAAGAAAAGATTTTAATACAACTGTCAGATCTGACTCAATGATTTAGACAAATCTAATCAGTGCTGTAAAAAGAAACCATCGAGTTTTAGACTTTCCTTCCACGTTTGCATAGCTAAAGTTCAGAAACTGACATTTAAGAAACATCAAGTTTTCACAGAAATAGTCAAGAATGCACCCAATTTAGAGTCTTCTGAGGTTACAACTTGCTTTCAAATTAGGTAGATTAGAGCAGCCCTAATATCCTCAGAAATAGTCTAGCGTATTGCACCCAAGCCAAGTGGGGAAAGAAACTTGAACCATTTTATTTTAAAACTATTTTTAAATTGGTGACATTTGCCAAGCAAGAGTCTCCAGATGAGGACAGAGTTACTCCTTTGTGTTGCATGAGCATTGCCTATTCAATTTCTGCATTTAATTAAAATTGCTTTGGATTATTTGCTAATTGTTTGTATGGGGAGAGGAGGTGGAAAATAGGAAACCATTCCCTAGGGGAGGTGGGTGCTCAGAGGAGGCTCCCATCCCTCCTGCTCGGGAGGCTCCCATGATACCCAGCTGCCACACTGAGGAACCCTTTGTGACTACCTTCTAGCCAAACCCTGTTTGCCAGTGCTCTTCAGTTCTTGAAGACATTTTTCAGGATCTTCAACATAGACAGCTTCCTTGCCTCTGCGCCTTCCTTCCCTCCAGCCTTTCTCTTCCTCTCTTTGCATTTTCTTGTGGGAGTGTTGATGGGGTCCGGGTCCTGACACATGTCAGGCAATTGCTTTACTGCTGAGCTGCTGTAGAACCTGGTCTTTGGCCTGCCTCCATCTGTTGCTCTATGTATGTGCTTTCTATCTCAAAGGGAGCTGTCATCCAAGTTCCCCTGCCTGACTCCTGGTTCTTGTTCTGTATTGTCTCTGTCTAATCTCCAGAATTGCAAGATTTCTGCATCCCTTTCTAGAAAGACAACACTTCTGAAATCCTTCAATCCTACATTTTCCTGAGTATTGGTCCAAACATCCACAGTCACATGAAACTCAATGATCTCAACAGTGCTCGAATTCAGCACACCTAGAACAAAGCATTCTCTTTACCCCACAGCATGCATCTCTCTTGTGAACTAGAGGCTGCAAGTGTGTCTGCCAGTGTAGTCAGGAAGGAAGAAAAATGCAGCCAGTTCTTCCTCTCTTTTCTCTGTTTATTCCCTTCCTTAAGGCTAGAGTGCTTCCAAAAGTTCCAGGGCATGCAGTTGTTCTTGCAGAGCTTCACAGGTGAGTCCCCAAGAGGCACCCCAGAACCTCATCTCCAAGTGGGCCTCTTCTGAGACCAAGAAGGGACATTTGTCTGATTCTTAATGTTGGCCCACCAACTCACAGTCTCTCTCCCAGGCCAGGCCCAGGGACAGTTTTAAAACTCTCTAGCTTTAAGGAAGGGAATAAACAGAGAAAAGAGAGAAGGGAGAAAAGAAGGGAAGGGGAAGGGGGAAGGAAGGGGAGGGAAGGTTATTGTGGCAACATGAAACATCCACAAAAACTAATGTCTGATTTTGAAAAATAATTCAAGGATGTATGGCTAAAATTAATGCAAAGACTGGTAATACTTAGATCCCACAGTGCCTCAGGAAAGAGGCAGTTAACACAACACTTAAATCTGTGTTTTTAGATGCTGCTTCCCAAGGTGAGTGTATAAACCGGTGTAGGCTGCCGCAGGGAACCCTGGGCTGGGCTTGATTGACTACCTAACTGATGAGGACCTTCAGTTACACTCACAGTTACATTCACAGGAGCCAAGCATTGAAGCCAGCATTGCCTCAGGTCCTGGGAGAAGCAGATACCACAGAGATTTTTTTTTTTTTTTGGCTTCAATCTTATATGGACATCAGGATGCTGATTTTTAATATAGATCTTTTATGATGAGTTTGAGGATGGCCGAATGACTTTTATGAGGACAAACTTGGTTACTATGTATATAATTCATTGGGGCTTTTAAGATGTAGACATTTGATTGCCCGCTGGGTATATGGACTATTTTTATTGCACATCCAAGTTTGTTTATGAAATTCTCCAGCATCAGACGATATTGCAATATGATAAGAACTGGGAGTATTTATGTGACCTTGTGGTGATGGTGGGTATGAGTGAAGGGCTTCTCCCCTCAAACACTGTATATCTGTAGGACATTTGATTATTCCGTGTCACATAGTACGATCTAGTGGTGTGCCGAAGACGCTGTGCGGCCCTGTAACTGTGGCTATAATGGAGGATGCTGATATTGGTCTACTTTAGGAAGCCCAGAAGTCCCACATCCATGGCACAAGGCAGGCCAGGCTTGTCTCCAAACTACTGAGGTGGGATGCAGGCAGGAGGGTAGGTGTACCAAGCACATGAGCAAAGTCAAGATGATCCGTCATATACACTGTGTGGTAGAATCTATCGGCAGCCTTTCCGGGAACCCAGGAGGCAAATGCTACAGGGATCTCTAGCCAAGAAGTACAGCCCTAGAGAAGTCCCACTGCAAGACTTTATAGTCTGTCTGTCTGTCTCTGTCTGTCTCTCTATCTCTATCTCTCCTCCATATTTGTAACATCAAAATCAAGACCATATTGTCTCAGCCCCCTGTGGCACCACTCTATATCCAGCCCTTCCTCTCTAATAAAATGTCATCTTCTACTAATTGAATGTTTCGTTTTCCAAGTCCTGCTGGCAATGTTTTGCAAGCAAGCATTGTCTCGCCTATGACTTCCAGCAATCTATCTACATGGAGAAAGTGGGGTCTATGGAAGGGCCAGTGGACCTAACATTGTTCAGTGCTTATACTTCTAATCTGTATCACTTAACCCATCCCTTCTAACAATAACAAATAACTACCTGGCAGTCACCATGTCTGAAATCAAGATTGCCATCATTCTGCCTAATTTGGCAGTTTCATATGGTTTCCCTGTGGTTAGTGGCTACATGTTTGGTCACACACCCATCTCCCCCGTGGTTACCTCAATTCAAATCCTTAGCAAAACTGAGATAGGTGTGATCACCTCCTCATCACTCAGCCTCTCTCCCCTCAGAGTGCTTGATCATAGTAAGTACAGCTCGGTCCTAATTCCCACTGTCAGTCATCACAGCCCTGGGCCTGACCATCCAACCAGCCTCTCCTCTGGGATACCTGTGATCCTCAGTTTCCCAAAGGGTCACTCCTGCCATCCTGCTGTAGTAAATCCCAGACACGGTGATGTCTGTAAGGTGCCTCATCAGGCCTTGACCCTTGCATAGCCAGCACTTCCAGAAAACAGGATTTTGCATTTTTTTTCCTATGCTCTCGCTGCTCCTCAGATAAAATCCACCCCTGGAACTCAATCTTCCTTCGACACATTTCCTATGTTTCTTTCCACTGCCTATGCACCCATGCAGAGCCTTGCTCCTGATCAGCTCTCCTCGGGTCTCTCATCTTCCTTCCTAAACACATTCACAGATACCATTTCTCATGCCATCGCCTCTCCTCACCAACCCAAAACCTCCACCTCCAGTCCTGAACTTCTCCACAACCAGGGAAGTTTTCTTCCCCTCTTCCTATGCCAAGGGACATGTCTGAACCCACCATTTAGGCTATTAATCATGCCAGTATCTTTATTGAAACGCACCCCCATCTGTGGCTTAGCTCTCTATTTATAAGCATTTGGAGGACAGGGCTCAGCCCTCCATCTTCCTGTTTTCCTCTCTTGCCCTTTTTGTTTTGTTTTGTTTTGTCTTCTTGTTTAGTGCCCGATGAACATCTATGGCTGAGAGATGACTCATGTTCAAAATAAATTCTTTCAATTTGCAAGTGTCCCGGGTGTCCCTGCCGCACTCTGCAAGTCTGATGGGAGCGTGGCCGCCTGCCTCCCGTGCCTCCCATGCCTCCCGTGCCTCCCATGTTCTCCTTGAGGGCAGGATATGTCTGCTGCTCACTGGGTCCAACGCTCAGACAGATAGATGTTTAAATAAATTATGGGTTTGATGATGACAGCCTTCACTGGAAGTTTAAAAATGATGAGCTATTACTGCCCTGGTTCTCGTCTCTTGCATAACATCTTTACAGAGAGCCTGCCAGCCCCTGGTAATGAATTTCCTCCATGTCCTAAGCAGTGCATGGGAATTAATCACTCCATTCATCCTCTGGGCTCCAGAGAACTTCGATGGAAGCTCAGAAATAGTGTCTGTGGAGCTCTGTCTTCTGCTATCTCTTAACTCCTCTACGAGATTGAGATGAACCCGAGAAGCAGGGTCAGAGCCACTGACCCTAGCTCAGTACTTTAGATGTGGTTGGTGCCCTGTGCTTATCCGTAGTCTCCTGTCTTCTTGGACCTGCACTGTCAGCCCTTTGGGCATGGTTGGGCAAGTGACCTTATGCCCAGTGAGGAGTGGGCAGACAGAAGAGTGACAATTCCCGCAACTGTGGCTGAGGTAGAACCATCCTCTTCCCTCTGGCCAAGGACAGCAGTCCGGGTAATGGCTGCCCCATCATCAGTCCGGGAACACTGATGGACTCCAATGGACATAGGCCCATTCCCAACCCTTGAAGGGCATGTCACACAAACAAGAAACAAGTCTTTTCTGTTGTAAGCAGCTGAGACTTGCAGGCAGTGTGTCACTGCCAAACAGTCTGACTCACCTCCTCTGCTGTCCTAATGGGTGTTTGTTAAAGGATTTGATGCAGAGTGCAGGAGGTTGCTTTAAAGTTTTTTTTTATGTAATAGTAAATGAGGCGACTAATATCAGAGACACTACACGCTGTCGTGCTTGATCCCTGTAAAGTTGCTATTAACATACTACATACCATGGATTCGAGCAACTAGACAAGGTAACAACCAGACTCTGACTAATAAAAACTAAATAATAGAGGCTGGAGAGGGATGGCTCAGTCAGTAAAGTGTAAACCTAAGGGCCCAAGTACCCACCGAAAGAGCTGGGCATAGTGGCATGCACCTACAATACCAGCACCAGGGAGGTAAAGACAGGTTTCCCCGACAGGCGGAAAGCAGTCAGTCTAGATCTGTTGGTGAGCTCCAGGTTCAATGAAGCCGTGTCTCAAAAAAAATAATAGCAAGAAAAATTTGAGGAAGACACCCAAAATCTATCTCTGGCCTCCACATTCATGGGCTCACGTATGCATGTGTACCACACACACAAAATTAATAACTGTCATTCAGAGCTTACTATATTGAGGACTCCAAGTATAACATTTTGGGATGGGGGTGTATTTCAAAACAGGGTTTCTCTGTGTAGCCCTGACTGTCTTGGAACTTGCTCTAAAGACTAGGTTGTCCTCGAACTCAAAGATCTGCCTCCCGAGTACTGGGATTAAAGGCATGTGCCGCCACCACCTAGCTATGTTTTGCATAATTATTCTTTAACACTGGCTGTGGATTAAAGGTACAAACAGCTTCTGTGCTGCAGATGAAACTACTAAAAAAGAAAGAGTCGGTGACCCGCTGGAGAGCACACAGCTTGTGACTGGCAAGAGTGAGTTTCTTGTGCAGAGCAGTCACAAGAAAGAATTTCCACTTTCTAGGAAGTCCTCAGAATGTCCCTGGGCTGAACCTGGAGAGCAGAGGGGCCTCAGATGAGAGAGGTGGAGGAGGACTGAATAATCCGACCATCAATGGAGTGCTGATACATTTACCTACGTAAGCGATCTGTCATCAACCCGCTTCGGGCTCTCCCAGTTTCCACACGCTGGTTCTCAGCCACGACAATGAAAGCAAGTGACACACATCACAGAAAAGGATAAGGTGCAGGGGCGAGGGCAGAGACATGCCAGGGCGAGCACAGGAGAATGAGGGCACCTGCCCAAGGGCCTGACCGCAGCCAGTTTAAGAGGTTAAAAAGGTAAATGAGGAATCTGTGTTCCTGTTTTCTGAAGTCAGTCCAGCCCCCAGAAAATCCTTGTGTATACAGATTATTGAATGTATGTTATGTGCCAGTCATCGCCCTGAGTAATTCACATGTATTCACTTATCTGTCTTTACAAAAGCCCTGCGAAATAGACATTACCCCTTATCTCTCTTTTATAGATGAGCGAGAGAGGGCCAAGACACAGGAAGGTTAAATTATTTTCTCAAGGTGGTAAAAGCAGCCGCAGGCCTCAGAGCCCATGCTAACTACTATGTCCTGAGACCATAAACTCTTCCAGAGCAGGAATCTTTTTATCTCTATTGTTTGCTGCCGAAGCCTTAACGTCTCAAAAAATAACTCACACAGAGTAGGCCTTCAATAAGCAACTGAATGAATGAATAAAACAATATTCAAATAAAGTACAGTAGCTTTGCTTCCTTGAGAATTCTTCAGTTTCTTCTTTGGAGTTACTTATGCAAGCCCGAATAGACCATCAGTTCTTGTCAATCACTTAGGGATAGCATCTCTTTTCTACAATGGAATCCCAAGGCTGGTGATGTAGTTCATGAGCAGAGCTCTCGTAGAGCATTCACGAGGCCCTAATAGGGCTAGATCTGATCCCCAGTAGCACAATACACAAGTGCATATGAACTTATTAAATGTGGTTCCATTTCATCAACATGACAGATACTTTGTCGATTACAGGTTATTGCAGAATAAGCTGAGATCCCAAACGCCTGGAGCTCTGAGTCCAGAGAAGGGGCAGATTGCTTGAGAAAACCATCATAAAGGTGTCGATGAAGGCTTTTGTAGCACAGGTAGCTATGCAGCCAGTCCCCTGCCGTAGAGCAGGATGGGTGTGGCAGATCCGAGAACACATGGAAGGATGTGAGAACAGCAAAAGCAGCGATTTGTGGAGCTTACATACACGAGTAAGGCTCTCGGGCAACCAACTGTAACTCAAGTGCAGGAGGAGATGGCAGGGAGAGTCTGCTAGGGGCTTGTCTGCTGGGGGGTGGGAGGGCATTTGTGCTTTTCTCTGTGAGCACTGGAGGCCACCAGAAGTTCATCTGTGAGCTGGCACAATGAGAGAAGAGGATGTATTTAGAAGTAAAGGTATTTGAGATGACTATTTCTACTCAACCACCATTTTTTAGTCTCTGTAGGAGACCAGAAGAGCCTGATAGGCATTGTCAGTAGATCCAAAGGAGACACCCCCAAACCGATGATAGGACTTCTGGCCGCTTCTGATAGTCTCCTAATCTTTACAGGGAATCTGAACAGCTTTTGTCTCTGTCATTCACGATGTTTTCTCATGAGCACTTTGGTGCCCGGTTCTGCACTTCCCTCTTAATCTTCTGAAAGATTTATGTTCCCGGCATCTCTGCACGTGACAGGCTCAACTGATGTCAGTTACCGTAGATGAGGCTGGCGGACAGATAGTCCGTTACAGTTGGGGACGTGTGACATGTCTAATCGAAATGTACTATGTGAAGGAAGCATTTCTCAGGGGGGGAAGTAACTTGGCATTTCGGCTCCCCAGGAGGCCCACTGAGGAGAGGGGAGGATGGGATGCCAACTCACTAATGGGAATGCGCAAGCCCACATCCCTGCTTTTCAGAGAACTTCAATGCTAGCTGGCAGGGACTTTTTGCATTTACTTATATCTCAGAGGCACTGGCGGAAAAACAATCTCTACATATTGGAGCAAAAGTGGAAGCACAGAACTTACTTTGTTTTTATTTGCCCCAAACCACAGGCACTCAAGCATAAAATATGGATGAGGCAAGAACCAGCTGCGAGGTGCACGGAGAGCCTTGCACTGAAACATCAGGGTCCCATCCAAATGCTCCAACAGCCTGTGTGGGTCGTGACACAGGGGGAGAGGGAATGGCAGCAGCATTTGAACTTGGCTTCTGCTGTTCCAAAGAGTGTTTTTTCCTAATCTTTAAAAAATGTACCTGCCTGGTCTCAGACCACATCATAGAAGTTTCTTTGCGCAGGGAATGGTAGTTAACACAGGAACTCACAGCTGGTCACAGTGCAGAGAGTGAATGGCTATGACTTGCTCAGCCACAAAAGAGACATCGATATCACACACACACACACACACACACACACACACGAGACATTGATATCACACACACACACACACACACAGAGATGCATGGATGCAGACACACATGCACATGTGCACTCACACACACATGAGTGCACACAGTTAAGGATCAGGGACCATAGTGGAAGAAGGGTCTGAAGGATTGTAAGAGTCAAACTGTCTTCTGGACACGACAGGGCCATTGCACACCTAAAGTCAGAGCAACTGGTTGTCTGCACATGACCCATACAACATCCATCCAGTCAGCTTCCAGCATGGAGTCTGGGAGGGGCTCACAAGTCTCCATTCTTAGCTTAGGAGCTATTGGCAGCAGACAGCTTCTGGTGGGCAGAGAGGTAGTTTTCTTTAAGAGTGTGATCTCTGGTAGGTTGATGGCACTTTGGCAGACAGCCTCATACCCATGCATCTATGTGCAGAATGAATTGGAGTTAGTGAATTAATTTTTTTTAAAAAAGAAAAGAAACGTGAAATTTAGAAAAGATCAGGGGATGAAGGGAGGATCTCAGAAGAGTTAGGGGAGGAAATGGGGCTGAATATAATCAAAAATACATTGTGTGCATATATGAGGCTCTCAAAGGATTAATAACTTATTACATATTATTTTAATATAATATTAAAATATTAATTGCAATCTAATCTCAGACCTTTTTGTTCCCAGAACCCTTCTCAAAGATTCTGTTTGGACAAGGGACTTGCGAAGAGAGAAGATTGACAGTCAGGGAATCTTGGGACCAGTTTGGGGGTGGGGCAAGTTACTGTCAGCAGGTAACTGGAGATCTCAAAGAAGGGGTGTCTGTATCTGTCTTGGACAAACCACCATATGGCTTACTGATGAAACAGGAGGAACTTAGAGTGTTGCCCTCCATTACTGTCTGCCGGACTGGACCAGAGGAAGAAGAAAGAAGGAAACAAAACGATAGCCAGTGGGTTGGGGGAAGGGATTGGGTGTGGATACCACAGCGGCCCAGGTTAAAACCACATCAATGTCCTATAGCATCTATATGGTGATTCCTCCTCTTCAGGGAAGCCCAGCCCTGCTGCAGCCCTCACCTAACACAAAACCCCATCTTGTCTCCCGGGTTGCTCTTCACTCTGCATCTGTGGAGCTCACGATGACCTCAGCCCCCCCAGCATTCTCTGCCGAGCTTTGGTCTCTCTTCTTTCACGTCCTCTGCTTGATCGGCGTTGATGGGAACCCCTTCTCCTTCAGCCTGCACGCAGAAGCATCTCGCCAGCGGCTTGAGAAGGGATGTGTCTCAATTTTCCTTCTCATCACCCAATAAGCCGGCGAGCGCCTCTCCAAGAGTATCTGCATCCTGATTCCCTGAACAGAGAGTAGCCAGGCCTGTGGGCAGGTGGGAGAGTGAGAGAGAAAAGATGGGAGAGGAGCAGCTGGCTCCCTTCTCCCTCTGCCTAAGAGCTGGGTCCTGGAGACTTGTCAAGACTTATCTCTGAGATGGCTCAGCGGTTAATAGCACTGGCCACTCTTCCAGAGCAGCTGCGGTTCAATCCCTAGCACACACATGGCAGCTCAGACCGTCTCTAACTCTAGTCCCAAGGGGTCCAATGACCTCTGAAGGCACTACACACACAAGGTGTATATACAAACATACATACATGCATGCATGCATACATACACACATGCATGCATGCATACATACATACATACTCAAGCAGGCAAAACACACACACATACACACACACACACACACACACAAGAGTTTTAAAATCTTTTTTAAGTTACAGAAAAAAACAGGGAGGATGGAAATGAGACTCGTCTAAAATATGGAGACCCTGGACTCTGTCAATCTATCCATGATATTAAGTCTATAAAGTCAACCTCAGAATCCAAGTTCAGTGCACAGGGCCCCACACAAGCCAGTTCCAGAACACTTTCCAGCTTCATCTCAGTGAGCTCCCCTCTACTCTGACAAGTTTCCTCTCCCACCCTCACCCACCCCACCCCCACCCCCACCCCACAGGCCTGCTTTCTGCTTTGCTGAGGGCTGACTTCCTGGCTGTGTTGGCACATGAGGCAGAGTGAGGGAGGTTCTCTGGGGTCTTGTAGGAACACTACTAACCCTATCCTGCCATAGCTCCACCCCTCAGGACATAGATTGCTACTGCTTTTCTCCAAACAGAACGATCCTGGAGTTAATTAGTTAACCTTCGCCTTAATTAATTCTTGTTTGCAAATATATCCATATGAAGGCCAAGGCTTCAGCACACGAATTTGGGGGAGACAGAGCTCAGTCTGGAGCACCCTCCTTTGAGACCCCAGCTCACAGCCACCTTATCCCAACACTACCCAGTTCTCAAATTGACAGATGTTGAGACCCGGTGACCTGGATATGGATCTGCTGATCACCCACTCCCCACTGTATTTTTAGGGAGCTGGGGGTGAGGAGAACTCCTAGCAATCGTGGAAATACAGAATGCAGCAAGAAAAAGACAACTGAAGTCACTAACAAATTCCAGAACTAGAAAGTAACATTTGCTGTGTGTGCTTCCTGCTAATCTATCGACCTATCTACTTATCTGTCTAGATTTCTAATACGAAAGAGTGTCCTCCTCAGCAGCAAGCCTGTGGACACCTCACACAGAGATCACACTTCAGATAAGGCTTTCTGCTGGTTTGTCATGAGCCAGGTCACACCCATAAGGACCTCATAAACAAGGCTAGACCCACAGAGAATTTTATAGATACTTGTTATCACCAAAGGGCTGATATTGATTTATGATATCAATATTACAGAGAGAGAGAAGGAGGAGGAGGAGGCAGAGGAAGAGGAGGAGGAGAATGAAGAGGAAGAGAATAAAAAGGAGGAGGAGGAATACATCTAAGATGAAGAGAACAGGCAAGTTGTTTACAGCAGTTCACCATATGCTCTTTTAAAAAATACAACTGGCTTCTTCAAGGAAATGCTTATCACTATTAGAGACTGGTCATACAGAACAAAAAGAGCTACAGGGAGGGGAGAGGCAGAGCATCAGTGATAAACAGGTGCTAGGAAACATATCTGATGGTACTGGCCTGGCTGGAAGGAGGGGAGCCGGCACTGGAAGCTGCAGTGATGGAGAGGCAGCCCCTGAGCCATGCCCTCAGGATGCTGCTGTCCTTCAGTGTTCATGGAGTTGGCACCAGGGTCTTGAGTATACCAACACCTGCAGTATGCAGTACTCTGATATACCAATATTGTAGTATTTGCAAGTAACCAAGACATATCCTCTCATATGCTTTAAACACCCCTCAATTAGATATCATGCCAAACATTGTAAATATATGTAAAAAAATTTTTTACACTGTACTGTTCAGGAAACACTGGCAAAACAAAAAAACTGGACCTGTTGAGTCCAGGTGTAGTGTTTGTCCTGCTTTTGAGCCAGAATTGGTTGGGACTCTGGGTGTAAAACTTGTGGCTACCAAGGGACCGTTCTCACAGGGATAAAACGTTTTCTATAATCTCACAGATTTTCTCTGTGAGATAAGCACTCTCCACATCCCATGTTTTTGCCACTGTTCTAAACTGGAGGTTAAGGGTGGGGTGCAGCTGGAGAGGACATTTTGGTCCATGCATCTTGACCCTAAGGTCATTGTGTTAACACAGTTATGGCTTCCAGCACATCCTGTGGTTTGTCAGAGAGAGGGTCCACGGCCAGGACATTCTCTCTTGGAGCTTATTGACATCTTATCTAAGATGCCAGGAAGCCAGAGAGCAGAGACAGGAAGAGACACTCAGTGTTATAGGTCAGCCTTTAAAAATGATACCCAGAGGTACTAGGACCCAGTGCCACAGAACATGACCTTTATTAAAAATATTGTCTTCTTTTAGATGTGCCTAGCCTTGCAGAGACTTGAAGTGCCAGGGGGGCAGGGGGGGATACCAAGGAGGCCCCCACCCACTCAGAGGAGAAGAGGAGGGGGGATGGGGAAGGATTATGGGAGAGGATGACCAGGAGGGGACAGTGAGCAGAATGTAAAGTAAATAAGTAAATATATGTGTGTGTGTGTGTGTGTGTGTGTGTGTGTGTGTGTGTGTGTGTGTGTGTGTGTGTGTGTATCTTGAGGAGAAGAAGGGAGTGTGAACACGTAGGTGCAGGTGAGGACTTTCTAAACAGGACTCCCGTATGCAGGAACAAAGAGCGACAGTCAACAGGAGGAATCTCACAAAACTGAAAAGCTCTTTGCAGTAAAGGAAACTGTTGGTTGAGTAACGAGAGCCTACAGAATGGGAGGAGATCTTTGCCATCGATAGAGGGTTAGTGTCTAGACTATACAAAGAACTCCCTAAATAAACATGAAGGGGGAAAAAACAGTTTAAAGGCAGTGGGTGCAGGGGTGGGGGAACACTCTGAAACAGAACAGAGGGTTCTCAAAAGAAAAAATACAAATGGCAATTAAACATGTTTAAAAGCATCCAACATTTAAAAAAAAAAAGTGTTCAACGTCCTTAACCTCAGGGAAATTCGAGTTAAAGGGCTTTAAGACACCACGTCACCCGGGTCGGAATGGCTGTCTTTGACAATGAATGCCAGCCAAGATGTGAGGCAAGGGAACCTTTATAAACTGTTGGAGGTGTGAAAACTAGTGCAGTTTCTTTAGCAAGCAGTCTGGGGGGGTTCAAAACGTAAAAAGAGAGCTATCATATAACCCATCTATCCCACGTCTTCTCATTACCAAAAGACTCCATGTCCCACTACAGAGACGCCTGGCTCATTCACTGCCGCTCTATCCACAATCTCTTAGAACAAAACAAAACAGAATCAGCTTAGACGTTTATCAGCCAGTGAGTAAGGAATGAAAACGCGGTACACACACCGTGAAACTTGATTCTATAAAGAGAAATGAAATTTGCAGAAAATGGATGGAACTGGGAAAAATTATACTGAGTGTAGCTACCCAGGGCCAGAAAAACAACTGTTGGCATCTTACCTCTCAGATGTGGATTCCACCTTCAAATATTTAGTTATCGTGTGTTTAGTGTGGAGTACCTGTGGCAGCAGGGAAGGGAGTAATGGAATGAGGGAAATGAGGAGTTGGGGGAAGGCTAGTTAAAAAGAAGACTCTGTGGAAAAGCCATGTGGAAATCAACTCTCTTTTTGTCTGTTTGTTTTGAGTGCGGTGGACTGAAGCCAGGTCTCGTGCATGCCAGGCAAGAGCTTAACTGCTAAGCCATATCCCCAAGCCCGTTGAAACTTCCTATCTTATAACCCAATTCAAAAACATAATTTTAAAAAGGAATTAGAAGGGAGATACCCTACGTGGAGGTTTGAATGAGAAATATCCCCTGGAGGCTCTTGTATTGGAATACTCGGTCCGTGGTTAGTGATGCCATTGAGGGAAGTTACAGGATCCTTAGGAGGTGGAGCCTTGTGGAGGAAGTCTATGTTGGGATAGGCTTTGAGAATGTACAGCCTTTCTCCGCTTCTAATCTACTCTCTGCTTTTTGCATGGAGTCAGAGAAGTGAACCCTCAGCTTCCATTTCTGGGTACCCCCTGCCATGCATCCTCCAATTGTGTATCTGTTTGTCTGTCTCTATCTCTCTGTGTGTCTATGTTGGTGTCTCTGTCTCTGTGCATCTATGTGCCTGTCTTTCTATCTCTATCTCTCAGTGTGCATATGTTTGTGTCTCTATCTCTCTTTCTTTGTCTCTCTGTCTCTGCCTCTCTATCTCTGTCTGTTTTTCTGTCTCTATCTGTGTGTCTATGTTTATGTCTCTCTCTGTCTCTCTGTCTGTCTCTCTGTGTCTCTATGACCCATAATGAGCTACTGACTATGATAGCTTCTGGGAGAGGAGGAGAGGTTGTCTTGAGTCGTATTTTCTGCTGGTGATTTCAACAAGCTCCAATGGATAGTTCCAAACCCATGGCCACACAGATGGCCGTGGTTATACTCAAGGTCACAAAATAAAACCAAAGCCATAAATGTGGAAGGGGGGGCGTTAACTAGGGTGGGAGGAAATAGAGGATAGGAATGGGAACAGATAGCGGGCATAACATACGCATTTGAAATGTCAAATTTTAATTAATAAAAAGCTTTTAATTAAAAAAATGCCCTCATAGAGATAAATTAGCGACAACTAGGTCACAACAGAAATAATAAGCATCTTAATAAAAAAGGCAAACTTGACACAGAGACAGATGTGCATGGGAAAGACAACGTGAAGACAGACACACGGAAGACGGCTGGATGGGCTAGGGAGCCGGCTCACTGGGCAAGTGCTTGGGCACAATCATGAGGACCTGACTCAGATCCTCAACACCTGGGTAGAGTCAGGGGTAGCAGCACATATCTATACAAGCAGCACTTCGGAGGCACTGACAGGCAGAGTCCTGGAGTTCGTGACCCAGCCAGCCTAGCTGAATAGGTGAGTTCCAGGTTTAGTGAAAGACCACAACTCAAAAGCAATGGGAAGATGACTGAGGAAGACACCCGACACTGACTCTTCCACAGGCATAAGCACACATCAAGCACACAAACACCTATACAGATATACACTGTACAGCATTGCCCTGCATGCACACACGCGCGCGCACACACACACACACACACACACACACACACACGCACACGCACACGCACGCACACGCGCACGCACACGCACACACACACGGACACGCACACGCACACACACACACACACACACACACACACACACACGCACGAGCTCAAGTCTTGTACGGGGAGTGCTATAGATCACTGACAATCTCAATAAGTAGGCAAGGACAAATTCTCCAGAGCCACCAGAGAGCACGGGCCTGCCACATCTTGGTTTCAGACTTCTATCCTCAAACACTAGATTTCTGCTGTGGAAAGCCCACTGGGGGTTAGACTGTTGTGGCAGCTCACAGAAACTGATCCACTCAATGTTTCCCCTTATCCGACCTCAGCATTGCCTTTCTGAGCCAATCCATTCCCCTCAGGGATCTGGGTTTGGGAAAACCAGGGCAGAAAGCCCGGCTGTCTGTTCTACTGGAACATGTATGCCCCCAAGGCACCAACCACGGGGCTGCTGCTTGCCTGACCAGAGACAGAGAGAGAAAGAAGGCCTACTGCCTCAAAATAGTATCCATGAGGTATAATGGCCTCATGGTGTGTCATCTTTGGTGACCCCGATACATACACTGGAGTGTTTCTGGAGGATCAATGATGTCATTTAGATCAGAATCAATATAAATGTTACTGTTGTTTCCCCACTTCATAATCCAGCACCCTTGGAGATGTAGCTAAACCAGCATCACTCGATCCAAGAGCCTGGGCTCCATCAGAGCCCTTGCTGTTCAGCGATGAGGGTCTGTCACTGAATCATCAAAGGCGGGGATTATTAGTGAGTGCAGTAGGCATTGCAAGCATGCAGCAGCTCAGGGGTTAGCTCCTCAGCACCTGTGTCCGCTACAGGGCTCTGCTGGAGAATGCCCCCATGCATTTGGAATTTTACAAATCTATGGTCTTTGGATTCAGCTGGGTCTCAGATGCAGCTTCATTGCCTTCTGTGTCTCTTGAGTCAGTTTCTTACCTGACTCCCTCCAAGAGTTTCCAGTCTACTTATAGTGAATGGCTTTATCCAAGGAGCCAAGACACCATCTACTCCTTACCTTTGCACCTCTGAAGTTACCAGTACCCTTTCATCATGCTTCCTGCCTCAAAGAACAGTTGAGTCCTCCCTGTCTTCCCCCGCATTCCCTTCTCTGCTGTCCCCCTCCACAACCTTCAAACACTCTGCCTTAGAGCTCACAGTTTTAGGTCCCTACACATAGAATTGCCCCCCACACACACACACACCAGTTGCAAGAAGGTTGTCTCCTATATTCTGACCAGTCAGCTACAAAGTCACAGTTCCCAGAAGCCATATTTGGGTCCTGTTCTTATGCTAAGGCAGCTTACAGAACTCAGAGAAACACAATTCATTATGAGGCACTTTAAAGAATATAAATGAACGACGAGATGCCAAAGGTGTTGTCATAGTTTCAGTGTCCCCCTAAAGTTTGCACGCTGAAACCTTAATTATTCATTGTGTTTGTGCTAGAAGCTAAGTCCCAGGGAAGGTGTACATCATGGGGGCTGAGCCCTCATACATAGATTAATGCTTTTCTCAAAGGAATGGGTTGACTGTCTCTACACGGTGGCTCCCTTTCTTCTCTCTCATGTGTTTATAAGTTTTCTGCCAATCTCAGAAACATCACGAGGTTCTCATCAGCTGCCCAACAGCTTCAGCTGCCTGGTCCTGCACTTCTCAGCCTCCCGATGCAGGATCTGAAACAAGGTTCTTTTTGGAAATTACCCAGTCTCAGGTGTTCTAAGTAACAACAACAACAACAAAATAAAAACCAAATCAACCGAATAACAACAAAAATAGCACAAACACACACACACACACACACACACACACACACACACACACACACACACACACCCCAAACTAAGACAGATCCGTGGGACAAGGGGCACGGAGTTTCCATGTGTGCTGTCCACCCTCCAGGCACCCCAGGTATTTAGCAATCAGTAAAGTCTCAAGCCCAGTCCAGTGGGTGTTCGTGGGAGCGTCACTGTGCAGACACAGTTACATCAGTAGCCGCAGATGATCAGCTCAAGCTTTCATCTCTGTCTTCTTCCCTGAAGTTGAGGAGTTGTGCTGGAAATCTCAACCCTCTCTGATCATGCCTTGGTCTTCCTGATGACCAGCCTTCTCCTGAGACTCCTCAGGGGCTGCCAGATACCAGTCACTTTACTGCCATATGAAAGACATAGATCACTCTGATATATATTATGCGATCTATATGTGTATATACACACATGTATATGTATATATGCTATATATGTATGTATTATATATGTGCCTATGTATCTCTTATTATAATGCATAAGAATTCTAACTTAATACTTCACAATGCACATATTCCTACACTGAGTTTTACATTTTTTGTTTGTTTTTCAAAATTTCAAACTGGATCACCTCCTTTTCTCCTTTGAATTGGCTCAGGGATCTCCCACCGCCAGAGCTCCCACCTTCTTCATGAAGGGCCCTCACACGGCCTGGTTCCTGCGGGGGCCCAGACCGCTCTGATGTTCTCAGAGCTTGTGCCTCTGCCCTCCTTCCCTCACTGACTCCTCCCCACCTCACATCAGTGCTGAGTTATCAGAACCCACTTGGTTCTAAGTGGTGAAAATACAACTCCCCGCAGCTCGCACTGACCCAGGAATTTATCACTAAGCGAGAGGATCGGCTTAGGAGTGGTCCTGGGTGTCAGAAACACTCGGTCCAGGGGATGTCTCACCAAGGCGGCCACAGCCAAGCTCTGCAGACTGGCAGCCCAAACAACAGGAATATAATTTCTCACAGTCCTAGGGGCTGGAAGTCAGACATCAAGGTGTCAATAGGGCTGGGTTCCTCTGAGGGCCTTTCTTCTTGGTTTGTAGATGGGCATGTCCCTTACGTGGTCCTCCCTCTGTCTTTCTCCTTGCCTCTTATTTTGTATGTGTGGTACACACGTGTGTGCATTCGTGTGTATCTGGGTGCATGTGTGTGCAGATGCACATGGAGGCCAGAGGCTGAGGCTGATGTCTTTCTCAGTTACTCTTCACCTCACGTTTGAAACAGGCTCATTTCGCTGGCTCTGAGCTCCAGGGATCCACCGTCTCTGCCTCCCCAGTGCTAGGACTATCGGCACGTGCTGCTTCTCTCAGCTTTAAATGTGGGTATCTGGGACACAAACCTTGGTTCTCACGCTTGTGTGACAAGCGCTTTTCCAGCTAATCCATGTCCTTAGCCCCTATCTTAAAAAAAGGGGGGGGTGTCTCACTATGCAACTTGGCTGGCTCCACATTCTCCATCCTCTCTTCTGCTTCCGCCAACCAAGTGTTGTCGTTACAGCTTGCCTCCACATCTGGCTCTCCATATTTCCGTAGCATATGTAAATGTGACGGGTTCCATGGACTTCTTTTAATAGCAGTAAGAACACATCTCTTACAGGCCCGTCTTCTCTGCTCCTCTTTCCCCAAACTCCCGATATGAAGCTACCACACCTGGGCTAATCACCTCTTACTGCAGGAACCCAACCACACTGGATTATAACTTGCCCTAATGATGCCATTTTATCTTGTTCACCTCTCTAAAGACCCTGTATCCAAATATGTTCATAGTCAGAGGTTCAGGAGTTGAAGACTTCAGTGAACAAACCAGGGAGAGATATAATTCTTCCCTCCAGACACACCATCATTAACCCCTACTTCTCCATTCACTTCCACCCCCACCCCACCCCACCCCCAGCAGAGCCACAGGGCGGAAAAATGGCCCTGACCATCCCTGGCCATTCTATGGTTTTACCCACTGGAGAACCCATCCACTAGGAGCCCAAGCCCAGCTCCACCCTAGAGGAGAGCCACTGGTCCAGTAAGAACAGTGGTTTTATCAAAGTGGCATTTCCAAGCTCTGATTTCGAGGAGAGCACGCTGAAATGGGTCCCAAGTCCACTCTTTGATTTTATAGCGAGTACATTTTATAAAGAACAAAAATTTCTCATTTTCTAAAATTTCATAAAAATTCTAGCCTTTTTGAGGGGGGGATGTTCATCTCCATTCTTTCTCGCAGCCGAATGATTAAGAGAACAGAGAACATTCATTTCCTGTGTAAGGCTGTCTTGCAGAATACATATGCCCTGGAGGTAGGATATTTCAGTTTTGACTGTACTGAGGAGATGGAGTCTGGGACAGGGAGTGGGGAAGTGGGAGGGTAGGGAGGTGGGGGGGGGAATTGGCCTTCAGGTTACCACAGCTAATTGTTCCTCGTTTATAAAACTTAGTCAAATGTATATTCTCTCCCCCAGCACGTCCCCTCTGTCCCTGCAGGTCTTAAATGAGGTAAGATATTCTATGAAGGTTTTACAAAGTATCTCTTATAATCTATGCCAGGGCCCTTGTCCTCCTATGCTGTTTGTGTCCTGCTCTGTAACAAAGTTCGGGTGGCCAAAACATACAAAAGAGCCACCAACACTACGTCTGTTGCTGTGCACTGAACTGCGTGCCCCCAGAGTCATATATCGTGGCCTTTGGGTCAAAGCTGAGACTGTGTTCAGAAATGGGACCTTTGGGAGATGATTAGATGAGATGATGGGGGCAGGTGGACCCTGATGATGGCATCAGGACCCTCATAAAACAAAACACCCCAACGTTTACTCTCTTCACCCTGTGAGAACCCAGGCTGTGACTACCTGTGACGAAGTCAG
This sequence comes from Tokudaia tokunoshimensis, assembly GCA_036184795.1. Lineage (NCBI taxonomy): Eukaryota > Metazoa > Chordata > Mammalia > Rodentia > Muridae > Tokudaia > Tokudaia tokunoshimensis. Next base: position 31,615,279 of record BTHU01000014.1, read on the forward strand.
CAATCAGCAGAACCTAATGATGGGGGCCTCCCACCTGGCTCTCAGCCTCCAGGCTTTGGAATGGAATTTCTGTTGCTTAGCTACTTTCTTTTGGTTGCTTGAGCAGAGACTAAAATACTTGATTACCCCTTGTTCCTCTCCTTTTCACTTTTAAGGATTAAAAGGTTCTTTAGGGTAGGAAAAAAAATAAACATTATCACCCATCTCAACCTTGGACAGAAGAATTTTTGTTTTAACCTGTTTAATTATAGTTGGTCTCTTTGTTTATTTTATGTTTGCGATGCTGGGGACCAAGGCCCAAGTATTTTGTACTTGTTAGGCAAATGCTCTACCACTGAGCTCCATTCCCAATCCTAGGTAAAGACGTTTTTTTAGGAAAGGAAAAATAGCTCATGCCTCAGAAGAAGGACATAGAGTATGGTTTCTTTGGATAAAGAAGGGTCCACTCGTGGGTGTGTCATCTGTACTCAGAATGTTACAGTTGAGAAGCGGTTGAGAGGCACATGGAATACTTTTTGCCCTGTGCTGGGGTTTAGTCTGGCCTGTACTCTATGGCTTTAACTCTGTGCCTTAATTCCCTCATCCACAGCCACAGCAACATTCACAGTCTCATCACCACTGGAGACAACTGAACAACTCCACAGGCACTTTGTGGATGATCTGGAGAATGTGGTGCACCTCAGAAGGGAGGAGTAACTGATGGCCACGCTTACCCTTTGCTCTTGAAGACTCATCAAGACTGTTGTCTTCTTGAATGCAAAGGTAATCTTGGTAATCCGACCAAGTAAAACACAGATAGTTATCCAAAGACACAGAGAAGTTAAAAAAAGGTATGTGTACGTGCGTGTATGCATGTATATGGGCAGGCATGTGTATGCAGGCATGTGTGTGTGTGTGTGTGTGTGTGTGTGCGAGCATGTGTGTGCATGCATGTGTGTGTGATGTTTCTCAAACTGTAATAGCATCATTAACATGCCCTGAACATCTATGACAGGAGGAACCTCGTTAAAGTCAGAATTCACGTTTAACAAATCCCCAGTTCGTTCATTAGCCCATCCTAGCATGTGCTCTGGTTTTGATATTACCCTGTAGGTAGATAACCATGTGTGTCTCCTAGAACGAACTGGTGGAAGAACTGAGGGGTTTTTCTGTTCTGTGCAGCTCATAAGGGCTTCTTAGAACTGGAGCTACCATGTGTCTGTGAAAGAAAATCAACAGGCATCAGAAGAGTTATTTTAAAAAACACTTGTTCTGTCTAGGTTTACCAGAATCTAAGCATAAGATCCGGGGTCCTGAATGCCACAGTATTAAATTGTAAAATGTGCAAATCGAATATGCACAAAGCTTGAAATTCGCATATAACCCAACCAATTGGATCAATGGACCCATCATATCTACTTCAGCTTGCTGCTCTCCTCTTTCGCTTCCACACACAAATACAATCTTTTATAATTTCACTCAACCACTGAACTATTATTCCCTAATTATATTTAATTTTTTTCTTCCAGTAAGGGAGGGGGGTCATTGATAATAAAGCTTGTGGCTTTTAGCATCTTTCATACCTGCATCTAACAAAGATGCTAACCAATCTCTCTCATACCCCACAAAGATGATATAGCATGCACAGTAGACACACAAATAATTCTTGTAATAAAACGGATGGCACTTCACATTTTTACCTGTAGAAATAGTAATAAGGTCGCTATACTTTACTTTCTTAAGGATGTCATAGGAAGATCTCAAATAATCGCCACTCATGTCCCTGAAAGGATCTGGGACTGTTCTTGTGGAGGTTCCCTAAGCCAACACACAGAGGGCCGGAGAGCGGCATCCTGTGGGCAGTGTTCTCCCACCATCCCGGAAGCCTTTTCGCAGTGGTCTCCCACCATCCCGGAAGCCTTTTCGCAGTGCTCTCCCACCATCCCAGAAGCCTTTTCGCAGTGCTCTCCCACTATCCCGGAAGCCTTTTCGCAGTGTTCTCCACCATCCCGGAAGCCTTTTTCGCCGTGCTCTTCCACCATCCCGAAAGCCTTTTCGCAGTGCTCTTCCTTTGGATCCCTCCCCCCAGGTCTTCAGGTGAAGGTGTAGACTCAGCCACTTGCAGGTTCACAAATCATCTAGCTAGTTCATGAATCAAGAATGCAAACAGTACATCAATCCAAGGCTGGAAATTTCCTTCTTCTCTCTTTTCTGTAACAAAATATATCACCCAGTATAGTGCATCAAAGATTCTGAAGTCTGATTTATTGACAACATGAAAATATTTCAATAATAAAAGGACCTCCTTTTTAATCAAATCCTTTTAGAGAACTTTACACCTCAGAGCTAAATTGTCTTGCAAATTAAAGTCCAAAAATAAATTTATAAAGCAAATCGTCTCACTCTTATGATTCCGAAATGGCAAATTTATGGTCAGTTTTAAATTCACAAAAGGGGCGGTGGGACCCACATTCTTTCTGCAGCTATCCCCGATCCTTCCTGTCACTGGAATAGACCTGGTGTCTTCAAAGTCCCTCATGAAATTGATTTTTTTTTTTTAAGAAACAAACCTCTGCTATGAAATGTGCAATTATTACAGTGCTAGCTTTGGCACCTTAAGATGTAGGCAGCAGAGGCCATCTCAGCTAGTTCTGGATATATTAGCCTCCTAGTTAGTGTGTTATGCTGCAGAGGACCCCAGCAGAGTCTCAGGGTACCTGCAGAGGAATGGAGGAGACAGGACGTTGGTCCATCCAGGTTCTATAGCTGGAATTTAAGCCCAGTCAGGAGACTCTTCCATGCAGGGTTTAACTGTGGAGCAATTTATTTACCATTTGTAGGATGACAATTTGTCCATTCTGAATGAAGCCACATTAGGATGAGGTGATATGGAATCCTCAGGTATGAAATATTTTTATTAATTGGAAAATAAAAATAGAATGTACACGATCATTTTGAAATATGTAATCATAGTGGAATGACGGCTAAATCAACCTAATATATATTACCTCCAATACATGTATATGTATGTACGTATCTCTGCATGCCTAAGTGTACACACACACACACACACACACACACACACACACACACACACAGTGATAAGAACACTTAAAATGTACTCCTATCAGCTTTCAAGAGTATAATCATATATTGTTATCAACTTGTGTTCATTAATTTTATGTAAACCTAACATAAACTAGAGTCATAGGCAAGGAAGGAACCTCAATTGAAAAAATGGCTCCATAGATCAGGCTGTGGCAGGCCTGTAGAACATTTTCTTAGCTAGTGATTGATGTAGGGGGGTCCAGCCCATTGTGGGTGAGACCACCCTTGGGCTGGTGGTCCTAGGTTCTATCAACAAGCTGGCTAAGAAAGCTATGATCTGCACCCCACATGGCCTCTGCATCACCTCACCGCCTGCCTCCAGGTTCCAGCCCTGCTTGAGTTCCTATCTTGACTTCCTTTGAAGATGAACAGTGATGTGCAAGTGTAAGCTGAACAAACCCTTTCCTCTCCGAATTGCTTTGGTCATAGTTTCATCACAGCAATAGGTGACTCTAACTAGGACATAACTATTGTCGTCACACTGTATGAAAGATTTCCTAAACCTATTCAGTGGGTTTCACAGAGGAATTTTCTTTCCTTCCATCACTGTCCAGATCATCTTTCTCCTTGGAAGTGGTGGGTGACATCTCTTTCAGGAATGGAGCGGGTGCTGTCAGGGACAGGGGGTCATATTCTTTTGGAACTTAAGGAAACAGCCAGTCCTGGGCTACAGCAGTACAGCCCTTTTCTCTCAGTACTGGCTTGCCGAAGCCAGAGAACCTGCTAACATTTCTTCTCCCTTTCAATTTGCCTCCCCCACAAACCACACTTGGCAGATCCCTGACGGCCCATGCGGATGCTAACACTGCCTCAGTCTGCCACCTACTCTTCAGGAGGCAGAAGCCTCAGGGCTTGGCAGTCCAAGCTTCAAGGTCCATTGCTTTCTGCTTCAGCTGCTGCAAAGTGACATTTGCTCCCGTGACATGGGTCCTGCTGCTCCCAGAAAATCCCAAACCCCAGCTCAGTCCTTTGAAACATGCCCAACATCTTGGTCCCGCCCCCAAAAAAACCCTCACCCACTTCAGTACCCTCCTGAGTTCTCCTCCATGAACCTAGCAATGTCCTCCAGTGCTCCAATGTCTTCTCACATTGGTCTTCCACAGTAAGAGAGAAAACGGTCAATGAAGGACAAAATGTTTAAATCGTGTCCAACATCACTCTGGGTAGGATGATCCCTCCTAGAAGACACTGTACCAACAGACTAACCTCTGCCCCAACCTGCTCTACTTCTGGTGGTAAGTCAGTCATATCCTCCCCTAAGTTTGCAAGGTCATGTCTTAGTCATACAATCCCCAAACAGTAGGGGATGTCTGAACGCTCACTTACATCAACCATAGCTAGGAACACTGCCCTATTTTATATCCATCTTCCTAGTCACCCCTTGCCTATACAGCTCATTGTGTAACCTGGTTGAGCAATTGTCTCGCTTCAGTGGTGGCCCTTTACTTGATCTTACTGTGGACTCTATCACTATCTCTAAGACACTCCTCCCTGTATTACTGAATTTCATCTCCTTTTGGGAAGGCCATCTAGCTACTTCTCTATTCTCCTCTATGAGGTAATTGCCCCCCTCCACCGTGTTTCATCGATGGGACCCACGATCTCATCTTGATCAAGAGTCATAGACCTGGATGCTCCTCCAGATCCTGTTTCTCTCACCCAGGACTCTGTCTGGGTTAGCTTCCCTTCTGACTCTGAAGACACTAGCCGTTCTCCTGGGGAACCTCCTCTTCCTCCATTCTGGCATCTTGCTCACATGTATTTTCTCCTTGTTCTTCCCAGGTCCTTGTCCTATGGGAAGAATTATGGATATTTTCTATAACTCTTAAGTCCTCTCTAGATTTCCAGAGAAGTCTGATTTCTAACAGAAGCAAAGTCCCAGGCACAAATCCTTTTAACCATCTCCTGGGAACAGGCTGTGAGTGGATCACAGTGCTGTCCTGGTGTCCCTCCGCCTAGTCAAGAAGATGGTACCTTTGCTTTGTAAGGTAACTATCTGATTTCTGTTCCTTTCTTTCTTCTTTTCATTTTGGTTTCGCGACAAAGCCCACCACCCTCGAGTAAGTGGTGGACAGGGCTTATCTAGTCAACTCGGTCACTAGAAAAGTCTGAGTGGGGAGCCGGTGGGCAAGCCAGATCATTGTGAGTATTCTCTTTGGAGTGTCTATGTCACAGCACCACTTGGGTTTGACATTAACAGTTTAGAGGTTAAACGCCTCATAGCATTGTTCTATGGTATGCTGAGTGCCTGCCTTCCTTCACTTATTCTTTTCCAGTTTGACACCTTTATCTACAGACAGAATTGAGAAACACAACCAAGGCAACAAATGTCCCTCTACAATGACAGAATGGCCTCTTCCTGTATTTTCAGTCATATGTGCTCTCCAGCACCTATGCCAAACAATGCCTGACAAGATCAAACGAGCTATACACTATGGGATAGATGGAATATGTGTTTAGGGCTTGTGAGCTGGCTAGTAGATAAAAGACCTGCTGCTAAGCTTGACAGCTTGAGATTGATCCCCAGGACCCATATGGTAGTAAGAGGGAACTCACTCCCAAAATGAGATCTCTGACCCCCACACAGCTCCTGTCCCCACCAACACACACACACATTTTAAAAAATATTTACTTCATATTTTAAACTAAAACCTACCCCAGAACAAAACCAGCCATTATCTGCATGCAGCATCTCCATGAACAGCCATGCCCAGTCTGGACAGAAATCCTATTTGTGCTACACTCACAGCCTGACCTTGAAGTCATCCAAATGCAGGCAAGCTGGAGAAACTGCCCTTGATGTATGGGGCCCTGCTTTTCTGTTCTTGCTGGGTATGTCCCATGGCAATGAGAATTCTTAGTAAGCTTAAACCATGTTCAGAAACTATCTCACTAGTGCAGTTGTGTCTCACTAGTGAGGACAAGGACACCATACTCATCTCCCTGCATAAAGCAGTCTAGGAATGTATGCTGTAGTCTGAAGAGGGCCTGGTGCTGCTAACCTACCTCCAGTCACTTACTTAGCAGTCCACGGGGGCGGGGGGGAGAGGAGGGGGGACTGAGCTTCACTGGCCTCTCTCCCATCCCTACTTCCAAGAGAGAGAGCAAGAGAGAGAGAGAGAGAGAGAACCAGAACTCAGGTTTCCTGCCACTAATACCTGAAATGTGTCACATCCTGTGGTCCCCAGTCAAGGGATATCTATGAGATGTATTGTTCCTGTGGCTGCCAAGCTAACAGGTTTCTTCTGTCTTGCCCTCTGAAATTGCCTGCACTGTTTCCCACCTAAGCAGTGGCGAGGCTATTCAGAAAGCTCTGAAGGACTCCATCCTACCAGCCTCCACACACACAGTTCCACGTGGCCCTCTTCCAGCTCAGGCTGCTGGCCTTCCTGCCCTAAATCGACCACTCACCTTTCCTAGCTGTTTCCTGCCTCTTTCCTCTAAAACATGGCTGACCATCTGGACCTGTCTCGCTTTAAACTTGAAGTCCCAATATACTCACATCCTGCCTCTCTGCTCTGGGGCCCCAGTTCTTCCCTTTCCCCTTTCTCAGATCCCATAAACATAACAGAGCATCCCCAGGCCTCAGGGCAATAAAAGAAAGGATTAGGCAAAATGTGCATATCACATCTGCCACTCATAGAGACATTTTAATCCATGAGCCTCACTACACTGCTTTGTCCCTTCGCTGACTGTTCGCCCTGGGGATGAAACTGCCTAATCTTCTCCAGCAGGGGCAGTTAAACTTTAAAGACCCTCTCATCTACCATGGCACTGGGGCCCAGAGGGAAGCTATTATTATTAAACATGTACCCCGGGCCTTCAACTCCCCTCTGATCTTGTTCTCACTAGTTACATGCTTGGTGCAGCTCCTGCTGGCATTTCTGTTGGTATCATGGCTCCATGGATGTTGATAAATGTTACATAAAAGTCTATTAAATTAATCCGAAGGCTGCCATGCTGGTCCTCTATTGATACCACAGATACAAGGGTCTCTAAAGTTTAAGTGCTCCCAGGAAAGCTCTAGGTGGCTTCCTTCATGTGGCTTAAATAAGCAATCTGTAGCTACTCAGAGAGTTTACTGGCTAGCCACCCTGACCTTGTGTGTGAAAGCTGTAGGCTCTGGTAGGAAACTGTTCCACTGGGCACTGAAGATAAGCTTGCATAAGGTATATTCCTTCATCTTCTGTGTTTGCCCACATCACACAATGTAAACCTCTATTAGTCAGGGTTCTCTGGAGGAACAGAAACAACAGGATGAATCTGTATATGTATAAAGGGAATTTGTTAGAATGGCTTAAAGCTGTGGTCTAACTATTCCACAATGGCTGTCTAGTAACAGAAAGTCCAAGTATCCAGTACTTAGCTGAGCTGGTCTTCAGTATATGCTGGAATCCTGAAGAAGTAGGCTCTAATGGAAAGAAATGAACTTGTCAGAAAGAGTGAGAGCAGGCAGAGAGAGAGAGAGAGAGAGAGAGAGAGAGAGAGAGAGAGAGAGCTTCCTTCTTCCATCGCCTTTGTGTAGGCTGCCAGCAGAACATATGGTTCGGATTAAAAGTGGATCTTCCCACTTCAAAAGATACAAATTAAAAGTTGGTCTTCCCAGACAGATGGTTGTGGTGTACACCTTTAATCCCAGTACTTGGGAGGCAAAGGCAAGTGAATCTCTATGAGTTCAAGGATAACCAAGGTTACATAGAGAAACCCTATCTTGAAAAACCATCCAAAGCCGGGCGGTGGTGGCGCACGCCTTTAATCCCAGCACTTGGGAGGCAGAGGCAGGAGGATTTCTGAGTTCAAGGCCAGCCTGGTCTACAAAGTGAGTTCCAGGACAGCCAGGGCTACACAGAGAAACCCTGTCTTGAAAAAAACCAAAAAAAAAAAAAAAGAAAAACCATCCAACTAAGATAGATAGATAGATAGATAGATAGATAGATAGATAGATAGATAGATAGATAGATAGATAAAATGTTGGTCATCCCACCTCAAAAGAGTTAATTTAGAAAAAAAATGTCTCATAGGTGAACCCAGGTGCTTAGGTTTTAGTTAATTCCAGATGTAATCAAGTTGACAAGCAATTATTGTCATCATGGTGCCCTTTCCACCAGTTGTTAAATTCTCCTTTCCACCCCTTCATGTTTGTTTATTTTTAAGTTTTGTTTATTTTTTATGTGTATGCATATTCTGTTCTCACAGAGGCAAAAAGAGGGAATCCACTCCCCAGGAGCTAGAGTTTCAGATGGTTATGAGCAAGGTTGTGGGTGCTGGGAACCAAACCAAGGTTCTTTTTAAAAAGCAACACATGCTCTTAACTGCTGAGCCATCTCTCCAGCTTACCCCCCAGCCTACCACACCCCCAAGCCCACATTACTTCTTAATTAACACTTCTCAATAGTTTGTCATTAAAGGGTAGCGATAAAGTGATAGAGCACTTGCTTGGAGGTCAAGAAGTTAGAGAAATGGCCCCAAATCTGTAGCTGCAAGAGAGTCCAAGAGGGCCAAGGGCAGTGCCCCGCTGCTAAAACATCTCTTTCCCAATCTGGACTGGATGACACTTCTGCTAACAAGCCTGCTATTCAGGAGATCTTCTTGGGTCCCACAGGTTAACTGAAATTCCTCTGAAACATGCACTGTAACTCCTCTTAAGAGCATCAGGAAGTGAGATCAACTAGTTTGTGTCTCTAAGATCATTTGCTCAGCATCCAGCTCCTTGCTTGTGTCCCAAGTCTCCACCCTTACTGTGCTGATGGTGCAGTCCACTAACCCTCTTCAGCAGATATGTTTAGTAAATATTTGACTAAATGATGCCAAGAAATCTAGGTACCTGGCAGCCCTTTGATAGAACATCCATTGTCTCAGATCCTGCATCTCTTACCATTACTCAAGTGCTGCATGGTTCCTTAACTTAGTCACAGGAATCTAGAGCCTTCCTTTTTATTCCTTTGTTCCATGAACACATGTCCAAGGCAGAAGAGTCACCTTAGCCTCTGCAGAGATGACTCAGTAACATCACACTCAGACAGTCACTGGAGTAGAAAGAACGGGGACAGCACTGTCAGTCCTCAGCCAGTGGCTACATATATAGCTAATCACTGTCAGAGCCCACAGTGTGTTCCGAGGACAATCAGGGGCATGACTCGGGCTTCCTTCTGCCTGGGTGGCTGGGATGCTGTTAGCCTTTTACTTTTCTATTTTTTGCCTATCCCGGATCCAACAAGACAGATCGCTTCCTTCCCTCGCCCCAGTTCCTCATTTCATTTCAGTTTCCTTATGGTTTGTCTGACTGTGTAATCCAGGGATCCCAAAATCATCCACTATTCATTAAATTTCTTGATATCCTCCTGGGCTACTTCTGATGAATATTTTGATGAATATTCAACATAAGAGAAAAATAAGGTTTAGCTCAAATGGGTGTCTGCAAATACAGATCTGTTTCAGGAAGAAGCCTGTTCTGTGTGGTCTTCAGGTCCTGATTGCACACTCGTTCTCTCTATAACCTATTGTTTCAATCTTTACTAAATCCTTAAATTTGGAGGTCATCTTAAGTCTCTATGGCCAAGTTCAGAGCTTGTAGGTGAGAGGTACAAGGTAAGCATATCCAGAAAGAAAAATGGAAGAGTAGAAGACACAGAGAGGAGGTAGAAAGGAGTGGTCTTGGGTTTAAGCCTAATTCTATTTCTTCAGAATAGTGTCTAGAAGCTGACCCCATCCAGTGTGCAGCTATCAGCCACAGGCATAATTAAAATTAAAATTAGCTGAAATTCAAAATTCAGCACATCAGCAGTAATCATTTTTCAAGTACTCCAAAGCCAGAGTCTGCCCTGTGCGGCAGATGACACAGAACCATTTCAGGACTGCAGAAAGCACTATTGGGCAGATGCTGGGAAGGTTCTGCGTGTGTGTGCTTCACACACGCAGGTGTGTTCCATCGGTGGTTTGTAGTAGAGACCAGTAATGGGCCTTATTTAAATTTTAGGAATGAAGACTTCAGTGCAAGATTCTGAACAGAATGTGGGAAGCCGCCTGTATTTCTTTGAGGACATCATTTCTATATATGAACAACTGAGAAATCTGAATCTGATGGGGTATTTGTTGCTCTCACCACTGTTTATGGTATTGGGGGCTTGAATCCAGAGCCTTTGAATGCTAGGCAAGCACTTCCCCACCAAAGTACACTTCAGCCTGTCTCTGAACTGAACAACAACAATATAAGCAGAGAGATTCTTGGTTTGTGTGAACCTCACAATTACTTTATGATGTCATAGACCTGCAGCAGAATTTTGAAAGGGTCTTTTTTTTAAAGCCAACCTCCTTATGATTAATTACTTCCATTACTTTTAACCTTAACCCATGCTTGAAACACCACCACCCTGCCACAAGGATCACAGGAGTGAGGCAAATTAGCAAGCCCTCTGATCGTAAAGGGGCAGCAGGCATAAAATCGCATTGATTTTAATCCATTAACACTGACTGTGAAATTATGTCTTTTCTTAATGCAGTAATTTGGTTAATAATATAGAAACTCTAAAGGAAATTCTCTTTTCGGGCAATCTTTAAAAAGCATGTAGCTCTAATGTGCACACATTATATATATATTTTATGCTTATTAAGGTGTGTTCCAGAAGGAATTTTGCTTAAGGAATTTTTATTAGTTTAGTTCTTATGGATCTATTTACGTAAAAGAAATTAAGTAAAAACAATCTTCTGGGGCCTGGACAGACAGCTCAGCAATTGAGTTCTTATTGCTCTCCTAGAGGACCTGAGTTTGGTTCCTAGCACTCATAATCACCCGTAACTCCATCTCTAGGGGATGCAACACCTTCTGGCATCCACAGACCCACATACATGTGACAGACACCCAAACACACACAGATACACACACACACACACACACACACACACACATACCTTTTTTAAAAAAATCTAAATAAATAAATAAATAGAGACTGGAGATGGGCTGATGGTTAAGAACACTTGCTGATCTTGTAGGAGATCCAGGTCCAGCTCCTATCAACCCATATGACAGAGGACCAACTCAAAGCCCCCTCTGGCCTTCTGAAGCACTGTATGTATGCAATACACATATATAACATGCATGCATCACATGTATATGTATGCAGTACATATGTATGCAGTGCACACATATAACATGCAGGTAAAACACATATATGTATAAAATCAAATAAGCAAATATTTTATAAAATGTATTCATCTCAGAATTTTTATTAATGTAAATCTTTCATATTTATTTACTTCATGTGTATGAGAGTTTTGCCAACATATATGTATATGTGCCACATGTGTGTACAATGGCCACTGAGGTCAGAAGAGAGCACCAGATGCCCTGGAAATGGAGTTTCAGTTAATTATGAACCTTCATATTGATTCTGGGAACTGAACCCAAGTCCTCTGCAAGTGTAGCAAGTGATCTTAACCTGTGAGCCATCTCTTCAGCTCCAGAATTTTCACGAATTTAAAGGCAGAGTCTCCCTCTCTCTCCCTCGAATCCTCCTCCTTCTCCCTCCACCCCCACTCCTCTGAAACCTTTATTTTGATATAGTGAGACTCACTCTCTTTTTAACATTGAAATAGCACGGTAGCTGTAACTCCCAGCACTGAGGGGACTAAGGCAGACTTATTGGGAGTTCAAAGCCAGCCTGGTCTGCATAGGAGTTATGGAGAATACCAGGTTTTTTGGGTTTTTATTTTCATTGTTGGGATCAAAATATCTGGCAGCAATGACAGTTTGTTTTGGCTCATGGTCTCAGTCCATCACAGCAGGAAGGCATGTTGGAGCAGCTGTATCCATGGCAACAGGAGTGGGAAGCTGAGCAGACATGGCTCAGATAGGAATCAGCTAGATAACAGCCAAGGGTAGGATAGCTTTCAAAGTCTTGCCCCTGGAGAGCTGTTTCTGCCCGTCAAGCCTGAATCCCTAAAGCAGCAGCTCGCGAACTTCGGAATGCTGAGTCCCTTTAGTACAGCTCCTCGTGTTGTGGTGACTCCCAAACACGAAATTATTTCCATTGCTACTTTGTAACTATAATTTGTTGTGAATGTAAATATCTGTTTTCCAATTGTCTTAGGTGAAAGGGTTGTTCAACTTCCCAAGGGGTCACAACCCATAGGTTGAGAACCACTACCCTAAAGGCTTTGCCATCTTCAAAATACCAACACAATGGTTAGGGATATAGCTCAGGTTGAGTGCTTACTTAACATACACAAGACCCTGAGACATCAAACCTATGATGTCTCACCATAGTGGTGAGATATGCCTGTAATCTTGGAACTTGAGAAGGGGAGGCAGAAGAACCAAGAGTTTAAGATCAGACTGTGCTACGTGGTAAGTTCAAGGCCAGCTTGGGGTACAAGAGACCTTGTCTCAAAATAATAAAGAAACAGTCCCATATGCTAGAGAGTAAGTACTCAAAACATGAACCTGTGGGCATGATATATAAGGAGATCTTGTCTAGGGAGGGGATGGGGAGAAAGAGAGTGTTTGACTCGTTAAAAGGCAGGCATGAGTCTTGATTGGGTTTGGTTTTCTCTGTCTCTTCAGTGGTGCATTACGGGAGCTTCTGCAGAGATTTGGGAGAGAAAGAGCTGCGGAAGCCACACAGCAAACAGAGAGCAGCACACCCTGTGTGGAGCGGCAACAGAATCTGTGGCAGGGAAAGCGCTAGCACAGGCTCAGCAACATATTCCAAACTTCCTGCGGTTGTTTATACTTCCAGGCAGATGAGAGCGTTCTATCTATAGCTGAGCTTCAGCAAAATGCTTTCCAACTCAGGGCTGCAGCCAAAGGCTGGAGGTAAAAACACAATGGATTCCCCCCACCCACCCACCAAGGAGAGAGTGTTCTTTTCAGCTCCGTAAATCAGATCCACAATCATTCAAGAGCCAGGCTCTTCTCCAAACCATGTCTTCCTCTTCGGCAGGGTAAAACTAAACACTGGATAAAACAGATATGGGATAGTAAATAACTCAATGCAGAATTCAAGGCTCAAGGCTGTGAGATCAGAGATATGGCCCTGACACAATGCCTTGTTTCCAAAGGTCTGGAGACATCTTGGTGACCTCCGTTTTAAAGGAATCTAGCATACTAACCCTCAACCCTCAGAATAAGATACTCTTAACATTAGTCTCAAAACCCAACAAGACAGAACTGCCTGGAATATATCTGTTGGGGTTCCAGAACCCCTGGCAATATTATCTATGGCCACTTATGCATATCTATGCCCCCATGACCTCAGTACCAGTTACTTTTTGCCTTTTCTAAAATTACGAAACAATATTTAAGGCAGGTATTTAACTGCACTATAGACCTCTCGTGTAAACTCCAGCCTTCCCTACCCTACTTTGTCAATGGGGGCCCCATCTGGTCACTTAAACCAAAGCCTTAGAATCTTCTCTGACTCCTCTTCAATTCCTGATCTATAATCTCAGCACATCCTAAATCAGATTGTTTCCTGCATTAATGTTATTATTGTAGGGAACCTCAAAGTTGGCTCAAGATACCCCAAGACCGTGTTCTCAACATAAAGGAAGTTTATCTACCCCAGAGGGAAAGATGGCAGGGATAAAGAACAGGAGATAGAAAAAGAGGGAGAAGGGGAAGGGAATGAAGAAGAGGAAAGGGAGAGGGGGAGGGGTATTTGTCCTGGAGGAAAAAGAACTGTGTCTAGATAGAAGGAGACAGACTCAGCCTATAGGGATATGGCAGTTTATAAAGGTAAAGGGGGAAACCCTGTGTTAGAATGAGGTGTTTGATTTAATTGGGCATGTTAATTAGATGAGCCAAAGGGGGCTTTTGATTGCTGGATTTCAATACTTTAATAGCTGAACCTTGGTAGACAACCTCAGGAGGAGCACTTGGCCAAATAAGAGAACAGACCTTGGTGAGTAGCTTTAGAAATGTAATCTAATGGTTTTTATCAAGGCAGAGGGAACCTCGGAGAAGGGCAAGGCCTGTCAGACTCCACTGGCTCACACCCCAGCTGGCTAGAGTCCCTTAACTATTACCCTACACTCGTGATTCTGAGTCCTATCGGGACACTTTGGGCTATCACACTGAAAGAATGCAATGGACATCAGTGGGTCAATGCTCACTGATAGGATGCGGAGAAGCATCCTGAGATATACATAGAGTAGAGGCCCCACTATCACCCTAGAGAGTCATCCGCAGTACCAGTGCTTCCAGTGAAGGGAAACCGGTCCCCTCAGCTCATTCCCTCAGTATCTCTAGTTCCCAACACAGCTATTCTTTCTTTCGTTTTGTTGTTGTTGTTTTGTTTTACTTTGTTTTGTTTTTGTGTTGTTGTTGCAGTTAGTCAGTTTTGGTTTTGGCTTTTTTGGTTTTTGTGAGGCAGGGTTTCTCTGTAGCCCTGAATATCCTAGTTCTGTTAAGTCAGGCTGGCCTCAAAATTACAGAGATACACCTTCCTCTACCTCCCAAGGCATTGGGATCAAAGGCATGTGCCATCACTGCCCCCTCCAACAGTTGTTCTTTTCTTGTCCCTCAGCCATTGCCTACACAGCAGCTGACTGTGCCATTGAACAAGGCGGATCACGTCACTTCTCTGCCAAAAGCACTCCTACTACTTCCTACCTTGTGCAGAAAGATACAAGGCTTCCCAACAGCCTGCCCGTCTGCACTCGGTTCCACTCCTCATCATCTTTGGTCAGACATCTAACTGCTCTTCTCCCTGTCTCACACCCAGCCAACCTGGCCTCCGGTCACCCCTTGAACCCTACAGGCACGCTTTTGTCTTGAGGCCACTGCTCAGAGCAGTTCCAACCCACTTCCCCCAAAGCTTTCCTCTCAGGTGGTCTTCTCAGTGTGACCAGGACTAACTCAGCCTGTGTCCCCCTGCATCCCCAGGCTCCTCCCTAATTACATGACTCACTTCTCACTTGATCATTGCTGTCACACTCAGTGCGGACTTGGGCAGGCATTCTTTCATTCAGTCACTTATTGCACACGGCCTCACTCCATTAGACTGCAAACTCTATGAGAGCATAGTTGAGTGTCTCAGTGTTTTTTGTTTTTGTTTTTGGCTTTTTTGTTTTCTTTTGTTTTTTCTTTTGAGATGGGATCTCTCTATGTAGCCCCTGGCTGTCCTGGAACTCAATATGTTGACCAGATTGGCCTCAAACTCAGAAATCTACCACCTGCCTCCCTAGTGCTCGATATAAAGGTCCGCACCACCACATCTGTGAGAGCAAAGTCTTCATTTGCTGTTTCCTTCTCCGTTTCTAGGAATAAAGTAAACATAAAGTAATGAAAGTAGGGAGGAGGGAGGGCAGGAGGGAGAACAAATTTATTACAGATCACCTAGCATACTCAAATAGTAAGAAAAGAATAACAAAAATATATTTTGATCCCAACACCAAAGCTACGGTCTTAGAAGAGTCTATGTATTTTCAGATACCTCTCTGCCTCTGGAAGGCTCTGGAGGTCTGCTTGCCTCTCATCCTCATTTCCAGGGATGTGGGAAACAGGTCACAACATCCTTTCATTTCATTGTAACCTGTGAGGCAGGGCAGTAGTAAGGACTTCCACCTCCCTGTGCTGCAGCACAGACCTGAGCTCCCCTACACTGATCACAAAATAACACATCATCACAGAACTTCCTCTAGAACAACCGGATGAGGACCAGGGGAAGAAAAGAAGGAAGGAAGGAAGGAAGGAAGGAAGGAAGGAAGGAAGGGAGGGAGGGAGGGAGGGAGGGAGGAAGGAAGGAAGGAAGGAAGGAAGGAAGGAAGGAAGGAAGGAAGGAAGAGCAGGGGAGAAGAAACAGTCAAGAACCACCTGAGCTGTGGCAACTCTAGGCCAGAGCGCTCCCTCAATGCTGTGCTGTAGCCCCAGGGTCTTTCGACTGGGAGACTAGATACAATTCACCTTTCTTGTCCATGGGGGCATCCGCTTTGCTTGAGTGAGAGCTGAAATGGGCTGAGGACTCCAACTCGGCCCTTCTTAGTTGTCAGAAACCCAAGGGGATGTATAACCTTATCAGATCCAGAGTCAGTAAAATTCCACAGGTAAACCATATGAGTCATTTCTCTCACTGCTGGGACAAATAGCTGATACAGGTCTTTAAGGAAGGGAGAAGTTCTCTTGACTCCTAGAGTCTGAGGGATTTCATGGCATCACGTCAGGGGACATAGAGGATGCTCAGTGGCTGTGCACCTGTGATCCAAGCTTGTTCACCAGGAAGTAGAAAACAGGACCTGAAGCAGGGCCCAGAAGACCCTCCCCAAGGGACCTACTTCCACCAGGTTCCACCTCTTTAAAGGTTCTACAACTTCCCAAAACCACAGCCCAAGCTAGAGACCAGGTTATCAGACACAGATCCAGCGGGGACATTTCACATTTCAACCACAATTACACACTGGAGTCTAAAGTTGTGCTCCTATATGGATCAGAATATTTTTATGAATGGGTAGGTCTCCGTAATGAGTTGGACTCAAGGATATCATTTCCATACCTTGAGGCTTATTCACTCATTTTAGCATGCTCAGTATCAAATTTTGATATAAAACAGACACTGCGATGGTCTGCCAGTACACTGGAAAACCCAAGACTTGCTCAGACACAAATCAGAGAAGCGCAAAGACAGTAGAAGACGAACCTTAACAGGGGAGGGCTGGGAGTCCAGCTGCAAGGCCAAGGGCATCGTCACCTCAGGTCCACACGGTTCTGGAACTCACAGTGTCAGGGTCAAGCGGGGACACAAAGTGGGCTTCTTGGCAAATATTTGGAAGCCTGATCTCACTCTGTTATCAACTAGCGTAGCTGAAAACTACAGGGTAATTTGCAAAGAACAATGCTGTATTTTGCTTACAGTGCTGAAGACCAGGGAGTTCAAGGTCAAGGGGTCACAGCTGGTGAGTTCCTCATTGCTAGTGGCATCGTACAACAGAACGAAATTCCCCACTCCATGTCTCTTCTTTTATAAAGCTGAGGTCGCTTTGGATTAGGGCCCCGACCTTGTTTAACTTAAATTGTCTTCCAAAGGTCTCACTTCCAAATATCATAGCCTACTGATGCCACCTTCTAGTACTTTGGATGACTTTCGATAAGTACATTCAAAACACAGAAATATCTAATATAAAACAAGAAAGGAAGTGAGGAAGGAAGAAAGAGAGAAACAGAGAGGGAAGGAGGGAAAGAGGGAGGAAGTGAGGAAGGAAGGGAAGGAGGGAGGGAGGGAGGGAGGGGGGAGGGAGGGAGGGAGGGAGGCAACTCTAGACCAGAGCGTTCCCTCAATGCTGTGCTGTAGCCCAGCTACAAATGCTGTAAAATGTAAAAATGCTGTAAAGAAAAGAAATAGCTGATGTACAAAAGAGAAAGACCAGAGAGCTAGACCCAGTCCTAGGAAAAAGAGACTGCAGCAGGATAAGAAGCCCAAGGTCCTAGATGACCAGGGGCCTTGCATAGCCTTGAACCACAGAAGAACAGAGATGGATCCTGGGAGATACAGATGAGCTGAAAGTCAGGGAAGAGACAAAGCCACAGACATCCGGGTCACAGAGGGAGACAGGTTGCAGGATGGTGGGTGGAGATAAAGGTGCCCTTCACAGCTCAGCCCTCTGAGCCTCTAGCTCTGCTGTCCGGTGAGGACATGGCCAGCTCCAAGACACAGCAATCCTGATTCACACTGACTTGGGGTAGAGACAGATGCAGAGCACACACTAAGTTTTTAACAATGGGCGTGGGGGTGGGGTGATTGCAGCTGTTGTCTAAATATGGTAGGGTACATTAGCTTATTGTCTGAAACAGGACTCTTTAGAGAGCAAAGGTGTCATAAATGATTATTGAAACTAATGACCAGGGCTAGTGATGGAGCAAAGTTGCCTAGTATGGGTAAGGCCCTGGGTTCAAGCCTCAGCACAGAAAAATAGACAGACAGACAGACAGTTAGACAGACAGACAAAAATAGATAAAATAAATGCAGACTCTTCATTTATTCCAAAACCATTTATGTAGCCTGCCTCCAAAGATAACACTGCTCCCAGGAGTAAGTAGGTGTCTTTAAATGGAGAATAATGAATTTGTGCTCTCTTCCTCTCCCAATTCACTGCTGGTCCATCCCTTTCCCATCCAGAGCTGCCTGTATCCATCTGTATTCACTGTTCCTGGAAAATCGGCTATCTTCAACCCCATAGCAGCCTCTCACCACCCCCTCCCACACTCTGCTTCCCCACCTGAGGGGTTCTCACACATTGAGTGCTCTCTGATGTCAGAAACAACCCAGAAGCATGGGTATATTAAGTCCCATGGGAGGCAGACATTAATTAATAAGGGTGGCAGTTCTCTAGTGACTTCTACATAGTTCTCTGATTGCTGGTGGGCCACTCCAAATATTCCACAAGCTTCCTCAGGGATCCCTCACAGGACCAAGTTGAGTGGCCCTCAACAGAGACTTTGCACAATTATATGCCTCTTTCTTCCTCTTCTCAAATAAGCTACCCATCTCAGACAGCAAACGAAACTCGATTCAAATCTGTAGTCAAGCCCAGGGCTCATGGCTTACATTTGCACTGCTTGGTGCTTAGACTGAGGCAGGATGATTACTGAGAGTTCAAGGCCAGCCAGGGCTACATAGTGAGATCCTTGTTTAAGAAGCAAAAGCTATGTTCATTAAGGTTCTGTTGATCATTGAGAACTCAGTTAAATAAACCACAAATTCCTACTCAAGAGACAAAGGAATTTCCAGAACACAGTGGTACAATCGAGTCCCAAAGCCAAGTCTTCCGTGTGGCCTACAGAGGGCTTCTTTCATTTTCTTACCGAAGGGTTGTGAGGACAGTGCTGAAACCAACCCACTGCTCCACATCCCTGGTCCATCTTTCTGACCGATCACGGGTGTGACCCTTCCTGCCCTTGGGCATCGGCAGTAGATTTTGGTCCATGAGGTCAAAGGGAGCAGAGACAACAGGGAGGAGTCTGAGAAACCCTGTGAGTAAGTACAGTGAAGAAGACACGCAGGGATTAGATGCAGGGGGGCAGATCAACTTTACTCGGGGTGATTCGAGGCTTATATAGTATGGGGATGGGGGGGGGGTAGAAACATCCAGGATGAGTAGAAGTCATTAGCTGAAGGCTTGAGGTACCGAAATGCCTCAGCATGGGAAAGCATCTCAGGGTTCTCAGGTGCTAGCTGAATGGTTTGTTGTTTTTTTTTTTTTCAGGAGAAAAGAAATTAATTAATCCTGTAATCTAACTAAGTCTACATGACAGTCTGCAGGTAGAGGTGGGGGGAGGGTGAACTTCCCAGACAAGGTCCAAGAAGGGGAAGCCCTGCCAGTGAAGGGAGTCCTTCATTACGTGCTGAGGTCCAGAAGTTTATCCAGTCAATGGTAGACTTTGACCTTAATTAGCAGAGTTCCCACATGAGGCATCACCCAGTAGGGTTACCACTGCTGGACATACAGAGAGACAGCTCCTTCCATTAGACAAGTGAAGCCACAGAATCCATTTAAGCCTGATGGTTTGGTGGATGACAGAACCTACAAGTGACCAAGTAGATGAGACAACTCCCTTGAATAAAGGAATCTGCCTAGAGAAGATGAAGTCTGAAGAAGACAGCAAGGTACCCGTTTCTTGCTCCAGTCCCATCAGGTCTAAGCCCCAGAGTCTGCAGACAAAGTCAAAGGATTGTTTTTCCGGGGAGTTCGTGTCGTTTTGAGACCACTGGGAATGACGGTGCAGAGGTGGCGGGGCCTGACTGAGGACTACAGATCTCTGCGGAAGCAAGCTGCAGGGAGGGACTGGCATTGCTCCAGCAGCATGGGGCTCCCAGCTCTGCGATGTCAAGAAGTGGCACAGCAGGCACACAGCAGTGTGGTCGCAGAAGACCCTACAGGGCTGAGGACACAGAGCTGGCCTCTCCAAGCCCAGATGGGAAGCAGCGATATCACCAAGAGGCCAGAGAGGTCAGAGCGGAGGCTGTGGCTGAGTTGTTATTAATGTCAGGAGCATCACTAGGATGTAGCAGGACCTCCAGCACATAGAGAAGGAGAAATATGACTTACTCTTATCAGTATGACCCCTTTTGTACCCAGAGCTAAGAAATGTGAATGCAATTGGTAGAATGCTCTGGGTCCATGCCACAGAAGCAGGCTGCCCTTCAGAGCTGTGGTCACATACTCCAAGAAGAAATCTTCTCAGGCCAGCAGACCTAGGAGCTATCCTGAGGAGGAACCACAGCCATATGGGATGATTAGCATCTTTTTGTCGGGGAGAATCATGGCTGGGTCTTCTAGAATGTGAAAAACAGAGCAGGCGGGAAGGTCCTGGAAGGTTAGGTGTGGCTGGAACACAAAAGCAAGCTGAACACGGTCAGAAAGAAAAGGCGTCCTTTCTCAACGCATGCATTCTCCACAGGACAGCTTGAGTTGACCCAGGGCATGGTGGAGGACATCCCTAGAGAAAGCCAGGAAGATGACAGAACGTCAGGTGCTTTACAGTGTATTCTGGGGTCATGGAGAGTGTCTAAACAGAGTGTTGCTTTTAGCAGAGGATTGCTCACTTTGTAGACTGGAGCTGAGCAAGGTAGAAAGAGCCCAGTTAGTATATGTTCTGCATGCCTTCCCTGTGCTCCTCTGCTCAGATATGTTTCCCAGGGCTTCTCTTTTGCTCTATGCCCTACATCACCTTGAACCTATAACCTTGGACACGTTCACCCAATGGGAGACTTCCCAAGAGCTTGGAGGACGGGGAGAGAGGTTAGGTACTTTCTTGTACTGTCTAGTCTCAGCCTAAAACCACCGGAGATAACCTGCCTTCCCCTCACTGGTTCTCATGAGACTCTGCTGTGTTGTTTGTATCCCTTGCACTGTTACGGAGCCCTAACTATGTCGTTCTGCTGTGGCTAGGTCACCTTGATACCCCAAATCATGTTGGCTTGCTCAAGCTGCACACCTTCTCCAGTTATTTTTCTTGAGTGGGTCCTCCCTGCTGTGGGGTCCTGACTGATAGGAAGTAATTGTTTATCCAAATGAAGTCTATGGGGACTGACACAAAACAGACAAATAGAGTTTAGAGCTCTCTAGCAGGTAAGAGCGAGGGACTAACTAGACACCTTGCATTTCTCTGTGCGGGGAGGAATCCAGTCATGGCTTAGTGTATCTTGGGCTTTAGGATTGTTCATGAGGTTGCCATCGGGTTGTTCAGGGTAGACACTCATCTTTAAGGTCAGATGGTTGCTGGAAGAATTCAGCTGGACTGGGGACCTGGATTCCTTGCTGCCTGGTCATCGGAGTCTGCTCTCAGGTCTGGTAAACATGGTGGAGTGCTTGATCAAGATCTGCAGAAGAATTCTATCAAGGCAACCTGCAGTGGTGGTACACACCGATGATTCCAGCACTTGGGAGGCTGGAACAGGGCAGAAGAGAGCTCAAGACCAGCCTGGGGTACATAGTAAAGTATACGTAAGTATGATTATATTACAATAGTGACACCGACATCTGTATTCTATTTCGTTGTTCAAAAGAAAATCATGGATCCTGCATAGACTTCAGAGAGTGGGGAGGGAATTACACAAGAGTGTGTACCCCTGAATCTGGGGATTACTAGATCCATTCTACAGCCCACCTGTAAGAGGAGGAGGGGGGAGAAAAAGGAAAACAAGGAAGGGGGAGAGGAGGAAATAACTCTAAAATCTTTATTTTAAAAATTGTGCCATTTGTCTAGTAGATGTGTTAAAGAACACATGGATGGAGTTTGGGGGGGAGGGGCAGAGTTGTAGGTCATTGGGCCAGGCATATGTGCAGGCAAAATACCCATACACATAAAATTTTTAGCTAAAAAAATATCTACTGTCTTCAGAGTCAAAGGGGACTCTGGGTGTTTCTGGTATGCATGTGCCTATCTACAGCTGGGTACACTGCCTATTTCCCTTCAAACCAGAAATACGTTGAAGGCTACAGTGCTCTGTGTCTACTCTATTCTTCTTTTTCTAAGTAGTAGACCTAAGTTTAATGTCTTATCAGGTCAGCCAGTGGGTTAAACCTTTGTTTGACCATGTGACCAAGTGTGTATGGCAAGAAAACAAGTGAAGGCAGTACCTGTGACTTCCCTAGAAGGAAACAACTAGCTTTGTTCCCTCCCTACTCTGGGCTAGAAGGTAAGTACAGGGAGCTGCTATAGCTTTCTGCTTTGTGGACAAAGGTTCAGTCCAATGGATTAGGGTGATGGCTCAGTGGTTAAGGGTGTTGGTTGCCCAATCACAGGGACCAGGGTTCAGATGCCAACATCGGTACAACAAGCTTGGTAGCCTGAGTATGTCTGGGGCCCCAGCTTCAAGCAGGACAGAGGTAGGAGAATCTCTGAGGCTTGCTAACTACCAGCTTACCTGAGAAAACCTAAGTCCCAAGCTCAGGGAGAGACCCTACCTCAAAAGAAAGGAGATGGGTGATAGAGGATACTTGGTACACTCATCCGGCCGATGCTGAGTGTGCACAAGTTTGCATCTTGACACACTCATGAGTACACTCACAGAGACACAGACACACACATACAAACAAATAAATCCTGTTTTAAAGAGTGCCACCCAAAGGGACAACAGACAAACACGACAGGAGAAACCTGAGTCTCTAAGAGTCCTTAGCTCAAAGCCAGAAGCCTAGAGTCCCATATTTTCAGACTATCACATAAGAAGACAAGGGCTTCTCTAAGATCTGTGATACAATATTTGGGGATGTTTCCATTACAGCAGATGAGCCTAGGCTCTGACTAACACACGTCTGCCTTGGTGAAAGTGCTGGCTGACATCCAGGGTGACTCCAACACCAGAACAGTTCTAATTGAACCTGTAGGCAGGCCCTGAGCAGCTCACATACGTCCTCCTTCTAGATCACTTGAAACCTTACTCTTCTTTTTGTTGTCAAGTTTAAGACTTGATGGGTTATTGCTATCTGCTTCAAATGAATCCCTGTCACATCTTCAGATTAGGGCTAAAGTCCAGGAGGTGACAGGAACTAGTACAGCAGCTGGGCTCCACCCCACCGTTTGCCAGCTGGAGTTAGTCTTCAAGTCACTAACTACCCTGGCACCGGGAGCCTTGTATGTCAGGTGGGGGTGGCCACACCTTACCTCCCTGCTCCACAGGTGGTGTGGAGAGACGTGCCAAGATAAGTCACTAGCTTAGCTGCTCCGCCTAGCCAGGAACCGGCTCTTGCCAGATTCCTGGGACCCTGTTTCTAAGGCACCTTTGTCACTGAGAAGCCTAATAGTCAGCATGACATGAACACTATACACTTAGTTGGTGTGATGATCAAGGGGCAGTGGGCCAGTTGGTAGAATGCATGACAAGTGTGCATAGATCCTGGGTTCGATCCCTAGCACAGCATAAACTGGACATAATGTTGCATGCCTGCACTCGCAGGTCTCAGGAGGTAGAAGTGGGAACAGGAGAAGTGTAAAGCAAATCTCAGCTAAATAGTGAGGCCAAAATGGGATACAGGAGCCCTTGTCTCCAAAAGAAAAAGGTTGATTTTATTGGATGACACATGCGCATTTCTTTCCTTTTTTTTTTTGGTTTTTCAAGACAGGGTTTCTCTGTGTAGCCCTGGCTGTCCTGGAACTCACTCTGTAGACCAGGCTGGCCTCGAACTCAGAAATCCACCTGCCTCTGCCTCCCAAGTGCTGGGATTAAAGGCGTGCACCACCGCTGCCCAGCACAGGCACATTTCTTACAGTTGCTCTGAACATCTCAGAATCTTTCAAGCATTGCACTTGCTTGGTAGACATTAACTTATCCGTGAACACTTATCTGTTTAGAGACAAGATGAAAGCTATAAGCAAGGCAAGGGACTCTCCACTCACCCTTCCCATCACCCATTCCCATTCTTCCTATGAATGGATGCAACGAGCCCTTTCCAGCAAGTCACAGAAGTGACAAGATTTTGCACTAGAAGTCACAGCCAAAGTTACCCAGATTGCTTGCTAACCCCCTTCCCAAGGTGCCCTGCCCTTTGCTTACTCTCCAGTTCGTTCATTTCAGCTCTAAAGCTTTTACATAAACGCTGACTCCCCTGCCCTGATTACCCTTTAATCAAATCCACTCTTTCCCCCACCTCCTTGATCTCTCCTCTCAAATACAGTCGCTAATGATGTGTGCATGTGCCAGACTTGAACAAATGTTGAGCTGCGAACGACTGCGCCTGTTAATTCTACCCTGGGCTCACACGGGCAGGATCTTGAGTGCTGGCAGATGCTGCCTCCCCGGGGCTTCCATGCCCAGTCACCCGCTTTCTTGGAGAGGAAGGAGGGGGACATTTCTCTTGTGAATGCCATTTGAATAAAATTTACTGTGCTCAGAGAAAGATGTGGAACCACAGGAAGGTACTGATGGACAGTAACATAAATGAATGGCGACGGGTGACAGGCATGAGCACTCAGTAGATAACAGCAACGCGGACTCTTAGCCCTCCGCAGCGAAACCGACTCCTTCTACACAGCCAGAGTGTCCAACGGGGTCCCCTGCACAGTCCAGATGAATCATCACAAGAAAGCAAACAGTCCAACAAGCCACAGCCTCTGAAGAGTCAGGGCATCGAGAACAGATCCTTGACTCTGAATCCAGGCTCCACTCTTGTGTGAGTGACTCAGCGGTCTGTGTAAAGTTGGAAGTCTGGTAATACTTTATTTGTTGGTGAGTTACAGGTATCCAATGAGTTAATTTAAAGCAAACAAACAAACAAACATCCCGTCGCTTGGTAAGTGCCACATTGACTTTGTTGGTTTTGTGACAATGATGGTGATTTCACTGTCAGGTTCCTAGCTGAGTCCGCCCCCTGACTTCCGTTTGCTTCACCATTGACCTTGTGATTTGGGTTTTATATAACTTTATATTTCTCATCAACCATCAGAGAGTACAATCATATTGGCCACTTCCACCTGTCGGCAGGAGGCTCTTCCATTAGCCAGCAGGAGGCTCTTCCACTAATGGCTCCCACGGCTTCCACTGCAACATTTTCCCTTGCCAGACTTAGTTCGTTTCCAGTCTGAAGAATCACCTCTTCTCCTTCACCACCCTGAAGCGCGCCTTCTCATTTTTAACATCTAGTTCCACTTTGACCATACCCAGCTTCTCAGAGGTAATCTGTATTTCCTACAGGCTGTATTTTTAGGGAACTACTCCAGAAGATCAAAAAACTTTCCAGACAATATTGTAATCCTCTTGGGGGAGTGGCTCACACAGCCAATCCCACCAGGCCAGTGTGGTGGTATCTTTCAGCAAGCCCTCCATGACAGTACCTGGAGCCTGAAGCACAGAATCTTTCTTTTTAACTTTTTTTAAAAACATATTCCCATATATATTCTCTCTCTCACCATATATATATATATGTATTGAATATATATATATATATATATTGAATGAGAGAATATATATGAGAATACATTCTCATATATATTCAGATGGTTTGGAGGCAAAAATGATGCAAAAATATATATATGAGAATATGTTTCCATATATTCTATATATATTTTTCATATATTCTCTTTATATATGCTATATTTAGAGAAAAGGTTTGGAGAAGAAAATTATGTAATTATATTATAATTTATACTATATAGTATAATTATATATTATTATATATAATATAATATAGTATTATATAGTATATTATATATATATATCTTCCCTTACTCTTTTAAATTCACAGCCTCCTTTTTTAACTACTGTTACATACATATTTGTTGTATACATAAATACAACCTGCTCAGTCTGTATAATGTTACTTGTATGTATGCTTTCAGGACTGACCACTTGGTATTGAACAACCAATCGGTGTGCTCTTCCACAGGAAAAGTCGCTTCTGCTTTCAGCATTCCTCAGTTGCCTGTGGTTCTTGGTGTATGGTTTAGGTCCCACTCTGTGATAGCACATCTGTTGGTTCCAGCCTTCTTGTTCAGGTTAGGTTCAGGCTGTCTTGTTGGTGAGACTTGATGGGTGTGGCTTCTATAGCTATATATCTAACAAAAGTCAATATCCAGAGCATATAAAGAACAACAAGAGTCAAAGCAAACAAACAAATAACCCATTCAAAAACTGGGCCTAGAGTATTTAACAGAGAGTTCTCAAAGGAATTAAAAAACTGCTAAGAAATATTTCAAAATATGTTCTTCATCCCTAGCAATTAGGGAATGCAAATCAAACAACTTTGAGATCTCCTTACCCCAGTCAGATTGATAAAGATCAACAAAATAATAGATAACAAATGTTGGGTGTATGGCAGGAAGGGAGCCCTTCCTCATTGCTGGTGGAATTGCAAACTAGTCCAAGCACTCTGGAAATCAGCGTGGAGAATATTTAAAAAGCTAAAACTGTGATCATATGACCCAGCTATACCACTCCCCGGCACATGCCCAAGGGACTCTATATCCTGAATACATACATGCTCAGCATGTTTACTGCTGCTCTAGTCACAATGGCTAGAAAATAGAAACAACATAAATGTCCTCCACCTGGCAAACAGACAATGAAAATGTGAAATAAACACCCTGTGGAATACTATTTAGTTGTAAAGAAAAATAAAATTGTGAAATTTGCAAATTTGTAAATGAATGGAACTAGGAAAGATCACATTGGATAAGTGTCTTAGGGGTTTTACTGCTGTGAGCAGACACCATGACCAAGGCAACTCTTATAAGGACAACATTTAATTGGGGCTGGCTTACAGGTTCAGAGATTCAGCCCAGTATCATCAAGGCCAGAACATGGCAGCATCTAGGCAGACATGGTGCAAGCAGAGCTGAAGGTTCTACACCTTCATCTGAAGGCCACTAGGAGAAGACTGGCTTCCAGCCAGTTAGGATAGGGTCTTAAAGCCCACGCCCACAGTGACACACCTACTCCAACAAAGTCACACCTTCTAATAGTGCCACTTCCTGAGCCAAGAATATACAAACCATCACAGTAAGGTAACACAGACCCAGAGAGACAAATATTTGTCCTTATACCCACAGATAAGTTTAGCCCTCATCATTCATCAAAGAAAACTTCCCTTTGCAACCATTATAGAAAACTTCAATCAATCAAAATGCTGAGATGTGGAGCCCAGTTCAAATGGATAACAGCCTCACTCCCATACCTAAGGCTGGGGGAACATTGCAGAAGAAGGGAAGGAAAGGCTGTAAGAGCCAGAACATCTGGGAGTTTGCTGGGAGATGCCCTGCGGTTCTAGAGTAGGGAATGAATGGAAGGCCTTGTGGCTGTCTTCCAAGTCTACTTGAGTTTCTGACTTTGATTTTATCCTTATTTAGTTCTTACACAAATATCTTCAGTTTCCAGGTAGTGGCTCAGAATCCCAGCACTCAGGAAACTAAGCCAGGAAGATTACCATAAATTCAAGGTCAGCCTGGGCTATATTAAGCTCTAGGCTAGCCTGGCCTACAGAGTGAAACCCTGTCTCAAGTCCATCCCCAAGTCTTGTGTAGAAACAAACAAAGGAAATAAATGTTCCAAAATGTAGTGGTTATTTGAAGGACAGAACTTTATTAATTTTTGTCTCTTTTGACTGATCAAAATTTTGTTTTAATACAAGCATAGCCAAGGACTTTCTGAATGATACTCCAGATAGCTCAGGAAGTAATATAAAGAACTGACAGGTGGGATTTCAGGAAACTAAAAAGCTTCTGCACAGCAAAGAAAATAATTCTCAGAACAGAGATGAACCACAGAACAGGAAAAAACACTGCCAGTTATTCATCCAAGAGGGGATTGCTATCCAGAATATATAAAGGCCTCAAAGTAATACCAAAAGAAAGAATGATCCAGTCAATAAGTGAATAGATAAATTAAGCAGACAGCTCTCAAAAGGAGACATACTAATGTCCAATAAATACATGAAAAAATCCTTGGCATCTTCTGCCATCAAGGAAATGCCAATCAAAACTACACAAATCCTGTCTCCAGTCAGAACGGCATCATCAGGAAAACAGCAGAAGATGGCAAAAAGGAAGGGGAAAGGAGCCTTTATCCATCACTGATGGAGACACAAGTGAATCCAGACACTATAGATACCAGTGTGGAGGTTCATCAGAAAACTACAAATAGAAGTCCTATATGACCCACCTATGTCACTCCCAGAATATCCCTAAAGGAATCAAAGTTTGCATAAGATGGAATCACCTACATGTCCATGTTTATTTTGCCACTGTTCACAGTAGCCAAGATCCACATCCAGCCTGGGTGTCCATTACCAGATGAACAGATAAAGAAAACAGTGCATCACTTAATCGTAAGGAGCAAAGCCATGTTGATAACAAGAAAATGAGCTGGAGAACTGGAGATGGTTGTGTTCGGTGAAGTGAATCAGACTCAGATGAGCAAATGTTATGTTTCCTCTCATACATGAAATCTAGACTTCAGGAAAGTAGAGGAGAGATTATTTAGGAAAAGGAAGGAGGGATATGAGAACAAGAGAAGGAAATGAAGTAAATATGATCAAAGTTATATGCATGTATGAAAATGTCATAACAAAGTCTATTATTTGAACAACTTATGCACATTAGTCATTTTTAAGTAAGTTTAATTT
This sequence comes from Tokudaia tokunoshimensis, assembly GCA_036184795.1. Lineage (NCBI taxonomy): Eukaryota > Metazoa > Chordata > Mammalia > Rodentia > Muridae > Tokudaia > Tokudaia tokunoshimensis. The sequence goes on from BTHU01000014.1 coordinate 31,643,914, forward strand.
CTTTTTCTGGTGCATTAAGCATTTGCCATCCATTGATGGCTCCATTTTTTTTTTGTTTTGTTTTGGTTTGGTTTTGGGTTTTTTGGGGTTTTTTTGTTTTTTGTTTTTTGGTTTTTTTTTTTTTTTTTTGCTTATTTGTACCTCTGTTAATATCAACTTACGTATGATAATCAATCAGATCCCAATGACACATCCACACCTAGACTGTTCAGGTGAGCAATGTGGTTATAGATCCAAGTATGAAAGCACTGTGAAGCTACTGATATCCCTACACACACACACACACACACACACACACACACACCAGCAAACTGACTCCTGTGTTTTAGAGTGATTACAAATGAGTTCTTGTGACCAAGTAAGACAGTAGCCATTAAAACAGCAGGTGGAGCTCTACTCAGCTTCTCTGCAGACCTCAAGAATGTCAGTTAATACAACACACACCAAGCTAATACAATCTTCTGGTAATGTAACTGGGGCAGAGGGGAGGAACATCTGTTCTGAAGCTATTAGTCTGGCATCCTACTTCTGAGACTGTACAAAGAACCACATAGCAAGAGACAGAAACCTTGGATGTGTATGGCCTTCTATTTTTTCATGATTTGCAAATTTTTAAGCCGAATTGTGTGTGTGTGTGTGTGTGTGTGTGTGTGTGAGTGTGTGTGTGTTTCCTTACAGTGAGATGTGTAAAATGGAATAAGAGAAGATTTATTCTATCGTCCTCCCTTGAAATAACTTAGAAACTCTTGTCAGAACATACGAATAAGAAACCAGAGTTGGGTCTGGTGGCACAGGCTACTCCAGAGGCTGAGGGAGGAAGATTCCCAAGTTCAAGGCCTGCCTGGGCTACAGAGTGAGTTCAAGGACAGCCTGAGCAACTTAGTAAGAACCCGTCTAAAGACAAAGGGGGAAATGAGGCTGGGGCTGCAGAGCATTGATGGTGTTGGTCTGGCATGCGCAAGGTCATGGGTTCGATCCTTCAGTACTGCAAACAAGAGAGAAACAGAAAAGTAAACCAGGTACTCAGTGGACCAAGAGAATTGATGATATGGATGTTGTCTGTTGAAGGTCATTACCAGGTCTAGAGATGTGTGTGATGCCTAAACTCGAGGATAGTCTTATGCACTGTACTGTGTATGGAATAAAGGGGAGTATATATCACAAACCATTTGAAATTAGAGTCAGGATGAGTAACTACAAACACTTTCTACTGTAAGAATGCACTGTTTACATTTTAGGTGGCTTTGTGAGATCCTTGTGAATTGAGCACGTACATCAGGGTCCTGCTGACCCATCTACTGAAAAAACAGCATAGGTATGGTGGATTCTGGTTGAAGAAGATAGCGTGACTTCTCTAAGGTGAGTTGAAAGAGCTCAGTAATTCATTGTGGATTGGAAGTCCTTGTCAGTCAGTCTACACAGTACAGACCTCAGGCATCTCATAGATGATGGGAAGGGTACATTTGTCTTCTCAATGTCCCTACCTCTAATTTGTAACCTATTGCTATGATTGAAAGACAAGAGGGACAAACAGAATTGTACAAAATATGATGACACTTCTTAGTTACATGATACCAAAATAATGTCCTGCGATCTATAGCCTTATAACCAAGTGGCTTGATTATATACTTTTTGTTGGTGTGACAGAAATACCTGACGGTGTGCTGGACATGGTGGTGCACAGCTTTGTGCACCTGTAACTCACTTTCCAGCCATCTTCTGGTCTCTATGGGTAGCAGGCATGAACATGATACACAGACATGCATGCAGGCAAACCACTCATACACATAAAATAGTAAATAAAGTTTAAAAAACTTAAATACCTGATGGAAATAATGTATAGAAGGCAGAGTACGCTCTGGCTTCAGTGGGCATCAGTTCACCATGGAAAGGAAGGCATGGCAGAAGTACTCCCAGCCACGGTGGGAGGAAAGTGGTCATAAGTACCACGTCATAAGGACCACATGGTCATAAGGACCATGTCAGATCTTGATCCTCTTTTGTCCCTCTATGATCTTCAATTTTGGAGGAAAATCTCATTAATTCCAGATGATGCTTTGGAAGGTAGCTCTCTGGGTCTGAGGCACCTACAGAAAGAAACCCATGGCACTGAGAGGCAAGTGGAAGGTTCCCACAGTTATGGGTTATATTTCCAGTCCTGAGGTCAGAGAGAATGGGAGACCATTACAGTTGTTCCAACAAGGCCTCTTGGTCACAGCCTTCTATTGACACAATCAAGATTTGACAAGAGGTAACACTTGTCAAGTAACACGATTTCAGTCATCATTCTGTAACCTGAAAGGACTTTGTTTTAAATGAAATTCCACAGGCTATGGAAGTCTTCTGTGACAACCGCTATTCCCTCCACCTTCCCCCCCCAAAAAAAAAACAAAAGTAACAGCTTAGACAGGAAGTCACCAGAGATAACTCTTAAGGAGTGTGATGGGGAAGCTGAGGTGCAGCTCCCCACAATGACAGCTTCTGGTGGGGGAGCAAGGGGGGAAGGACACAGTTCTATTTAAGGGGCAGGCCACTGGGAGTTTGGCCATGCCACAGTGAGTGTATAGATGACACAAAGTAAACTTGTTTTTGTTTTTTTCACTATTATTTTTATTTTTACTTTTTTTTTAGGGGAGGTCACAAGGGTGTGGAGTGGACATGGAAGGACTGGGAAGTGAGTGTGATCATGGTGCATGATGGGAGACTCCCAGAGGATCAATAAAAATGTTGTGGTGGAAAAAAAATTAAATAAATAAATGGAAAAATAAATGAATAAATGAATAAATAAATAAATAAATAAATGAAACTGCACATCCAAGGTGACATGCATGGGACTGCAACCATGCAAAGATACGTACACTAGAGGATGACAGGCCAAGAGCACACAAAAAGAGGAACAGTTGCACTGAGAAGAGGAGACGGCTGGTAGTGTTTTCCTCATTTTTCAAAATTTCCTTTGATGCTGGGGTTACGCTGACTTACAATAAACAGGGAAAGAATGTAAATACGTTGGAAGCAGAGATTAATGAGCATTTATCTTGAGCAGTATACATATCGCACAACAGCTCGGGCCCGGCATTGTCTTTTCATTTCCTAATCCCTGAGGCTGACAATGAAATATTCAAATGCCAAGAAACACAAAAGCATCCCAGAATTATCCTCGAGGAAGAGTAATGTGACTCCACTATCATTACTTAATTCATGCAAAGTGCCTTAAATAAGTGGCTTGATCTTCATCGTGTGATTTTTTTTATTTAGTAGATTTCTATAAATGTGTCTAATGATGACAAGCCAGTGAGGCCCATGTCCTGAAGCGTATCTAACAATGCAATCACAGGGATTTGAAAAAACTGACAAAAGAATAATCATGGCTACATAGTCTCTGAGTAGTTTTGAATACAAATGCAAAAAAACTTTTGGTAAATGTTCATAATTAATGTATCTGGAACCAAAAAGGGAAGCCTGGCTCCGTAGGAAATGTTTTAACTCAGGATTCCAAACAATAAAGAGAAGTTAATGTGAAGGCAAAGGGGGTGTGTCTTATATTTTGTTTTCTAGGGCGAACACAAAGGTTTTCATCTTAATCACAGTTGATAGAAAGAGATGCACTAAGATTAAATCAGGAAAGACGTTTCTGCTATTAAGATGGTTGGGTACCTGTGAGAGGTAAATTTGAGGCTATTCTTAGATCCTGCCTCTCTTCATCCCTCCCTGCCTAGACTAGAAATAGCCACAATAAGGATGTTCTATATCCATGCCATGCTGATTCTTTTCAAATTATTGTGCATGTACTTCCTCATTAGAGTCTTCTAAGTGGGTTGAAAGACACACACATTACTGAGCTATGATTTTTTTTAAAGGCACAGAAAGATCTAAGCAGCTTACAGACAGACCACAAGGGGGCAGGCTGGTTAGGCTCACCCTTCAAAGCAGCTAAAGAGGGGGGTGTTCATAGATACTATAAAGAAAAAACTATGCTCTGATGTGCCTGATAGAGGTTTCAAGACGCAAAACCAAGATCACTGAAAATTTCCATAATTCCACACATAGAGGGAACCATTTTTAACACCTTGGAGCACCTCAATCTGGCTATAATCTAATCTTACGCCTTTCTTTGTAGTTCCCTGCACAAAGGGACAGGATGATGAAAGAGTCCTCACCCTCCAAGCCTCCAGACCCCACATCTGTGCCTGCGGATTCCACGCTCCCTTCTGGTTCAGAGGCAAACGGATTGTGTTCCTATTATTTGTTCTGCACCCCACTCCAGTTCCTTTCTCCCACCGTGCAGTTTGCCCTTTGTCTTGATTCCTCCCTTGTGCCACATCATTTTTGCCAGTAGACAAAACATATTGGAATTTTCCTATTGTATCACTTTTGCCAGTAAACAAAATGAACTGTAATTTTCCTACTGTATCATTTTTGCCAGTAGACAAAACAAATTGGAATTTTCCTATTGTTCCATCTCTCAGAAACAAAGACACAACAGTTGGGGAGGTAGCTCCGTGGTACCAGCCCTTGCTTAGTATGTGCCAGGTCCTAGGTTCAACTGCCATCACAAGGAAAGAAGAAACTCTCTGGCTGTCCCCAAGCTCTCCCATGGTGGCAAAGAAAGAGCGAGGTAAATAATATAGCAGATTTGCTCACACATGATGTATTTGAAACCTTTCTACTAAGTATTAGGCCACAGGCAGGCACGGATATATTTTAAACCTTGGTCCAGAGCCTTACGCTCGGGATCTAAAATAATGTTTTATACACAATATAACATTTTGTATTCTGGAAGTAGACAGAAATTAAACACATAAGTAGGTAAACTTAGCAGGTCATAGTTCATGTACTTGATGTGTTTAAGTTATGAAAGACAATGAAGCAGATTAGGGAGTGGAGAATAAAGAGGAAGAGAGTGATCTGCTAGGTATATGCATTCTCCATAAAAAATAATTCAGAATTAGCAACTCCTCACTGTGACAAAATGACGGATACAAACAACTTAAAGAAGAAAAGGCTTACCTGGGCTCAGAGCTTCAAAAGTCTTAGTCCCGCCCACTTGGCTCCATTGTTTTGTGTCTACAGTGAAGAATATGGCAGAGAAGATGTGGTGGAAATGACCTCATGCTACAGAGAGGAGGAGAGAGGAGGAAGCAGAGGGCAGAGGACAAGTCCTGGTCCCCACAGGCATTCTCAAAGGGCTCTATCCAATAATGAATCCATCAATGGATTGATTATCCATGTGATCAGAGCCCTCATCCAACACTTCCTCAAACCCGCCTCTGGATATTACTGACCTGAGGGCCAAACTCCCATCAATTGGGACTTGAGAGGACCCTTGAGAGCTGAATCATATCAAGTACTGAAAATGTCACTGGCCGGCCTGATTTTTTCACTAAAATATATCTTCAATGTGATTTTTTTTATCATTGTCCTTTACATTATTTTTTAATAAAAGCGCATTATACAGTCTGACCAATGTTTGTTTGACCAATTCAAATGTTAGGTGGCCTCTAGTTTTTAATCCTTGTAAATATCAGTTAGGCTCATTCTGGCTCGTCCTGAACCTGTTGTCTACTATGTCACCATAGCCACAAAAGGTTACTGAGCACTTGAAAGGTAATTAACCCACACTGAGATATATATGTTTATGATCCATGCCAATATTAATATAAAAGAAATGTGTTATTAATAATTTACTATACCTATTGTATGTTGAGATTATAGTATTCTGATAGGTATATAATTTTCTACCAAGATTACATTCACATGGGTTTTTATTGTTGTTGTTGTTTTGTTTTGAGTTTGCTTTTTAAGATGGCTACTGGAGAGTTAACCACTTGCGCTTCATACCTGTGGCTCTCATATTCCTCCTGTACACTGATGGTCTAGACACATACGAAGGACATTAACATTCTGTTTAATTATTCATTACTCTGGGTTAACAAGCTATCTTAGAAATCAGCACAGTCCAAGACTCCCAGCCTTTCAGGTTTTAGTCTTAATTAACTTCCTTAGTGCTGGAAGTGACCCTCCAGGTGCCTTAGTAAGATAAATGTTTTCATATATATATAATTAGCTTTGGTGTTTTATGTGGTCAGTTTGACACCTTTTGTCCTTCTGGCATCTCCAGTTTAAAGTCCTATAATCTCCCCTTTGAGGAGTGGCTTCTCCTGGTAGAGATGGTTCACAGAAAAGTAAAGGAGAAGACAGAGGATTAGACTTGGAATGTGGCCGGGGCAGGCAAATGGGGAGATCTTATATTTTTTCGTTTCTGAAGATGTTTTCCACTGCTGCTGGTAAATGTTCAACTCAGAAAACCGTGCAATCATAGAAACATCTCCAACTTTTTTATATTTTAATTTTTTTATTAGATGTATTTATTTAATGGAGGGTGCGCATGTGTGAAAGTCAGAGAACAACCTGTGGGAGTCGGTTCCCTCCTTCCACTGTGGGTCCCAGAGAGTGAACTCAGGTCACCAGGCTTGGCAGCCAATGCCTCTACCCTTCTAGCCATCTCACCAAACACTCCTTGTTCTTTTTGTAGGTGATTCCGAAAGTGATCATCTTGTACACAATTCTGGATGTCTCTATTTTCCTTGGAGAGCTGTGGTGAGCTGGTTAATCTTGATGGTGAACTTGATAGGGCTTAGAATCTAAGGAACCAAACCTTCGGGCATGTCGCGAAGGGGTTCCTAGATTGGGTTAGTTATAGGAAGATCCACCATGACTGTGGGCAGAACCATGCTTTAGTCGAGGATCTTAGACTGAATAAGAAGTTCGGCACCTAGCATTCATCTCTCTCTGCTTCCTGACTGTAGATACAATGTGACCAACCACTTTACACTCCTGCTGCCGTGCCTTAGCTGCCACGGTGGACTGTGTCCTCTTGAACTGCAAGCTAAAGACACCCTTTCTCTTGACTGCTTCTTGACACCTATTCTGTCACAGCAACGATAAAAATAGTGAACACACATGGAGTTATCGGCTACAAGATTTCTCTTAGTTTCTTGTTCCATTTTGGAAATTTGAAGTTCAGAAATATATCCATTAGCCAGATGAGTTGGCTCATACCTACAATCTTAGCACTCAGGATTAATCTTTAAGAAGATTGTCATGAATTTGAGACCTATCTCAGTGAGACCCTATGTCAAAACAAGAGAAAAACAGGATGAAAATTCATGCCTGTAATCCTAGCACTTAGGAGGTGGGAGATGATGTAGAGAGTATGGTGGTTTGAATGAGCGTGGCCCTCATAGGCTCGTATATTTAAATGCTTGGTCCCCAGTTAGTGGAACTGTTTGGGAAGGATTAAGGTACAGTCTTACTGGAGTGGATGTGGCCTCATTGGAAGAGGTATGTCACTAGGGGTGGGCTTTGTGTTTCAAAAGTCCATGCTAAGCCCAGTCTCTTTCTATCTGCAACTTGAGGATCATGTGAGTTCTCAACTACTTCTATAGCACAATGCTTGCCAACACACTGCCCACCATGATGATGAAGGATTAGCCCTCTGAAATTGTACCCAATCTCCCAAATTTTAAATGCATCCTTTTATAAGTTGCCTTGGTAATGGGGTCTCTTCACAGTAACTAAGACAGTGAATTTAAGGCCAGCCTAAAACTTTGTCTCAACACACACACACACACCAATTTTCTCTGCCCCCAGTTTCCTGTGATTTCAGTATCTGGAAGAATTTGGCTCATATAAACAAGTAGCAAAGGACATGTATGGTCCCTGTTGAACCATTTTCTCAGAAATTAAGATATCTGAAAGCCTCAATACAAGCTCATTGCCATCTCTGGCTTGACCCTGTATGGTGGAGACTCAAAAGCCACAAAGAACTAAATGTGATATTTAGTTATTTGGAACTTTGGGCTTCTTGCCTTTCCCATGGGGATGGTATATCCTACTACCTCACGAGGCTGGAATGAGTTCAGATGATATGAAGAAAGCGCTTGGCAAGCTTGTATTTAGGAACATCAGAGTTCCATTAAGGCCCATGACATTCTCCTCCAACCCACAGCTCTTCATCCCCCCACCCAAAGCAGAGCAGTTGGCTCTCTGCTGCCTTAAGAGCCTGGCTTTCGATGAATTATTTATACTTCTTTATCTGATTTGATGCACAAAGTCTCTGAAGGTGGATGTTATGGCTTGAACGTGGTACGTTATCATGTAAAACACAAATGCCACGCATCAGAAATTCAGTCTCCAAAGTCACAAGTAAGGGTATTAGAGGAGGACCTTTGGGATAAGACTGGATCATGAGGGTTCTGCCCTTATAAGTGGATTTATCCATTTGCTGATTAACAGATTAATCTGTGGTTGGGGAAGTGGCTTTGTTATCAAAGCAAGTTGTCTGACATGCTTGCTCTCACACCATGCAATGTCCTGTGTGTCTTAGGACTCTGACAAACAAATGTCACCAGACTTTTCAGCCTCCAGAACTGTAAGCAGTGAAGCTTTTTTTTTTTTGTAAATTATTCAGCCTGTTGTATTTAGTTACAGTAATGGAAAATAGGCCAAAACCATGATCAATTTAAAAACCAAGGAGAAGAATTCTCTTTTCTGAGATACTGTCAGACTGTCTTATGCCAGAGCTGACTGCATGAACTATCTGAGCACTAGCCAGGCGTTGTTAGTCAGGACCCTCTAGAGGAACAGACTGAGAGAACAGATACATATTAAAGGGGAATTACTAGATTGGCTTACAATTAGATTAGACTGTGGCCCAGGTAGTTGGACAGTGACTGTGTCACAATGAAAAGGTCCATGATCACCATCCCATGAGGCTGATATCTCTGCAGTCCCAAATTGGTGCTGACATCCCAGAGAGATGCTGGTCTTCAGTCTACATTGGAATCCTGAGGAAATGGGATTTCACACTAACAGCAACAATCAAGATGAACTCGCAAGTGAGAGTCAAGGCAAGCAGGCAAAAAGCAGCTTCCTTCATCCATGTCCTTTTATACAGACCGTCATCAGAAGGTGTGACTCATATTTGGGGTGAATTTTCCCGCTTTGAATAATCTGATTAAGAAAATCCCTCACAGGAGTGGCCAGCAACTTGGATTTTAGTTGATTGTAAAGGCTGTCAAGTTGACAACCAAGATTGATCACCACAACAGGCTTTGGAAACCAACAACCTCTCAGATAAAACCTTCTCTTTTTTTATTTTATGAGTCTTTGTTGCCCACCTCCCACCCCCAATAGTATTTTATTTTATTCTAGCTCTCTTGGCTATCTAGACTCTTGGTCACCTGAAGACTGTCAGATGTGGGTTCTATCTCATGGAGTGAGTCTTCAGTCAAATCAGACATTGGTTGGTTACTCTTACAAGGTTTGTGACATCATTGCCCTAGCACAGCTATTCTCAGCCTTCCTAGTATTGCAACCCCTTTAAGACAGTTCCTCATGTTGTGGAGATGCCAACTATACAATTTATTTGGGTTGCTACTGTTATGAGTTATAATGTAAATGTCTGTATTTTCTGATGGTCATAGATAACCCCTATAAAAGGGTCATTCAAACCCTCCAAAGGGGTTACTACCCACAGGTTGAGAACTACTACCCTAGTATATTTTACAGGCAGGGAAGATTAGAGATCAAAGGTCTGTGTTTGGGCTGGTGTTTACTTTTCTCTTTTGGTAGCCTGCAGAGTACCTTTCCATGTCATAGACACTAGAACACAGGAGTGAAGGTTCTATGGAAGAACCAGCTCATCCTGTCTGTGTTCAACAAGTTGTTGTGTGAATGTTGTCTTCAGCAATGGGATTTTGCTATCAGTGTGTAGTGATCAACCTATCTGGCATCTTGGCAATGGCCTGGATTGTTTGGGGATTTCTATTGTACCAACAATTCAACTGAATGATAGCCAGTCATGACACTGGATGCTTCATTTGGTGACAAGATATAGCCAGTAGGGGTTCCATCTCCCTCATTATTTGGAGATGTCATTAGGGTTGCCTTCATATATTATAGGAAGTTTCCACTGCACTAGGTTTCCACACTTCCCTCCAAATGCTCTTCACTTCCAGCTGTCTCTCCTCTCATTCCCTCCCTCCCTTATCTCCCTTCCCTCTTCCCACCTGATCCTCCTGTTCTTGCCCCTCCCCCTCAGCACCAGTCCACCCATAAAGTCTATTCTATTTCCCCCTCCCAGGGAGATCCATGTGTTCTCCTTAGTCCCCTCCTCTATGCCTAACCTCTCTGGGTCTATGGATTATCATTTATGGCTAATATCCAGATATAACTGAATACATATCATATTTACCTTTCTGTGTGCGTCTGGGTTACCTCACTCGGGATGATTTTTTTTCTAGTTTCATCCATTCGCCTGCAAATTTCATGATGTCTTTTTTTTTTAAGAGCTAATACTCCATTGTGTAAATGGTACCACATTTTCTTTATCCATTGTTTGGTTGAGGAACATCTGAGTTGCTTCTGATTTCTGGCTATTGTTAATAGAGCAGCAATGAATATGACTAAGCAAGTGTCCTTGTGGTAGGATGAAGCATTCTTTGAGTACATGCCCAAGAGTGATTTTCATCCATCTTCCTTTCTTTTGCTTCCTTCCTTCCTTCCTTCCTACCCCCACACCCCCCATTCTCTCTCCTTCTTTCTTTGTTTTTTGAGACAGAATTTCCCTGTGTAGTTCTGGCCATCCTGGAACTCACTCTGTATACCAGGCTACCCTTGAATTCAGAGATCCACCTGCTTCTGCCTCCCCAGTACTGGGGATTAAAGGTGTGCACCACCACTTCCCCGAGGATTCCTATCTTTCTGAGGAACTACCATACTAATTTCTATGGTGGTTGTACAAGTTTGCACTCCCATCAGCAATGGAGGAGTGTTCTCCTTGCTCCACATCCTCACCAGCATGAGCTGCAACTTGTATTATTGATCTTAGCCATTCTGACAGGTATAAGATGAAATATCAAAGCAGTTTTGATTCGCAGTTCCCTGATGACTAAGGATGTTGAATATTTCTTTGTTTCCCAGCCACTTGAGTTTCCTCTATTGAGAAGTCTCTTTTTAAGAACTGTACTCCATTTTTAATTGGGTTATTCGGGGTCTTTTTTTATATCAAGTTTCTTGAGTTCCTTATTTATATTGAATATTATCCCTCTATTGGTTTGGTAAAAGTCTTTTCCCATTTGCAGGCAGCCATTTAGTCCAAATTACAGTGTCCTTTGCCTTACAGAAGCATTTCGGTATCATGAGGTCCTGTTTATTAATTGTTGAGCTTAGTGCCTAAGTTAATGGCATTCTGTTCAGAAGGTCTTCTCTTATGCCAGTGTGTTTAAGGCTATTCACTACTTTCTCTTCTAGGGAGGTTCAGTGTACCTAGTATTATGTTGAAGTCTTTGATCCATTTGGAGTTGAGTTTTGTGTAGGGTGATAGATGTGAACCTATGTGCATTCCCCTACATGCAGACACCCATAAAGATGCTGTCTTGTTCCAAGTGTATATTTCTAGCTTCTTTATCAAACATTAGGTGTCCATAGGTGATGGGCTTATGCCTGGGTCTTCAATTCCACTGATCAATGTGTTTGTTTTTATGTCAATACAATGCTGTTTTTAGTTACTATAGCGTTATAGTATAAGTTGAGATCAGGAATGGTGAGACCTCCCTCAGTTCTTTTATCATTCAAGATTGTTTTAGCTATCCTGGGTTTTCAGAGAAAATCTTCATTCAAAACAACCTCTGGGGCTGGCAACACGACTCAGGAGGTGCTTGCCTGCCAAGCCTGGTGAGTTGAGTTTGTTCCCAGGGACCCATGATGGAAGAAGAAGACTGACTCTGCAAGTGGTCCTCTGACCTCCACATGCATCCAAACACAGAGACACACAGACACACAGAGACACACACACACACACCAATAATAAATGCAGTGAAATCATTTTTTAATTGTTTTACATGCTTGTGTGGTTTTCTGTGTAAAGCATCTACCGGCAATAGTAGACTCAAAGCCAGGAAGTTATTGACCATTTACAGAGCCATTGCTGAAGTGTCTATTCCCATTCCTTTACATTTTCAGTCATTTTGTGTTCAAGTTCAAAATGACTTGTGAGTAAGTCCTGCTGGCACTCACACAGGGTGTACTGTCTGCTCACAAGCCATTTGAGCACCCTCCCCATCAGGGCTTCCTTCGAACTCGCTGTGCATCTGGTTCTGAGACCGTGAGGATCAACAGTGAATATAAACAACAGGGATGCTGGGATCCCAGCTAACCCCTTTGATGCCCTAAAGTCCACATTTGACACACTTGAAGCATCTGTCAGAGACAGGAAAGAAGCAATGAGTGTTATGAGAAGGTCACCAAAGCTATCATACAATGTAAAACTATGATGAATGCTACAAAAGAGGAGAGAAGCCTCTGGCTGTGTTCATCTGGGATGCCTCATCTGGCTGGAGAGTGAAACTTAAACAGATCCTAAGGAACAACTAATAAAAGGAGAAATGGCATAAAGTTATGGGTTTATTTTTTTTAATTGGTCACAACTGCACATACTCCCCTGATGCAGGCACACCTTTTTACTCCATGGAGTGATGGGGTGCATGCACCCCCATCCCATTTGCTTCTGGACAGGTATTTCTGATTATTTTAACCAAGAGAGCACACTGGAAAAGATGCTATGTGACTTTTGAGATTCATCATCAAAGACATCATGGCTCCTAATTAGCCTCCTCTTCTGCTTAGGAACTTGCTTTTAGCAGCCAATCACTGGCTAAAACTTCAGTAGCAGATTGCCAGGCATGAATAAGAACCATATTAGACGACAACCCAACCTCTACCAGGCGACCTTGGGTAAGAGACATGCAACAAAAACAAGATCTTCCTCAAGCCTTCAAACTGTAGTTGCATGAACAAAACAGATCATTGCTGCTGCTTTGCTACTGAGAGAGAGAGAGAGAGAGAGAGAGAGAGAGAGAGATGACTAACCAGACGACCAAATGTATGTATGTATGAATGATATGCTGGTGGTAGACCAGATAGACGCAGGAAGAGCTTATCTTATTTAAAGACATGAAAAGAGACCAGGGTGACTACAGGACACTGAGGTGGGAATGTGGTGGAAGAAGACAGGAGAAGCAAGATGGGGAGAGGGAAAGGTTTGGGAGGTAGGGTCACCTGTAGGCTCGTATGTGGTTCTCTGGAGATAGACTACAAGATTAAAAAGGTTTCTGTCCCTCTGGCAATGGTTGCCTCCACCTCCAGCCCTGTGCTCTTTTTGTCATACGTGGCATAACCTTGCCATGCTCCACCAGAAATGCCTTGGGAGTTTTTTTGTTTGTTTGTTTTTGTTTGGTTTCTCATAAAGATCTCTGTTTTCCAAGCTTCTGCATCAATATGTCCACTCGACATCTGCCCTTGGATGAATCACACTCATTGACCCAAATCTGCCTCACACAGAATTTAACACGCATCCTCCCAAACTGTCTGTATGCATTTTCCCAAGTTTGTCCTTCTGCTGAGAGCTCTTTCTGTTGTCTGCCTCCTCCTCCTCAGATTCAGTCTCAGAGTATGTCCATTCTCCCACATACATCTGCCAAGAAGCCACGTTCTCTTGGCCAGTTCCCTCATATAGGCTATGTCAGCTTCTCACCCAGCTGAGCAAGGCCAACCAGGGGGCTTCATAGTTAGAGCCTGTCTCAAAAGGAGAAGGAGGATAAGAAGTGGGGAAAGGGAGAGGAAGAAGAAGAAGGAGAGGAAGGAGAGCAGGAAGAGGAGGAAGGGGAGGAAGGGGAAGAGGAAAAAGCAGCAGCAGCAGAGGAGGAAGAGGAACAGGAGGAGGAGGAGGGGGAGGAGGAAAAGTAACCAGAAAAAGAAAAGAAAAGCTATGAGTGTTCCCAAGATGAGGAGCACTCAAAATTTCTGACTCCAGTAAGCTGAAAACTAAAAACATTCCCCAGATAACTACTGATATGGAATCCTTAGCACCATTAACAAACTTCTGATGGTTAGTTTTGCTGCCTACTGGACTGGGCAAAGAAAGAACTAGGTAACTGATTAAACATTATTTCCAGGTGTGTCTGTAAGAGAGTTTACCGAGACCATTTGAATTGATAGTCTGAATAAAGCCAATCACCCCATAAACATAGGGCACTGTCCAATCCAGTGAGCACCAGAAGGGAACAATGACATGGAGAGAGAGCAGTTTGGGACATCCATTTCATTTCTACCCTCAAACCTCAGACACACATATTCATTCTCTCTCTCTCTCTCTCTCTCTCTCTCTCTCTCTCTCTCTCTCTCTCTCTCTCTCTCTCTCTCTCTCTCTCCTTTTCAGATTTTCCTATTGATTCTGTCTCTGAAGAATTTTGATTAATGCTCATACTGGTTTGATGGAATAATGTGGAGGGGGTGTATTGGATACCTAAATTCCAAAGGATCCCAGGACAAGGGAAAAAGTGTCCCATAAGAATAGAAAACTCTAGAAGCTTTGACCAAATTTAGATAAACAGGTCAGGAACAAGGTAGAAATGTGAGCATTTGTGGAGAACTTCCTCCTTTGGTTGGGAAATCTAGGACATGGTTAATACAGGAAAACAGCCTGGTAGGAAAGCACAAACAAGGTTTACAAAAGGCCCACAGACAAGGTTTCTCAAAGAATGTGGAGAGTGGATTTGAAGCAGAGTTGGGTCTGGTTCATGGGGGTGGGGGGGACAGGACACAGACACTTTGTCCCTTGTGACAGGCACAGGGAGAGGAAGGGCTGATCATGACAGTTCTGCAGATTGGGTGATATAGACGGTCATCTGCTTTCTGGAGTAGCTGCAAAGCTAAGTTGTTAGGCAGAATGAGAGGAGGTTGGCGGGATGGGGAGGGAGGTCAGGGGTTTGCAGAGCAAGGGAGAGTAAGCTGATTAGGAAGACACAATAAGATCAGCCAGCACCACTGAGACACTTGACATCACTGCAATGACATATTTGAAATGATACCAATCTGTGAGATTTTCTCCTGAGTCTCAGCAGTTTGGGAATGAGCGCAGAGAAGACAGAGGTAGTGGGGGTGAGGGGCAGGGAAGATAGAGGGGTGGCGGGAGAGTGGTGGGAGGGGGACAGACGAAGGGGGTGGGGGGCTGTGTTTGCAAGAGAGAAACTGAAAAAAAAAAGAGAGAGAAAACCCACCAGGTCTAAATTTCAGAGTGGGGGAAGGGAAGACTAGAAGTCTGATCAGGAAGGAGA
Source organism: Tokudaia tokunoshimensis (assembly GCA_036184795.1). Taxonomy (NCBI): domain Eukaryota; kingdom Metazoa; phylum Chordata; class Mammalia; order Rodentia; family Muridae; genus Tokudaia; species Tokudaia tokunoshimensis. Next base: position 31,659,093 of record BTHU01000014.1, read on the forward strand.
GGGACTACCAGAGGAGGGGCAGGCCCAGCTCAGGCACAGTTGCAGTACTGGAGGCCTTACATGGTGCACAGACAGCTGGGGTAGAAGGGGGGCAGGATTTCAGATAGGGACTCTTGGGCGGAGGCTAGGATTGTGGCAGATAGGGGAGGTTGCATCAAAGTGACTCCAAAGACTGATGTACTGACTGCTTTTGTGTGTCAACTTGACACAGGCTGGAGTTATCACAGAGAAAGGAGCTTCAGTTGGGGAAGTGCCTCCATGAGATCCAGCTGTGGGGCATTTTCTCAATTAGTGATCAAGGGGGAAAGGCCCCTTGTGGGTGGTACCACCTCTGGGCTGGTAGCCACTATAAGAGAGCAGGCTAAGCAAACCAGTAAGAAACATCCTTCCATGGCCTCTGCATCAGCTCCTGCTTCCTGACCTGCTTGAGTTCCAGTTCTGACTTCCTTCTAGAGCAATGTGGAAAGTGTAAGCTGAATAAACCCTTTCCTCCCCAACTTGCTTCTTGGTCATGATGTTTGTGCAGGAATAGAAACCCTGACTAAGACAACTGATATGGTAATAAATAGCCGTGGAGTAGAAAGAATATTTTGAGATTAGAAAGACCTTGACTGGGACATGGCCTCACTGTTCATCTGTTAAGTAGTCCCAGATAAGCCTGATATCTCCTTGAATTCAGCTTCAATCTTCTTCCCTTGTATTAAAGCCATAGTAGAACATTGGTCATACTATTGTATAAAGTGATATGTGTAAGTACAGATATACCGATATTGTCATATGTGCCCCTGAAGTAGATGCCTACCTGATATATATAAATAAAACAGAGCCCAACAGGTCAGCTGAAGATTCTTTGACTTCAAGAGGTGCCTGAGTTGACCTGTGGGGTCTGTCTCCTTCAAAACAATATCTACAAATGTCATAAAAGCTTCAATACTTCACTATAAATAGACTTGATATCAAGTCATCTCCCTCAGTTATTAGTGAATAATAATTGTTCTGCCCCACCACCACCAAAAGCTCAGGGAAGATCATAGAGGAGAGGTCAGAAAGGATGTATGACCTGGAGGGTGGGAAGGAGCACTGTGAGATGCTGTGCCCAGGACACGGCCTGGCCACCGCATCCATGAACTTCCAACACCTACTGGGGCCTACACAAGACATGTTCAAGATCAAACCAACAAGATTAGTCAGTATTCCAACAAACTGACTAATTGGCCTCTGTGGGTTTTATTAAGTAGAGGATTTGAACAGGGGAGGAGACCATGTCAGAGATGCAAGGGGGAGCTGGGGTGCATATGATCAAGGCACATTGTTTACATCCATAAAACTGCCAAAGAATAAATAAGAGATACCCTATTTGAAAAGGTAAGTGTGCTAAATACATTTAAGGTAATCTAGGCTAAGCTGCATAGTTCAGTCACTAAAGTCTATTAAATGTATTTTTTGACAGTTCTTCAACTTCATGATAGATTTATTGGAAAAATAGTCCACTGTAAGTCCAGGAACACTTACACAGAAATCGCTATCTATATATAGACTTTAAAGCGCTATAAATAGATAGTAGTTTATATTTCAAGATAAGGATCAAATTCTCAGCATATAGCAGATACCCCACCAGTGTTAGCCCATCACACATACATAACCAGCCTCCTTTTCCCACTTAAAAATAGATAAGAACCAGCTGATTTAAATGATAATCCACAGCTCAAGCCTTAAGCATCTGTCCTTCCAGGCCCTGGGAAGCCTCCTCCGGTGCCCAGAGACAGAGTCCACAGTGTGCAGCTCTCCAGCCTTTCGGCTGGCATCCTGCAGATGCCCACAGACCTTCCATTCAGAGCTCCCGAGTCTGCACTGAGCATCAGAGTAGACTGCAAATAGCCCATCTTTCAAGCACTCAACCCTGAATATAATGTCTGTGCTTTTTACATTTTTTTTTAACTCTGGGAAGTCTGCTCTTGACTTTAGTGAATAAGTAAATTCTTTTTTTGCCATGTGGAAATTGGTTTAGAAATATCTATATGTCTCCAGGTTTCACCCTTGAATATCCAGATTGGCCTCGCTGTTTCTGTAACTTAAAAATGACATTACATGTGAAGTGAAAGGCGGGGCCTTTGGAGGCCCAACTTTCTCCGATATACAGTTCCAAATCTCCTCCCTGGCAGACCCGATGTTCCAAATATGTCGTGAGGTTGTAAAGCAAGCCCTGGCCCTAGACTAGGGCTTTGATACTATGGTTGGTGTTTAGAAACTTCCTTTGCTTATCCAACTTTAAAGTATGTGTTGCAAAAACGTCGATACAAGCAACACACTCATCATTTTGACAAAAGAAAAAAATAATCCACCCATGAGTCAGGCATGTCAAGAGATCAAAACGCTGTCTCTTGTAGAGTGTCCACCATCAATCCTCGTTTGTGAAATATTTGTCATCGTGGACTCAAATATATACATATTCTGCAGTGCATAAGTTGTGTGAGTTTCTAGCCCTGCAATCCCCCACCCTGTCACCAGCTCCCCTCTGTAGATACACAGAAGTAGACTGTGCACTGTGGGGGAGGGGCTTCTCCTCCACCCAGCCCACCTGCAGGTGGTCCAAATGAACACCCCAAACTCTCCATCAATCATTGCCAACCATTGTCTCTTCTCGACACAAAGGGGGTGGGGAGGAGGGATGTTAGGAAAGAAACAGCAGGCCTGGTCCTCACTCTCTAGGGACATTGTCATGGCAACGGGAAGGGGGCAGCTGGGGGGTGGGGGGTGGGAAAAGGGCACCAAACAGGGAGAGGAAGGGGCCTCACCCAGGCTCTTGCTGCCTCCTTTGTCCTCTGTGAATGAGACCTCTGACTATACTTTCTAGGGCAATTTCCCAAAAGTGTGTCATGAGAAAGAGGCAAGATGCTAATGCACTAAGCAGAAAATAATAATAATAATTGGTGGCCACCTGATCCGTAAGGAGAATCAAATAGGCGTTTGCTTCAGACCTCTTACACCGCTAGCAACTGTGTACCTCCCGCTGAGGACTATGAGTCTGAATGCAGTCACCTTGAGGAACAGGACCCAAGGGACACCCTATGAAGGTACATCACTTGACTGAGCATGCTGCCTCTCACCTTTACTCAAGCCCGTGGGAGGCAGAGACAGGCGGATCTCTGGGAGTTCAAAGCCAGCTTGGTCTATGTAGCTCCCAGGACAGGTTACATAGTGAGGTCTGATGCGGCTCTAGACGATTCTCGGTTGAGTCACCAACCACCATGTTCCCCTTGGTGTTCCAGGTTAAAGAAACCATTGTAGTCGGGGGGGGGGGGGGGGCTTGCCTTCCTAGTCGGCCTAGGAAGCGGTAGCATTTGAAGGAAAACTAAAGGTTGGCTCACAGAGCTCCACGGGCAGAGACACCCCAAAGAGAGCGAGCGGGAAGCAAGAAAATGCCGGACTCACCATTTCAGGACCGCAGCTCTGCCTCCAGCACTGAAGCCACAAGGGAGGCACCGAGTGACTGCTGCTGTTGGACCCAGGACAGAAGGCAAGCCATGCCAACAGAAGGCTCCATGACCCAGCTCCAAGCCACCTTCCTGAGATGCCACAGCAAACCCAGCCTTTCCTTCCAGCCCATTGGCTTCAGGGTCTAATATAAACCCATCAAGTGCAGTCAGGAAGGGCCCTGTGGTTTAGCATCGTGGACTTCCTCGCACTGATGCATAGGTTCCTCAGTTTCCCTCAGCTTACCCTAGGCTTTGTGTAACTGGTTGGGCTTTTCTATGTCTGCCCGGGTTTCCAAATAATGACATGGAGGCTATTTTTATTCACAATGCTTATGGCCTTAGCTTAGGGGTTGTTTCCCAACTAGCTCTTAATTTATATTAACCCGTTTATATTAATCCAAGTTCTGCCACGTGGCTGGTTACCTCTCCTCAGTTTTCATACACCGGACTTCCTCTATGTCTGGGTGTCGAATCCTCCTCTAACTCCCAGAGTTCCCCTTTCTCTCTCAGTCCGATGTCCCACCTTTGGACTACCAATCCTAGAAGCTCATTGGCCATCCGACTTTTATTGACAGGTGATTCTTCCACACAGTACACAAGAGATTCTCTACGGTCTCTCCATTCACCTGTCCTCTGATCAGTTGTTCCCACGTTGGATGCTCATTGTGATACCCCAGAGGTGTTTGTTTTGCTTTAAACTCCCATGGCCAAGCCTCGTCTCACATAAGTAAAGTCAGAATCGTGTGTTTTATCTCTTGAGTGATTCCTACCTAGAATCGGAGTGACCTATTCTTCTGGAAATGGGGTTGTTTAGGAAGCAGATTTTTTTTCTCACCCTTTACTTTCAGCCAAGAGTGTTCTACCTGGGGTACACGCTTTCCTGTTTCGGGGTGTCTTTTGATCGTTGTGTCTCTTGTTTATGGTCAGAGAATTCGTGGGATCCAGCATGCTCCTGGTTCTGTGGATCCGGCTCCTTCAGGCTAGCTGTCTCATCCACAGGTAACTGTGATTAACATCTGCACAGCACTGACTTCCAGGAAGCCAACTCATAATTGCAGTCTCAACAACGCTTGTCAGCCCCTGAGTTCTTTTACTAGCTTCAATGGCACCATATAAGCCCCAGATACCTTCCCCACTAGACCCTCCTTGCCAAAGGTTTTTCTTCTCACTGAAAGTCAAATAAATACAGGACATGAATTCCCCTGCCAGATTCATCCAGCTTGCAAGGCTGCAGTGGGCTGCTCCTGAGACACTCAGAAACTAGAAAGGAAATGTCACCTTAACTGAAACGGAGACTATTGGACTCAGCATTAAACAGCTAAGGCCCACACACATAAATAACTCACCTTAAAGACTGGCACCAGGCTCCTACAGATGGGGGCAAAATATCAGTGATCGGCCAGCCAGGTGTGGCAATTACCCCAGTGCCTGGAAGGCCAAGGCTTGAGGACTGAAAATTTAAAGTCATCTGGGCTGTATAGTAAGTTCCAGGGTAGCCTAGGCTACATAGCAAGGCTCCCTCTCAAAGACAATAATAATATTAATAATAATAATAATGATAATAATGAATTTTTTCAAATATTGAAAACTAACTTTAGATTGGGGGTGGAATTAATGTAAAACCAGGACTCTTTAAAGAGATAGGACAGGACAATTTGCGGTATAGAAAAAAATGTTAGCACTTCAACTTGGGTTTTAATTTATAGAATGAACGCATCTTCATTTTGGCATAAAATTGACATAAAATAGTAGTGCTATGCACATAATGTATAAATAAGTATGAGTGGATCTAGCATTCACAACTTCAGTCAAGGGTCCATGATATTTTAAAGTTTGGCTACCAGTGTTGTTAATAATTACATCATAAAACTTCAATATACATCATGCCCTGCTTGGAAGGAGGCACTCCAGACAACGGGAGTGGCCAGTTCTTTCTGACTCTGTTGAGAAGCCTTAATCAAGCATGCATAGAAACATGGCCTACTCTTACAGCCTAGAAGCCGACTCTTTAAAGTCTTCCCGCCCCTGTACCTGCACAGATGATCGTCTGACCGCCTCGCTCTCCTGTTTGAGGCTGAGTAAATCATCCAACTAGAGCCCGAGAACTGGTTGGAGGCACTGACAACCCATCAGCTTCCTAGTTTGTTGGGCTGTTTGGCACGTGGGTTTAGTATGTGAGTCACATCACCTGAACCTTCTCATCTGAGGGAACACCAGACCTTAGGTCTCTTTGAAGCTCTCAACAGCTCTGTTGTTTGGTGATCTTGAAAACCACTACCAGGTCCTTTCAAAGTCACCAGCCTGTCTCTTTGCGTTGTCTCAAGTGTCGCTTGGCATCCATGCAGCTTGCTTTGTCAGAGCCTCAGACTCGTGAGGATTGCTTGGCCTATGTTCTCAGGGAAGGAAAGTAGGTCTCATTCTTCTATGCCCAATAGTAAGACCATGGAGACCATAGGATGCACAAAATGGAGAACAGGAGAATCAATCTCACAGATAAAGCAGTGATTCTCAACCTTCCTAATGCTGTGACCCTTTAATACAGTTCTTCATATGGTGTGACCCTCAGCCATAAAATCCTTCTATAGTTACTTCATAACTGTACTTTTGCATAATGTGAATGTCTGAGTTTTCCAGTGGTCTTAGGCGACTCCTGTGAAGGGGTCATCCAGCTCCCAAAGCGGGTCGAGACCTATAGGTTTAGAACTGCTGAGATAAATGACTAACCAAAAGAATGTGGCATGTCCCTACAAAAGAATATTACTCAGTCATAAAGAAGGAATGAAGGTCTGATATACACTGTCACATGGGTGACGCCTGACACACGCTAAGTGAAATAAAAGTGACAAGAGGCAACCTGTGTATGGATCTGAGAAAAGACAGAGACAGAAAGCACCTTAGGAGTTCCCTAGAGGTAAAAAGACTGGAGCCGGAGCATACCAGGCTTCCAAGGGTCATGAGCATGTTCTAAAGTTGACTGTGTAACACTGAATGCATTGAAAACTGTGGTGTTCTGTGCTATAAACGAGGGGCTTGGACAGCCCCCAAACCATTTCTCACTAAAGGTCTTTTTCACTGAACGGTAAGATGAAGACTGGATCGTTTCCTGTGAGTCTCCTCACGGGGATTGCCTTGCACTGGCCACAGTGCACTCATCATGATTACTCTAAGTGTGAAGATCTGAAGGCATCTGTTACTGAGTCCTCATGTGGGACCACAGAGGACCAAGCTGACAACCCAGGACTCAGTTCACAGCAGATAAAAGAGTTGTGAGCTTTTGCCTTGCAAAAACTTTGTAATTTAATGAGGTCCCATTTGTCTATTCTTGATCTTAGAGTATAAGCTATTGGAGTTCTGTTCAGGAAATTCTCCCCTGTGCCCATATGTTCAAGGTTCTTCCCTAGTTTCCCTTCTATTAGTTTCAGTGTGTCTGGTTTTATGTGGAGATCTTTGATCCACTTAGAATTGAGCTTAGTGCAAGGAGATAAGGATGGGTCAATTTGCATTCTTCTGCATGTTGACCTCCAGCTGAGCCAGCACCATTTGTTGAAAAGGCTATCTTTTTTCCACTGGATGGTTTTAGCTCCTTTGTCAAAGATCAAGTGACCATAGGAGTGTGGATTCATTTCTGGGTCTTCAATTCTGTTCCATTGATCTACATGTCTGTTACTGTACCAATACCATGCAGTTTTTAACACTATTGTTCTGTAGTACAGCTTGAGGTCCGGGATACTGATTCCCCCAGAGGTTCTTTTACTCTTGAGAATAGTTTTAGCTATTCTGGGTTTTCTGTTATTCCAGATGAATTTTTGAATTGCTCTTTCTAACTCTATGAAGAATTGAGTTGGGATTTTGATGGGGATTGCATTGAATCTGTGTATTACTTTTGGTAAGATGCTCATTTTTACTATATTAATCCTGCCAATCCATGAGCATGGCAGATTTTTCCATCTTCCGAGGTCTTCTTCAATTTCTTTCTTCAGAGACTTGAAGTTCTTGTCATACAGATCTTTCACTTGTTTGGTTAGCGTCACGCCAAGATACTTAATATGGTTTGTGGCTATCGTAAAGGGTATTATTTCTCTTACTTCTTTCTCAGCCTGCTTATCCTTTGAGTATAGGAAGGCTTCTGACTTGCTTGAGTTGATTTTATATCCGGCCACTTTGCTGAAGTCGTTTATCAGCTGTAGGAGTTCTCTGGTGGAGTTCTTTGGGTCGCTTATGTATACTATCATATCGTCTGCAAATAGTGATAGTTTGACTTCTTCCTTTCCAATTTGTATCCCTTTGACCTCTTTTTCTTGTCTAATTGCTCTAGCTAGAACTTCAAGTACTATATTGAAAAGATATGGAGAGAGAGGGCAGCCTTGTCTAGTCCCTGATTTTAGTGGGATTGCTTCAAGTTTCTCTCCGTTTAGATTGATGTTGGCTACTGGTTTGCTGTAAATTGCTTTTACTATGTTTAGATATGGGCCTTGAATTCCTGATCTTTCCAAGACCTTTAGCATGAAAGGATGCTGAATTTTGTCAAATTGACCCATCCTTATCTCCTTGCACTAAGCTCAATTCTAAGTGGATCAAAGATCTCCACATAAAACCAGACACACTGAAACTAATAGAAGGGAAACTAGGGAAGAACCTTGAACATATGGGCACAGGGGAGAATTTCCTGAACAGAACTCCAATAGCTTATACTCTAAGATCAAGAATAGACAAATGGGACCTCATTAAATTACAAAGTTTTTGCAAGGCAAAAGACACTGTCAAAAAGACAAAGCGGCAACCAACTAACTGGGAAATGATCTTTACCAACCTTACATCCGACAGAGGGCTAATATCCAAGATATACAAAGAACTCAAGAAGTTAAACTCCAGAGAGGCAAGTAACCCTATTAAAAAATGGGGTACAGAGCTACACAAAGAGTTCTCACCTGAAGAATATCTAATGGCTGAGAAGCACCTAAAGAGATGTTCATCATCCTTAGTCATTAGGGAAATGCAAATCAAAACAACCCTGAGATTCCATCTCACACCAGTCAGGATGGCTAAGATCAAAAACACAGGAGACAGCAGTTGTTGGCAAGGATGTGGAGAAAGAGGAACACTCCTCCACTGCTGGTGGAATTGCAGGCTGGTACAACCACTCTGGAAAGCAGTCTGGCGGCTCCTCAGAAAACTGGGCATGACACTTCGGGAGGATCCGGCTATACCACTCCTGGGCATATACCCAGAGACTTTACCTGCATGCAATAAGGACACATGCTCCACTATATTCATAGCAGCCTTATTTATAATAGCCAGAAGCTGGAAAGAACCCAGACGTCCCTCAACAGAGGAATGGATTCAGAAGATGTGGTATATTTACACAATGGAATACTACTCTGCAATTAAAAACAATGAATTCACGAAATTCCTAGGCAAATGGTCAGAACTTGAAAATATCATCCTTAGTGAGGTAACCCAATCACAAAAGATCACACATGGTATGAAGTCACTGATAAGGGGATATTGACCCAGAATCTCAGAATACCCTAGACACAATCAGCATATCAATAGATTTCTAAAAAGATGGAAGGAGAGACCCCTGGTCCTGGAAAGACTGGATGTAGGGGAACGCCAGGACAGAGTAATGAGAGGGGGTTGAACGGAGAAAAGAGGGAGGGAAGGGGGCTTATGGGACTTTCGGGGAGGGAGGAAACGGGAAAGGGGAAGTGATTTGGAATGTAAATTAAAAAAATAAAATTAAATTAAATTAAAAAAAAAAAAGAGTTGTGAGCTGAGAAATTTTTACCCCTGCCTCACTCCTCATTTCCCTAGAGTGCCTGCCCATGGGGTCTGCCGTTTACAACCAAACAAACACACATCTCAAGGAGAGCCGCTAATACAGACTTTCAACAAAGGCGGCCGGTGCTTTGTCTTCATGAACTTGACAGGAACTAGAGAGAGCAGGGAAGAGGGAATGTCAGCTGAGACACTACCTCCACAGAGGGCATATCTATCTGGTATCTTATTGATTAGTGATCAGGGTGGACAGGCCCCAGGGCCCACTGTAACTGGTGCCACCCGTGGGCATATGGGCCTGGGCTGTCTAAGAAAAGGAGGCCAAGCAAGCTATAGGGAGCAAGCCAGTGAGCAGTGTTCCTCTGTGGTCTCCGCTTCATTTCCTGCCTCTAGGTTCCTGATTTGTGCTCCTGCCCTGGCTTCCCTTGCTGATGGATTGCTACTGGGAAGTGTAACCAGAAATAAACCCTTTCTTCCACAAGTGGCTTTTAGTCACCCTGTTTCTACAGCAACGGGGAAAGCAAACAAGATACACTCAACCTGAGTGCTGGGTGCTGGGTGCTGGGTACTGAGTACTAAGTGCTAGGTGCTGGGTGCTGAGTGCTGGGTTCTGAGTTGAGTGCTGAGTGCTAAGTGCTATGCTACATAGAACTGAGGCTTTAAATTCATCTGGCTCAGGCTGCCTAAGGGGCTCTCCCCAGTTTCTGTCAGGTGTAGTAGACATTTCCTCTGCACTCGAGAGTCCCCTGCCTCACTTCTTGGAGGGTGCCTCTTCACCCTTCCTTACTCTCTTCTCTCCCAGCAATCTCTTCTTTCCACTTCAGAAAGTTGGTGTTTCCAGGTGACAAAAACTAAATTTCATCTGTTATTTCCTGCTTTCATATGCTTGTCCCTCCAGGCTTTCCGAGCACATATGATTCTTACCCTTCTTGACCCGTTACTCCATCGGGTCAGTGAACTGCTTTCCCCAGTATGTCTGCTGAAATGAGTGTTTGACTCTCTGACCAACTGGATCCCTGGTTTCTCTTTATATCCTAAAACTAAACTACTGACCTCCCTGAGGGAATGTGCTTTGGGATGACTTTGCACACAATGTACAAAACCAGATGAAAAGAAACACAGTGCCATTGACAGGTGTCAAAGGAGCTACTGAGGGTCTCTGGCTCAAGTGACTCAGGAATCTGACCTTAGCACAGCCAGCTCTGGATCCCCCAGACTGATTCTTTCCCAAACTGTCATCCTCTTTCTCTTTTCTATAGTCTCCATATGGCTGGGCGATCATCCTCTCAAAACACATCCAATCATTACCAGTGGTAAGAAAATGAGAGGAGAGGAGAGGAGAGGAGAAGAGAGGAGAGGAGAGGAGAGGAGAGGAGAGGAGAGGAGAGGAGAGGAGAGGAGAGGAGAGGAGAGGAGAGGAGAGGGGAGGAGAGGAGAGATCATACGTACCTCCTAGGTTCTGGGGAAGAGCCTAAAATAAGACTCTAAATTCCTTAAAGTCAATTTGATTTTATACTGAAAATTGGGGCTGCTGAGACAGCTCAGCAGGTAAAGGTGCACGCTTCCAGCCCGACTGCTTTGAGTTTGATTTCCAGGACCCATGTGGTGGAATGAAAGAAATAACTCCTTTGACCTCTAAACATACACCCGGCACACTCGATACATGCTTTCTCTCTCTCTCTCTCTCTCTCAGACACACACACACACACACACACACACACACACACAGGTTATCTCAGAAATTCATGCATATATTCCATTCTCTTCCAAAACTAATCAATATTTTAAATATAATTTTTAGATTACAAATGAAAATGACTTTCAATCTTGAAGTAAAATTGACCCTCTGGAATAAAAGCTTTAGATTCTCAGAGGCCTCAGCATACTGCAAGTATGTATCCCTTAGTGACGAGGACCAGCTTCCCAAATACAGGTAGATTATTTGACAATGCTAAATGACCTTTTTGAGCCACCGTAGCACTTAGAATATCAGGGAGTTGAGAAAATACTAACTAAAGAAATTAATTTGGGCAGAAAAAAAGGAAGAAATCACTGGGAGAAAGGTCAAAGACTTATTTAAAAAGAAAGAAGGAAAGAAAGAAAGAAAGAAAGAAAGAAAGAAAGAAAGAAAGAAAGAAAGAAAGAAAGAAAGAAAAAAAGAAAATGTTTTTTCTCCTAGCTCAGCTCTCCAGGTATTCATATGCATTGTTTGCATCTTTGTAGCAGGAAATGGGGGTAGTATTGGGGGTGTAGTGTATCCTCTGCTGATCTTCTATCATGCTAGATATTCAGAGCGAACGCCATTTCTGGGAGGTCGGTGATTACAGAGGCCCTTATAACTACAGCGAAGATAGTCTTTCCCATGAAACAAGGAGGCCACTGGTTTAGCTATGGAGGGAAGGAAGACCTCTTCCATTCCACTTAGGATTATAAGGGGAGGAAAAGGAGAAAGGTCATCAAAAGGGGAATTTTGGAAGACTCCCATGCCTATCTTTCAACTCCTACCCTAAAGAGAGGCATCCTGTTTGTTTTCTACACCAAGTAACCAATGATCACATACTTAGTGGCTTAACACAGCACAGCTCAGTTGTCTCAAGATTTTCCAGCATGTCCTTCCTAGCTGGGCCCTCAGCCCAGGATCTCTCCAGGCAGAGTCAAAGAGTCAACTGGATGCATTTCTGCTGGTGGGTCAGTGAGGGCTCGTACTAGTTGTTAGCTAAACTCCTTTCCTTGCAGTTAGTTGCAGACCTGGCTTGCCCTTACCTTGCTAGTTATCTGCCATCCAGTGGCATTTCTTAAAGACAAAGTACTCTCACACTGTCTCACATTTCCAGGGCTTCTGTCTTCACTGTCCTGTCCTTGGATATGGGCTTGGAGGATTCATGCTCCTAGGTCTGGCCCACAGACATCATCTCCTTCTTGTAAGGTCAGTGATTGAGAGTTGAATCACATCTTCAAAATCCTTCACTGCACCACTGGTGTTTGGTTAAGGGAGGAAGTGTAAGGGGCACACCTCTAGGGCTCCTCTTAGAGTTTTGCCAGCACAAGAGGCATAATCCCCCTTCTCTACATGGTAAAGGTTGAGGATGCCTGTTGGCTACCCTCGCTTCCACGGGCAATCTGGGAAAGGTCACTGACCCTTGGGGAAGGCCCAGGCTTGCCACAGCTGATTGTAAGAGAACAGGAAGTAATGAGCCTTGTTGTGCAGGTGTTTGAGGTCAGAAGAGCCCAAGGCAGCTCTTCTAATTACCCTAGGCCTCCTCATGAGCAGACCAAAGCCGAGTACTCAGTCATGGAGAGGTCCTGTAGGGCATGCAGCAGACTCTCTGAGATCAAAGGGCCTGGAGCAAAGCCACAGACACTGCAGGGGGAGTCTGACCACTCCTACCTCAGCAAGTGAGCGAGGAAGGATTTGAAAGAATCCCTTCCTTCTGAAACAAATGAAACTTACTTTCTTTCCCCTCATGACTCCTGGAAAAGTTGAGGGGGTGATCAGAAACCTCAGGTAGTGGTCCCAGGAGCTCCATGCTGAGCCTGAGTTTGGCTTTTCTAGAAGTAGGCACATTCCAGGGCTTTGGGGTTTAAATTGGGAATATTGTGATGAGGCAATTTCTTTCTTAACTTCCTTCTTTCTTTCATTCCTTCCTTTCTTTCTTCCTTCCTTTCTTCTCCTTCTCCTCCTCCTCATCCTTCTTTTTAGATAGGGTGTTATTATGTCTTTCAGGGTGACCATAAATTATCTACCTTCCTTCTCATCTCTGGAGTCATAGTGCTTGCCCATGTGCACCATAATATTAGACTCTAAAATGAACTAAGATTTAAGTGTAATTTGGCTATTTTGTGATGTGTGTCCCACCACACACACACACATACACACACACACACACACACACACACACACACACACATCAGTTGGGCATACTTCTCAGCATGGCATACTTAGGTATCACTAAGTGTACACTGTCTTATGTGTACTTAGTTTTAAGTACACCTAAGGTACACTGTCTGCGTTCACCTGGTTTGCATCGTGAGGACACCCACAATCCCAAGCCACCCCTTCCTTACTCAGCACCCCGGTCCATATTCTCTAGCTTCATCCTCAGGCAGCATTGTGAACTAGACAGGAAGGAGTAGGTGTGCCACACAGTAGGTGACTCTAAAAACCTCTCTAAAAGCATGGCCAGGGACACATCACGGGCCAGCACTGGAAGCTGGTCCTCCCGTTCTAAGTATTCAACATTTGAAAAATCTTCAGAATCTAAGAATTTCCCCGGAACCTATCTCTCTCCATGCTTTATTCAATATCAATATTAGACTAAAGACTGCCTGTTCATCAATGGTGAGGATTACTCGCAAAGCAGCGCCTGGCTAGAAGGCTGTGCTCAAGACCCCAGGCAGACCTGACCCCTGGCTAAGTGACAGCCTCCTGCAGTGGGAACTCACCTGCCTTCCGCCTAGATGACAATTGGAAAACCAGAACAAAGAACAGGTTGACCAGGGATGAACTTGGTATGATGCTTCCCTCTTGTGGTCAATGTGCAGCTTCGGAGAGAAGGGAAAGATGCTCCCAAAGTCTCCCATGTCTGGGATCCGGCACCTGTTCAGGTAAGTCTCTGGCCCTGGGACTAGGTGGATTCGATCAGTTAGCACCACCCCTGGCCTCCACCCAAGCTCACAGATCTCACAGGAAGAATCCTGTGTCCTCATTCATCTCCAGCTCTCCTGCACGCAAGGCAGAAAGAAAACACAGACTTGCTCGTGAGAAGTCCAGGTATTCAAAGACGAGGCCCATAGAGCGTAGTCTGTGATGGCCATTTAGCATTTGCTCCTGGGCTAACTCTATAGGACAAAGTAGCTCTTGTCTGCTAAGCGATGCTGATGGTGGCACATCCAGCATCACCAGAGCCACTCTCAGATCTCCCCTCATAATGTTTATTCTGTGTATGCTCCAGGTCCAGTCTCCAGCACCAAACACAAATGGGATTGATCTTGAGAACCCCTTCCTGCTTTCTCACTATATCCAACTTCTTCATGTTTGATGCCTCTGGAAACTCTGACAGGCCACAAGCAAATACAGGACCACCACATCACCTAGCCACCATGGCCTAATCCAGGAGCCCAAAGGAAGATGAACATAAGTGTGTTTAACTTAGCACAGGGATAGAACGAACTCCACATTGGTCCCAATGAGAACAAGCCAGCAGAGGGGCTAGAGTGTGAAAGTGGGAAAATGGTGGGGGAAAGGCAGAGGGTAAGGTGGAAGAATCTGGGACAAATTCCCAGATTGTCAGTCACCAAACCCTGACACTATCATGGATGCCAAGAAATGCTTGCTGAAAGAGGCCCTGCCAGAGCCTTGCAGATACAGAGGGGGACACTCTCAGCCAACCATTGGAATGAGCGCTGGATCCCTGATGGAGGAGTTAGAGAAAGGACTGAAGGAGCTGAAGGGGCTTTCAACCTCAAGGAACAACAATATCAACCAACCAGACCTCCCCAGAGCTCCCAGGGACTAAGTCACCAACCAAGGAGTACACATGGCTCCAGCTGCATATGTAGCAGAGGATTGTCTTGTCAGGCATCAATGGGAGGAGAGGTCCTTGGTCCTATGAAGGCTCAATAGATGCCCCAGTGTAGGGGAATTGAGGGTGGGGCAGCAGGAGTGGGGTGGGTGGAGGAACACCTTTATAGAAGCAGAGGGAGGGAGGATGGGGTAGGGGGTTTCCAGGAGGGGGAAAACTTGAAAAGGGGATAACATTTGAAATTAAATAAATAAAATATCCAATTTAAAAAAGCCATAAAAAAAATTCCCAGATTGTTTCTCTTGTCTCCAAGGAGGCAGCACAAATGGGAACTAATTGCCTAAAAGCTGTCTGAGACGACTTGTCTCATATTCCACTTATATAACACCCAGGATAAGGTAGAGAGCGCAAATGCCAGTGAAGGCTGGAGTTGGGGTGTTCCGATTGGTTCCCTCTCATTCCTCTCCTGGTCCCGCCCCCTTCTTCTTGTCCCTCATAATGCTGGTCTATGTGATTCCTAATGCCCTGGCTCAAGAAGTCCTGTCTAACTCTAGGGGAAGCACCTAGTAAGTTGCTTCCATATGGACTTCTCTAACATCCCTCTCCCCGCCTTACACCCGTAATAGCCAAAGATGGATGAAAGAACAAGACTCTTCCTGTGATTTAAGACAGAATCGTTTAACCCTGCTCATTTCAGCAGCTGAGCCATGAATGAGGACGAGGAGTTCAACAAACGGTTTGGGGTTTTGGTTTTGTTTTTTTTTTTTTTTGAATCAGGGGTAAATGATGGATGGACCGCGTCACTGAATGCACAGATGTGAGCGTCATCTCGGACACTAGAGACACCAAAAGACTGGCCTTGTGAAACCCACAACCCAGCCAGCAATCAGAAGACAGATGAGCATTTGAAAGACAAAGACATCGAGCTGTGGGATGCCCTGTAATGAGGCATGGTTTAGGGGGTCCATGAGTTTACCTCAAGGGAAGCGGGGAAGCGGTGTGACTCACTAAACAAAGACGTGGTGTCACTCAGAGAAGAGAACATTCCAGGCACAGAGAAGGCCATGCGCCAAGGCCTGGAATAGCAAAGAATATATTACAGTAGTTAGAAGGGAAGAGAAGCAAGTAGCTCGACCAGGATGAAGGGAGGGAGGCACGCAATAGTGTGAACAGGGTCACTTATTCCTGATTGAATTGGACTTTCCCTGCAGACAATAAGAAGCCACTGGTTGGTCTTAAGCTGTGAAGCTACAGAACTGGTTGTATACTTTTTAAAATGACCATTTCTCTAGTCGATGTGTGGAAGATGTATTCGAGAGGGAAGTATAAAGCCTAGACCTGCACAGGCTGGGGCAGTTCTCCGGAGGAGTGGAAAACTGTACTTAATCTTGGCTGTGGAGCTGGAATGAAGGTAGGATCCAGGAGTGACTTGGAAAGAGAACTAGAACTTGAGGAATACAAGAAGTCATGAGAGGAAACCAGAGCAACACCCAGGCCCAGGCTTGAGAGCTGGGTGTGCAAACTAGAACAACAGACCTCCAGGCTCATTGGAGGACTTCCTGAATTTGAAGATCCTGCTAGGTCTCCTAAACCAGTAACTGGCTCTGTGAGTCTATAGTTCAGAAGAGAACAGCATTAGAAACCATGAGTGTGTAGATGGGTTTCCATTGCTGTGAAGAGACACCATGACCAAGGCAACTCTTACAAAAGCAAACATTTCATTGGGGCTGGCTTACAGGTTCAGAGGTTTAGTCCATTATCATCATGGTGGGAACCAAGACAACATCCAGGCAGACATGGTACTGGAGAAGAAACTGAGAGCTCTACATCTTGACTGGAAGACAACCAGGAGAGACTGTCTTCTGTAGGCAGCCAGGAGGAGCATCTCTTCCCTACTGGACTGAGCCTGAGCACAGGAAAAGCCCACCTCCATGGTGATACACTTCCTCCAACAAGGTCAGACCTTCTAATGGTACCATTTTCCATGGGCCGAGCATATTCACACCACCACAGAAGCCTAAAAATATCAAGGAAAAGGAGGTCTGGGGGATTCTACCTAACTACCAGTGAACAGACAGACAATGCAAAGCAGAACTCTGAAGCCTGAGCTACTTGCACTTTCTCAGCTAATCTCTGTTTTCCTGTGGATATCAAAAAAAATGGAATTATTGCACATAGTAGAGACTTCTGATTACCTACCCTATATCCATCTCTCTTGGGTCTACCTATGTCCGAAAAGGTCTTGGTGTGCTCAGCTAAGAAACTACACTTCCCAGCACCCTTTGCAAATGAGAAAATGGAAGTTGTTGAATGAGACTTCTAAAAGACAGCTTCTGAGGGAGCCAGAGGCATGTGCCCTGTTACTTTCCTACCTGTCTTTATTACCTCTCTGGAGCTGAGGCCTCATGACTGGAACTCTAGATTTCATCTTAAAGCAAAAGGGAGTAACCTTGAGAATAGATAGAATGGCTAGCAAGGTGTTTTCTGTATCTCTGCCACTTAGAGAACAACCTCAGATTTCATGGTAGCAGTGAGACCTAATATATCTAATATATTATTCATGTGGCAATCAAGCAACATGGTGAATTCTAGAATGAAACTGTGCAGAGACACACAGAAAAGAACACATCAGGTCAGGCTAATGTGCGAAAAAACAAGTCAGGGAAAATGTCCACATTCCTTTCAGTGTCTTGAGCTGGGGTTGCAACTACCAAAGTAAATACCCAGATGCCCTCCTGGGGCTCTATTAGCAGCTGAATATCTCTGAATTCCAAGGGAATATTAATTCCACATATTGAAAAGAACTACAAAAATAGTGTCCATTGTGATTACAATCCAGTAAGGATAATTGAGTGATTTCAGAACTTGGAAAGCTCCAGTCTTTCAGCTGTGTGGGATACACATCCTTATTTAGTACAAAGTTCCTTCATAAAAATTTGGAAAAAAGAATTCATATATAAATACGTGCATGTGCATATTTATCCATCTGTGTGTGTGTGTATGTGTGTGTGTGTGTATACTGTGTTATTATAGCTCCCTTTAACAATGAATTGTAGGCTGACTTGCAGCCTGGTCTCCCTCCCAAAGATGCCCTGGAGGTTCTAATCAACCTGGAAGCAGTGGCATTTTCTAAAATCTTTTTACATATAGCTACATTCTTTGCAAAGGCTTGACATAAAGATGTGCTCACCGAGTGTGAAGTACATGAGCCTGCCCAATTCTTCTCCTCCCATCTACAATATTGCATTGATGACCTTCAAGGAACTGAAGACTGGGAGCGTGTAGTCAGGATTTCCCCTTCACAACAGAGAGGAGTTTAAGGGACTGTTGTAATAACGCAATAGAGACAAGCCAGGTCTACTAAGTAAACCTTAGCACATCAGGAGGAAAAAAAAAAGTCTACTTCCCACCCAGACAAAGGAAACAAGGAACAAGGATGTGGCCAAAAGAGAACACTTTTCAACATTCTTGGAGTTTGTTGCTCTCTAGCAACCCCTTGTGGAACTTTTAACAATTTGCAATTCAGGACCCACTAGGATCTACTCCAGGCTATGATGCCTTGTCCTCTGATACCCTAAATGCATTGTCCTTGTTCCAGACACAAGACTATAATAGAATCTGCCAAAGCTTCACAGTGATGAAGAAAAATTATCAATGAGCCCATTTTCAACACACCAATAAAATTCAACTTATGAGAACCAAGTGAGTTAAAATATCCATCCTGTCTGTCTGTCTGTCTGTCTGTTTGTCTGTCATGAAGGACCTTTGATGATCTGTTAAGGGATGTGAAGGAGATAAAGGGACACTGGATATAAGAAGTATAATCAAGTCTATCATCATTCTAGAAATGGAACTGTGTTTGGTTGGGTGTGCCTCAGTATGATGGATTAGGGCTAATACGTCAAGACAGACAGACTACACAAGTATGTTGGCTAGTTTTATGTCAACTTGACACAAGTTAGAGTCATCAGCAGAAAGAAACCTCCATTGAGAAAATGTCTCCGTGAGATTGGGCTGTAGGCAAGCCTATATGTCATTTTATTAATTAGTGATTTATGCGGAAGGTACCAGGCCATTATGGGTGATGCCCTCCTCAGATTGATGGTCCTGGGTTCTGTAAGAAAGCAAGAAGAGCAAGCCATGGGGAACAAGTCAGTAAGTAGAACCCTCCATGGCTTCTGCATCAGCTCCTGCCTCTAGGTCACTTGCTTGAGTTCCTGTCCTGACTTCCTTCAATGATGAACAGTGATAGCCAAATAGACCTTTTCCTGCACAACTTGCTTTTGGGTCATAGTGTTTTGACATAGCAATAGTAACACTAACTAAGACACCAAGGCAAGAGTGTGAAACACAGAGAAAGACAATTCCTGCAACCACATGATGTGAGTGAGAAAGATACCCAGAGGCCCACTAGTCATGTGACCCACTCACAATGGGAGCCACTACAATGTGCAATTGTGTGCTAGAGAGATGGGGCAGAAAGAGAAGCGGAATGGTTTGAGCATTATGAAGAGAGGTGGGACTGGAGACATGAGAGTAGAGAGGAATAACTGAATCTGGGTAGCCTGCCTTGGCACCTGAGTCCATGGTGAAGTCCCAGCCCACGCTGCCACTGACAGCCATATCTGGGTCTGCGACCATGCAGCACCAGGGGTCTGTGTCAATTTCTGTGGCTCATATTACCACTTAAGACCATGCAGATAACCCTGGTCTGGGCTGCCACCTGGGACCACATTGATATTCAAGGGCTATGCAAAGCTGGCCCAGTCTTCACTGGCTACAGCCCAGAGCTGGCCCTACTCCCCACTGGCTGTAGCATTTGGGAGAGCAGAGCCTTCACCTCACCTAGGCAACTGGCCCTGGTTGCACAAAATAGAGTGAGTGGCCAGTAGAGCTGACCCTGGTATTGGATCATGGGTTAACAGCTCAAGGGCATGAGTATGGGGGAGCTGGCCCTGCTATATGAAGGCATGGACACGGGAGAGATGCCCCATCCACAGCCTTCATTCTTGTCACCTTTGGGAGAGCTGACTCCTAGTCGTTGGAGCGGGAGAGCTGACCCAGCCCCTCACCAGCTACAGCATTTTGGAGAACAAGTCCCATACCTCAACTGGGCAGCACAATAGAGCTGACTCTGGCAGCATGGTTGCAGGTGAACTGGCCCCTGAAGGCATGAGAGCAGGAGAGCTGGCCCTGCCCCTTTGCCAACTGAGGAATTGGGTGAGCTGGCCCTGGTGGTATGGATGCAGAACTGACTGGCTGACCAACTCAGCTACCTCCCAGACCCAGATCCAGGTTGACCTTCCTTGGGTCAGCATCTACCTCATCTATGAACTGCTGGAGCACATGAAAGAGCCAGTCCTGAAGATCCAAAACTGCAGGGTCTCCATGACACAGGGCAACAACAGGACATCCAAGAGGAGTCCCTGTGAGGATCCAGCATTGATAGAGTAACAAAAATCAGAGTCCTTGAACTAGACCAATGACTCATCACAGTGAACATTTGCAAATAGAGATCTGTAGACAAAAGAACATAGTGTGGAACACACTGTAACATGCTACAGCTTCTAATGTGAGAAGTTTTTTATATTTTGTTTTGTTTTATTGTGTTTTTACTTTGTGGGGGATGTTGCAGGGGCATAGGGCAGATACAAATGGATGGGGAAGGATGAGTAAAATTGAGGTACATGATGTAAACTCACAATCAGTAAAAAGATTTTTAGAAAGAGAATAATGACATGCATATAAAAGAATTTCACAAAATAAATGTATAGCAGTCTGCTAGAGAGAGAGAGAGAGAGAGAGAGAGAGATATGCAGGCAGGCAGGCAGGCAGACAGACAGACAGACAGACAGACAGACCGACAAGCAGGTGGACAGAGACAAAAGGAGAGGGAGGGAGAGAGACAGAGACAGAGTGACAGAGAGACAAAAAGGGAGAGACAGACAGACAGACAGAGACAGACAGGGAGAGCAACACAGACATACAGACAGACAGAGGGAGGGAGAAGGGAGGGGGCACATCTTAAAGAGTCCTGCTCGTGATATTGACAGCTTCACAGGTTGGGTCAGATCTCCACCTAAGGCTCTGAGCTGAGGGAAGTGTGGATAACTGCCACTTCTGTAGCTTAAGAAGTCTGCAATAAGGCCCTTGGGGGAGATGAGAAGAGAAGAATTTGGTGAATATAGATGCTTTCATAGAAAGAAAGAGCTTTGTATCTGGAGGTGGGCTCCTGTTCTGATTCCATCTTTCCCAGTTCATCTCTGTTGTTGGTTTGGTTTGGTTTGGTTGGCTGGTTGGTTGGTTGGTTGGTTGGTTGGTTGGTTGGTTGGTTGGTTGGTTGGTTGGCTGGCTGGTTGGTTGGTTGGTTGGCTGGTTGGTTGGTTGGTTGGTGTTTTAATGTTATCATGATCCATACAGCATCTACCCAGAGCTAGACTTGCCACCAATGTTGTTTGTATCTCCTCTGCTATCCAACTTTCCCAAGGTACCTGAGAATCATACCACTGACCCTGCCACCAATCCCTAACCCTGCCACCAATCCCAAGTGCGTAGCCACAACTAGCTCCTTTTCTTAGTATTCCCCATGTGAACTGGCTGTGACAGGGAAGCATCCCTGTAGGTTCATGTGCTTGAGCACTTGGCCCCAGCTGGTGGTGCTGTTGGGGAAGACTGTCCAATCTTGGTAGGTAGAGCTTTGCTGGAGGACGTGGGTCACTAGGGGAGAGGTTTGAGGCTCTATAGACTAACCTCACTTCCCGTCTACTCTCTACTTCCTGACTATGCACTGTGACCAAGCATCTCAGTTCCTGTCATCATGCCTTCCCTGCCAAGGTCCTGTGTTTGATTTCCAGTCCCACGAGTAACATGACAAAAAACCAGAATGACTTTGTGTGATGTCATAAAACTTATATAAAATGTAATAACAAGAGGCCTGGAGAGCTGGCTCAGTGGTTAAGAATGCTTACTGCTCTTGACTTCAGGGGCAACTCACGGATACCTGGAACCCCAGCTCTTGGGGCCTCTATAGGCACCTGCAGTCACATGCACATACCCACACACATACACACAATTAAAAATTTTTAAAGTTATATTTTTGAGACAGGAGCTCACTACATAGCTCTGGCTGACTGGTGCTTACTATGTAGCCCAGGCTAGCTCACTCTGTAGACCAGAAATCCATTTACATCTGCATCCCAAACACCGGGATTAAAGATAATGACCAGCAGAGCAGGCCCAGCATAAATCTGTTTTGGTTTTTAATGCCATAATAGTAGTAATGAATAGATATGATCAATTATATGTATATGTATACACATCTGACATATATGACATATATGTATATGATGTATATGTATATATGTATGCATATAATTGTATGAAATTTTCAAAGAATAAATAAAACTGTTTTTGAAAGTGATGAGAGTCTGTCCATAATAAGCATATTCACTCTTGTCATTAGCCATCTGATCTGTTGCTGACCTTTCCCAACAAAATGGGCTTCTCAAGAGCCCAGTACAGTCAAGGAGACCCTATTCATGGAATATGGTGCCAGATGGAAAACATCATACTATAACCCAGGAATACTCTCCTGCCCTGCTCTGTAGTGAAAGAGCTACAAGGAACTAGACTGGCTACTGCAATCTGCACAAAATTCTACACTCAGGAAAAACTAAGTCAGTCAAAAGGACTCCCTAATGCATGCCCACATGCATGCACACACACATACGCAAGTTCAATTCCCAGTGATCCTAGCTGGCACGTTTCAGGACTAATTAGAGCTCGGCCACTCACTCTGCCAGCAGTTTATAAAAACACCCCACCAGACTCTCAGCTACTGTTGTTCTCAGCACAGTGGGTAGGAGACAAAAACATTCGAAGAAATGTTTTGGAAAGGAAGGTAACACAGATCAAGAAAAATAAGTAAAACAAAAGAAAACGATCTTTTCCAGCTACGAGGTGCTCTTGTTACTCAAAAATGTGGAGTTTCCACAGAAAGCCCCTGACAGTTTCAAGATGCTGAGAGGAAAGGTCTGTCAGTCAAAGTACAAGAACGAGATGGTGACTGAAGGAGACCGTGAGACAATTCTAGCTTCCCCAGGGCATGTTCTGCTAACTCTGCTTGCTCCCACAAGGTGACAGATCACAGCAGGATGGCAACCAGGGTGAAGCTGCTGCGACTCGTGGGTGCCAAATGGAAGGACCACAGTGGTCAAGTCTGACGGCGCCCCTGGGCCCTACCCTGCCTCACAGCTGGAAGGATGAAGGAAGGGCTTCTTCCACTCTAAGGTCATTGCCTTAGAGCATCCTGAGCAAGTGGCTGGCCCTCAGTTGTCACAGAACCTAAACACAGACCACTGCATGCTGTGCTCCACTCTGAGAACACACACACACACACACACACACACACACACACACACACACACACACACACACTGGCCAAGTTGCTCCCATCAAAACTTAGGAGCCCAGAGTCTGAAAAGGAGTTGAAGCTATTTGGAACCAGTAGCAGATCAAGTTTGCCATCTCAGTAAGCCAAAAGGGGTTCTGAAACTTTACTTCAAGTTCTAAAAATTCACAAGCCTGATTAAAACAGTCACCCCCCAGGACCACCCACGCACTTCATTCCAGAAGCGCCGGGAACCAGAAACTGCCCTGCCTCTGATGCTCTTTCCCATCTCCTTGGTCAACCGAGATTTGGAGAAGAGGCCAATAAAACTCTAGGTCAGTGTTTCTCAACCTGAGGGGCTCGACCCCACTGGCAAACCTCTCTCTCCAAAAATATTTACATTATGATTCATAATAGTAGCAAAATTACAGTTATAAAGGAGCAGTGGAAATAGTTTTATAGTTGGGGGTCACCACCACAGGACGAACTGTATTAAAGGGTCACAGCATCAGGAAGGTGAGAACCACTGTCTAGGTGGTGCTTGTCTATTTCAGAAACTGGTTGGTGAGCTTTTCAACTTTCTCTATGTTTGAAGTTCTTCATAATAAAATGTAGGCGGGGAGGGGACACTTCATTGTTAAACATGGTCCTAAGAACTACAAGACTGACAGAAGAAATACTGGAGAGAATGTTTTTGGGGTGTCTTGGGGGACCTGGAGGGGTAGAGTTGAAGGGACGATAGGGGTTGATATGATCATTAATACATTACAGACATGCGTAAACTTCTCAAAGAATAAATTAAAATATTATCTCTAATAAGAAAAAAAACGCTTCAAATTTTTACCTATTGGAAGAAGAAACAAAAAACTACAGTCTTCAATCCTAACACTCAGTCCAAAGCCAACCTGATCTACATACCAAGTTCTAGGCCAGCCTGGACTATACAGTGAGATCTGATACATAACAAAGATTTTAAAATGAGGAAAACCATGTTGTGTTTCGTTTAGAACAAAGCACGTGATTTCACATCTGACGGCAAGCCAGGCATGAGGGCACACACCTATGATCCTAGTATTTGCAAGGTAGAGGTAGGATGATCAGAAGTTCAAGGTCATCCTCAGATAGCCTAGCTACATGAGATCCTGACTCAAACAAACAAATATTCTGATGGCAAGTATGCTAGTGACTTTGTGATTTGATTTTATTTTTCTGGATTCAAGAGAAGCACTTTTGAAGTGTGAGAATCAGTTTTCAGATCGGGCCTTGCTAATAGCATCTCAAACACTTACTCTCATGATTTTGTCTTTTTCCTAAATAAATAAAAAAATAAATACAATCCTGGTTTAGTGGTTCTTTCGATTTCTTCTCTGCCTTCAACACCCAGTTCTAAAGCTTTTCTTCCATTTCTCCCAGCCTATTAAACTGTGATAATACTTGGAATTATTTATCATACTGTATTTAACCAAGATTTGTAAGATGTTGCTAAAATAATGCTTTAGAGGAAAATCTGTAAAACTAAATCCCTATATTAGAAGGAATTATAATCTCAAATAAATGAAAATCTACCTTAAGAAGCTGGAAGACAAAAAGAGTCAAGTCAAGCTGAAATGGGCAGAAGAAATAATAAAGAATGACAGTCAGTTAAACAGACATGCGACAGATACCGGAGGGGGGGGTGGAGTGGGGAAACAGTGAGACCAAAAGCTGAAATTATCCATCAAGTTGATCAATCTCAAGTCACAACCACCAATTAAAAACTGAGATAGGAAGTCAGGGATGCTGGGTGCAATACATGAGGGGCTGAGGCAGGAGGATTGCCATAAGTTTAAGGCTATGTTGGGCTACAAATCAAGTCCCTATCTCAAAAAACAAAACAAAACAAAAACAAAAAAAAAACACACAGCACACAATGGTCAATACCACAAATGGCAAGAGGACAACATTACAGACCATATCATAGTAAAGAAGAAGAAAAGAATGAAGGTTATCAGGAATTTAATGCTCGCTAATCTAATAACTTACAAGACAATGACATTTTTAAAGAAAATACAAATCTTCCTCAAGAACAAATATCTTGAATACCCCGATATGTATTTTATGCCTTAGCAGTTTATAATCTTTCTAAGCCCAAGTAGTTTCAATGGAGAATTAGATCAAATATTTAAGCCAAGTGTGGCAGCATATGCCCATAGCCCCAGAACATAGTAGGCTGAGATAGGAGGATTACTGTGAGTCTGAGGACAGCATGATGGACAGCTCAGTGGGTCATCTGCCAAGTCAGATGCCCAGGACCCACAGAGTGGGAGGAGAGAACAGATATCTAGTCATCCTGTGACCTTGTGACCTCAACAGGCACACAAAGAGACAGACAGAAAGACACTAAATAAATAAATGAAATGAAATTGTGAAAGCAGGACAAGGCTGGGCGTGGTGGCGCACGCCTTTAATTCCAGCACTTAGGAGGCAAAGGCAGGCGGATCTCTGTGAGTTTGAGGCTAACCTGGTCTACAGAGCAAGTTCCAAGACAGCCAGGGCTATACAGAGAAACCCTATCTCAAACAACAACAGCTTAAGACCTGTGCAAAGTGCTTCGGGACAATTTACAAAAGCCAGGAAATGAACCAACCTAGCTATCCGGCAACAGAGAGATAAAGGAAATGTGGTACATGCAAACAATGGGATTTTTATGCAGCCATGAAAACAGTGAGACATGACATTTGAGTCAAAGTGGGAGCAACTGGAAATAGTTACGTTATGCAAAATAAGCTAGATCCAGGAAAACAAATGCCAGGTTTTAATCTAGATGTGGAATGGAGATTTTTAAAGGATTTGCACACGGAGGTACAAGGTCAGAATATAAGGTCAATTACATTTCTATAAAGTAGCAACAAATATAAATTAAAAAACACACACATTCAAATGCCATTATCCCGGTGTGACTGTATAGCTGTGATCACAGCACTTGGGAGGCCGAGACACTTAGTTCCAGGTCAACCCTGGCACATGGTGAGACCCTGGCTCAAACACGAAAGAAAAAAAAATATGAAAACATGAAATATTTGTAAGTAAACTAAGCAAATATATGCAGATGTATTAAAATTTACAGCATACGGCCTGACCTCTGGATCTATTGGCTTTCCATATACACAGATCTAACCAACCAGAGATGGAAAACATTTTGAGAAAAAAAAATCCAGAAATGTTCCAAAATGGATATTCTGAGCAACACCCTGAATCTAGATAAAGAAGAATCATACAGGTGTATCCCTTAGTAGCCTTCCACCCCTTTACAGACCCCACTTGTCTCTTCAGCACTGGTTGAGAATGGCTCCCACCATTCAGAACAATCTAACAATTGCTCTGGGTAAGTTGTATTGCACTAAGCATGCATAGACTTCTGTGTTGTTATCATTCTCTAATGATAATATCCAACCACTATTTACATAGGGCTTACATTGCAATGAGTACCATACATACACTAGATGTGACCTGAAGTGTACAGGAACTCATGCATAGGTTATATGCAGATATTGCCCTGCCTTACATGAGGCACTGGACACTTTCACATTCGTGCGGGGGCCTGGTGCTGATCTCCATGTCTAATGAGGGATAACCACATTAAGAAATCCAAGCCCAGCATGGTGGTGCACACCTTTAATCTCAGCACTGGGAGACAGAAGCAGGCAGATAGACAAAGATACACAGAGTAAACCCTCTCTTAGAAAAAAAAAAAGACAAAACAAAAACAAACAAAAAAGAAATCAAGGTGTGATGGTTTATCAATTTGACTACATATGGAATGAACGACAATCCAGAAATGGAGGGCATATCTTGAGGCTGGAAGACACCGGCTTCTGACCCAGACCTGAACATGGAGATATTGGGGCATAGTGGCTATGAAAAACTTAGGCCCAGGCAAGGTACATGCCTTTAATCCCAGGAGACTAAAGCAAGCAGATCTCTGAGTTCAAAGCCAGCCTGGGACAAAGCAAGTTCCAAATTCAGGCATGGTGGTACTCACTCTTAATCTGGACCACACCTTCTGCTGGAGGCCTACATATGAACTCACTCTTCTTCAACTTCTTGCACTTACCTGCCAGCACATTTGTTGGAGTCTACTTCTTCAGGATTCCAGCTTACACACAAGACCAACTCAAACATCCAGTCTCGTGGGACTGAGCAACTACTAGATTCTTAGACTTCCCATTCACAACTGCCCATTGTTGGGTTAGTTAGACTACGGACCGTAAGTCATTACAAGAAATTCCCTTTATATAGAGAGACATTCCATAATTTCTGTGACTCTAGAGAACCCTGACTAAACACCAGCTCTTGGGCTAAAGAGATGACTCATTAGTTAAGAGTGTATTCTGCTCTTGCAGAGGACCCAAGTTCAGTTTCCCTCCACACTCAATTGAGTCGTTCAAAATGATCTCTAACTTCAGCTCCAGGCACATTTAGCAGCTCACAAGAGTCTCTAACCTCAGCTTCAGTGGATCCAAGACTTCTGACCTCTGCAGGTACCTACACTCACATACACATACCTACACATACACACACACCACACATACACACACACACAGACTCTCTCTCTCTCTCTCTCTCTCTCTCTCTCTCTCTCTCTCTCTCTCTCTCTCACACACACACACACACACACACACACACACACACTCACACTCACAAACACACCATACCACACATACACCAAACCACACCACACGCACACTAAAGTAAAAGTCACTCCTTTTTAAAAGTGAAGTTCCAGACTTTACAATGAGCTGCAAGCAGACTTGTCACCCTCTGCAGGGCAGAGGGAGACACTGTCTTTGTACCTCAAACAGCGCTGTCCAGTGCTGCGGGGAGGCACCATAGACACGATGCAGCATTTTTATTATCTGCACTAACTGCTGAATCCCAGGGCCTAAACCAATGCCCAGCTCAGTACAGTTGAAACCTGGAGGGGTAAGTTTGGAAAGAAAGAGACATACAGGTGCCTTGGAAGTGTCCGGAACCACTGCAAAAATAGGATCTGAAATAGACAAAGCTGTCAGCTCCCAGCCCTCAGCACATTGCCTACGTGTATCCCCTGCGTGCAGGGAAGCCTCATCGGGAGCATGTGATGAACAGCCTTCTGGGTTCTACCCTTACACTCCTCACTACTCCGAGCAAGGCCTGTGGTCTCCAGCTACGATGTTCTGTCCTGCTCTTCTACGTGACGCAACGGTCCCCCTTGGATCCTAAGCTGGTTGGAATAAAGTCTGAAAGCTTTCTCATTTAGGCTTACACATTTTAGCAATCAGCTACACAAAGAGGTGGTCTGTTCTATAATAAATATCCTTGGAGGGACTTAATTTTTAAAATGGCTTCCTGTGGCCGGCCTAGCCTCACGCTCTCACGCATAGTCTCCATTTGGGCAAACAAACCCAGCCTTTCGAGGGAGGAAGAAAAGGTATATCATCGTCCCAGACTCACGAAGGATGCATTCACTCTGGAAATGACTTTGTATACACCTGATCCAACCAGGAGCCCATTGGGAGAGCCAGCTAAACAAAACACGCGTGAGACGGAATAGCCCAGCACAGACCCA
Source organism: Tokudaia tokunoshimensis (assembly GCA_036184795.1). NCBI lineage: Eukaryota > Metazoa > Chordata > Mammalia > Rodentia > Muridae > Tokudaia > Tokudaia tokunoshimensis. Next base: position 31,687,845 of record BTHU01000014.1, read on the forward strand.
CCAAAGCCTCCCCTTGTTTCAACTTCATCCTGATCAGGCCTCCAACGTCCCTAGACCAAACCAACCTACAGACCGGGCTCTGCAGAGAAAAGTCTGGTTCTGATTCTGTCTGGAGCAGTTGGTGTGAAATGTGATGAAATTCAAAACAGACAGAATACACGAACTCCAGAGGGAAGTCATTAATACCCATGAACAATGATAAGGCAAAATGCCATCTGCTGGGCTAATGTGGCGGAGCTTTTAAAAATTCCACTTAGTCTACAAACCAGAATTGGGGCAGGAGAAGCAAATATGTGCCCCTGCCGTGTGAGACCATCCGTCCTCGACTTCTCCTTCCTCTTTGTGTGAATGATGGACCATTACGGGCGTATGAATTTATTTGGGAAGTTACATCCATTATGCTTTAGGACGCGGGTGCTATTTATGTCTCCAGGTGAGGCAGGATGATATAGACTGCTAATTAAGAACACACATAGACTTTCACACACATTTTAATATGGGATGAAACAATTGTCTCTATTATAAACACTGCTACCGTTATAAGTCGTCGGACTTAGCCTTGATGTATATTTGGAGTTGAAGATCATGAAACCTTTCTGTTGCTGTTATCCTGAGAGAAATTGCCTAGCTTATGACGGATTCTGATACAGTAGGCCGTTTTCCTGAGTTGCTTTTCGTGAAGCACATCACTATTAAAATCACAATGGCCATTATTAGAACTGCTGTATTTCAGCCTGATAAAGAAAGGCTCTGATTACAAACACATAGAATAGTTCTCTAGGCTGAATTTGTATATCACTTATCTTTGAAAATACTAAAGGATCCCGGCAAGTTACTTCTGCATGCTGATAGTCTCAGTATCTCTTGCTTTCTTCTTGGCTCATTATGCAAATAATAGTGGAATTCATATATTTGGAATTGCTAATCCTAGTGCTATTGTTACATTAGTCTTGAGGTCCTTGGTTTTTACACCTATGAGATGTCTTCCCTACCTTTGTAGGAGTTTTTAAAAGCTTATTGCAAGACTCAAAAGAAGTGTAAAAGATACATTTAGAAATTTTTAACCCCCTAATTAAAAAAAAAAAACGAAAACACTAGACCAGATAAATTAGACAAGATTGTCTGTTAAAGGATGGAACTGTAAAGCTACTGTTTAGACAGAAGTGTTATTATTCTAGCTCCTTCCTGGGCTGAACCAAGGTGGAGCCAATACTCAATGAACAGCTTTGTGCTGAAGGATACAGGCATGGGTCTGTAGGCTGTCTGGCTCTGAGGTCATTTGGCTGTCTGAAATTGGGAGTTATTCTGAAATAGGGACCTGTCTTCCAATTATGAAGAAAATAATCTCCATTAATTAATTGCACTAATTTATATGATGAGATACCAAGAAGCTGACAAAACGTGAAAGACATAAATCTGCGCATGACAGAGGATGCTCAGGCACAGCACAGGTGATGATGCATGGATACAGGCTCATCATTGCAGCAAACATTGTGGGTGCTGAGAGGTTACCATAGAAACGGGAAGGCTGCTCATGTGTGATGCCAATTGGTATATGGAAGACCTCCAGCTTCCACTCAACTGTCCTGTAAGCCTAAAACTGCTTTACTAACTAGTGAGTCTATTCAGAGGAGGAGGAGGAAGAGGTCATTGTGCTAGATGGCGATGATACCAGCACTTTGGAGGCTGAAGCAGGAGGATTGCAAAGCTCATTGCCAACCAAAGCTACACAACAAGATCCTGCCTCAAACAAACAGCAGGCTGCATTGTAGAAAGGGGGTTGAGTGGAATTCTGACCAAACGAAAAACAAAGTGAAAGAAGTGGTAGACCTTTCATAACTTTAAATCATATATAATAAATCATTTATTGAAATATAAAGATCTCCATTTACACTTTTTAAAACAAAACATGAACAGGGGTATTTGGAAGCCATCTTGGATTGGAAGACCCTCCCTATGGAGTTGGTCGCTCTCACACATTTACCACACCACCATGTTGGGAACATGTAAGTATTTTTCTCTTTATTACTTCTAAAATATAAATTTTGGACATTCAAAAGTGCAACAGTTAACGTGCCTGTGGGGAATATCACAGTTAAAAAAATATAAACAAAGGCAGTGATACAGCTTGTCATACACGTTTGGGCAGTATTCTCCAAGTCTACATAGCAACAGATATATACATATCGATGTATAACATCATTTTATCTTACGTCCCTCTTCACAAATATAGGACCATTTTGTACAGGTTGGCAGACCACATTTTAAGGACATAATTGATCATTTTTTAAAAACTCACAAATTGTGTTCCTCGAGCCAGCTTTGATTGTCATCATTAAAAAAAAAAATAGAAGGCAGGAAAGATTGGTAAATTTTTTTCCAGGGACTCTGCAGGAGGCCAAAAAGAAAATGAATCAGGATACAGTCAAAACACTGTTTAAAAAGAAAACTGTATCCCTGCTGAGTGTGGTGGTGCATGCCTGTAATTCCAGCACTGGGGCCGGACAGAGAAGATGGATCTCTGAGAGTTCAAGGCTAGCCTGTTTACACAATGAGTTCCAGGGTAGCCAGGGCTTCGTAGAGAGACCCTGTCTCAAAAAACAAAAATGAATGTATTCCCATTTAATCTCAGAGGTGGGTACGCCTAAGGATGGGAAACTGTTGGACTGAGAAGCTTCATCCAACCTCACGGTGTCATGCAAGGCCCCGAGCAACATCAGAGTAAAAAAGAAGCAACAAACCAAGGCTGTGCAAATGCGTGGTAAACAGACCGCTTGAGCCGAGATTCTAGAAAGACGGATGTAGTTCAAGTCTAATTGGCTCCAAAGAATCTAGTCAGGTTTTTGTTTTTCAATTGGCCAATTTGGCTCAGTCTTCACACTTACTGTGAAAAGAGAAAGTTCGGGTTTGCATTGAGATTATGCCAGTAGGTAGTCAAGTACCTTGTTATTGCTTCTGCGCCTTCCAAAGCATCACCTGCTGGAAGCAATACAGTGATTGCAGTAATCATCGCCCATGTTTCATTCATACAGAGTCAGCAATTAGACACACTGCAGAGAATGCCAATGAACTCACACTAACAAGTTTGACAGTTTGGATGCTTGTGATATCCTCCTACCTAAAGCCCCCAAATCCAGAAAACTTTTTTATCTTCTCCACCGAATATGGAGCTGGTCAGACAAAGACCTGACACATTTGAAATGAACGAACTCAGGTCCCACCTCCAGTAGGAAGTGGTACCCATGTTGACTAGAACTGAAAGATGTGCCCAAGCCAAGATTTTGCTTTATCAACCTCAGCTAATCCTGGAAACATAAACCAAGGGTAAGAATTGATGGATACATGGCATTGACATGTTATTGACATGAAGCTAAGGACTTAAATAGTAGCCTTCCTGCATGGTTGACTTCCAGCCCAGTTCCAAATTTCAAAGTTGCCCCACCCCACTCACAGCAACCCCCTGTAACCCAAGTCAGTGTCTCTGATCACTGACTACTCAAGAGCACCAAGCAGTGTGTGTGTGTATGCGTGTGTGTGTGTGTGTGTGTATATATATATATATATATATATATATATATATATATATATATATATATATTTTCCTGCTTCCTGCTCCCGTCAGACCTTGTAATTCCAAATCTCTGGGGCAGAGGTCTGAAACCATTGAGGCTAGTGCCTATAGCTGCAGTTAACAAGTGGGAACTGAAGAGCCAAGCTCATGCCCACGTAGCTTTCATTCAACAGCACCATTGTGATCACAGGGTTTCCAGCTCTTTCTGAGACAAGAGAGGAAAAGTGAGGTGCTGATGTTGAAACATCCTTAAAGGTCATGGATTTTAAAAGTAGGTATGGGCGGGATCCATCAAAGTTATTACTGATCACGAAAGATACTTCTGCCCATCTGAGTCCTTTTTTGAGGACGATTCTCTTCCTCAAGGTCGCACACAGCATGAGAAGTCACATTGGGCTCAGGTTTAAGCCTTTCTACTGAGAACACTTAGGACACGGGGGTTCTGCTTTGCTTGTTTTTAATCCTAGTACTTCAGAGGTGATTAACTGTTCTTAGTGTCTTGGATTAGGGAGACTGCTTAGAACACTACAACAAAAAGGTTTGACTTTCTGGATAAAATACTTATACTCTGCTCTCTAGTTTGCTAACTTTAGTCCACTAAACCTATAATACTTTATTGAGAAACATGTTATTTAATATAAATGTCAAAAACTGCCAAACTTGTCACCTGCTTAGTAAGGGTTTTGTTTTAATTGTGCTTTCTCTGTAAGGAAATCATGTTACGGATTACATATTTAGCATTCTTGTTAAACAGTAGTAGTGTTATGAGTATAGATTACAAGATACAGAGGAGTTCTTGGGTCCCCTAAGAGACCCAAACCTACTACTCAAAGGTTGGTTAGTTTTTATCTTTTGCCTCTTCAACACTAACAAGACAGTAAAACACCATGGTTCCAGTACCTTCCAAAGTTCAAAGTGGTTTTGCATGTACTTCATGAGAAAATTCAACAGCAGCTGGTACCAGATTCCAAGAGGGAAGGAAGCACATGTGTGGACTGAGTGGTCTCTTCAGAGGTCCAGATAGGAGAGTTGACACAGATCTAAACACATCCTCGGTTAGAGTTATTTACATAATTACAATGCCGGAGTTGTCTGCAGTACAAGTTGCGCGTGTGGGAATCTCACCCATTCCTGGAAACACGAAGCCCGTCTTCTGTGGCCTGTTATTCCCTTGTCCACCCATTTTCAAACCGCACACGACGCTGAGATGCTACTGACGCGTTGCAAGAGGCAACACGGACAAAGTTCAATCCAAGTATCCCAGTCATCCGCAGAAGCGTCTCAAGGCCCTTGGCTGGGAACTTCTCTCTCCACATCACCCAAGTCCTCTACTCAACCTTTGCATTGCAATGAAGTGGTTTTCTGAAGGGGATCCCGAGGAGGCTCCTGGAGAAGATGATACCCCGAGCCTGCCAGTTACAGGAAGCTGTCCTCCACCAGGTCCGAGGAATCTATACCAATGTCGTCCATCATGTCAATATCCTCAATGGTCTCGTCCTCTCTCTTGATGAAGGTGGAACTACTGGAGCCTGTCTCGATGGCACTCTCTTCCGAAGTCTGCGAGCTGATGGGATTGAAAAGCAAAAGCTAAGGTCAGGGACAGACTGACTACCGGGGCTGCATTTCCTGCGTGGCTGCCTGAAGCAGGGGGGCTCTTTGCACAAGGTCCTTTCCTGTTGAAGTATGTGCGGCCGAGCATGGCCAGTTTGCCGCTCAGCCAGCCAGCCATTCATTAGCCATTGCTGCACAGAGCCAACACAAAACCAAGACACGGCCATCTGCGCTAGTCAGATTGCGGCCCTTCCCGCCACAGGTCTTTTTGTGGGCGTTGCTAACAAAACATGAGTTTCTACTTTCCCTCCTCATCCTATCAGGGGAGAGGATAAACAACAGCCAATCAGAAGGTACTGAGAAACAAATGTAAGAAGCAGGAGGATGGGGGGGTCCCCACACTTCCCTCACTTCTTGCCAGGCCCCTCCCTCTTGTTCACCCCGCCCCTCTGGATCTAAAGGCCCAGGAGAAAACAGAAAAGTTCTTGCTTTCCCACCTACACAAGGACGTATCATAAGCCTCACCAACAAGACCTGTACCACAGAAGGGCACCAATGGGTGCATTAATGTGTAAGCGAGTAGCTCAGGCAGACTCTCCTATAGACCAAGAGCTACAGATAACGAAGGAAGGTTGAGAACCAGAGAAAGGGTCTTCCCTAGGGAAGAATACACCAAATTGGTTATCCAAGACCAAATGGTCAGCCCCGAAAACGTACGTATACATACAGGTAATATCATTCAGACTGAGCGGGTTGCATTCACACACTTAGGTAAACATACATAAATATAATCTCAAAAATAAAATATATATAAAATAAAAAGTAAAAATAAAGAAGATCTCTGTGGAACATAAAACTAAACAATGCTAAAAATGACCTGACAGTAATGTCTAATGATATACCTGCCGAGATGATTAAATATGATAATAATCTGATAACTATAAACATATAAAGAGCTCAATAAATTAGCAGTTATTATTCAACTGAATTTGATTAAAGCCTGGGTATGAAATGAATCTGAGAGCAGTTGTTGGTTTCCTTTTCTTCATTTTTTTCTTTCAGTACCGGGATTTGAATGTTGGGCCTCAGATACGGCCAATGTGAATTCTATATCTCCAACTCTAACTTTCTTTAACAGTTCACTTTCTTCCACGTGGTCATGATAGACACAGCATAAATGTTCTTATTCTTAGGAAGCGTGAGGCAGAATACTAGGGGTGAATTATCTTGGTGTCTCCTACTTAGCTTTGAGTCATTGAGTAAGAAATGAGTGTGTGTGTGTGTGTGTGTAGTGATGATGATTTATGTGACACCAAGCTCGATAAAGAGAATGAGGCAAATGTCAAACCCTATACCCACTAATTGGGAGGTGTACTCTCACAATGTTCCTGTGTACTAAACATTTTTAAAACAAAAGTTTTAGGAATACTCTCCCTAAAGTCACTAGCCTGCCAGAACTCCACCTGCCCTCCCTTCTTTGGATTCTCAGTGTCTTTTCCGTATTCTGCCTTGTGTCACTATGTGCCTTGTCCGTGTGAGTCTTTTTACTCGAAATTCACGAACATCTGCAGGTGGGTAGAACCTCCCAACTTCTTCCCCTTTGTGAGGTGGCACCTAGTGCTTCACACAAAGCAGAAGGAGAAGGCGGCCCACCAGAGGAAGGACAGACAGACACACAGACAAGGTAAGACACAGACCTTCCTCTGGTGGGCCGCCTTCTCCTTCTGCTTTGTGTGAAGCACTGGGTGCCACCTCACAAAGGGGAAGAAGTTGGAGGTTCTACCCACCTGCAGATGTTCGTGAATTTCGAGTAAAAAGACTCACACGGACAAGGCACAGAGTAAGAGGACACCTTAGAATCAATGGGAGGTATTTTCAAACCTTCGTGACCTACCCTGGAGCCATGCATCTGTTGCCCAAGCACAGTTTACATCCCTGGTGGCCTCAGTCTCCCTGAGCCTCCCTTGCAGGCTCACAAGGGGAAGGTGGTCATAGTTACCTGTGTCTGTTCCTCTTGCCCAGGTCTTCCTCCTCCGGAACAGGGTCAATGTCTGGCAGGGGAATGATGTAACCACTGTCTGCGCTCAGCCTCTGTTCATCCAGGCCACCTTCCCAGTCCTTCAACTTGTCCTCCTCATTTTTGTAAGTGACACCGATGTACGAATTATCAGAGTCCACACGCATGCGTGCCACAGCCGGATGGTCACTCTTTAGGAAGTCCAGATGAATCTTCTCATAACTCTGAAAGTATTCATTTAACACATTTAATCGGATATTACTGACAAGCTATAAAATAAATGCAGTCATTCAGAATGTGTGACCCACTTCTGACCTCCACAGACACCCATACACATGTGGTAGATAGATAGATAGATAGATAGATAGATAGATAGATAGATAGATAGATAGACAGACAGACAGATAGATGTGGTAGGTAGATAGATAGATAGATAGATAGATAGATAGATAGATAGATAGATAGATAGATAGATAGATAGATAGATAGATGTAGATAGACAGATGTAGATAGACAGACAGACAGACAAGCAGACCTATGTTCTCACACACATAAGTTAAAATTTAAAAATAAAATCAGTATTTAGATAAATAAATACACATGTGTGTATATATGTATACACGCATAATTTTACATTAGTTTCTACATTTAAACATGGTACTTGCTTCAACACAATCCCCAGCAAATTTCAACCACATTTTTTTACAGAACTAAAAAAGTAATTCTAAAATTCATATAAAAAAGACAAAAGACCCCAAATAACTAGAGCAATGCTAGAAATATCATAATCCCTAGACTCATAATACCTGACCTCAAACTATACAATAGAGCCATATACATATATATATAATGTATATTATACATATATAACTAGTTTATCTATAACTATATAACTATAAATAAATATATCAACAGAACAGGGTAGAGGATCCAAAATTAGGCACACAGACGTAGCCACCCATTTGACATAAGGAGGCCAAATTGACACTGGAGAAAAGACAGCCTATTTAAAACTTGGAAAACTAGAAGAACAGAATTCAGTTCAAAATGAATCAAAGACCTGAATGTAAGACTTACAGCTTTTAGACTGTTAGTAGAAAACATTTCAAGATGTAGACATGGATAAGAACTTTCAAGTGGGTCTGGGCAAGTGGTGTTTGCTGTTAATCCCAACACTCAAAAGACAGGAGGACCTTTGTGACTTCAAGGCCAGTCTGATCTACATAGTGAGTTCTAAGCCAGCCAGGGATACATAGTGAGACCCTGTCTCGCACACAAAAAAATTTTTGATAAATAGGATCAAATGAAATGTAAAAGCTTCTGAATATGGCTGGGTGTGGTGACACTCGCCTTTAATCCCAGGAAGCAGATCGTTGCTGAGGCCAGCTAGGTCTACTTAGTTCCAGGCTAGCCATAACTACATAGTGAGACCTTGGCTAAAACAATAAGTAAATATCCAGGTGTGGTGGATCCTAATACTAGGGAGTAAGAGGAAGTTCTCTGTGTGTTCTACTTAGCAAGTTCCAGGTCAGTCAGAGATAGAAAGTGAGACCCTGTCTCAAAACAAAACAATAAAATAACAAAGAAGGGAAGAAATAATAAAGTTTTTGTGTTTTGTTTTTTGTATTTAGTGTTATATTTTTGTTTGCAAAAGAAATAGTCACAAAAGTGAAACGAAAATGTAAAGAACTGGGGAGAAAAATCTCTGTCAAATATATAAATATACATCAGACAATGGATTAGTATGCAGGCTATATAAAGAACAGCAAACACACAAATCAATAAATTGGCTAATAAACTGAGTATTTAGCTTTCAAAAGAATGAATATAAATATTCAATAAATCATTGGAAAAGTATTCAATATCTTTAGCCACTGAAGAAAACGACACTCAACCCAGGCAAAGTGGCTATCATCAAGAAAGCAACAGCAAATAAATAAATAGTGACAAGGTTGTGTTGATGAGGGCGGGGGGAGGCTAGATTTCTTTTAAAAAAGAAAGCCTAAAAGTAAAGTGGGCATCGTGATAAACATCTTTAATCCCAGCACTTCAAAGCAGAGGCAGACAGATCTCTAGGAGTTCGAGGCCAGTCTGGTCTACAGAGTGAGTTCCAGGACAGCCAGGGTTACACAGAGAAACTCTGCCTCAAACAAAACACTAAAAGTAAATTACCATAGAACCTAGCTATGCCCCTCTGATGCACACACCCTAAGTCAACACGCCACATAGATCCTCGACATCTTTGTATAGTGCAACACCAGCCACAACAGACAGAAACGGAAAACCCCAAATTTCCACAGTAGTGTCTTCCTCTTCCCACCAACAGAGAACCTTCCACGGACCTAGGTAAATTATTCCTACCCCCTTCCTGCATCACGTATGAGAGGTGAAACCAGGGCTGAGGCGATCAAAACTGACATACTAAACTTTCAGCTCAAATGATAAGAGGCTCTGGGGCAAACCACTGATGTTGCCTCTCAAGAAGGAAGAGAAATGGGTCGGTCTGCGGCGCCTCGTCTGAGATGAGATTCATCACACGGGAGCGTGTGGCTTTCCTTCTCAAGGCCTCGACAGAAAATTGCCCCATTCATTTACAGCTCCTGCGTAGGTCCGTGAAATTACATTTGTTCCTTTGAACAATGCTTTCAGCGCTACAGAAAACCAGCTGGAGTCACAGATAACAGCTGGGATTGTCCCCTCCAGTCAGCTGGTAAAAGCCAGTTTCAAATGGATTTGAGTGCATTCAAATGAGCAATTTAATGGCCTCAGATGTCCTGAGAGTTCTAACCGCACTGGAGCTTCAGATACTCAGACTTCTGGAGAAGGAAGTGCCTACAGGTGCCACGGCACATAAGATGAAAGAGAGCCCTGTGAGAAGGGGAGCGCTCTCATTCATCAGTGTTACTGGGGTCCTATAGAGCACTCCCCAAAGCCATGATCACAAGATCACACAATCTGCGTCCTCCTGTGACAGTGTTCCTTTCAAACAGTGCGGAGCGGCACTGCTTGTTGGCAAAACTGCTAGCTTGACTCTCCTTGTCCGCATCCTCCCACCCACTCCTCCCGCTCACTGTGACAGGCTCAAACCAACCTTCTTGTATTGTCCAGGCAGCAGATTCTCCACTATCTCACTGAGGTGGTAGAAGGAGGGTCTCTTCTCAGGCTCGCTGTTCCAGCACTGCACCATGATCTCATAGCTGCAGAGGCAGAGCACAGAGTGAGTGTGGACATAACCATAGACGTCAGGCACCCCACAGACCTCTGGAGCATGGACATGGGTTCACGCTTGGGAAGGAAGCTTACACTTCACTGGTGGCATGGTCAGGTTTGGCCATCCGGTATCCACTCTTGATCTTATTGTAGAAAGTAGAATCAACCATCATGCCAGGGTAGGGTGTGCCACCTACGAGCCAAAAGAGATAACCGGATGACAGAGGGTTTTTACTTGTACCACACACCTTTGATCCCAAAACCCTGATGGCCTGATTCTTTCAAAGAATCTGTAGGTTTTCATCTCCTTGACTCCAGAGGACTCCTCAGACCAGCCATAGCAGTCTTGATTGATCAAAGCCAAGCATCTTAGGAACTTTAGAACAAAATTCACTAACACACTTAATGGTGTTTCTAATAACTATATCTAAACGCAAACACACTAATGAGGCAGAGAGGTGTTCTAAGTCACTAAAGAATATCATCTTCTTCAGAAGTGTTCACATAATTACTGCCCAAGTCAAAGCTGGGATCCGGAATGTCCATAGTCTGGTGTTTTAAGGGTATACAAGGTCTCAGAAAAAGGAGAACTAAAGGGGTAGCCGTGTGTGGAACAGCCAAGGCCAAGTCAAGTCCAAGTCCCTCTCTGAAGCTTCCAAAACCACTCCAAGTCTCCTTTGTCCTTTCCTCTGAACCCATATTACAGCTTACAGGGTTTCCCTATAAGTATGTAATCTGTACATCCCCAAAGTCCAGTCAGACCTCACCATACCCTTACAACCCTCCCTTGGCAGCAGGCACCTGATTTGTTCAGGCCCCAATGACAACGACATTTTTCTCTTTCGAGATGTGGGGTTATACACCCTGCCACATCACCTTTCACTTGGGTATCATTCATCACCAAATAAGGAAGGGGGAACTGTTGGTGAACTCTCTAATCAAGAACAAAATGGAGAGGCAGATGTCATCAGAAACACTTTCCATGGGGTCAAACAACTCCGGCACAACCAGAGTGATGATGGCCAGGGGTGAGGAAGCAGCCCACGGAGACCCCTTCTGGATCTACTCAGTCTATGTCAGACATGGTAAGGGTAACCCTGTGGAGTGAGGCTGCATTGTGACAGGACATGTGTCACCCTGGATCTGGGACAGACACATGTCCCTTCTAGTGCTACTCAGAATGAGCCACACTAGCTGTCTCTTACCAAGGGAAAAGATTTCCCAGAGCAGAATGCCATAAGACCAGACGTCACTCAGCGTGGTATAGAGGTTGTCGAAGATGCTCTCGGGTGCCATCCACTTCACAGGCAGGAAAGTCTGTGGGGAAGGAAAGAGGAAATTAACCCACAGGCTATGCTCTGATGTCTGCAGAAGTGGAAACAAAAAGGAGTTCTCCCTGGGCTGGGAATGATGCATTAAAGATCTTGTCTGCATCCTGTCTCTCACGTGTTTACGGTTCGCCGGCAACTAGGCAGGTTGTGTGTTCATGTGTATTTGTGTGTGTGTGTGTCCATGTGTATGCAAGTGCTTGTTTTTTACTCTGAGAAAGCTCTCTCTTGGCCTGCCTAGCCAGGGAGCTCCAGGGGTCTGTCTCTGTCTCCACAGCACAGAGGTTACAAGCACTGGCCACTATGTTGGGCTTTATATGTGAGTTTTGGAGGTCAAACTCAGGCACCCACGTTTCTACATCAAACACTTCACTCACCGAGCTATCTCTAGCCCTGCTGTGTAGATTCTTAACAATTAACAGACAAGGAATGGTCAACATCACTTCTCAGATCTTCTGAAGGAATAAGATACACACATAAACATATTTAACCTTCAATTTAACAATAAAGTGTGACCTTTGACCAGACCAGTTTTCAGGTGACCCTAGGAACAAAACTAAGAATAGATACAGCATCCTGGAAACCAGTGTCAGCTTCCAAGCTGTAAGAAATAAGTGGTGCTTTTCCACCACCGAAAGACAAGACACTCAAAGGCGTCTCTTTTGCAAAGGTGGTCCAAACGTCAGTGAAATACTAAGTCTGGGCAGATGTATAACACAGCACCCTCCATGCAAGCTGACATCCTTCACCCACACACCCCTTCCCCCAGACTTCGAAGAAACAGTAGACATTCAGAAATAACCTTAGGTAAGAAATCTCTTCCACCCAAGTTTAGCAGCTTGTTCAGGGTGCCAGGGAAGAGACATGGCTACAGTCATTGAACACGAGTCTGCGGCCCAGAGCCTGGACAGAGATCACTGTCCTCTCTAAGCAGAGACTACAGCCCTGTAAGCTGTCTTACACCAGTGGAGCACAGTGAAATATAATCGCACCAATGACAGATGTGTCCTAAGCTACTCATGTGCTTATAGGCTGAAGGGAACGGAGAAGGCGGGTTCAAGTAGACAATGAAACTATTGCTAAAGAAACAGTGACGTTCTATTTATTCAAGCAGTCTTAATGTTCTCAAGGTTAAACTTACCTGTTGGAAATCTGGTAAGAGCTTAAAAACTAGAGATTTCCCTGGAAATGAACACTTTTATATTCGTGTACATATTTATTAGGAATTAACACTTACTTGGTGTGCCTAATTTTTTTCTAAATTTGCATATATGGGTGTTTTACCTGCAATGTCTGCATGCCGATTAGAAGCCAAATAATGCCATCAGATACCTAGGCCTGTAGCTACAGGCTATTGTGTATAGCCTGAGGGCTGGAAATTGTACCTAGCTCCTCGGGAAGGGAAGCATGTGCCAGTGAACCAAGTCTCCAGCCCATGACGGATGCTTCTACATGTCAAGCACTGTCTACAGCACTGTGTGAGAATTGCCTAAATCATTCCCTTGTGGCAATTTAGGAAATGGATGAAGCTACAAACAGAAAAACCGAGGCCTGAAATAGACAAGAAACTTGACCAAAGAGCAGCTCTAGTGTAGGGTGGAGCTGATACTGGACTGTCTGACGGTTAAACCTAGGCCTTCCCTGTGAGACCTCTGGAACCGGCTGCTGACTGGCTCCTGAACTAAGAAATAACAGAACTTCAGAGATTAAAGGGGTGGGGGAAGAAGGATCGAGGAGGGGGTGTGGGGAGGTACGTACGCTGCCTTTTGACACGTAGTTGGAATCATGCATTATGTCTCTAGCTAGCCCAAAGTCGCAGATCTTCACAATTTTCCCTCGTGCCAGAAGGACATTGCGGGCAGCCAGGTCCCGGTGGACACACTGCACGGGAAGGAGAGAAACCACTTCAGAACGGCTCAAGCTGAGGCCAGGGGGTAGCACTCCTGCAAGACTGGCCAGTCCATGAGGGGCATGTAAAGGTGCCCTGGCAGGAAGACCTTGCCCTCCCTCCCTGACTCCTCCTGAGGGGCAAAGGGTGTTGGAGAAAGGCAGACACCCAGCGCCGTCACACTCTCGGCCTATGCAGGGAAGCCACAGAGGTTGGTTAGACAGTGAAGCCACTGTTACTCTGGCTCTAAGATCTTCCTCCTCTAATTTCTTTCCCTGCCCCTCCCTCTGAAGCTATAGCTAGGTCTGAAGAGGTCTCTGGGCCTTGAACTTACATTTTTCGAAGCCAAAAATTCCATCCCTCGGGCAACTTGATAGGTGAAGCTCAGTAAATCCAGCAAAGTCAGGCCTTCGGAGTCATCGTCCGAAAGGAGATTTTTGACTTCTGAGTCTGTGGAAAAGAGTCAAAGATGTTGGTGTTGGGTAAAAGCGGAGGGGCCGCCCAGTATCCAGACATCCCCTCTGATCTGTCAGGTTGCAGAAGCTTGTCCAAAGATCTCTCCCGAAAGCTTTTTGTCATAATTTTTAGACTTTACTAGGTACAGAAACTATACAAAGGAGGCCGTGGGTGTGGCTCAGAGTTAGAGCATTTGCCCAGGAGGCGCAAGGCACACATTTCAACCCCTAGTACTATAAAAATAGAGAGAAAAAAATAATGGTTCTTTTTTCCAAAAGAAATATACATAGGTTGAGTATCCCCGACCCCAAATCCTAACTCTAAAATGCTTCAAACATCCGAAACTTATTTAGCACCAGCACGATGGTAAAAGTATCCCCATGCCAGACTTCATGTGACAGATCAGTCAAAACACAAGCACACTAAAAAAAAAATATTGTATAAAATTACTGTCAGCTATGTGTCTGAGGTGTGCATGAAACAGACATGAATTTGTACTTAGACTTGGCTCCCCAAACCCAAGATATCTCATTATGTATATGCAAATATTCAAAATGTGGAAAAAGAATTCAAAACACATTCAGTCCCAAGCATTTCATCCTACATGCACAAACACAGATCTGGGCGGGGCGGGGGGGGGGATAGTTAAACACGTAACGATTCGTCAAACCAACCTCCTCCACCGAGTCTCACAGACAGATTGTTGTTTGCCCTTGGATTTCACTTTCAACCTTGTCACATCACCTCAGCCATCTTAGAGACTCTCTCTCTCTCTCTCTCTCTCTTTACACACACACACACACACACACAAAGAGAGAGAGAGAGAGAGAGAGAGAGAGAGAGAGAGATCGTCCATGATGAATTTGAGGTTTGCTTTCTTTTTTTTTTTTTTTGCTTTGTGTATAATTTGCCAGTTAAGTCACCTACTGAACAGACCAGGCAGCCATCCACAAGGACAGTGACAGTGATCGGGCATCGACCTCCCCTTGTGACCTGTCCACTGTCTCTCTCTCTCTCTCTCACACACACACACACACACACACACACACACACACACACACACACACACACTCATCCCATCTGGAAGGACCCTGTGGGTTTTGAGGCAGGCAATCTAGGCCAGCAGCTCTCAATCCGTTTTGACACTTCGCAGGCCAGTGAAAAGCAGCTTCGGCCATTCATTTCGTTGTCAGTCAGCTATGGGAAGGGCCAGAAAGCTGGGTTCTGCCTGCCAGCAGGACCCAGGCCGAGCATGACTCAGGTCCCTTCTCCCTGGTGCCAAGTCCACCAGCTCTGCCCGGAAAGCAATGTAAACTATTTTTAACCATTTGGGAGTGGAAAGGAAGCGCTGTTCCAACAACTCTCATTGGACTTTAAGAAGTGTTTGGAAGTTCACCCATTTGGCAATGTGAAGTGAATGGAGCTACAGATATGGAAAATATTATTACATACTACGTTTTGCAAAACAAGCACATACTTTTTAATGGGTTGTACCTTTTGCTTAAGAACCCTGAGAGCATTCAGAGCATGTTACAGATTTTTCAAAAACAATCCCCATGACAGCTGAACATTTTTGCAGCAGCTGATGAGAGGCTCAACCCCCCACCCCCCGCCCAAAAAAAAAAAAAAAAAAAACAGAATCCCAGAAAAAGCTCAGGCCTGTCTAGACACTGCTCACTTCGAGTGTGTGGTTAAGCAAGAGACCTGGAGTGGCCACCCCAGAGCAGGCGTGAGGTGGCCCATCTGGCGTGGCATCACCTATGGCACCCTGGAGTTTACAAATGAACTCATCCCCAGCACGGTTTTCAAAACAGAAGGGACTGCTTTCAAACAAAAGTCAATAGGAACGCTTGTCAGAAAACTTCAAACTGTCTACTCTCCAGTTACTGCCACAACTTGTTACGTTAGGAAAGCTAAAAGCCAGGATTATGGTGCTCACAGGAAAAAAAAAAACAAACATAAGGAAATAATGTAAGATTGCCAACTTTCAGATTGGCCATTGAGAAAACACCAATTATCACCGCTTCCGTTTTTTTTTTAACAAAAGACATGTTAACAAGCAAAGACCATCATAGCAGAATGAATTATTTATTTAAAGCCTCTACATTTAAAGTATGAGAAACAGATTACATTATATCTGTCTTTATTATTATTTTTACAATAATATATACTTTTTCTTCAGTGCCAGAGAAGGAACTGTGTACACACTGGGCAATTGATATACCGTAGGGCTACATCAGCAACCCCGTGTCTTTATTCTTCTCACAGAGCACAAATCCACAAAAAGATGTCTAGGCCCAGCTGCGCAGCCCTGCACTTGGGCCTCACACGGCTTGGCAGAGCCACCTAGCATCCCGGTCGCCCTTCCTCTGAGTAGCGAGTTAAACCACAGAAAGATTGTATTTGCCAGAGTAAGCAGGGGCATTTTTACCTAGCATGGATTTCTTCTTATAGGAGGCTGGTCGATCGTACAGCGATCTCTGGATGTCAGAGTATTTAGAAACCTCTTTCCTTTCCAGCATGGGGACATACTGTGTGGTATCAGCTTGCTTCATGTCCATGTAGTCGCCATTATTTTCAAAAGACAAAATCACATAACTGTGGAAAAAAAAAAAAGAACAAATTTCACCCCGGGTGGCCTCTA
Source organism: Tokudaia tokunoshimensis (assembly GCA_036184795.1). Taxonomy (NCBI): domain Eukaryota; kingdom Metazoa; phylum Chordata; class Mammalia; order Rodentia; family Muridae; genus Tokudaia; species Tokudaia tokunoshimensis. The sequence continues at coordinate 31,704,510 of BTHU01000014.1, forward strand.
ATGCAGTCAGTCAGTAGATAACTAAACACATGCTAATCTGGGTGCCTGCAGTGTGCCATTAGCAGAGGGAGGTATCAAGGGCTCAGGGATAAGCATAAACGATCCCCACAGGCACACTGCGCATGGGGTGGTCCAGACAGACAGGCAGACAGATGAACATTAATCAGTCATGAGTGCATGGGTCATCTCAAACCCAGATGTGCCATGAAGGAAGGATGATTCTGATGACACGGAAGGAAAATGTCCATCCGGGAGTAAGCAAGCCCTTCTAAAGAGTCCATAAAACCGATACCATCTAAATAAAAGGGAAACACTACAGGGCCAGCTGGGATCCCCAAAAGGTAGTCTCCATGATGCTTCATGTTTTACTTCTCCATCTTCTACACATCCTCACAAGGAGTAGAGACAACCCCAAGAGCCACAGGAAAGTCTGGGTGGGGCTACATTCCCATAAACACACAAAATGTTCTTAGTCTGCTACACAGAACCGTTGCAAAGTTCATGACAGGAGGACTGTAATTGTCCCCTGAGTATTCAGTGGTCATGTGGCCATGTGGCTCAGACACATAGTTCCTGTGACTTGATAAACTAAACACCCATTTGGAACCCATTAAGTAACTTAATAGCATGGGAGGTCCTTGAACTCTCAGGGGTCTTTACACCCACTTGGAAGTTTTATCGGTAGAGACAAGTGAGTATCACTGGCCCAGGTTCAGCAGGGACCAAGAGCTTATCCTGGGGAGGAGCACTAATGACAGCCCTTGCCAGAGCAGCACTGACATGTCCTGAGAAAGCACATACAAAGAAGAGAATGGCTCTCAGAAGGACCCCCATCCCCCTGTCATTCAGACCTATCAGCACAGTCTTCCCATATGATGGCCTAGTCCAAGACACCTGCAGATATGTACCCATCCACACTAACATGGTTGGCTAGGTAGGCTCCCAGCCTTGTGGCCTCTGGTGCTGGCCTAGAATCTGCAGGCCTGGAATCTGTTAGGACAGGCTTCTCTCCATGTATGAGGCTTTGACAAGGACACACGTGCTCCCCTCATGTTTACCTTCTTGTACTCTCATCTGCAGGATTCAATCCAAAGATGTCCAGGTCTTTCTTTGGCTTCTCTGGGTGTCGGCTCATGAAGCTATCTCTGTTCTTATGCAAATAGTTGACCAAATCCCCATAGAAGCAGTATTCTGTGATGATGTAAATGGGACCTGTGGGGACCAAACAGTCAGGTATAAAAATGGAGAACGGGAAGAAGCCATGATGCTCTGAACCAATGAACTTCCAAAATGTCAGAGGCACCAGTGAGTTCCACTTATGAGCGTTATACTCAGGAGACATGTTTGGGGTGTAGAGAGGGGAATGTTTGGGGTGCAGAGAGGGGATCCGGGCCTGAGACTGGTTCTAAAGTTTCCAAAGAGTATCCCGGCACCTCCTCGATCCCAGGACAAGGAGACTACCTGACTTGGTGCAGGCTCCCAGCAAGTTCACGATGTTCAAATGTGGTCCCAAGTGAGTCATTATCTTCAACTCAGACATGAGAGCTTGCTTTTCACTGGACCTGGCTGTAGCTGTTGTAGAAAAACCAGATTTCAGTACAACTGAACAACTCCCTGCTCCTGATTCTCAGAAGAACACACGGAACCTTGTGATTCAACAGTATTTATTTACCATGAGATGGTCTCCTCGGTCTAGACTGCTGATCGTGCGTGTGTGTGTGTGTGTGTGTGTGTGTGTGTGTGTGTGTGTGTGTGTGAATGCCCTTGCCTACAAATACACATGGAAGCCAGAGGCTGCCATCAGGATATCTTCTTCAACTGTTTCCTCATCTTATATGCTGAGCCAGGGTCTCTCACTGAACCCGAGAGTTTGCCAAGTTGAGTAATGTAGCTGACCAGTGAGCTTCCAGGATTTATCTGTCTTATCCTGCCTCCCTGCAGTGTTGGGGCTATAGGGGCACGCCACCACTTCTGCCATCCTATATGGATGCTGGGGGAATCAGAACTCAGACCCTCATGTTTGCACAGAAAGCTCTTTACCCATTGAGTCACTTCCCAGGCCCATAGTCTCTAGTCTTTAAGATAAAAAAATAAAAAAATCACTAAAAATAAGAGCATCTGATTTTTGACAATGAAGGATACTAGCAAAAGAAATCTAACTGGGGGAGGCGGGCTAAGCCTAAATTCACATAAAACTTAGAGTCCAAAGAATCATGACGTAATATTAAATTCAATTTTGCTATCAAGTTACTTAGTATCTCCATGTTCAAAGTATCCCTGGAAAGAAACACTTACGTTTGAGCATCTTCACAGCCACCTTCATGACAGGCTGGGACCGGCTTAATCCATAAGCTGTGCCTTCAACCACTTTCCCAAACGCACCGGATCCCAAGATCCGACCTGTGGGCAAACAGAGCCGTGAGCACCAGCTTGGCTTCACTGGCAGAGGCTGGTACACAAGGACAGACGGACAGCTGGGTGGGTGTTTTTCCTGTATTGAGTAAGCCTAATTTTTCTTCCAAGTCATCGTGTCAAAAAAAGAATTGAGCCCACAGGGAAGGGAATTAGTGTAATTGCTTTTGTCAAATAGCATTTGCAATGGAAAGGAAAACACAGATGAGAGAGAGAGGAGAGCACAGCCCTCCCTGGTGTGAACATGGTCTCCTGCCAGGCCCTGGGCTCCTGTGCACTTGCCTCCGTGGCTTCTTCCCAACCCCCTGGTTCTCTGCCCTTCTGTTTCTCACATGCACACAGAGGCAACCTTCGCATTAACAAATCCTTAACCACTGGAAATCATCTGTGTTCCAAATGCCGCTGACTCTGAGGAATGCACAACTGAAAACTTGGACTAGTCTCCTTTGTCATAAAGGAAGGTCCCTGGACCAGAGGCTGTACGTGCCAACAAGGTCCCTGGACCAGAGGCTGTACGTGCCAGCACAGCCCTTCTTTGTGTAAAGAGACAAAGAAATCAAAGCTGTTGTCTCCACTCTTAAAGAGACTGTGGTCTAAGGGAGGCGTTGCCAGGAAGCCAGTCTGCCCAGGCACAGAAAGACGCCAAGAGCGGACATGACCACTCTTCCAGTCTATACCTCCAGCATCCATGCCTAGAAAGGTGCTGTTCCTCCAGCAACTTGGCCTTGCCAAGAGGACAGGAATAACGTGCTGGATAGCAGGGGTTCTGTTACTCCCCGACCCCCACCTCCTCACCCAGTCCCCACTGCCCATTTTATTTCTTTTTATCTTCTCTAAGCTCTGTATGGGAAATGGTGGTGGGCAGTATAATAAAGAAGTACAGGCCTGAGCAGGGAAGCTTTGCTTGCCTTCAGCCTGACTGGCTGTAAGTTCCTAGCTCTGCTGCATTTTAGAATGAGGCAGGCAGGCAGGCAGGCAGGCAGGCAGGCAGGCAGGCAGACAGACAGACAGACAGACGGACAGACAGACAACTAAAAACTACATCTGGGAAGCCCATTGATTGTGACATAGCCACAAAGGACTAACTTCCTTTTGATATTTTGTTTTAAAGTGTGTGTGTGTGCGCGCACATATATAGAAGGAAGGTGGTAGCTTTGGGAATTTTGAGAGAGAATATCACATAGCTCAGCCTGGTCTCAAAAATCTCTATGTAGTTAAGGATGACCTAAAACTCCCAATCCTTCTGCCTCCCTGGGATTAGAGACATGCACCACAACACCAGCATATATTTTTCTATCCTACATCACATATACATAAAGAAGTATTTTATGGATCCTCAAAATGGACAGTAGCCCACTGAGTTCTCTCACTTCTCAGCTAGTTCTCTTCAGTTATAGAAATGTATTTCATTTTTCCATTGCGACATCTTTGCCAGGTCAAAATCATTCCAATGATACAATTGAGAGTTTTTATTTTCCTTTTGGCATTTTGCTATAGGGTCTCATGTAGCCCAGGCTGGCCTGAAACTCAGGATGGCACTGAACTCAGGATCCTTCTACTTCCGCCCTCCTAGTCCAAAATTATAGTTGTATGCTACCATGCCCAGTGCACTAACTCCTTTTTCAGTTTGGGGGATAGAACCTGAGGCCTTACAAAGGCTAGAAAACTTCTTGACCCTTGACTTCCCCTTCTCTGCCCCAATGAGCTCATGCTCAAGATGTCCATGTAGCCCAGGCTAGACTTGAACTCACAGTCCTCCATCTTCAGTCTCCCCAGTGCTGGGATAAAGAATGGGAGCCACCCTATCCAGTTCTGTGGGTGGAGTTCAAGCCCTCGATTCTGTCCCAGATCTGTAACTAGCAAGCTATGTAGGTGACACTGGAGTCCCGGGTGCTTACACTCGCAGGAACTTACCAAGCACTAGTCCATCTCTTGGAAATTCCCATCTGGAGTCGTAAGGCAGCTGCATGGGGTCCACGTAAATATACTCATGTCCATCGGGGCTGATTGACTCAATGACCCTCCAGCGAATTTCATACCGTGGTTTCTGTAATGACCAGGGCAAGGTAACCGGTGAATCAGCAGCAACCAAGCCTCACGACAGAACCAAAGTGACTGGACCTGGAAAAGTCTCTCACGGTCCACGGTCCACCACTTGTGGAATTACCAAACCCCTTCTCTGAACCAAACACCGGAAGATGCAGCCATTCTTATTCTAATGGTTCCAAAGACTTGCCTGCTTCCAAATGACAACGAGGACAATGAGAGAGACAATGACAATCACCAACAGCACCAGTACTGCAGCCGCCACCGTGAGTTCAGATCGCAGGGCTGGGGGCGGGGGGGAGACAGAGACACCATAGAGAATTTTGTCAATTATCCGTGGATGACAGAATAAGATAGGAGGCAGAAAGAAAGGAACAGAGGCCATCTCCCTGCTGGTGGGAAAGTGTCCAGGATTCCAGGTCACTTTAGGGATGGCCTATACTGTTTCTCAAACACTTGCTACCCTTGTAATTAAGTGTGATTCTTCCCTGGAACAAAGCTTTTTCCAAAGACACTCCAAGGATCTCCTTGTGGACAATTTGAATAGAGACGATGAAGATTGAAAGTAAGTTGGGAGCGACTTCATTTGCAGAAACATCCACCTCCTAAGTTTCATGGAAAAGGTAAATTTTGCCTTTTGTTTCTCTCTCTCTTTTGGCTTCGTTCCTTTCTTTGTTTCTAACTCAAACCTGACTCACCTGTTCTGAGGGGCAAGCTCCTTCCTCACTTTCTATCCCTACACCGCAATGTTCAGAGGACAGAGGTTCAGTAGCTATCCTCTCCATGACAAGCAAAACTGTCCCCAGCTCTGCAAGTGCAGCTGGGTCCGTGTGCAAACAAAAGGATCTGGTGGTAAGACCAGCGCTTCAAGTCCAGACAGGACTGAACTCCTCTCTTGGGACCTTTGTTACTATGTGACCCCTGTCTGGGATGCCACAGACCACCTGAGGAACACAGGGCCTGGCTGGTGACTTGGATTGGTCTTGCCTACTGAGAAACTCACTGGGAGCTACCAGTTTCAGCTCTCGGTTCCCAGCGCCGAGGTCGTTCTTTGCCAGGCATCGAACTGCGATGGTCTCTTCCACTTTGGCGAAGGATACTCGTCCCTCCACGGTACTCCTGCCTCGGCGATGGAACTCTGTGATAATATTCGAGACATTGCTGGCCAAAACTGTCCACGAAGTGTCATTATTACATCTAGAGAGAATGTGACACAAATGGAGATCTGATTACCAGGAGTCGCAACGACCGGTGTCCCTTCCACATTGCTAACGGTGCACACATTGGGGGTTACCGCAGGTTAGCTTTCTCATTTTATGGTACATGTTCACATTAAAATTCGTTTGCACCTGCTCAAGAGGAATAATCTCACATGGAAAACCAAAGTTAATGGTTGTGGAGGGGGCAGATAAATTGCACAAACTATAACTACCTATATAACTATAACTACCTATCTCAAACTGAGAAGATAGCATCAAACACGTTCAACAATGCAAATCTCCCATTTCTTTGAAAATATCCTCCCTCCTCATCCTCCACCCCAGAACGGTCTTCTAAGAGGTCCCCAGGGCTACAGTAGTCTTCTGGGTTAAATCGTTACACCTAGAGATCCCAGCACCCAAGTCACAGCTCTCCACAACTCTCAGCAAGGAGAGCAGCAGAAAGCTTCTCTTTCAGCAGAGACACACTCAAGGCCTTCTGAAAGCAGCTAGTTGCTGTGGGGAGAAGGGTGAGTGCACAGTTCATGGGCCAACCAACGAAGGTGGAGGAGGGGCTAGAGAAACAGCCCAGCCGGGAACAGATCATACTGTTCTTAAGGAGGACTCGAGTTTGGTACCCAGCACTCCTGTTAGGATGCTCACAACCACCATCACTCCACCGTCGGGGGATCCAGTGCCCTCTCCTGGCTTCTAAAGAACGAGTCATGTGGGCGGGCATGGCTCTCGGTTCTGTTTGCATTGCCAGACTAGCCACTGAGACAATGTTTATGGTAAGAAATAAGAAATGTGAGCTGAGCAGGGGTGGTGGTGCACATCTGTCACCCCAAGGCCTGGGAGAGCAAAGCAAGCTGCGTTTGAGGTTAACACAGGCCGCACAGTGAGTGAGACCTTGTCTCACAACAGGACTGTGAGCCAATGTGTGTGTGTGTGTGTGTGTGTGTGTGTGTAGAGAGAGAGAGAGAGATATCAGCTGGTGCAGTTAACAAGAGTTGTTCTTACAGTTCTTCATGTCTTCACATTAGAGACCATTTTAAAAGAGAAATAGAAAAACAATGGAGAATAAAATAGAAAAATAAAGGCCCTTTGAGTGCACTAGAGCGCGTGTGTGCGCACACATGCATGCACACACACACATACACACACACACACACACACACACACACACACAAAAGAGATGGAAACCACTTTCAGAGACCTATTGTATAGTTTGTGAGTAATACGCGCCTTGGGCCGAGGAAGACTCACAAATACAAAAAGAGGTCAACCAAAGAAATAGAATGCACTTGAGGCCCTTTATGTCATGGAAGAAACATTCTGACCACACAAGAATGGAGAACATCTGGTTTCCATACTTCTTAATATCCTTGCAGATCATCCACTCAATGTCCGGAAGAGGGGTGCCTTCAGCTGTGCACCTCACGGTCTGTCCCCCACCAGAGCCATGGTGGTCATCCGCAAGCTCCAGAATGGACGCAGGAACTGGGAGAGGAGAGGAGAAGTCAGGACTGAGCAGCTCACATCCCTGTCTACGGAGAGACATCCCTCCGAGGAACGGTCCTCAAGGGTCCAATTGTGTAAACAGAAAGAAACAACTCCAGCCTGAACAGACGCACTCAGTTACTAGCTCCTTCCATGTCAGTGTTTGGGGGCTTTGTGCCTGGATGATTCAAATCTGGATGGATGGAGTTGAGAAGTGTCTATGGTCCTTCCATTTGGAAGGCAAGAGAGATCCCCCAGCTGTCTCTGCATTTGGGGTTTGACTAACAGACCTGACAAAAGCAGCCTTTACTCAAATACACATAGGGACATCGTTAAATTTTTAAAGATCTTTTTTTTTTTTTTTTGGTTTTTCAAGACAAGGTTTCTCTGTGTAGCCCTGGCTGTCCTGGAACACACTTTGTAGACCAGGCTGGCCTCAAACTCAGAAATCCTCCTGCCTCTGCCTCCCAAGTGCTGGGATTAAAGGTGTGCGCCACCACTGCCCGGCTTAAAGATCTTTTCACACATTTGTAGTCAAATAAGTTGGAGACAGGCAAGTGTTTTGCTGGCGTATATGTATATTCACCACATTCATGTCTGGTGTTTGCAGAGGCCAGAAGAGGGTATCAGATCCCCTGGAACTGGAGTTAGGGACAGCTGTGAGCCACCACATGGGTGTCAGAGCCTGAACCCAGGTCCTCTGCAAGAGCAGCAAATGCTCCTGACCACTGAGCTACCACTCTAGCTCCTTGACTACTTTTTAAAACATGGGATTCCATTACCAAATGAGAAGAAGAAGAAGAAGAAGGAGGAGGAGGGGGAGGAGGAGGAGGAGGAGAAGGAGAAGAAGAAGCTGAAAAATATACAATTTTTAATTCATCTTTATATACTTTAAATAACAATTTAAACTGCATAAAACTAAATAAATGTTAAAAATAAATATTAAATATTTAAAAAACTAAACTAAATAAAAATTTAAACTATATAAATACATACTTTAATTTAAAATTTTTCCTCAGAGCATATTTTTCTTCAGAAGTGTTTTAGATTTCAGAGCTTTTCAGAAGTTGGGTCCTAATGAGATGTCTTAGAGAAGGACTCAGCCTAAGTATGTGATTCATTTATATCTCACATACATCTTATACACAGTCAGGTGGTAATTTTACACAATATGTTTATATGCCTGAATATTTTGTGACCTGTCACAAGATGTCAGGTCAGGATGTTCCACTTGTGACACCATGTGAACACTCAAAATGTTTCAGATTGTGAGCTAGGTGTGGTGGCACGTGTCTGGAATCTCAGCACTTGGGAGACTGAGGCAGGAGTATTGCTATCTCCAGGCTAGCCTGGGCTACATCATATGTAGACTCAACTCCTCCCCTGATGAAAAACAAAGTTTCAGATTTTTGAGGGTTTCAGAGTTTTGGGTGAGGAATGTTCCAAATGGACCTGAATTTTCAGGCACAACGACATGGCCCTGCATGTGTCAGGCCCAGGTCTACCCAGCTTCTATCCCAACGCTTGCTTTTCCTCCAAGGCGTTGAAGAGAAGAGCCAGTGCCTTTAGGGGACAGTCATCCCTGAGAGAGCATGACCTTTACATGATCTTTACATACCTAGAGTTGACAGCTCGAACGTGTAGCTCTTCACGTCGTCGTCGTTTTGAACTATAATGGTATAATGGCCGCTGTCTTCCTCCTTAGCCCGGATCAGTTTTAATTTACTTTGATACCTTAAGGGACACAAAGTTTATTTTAATAAGTAGGAACTAAATAAGCACAGATTGTTTAAGCAGTTTCATTTTACAATTGAAATTTTATTTCTAAATAAAAAAATATATTTCCTATCAATATCAATGTCTTTTCTAAAATTTGATCTAGTTTCCACACACTGAAGGTCTCACTCATAGACTCAATAGAAAACCAAGTATTTTGACATAAGCCATCCCTAGTAGCTATCAATTCTGGAAAGACCTCATTTCTGGTTTGTTTGGTTTTTTTTTGTGGTGTTTTGTTTTGTTTTGTTTTTAAAGACAGGGTTTCACTGTATCTCTGGCTATTTTGTTCCCTCTGTAGAACAAACTGGCCTCAAACTGACAGAGATCCTCCTGCCTCTGCCTCCCTGTGCTGAGATTAAAGATGTGTCACCACCACCCTGCAAGACCTCATTTTTGAATGAACATCAGAAAAGAGCTTTAAAATGAGAACACTTGAGTTGGTAAACGTGCTTGCTACTCTCTAGCCTGGTGGGCCCCATTTGATTCGCAGAATCACATAAAAAGTCAGACGCAGTGGTACCCATCTCTAACCCCAGCGCTCATTTCGTGAGACGGGAGAAAAAGACAGGAGACTGTGCCCGAAGCTCTCGGGACAGCTGGCCTGGAATGTTCAGCACAGCGGCAGATCCAAGAGAAATCCTGCTTCAACAAGGTACACTGCAACAACCCACTCCCCCAAATGTCCTCTGATGTATAGGTGTGTGTGCCTGCATGTCCTCTGTGTGTGTGTGTGTGTGTGTGTGTGTGTGTGTGTTCAAATACACTATTTTCACATTTGGCTTTTCATTTCATTATAAAACATCCCAAAACACAAAAGCATTCGGCATGGAACAAAATTGTAGAAATTATTGGACTCCCCACACCTCCACTTCCGTACATATAAAATATAATAATCACACACAGAGCACCCATTCTAAGGTCCGTTAAATGATTCTAAACGTGGGAAAACGTTTCACAGGCTTCAATATACCCCCCAAGTGCAGGACCTGTAGTAATGCAGGCTACACTGGTTTGCCTCTCTGCCCACTTTTGGATTGGCTTCAGGACTGGACTTACAACTGCTGATGGCCAAATGATCAGGCCATTCATCGCCTACATTTGTTTAGCCAAGAAAGTCAGCAGGTTCACTGGTTTTAAGCTCCAGGAAGGCGGCTACTCCACTCACCTTGTGCTGCCTGACCCACCCACGAAAGAAAAGACAGAGTTCTGAAGGGTTCTCAAATCTCAGTCATAAGCAGCTTGCCAGAGCCACTCCCCTGACAAGCACGCCTTGCCAGAGTTGTTTGTTACAGCCTGGAATTCCTGCTCAGACACCCGTGAAATGTCAGCTGTGCCAGGAAGACCCTGTGTCTCCCAGCACTCACAAGCTGAGGCCTGAGGATCAGTATGAGTTTGAGGCCAGGCACGACTATAAAACAAGACCCTGTCCCAGAAAACAAAGTATTAACAATAACAACCACAACAATAGTAATAATAATACGAATAACGAAAAAAGAAACGTGGCAATAACTACTTTAAATGGTACAGTGGTTCACATCCATAATCCTAGAGGCATGAGGCAGGAGGATTGTTGAGAGTTTAAGGTCAGCCTAAGCTACAGAAGGAGACCCTGTCTCAAATAAAAGAAAAGCACCCTCTGACTCCTGAGTTCTACTCCTAGCTCAAAAACTTCAAGAGAAATTTCGGTGCCCCATGATAGAGTGTTTGCCGAGTATGCAAGGGACACAAGAGACCCAGGGTTGACCAATGGCACCAGGAGGGACACAAGAGACCCAGGGTAGACCAATGGCACCAGGAGGGCAGGATAGCAGCAGGAGTGAGAGATGAGAGCAGTCTGCACCATCACCAAAGTCAGACCTAGCGAGACCCCAGCCTTATCTCAGAGGAATCTTGAATTGGGGCAGACTCTAAAACAATGGCATTCATTGACATGTAGGCCTACATGTGAATTACCTCACACGTTCATATGTCTGCTGAAATATGATGACCGTTAAGGTCCAAGGACATCCGATTCCCCCGTCTTACCTTCACCTTTAGCTAGAAGCAGTATGCTGTCCTCCCCTGGGGGACAGAACGTTTTAGTCCTTGCTTCTCATTTTACATTAAGTACTTGCGGATGTATTATCGTCAGGCAACATGTTACAGAAGTGACTTGCGAAGGGCTCCCTTTACCTTGTTTCCTGGCTCTTTTGTATGTCCGTGGTGATCTCGGTGAGATTCTCAATCAGAGTCAAGTTGTCCTTCAGCCAGGATATCCTGGGAGTCGGGTAGGCCTGCACCTCTACCACAAACTCTCTGACTTGATGCAAGTTGACAGCTTCCAGCTGGCTGAAGGTGGGCTTGATCTCAACGAAGCCTTTCTCTGTGGAAGCAAGAGTTCCCGTTAAATCATAACCACAGGATACGCAATCCCAACCAGGTACCGCAAAGGGACCGCCATTTAAGAGAATGGTAGGTACCGTGGACAGAAATGGTGACTCTCTTCATTTCCTTGACCTCTTTAGTGGCCTGACGGGCTGCACATTCATAATCTCCACTGTCCTTCACCGTGGCCTTGGGGACGGTCAACGTGTACACCAGTTTGATGGACGGGAGTTTGATCTCCTCCAGCATGGTGATGCCTTTGTTTCTCTGCAGTAGCATACAAGAAAATGATCGTGTAAGAAAGGACCTTCCAGAGTGGGTCCTAATGTAGGGTTTATGAATGGAGGAGGCTCATTGGTCCTAAGCACTGTGCACTTGGTGGGAGGCTTGGCAATTGGCAGACTGAACGTATGTGGGAGCCGGGATTATGTAGGAAATTGGTGCACTTTGTAAACTTGCTGTGAGGCTAAAGATGCTCTAAAACATAAAACCTAAAGAATAGAAATAAAAATAAGAACGAAGAGGCGAAGAAGCCAACAAGGCCCCAGGCCTCCCTGAGAACTTGTCAGCAGCTAGTGGTTGCTAGGGGAAACATTCTCTTCAGTAATGTAGACCCTGGTAAGTGACCCATGCTCCTGTCGTAACCCTTTGCCTTTGCCGGTCCTCCTAGAAGTCACTTTAATTAAGCTAATTGGGCCACAAACAAATCATAAAAAGGCATGAAAGAAAGAAGGGGAGTGGCTTAAAAGAAGAAGGGAACCTGCTAATGTGGGCGGGGCGGGGATGGGGGGGGGAGCAGAGTTAATGGCAGATGATCATAATCACATGTGTGTGTGAAATGCCATAAAGAATCTGTGATTGTGTTCCATTCATATACGGTAACAAGAAGTGAAAACAACGCCAAATCTAGATCCTTTAAAAAGTCATGCTTTAAAATGATGTTAGAGGTAAGTGTGGTGGCTCACGGATCTAATCCCAGCACCTGGGAGCCTGAAGCAGGGCTACTCTCCTGAGGATGGAGCCAACTTGAGCTATGTAGCAAGTTCTAGGCCAGCCTGGGCTACAGAGTGAGCCCCACAAAACCAAAAAGGCAAGCAGATATTAAAGCACGGGGCTAAGGCAGTAGCTTAGCAGCGAATCACGGACTCAGCCCCCCGTAGGGCTCCGAGCCAGCCATCAATACTGCAAAACAATCTTTTAATGAAGGATTCTAGGCTGGAGAGATGGCTCAGTGGTTAAGAGCACTGCTTACTCTTCCAAAGGCCCTGAGTTCAAATCCCAGCAACCACATGGTGGCTCACAACCATCCGTAAAGAGATCTGATGCCTTCTCATGTGTCTGAAGACAGCCACGGTGTACTTTGATATAATAGTAATAAATAAAAAAGAAAACTTAAAAAAAGCTTTGAAAAAAATGAAGGATTCTAAAGGGTCTGTCTGTCTGTCTGGAATCTGAAATCTGTGCTGCTCTAAGAAGGTTTCCCTATGCTTCTCCATATTTTACAAATTTTCAAAAAGAATTTTTAACACTTTTATGGAAAAAAGTGTTAAAGTATTTTATGTATTTGTGGGCCAAATGTCATGTTTTTCGGCTTAAGAATTATCTGTCCCTTGTAAATGAAGTGTTACATTTCAAGGATTAAAAGCAATGTAGCATGAAGAAAACCCCCAAGTCACTCCATAGTGCAAGGAGCATATGAACATACTAGACTGTGAGTGTCCCACAATGGACGTAGTCGATAAGGCCTAACATAAGAACAGCAGACTTGCTTCTGCAGGATGGTTCAGTGGGCGATGGCACTTGCTATGCAAGCCTGGAGGCCTGAGTTCAATCCCTGGAACCCACTGAAAGGTGGAAGCAGAGAACTGACTCCAGAAGCTTCGTCTTCTGACCTCACAATATGTTGTGACAAAGGCGCTGCCCCCCCCCCAAATACACCAATAACAAATAAAAGTGTAAATGAACAGTCGGACAGCAAGAAGAGCCAGCAAAAGCTCGAAAGAGAAATGGCCAGCAGAAAGAAAGTTCTCCATTGACAAAATGACCTGGTACAGAAGTTTACAACTCAAGAGCGGGGAGCAGGGCTAGAGAGATGGTCCGGCAGCTAAGGGCACTGACTGCTCTTCCAGAGGTCCTGAGTTCAATTCCCCAGAAACCACATCGTGTCTCACAACCATCTGTCACGGGATCTGATACCCTGTTCTGTCATGCAGGCACACATGCAAGTAAAGCACTCATGTAAATAAATAAACAAATAAAATAAATAAATAATACATATATGTGTATATATATTTTTTAAAAAGGGTAAGGAGAAAAAATTATATATGATACATATAATTGACACATGGATTTGTTCCCCATACATACATAATTGTGTATGTGTGTTTTGTTCCCTGTGAGGCCTCCCTCCGCAGTATTAATCACCATTTCTGCATTCTATTTACATAGTCTTCATACATGGCTCCTATATACTACTCTCTACAGCTAGCAGAATGAATGAGGCTTTATCTAAAGTTCCGGTCAGATGGAAGGAAGAAGTTCTGGTGTGCTGTTGTGCAGCTTGGGGACTATAGACCACAACAACATACATGCTTAATGACACTATCAGATGCCTCACAGCCCCAAGGCGTGTGAGCCAAGACATCGAGGATGAGTGACTGCCTGCTATCAGCTAATATTTACAATTCAGGCATTTCTTGCCTTTATAATGCTTTAATGATTGTGTTATAGCCACAGAACATTCCTATTTGTCTCTGCCTTTTCAAGGGGAGCATGTCCCTTTGTGTCATGACAAACTCTCCCTGATTAAGAAAAGTTAAAAGTCCTGGAGTCAAATGTGCCCATTGCCCAGATGGGAAGCTAAGGCCCGGAGAAGCTCAGGAATGTGCCCATCCTCGAGAAACACCACTGGCATATAGGCGTTATAAGTCCTGCTGTGCCATTTCTGTGTGCTCCATATCCTGGGGGGTACCTACCACTTCTCCAGGATAAGTCCACTGCAGGTCAACCACCTCATTGTTAAAGACGGCACAGGTCACCACAATTGTTTCTCCTGCCTTATACACGGTCTGGCGTGCGTCCATCTCCAGATTCAGTTCTGAAGTTGCTGCAATGAAATGGCAAAGAAAACACAGTACAGTCAGGGTCTCAAAGTAAAACCTGCAACTGAATCGGGTTCCTTAACAACGAGGGGCTAGAGAGATGGCCCAGCGGTTAAGAGCACTGACTGCTCTTTCGAAGGTCCTGAGTTCAAATCCCAGCAACCACACGGTGGCTCACAACCATCTGTAATGGGGTCAGATGCCCTCTTCTGGTGCATTTGAAGGCAGCTACAGTGTACTTAGATATAACAATAAATAAAATCTTTAAGCCCGAGTGAGCAGGGCTTACAAGAGCAAGCAGAGGTCCTGAATTCAATTCCCAGCAACCGCAGGATGTCTCACAACCATCAGCACAGCTACAGTGTACTCATATACAAAATAAATAAATAAATAAATAAATCTTTTTTAAAAAAAAAAAGTGATGAAAAAATTGTGTCCAAACCAGTGTAATCAAGTCAAAAACCTAGAGTTTGAGTCTTACACAACTTGGGATATAGCAAAAACACAAAATAATAATAGTAAAAATCAGTCTCTTTTAACCAGAACACCACATGTCTGGGCTATATGGCCATACGACTGCACTCTTTCAAGCCACCGTAAGGCTCTGTGCCCTGGGCTGTCTAGCTTCTATACTGTGCCCCTCAGTTAGTCTTAGCATCTCCCAGAGCCCAGCACAAAATCAGTTTGTAACAAGAGGCAAGTGACATTTTCTTGCTTCTGCTCCATGTCCGTGTAAAGTTCCCCCTAAAATCTGCCACCGCAAACCCCCGACTCCCCCAGCCCCTTGTGTGAGAGACTTTGCCAGTGAACCTAACCCCTCTCATATCAAAGGAAAGACGTTCAGCCTCTTTAACTAAGTCTTCCTTCAAAACTGAAATCGCTTAATTCTTAAGTTACTGAAATTAATCTAGGCCTCCAACCCCCTGGGGTGTGTGTTTGTTTCTCAGGGCTGTATAGTTAAGAAGGTGAGCCAAACAGTGAGAGGCTTATGCAAGAAAGAATTCCTTGCGGTACTTTTCGGGGAGCGTGCGATCTTACACGTAGAAGCCTGTAGTGCTCTTTAAGCCCGTGTTATTACAGCTACAGGTCAGCCACGTTGTATAGCCAAGGAAGAGGCAATAATCAAATTAAAAACCCTTGTGTGCCTGTTGCTCTCATCTAAAGAGGCGAAAGTACCTTTCAAGGCATAAACGTTAAACTCGCCGGTCTTGAACGTCCTCCCTTTGACGGTGGCCTCACAGATGTAAGGCCCCACGCTGAAGGTCCCGTTGAAGCCCTGCCTGCTGTCATAGGAGGCAAGCACCAGCCTCCCGTTATTGTGCAAGGTTACTTGAGTCTCCGGATCTGTGGTGCGGCAAGGTATGATGGCAGAATCGTCCTCTTCCACGATGACTAAAGAATCTGTCATCCCGAGAGGCACAAAGGCCATGTCTGGGTCTGTGATTTTAAAGAGAGAAAGAAGAATCTATTAGGGTTTCATCTCATTTTTACACACATATACACGGAAAAAAATGTTCCATTGGTATCATCACCATCATCATCATCACCATCACCATCACCATCATCACCATCACCATCATCACCATCACCATCACCACCATCACCATCACCATCATCACCATCACCACCATCACCATCACCATCACCATCACCATCACCATCACCATCACCACCATCACCATCATCACCATCACCATCACCATCATCACCATCACCATCATCACCATCACCATCACCATCATCACCATCACCATCACCACCATCACCATCACCACCATCACCACCACCATCACCATCATCACCATCACCATCACCATCATCACCATCACCATCATCACCATCACCATCACCATCACCATCACCATCACCATCACCACCATCACCATCATCACCATCACCATCACCATCATCACCATCACCATCATCACCATCACCATCACCATCATCATCATCACCATCATCACCATCACCATCACCATCATCACCATCACCATCACCATCATCACCATCACCATCACCACCACCATCACCATCACCATCACCATCATCACCATCACCATCACCATCACCATCATCACCATCACCATCACCATCACCATCATCACCATCACCATCATCACCATCACCATCACCATCATCACCATCACCATCATCACCATCACCATCACCACCATCACCATCACCATCATCATCATCACCATCACCATCACCATCATCACCATCACCACCATCACCATCACCATCACCATCACCACCATCACCATCACCATCACCATCACCATCATCATCATCACCATCACCATCACCATCACCACCATCACCATCATCACCATCACCACCACCATCATCACCATCACCACCACCACCACCATCACCATCACCATCACCATCATCACCATCACCATCACCATCACCATCACCATCATCACCATCATCACCATCACCATCACCACCATCACCATCACCATCATCACCATCACCATCATCACCATCACCATCACCATCATCACCATCACCATCACCATCATCACCATCATCACCATCACCATCACCATCACCATCACCATCATCACCATCATCACCATCACCATCATCACCATCATCACCATCACCATCACCATCATCACCATCATCACCATCACCATCACCATCATCATCATCATCATCATGTTGGTGGTTCTAGGGATAGAGATCAGAGGGTCACACGTGCTAGGCAAGGTCTCTACCCTGAGTTGCACCCCCAGCCTGGCACTGTTCTTGAATGTTACCTTCATATCCAAGAGTCACCAACATTCATTATTTTGACAAGCAGAAAGTAACTTTAAAAATCAAACAACAGGGCTGGAGAGATGACTCAGCAGGTAAGAGCACTGGCTGCTCTTCCAAAGGTCCTGAGTTCAAATCCCAGCACCCATATGGTGACTCATAACCATCCATAAGGAGATCTGACACCCTCTTCTGGAGTGTCTGAAGACAGCTACAGTGTACTTACATATAATAAATAAATAAATCTTTAAAAAAAAATCCAACAACAACAACTAAATGCTAGCAATAATTAGAAACACCAGCCAGGACACCTAATCAGAATTCTGAAAATTAAGAGACCAGATTTAGTCCTTGTCTCTTTTATTGTTCATTTGTTTGTTTATTATTTTGCACTCTTGTTATGTTGGGTTTTGTTTAAGATGAGCTCTCGCTGTGCTTACCAGTCTGGACTAGAACATGCCAATGGCCCAGGGTGGTCTTGCTGACCTTGAACTCATGATCAACCCCCTTGGCTCTACTCTCCTAGCGCTAGATCACAGGGATCCACCGCCTTGTCCCACTCTGCTTCTCACGTCATGAACTGCTCTTAGAAACCCCTATGCCTATAGCTGGTATCATGGACAAGTAGCACGAATATCTCCCAAGAAGAGCTCAGGCTGAGGGGCGGGGGCGAGGTGCCAAGAGCAGAGGCAGGGAAGGCACTTAGCATCCAAAGACCCCAGGCTCGATGCCCAGCATGGATAATTCCACAGTTGGAAGCCTCTCTGCAGCAAAGTGTCTCTAGCTGAGCTGCTGGGGTGAGAAGTCCTAAGTGTCTGCAGCAACAACTGCAGAAAGGCCCAGTTTTATAACTGCCCAGGAGAAGATCCCACAGGTCAACAACACAGGATGGTGTTGGGTTGTGTTTGTACGAGAGGTGGGGAGTGGGGGAAAAAGAAAACCCAGACGAGTTTAGGCAGACTGAAACTTCAAGAGCCACTTTTAACGAGAGCCCAGGGTCCATCTGTTCACAGCATGGAGAAAGCCCTCCAGGGTTAGAAAATCTCACTGAAGGGAACCTAAGTGCTATCTATCATCATCATCATCATCACCATCACCATCATCATCACCATCATCACCATCATCACCATCATCACCATCATCACCATCATCACCATCATTACCGCTAGACAAAGACAGTGCAGATCTGTCTGGAGGGGAGTAAAAAATGCTCGCCATGCAAACGTGAGGACCAAGAGTTCAGATCCCCACCACCACCGTGTACGTGCAGTAAACACCGGATGTGAACGGCAGTCCACCTGTATCCCAAAGCTCCTTCCACTCCCCAACAACATGAAGCTTCACCGTTCTAATCTGTGTTTGGAGTTCCAAACACCCGAACCCCATCCACACAGGGTTCAGGCGGGCATGCATCCCTTTCAGGTTTAGATAGACTGGTGTCTCTGTAATTCAGTTGGGCTTTCCTTTCCAAGGCTAATTTTCCCTACGACCGAATACTACCTATATGATGTGTGGGTAACACCAGGGTCCTTCTTTGTACATCAATGCTACATCGAGATAGCGACAGCTACGGATTGGCAAAGGCTGAGAGGAGGCAAGGTGGGTGGTAGGCCAAAGGAAGTTCAAGCTTTCAGCTAAGTCTGGATTCTGGAGAAAGCGCATCCTTCCAACCACAGAGGGCTTAATGGTCTAAAGCCCTCAGAACTTGAAGTCACACTCCCCAGCAATGCTTCCTGTCAGTGACGAGGGGCACCTGAGGCCCGTGGGCAAGAAGACAGTGTCGTGGTGATCCGTCTAATGGAGTCCAGCAGGACCCTCCCACTCCTTTCCTAGGTCTTACCCCTTATAAAACCATCGCATGTAACTTCTGTCTTGGCACCCGCTTCCCAGCAGACACAAGATCAGATCATTAACACAGAAACTCCCCTAAGCGTTAATGACAAAGGCAGAAAGAATTCCTTCTCACGCATGTTGAGAGTAAATGCACCCTTGTACTAAAACTGAAACAAAGTAGCTATTGGGAATCCATCCCACTCAACTGTAAGTATCCAAAGCAAGGCCTGCCTGTTAATCCCGCCTCCTGCCCAAGGCGTGGTACCTGATACACCTGTTAAGTGCTTGCTCACATCGGCTGAACCAAATAGAATGACCACCCTTGATTTGTTTATGCACCAATAAAAAACACGCCACAGTAAAGACTTTCCAAAATTGATAAAGCCCTGACATTGACAATAAACACTTCTCCAGGTAGAATCTACAGCCTTCCACATGCTGGAAAAACATTCTGCCCCTGAGTTAGATCCCCAGGTATAAGTCTTTCCTTTTAAAATAACATGTATTTGTTTGTTTGTTTGTTTGTTTTGTGTGTGCGTGAGTGTTCTGGGTGGATGTATGTAGGTACATTATAAGTATGCAGTGCAGGTAGAGGCCAGAAGAGGGCGCTAATCTCCTGCACGGGTGACGACAGAGGGATGCATCTCTGTGAGTCCTGGTAACCAAACCTGAGGCCTCTGCCCCAGGAATGCTGCGAATGCTCCCAAAGCCCGAACCATCTCTCCAAGTCTCCCATGAGTTTTGCTTGATTTTGAACACGCAAATAATCTGTATTTAATTTGTGTGGTTTGCTGGTCATAATGTGGGCAGTCTCTGCTACTTGAGAGGCTGAGATAGGAGGACTAGTTGAGTCTAGCAGTTTGAGGATAGCCTGGGCAGCATACCAAGCTCTCATCTCAAAAGCAACAACAACAAACGAAACAAAACACCGGAGTTAGGTAACAGACGCACATAATTCTGTGACTCGGGAAGTGAGATTGGAGAATGGTACGTTCAGAGCCAGTCTGGAGTCAATAAGGAGACCTTATCTTAAAAACAAAACCAAAGAGCAAAAACAAAACAAGCAAGCTAAGCATCCCCCTGCCTCCTAGCACTCAGAAGGCGGAAGCCATAGGATTGCTATGCGTTAGAAGCCAGCCTGGACTACAGGGCAAGCTCTAAGACAGCAAGAGCCCCAAAGATAGACAGACAGGTAGACATAGAGCTAAGGAGACGGCCCAGGGAGTAAGAGCACTTGATTTAAAGTATGAGTACCAGAGTTCAAATCCCAAAGACCCATGTAAAAAGAAAAAAATTCTATATCCTTAGCTCTATGGAAGACGGAGGCAGGAGGATAGCTTGGGTTTGCAGACTGCCTACCTAGTTCCAGCCTCAGTGATGGTTCCAGTGAGAGAGAGAGACAGAGACAGAGACAGAAAGAGACCGAGACAGAGAGAGACAGAGACAGAGAGACAGAGAGAGAGAGAGAGAGAGAGAGAGAGAAACAGAGAGAAGAGACAGAGAGAGACACAGATAGAGAGAGACAGAGACAGAGAGACAGAAACAGAGACAGAAAGAGACTGAGACAGAGAGAGACACAGAGAGAGACAGAGACAGAGAGACAGAGAAACAGAGAGACAGAAACAGAGAGAGACAGAGACAGAGAGACAGAGACAGAAAGAGACCGAGACAGAGAGAGACACACAGAGAGACAGAGAAACAGAGAGACAGAGACAGGGAGAGACACAGAGAGACAGAGAGAAGAGAAACACAGATAGACAGAGACAGTGAGACAGACAGAGAGAGACAGAGACAGAGAAACAGAGAGAGACAGAGAGAGATGAAGGAAGGAAAAAACTGTTGTCTACCTTGCAATTTCTCTGCAACAAGCATTTATGAATTCCTCCTGTTCTATGCACCTTAACACGGTGACTCAGTGGCAGGCAGGAAGGACGCGGTGTGGTCTAGGAGAGCCCCGCAGCTCACCTGGTACGTAGATGTAAATGTGCCTGCCTTCGATCTCGCTCTCTTCGGTCTGAGTGTGGTTGTAGTAGCAAGTGTACCATCCAGTGTGGGCCGCCGAGGCGTTGACCACTTCCAGTACTGTGACAAAGAGACCGCTGTTGTTCTCCTCGCTTCTGATTTCCACGTTGGGGTCCTCTTCTTCAGACATGGGGTGCTGCCAACTCACTTCGCTCTCCCCGAAGCATCTCAGAGAAAAGGACGAATTCAGCTGCACAATCTTCTCATTCTCATTGGGGAGGATAGAGGGTAATGAGAGCTGGCAGAAGCTGAGGCTAGGCCCTGTAGAAAGGAACAGTCATTGAATAGGGGGAGTCAGAGGGGACGGACGGCTTCTCCAGAGCGCCGAGAGTAGCCACAGTGGAGGCTTATATTAACAACGGCCATTTCTATGTGAAACTCCGTTGCTCCGGACGCCCATGAAAGGCCCCCCATTATAACAGCCACCACATCTGCTGAGGGTGGCGAGTGTTCCAACGGCCTCATCAGCCCCACCAAATGCCCCATATTCACCCCTCCAAACACTCAAATGGATAAAGGATGTCTGATTCCAGTTCCATATTTCACACTCTTATGTGTGACCATAAAATATCCCAGTGCGGTCTGGGCCCAGGCACATATGGCTTCTTTATCATGCATATGCCCTGCAGAAGTTTCCCTTGATTTAAAAAAAAAAAAGTGGGCAGGAGATGTGAGAAGAGAGGCAGGGAGAGGGGCCGAACAAAGCGCAGAGCAGATCTGGGCTCACTCAGGAATCACACGCCTTTCCTCACTGCCGCCCTCTGGCACGCCATCTCTCCTTAATGATTTCCAAAGGCCAAAGCAGGAAGGCATGGGTTTAAGTTCACAAATAATAAATAAAACGCGGGCAGGGAGGGGCTTGAAACTAATCTCCAAGCATCACATTTCAGCCGAGCTTCCCTTGTCTAAAGAGAAGACGGAGACACGTTCTGACTTAATTATTAATTAATGGTCTCTAATTTCCCTCGGTACCTAACTTTAGGGTGATGTCTGCAACATGTAAACATGTGGATCGAATCTACCAAGTGCCGGGCAAGCGCTCTACCCCTGAGCATCTCCCCAAGCCCTCGTTCTACTCTTTGTTTTTAAAGGTCTTCTCTTTGTTTTTAAGGTCTCGCTATGGAGCCCTGGCACACTGTGAATTTATGAATCTTCCTGCTCCGGCCTCCCATGCGGCTGGGATTGCAGGCTTGAGTCACTAAACCTAATGAAGGTTGCCCGAGTCTTTATTCTATCTGAACATGCTCAAATTGATCTGCTCCTCCTTTGCTGGAAGGGAAGCTCATCCCAGAGAGAGAAAGAAGGTGGCAGACAAGTTTAGACACCACGTCAATGTCGAGATCATTCATAGCCTCAGGCCACTGACAGAAAGCGTTTGTTTTGAAATGGAATTGGTGCCATTTAGCAAAGGACACCAAAAGTTCCTGGTCACCCTAGAGAACGGTTGGTGTTGTCTCACCCCCCCCCTTTGGACCTATGGGCAGGTGAGAGGCCCATGGAGGGTAGATATTAGCTCCCCAGAACAGTGGGTTAGGAGAACAAGGATGGATAGGTACCTGTGAGGAGACAGCTGAGGACCAGAAAGGCCTGGTGGGAGGTCCCCATAGCTCCTGAGACCTGAAAAAGACAAAAGGCAAACATAAACAGCATTAGCCAGATGGAAAGTCATTCTCCTGCAACGGGAATCCTCAATGGTGCCATTGGTAGAAGCACGTCCCAGCTTAAGGTTGACAGGTTATACAGTCAGATAGCTAAGGGGGAAGTATCAAAGAGCACGGTGGAGACTAAAGGTTACACCAGGGTCTTCAGTTACTGTCTCCAAAGGGGGCTGGGGGTAAATGTTATGGGCTTTCTGGGCATCTAAGCTGGAGAAGTCTCCACTTCATGTGGGCTGTCCCTTGCTTCACGTCACAGCTCACCAGTTCGAATCTTCTTACTTTCAGAAAAGTTCTGAAACAAACAATTTGTTGAGGCGGCAGCCTCTGTGAGACAAAGGCCTGCAAGAACCTGGACTTCCAGCCTGGGTTCTTGTGGGACCTGGATGCTATTAGAAGCCTGGAAAGTCCAGGACAGAAACACAACAAAGGGACAATAGAGAGAACGGAGGAGAGGCCCAGCATGGTGGGTGTGCACTTAAATTCCGTCCGTTGGGAGGCACAGAAATCTCTATACAGGAGGAGCCTCTGTCCATCATCCCCTTACAGCTTCTTACTGTGGGGCACAGAAGTTTAGCAAATGATCCAAAAACACATAGCTAGGGGTGGATCCAGGAGTGTGTGTGTGTGTGTGTGTGTGTGTGTGTGTGTACACATGCATGTGCACACATGTGTACAAGTGTTCAAGCCAGGGTTGACATCAGGTGTTTTCCTCATCATTCTACACTATTTTTTTTTGAGGCCAGGTCTCTGTCTGAACCCGGAGCCCTCCAGTGTTGGTAGACGGGCAGGCCAGCAATTCCTAGAGATCTGGGAAAGGTTAACCTTTCTGAGCCCACTCTTTCCCAATACAACCTGCCCCCGACCCCTCTCCTTCTCTGCGCACCACAATTAGAAAACCTAATTGCAGGGTTGTGAACCAAATGTGCTTAGAAAGATGCTGTCTGACTTAATGGTCTCTGAGGATGTTGGCAGGTGCCGAGAGGATGTAGGGTTTCCAAACTGCTGTGGTGACAGCCACAGGAGGCCCCAGAGCCAGGCTGGTTGCCTGATTTACCACAATTAGCAGTAAGGGCCTGTGTGTTTGTACACACAAACATCAACCTCCCACCGATAATCCACTTGGCCAGCTACAAAGCAGCTCCCGGCCGGTGCCCAGCCAGCGCCAGCCAGCCGGCTGGGGACTTATCACATGCCCATCCTGTACCTCCCCAGCCAGGACCAGCAGATATGAATCTTTCCAGCCCCACTAAACTCAAGAGAAAGGACCCAGTACAGGGACAGAGCAGGCTCTGAAGAACAGTCTGCCCCAGCCGGGCTCCAGCAAATTTCCTTCTGTGTGTCCAGATATGGCTGACTTGCTGCCGGGGGTGCTGATTTACTGGCGTTCAAAGTGGGCAACACAAACAGAGCCTCCGAGAGAGTGATAACAATGCGAGTGTCCGCATGTGTTTGCCTAAGATTCCCAACTCCAGACTCTGATAGCAGCAGTGGCCTGGCCAGCAAAGCCAGGCGGATTTATGAAGGTGCGCGCCGTTACTCATCTGAGACCCAGACAATCCGGCCATGAAAAATTGAAGCATGTCTGCCCCACAGTGAGAAAGAGAGCCCAAGGGGAGAGGAAGAGACTCCCTGCGCTTACTCTACTGAAGATCTCCGGAAGGGAGTCTTGGGTTTACTGGTGCTTTCCCACCCTGCAAGTACCATTTCCTTAATCAGTTGCTCGAAACTGGGAACATCCACATCTCAGACATACAGATAGAGGGAGATGAGGTCAAAAAATCTGAGACTTGTAGCAGTGTAAGTCACTGGTGAGACGGTCTGGTGGGTAGAGATGCTTGCTCCCTAGCCCAAGGACCTGAGTTAGAACCCCAAGACCCAAATGGTGAGAAGAGAGAGCTAACTCCCACAACGTGGTCCTCTGGCTTCCACATGTGCACAGCTGCACACACATGTATTAAATACGTGAACGTATTTTTAAATTAAATCACGTATTAGTCAGGCATAGTGACATAGAGACAAAAGGCTAGCCTAGCAGGGGCTCTAAGAGACTTTTTTTTAAAAAAGATTTATTTATTTTATGAGTGTGAATACACTGTCTCTCTTCAGACACACCAGAAGAGGGCATCAGATCCCATTACAGATGGTTGTGAGCCACCATGTGGTTGCTGGGAATTGAACTCAGGACCTCTGGAAGAGCAGTCAGTGCTCTTAACCTCTGAGCCATCGTCTCTCCAGCCCCAGAGACTTTATCACAAATAGACAGATAAATATTGTTTCTTGCTCCCATGCTGATCACTTGTTGGATGTCAGTCTCCTGCCTCCGTGTTCGCAGCTCGAAAACCATGTCACAGTTGGAGAAACAGGTCAGAGTGTGAGGTAGCTGATCTGCTCACACTCAGGTTCCAACTTGTTCTTCTCACTCCTTCTCAGAAGACACAACGCGCATCGCATCAGGACTAGATTCTGATTCCAGTCCTGACACCCTGTCTATCCCTTTGAACTTAGGTCTTATCTCTAACTCGAAGCCAACCATCACCGCCTTGCCTGGGTCCTACAGGACGAGCTAACATACAAGGTTTCAAAGTGCTTGATGCTCTTTGACTTTTCCTGCAGAGTCCTACGATGTTAGAGGATGCCAGGTCTGTTAACTCCTCCCGACTAATTACATGAAGCCCTAGACGCCCCACATCTCTTTCTTCTGCCTAGAGGGGAAGAGGGTACAAGCCTCTAGCTGGCATCTCTGTGACGGTTCTGCAACATTAACCGATTGCAGCCACTGTCTCCACCCACCCCCTTCCCATCCCTCCCTTCTTCCTTTCCTCCCTTTTCTAGTTCTTCCATTATACACCATGTAGCCCAGGTTGGCCTTGAACTCAAGATCTCCTGCTGCAAAAATGTAAACTCCTGAAGGCGAGCCTCTTACCAGAGACCACAGGGCAAGTTGGAAAGTGAACAGGATGCAAGCTTTCTTCCAGGAGAGCTGCTGTACCCCTGAGGCTGGGGCCATCTTCCCTGACAGTAAGAGCAAACATGGATTCCACTGCTCAACCACTGGACAATGAAATCCACCCCACCCTGTCCCAATTAAAGAGCACAGGAGACTCTCAGCCCCAAAGCCACTGAGGCCCTTCAAGACTCAGATTTCCGAGGTTTGGTTAATTTCAGCTCTCCTAAGTTAATTCTAACTATGAAAATAACACATCTCGGTTTTTTGTTTTGTTTTTTTTTTTCCTCTCTCTTTACTCTGTCTCAGAACTTCAACCCAGGCAGCTTAAATACAGGTGGCAGCTTAAAGGGTGGCAGCTTCTGCGTTTTCTAGCCCAAATTATATTTCCCTACCTGTACCCCAGCAGGGACTATGGTGTTTTGATCTGCCAGAACACACTATTAGATGTTCCAATAAGGGGCAGGGGCTGGGACATGTTTACACACATGCATTTTAAGGGGCAACCTGGGTTCATAGACCTTTCTGGTCTCTTGGCACCAGATATGTAACTATGAAAGAATAAAGTAACACATCCTTCTGACTGTCACTAAATGAATAGAAAAATCAACCAGTGTCTTGACTAAGTCACCAAGCCCACACACTGGGTTTACAGAAGGAAAAAAACCCTGCTCCTTTCCCTACAGGTCTGCTCACATAAACACTGTTCATTATGTAAGTGTAAAAGAGTAGCAATTAAAGCTTGATGTAGCTCAGCCATACAGCGCTTGCTGAGCATTTGGAGGGACTGAATTTGATCTCTCGACCACACACACACACACACACACACACACACGCACACACACACACCTTTGTGCTCTCAAGAGTTTCAAAGGGGGGCTGGAGAGATGGTACAGTGGTTAAGGTCACTGAGTGTTCTCTGGGTTCAAATCCCAGCACCCACAAGGCAGCTCAGACTCAAGAACCTAAAACCCTCTTTTGGCCTTAGAAGACACCAGGCATGCACAAGACTCATATATACATATATGCAAAAAACACACATACACCTGAAATAAAATTTAAAAATGAGAGGAAGAGGGGGGGGAGAAGGGAGAGGAGAGAGAGAGTGGGGAGAAGGGAGAGAGAGTGGGGAGAAGGGAGAGAGAGTGGGGAGAAGGGAGAGAGAGTGGGGAGAAGGGAGAGAGAGGGAGAGAGAGGGAGAGAGAGGAAGAGAGAGAGAGAGAGAGAGAGAGAGAGAGAGAGAGAGAGAGAGAGAGAGAGAGAGAGAGAGAGAGAGAGAGAGAGAGAGAGAGAGAGAGAGAGAGAGAGAGAGAGAGAGAAACTCCTGCCAATACTTGCTTGGAATTTGCCAAGCCCACTCAGAAGCATATGCAGTTCTTCAGAGTAGACAGCAGATGGCAGTGTTGGTTCAAGAACCAGTGTCCTGCAGTCTGAGCGGCAGGCGCCATTGAAACTAATTCTGACTTTAAAATGTCCCAACTTTTACAATATCTTAGGTTAATTTTTGCTTTTAGGTTTCGTAATGACTTGCAGTTGAACTCCGAGGCGTGGAAGCAAAAATAACAAAACTCCTGTCTAAAATGCTAAATTTCTTTGGGAACCTCCAGAGAATTCGGTGAGGACTAAACATACTGCCATCATCACCATCAGCCTAATTATTATCACCACTGCCTAGAGAGAGATCAAGACACAGTCGAGCCTTGAGAGCCAGGAAGATAGCGCTGTTGACCAGCTCTCAAAGATGTTGCCGACCTGGTCACTTGTGTTTAGGGGAAACAACACCCTTTGCCTTTCCACCCCTCCAGACATGAAGGCTACCTGGACCCTGCCAAGAGAGGCCATGACGCCTTTTCCTAGTGCTCAATTCTTGCTGCTCGTAAACCTGCCCCCACGGGGTCCCTGCAGCCTGGCTGGTTTGAAAAGACTATTCCCATTGCTCGGTAAGGCGGGGTCGTAAAACAACCAACAAGCCGAGGGAGTTTGCGCCGGCCTGGAGCGCACAAACCGGAGACTGCCCCCCAAGATCTCGCTGGATCCGGTATCCCACCCCTTCCACCCACCCTCTGCTAAATTAAGACTCCCCGACTCTCCAGCTCAAACCCGGACGGACCCTCAGCCCACCCTCGTCCACCCAACGCCTTTGCGCCAACGCGGTGCCCGCAGGGAAACTCAAGAGCGACCCTGGTGAGTCCAAATTCTGGCCGCACACGGCTCCCGGCTCCCGGCTGGGGGACCGCCCGACCGCCCAGGGCTACGGGGACAAGGGTCGCGCTGCGGGAGCCACTAGAGGGCGCGGCAACCCCGCTGATCTTACCCGCTGGCTCCCGCGTCGCTCACAGCTCCAGGGGAGCTCCAGGTCCCCTACAGTGCTGAGCGCACTGGGGCCGATTCTCCCGGAGGTTCGGCGCTAGGACACTCCGGACCCCGACCACCCCTTCTCTCTGGGTGTCTCTCTGTGTCTGTGACTATCTGTGTCTGTGTCTGTCTGCTTCTCTCTCTCTCTCTCTCTCTCTCTCTCTCTCTCTCTCTCTCTCTCTCTCTCTCTGTGTGTGTGTGTGTGTGTGTGTGTCTTTCTGTCTCTCTGTCTCTGTCTCTCTCTCTCTCCTTCTCCCTCTTTCCCTCTGTGTGTGCGTCTGTCTGTCTGTGTCTCTATGTCTCTGTGTCTCTGTCTCCCCCTCCTCCCAACACCCTCTCTCCCTGTCTCCCTCAACCCCCCGCGCCGCAAGATCGCCACCAGATACCAGGCGACACGGATCTACCCGACGATCCCAAGCCCAAGCCCAAGCCCTCTCTCCTCCCAGCTCAGGACTGCGGAGGCCGCCGCGCCCCAGCCTCTAAGCTCAGCGTTTGCATTGTTTTCAACTGCGACCTGAGAGGAGACTGGGCAGAGTGGAGGGAGGGGGCCAGGTTTAGGGTTACAGGCGAGCAACAGCGCCTCCTGCAGGCCAGGCAGCGCCGCCCGCGGCCGCCAGAGCCAAAGGCTGGACCAAGCTCTCTGATTTGGGATTGGAGCGGCCGCCTTGCCCGTTTGTTGACCTGTCCCTGGGCACCCCTGTACCCCTTCGTGCCTCTACCTCCCGCGAGGAAGAGAACTGAAGTAGAAGATTCTCCCCTTTTATCCCCTCCTACCGTCTAAGTTCCCAGTTCGTATCCGCGGTTCGCCCTTCAGTTTAAAACAAAAGAAAAAGACATTGAACTACTTCAGAAAAAAAAAATGCACCGGGGATCAGAATGCAGTCAGAAAGTGCTGCTTGCCCGGACTCTGCATCCCAAGCTGAGTACTATCCTACAGGACCACTGCTCCTCGGCCAACCCAACAATCAGGGGGCCAGACTGTCGCTGAACCTCTCACCTTTGAGTCACCTATCCAGCTTTGCAGTCAGCAACCTTTAACCTGGATGCTACTCACTGAAAGCCCGAGGGGGTCCCACCCTTCGAGGACGCCGGGCGGGAGGATGGTCACCACGTCCCCAGGTCGCGCGCAGCCTGCCTGTCCTCCTGTCCCCAGGAGGCCGAAATCCCGCCCGCCTGGGCGCCTGACGCGTTTGCAGTTGGAAGCTCGGTCTGAAGCCCCTCCCCCTGCATCTCTGCCCAGCCCCCGCCCAGGAAGAAAGTAGAAGCCCCTGGGCCCAGAACTGGCAGGCCGGGTTCTGAGTCTAATCCCTGCGGGTCTGCAGTCTAAAGCAAAAGACAGGAGCCGTGGCGATAACCAGTGGAACTGGGCAGCGTTCGCTCCGTCTCTCTCCCGCAAGCTTTATAAACCCAACTGTACTAGAGACAACCCCAAAACAGGACTTTTGCAAGAGTTCCAAAGCAGGAACTGACCACGGCGACAAATTAATTGGTGTGTCACAGGCACACACACACACACACACACACACACACACACACACACACACATTCCTGTTGGGGAATCGAAGGAGTCCCCATCAAGAGGAGTTTGGAAAGAATGAGGCTGAGAGGAAGGAGAAGGAAGATGGTCCGGGAAAGTCCAAGCACAAGAGAGGTTATGTAAACGCCAGTGCGACGACTGAAGACGTGCGCACACCGAGGAGCGCCCTCTGAGCCCCGCGCCTCTTCTGCGACTTTGGGTGTTAAATCTAGGGCTGTGCAGCTGCAGACCACAGTGCGGGTTTACACTAGGGGCCTCCTCCGACTCCTCAAGGCTGCCTAAGACTGATCCGAAACCATTCAGGAGAAGTAATTCAGTCCAAAACATTGAGCAATTCCGCCACGAAGCCAACAAAACCGTTTCCCACACCGCCCAGCCTGGGGTTTTTTTTTTCTGGGCAACTCGGTCTGACGCTGGGAGTCCAGACTTTAAAAGTGCCACCCACGCCCCCTCCCCAGCTTGGGTTTCCCCCACGCACACCCTCCGGGGTGACCAAGGTCTTTTGGACAGTTTTTCCTTACATCTAGAGGTCTTAGCAGAGCTGGGAGTTTCTAAGTGCGGGTTCTGCAACAGCGCCCCAAAGCAGACAGACAGGCCAGCACTTCCTTTCTCGCCAAGGCTGGTCGCCAAGTCACTGGCAACTCCTGCACACCTGGCTGCGAGGCTCTGGCTTGGTCCTGCTGCAGACCCGGGGCCGAGTCAGACTGCCTCACTCTGCGGTCTGTCCCACACGCCTTCCAAACAGAAAGAATCACCGACCCCAGGAGCTTCAAAGCCAAGTGAACGGCCGCCTGCTTTCCCGGCCCTGCTCGAGTTTGGCGGGGAAGTTAATCTTACAAGTATAAACTGATTTCCAAGGGGATAACGGTGAAGG
The DNA here is from genome assembly GCA_036184795.1 of Tokudaia tokunoshimensis. Lineage (NCBI taxonomy): Eukaryota > Metazoa > Chordata > Mammalia > Rodentia > Muridae > Tokudaia > Tokudaia tokunoshimensis. The sequence continues at coordinate 31,734,900 of BTHU01000014.1, forward strand.
AGGGAGGGCTGCGAGGAGACCGCTCCTGAGCCTTGCAGGACACTGCGCGATGGGAGCAAAAGTGTGTGTGGGGGTGGGCACTGGAGAGGTTGCATTCAGGCGACCAGTGCCACGCACCCAGCATCCCAGAGCAGAAGGCACCCAGAGTTCCGTAGGCAGAAGGCGAGGGTGGTTGGCCTCTTACATTTCTGCTTACCTGCACCCACGTCTGTCCTTTCAGAGTTGTCCTGACTTCTTCACAAGAGGTCAGCTTCTAGCCAGAAATCTTGCCTCTTTGCTGCCTGCGGCCAGGACTAAGCAACAACCAGGCCCCCCGGCCCTGCAGAAAAGACTCCACTGGAGACGCAAGCGAGCAGAGTGGGGGTGGGGACTATGGAGCACAATGAGGGCCCCTCGGAGTGCAGTTCGAAATTCCTCAAATCCCAGTTGCTGGAATGCGAGGCCAGGACGACTTCTTCACTCGGGGCCAAATGTGTTTGTCATTATTCCAGATCGCTCGTCCGCGCGCCGCCGCCTGCGTCGCCTGGGTGAGAGGCGCGCGATCCGAGCGCACTGCGGATTCCGCCCGCGGGCTTCTAAGCACCCAAGTAATTCGCTCCGAACTCTCGGGAACCCTCGGAGCCGGCACCCCTCGCCCGCGCGCCCCTCTCTTGGTGCCGCAGCCGCCAACGCCGCGCTCAAGTCTGGCCCCAGATGTTTCCAGCAGCAGCCGTCCAGTAATTACGAGGGATCGACTGGCGCCGAGTGTGCCCGGCCGGCATCCGAGGTCCGACCTCCTCCAGCCGAGCCCTTCACACCTCCCTTTTTCCTAGCCCTTTCCCGCGCCCCACTAGGCGCCCCTTCCCCCCAACACACACACCTCTCCTGGTGCACCCCTTTCCCCAAGCTTCGCGCCACACCACCCGCTACAGCGTAGTCCCGCCAAACCGCGGGCGACGAATAAAAATACTCATTAAAAACCTGTCCTCTTTCATGACCCAAGAGGCCAAACACCGCTGCTTCCACCCCCAAGGTTACTTGGTGTTCGTCCCAGTAAGCACGAATGCCACCCCCACCCTGGAGAAAAAAAACCTCAAAAATGTAAGCCTAACAATTTCTTTGGGAGGTTATAGGATTGTGTAGAAAAACAGTGCTTTTAAAAATAGGTCTGGAATTTTTTTTATCTTTGACTCTCTAATGGTTACCCCATCCCAATGAAGTTTATTCAGAATAAGTTACTTTCTGGACACACAACTGAATTCAGCTGTTTTGTTTTTGTTTTTGTTTTCCTCGTTGCCCAAAATTTGAAGTTACTTAGCTTCTTCCAGCCCCAAGTTATGATCAGGGACCTACTTTAGAAACAAAAGTCACTTTTTCCTCTCCCTTACCTTCTCCTAAGTCAATTTGCAAGGAAAATCCGAAACCCGGAGTAAGAAGTAAGCCCCAAGCCTCCAGTCCTCTCCCGCAGTTCTTCTGTTTGTTTCTCTCCCTCAAGCTCCAACAGTAATGGGCTCAAAACCCGCATTTTGTAATTGATTCAATGTTATAGTCCATCCTCCTAAAACTAATCATTTGCTCAAAGTAAATAGCTGTCAGGAAATGAAGTCCCCCCCCCCCCTTGGTCTCTTCAAAATAAAAGTTTCCCTCCGACTCCTTGCTCTGAATCTCTCAGGCTCAGACCTCTCCTTTGCTTTTCGCTCTTATGCAATCAGGGGGGCTAGTCCCAACCCCCAGACTTCAACAACAACGGGGGGGGGAGCAAACCAGATGGGGTGGGGGGTGGTTGAAGCGGGAGGTGTTGACGTTCTGCCGGGAAAGAGGTTTCATGAAACTACAAGCAGCCATCATTTCCAAAATGAGTTGATTTCCCAATGGGAGGGGGGGGAGTGCTATTGTTTTGTATTCTCTTCGAAAAGAAAATACACGTAAAATATCCTGCTTATTTCTAAAACGAATATAAATCTAGAATTCAAATTATCCCTTCTATAGGCAGTCTAGGCCTCGCTAGAAATATGGCCCTGGGGAGAAATCCTCACGCGGTTGAGTCGTTTTGAACTGGGGGTCTTAAGGGAAAGTGCCGTGTAGTTGCTAATCCTTTAATGGGATTAGGAAACTGTGGAGTCTAATAGGAAGATGATGGGTTTTTGAAAGGCTGAATTGTGAGGTCGTGTGCAAATAACGGTTGCTCAGCGTACCTTTGGGATGTTCTCCGGAAGAACGACCTTTATCCCTTCGGAGCCACTTATCTGGTCCTGCCTTTGTTTTCGGGGTTATCTGGTCCTCGCTTCTTCTATCTTCATATGAAAAACCTCGGGCTAGGTGTGACTACCAAACGCTTGCCTTCTGCATCTTGATGGCAGAAGGATTTTGACCCTCCTAAATTCCACCCTCCCGAGTGGGTTGCACACGACGTACCCTAAGAAAGCTTTCAGGATGTTTGAGCCACAAACCAGGGAACCCAAGATATCCAGCGAGAGACAGTTGGGACGCGGCGATCCTGCTGGCGAGGGAAAGGGGGCGCTGACACTCCAGGAACCAAACCTGGGCGAAGCGGGACTTCCCAGAGCGGGTGGGGGAAGGGAGGGCCTTCGACTTGCGCTCTATTTTTGAATGCTCTTGGGGGGGGGGATGTGAGTAGTCCTCTATCTCCCCCACCACCACTACCTCCAACTCACACATCAAAATTAAAATAGACAAGGCGGCCAGGTGGATAAACAAAACGTAGAATAGCCATTGGTTATTTCTCCACGATAATGGACCTGAGGCTGGGGTAAATCACAGAAGTTTCCCCGAAATGCTGAGCTCTGTAGCTAAATGGGACAGGACCGACCGTGGGGGTGTCAGGCTCGGGAAGAGGATGCCTGAAGCTGGGCTGAGAGCCCCAATTCTTCTCCGCCCTTCTGCACGCCCGCCTCTGGTGTATCTTCAGCTCGGGTGACTGCCCCGCTCGCTATTACTTCCACATGTTCCTTCAGGAAACCATTGAAGGCGAAATGTATGAACAGTCCCTTGTTCGGAATGCTGGCAGGATACCGTAATGTTTGTAGATAATGAACAGGATGCTAACGACTCCTGCGAGCGCGCTTACACACACACACACACACACACACACACACACACACACACAGGGGGTGGGGGGCCTTCTGCTGTTGTTAAAAGCAAATCAAGATTTAGGTTTTTGTAGCAGGTACCCAAGGAGGCTGGGGCTGAGATCCTGCGGAGGAGGGCCTGCTTTGTAACGGAACACCCTACCACCAGCTCGATCCCACTACCAGGGTCTCTCTCAAGCAGGGCCCCTGCGTTCTCCTCCCACAAATGGTAACTTCACAGTTCATTTCAGAGCAGTTTTAAAGGAGTCCGAGAAGCGGGCCGGCCCGGGGAATCCTGGGGCAGTAACTCCTCGGGAGTTTAAAGGGGAGAAAAGGATGGGTACCGAGCACCTAGTTACTCTTCTGGTAGTAATTACCTGCCTAATTTAAATGATGCCTTTGTTATGATCGTTAACAAACATTTGCTAAAGGTTTCCATGTGTGACATTCCCTAAGGTTTAAAGGCCTGGAGAGCTGACTCCGGGGATAGTGCCCCAGTAGGGGGTGGAGCAGGCAAGCAAATGGTTGGGCGAAGATCTCGCTGAGTCGGGACCCTGCGAAGCATCTGCCTTCCCAGCAAAAGCAAAATAAACGCAGTGGTCTGGAGCCACCTCCGGGCAGGAGGCCTGTGAGCTCAGGCGGTTGGTTTCTGAAACCAGGTCCTGCCTCCTCCCTCCCACTGCTCATAGGCGGGTTTGAATCGCGTTTTCCGCCCTCCATCTCTGGGGCTGTAGGAAAAGGTCGGGTCTGTGCCCGTCACTCAGCCCAGAGTGTCAGAGGGAGGGGGCCAGCCCAGCTCTTGCCCCGTTGTTCTAAAATCCTTCCAGATTGCTCCCTCGACGCCCTGGGTCCTGGGTGGTCTCGGAGCCGAAGAAGGCAAGGTCGTTTCTCCCCTTCCTGAACTTCTGTCCCTGATGTTGTGGTGGGGACCAGGTCACTCAGTGAGCCTAACGGAATGGCTTTCTGCTTGGGTTACTGTGTCAAGAACCCAACTTGCACTCAGATTATGGTTGTCAATCCTTTGGGTCTTTTTCCCTGGAATCAAGAATGAGGGTTATCCCAGCAGTTGAGAGACCGGAAGAGGCCCAACCCGCGCTAGGCCAGGAACTTTGGCGAATCGGATGGAAAGGGCAGCAGTTTGTACACTGGCCTTATGCCCCATGGCCTGCGGGCGACCAGAAATAGGGTACAGGGGTATAAAGAGACGCTGATTGCTATAGATGATTTAACCTTCAAGAGTTCCTTGGGAACTTTTGACAACCACATCAAAATGGTCACTTGACAGGAAACGAATTCTGCCTTGCATCCCAGAATCAGAAGGACCGGCTCCAACGCCTGGCCTTTCTGATTGCTCGCCGGCACTGCTCTAGTACAACCTTCCTTGGAGAATTCAAGTCCTTCTGTTGAAGACCAGTTACGACCCATCAAAGCCGTCACCTGTGAAAATTCACATTCAAACAAACTTGTTAATTTCTTTCAAATAAAGATGACGGGCAAGAGGGGATGCAGGGGGCGGGGGGGTGTCTGGTTTCTTGTTTGAAAATAAAGGGGCATTTGGTCTAGAGCAAAAGAAAAAGCCTTTGACTGCCCCCTTTAACTCCTGATTGCGTCGGGAGGAGGTTCCTCCCAGGGTTGGGGAGCCTGGAACAGGCTTGAGATGCGGCAACCAGATGTCGGAGTCCCTGCGGAGAGACGGAGCAGGGCTCCACCCCAACCCTGACGCAGCCGGAGCAGAGGGGTAGCTCGCTCTTGCAAGAGGAAAAGGCGCTCTGCAGAATCCAGAGGGCTGGTATAACTAGTTACCCTCTCTCCAAGACAGGTCGCCTACCCCATCGGGCGGGCGGTGACTAGCTCATGCCAACTGTGTAGGGCCTCCCAAGATTTCCAGGGCGTAGTGGAAAGCAGTTCCCTGAGTCCAGGGCCCCGGGCATTCTCTCTAGGGTTCCTAATACAACGGCCGGTGATGGCCCTAATTGAAGAGCTTGTCTCTGTGGTATATCCTAGACGACGACGAGAGGCCATATTCTCCTCTGCTCTTAGCTGTGGCTGGACGGGACCGCGGGGAGTCTGGTCTTCCGATTCCCTTTTCTTCTGCAGAGAGACCAACCTCCTCCTTCTAGGATCCCGCTGCCCTACTACACTCTCCGTCCTCCTTAGGCCTTCGGTTTTTAGTTAACTTTTAATTTGAAACGCCATGTGAGAGGTGGGGGAGGGAAGGCGATTGGGAGGTCTGCTCTTTATTAGGGGCCTCCGCCATCCAGCCTTCCAGCACACAGCTGTGGCTTTGGAGAACGGGCTGGTTCTGCTTACGTCAGCCGCCTCTGAAGAGAAAGCCTTGTCCTCTCCAAGTCCCCGGAGAGTAGCAGGGTCTTGTGAGGTGTTCTGTTGTTTGTTTGTTTGTTTGTTTGTTTGTTTGAGCTTTGGGGCAGACAAAGCCTGTGAAATGAAGAACCAGTCGAACTGTCTCTTTGGATTGAAGGGGAAAAAAATCCAAAATAAATACACTCAAATGTATGTCCTATAACTCCTATAACGCCTTACAATGGAGTCTTACTAAGCCAGAAGATGCCTCCAGCTCTGTGCCAAGTGGGAAGGTTTCAACTCTGCCTTCTCAGGATTAATGGAGCAGTAGAGACCTGCTGGAGCTAGTCTCATAAACCCAGACCCAACCGCTGAATACCAAAAGGAGGGTAGGCAGGGCTTCCCTGTGGAAAGGAACACACTCTCTGAACTCCTAAAAGGAATGGCAATCCACACACTGAGGAATCTCAAAGGGGCTCAGCAGAAGAGGCCTGGAATGGTTGGAAATCACAAGAGTCTATCTGGGAATAAACAAGGACCCCAGATCTTAGAAGGCTTCTAGGCTGGACACATCTGCAAAACAGCCCTCTGTAGACTAAGGACCATCATGGGTTTGAGGCAATCCTCTACTACACCGCAAGTTTGAGGCCAGCCTGGGTTAGAGGAGACTCTGTCTTGATAGAGATAAATGATAGATAGGTAGATAGATAACAGATATGTTATATGATAGGTAGATAGACAGATAGATGATAGATAGATAGATAGATAGATAGATAGATAGATAGATAGATAATAGATATGTTATATGATAGGCAGATAGATAGGTAGATAGATGATAGATTGATAGACAGATAGATGATAGACAGATAGATGATCGATAGATAGATAGATAGATAGATAGATAGACAGATATATAGATAATAGACAGATAGATGATAGATAGATAGATAGATAGATAGATGATAAGATAGATAGATAGATAGATAGATGATAAGATAGATAGATGATAAGATAGATAGATAGATAGATAGATAGATAGATAGATAGATAGACAGACAGACAGATAGAAAGATAGATGATAGATAGATAGATGATAAGATAGATAGATAGATAGATAGATGATAAGATAGATAGATAGATAGATAGATAGATAGATAGATAGATAGATAGATAGACAGACAGACAGACAGACAGACAGACAGTGACTGGATAGAGAAAAGAACGCTGGTCTTATTCTTTAGATGTATCAGATTGGTGGGGGAGGGACTGCGGAAGCAGTGCTCAGGCTACCACTTCAGGCCAGCAAAGAGGAAATGCCTCTGGCAGTGAGAACCCTCAGAGAGGGAGTCACAATGCTAAGCTAGCACTCACTGGCTGAGTGTGAGCTGTGAGGAAGGGGCAAGCTGGCTTAGGTCACCTGGTGCCTTTTTATTCTACTCAGTTGGGGAGGAGTCAGTCGGGAGCAAATTTGAGAAGGAACATGATGAGTTCAGTTTTGTAAAAGATTTTATTTATTTTTATGTGTATGAAAGTTTTGCCTCAGAGTTCGAGGCCAGCCTGGTCTACAGAGCGAGTTCAAGGACAGCCAGGATTATACAGAGAAACCCTGTCTCGAAAAAAACCAAAAAAAAAAAAAAAAAGAAAGAAAGTTTTGCCTGCTGCATGCATGTATATGCATTCTGTGCATGCCTGGTGCATGCCTGGTGCAGTCAGAGGCCAGGAGAAGGCATCCGATCCCCTGGAACTGGAATTACAGATGGTTATGATTCAACATGTGGGTGCTGGGACTTGAACCTGGGCTCTCTGGAAGAGCAGCCACTTCTCCTAACCTCTAAGCCACCTCTCCAGCCCCTAGTTCCGATGAAGTCACTTTTACACAGAATATATTTAAGAAAGTTTAGGAGAAGAAATAACATTACAGGAAAATCTAAGATAGAATTTTGGACAATCCTGTGGAGGGGAACTTTTTCTAAGAAGATACTGAGAATCTTTATCTCCTGAATATTCAAGATCCAGACAATGGGATGATTTGAATATGACTGGAGTCTTTACTTCCTACCCACATTCAGCATGATAAGTCACAGACTTACCCTTGAGTAACTGAAGAGTCTATGAAATAGGAACACATTAGCTATTACATGACCGGAAAATGAGATTGCTTCTCCTTTACACCTGCTTGTAAATGAACATTTTTATTTTCAGATGACCCACTGGCCCACTGCAGGGGTTTACAAGATCTTTGTCCCAATGTTACTGAGTTCTAGCTTTCTCACTGCCACACCCAACCCCTGGAGAGACAAACAAGGCTATCTTTCTGGGATAGAAAGCTAGATGCCTGGTTCCAGGGACAAAGGTTGCATATTTTTCTCCAGTAACCTTCTCCTTTTTCTCTTCCCCAGTAATAGTTTCTGGAGGTTCAGGTGTTTGTGTGTTTCCTCACATCTTCCTTTCAAGGTCTCTCTTCGAGTTAGATCTGGTCCTGAGGAAGAGTTCCAGCCAATTGGATGTGTTGAGAATGAAACTGTCTGCCCTTCAAAGCAGATGACACACTTTTCTCAGATCTTTTTCCTGCTCGTGAAAAACAAACAACACAAAACAAAAAAACATGACTTAAGGTTTCCAAATGGCCATGGGCTGAGGCCACCTTGAGAATGGGAACAATCCTCTGTGGTACAATTAATTAGAAGAGCCCCCTGACTGTCAAAGCCCCAAGTCCGCCTAGACCTAAAATGTGGCAGACACAAATAACATCTTAAGACCCCTATTCTGGAGTTTTCTCTTACAGTTGCACTTGGTCCTAACGGGTAAAAAAATCAGAAGACATTTACTCATTGTAACTCCAGATACAACCTCACTCATTCACTCAAAACACAAACAAAAATAACTGGAAATGAGAGAGCTGTAACCCACAAAAAGCCCTGGCCCAGATGCTGCTCTGCCCCTGTGCTCGGTTAAGCTTTTTGCAGAATTTTACAGCATTGAGCTCCTCCTGAGCTTGTGTTCCTGGCTCTCTGCTTGTCCACGTTGTCTTTCTTCTCTCTGGTCTGGTTTCCTTGTTGTTTAAGTAGAGGTGTGTTTGTGTTGGGGGGGGTTGCTGGTTTGATTTTTCTTTACTTTTCTCTCTCTCTCTCTCTCTCTCTCTCTCTCTCTCTCTCTCTCTCTCTCTCTCTCTCTCTCTCTCTAGACAGGGGCTTAATATGTATGCCAGACTGACCTCCAACTTCTGATTTCAGTGACCTCCTAAGTAAGGCCAGAGATCACAGGCATACACCATTGTTCCTGCAACTTTATCTTTGGAAAGTGAGTGTGACACGAAAGAAGGGCAGAAGAGATAACAAAAGGTACATAACGGTTCTCCCATCCCTTTCATAGGCTGGGGGAGGGTGCTGCTTGGCTGTTAGGTTCCTTAGCTCAAGCAACATTCTTTAGCCTCCTAAGTAGAGCTGTGAGTCTACAGGCGTGTAACAAGATCAGAAAGCATTTCCAGTTTGTTTGTGGTTTACAGGGTACTGGGTTCTAACCCAGATCTCCTATGTGCATAACAAGGGTTCTGAGTCACACTGTCAGTCCAGTTTCACAGGTAGGACCGTCATTCTTAGTCTACACAGTGACAGTCTTTTCTAACAGCTGCTCTAGAACCTCGAGGCATTTACTTTCTTTGAAAGGGTGGGTGGGAACTGGTGAGATGGCTCATCGGGTAAGAGCCCTGGCTGTTCTTCCAAAGGGCCTGGAGTCAATTCCCAGCACCCACATGGCAGCTCAATCCTGCCTGAAATCCCAGTCCCAGGGGGTCTGACACCTTCACATAGACACCCATGGTGGCAGAACGCCAATGTACATAAAAAATGTTTTAAATGTATTTGGGTTTTGGTTTTGCTGTTTGGTTGGTTGATCGACTTTGGGGGAGGGGGGAGATTTGGCTATGCCCTTCAGGCTGGCCTAGAACTCTGCTTCCAGTCACCTTAACCAAAGCTGTTTGCCTCCACATTGTGAGTTAAGAAAGCACTCCTCGCCAGACAATCCTATCACAAACTATCCACAGAGGTTAGGGCAACTGCCATCAGGTCTAGAGATGTGAAGCAAATGCAGAGAAATGTGGAGCCAAGGGGCCAGAGAGATGCTCTGTGCTCACTCTTGAGACCGCACTGAGGAGGCTGCCTCTGAGTCTTCAAGCATCTGCCTTTCTGAGTAATGGTGTCACTTAGTATAAGACTGGAAATCACCCTTGCCTTTGACCTGTCTCCTCTGGCATCTACCCCAAGGGGCTGTAGAAGTTGACAAATGTTTATTTAACACCTCCCGTGTGAGAACTGTGCTAGACTCTATGATGCTGTCATGGACAGACAGCTGCTATGCCGAGGCTTAGCTTCAGGCTGGAGAGACAGACAGAAAACAAACTAGGCCCTGACTAAACAGCAGGTGTGACCAGTGCTCTGTGACCACCAGGTGCTTGAAGCCACCACGGGCAACCAGAGTTACAAAATCTTCCTTGAAGGTGATATTTAGAGCTCTGAGAAACCCCAGGGCTAGATGCTGCATTTGAGGTGGGGATAAACTCTGTGGTAGAGTGTTTACCTAGCATGCTCAAAGCTCCAACATCATGAGCTCTACACACATTCACACACACATTCACACACACACACACACACACAGAGCTGCGTTTGCTCTTATTTTATAAGTCATTCATGGCATGTAGGTTACGTGTGTGTGTGTGTGTGTGTGTGTGTGTGTGTGTGTGTGTGTGTGTTTAGGGCTGTGTGGAGACAGCACTGTAATTTCCATCTTGAAAAAGGTTTGCAGCGCCCCCGAAGGACTGTGGTGCTATGATACTGAACACACTCCTCTAAGGTTGTCATTGAAGAGCTAATCCCCATACACATACGCTCCTCCAGGATTGGCTGCTAGTTAGCGTGGAATCTGAACAAACTGAGACTTTAAACTGGCGATTCTCCCAAATCTGATGCTTTACCGTCATCACGGGGAGTGGCGCTATCCCCTATCATCACGGGGCGTGGCGCTATCTCTCAAGATAACAGGCCTGCGTGCTTCTCGAGCTAAAGTTTGACAGACTGACAATGAGAGAGGGACCGCCTTGGACTAGAGCATCTTTTCAATTATCCATTAAGTACTTTCAGCTTATTGCGTTTGCATACCCCAAAATAAGATACCGAAGACCTTTCAAAGATCCCACAAGATATGTCAGGTCTCTTAATGTGTGTGTTTAGTTAATTGCTTTATTGCGTCGTAAGGGTAGTTATGAACTGAGTTCACTACACCACAGATAGCTAAAAGGTTACAGCGTTTTATCCATAGAGGGGGGAAAAAAAATAAACCAACCTGGATTGAGTGACAAGTTCTGAGAGTCTGTGAGTTTTTAGACCACTAGAGGGCACAAGAGGCCACGTCAGAATCTAAATCCGCCCTAAGGCGTTCTCGACCGCTGTTTAAAAGCAATCTTCTGGAGAGAAATTAGGTCACAACCTCGCCACCCTTGCCTAAGCTTCCCCTGCCACTCCTAGCAGACCGTCCAGTTCGAGGTTAGCTCTCAACAAGCCTGAGGTTACACTTCAAGGTGAAACTGTTTGGAGTCATCCTTCTTAACGCTAAGAAAAGTTGGTGCTGGGAGAGAGAGAGTGACGCAAATTTCCAGCCCTCCCAACCTCCCTCCGCCTGGCTCTACAGCGGTCTTGGCTATGAAACCACACGAAGTCATGGGGGCTTCATTCAGCCCGTGACGCTAAGAAAAGCTTCCGATGGTGTCATCTTTCCGAAGTGGGGCTCCTCAAGGAGGCAACACTTGAGCAAAATTCCAGATTCTTGAGCTGGGTGGAAAGCAGTAACCATGTAACCCCCCTGTAGTGGCTTCCAGAGATAGTCCAGCCAGTCAGTAAGGGTGTTTGCTATCAAGTCTGAAGACTTGGACAGAACCAACTCCTACAAGTTGCTCTAGAACTGCCAGAAACTATTATTGTAGTAGCTTGCATGCACCACCCCCCCTCACAAAAATAAACAAAAATGTAAAAAAAAAAAAAGGAAGAGGAAGAAGAAGAAAGAAAGAAAAGGAAAGAAAAGGAAAGAAAAGAAAAGAAAAACCACTGTTAAGGGTTGAGCATGGTGGTACAGTGTCCTAAATCCCAGTCCAAAGTATGCAAAGACAGATTGCATGTGAGGCCAGATTGGTCTACATAGAGAGCTCTAGGCCAGCCAAAAAGATTTAGAGAAACCTGACTAAAATCTAAAATAAATAGACAAACAAATGCTTTAAGACCAAAACAAAATTTCTAGCATCATTAGCGAAGATTATATCTTATCAAATTCTTCCCCATGCTGGTTCTAAGGAGAACTGAATCTTTAATATTATCATGAGTTTGCCATTTTGCTCAGTTAGAAGCATGAAGGTCAACTGAACCAAAGCAACTTATCTAACTAGATTGGTCCTCACAGTACCACACAAACACTCTATCAACCAACTAAACTACATCCCAGGCCAAGATTTATATCTTGTTAGGTGATCATAATATGAAACACTGGTCACACTCAAAAGACTCATATGTGCAAAGGTGACAAGTCAGGGCTAACACTCTTTTTATTTATTTTACTTGTATTTGTTTGAGATAAGGTCTCATACTGTAGCCTAGATTGGCCAGGATTCTTGGGTGATCCTTATATCCTGTCCCCCCAAGTACTAGGATTACAGGCATGAGTCACCACTCCTGCCTCCTAATGCCTAGTTTGTATTCAGGTCAACATTAGCCATGGCTGTGATGGCTACAGGCCTTACCCTTGCCCCTCACACTAATCCATCTCCCCTTAAATGGCTGTGCAAAAGCAAGTTTTCGTGCATAAAAGTATATTGAAGATTTAGTCCCATTCTCTGTGAGATAGAGACAACAGATTATTACAAGCACGAAACGTAATGTATGACTAAAATAACTCTAAGGTTCCTGCAGCCTGGGGGAGTGGTTGGGGAGTTAAAATGGCTTGGAGGCTCATTCTCTGAAATCGAGAAAAGGTAAAGGGACCAACCCCATAAGTTGTCTTCTGACCACATGTACCAAGACATAGGCATGCACACACACACACACACACACACACACACACACACACACACACACATAAATTAAAAAATATATTTTTAAGGGATTCATGTAGATCTCCTGAATTCTCCAGTGACAAATTTAGATTCAATAATTCTATCATGTATAACTGCTATTAGTTTGGTTTAAAAAATATCAGTAATTCATGTTTTAACCTGACATCGAGCCTGTTGCCAGGAGAAACCCACACCGTGCCTTTGATCTGCCCTCTGAGTCCTTGTGCTTTCTAACTGTGTGTTCGAGTCTTTTCCTCGGCATCCACATGAGGTTCTGCCGGGCTCCAAATGCAAGACCATTCCTAACTTCAGACTTTCTGGAAGGTTATCTTATCTGAGTATTATCTGCTTCTCGTAAAGCTACCAATAAAACCAGGGAAAGTAGAGACTCCGGAGTGCCCTGCCCTGCCCTTCCCCACCAGGAGGACAGAAGAAGACGCTGTCTGATGACTCCTCAGTTCTGGAGCAAAGTGACACCGAGAAGACTGACTAGTTACACCAAGGTGACTAGTTAAAATGCATGGGCCAGAAGAGTGCCTTATATATAGAGTGTTTCTTCAGCAAGCCCTGGGTGGTTCCCCAGAATCTCTAAATAAATAAATAGATAAATGAATGAATGAATGAATCAATGAATAATAAAACACATGGACCTCCCTTCCCCAAGCTTTACAAACTTTACTCCTAAGCTACTGGGCAAACAGCTGATCTTTAGGTCCCATGTACAATCACATACACTTTGCAGAGGAAGAACACCTCCTGGGCCTACGCACTAGTCAAAGGTTGATTGAAAAATGAATGTTTCAGCTATACTGATGCTTCCTAAATCCAGACAGCTCAATGACCTGTGGGGTCAGTCACTCCCCTTCAGCTCAGTTTTCCTCCTGCCTTTCAGTCGCCCCACACCCCATGGTCAGGTCTGCACCTCACATCCTCACTGAAAGGCCAATGCACACACAGACACAGATGGTTACTGAAGCGGCCATCCCTACAAGTGATGGGGAATAGGGTCCTTCCTCCTCCAGCATGGTCTTTCTCCCCTCAGCAGAGGGCTCACCTGGAGGCACTGACACACTTTTCATCATTGGAAATGACTTCTATGGGCACAAAAGGAACATCATCAAGGAACTCGGAAGTGAAACCTGCCTTTCCTCCCCTCCCCTGGGCCTCTATCGTTCAGAACCTGCTTTCCAGTGTTATGTTACTTTGAGTAAATGCCACGCAAAGGCTATGGTAAACCTCTAATGTTCAAAGTCCAGTGCAAAGCTGACCAGAAACATACTGATAACAGAAATGCAAAGCTATTTCCCGAAGTTTAAAATCCAGTTGTTAAGAAAGAAACCATTCTCTAGCTGTGGTAACATACACCGGCAACCACAGAAATCAGGAGGCAGAGACAGGAGAATCTCTGAGAGTTTGGGGGCCAGGCTGGGTTACATGAAACCAAGAAAGGAAAGAAGGAAGGAAGGGAGAGAGGGAGGAAGGGAGGAAGGAAGGAAGGAAGAGAAAAGGAAGGAGGGCAGGAGAAAGCTGTGGAAGCACCTGCCTATAATCCCAGTACTCCTCAAAACAGTACAAGTCAAGAAGTCAAGCCTGGGCTACATAGTAAGACCCTAGAGGTTTGGGGGTTGGGAATGTCAGCCATTATTATACAGATAAATGGAACAGATCACTAATTGTCTTGAACAACAAGGACTCTTTCTGGAAGGAGAACATAGGCTCTTGCTGGGTCAAAGAAACCAGCTAATCTCATTCTCCTGTCTCACCCTGTTTCTAGTCCTGCATTTCTAAGTTACTGCTGTCAAATATCAAGGCACCAGCTCCCTCACATAGGATCTATGCCACGGGCGCCCTCCATATACATTCTGACTCGCTTCCTGAATCCTGATACTACCTATTCTTTCCTCCCTTCCAGTGAGTCCCCAGGGCCTCATTTCAGGCCCCCTGCATCCCATGTCCAGACTGAGGTCATCGCCTCTCAGCCACTTGGCTTCATAGTCTTCTGTGTGCCAGTAATTCCGCCACACTGTGGGCAACCCTGCTAAACTTCAGCTCCTGCAGCCCTGTGCCTGCCTGTGCCGTGGCCCACCCGGTGATCATAAAATCAAGTTAGTTCTGGAACTGTTGTCAGAGGCCACCGAGACTACCATGTACAGCGGCTGGCACGCTCTCTAGCCCCTCCCTGGGGACGGAAGCCTGCACTGTGGAGTTCTGCCAACAGTTTCTCAGGATCCTACTGTCTGGATCAGAACCCAGACAACTCAGAAAACACTCGTCAAATGGCACATCACACTACACTAGTGCTGTGATCTCAGTCAGCCTTACTGTCCACTGTAGAATCAAATCGAGTGAGTAATAGCTATAGCAAGTGAGTTGATTGTATAGACAGTCAGACTTGGAGAAAGCAAAAGTTAACAACAACAAATGGAAAAAAAAAAGATTGGTCATTTCAAAGTCACTTTCCCGCTAAGATAGGGACAAGCAGAGAACAACGGGAAATACCTGATTAGCCACCGTGCCTTGTTATTTCAGGTCACTTCTTTTGTGTGCAGATCAAAGCAGGGGCTTCGTTCAGATCGCCTGTTTGGGGACTGCGGCCTTATCTGGAATCTCAGAGAGCTGCATACACTCTGCAGTTTCTCCTTGATGGCTGAGAACTTTAACTACAGAGAATCCGGTTAGATTTTTTTTCTAGTCTATCTAAGAGCTTAGTCCAAAACAGTGGCTTTCTGTTCCCTACCCTACTCTGGAACCCTCCAGGGGCTGTATTGGTTTTCCAAGTGATTGGTTTAAAGTCAGGAGTCACCACACCTGCGCGTGTTTGTTTGTTTGTTTAAGATAGGACCTCAAGTAGCCCAGGCTACCCTGGAACTCACTAGTTTTTGAACTTCTGATTCTCCTGTCTTCCCCTCTGGAGTGCCGTGGTTACAGTTGTACACCACACACATGTAGTGCCGGGGATAGAACACAGGGCTCCCTGTGTGATCAGCAAGCCCGATGCCAAACTCGCTACACCCTGAGCACTTTTTATCATTTTAGTTAATTCTTATCTTTTGTGTTTCCTGGATGGTGTTTTTTTTTTATCCCCCCACTCCCCCCGCCCCTGTTTCCCAATTCCCCCACACACAACCTTAAAAGATTTCTCCATTATGACACTCTGTGACTGAAGGGGAAGAGGCCAAGAAAAGAGAGCTAGGCACAGGGCTGCTGTTAGTGTGGTAATGGGACTCCTTGTTAATTGCAGAGCTCAGAGGGTAGGAGAGATAGGGAGAGACCAGAGTTCTGGATACTCTTTGTCAAGACAGGGTTTCTCTGTGTAGTCCTGGCTGGCCTGTAGACCAGGCCTCGAACTTAGAGATCCACCTGCCTTCGCTGGGTTTAAACGCATTAGCCAACACCACTGGAAGAAAACGCCTTGTCTGGCTGGACCCTTTCTGCTTTCCAGGGAGCTGGTTTAGAATGGCAGAGCCATAAGCACTCTGAGTCCTTTCATTTCCTCTACCCTGAAATTTATTTCTTGTGGCTAGGGGTTAAAAGGAAGACCATTTGCTACATCTCTACAACTCGAAAGTCTTCTTTCTTCTCTCTCTCTCTCTCTCATATATATATATACATATGTATACAATATGTATACATATTATATATGTATATAATATATAGTATTCAATATGTATATGTATACAATATGAATACATATGTATATATTTATACATATGTATACAATATATATAATATTCTTATATATCTCCTTTTTTATATATCTTCTATATATTATATATAAACAAAATATATGGAGCTTTTATTTGCTTGTGGGGTTTTTTTGTTTTTTTAAGCGTGTTCAATGAGTTAGGATTATATTTTTATTCTGTTGACTAAGATATTTATTATGTAGTTATACAGTGAATAGCAGAGAACTAGCATAAACTAAATATCTTTCATCCTTAGTAGTTCTTTCTACATCTTTCTTTATTAATAAAACTAATCTCATCCAATGAAAGACAGTAGTTGAGGACTACATAGCAGAGCTGTCTCAAAAAAGCAGAACAAAACAGGACAGTAAAAAAGTGGACATGAGCATTTGAAAAATACTAGACTGGTACTCTTTCCCAGCGCCTCTTAGTTATTAAATATGTTCGTACTTTTTCATCTCCATACTGGTGAGTGATTTTCCGTGTACCTATATTAATTGATTGAAAAAGGATTATAATTTGCATGCTGACTAAGCTAGTCTCGCATTCTCATTAAAAAACGAAACAAAGCATTGTCTCGTTACTGCTTTGAGTGCGGTACCGGAGTGTGCGTCTTCACAACAGAGACCGCAAACCACTGTCAGGGACATTCTCCTTATTCAACACAACCTTTCCCTTCTGGAAACAGAGACTTGGGACCCTCTGTAGATCTGTGTGTGTGTGTGTGTGTGTGTGTGTGTGTGTGTGTGTGTGTGTACACTTTGCTCTGAGGACAGTTTTATTAAAGGGTTTTCTATTTTTATTTTGTCACTTTACTTCCCAATAGCAACTCCCCCTCTCCTCCCAGTACCTCCTCCTACAGAACCTCCACCACTACCCCCCCCACCCCACCTCCTTCCTCCCCTTCTCCTTTAGAACCCCTCAAGGTAACTCCAGCCCTGTACCAGGCACATCAGGTCCCTGCAGGAAGAAGCGTGTTCTCTCTCACTGAGGCCAGACAAAGCAGTCCACTTAGGGGAACAGGATCCACAGGCAGGCAACAGAGTCCCAACAGATGGCCGAGGCCTACGCCTTCCATGCCAGCTCTCAGGAGGCAGAGGCAGGCAGAGCTCTGAGTTCAAAGCCACCTGATCTACACGATGTTCCAGAACAGCCAAGGCCAAACAAACAAACAAAACAAACAACCCCTCTCCCCCAAAACAAGAAGAAAGCAAGCAAGCAAACGAACGAACAAACAAACAAAACCAGGCTCTCACCATGTAGCCCTGGCTGTCCCAGAACTCCCTATGGCTTCAAACTCAGAGATCTTCCTGCCTCTGCCTCTGGAGTGCTGGGATTAAAGGTGTGCTGCATGACACGGGGGCCTCAGATTTTTGAGAGCAGGGTCACAATCAGGCACGGCCCATTTTGTGGTTTTCTTAGGTATCTGAACCCTCTCCCGACATCCCCTTTGTTGGCTGCCCAAACTGCAGCTACCCGGAAGCCCCGCTGATTGCTTCCTGCCAGGCTCTCCGACCAGGGGTCCCCTGTGTGAAATCAAGTCGGGAGGAACTTGGAAAGAGCAAAGAGTAGTGCTCGCCATCTCATCCTCAGGGCTCGCCACCTCATCCTCGGCCTCACTTCAAATAGGTCGGTCTCACACAGCTGTGAGCACTCCACCTCCTCCGCAGAGTTTGATTTTCTCAAAGAACCAGTTCCTGGCTTTATTGATTCTTTGAATAGTTCTTTTTGTTTCTTCTTGGTTGATTTCAGTCCTGAGTTTGATAATTTCATGCCTTCTACTCCTCTTGGGTGTATTAGCTTCTTTCTGTTCTAGAGCTTTTCAGGTGTGCTGTTAAGCTGCTAGTGTATGCTCTCTCCAGCTTCTTTTTGGAGGCACTCAGAGCTATGAGTTTTCCTCTTAGCACTGTACTCATTGTGTCCCATAAATATGGGTATGTTGTGCCTTCATTTTCATTAAATTCTAAAAAGGTTTTGATTTCTTTCCTTATTTCTTCCTTGACCAAGGTATCATTGAGTAGAGCACTGTTCAGCCTCCATGTGTACGTGGGTTTTCTGTTGTTTTTGTTGCTCTTGAAGACCAGCCTTAATCCGTACTGATCTGATAGGAGGCATGGAATTAGTTTGATCTTCTTATATCGGTTGAGGTCTGTTTTGTGACCAATTACATGGTCAGTTTTGGAGAAGGTACCATGAGGTGCTGAGAAGAAGGTATAGTCTTTTGTTTTAGGATGAAATGTTCTATAGATATCTATTAAATCCATTTGGTCCAAAACTTCTGTTAGGTTCACTATGTCTCTGTTTAGTTTGTGTTTCCCTGATCTGTTCATTGAGGAGAGTGGGGTGTTGAAGTCACCCACAATTTTTGTGTGGAGTGCGATGTGTGCTTTAAGCTTTAGTAAGGTTTCTTTTACGAATGAGGGTGCCCTTGTGTTTGGAGCATAGATGTTCAGAATTGAGAGTTCTTCCTGGTAGATTTTCCTTTGTTGAGTATAAAGTGTCCTTCCATGTCTTTTTTAATGACTTTTGGTTGAAAGTCAATTTTGTCCGATATTAGAATGGCTACTCCCACTTGTTTCCTGGGATCATTTGCTTGGAAAACTGTTTTTCCAGCCCTTTATTCTGAGGTAGTGTTTATCTTTGACACTGAGATGCATTTCCTGTATACAGCAAAATGTTGGGTCCTGTTTATGTATCCAGTCCATTAGTCTATGTCTTTTTATTGGGGAATTGAGCCCATTAATGTTAAGAGATATTAAGGAAAAGTGATTGTTGCTTCCTGCTATTTTTTATGTAATTTTTATGTTTGTGTGGTTATCTTCTTTTGGGTTTGTTGGAAGAAGATTAATTTCTTGATTTTTCTAGTGTGTAGTTTCTCTCCTTTTGTTGACGTTTTCCATTCATTATCCTTTGAAGGGCTGAATTTGTAGAAAGATACTGTGTAAATTTGCTTTTGTGATGAAATACCTTGGTTTCTCCATCTATGGTAATTGAGAGATTTGCTGGATATAGCAGTCTGGCTTGGCATTTGTGTTCCCTTAGGTTCTGTATGACATCTGCCCAGGCTCTTCAGGCTTTCATAGTCTCTGGTGAGAAGTCTGGTGTAATTCTGATAGGTCTACCTTTATATGTTACTTGACCTTTTTCCCTTACTGCTTTTAATATTCTTTCTTTGTTTAGTACATTTGGTGTTTTAATTATTATGTGATGGGAGGAATTTATTTTCTGGTCAAATCTATTTGGAGTTCTGTAGGCTTCTTGTATGTTCATGGACATCTCTTTCTTTAGGTTAGGGAAGTTTTCTTCTATAATTTTGTTGAAGATATTTACTGGCCCCTTAAGTTGGAAATCTTCACTCTCTTCTATACCTATAATCCTTAGGTTTGCTCTTCTCATTTTGTCCTAGATTTCCTGGATGTTTTGGGTTAGGAGTTTTTTGCATTTTTTCATTTTCCTTGACTGTTGTATCAATGCTTTCTATGGTATCTTCTGCATCTGAGATTCTCTCTTCTATCTCTTGTATTCTGTTGTTGATGCTTGGATCCATGTCTCCTGACTTCTTTACTAGGTTTTCTATGTCCTGTGTTGTTTCCCTTTGTGATTTCTTTATTGTTTCTACCTCCATCTTTAGATCTTGGATGGCTTTGTTCAATTCCTTCACCTGTTTTGTTTTGAATTTCCCTTAGTTCTTCAAGGGCTTCCCCTGTTTACTTGTGTTCTGTATTTCTTTAAGGGAGTTATGTCCTTCTTGAAGCCCTCCATCAGCATCATGAGCAGTGCTTTTAAATCCAGTTCTTGCTTTTCTGGTGTGTTGGGGTATCCAGGACTTGCTGTTGTTGGAGAACTTGGTTCCAATGGAGCCATGTTGCCTTGGTTTCTGTTGGTGATGTTCTTGCCTTTGCCTTTTGCCATCTGGTTATCTCTGGTGTTAGCTGGTGTTGCTGTCTCTGACTGTGGTTTCTCTGTGCTCTTGGGAGACCTGTTCTCTCTGTGTACACTGATATGGAAGTACTTCTGTGAGACTCGCTCTCTTATAGCTGTATTTGGGTATGTAACTCTGTGGCCCCGATCAACTCTGGGTGCAGTCGGTAATCAGAAGACTCCCATCCCAGGCTGTTCCTAGGCTCTTGTGTCCTCAGGGTTTCAGGCTGTTTCCTCTGAGCAGCAGGGGTGGGCCTACTGTACTAACAGGCCTCTCCACATTCCTGAGTGGTTAGCTACCTCCATGCGTCACTTGGATATGGTACCTAGTGGCAGAGGATGGCCTCAAGCTGGACACAGAAACCGGAAGGCTCCTGCCAGATGATGGCAAACGGGATCCTCTGCGCTGCAATGCAGGTCTCACCTGTCCTGGCTGACTCCTCCGTGCCACTGGGTAGATAGCTGGCTTCCTGTGCCACTTGGAGATGGGGCGCTGTGGCAGAGGACGGTCCCAAATCCTCTTTTTTTTTTAAAGATTTATTCATTTATTATGTATATTGTGGCCTGCCTGTATGTATGTATGCCTGCAGGCCAGAAGAGGGCACCAGATTTCATTATAAATAGTTACAAGCCACCATGTGGTTGCTGGGAATTGAACGCAGGACCTCTTGAAGAGCAGCCTCTAAGCCATCTCTCCAGCCCCCATACTGGTTTCTTACATGACATTTAAAAAAAAAACAAAAAACTATTCCTTCAAAATTCAGCTCCATGCCATTTCTCAGAGTCCGCCCTCCTGGCTGGCACCTCCACAGCCGTTCTCCTGCTCCTCTCCGTGGCTTTTATCTGTACAAACGCCTTCTCTCAACCACCAGGGACAGTGTGGCTGTCAGGAGTATTCGTTCTGGGTCAGACAGACAGTGGTGTTTGGAGTCCATCTGCTGTTTACTGCTGTGAGTCCCCACTTAACTCCTCTGTTCAGGCTTGGTCCACGGCTCGGCCCACGGCTCGGCCCACGGCTCGGTCCACTGCTCGGTCCACGGCTCGGCCTGCTGCTCGGCCCACGGCTCAGCGCACGCTCGGCACGAGACTCATCATCTGCTCTTCTGTTGTACCTGGACCCATCTTGTTTCTTTCATTAAATAAAAAATTCCAGGAGGTGATTGTTTCCCAAGAGGCCCCTCTACACTAAGAACGGAGGTATCAAAATGGAGGGCCAGGGATGGAGGCACATAACTGGAACCCTGGCACTGAGAGAACAGAGGCAGGAGGATGTCAAGTTTAAGGGCAGCCTGGACTTTGTAGGGAAACTGTACCTTAAAAGGAAGCAGGGGAGTTGGGGATTGGAGCTCACTGGTGTAGCACTTGCTCAATCCCGAGTTCAACCCCCGGCACCATCTTCATCACCTTGGTACATCCCCATCCATCACTGTCGTTCATGCTAAGGTTCCAACATCAACTTGAAGGTAAACCATGACCTTCTAGGAAATGAGGGTTAAAAAGACAGCAGCCAAATTTCCCAGAGCCATTGGTTCAATCGGTATTAATAACGATATTTCTTCTACTTTGCTCGTTATATAAAAAGTAACCCAGCAATTCTCGACCTGTGGGTT
This sequence comes from Tokudaia tokunoshimensis, assembly GCA_036184795.1. NCBI lineage: Eukaryota > Metazoa > Chordata > Mammalia > Rodentia > Muridae > Tokudaia > Tokudaia tokunoshimensis. Next base: position 31,756,579 of record BTHU01000014.1, read on the forward strand.
GTGACCACTTTTGGGGGGGGGATCAAATGACCCTTCCACAGGGGTCCTATATCAGATATTCACGCTGTGACTCATATCAACACCAAAATTACAGTTATGAAGTAGGAACTTTTAAGTAGCAACAAAAATAATTTTATGGCTGGAGGGGTTGTCACTACACCATGAGGAGCTAACTGTATTAAAGGGTCACAATATTAAGAATATTAAGAGGTACAGCTCTAGCCAATCAGTTACCCTTCTGTTGCCTCTCACTTTCTGTGTCTTAAGGTCTGTGACTTCTAAGCTATAGATCTACCCTTTGTGTAGTTTCTATGGTCTTTCTGTCTACAAAGTCAGCTTCTTCTGCTTGACTCCTTGGAAAATTTATTTTGTGATATAACATGTTCAATCCTATCCAATCTAGTAACAGGTTTGATAGGAAAATAAAGCTAGTAGCAGGTGGTAGCAGACAGCAATAATCCAAAAAGTAGAGGCAGGAGGACCAGATATTCAAGGAAATCTTTGGCTACATAGTCAGTTCAAAGCCGGGTTGGATCATATGAAACCTTGTCTCTAAACAGTCAGAAAGCAGACAGGGCTCAGCATCTAAAGGCACTTGATGCCAAGCCTGACCCAAATTCAATCTGAAGAACATATAAGGCAGTAGGAGAGACTCTACTCCCACAAGCTGTCCTCTGATCTCCATAAGCTCATGCGCGCGCACACACATACACACTCTCATACACATGCATGCACCACACATGCATACTCACATACATGATTTTTAAAAATCTAAAAGCCAATTAACACCTTTAAAGCTGGGGGATGTGGTACAGGCTTTTAATCCCAACATTAGGGAAGGGAAAGGAAGGAGGATCAGGAGCTGGGTGTCATTCTTTGTTACACAGAGAGTTTAAGGCCATCTTGGATATGTGAGACAAATGCCTGAATCGAAAGAAGAAAGCAAGCAAGAACATCTTTAGACTAAATTATTAGAATTCTGCTCTTTGGCAACCTGTCAGCACCCTACCCCCATGTTCATCTTCGTACCCTATGAACGGGCTCCACCCATTCTCTGCCCACACCCAGTGGCTAATGTCTCTCTCCCACACGCTTCAGGTAAAATAATACTGCTTGCTGAGTTCATAAGGGTCTGCAAGATGCTGTATGACTCTTGGGGTTCATGTAAAAAGTGCACATGCCTGTAGTCCTAATACTTAAGATGTGGGGGCAAGAGACTCAGGAGATCAAGGCATTTGCCAGTATGTCTTGAACCTTGCTGTATATCAAGTTGGAGGCTAGCTTGGTTTACATGAGACCCTGCCTCAAAAACAAAATTAAAATTTAAGTTGAAAACTGCTTGAAGCGTGTCATATCCATCAACTGTTTATTTAGCTATAAGTGACGGTGGTGATATCTAATACTGCTAAATGCAGGGACTTAGCTGTGCACCTTAATTCAATCTCACTCAAAACTGCAAAGTACTTTCATACTTTTAAATGAAAATTAAAAAATAGAGAAGGGGGCATATATCTGTTTTTCATAGCACCAGAAAGAAATGCTCACGTTATGAAATTAAATGCTTACATTATCTAAATACAGCAGACTTCAATCATGGACCATTTTAAAGCCACTGCCTTCAGCATGCTTGAGGGGAGTGGTGTGGCTTTGTGCCTCTTGGTGTTATAATTCTAAAATTACCATGAGCACAGAGGGGAGATCCCTTTGAACCTTCACAATGGGACAGTTCTCCACCACCCTGGAGTGTGCACATACACAGTTGCCCATCAGCTAAGTTATTAGCTTATATCATACAGGTTAGACCATAATTAAAATAATTATTATTTATATAGCGCCCGGGACATCCACTACTTGAGTCATAATCACAGCAGTTAGAGACAGAAAACAGCAATTAAATAATCCAGTCAACCCCAGCAAACGCGCATCAGCCAAGATCCCAGCAGAGCCAAGCTGAGAATGAATCTCTAGCACAAATAAGTCACAATCTGAGCCATATCTTCTCCTTTTTTTTTCTAGACTGAATCTCGCTATGCTTTTCTGACTGGCTTCAAACTTGCTGTGTAGACCAGGCTGGCTTTGGGCTCACAGAGATCTGCCTGCTTCTGTCTCCTGAGTGCTGCCATCAAAGGCAGAGTCCACCATGACCAATCTAAATTATGTTTTTACACGTGTGTGTGTGTGTGTGTGTGTGTGTGTGTGTGTGTGTGTGTTGCTGCACAACACATGTGTAGAGGTCAGAAAACAACTTGCAACTCATTTTCTCCTTCCACCATTCTCCAGGATGGAACTTGGTGTCCCTGAGCCGTCTCACCAGCTCTCATAACTGGTCTTCAAATTTCCATTCTCTTCATTTCTGGGCGACTTTTCTCTCCTCCTTTCACCCTCATGCTCATTCTTGTTGTTCTTTTGTTTTGAGATGGGGTCTCAAGTAACCAAAATGCATCCTAAACTCCATCTTCCCCTGCCACCATGCCCAGTTCTTGTTCCAGAAACCAGGTCTTCGACAGCCTAGTGCTCCAGTCTGCTTTCTGTTGCTGTGATAAGCACCGTGACCAAAAGCGATCAGGGAAAAACCGGCTCTATTCTACTTACACTGTCCGGTCATATAGCCAGCCCCTCAGTGAGGGACGCTGGGAATTAGCTCAAGCAGAGACAGAACCGAGAAGGGGTAATGCTCACTGGCTTGTTCCCCATGGCTTGGCTTCTCAGCTTGCCTTCTTATTTATCTCGGGCACTGCCCACAATGGACTGGACTCTCCCATATCGATCACTCATCAAAGAAAAGCCCCCATAGACATAACCACAAGTCAATCTGATGGATGTGTCTTAGTTAGTTTTCTTTTCTTTTTTTTAAAAGATTTATTTATTTATTATATGTAAGTACACTGTAGCTGTCTTCAGATACACCAGAAGAGGGTGTCAGATCTCATTACAGATGGTTGTGAGCCACCATGTGGTTGCTGGGATTTGAACTCAGGACCTTTGGAAGAGCAGTCAGTGCTCTTAACCCCTGAGCCTTCTCTCCAGTCCCTTGGTTACTTTTCTTTTTTTCTTTATTTTAATCTTTATTAAATTATTTTATTTATTTACACTCCAAAAGTTGCTCCCCTTCCTGGTCCCCCTCCCCGACTTCTTCACCAATCCCCCCTCCACCCCACCTCTGAGAAGGTGCTTCCACACCTGTTCATCCACTCCCACCTGTCTGCCCACACTCACCTCACCCCCACCAGCTTCCATATTGGTACCCAACCTCAGTCCAATGGTTGGCTGTGAGTATCTGCATTAGTCTGAGTCAGATGCTGGTAGAGGCTCTCTGAGGACAACCATGCCAGCTCCTATCGGCATGCACATATGACCTCAGTAATAGTGTCAGGATTTGGTGTGCACACATGGGATGGATCCCAAGTTGCGCTGGGGATGGATCCCAAGTTGGGCTGGTCAACCTTAGTTACCTTTCTATTGGGGCAACAAAATACCATGTCTAAGGCAATTGTGGTAGTTTAAATAAAAATGTCCCCCATGGGCTCATATATTCAAATATGTAGTTGCCAGGGGGTGACACTATTTGAAAGGATTAGAAGGATTAAGAGGTGTGGCCTTGTTGGAGGAAGTCTGTTATGGGAAGTTGGTTTTGAGGTTTCAAAAGCCAATGTCAAGCCCAGTGTCTCTCTTTCTTGGCCTGTGGATGAGGATGTAGCTCTCAGCTCCAACCCACCATGATGATAATGGACTAATGATAATGGTTGGTTGGTTGTTGGGATAGAGTCTTTCTACACAGCCCTGGATGTACTGGACTCACTATGTAGACCAGGGTATCCTCTAAGTCACAGATAACTGCCTGCCTCTGCTTTCTGAATGCTAGAATTAAAGGTTTGTGTCACCACACCCCTGCTTGAGAGTTTACATTGTTTGTTTGTATGCTTGTTTGCTTGCTTGCTTTCAAGACAGGGTTTCTCTGTGTAGCCCTGGCTGTCCTGAAACTTACTTTGTAGGCCAGGCTAGCCTCCACCTCATAGAGATCTGCCTGACTCTGCCTCTCTGAGTGCTTGGAGTAGTCTATGCACTACACCCAGAGAGAGTTTGCATCTTTTTTTAAAAAAAAATTTATTTATTGTTATATGTAAGTATACCATAGCTGTCTTCAGACACACCAGAAGAGGGTGTCAGATCTCATTACGGATGGTTGTGAGCCACCATGTGGTTGCTGGGATTTGAACTCAGGACCTTTGGAAGAGCAGTCAGTGTTCTTAAGGGCTCAGCCATCTCTCCATCCCCCGAGAGTTTGTATCTTAATGGATAAGTAAGAGGCAGAAAGGTCTACCTGGTATGACAGGGTGGCATGGGCATTTTGAAACCTCAGAGCCTACCCCCAGTGACACACCTCCCCCAGCAAGAACGTTCTCATTCAAACCAGCACAGGAGGCTCAATTGAGGTTTCTTCTTTCTATTTGACTCTAGTTTGTGTCAATTTTACAAAAACGAACCATCATGGCCAGGCCCCCCCTAAATGTAAGATTCTCCTGTAATTACAGTTTGTGAGACCACACGGTCGGTGCTGTGTGGTTCCCATTCATTCATGTATTGATGTGGCCATTTGATCTCCATGGTTCCTGCCCCTTGGTGGAAATAAAGACCTGGAAGAATGAGCCGTCCCTCCCTTCAAGGGGCTCCCAGTTCCTTAAAGCAAGTCCCCAGAACCTCTCTCAATGGACTTCCGACAAGAGTGACCTGTGTATATACAGACCCTGGCTTAAGTATGTGAAACAATAATGACCAGCATTCATGAGACCCTTACCTCATACGAGACGTGGGCCAGGTGCTCCCTGCGTGCCATTGGTTTAATCCGCCTCATCCCTGCCCCTGAAGCCAGCCGTCAGGTAATTATGATTGTTCCATATACAGAGAAGGAAAATGAGGCCCAAAAAGGTGAAGTCAGCTCAGCTCAAACACCCTCTGCCCTCCTTAGGCCCACCCCTTCCTGCCAAACTCAGGCTAGCACGCATTTAGGGTGGGAAGAAGATGTGAGACTCTAGGGCTCACAGATACAGGGACCCAGTCTCCAATGCTTGGGAGAGAGGCCTCAGGCCCAGACCTGGATGCCCCCCTATTGCCATCTCTGCTCTCACTATAGTCTTATTTTGTTTTTTAAACCCGCGACGATCCTGTCCGGAGAATGTTCTAGAAGCTACTGTCTGCAGAATGTATCTGTGTGGACTGTGATGCTGCAACCTTACAGAAAGCTCACTGTAGGTTTTTTGTTTGTTTGTTTGGTTGGTTGGTTTTTCCCCCTCTTCCTCAAGGGAGAGGGGTAGTTTTTACACATCAAAAGCTGAGAAATGTGTTCCTGGAGACTCTGCAGTGCTGTGGACAGTTTCCCAGGGCAGACACATGTTGAAAGGTGATGGCCAATGTGGCAGTATGGTTAAGCAGTAAGGCCTTTAAAGGCTTTTTAATCTGGGGACTCTGCCTTTGTGAATAGATCAATGTTCATGCCTGGCCTGAGAAGCTGAGACAGGGGAATTACAAGTTCAAATCCAAGCAGACTACAAGGCTAGACCTTGGCCTATCCCCCACTATCCCAAACTCCAGTAATTACAGTGAGCACTACAGTGTTCCTTTTTCTCTTTTCCTCCCTGTCTTTCCTTCCACTTTCTTGCTATGACTTCTTGTTTCACTTTTGCTTTTGGAGACAGAATTGTGTTATGTAACCTACTCAGGCTTTGAACTCACTGTGACCCTCCTGCCTCCACTGAGAATACAGGTGTGTGGTGCCATACCCAGGCAGAATGTTTGTTTGTTTGTTTTTAAGACAGTGCTTTTTGTAGCCCTGGTTGTCCTGAAACTCCATCTGTAGACCAGGCTGGCCTTGAACTCAAGATCCACCTCCCTCTGCCTCTGCCTCTGCCTCTGCCACTGCCTCTGCCTCTGTCCTCTGCCTCTGCCTCTGCCTCTGCCTCTGCCTCTGCCTCTGCCTCTGCCTCTGCCTCTGCCTTTGCCCCTGCCCCTGCCCCTCCCTCTGCCCCTGCCCCTGCCCCTCCCTCTGCCCCTGCCCCTGCCCCTGCCCCTGCCTCTGCCTCGAGTGCTGGGTTTAAAGTTGTGCATCATCACTGTCCAACTCAGAAGAGTCTTCAGGCCCTTTAACTTTATTGTCTCTTCTTGCTGAGGGAACAGAAAGAAAAATGAATGATACAGATGCTTTATGCCTGATAACTTTGGGCAGTAAGCTTGTTCAGAATTTTGCTTTGGTTAATGGCATTGCCTTTCCACTTCAACAAGAGTCCAATGAAGGCATTTCCAGGGAGTCAGTGGAAGATCACAAACACCAGCCTCCTCTAGCACATCCTAGCTTCAGTTATCCTGGAACCTGCTCATTATCCTGTTTTGAGCTCTCCAAGCCTATACAGGTCAGATAAAACAATCTTCATGAGGGTCAATGAAATGGTTCAGAAGGTGAAGGTGCTTGCCACTAAGCCAGACTACCAGAGTTTGATCCCCAGGATCCATGAAATACAGACGATGAACTCTCATAAGTTGTCCATTATCTACTATTCTCTACATACACACACATACACACACACACACACACACACACACACACACACACACAACTCATACTCATATACCACACACATATAATCAATCAATAAATATAAAAAGTATTTTAAAGTACCAGAAAAGTTACATTTAAATGATGTTTCTTTAGGGAAAAAAACCCGTCCCAAATAAATACTTGAAAAGAAAGGCTAGGATTTTTCTACCATAGATTTTATAACCATTGGGTTCCTTTACTCTTAAACAGACTGTGTTTTTAATAAGATCCTCTCAGAGAAGCCTGTCTATAAAAGAATATTATATCCTTCAAGGTCTTCATAAATCCTGTTTCTTGGCAACATTACTATAGTTTGGCCCCAGAAGCCCTTTACCCCATCTGCAAGAAACCTAACAACGTCATTCAGACATGCAGGCCAGCTCTTCACCCTATTACCCCTGCCCCACCCATCAGCTGGCATGTCGGGAGGGGGAGACTTGGAAGGAAGAATCCAGGAAGGACACATGCCAACTGAATATCTTCCAGGAGTATTTGAAACACTCTTTTTACACTGACAAGTGCCTTGGGTTTCTTAATGAGCCCATGCGGCCAAACCCCAGTTCCACATCATCGGAAGGGAAGAGCGTCTGTACCGCAGGCCTGCTCTGAGTACGAGGCAGGAAGGATTCCAGCCAGGCTGGGAATGTGCAGAAAAGCTGGCTGGGGCAGCCTATGCTCAGACCACAGGGAGAGGTGACCCACATCTTCCCAGCCTCTTGAAAGTCCTCAGGCCACCTCAGGTGGCTTTCATACATAAACACCATTAGGATGAAGGAAACTGTAACCAAAAAATCTCCTAGCAGAGGAGACTCAAAGAATAATATTTTCCACATGGCTGCACTAAGGATTTATGAAAAAGAAAAATAAAAATCCTCAAACTTGATACTATTATGGAAAATTATAAGTCAACTATACTTCAAAAAAATCTAGTAAATATTTTGCTAGAAAATTCTGACTTTCCAAACACTTGGCAGGCAGAAGCAGGCAGATCTCTGTGAATTCAAGGCCAGCCTGGTCTAGAAGGTGAACTCTAGGAGAGCTAGAACTACATAGAGACTCTGCTTCATAGACAGATAGATAGGTAGATAGATAGATAGATAGATAGATAGATAGATAGATAGATAGATAGATAGATAGATGATGGATAGGTCGATAGATAGATATGAATGAATAAATGAATAGATAGTTAAACAAATAGAGGAACAAATAAATACATGAATAAATAAATATATAAATATTAAAAAATGGATCTTGAAGCTGGGTGTAGTAGCACACACCTTTAACGCCAGTATTTGGAGGCAGAGGCAGGCAGATCTCTGAGTTTGAAGCCAGCTAGGTCTCCAGGCTACCAAGGCTATTTACTGAGACAGCTAAGAGCAGGTACCACTCTTTGAGTGTTTATTATTTAGTAACAGTGAAATAAATTCAGAATTTAAGGTGTGTTGAAACATTCTTGGTAATCTCATCCACTTAGGGCCCTGTTACTGAGGGCTGGGCCTAGAGCTGGTCTGGCTGTGCACGCACATCCTACTCCTAACAGGAGCCTAAGGAAGCATCTTAGGCTTACACAGTTCACTAGAATGCAGACTCCACCAGCACTGGCCCCTGGTGGTGGCAGGTAGGAACATTAGAGGAAAACTCAGGACTTGTCAGGAACATGGGTACTTAATGACCAATTGCCACAGTGATAATGATCGACATCGTGAACTGAATACTAGACGCTCTGATTCTCTGCCTCAGCAGAACCAAGGATGCTGTTGTGAAACTTGCCGCTCCTTTGAAGAGTTTGGCCAGTCCATCTTACCCAGAGTAAATCCCTGCCCCACTCTCCCATTCCGACCGCCCTCGGCCTTCCAAGACGCCAACACTAGGCAGCTGGGAGATAAGCGCTGCCTAGCTACACAAATAGAATTTAGATTACTTTAAAACTGGATGCTAAACTGTATCAAGTGACACTGTTAAACCAGGCCTCTAGACTCTTCACTTCATCCAAGCATTGGATGTAGGGTAGGAACCCTGGGGGACTGAGGGAGTGGGGACATAAGACCCAGGCCAACCCGGGCCACGTAGTAAGATCATGTCTCAACAAACAACCTAAGGGTTAAGGAGCTGGCTCTGCGTTAGACACGTACTAAGCATGTGAGAGGACCTTTGTTTCCCTTCGCAATATGGGGTGGAAGGAGAGATATAGATAACCACCAGCTTACAAAAGGAAAGAGAACTAGCTCTTCCGACTCCCAAAGGAAGATAAGATACCACTTGTTAATGGTAGTAATGGTTGTTTTGTTTGCTTTAAACAGTATTTCCTGTGTCCCAGGATTGTGTGTTTGGGGTGTGTGTGTGTGTGTGTGTGTGTGTTGGGCTATTCTTTTTGGAGGGAGTGGGGGGAGATTACAGTGTCTCTATATAGTGCAGGCTATCTTGGGACTTGTTATGTAGACCAGGCTGACCTTGAACTCACAGATATCTGCCTGCCTCTGACTCAGGAGTGCTGGGATTAAAGGCCACGAGATTCCACTTCCAGTTCAGACTGGTCTTAAACTCAAACTTGATAAGCAATTGAGGATAACCTTGAACTTCTGGTCCTCCAGGCTCTTATCTCCCAAGTGATGGGATTACAGGTATACACTAGTATGTCAGATCTTTGTGTGTGTGTGTGTGTGTGTGTGTGTGTGTGTGTGTGTGTGTATAGCTAAAACTTTACATCTGACTGGTCATGGTGATGCATATTCTTAATGCCAGAACTCAAAAGGCATCAGCAGGCAGATTCCAAAGAAAAACTAAGACCCTGTCTCATACAAACAAACAAGTAAACATTAGACTTTATGTCTAAGAAGATAAAGATTTTCTCTGGAACATAAAAAAAAGAAGGTTAAATATGGAGTCCAAGTTAGCTTTTCATTGTTGAATAGTCATGGCTGTTATTAAGTAGCTGGCATTACTAACCAAGTTGGTGCTATTAGCTAGACGTGCTTGTACAAACCCTTGAGGGACTGTGCCAGGGAGATTGTGAATTTAGGGAAGCTTGGGATATATGGGAAGACGCTGTCTCATAAAAAGGTGATATTGATTACATGACTTACCTGGTCAGGAACATGCAAAACCCTGATTTAGAGTCAGCAAAACATGACTCGTAATTCCAGCTTTCCCAAGCTCTGTTAACCTTTCTGGACTTCAGTCATCTCCATTGTTGACGGGCTAGAGAGACAGGAGTTAGGATTGGTGTGAGGATGTTGTAACAAGACAGCCCATGCGGGACCCTGGAATGGCACTGCCAACGGTCTGCTGTGAGCAATGCCACGAGTTGCCTAGAATTCCTAGTAGCGTGCTTCTGGCCCGCCATGCAGTTACTGTGTGCTGATGTCTGAATGAAAACGAGGACGTGACAGGTCCAAGGAATGGTTGAGAAAAAGGATTTTATCGCAGCTTCAAGGGAGAATCAGGCCAGAGCAATCTGGAAGAATCTGGCCTGAGCTAGGCCATGAGAAGAGAGGTGGGGGGTCCAGGAGGAGCAAGAGAGGAAAAGAAGAGAGAAGAGAGGCAGACGGACCTAGAGAGGAGCTGTGAACGAGAGACCAAGAGCAAGCGGAGAGTCCAAGAGGATAAGAGCCAAAATGTCAGGATTAAATTCGGAAAGAGAAGCTTGGGGGAGGGGAAGCGAAGCCCGGGCTGCAGAGGCTTAGGGTTGGGGAGGGGTGAGACAAGGTGGGACAGGCCCCAGGTGCTGAGTGAGCATTGCCCCAGGTCCCTGTAGAACCTGACAGTGTCCTAAAGTGTGCATGACAGGCTGTAACTGTTGTAACTGCTGTAACTGTTCACTAACTTCACAGGACAATGATACTGGTTTGAACCAAGGCCTCTCGACTTCTCTGTTAGCATAGCTTTCAAGCTGTAACTTTTAAAATTTTTATTTTCTTTCATTTATTTATTTGGGAAGGGGCATGGATGTGCCACAGTTCATGTGTAGAGAGGGTAACTTTAGGGGGGTCTGTTCTCTCTTTCCTTCATGTACGTTCTAGGGATAGAACACAGGTCCTCCGATTTGGTGGGTAAAGGCGTTTATTCAGTGAGCCACCTTCCTGCCCAGGAATTACAGCTTTTTGAAGAGTCTTCATGGGACTAGAAAGAGTTAACAAAGGTTTCCAAGACTCTTCCTTTACCACCTAAGAAAAGCTGAGGTGCTGGAAGGTTCTGACTCATTTATCCTGATACAAAAGCAGAGCTAACAATCAGCCCACATTCCTTTTCGATAAATGGCATAGATTTTAATTTAAGTGCATTAAACTCAAATTTAGACTACATTTGCCAGAATCTTATCAAAAGAAGTCACAGGTAATGAGAACAGCTCAACATGTATAATTCCAGTTTTCAACTGGTAACATTAGAATTAACAACCGCCTCTCTACCCCTCTCGGTTCACTCCGTTTGTTTAAGTATTCACTCATTTAGTGTTGTTAGTGGTGTGTGTGTGTGTGTGTGTGTGTGTGTGTGTGTGTGTGTGTGCGCGCGCGCACGTGCAGGCGCTCAAGTGCCGAGGCACACATCACATGTAGAGAGTCACTTTGGGAAATCAGTCGTCTCCTTCCGCCATGGGTTCTGGAGATGAGGTCATGAGGGTTAGGTGACAAGTACCTTCACCCCTACCCAATGGGCCACCTTGCTGGCCCCACTCCACCTCTGTGGAACTGAAGCAGGGGCAACCGCATGCATTCTTCACTGAATTACCCTCAGTCCCCCACCCCACTCTCCAGTCAGCAATCCTCTCCACCGTAACAGACAGGCCAAGCAATAGACGTCAGAAATAAAGCTTTAGAGTTCAACCCTCTGCGTTCTTTCCCACATTTGATGCTTCACCCGATGCTTGCTTAAATCATGGTTTTAAAATATTGTTTAGAGTGCATATTTGCAGATTCTCTTTTACTTTATGAGATACAACCATGTTTTAAGACAGTATCTAGGCAAAACACTGACCATTCTGCCCGCACATGCTGACTCCTCTCTATAAAATCAGCTCTGGGAAGGCAAAAGCAGCAGTTTCTGTAATATCCAGGCCAGCCTGGTCTACATAGTGAGGTTCAGGCCAGCCTGGTCTACATAATGAGGTTCAGACCAGCCTGGTCTACATAGTGAGGTTCAGGCTAGCCAGTGTGATAGAAGATCTTGTTTCATAGGGTAGGGGAAAAAAAATAAAAGCCAGGTGTGTTGGCACCCTCTCAAATCTAAGTACTTGGGAGGTGGGACCAGGATGGCCAGAGTTCAAGCTTAAACTTACATACATAGCAAGTTCAAGGCTAGCTTCAGAGATCTTGAGTAAAAAAAAAACCAAAACCATGTGCTCCCTTTGCCAATTAAAAGATCTAGGATCGCCGGGCGGTGGTGGCGCACGCCTTTAATCCCAGCACTTGGGAGGCAGAGGCAGGAGGATTTCTGAGTTCGAGGCCAGCCTGGTCTACAAAGTGAGTTCCAGGACAGCCAGGGCTACACAGAGAAACCCTGTCTCAAAAAAAACAAAAAACAAAAAACAAAAAACAAACAAACAAAAAAAAAGATCTAGGATCGGATAATTGCTTTGGTTTGGGAGGGACGTGGTCGTGATTTTTGTTTACCTGTTTCTTGTTTGTTTTCTGAGACAGGGTCTCCCTGTCTTGCTGGGTTGAGGCTTGAATTTGCTAATCCAAATGATCTCGTATGTCTGCTTCGGTTTCACAAGTAGCTGGGACTATCAGCAGTGCCACCACACCACACCACAACACACAGCTTTGCTCCCACAGGCTTGCTCAAAGTCCCAAGTTCATCCCAGAGGCAAAGGATACTCAACAGAATCCAGCTCTTACTGGGGCCCCAAAAGATAAAGGAGGACATTGCCTGTAGCCACAGTGCAGTCTACCCAGGCCATACAGACTACCCAGATTCATTTAATGCCTCACAGAATATCTAAAATGTGGTAAAGGGCAAGACGGTAGCCATTGTAGTGCTGTTCAGGTTTGCGCATGCTCTAAAAAATGTAGATCAGGGGCTGGAAGACCTGGGCTCAATTCCAAGCATCCGAGTGGCAGCTCACAACTGTCTGTAACTCCAAGATCTGACACCCTCACACAGACATATATGCAGGCAGAATACCAATACACATAAAAATAAATATATCTTTTTGAAACTACTCCATACTTTAAAAAAATATATAGATCATGGGTAGGACATGTGGCTTAGTCATAAAGAACGCTTGCTGTTCTGCCAGAGGAACCAAGTTCTGTTCCCTGCATCCATGTTATACTGGACAGTTTTATGTCAACCGGACACAAGCTAAAGTCATCTGAGAGGAAGGAGCCTCAGTTAAGAAAATGCTTTCACAAAATTGGGCTCTAGGTAAGCCTGTCTTAATTAGTGATTGATGGAGGAGGGCCCAGCCCGTTGTGGGTAGTGCTGTCCCTGGGCTGGTGGTCCTGGGTTCTATACGAAAGCAAGCTGAGCAAGGCAGAGGAACAAACCAGTAAAGTAGTACCCCTCCACGGGCTAGACCTCCAGATTCCTGCCCTGTTTGAGCTCCTGTCTTGACTTCCTTCAGTGATGACCAGTGATGTGGAAGTATAAGTCAAATAAACTCTTTCCTCCCCAACTTGCTTTTTGGTCATGGGGTATTATCACAGCAATAGAAACCCTACCTAAGACACAAGTCCTGTGGCTCACAGCTGCCTGTAACTCAGCTGCAGGACAGCCAATGCCCCTGACATCCAGGTATCTGTTTTCACCTGCACACATCCACACACAGACATACGCATAGTCACATAATTAGGAATGAAATGCTTTTTAAAACTCTAAGTGTATCCCACTTTGAAGAGTTTTATTTCGTTTTACTTTAGACAGGGTCTAACTCACTGTGTAACTCTGGTTGGCCCGGAGCTCACAGAGATCCTCGTGCCTCTTCTTCCCCTGTGCTAAAAAAGCACAAACCACCATATTCACCAAGACTCATTTCTTTAAAAAAGAAAATTCAAAGAAGCAATGAAATCTGAATCACACTAAGTCTTCCAGGAGCGAGCTTTTCAGGATTGGAGAAATGGTTCAGCTGTTGAGAGCGGTTTCTGCTCCTCCAGAAGATCACAGTTTGGTTCCTGGCACCTACATCACGGCTCACAGAGCCTGTAACTCCAGCTCCAGACTATCAGACGCCCCCTCCTGGCCTCCTCAGGCACTGCACTGACAAGGACAAGCCCCACCCCATCTCTCCAGACACAGAGTCAAATATAAATAAATAAATAACTAGAAAGATAGACAAACAAACAAACACAATCTTAAAATTTTTTTATACAAAACTTACACTTTTCTAAACCATCTAAATCCTCATCAGTATTTTTCTAAGCAATTTGGCAAATCAGATATTACATTTTTATGGAAACCGCGGTACTTGTTTATAATTTGGGACAAAGATTACATCGTTTTCAAGAAAGGAACAGGTGCATGCTTACCTTGTTCTCTCCCTGAATGACTCCAGATGGTGGTTATTCACCGAGGCAGCTTCTTAGGAAACAGCTGTTCACAATATTTATATTTGACTTCATTATATTTCCCCAAAATTGTGTTTTAAATACAGTTTCCTTTAAATTAAAAAAAACCACTCATTTCTCCTATTCATGAGAAAGTCTTCCTGTTCATCTTGTCTCATTGTGCATGAGCCCTTCCTTATTATCTCCCTAACAAAGCAGGATCGGAATTGCAACTCTGTGAAAAGGAGAGAAGGAGAGATAACGGGTCCAGTCTTTTGTATGGACGACTCCAACATTGTCATGCGCAAATTAATTATTTCTTGATTAAGAGAATTCTATCAGCTTCAGTTGTCCCTTCCAATTGCCGTACATAGGAGTTTTTGTAGCTTGTTTTAAATATTCTCAGAGTGTGTGGAGGGGAATGGTGGAAACCCACAGGTTGTGCTAGGATATTGGGTGCAAACTGATCATTTCTCTGGTTGTGTGCAGGGTTTTTTTTTTTAAATGATGAAATGCATTCTTTTGAGACAAAGTACATAATGATCATAAATGCGACAAAATTACACACTGTGAAAAGCCAAACTTCAAAATGAAGGAGAAAAAGAAACTCTTTTCAAAATGTAAACCATAAAATACTAAAACCTTGTGCATGTTTTGTGGAGAGCAGCTTCCCTAAGAATATGTAAAATTTCTGATTTGTTGGATGAAAGATTTGCAGAGAGCAAATACAAGACTTGGTTTAGTCAAGTCTTAGACTGGGATTGTTCCAAACCTTAGGTCACACACTTTCAGCAAAGTTATAGCACATAGAAGTAACATGGGAAAATCATATAGTGTACCAATGACCAAACCATACTATATGTCAACAATAAACGTGATTAGAAAGAAATTAAGGAGAAACAGCACTCACATGGCTTCAAAAGGAATAAAATAGGTCTGCTGCAGGAGGTGAACCCTCTGCTGTGAACCATTTGAGACACCAATTTTACAAAGCTACAGTCCTGGGACTCATGAGGCAGAGGCAGTAAGAATGTCACAAGGTGTGCTGAGATGGCTCGGCTGTCAAAACACTTGCCATTTAAGCCTGATGACCTGGACTTGATCCCCGGAACCCATGTGTGGTGGTTTGAGTGAGAAAGGCCCCCACAGGCTCATATATTTGACTGTTTGGGTCTCAGTTGGTGGATTATTTAGGAAGGATTAGGAGGTATGGCCTTGTGGGAGGAGGCATGCCTCCAGGGATGAACTTTGAGGTTTCCAAAGCCCGTGCCAGGCTCAGTCTTGCCTTCTCTCTGCCTGCAACTTGAAGATCAGACGTAAGCTCTCAGTTATTGCTCCAGAATCTGCTATGCTTCCTGCCACGGTGACTAACACCCTGAAACCCAACTATATGCTTTTTCCATATAAATTGCCTGGGCCACAGTGCTTTGACAACAGTTAGAGAAAAGTAACTAGGATACCATGTAAAGAGCCAGATGCATATCTTATGTTGAGATGGAAAGTGGAGACAGAGCAATCACGCAGAGGCTTGTGGGCCAATTCAGCTCGCCTACAATGTGCAGAGTAACAGAGACAAGAGAAACACTGTCTCAATAAAGCAGATGGAGAGAACCAACCCCCGAAAGTGCATGTGCGTGCATGCACATGCACACAAACGATAAAACATATTTTTAAAAAAGGTTGTCACAAGTTTAAGGCCATCCTAATCTATATAGGGAATTCCAAGCAGCCAAAGCTCCCTACAAAGGGAGACCCTCAAAGAAACAAAACAGGTCAGGTGTGATAGGGTGCAGCTGTAATCCTAGACTTGGGAGGTAAAGGCAAGAAGATCAGGAGTTCAAAATCATCTGCTATGAGAAACTCTGTCTCGGGCTGGAGAGATGGCTCAGCAATTAAGAGCACTGACTGCTCTTCCAAAAGTCCTGAGTTCAAATCCCAGCAACCACATGGTTAACCATCTGTAATTGAAATCTGATTCCCTCTTCTGGGGTGTCTGAAGACAGCTACAGTGTACATACATATAATAGAGAAACTCTGTCTCAAAAAAAATATTATCTGCTACATAGCCAATAACAACAGTAATAGTAACAATAATAATAATAGTAATAATAATAATAATAACCCAAAGCAAAACACTGAAAGAAGAAATTGAAGATGGATAGAAAGCCCGCTTGTGCTCAGAAATGGACAGAACTGGCATTATAAAAATAGCCACGCCCATGAAACCAGTGCGCAGATTCAACACAGTCCCTGTCAAAATTCCGACAGCATTCTCCACAGAAGTAGAAAACACAATCCTAAAATTCACATGAAAGCACAAAGGATCCTGACTGTTTGGAGCAGTCTTCAGCTGCAAGTGTACCTGTGGAGGCCACAATACCTGATCTCAAATTACAGCGCAGAGCCACAGTGACAATAAATAAGTAAAAGCAGAAGCAGAGAACACGAAATAGAACCAGGCACTCAAGATAAGCCCGTATAACCACAGCAAAGATGTCAGAGCCAAACACTGGGTAAAAGATCTTTACAACAAATGGTCCTGAGAAAAGCTAAACTAGATCCGTATCTCTCATCCAGCAAGAAAGTTTAATTCAGTCAGGCCTGGTGGGTCATACCTTAATCCTCATTCAGAAGACAGGGGTGAGAAGGTTGAGAGTTTGAAGCTAACCTGGGCTATATTACACCCAATTCAAAAAAAAAAAATCAATTCAAAATGGATCGCGGATTTTAAAGCAAGATCTGAAATTTTGAAACAGAGGAAAACACAGGTAAGACATTTCTAAATACAGGCATAGACAAGTTCCTGAAAAGGACCCCCATGGCATGGGAAATAATCCCAAGAATTGACAAACGTGAAGTTAAAATGTTCCTGTACAGCAAAGGAAATAATCTCCGGAGAGATAGCTTACAGAGTGGGGGCGGAGTGGGGGTCTCAGCCAGTTATGCATCAGACAAGAGATTAATATCTTGGACAATGAAGAGCCAGATATGGTGTGGCATGCCTGTTGTCCCAGCACCTGGGAAGTTGAGGCAGGAGGATCAAGAGCTGAAAGCTGGGTATGGTGGTACCACCCTTTATGCCAGTGCTTGAGGTAAGCCTTGTCCATACGTATGAACCCCAGGGTTCCATAGTAAGACTTTGTCTAAAATAAAATAAAAATAAAAAAGAGCATGGGGAGGAGAGGCAGGATGCTCTCCACAGCAGACGGAGATTGTGTCTCTTCCCCACTGGTGGGGTCAGGCCTCACAGTCTTTTAAGACTGGCTAGCTTTAAAGAATCAGTGAGGAATATGGGAAGGGGTTGGCTGTTTCAGGCCATCGGGTTCTGCAAATGTAGGTGAGGAACAGGGCTTTTCACAAATGAAAGTGTTGCCTGGTTGGGAAGAAGAAAAGATTTGCATGAAAGTTTTATAATGTGGTGGAAATTAAAAAGATTTGAATTCCTCTGCATAAAAGTTTTACAAGGCAAGAGAGGTTTATATACTGTTGGCCCTTGGTGGGCTGGCTACCTTGATAGGGAAAAAAATTTTTTTTTCATTCAAAGAAATCAGCATGGGTTTTATAAGCCCCCACCTAAAAGAAGAAGGAAATATATATTTTTTTAGAGAATATATATTTTAAAATTTATATACATATTTATATAGAATATATACTTATATAGAGTATATACATTTGTTCAGAGTATTATATGACTGCAAGATTTAAACATATGTTATTATATGTTTATATAGTAAGAGAATATATATTAGTATATGTGTATATGGTTATTCAGAGTATGGATAGATAGATAGATAGATAGATAGATAGATAGATAGATAGATAGATAGAGAGATAAATATAGATGTAGAAGTGGATGTGGATGTGGATATAGATATAGATTAGATATAGATATGGATATGGGTATAAATATGGATATAGATATAGATGTGGATATAGATACAGATACAGATATAGATATAGATGTGGATATAGTTACAGATACAGATATAGATATAGATGTGGATATGGATATAGATTAGATATAGATATAGATATGGATATGGATATAGATATAGATGTGGATATAGATGTAGAAGTAGATGTAGATACAGATATGGATATAGATGTAGATGTAGATATGGATATAGATGTGTATATAGATGTAGATATAGATATGGATATAGATGTAGATGTAAATATAGATATAGAAATAGATGTGGATATAGATATAGATGAAGATATAGATGTGGATATAGATATAGATGTGGATGTGGATGTGGATATAGATATAGATGTGGATATAGATATAGATATATAAATATAAATGTGGATATAGATGATTGCAAAATTTATCTTTTTTGTCTTTTTTTTTTTTTTTGATTTTTCGAGACAGGGTTTCTCTATATAGCCCTGGCTGTCCTGGAACTTGCTCTATAAACCAGGCTGGCCTCTAACTCAGATGTCTGCCTGCCTCTGCCTCCCAAGTGCTGGAATTAAAGGCGTGTGCCACCACTGCCCGCCTGACTGCAAAATTTAAACACTGGGGAAGAAAAAACCCTTCTAATCAATAAATGAACTAAAGGGATCATTATCAGCTCAATGCCTCAGAACTAACGATCCCAGAAGGGAAGTCTGGGAGGTCCTCAGAGTTCTCCAGAGCTCTGTTTGTTTATTTAAGAAATGAGATTAGGGCACTTGACCTCAGAGCAGTCGCGTCTTCCTTTGCCAAATAGAAGAGGGAGGGAAGGGGGCTTATGGGACTTTCGGGGAGGGAGGAAACGGGAAAGGGGAAGTGATTTGGAATGTAAATTAAAAAAATAAAATAAAATTAAATTAAAAAAAAAAAAACAAAACAAAACCTGTATAGCACTCCTAGAATATTAAAAAAGCAATTTATCACTCTTAAAAATAAAACTAATTGATTTTTAAAAAAAAAAAAAAAACAAGCTATGCTAGGTCTGGAGAATTGGCTCAGTGGTTAAGACCACTTGCTGCTTTTCCAGAGGACCAGGGTTTGTTTTCTAGCACCTGCATGGTGGCTTACAACTGTCCTTATGTCCAGTTCCAGGGAATCTGATGCCTCTTCTGGTCTTAATGGACATCATGCATACATGTGGTGCCTGGATCTGCATATGGGCAAACATCTGTATACATAAATTAAAAATAAACAAATCTTTATTAAAAAAAAAAAAAAAAAAAAAAAAAAAAAAAAAAAAAGAAGTGCTCTCAGCCAAAGTGTACTTTTCCTCCCTGCCTCATGGGACTGGGAAGCTTGGTTGGATCCAGAAGACACCGAGTCTGTCTCCAATGTTAGGAAAGGCAAGGCATCTGCCCTCACGGAAAGAGGCCATTTGCACAGGCTGGCAATCGGAAGGTTTCGGATCACAAGCGTTTCAGAGATTACAAATCTGACAAGTAAAACATAGCCTTGTCTTGAAGAGGCTCACGCTAATTGGTCATTGCTGTGCTCAGCTCTGAAAAGAATTTTCCAGTGTAGTTTTTGTTCCAGCAAGTTCTGTAAATTTAACAGGAAAAATAGATTTGTAGTGTGAAACTATCTCATGAAGATGTTTCCAACAGAAAGCATATTTATTAGTTATGGAGAGACTTCAACATTTGGGAAACATTTCCCATAAAAATTAAGATGATCTCCAGGGCAGAGTTGACACTCCCTCTCCTTCTTGTTGTTCTTCTTTTTTTTTTAATTGAATATATTCTTCATTTACATTTCAAATGTTATATCCCTTCCTGGTTTCCCCCCTCCCCAAAACTCCCAACCCATCCTCCTACCTCCTGCCTCCAAGAATATGCTCCTCCACCCAACCCACTCCCACGACCCCCACTCGATTTCCCCACACTGGGGCATCTATTGAGCCTTCACAGGACCAAAGACCTCTCCTCCCACTGATGCCGACGAGGCATTCCTCTGCCAATCTTTTGGCTGGAACCATGTGTACCCATTGGTTGATGGCTTGGTCCCTAGGAGCCCGGGTGTCTGGTTGGCCTTGTCGTTCTTCCAATGGGGCTGCAAACCCTCCCCCCATTCCCCAGCTCCTCCAGTCCACCCTCCACCTACTCCATTGTGAACCCCCGCGCTCAGTCCAATGGTTGGCTGCCAGTATTTGCCTCTGTATCTGTAAGGCTCTGGCAGGGCCCTTCCAAAAGACAACCATAACAGGCTCCTTTCGGTATGCACTTCTTGTCATCCATAGTAGTTTTGGGGTTTGGTGACTGTTTATAGGATGAAACCCCAGGTAGGAGAGTCTCTGGGTGGTCTTTCCTTCAGTCTCTGCTCCACACTTTGTCTCCATAGTTGTTCCTGTGATTATTTTGTTCCCTTTCTCAGAGGAACCAAATCACCCTCACTTTGGTCTACCTTCCTCTTGAACTTCCTGTGTTCTGTGAATTGTAACATGTTTGAGTTTTTGGGCTAATATCCACTTATCAGTGCACCTTGTTATTCTTAATGCTATTGTAATGCTATTTGCTAAAAGTGAGATATGTCTTTTGTTTCTTTATATCTTTAGACCAGTCTGGAATTCACAGTGTATCTGAGGATGACCTTGAACTTTGAACCTCCTTCCTGCACTCTCTGACTGCAGGTATATGTGTACACCACCACACCTGAGACTCAAAGCAAAGGCTACCTGCCCACCAGGTAAGCACTCCACCAACGGAACTACCCCACCAGCCATCAATAGATATTCTATATGTGACACTCATTTGAAAATGAGGATAAAATTAGGTAGCGGGTGAGAGACAGAAGCCAGTTTTTTCAAAAATGCATTTATAAGGTAACAAGCAATGAGTAATTAACATTTACCAGATCCTAAGAATTAAGGAAGAGAAGGCAGAAGGTATTGGAGAAGGAAAGAAATTACAGTAGAAGAGTAGGGACTGTGTAGAAACTGCAGCTCATTGCTGTCCATCTTCCCAACCAAGGTCAGCTAAATACTTTCTAAAAGCCCTAACCATGCCAGCTCTGGAGACAGTACACTACAAAGTGAATTTTAGGGCCTGCCCTAGAAGAATTGAAGATTATCAAGGGAGACAGACTTTAATTTAAAGGGGGCTGGAGGTGGGGAGTCGGTGTAAAGGAATCCAGGCATGAGTAGTGGAACCTAGACCTCAGGCAGGGACCAGAAGAGGATACATATACTGGGGACCTAAGGACGGGGGAGTGCATGACCAGCTCATCTCTCAGTCTACTGGAGTCAGGAGCTAAGTTCCACAGGAGTTTACAAATCCACAGAAATAGTCTCAGGCC
Source organism: Tokudaia tokunoshimensis (assembly GCA_036184795.1). NCBI lineage: Eukaryota > Metazoa > Chordata > Mammalia > Rodentia > Muridae > Tokudaia > Tokudaia tokunoshimensis. The sequence continues at coordinate 31,777,895 of BTHU01000014.1, forward strand.
TGAAAAAAAAAACCACCAAAAAAATGCACTTAAAAAAAGTGTCATTAAAATCTAAATTAATGAGTAGTTAATTAAATGTCTGCAAAACACTGCATTGTGCTGCTGTCACTCACTGTTAATTTAGAATTCCCAAACAATGCACCACGTTTGAAAACGAGTTGTGGGTTAGATTTTTCTCTTTTGTAAAGTTTCCCTAATAAGCACAGAAACTGTTAAAAACTCAGAGCCTGTCATAAATGTAGTGAGACTCTGAGATAAGATTTTTCCAGGAAGAAGGATAACTTGGTGGTTCATATAACCCAGAGAGGCTTCTACTAAGTGTGGAGCTGAGAGGCACAGATAACCTTGAACTCCAACCTTTCTGCCTTTACCTCCTACGTGGTAGAATCATAGAAGTGTTTCACAGTTGGCCTAAAACCTTTGGGAATTTGTCTTGGTTGATTGGTTGGTTGGTTGGTTGGTTGGTTTTGAGACAGACTCTTCCTGGTTCCTAGCTGTCCTGGAATTAGATGTATAGTTTTGGCTGGCCTCACACCGAATCCCATTCTCCTGCCTCTGCCTTCCAAGTGCTGGAATTAGTTTAGTATTTCTCCACCTGGCCTGTGGGTGAATGTTTAAAATCTAAGTTCACAGCCTGCTTTGGAACCCTATACATTACAATTAACCCCAAACACACACACATACACACACACACACACACACACACACACACACACGTTCAAGAGAGCACTGGGGGAGGGACTCATGACTTAACGGAAGGTCACAAGGTCATAGTGTTAATAAGAGATAGAACTGAGACTTGAACTCAAAGCTCTGGATAGCAGGTTGCATCCTAACCCCCACTCAACAGTGCTCCTTTGGATGAGGCCTGTGCTGTCTCACTCCCTCACTCATCCCCCATCCTAGCATGTCCTGTTCTCTCTTTCCTGGGCTGTTCCTCCCTCTGCTGTAAGGATACCTGGCTCTTTTCCATCCATCCACCAATGACAATGTTATTTCCATGGAAACCCCTTTCTGAATAAGCTCAGGCCCTTTCTTCACTTGTCAGTGCTTTCTCCATAGAACCAGCCAGTTTTTGTAAACGTTTTGTTTATGATCTCCACTAGATTATCAGAATACCATTATGGGTTACCCTGAGCCCTTAGCAGGCAATTGACTCTCACAAAGATATTGGTTCTGTTGTTTTGCCTTTGAGACACGCTCTTAGGTAGCCCAGACTAGCCTTGAACTCACTATACAGCTAAGGATGATCTTGAACTCCTGGTGTCTACCTTTTGAATGCTAGGATTATAGGGGTGTGACACCAAGTGATTGGTTTTTGTTGTTGTTTTTGAGACAGGGTCTCTCTATATGGCCTTAGCTGTCCCTGGAACTCATAGTGTAGACCAGGTTGGCTTAGGACTCATAAAGATTCAACTACCTTTGCCTCCCAAGTGCCAGGATTAAAGGCATATGCCATAACACCCGGCTAATTATTATTTTTAATTGTATCTGTGCGTGTGAGTTCCAATGCCTGTAGAGGCCAGAGACACTGGATCCCCTAGAGGTGGAGTTCCAGGTGCTTATGAGCTGCCTAATAAGACCAAGGCAAGTCTTATAAAGGACAATATATATTTGAAGCTGGCTTACAGGTTCAGAGGTTCAATCTGTCATCATCAAGGTGGGAGCATGGCAGCATCCAGGCAGGCATGGTGCAGGAGGAGCTGAGAGTTCTACATCTTCATCTGAAGGCTGCTAGTAGAAGACTGATTTCCAGGCAGCTAGGATGAGGGTCTTAAAGCCCCTGCCCACAATGACACACTTACTCCAACAAGGCCACACCTCCTAATAGTGTCACTCCCTGGACCAAGCATATACAAACCATCACAGTTACTATCCTATTGCTGTGAAGAGACAACATGATCAAGACAACTTTAAACAAACAAACGAACAAAAACCCATTTAACTGAAGGTTGGCTCTCAGTTTCAGAGGTTTAGTCCACCCATGTTCTTCAGAGTGGGAAGCAAGGCAGAAAGGCATGAAGGCATGTCTCTGGAGCAGTAGCTGAAAAACCCACACCTCTACAGGCTTGCCTACAGCCATATCCTATGAAGGCACTTTTCTCAGTTAGGGTCCTACCTCTCAAATGACTCTAGTTTGGTTAAAATTAGCACAGGGTTACCATTGCTGTGATGAGACACCATGACCACAAACAAGTTGGGGAGGAAAGGGCTTATTTGACTTACACTTCCACATCATAGTCCATCATTGAAGGAAATCAGGACAGGGACCTGGAGACAGGAGCTGATGCAGAAGTCATGGTGGGGTGCTGCTTACTGGATAACTCCCCATGACTTGCTTGGCCACAATGGTCTGGGCATTCCTCTTTCAATCACTAATTACGAAAATGCCCTAGAGCCAGATCTTATGGAGGCATTTTCTCAGTTGAGGCTCCCCTCCCTTCAGATGACTCTAGCTTATATCCAGTTGACATAAAACTAGCCAGCGCAAGACACTGGTCCACCCCAAGGGTTAGAAATCACTCCTGTGAGAACAATGGTATCTTTCTTAAAGCCTCTGACACTTCTCAACACTGGGAACCAAGCCTCTGGCACAGGAACATTTTGGGGGGAAACTGTATCTGAACCGTAGTGCCATCCAAAGACCTTCATCGCTACCATCCAGGCTAGAGACTGCAGGCTATAAACCAAAGCTTTGAATGTACCCAATGCGAACTGCGAGAAGTTGGGATAAGGACTTGGCTGGGGATGGGAAACAGTTGAAAGGACTTTTCAAGCAGCTGCAGGGGAAACTCCACAAATATACGCAGAACAAAGGACAGTAGCAGCATAGCAAGAAAGGAGTTCTTAATGGCCTTTGGTTGCTAACTAGCTTTTCTTCCAGAGCTTGGAAAGAAATGAATGTGTCCTAAATTAAAACTCTTTCAGTCACTTGGAAAATTGTTCACGTGGGGGCAGGAAGGGATGGATGTGTGTCAGGGATGAAGAAGGACCTAGAACAAGGAAACTCAGAATGCTGTCTTAAGTTCTCCTGGGCTACATAAGAGAGATAGAAAAGGGGGGGGGAGGAAGAGAGGGAGAGGGAAGGGGAGGAGGGAGGGAGAAGGGGAGGGAGAGGGGAGGAGGAGAGGGAGAAGGGGAGGGAGAAGGGAGGAGGAGAGGGAAAGGGGAAGGGGGGAGAAGGGAGGGAGAAGGGGAGGGAGAGGGGAGGAAGAGAGGGAAAGGGGGAGGGGGGAGAAGGGAGGGAGGGAGAGAATGAGAACTCTCATTCTAGGCCATCCTGGGTTATGAAGTCAAACTGTATCTAAAAAGAAGAAAAACAACCTTTCGATTACATCACTCAGTACCTGTCTTAATTGGGGTTTCATTGCTGTGAAGAGACACCATGACCATGGTAACTCTTATAAAGGAAAACATTTCATTGGGGCTGACTTGCAGTTTCAGAAGTTTACTCCGTTATCATTGTGGCGGGAAGCATGGCGGCGTGCAGGCAGGCACGGTGCTGAGGAAGAAGCTGGGAGTTCTACATCTTGACCCACAGGCAGTGGAAAGGAGACTGTGTGCCACACTGGGCACAGCTTGAGCATAAGAGACTTCAAAGCCCACCCACACAGTTGCAGACTTCCTCCACAAGGCCACACCTACTAATAATGCCAATCCCTATGAACCCTATGGGGGCCGTTTTCTTTCAAACCATCATAGTACCCATCGTTATGGTTATTTGGAGAAATAGTTTAGCTGTCAAAGATAAATGCTCATTGTATAGTATCTGAGACTGGGTTACTTGTATATATATTTTTTTAATGAGCATTATTTTTCCTACAGTTCCATAATGTGGGAAGCTAAGAGTGTGGTGCCACACTGGGAAAGGCCCTCTTGCTGTGTCTTCCTCTGTCAGTTCAGTTAATCTAATTTAGACGATCCTGCACAGTTGTGCCTTGAGGCTTGTCCCCTTGGTGATTCTAAACTGTCAAACTGACAAGATTAAAGGTCACACACAGTCCCCGTGTTCAGACGAAAGTGGCAGCAGTGCTTTGGAGAGCTATTTTCTCACATTCACGCTTCCAATAATGTAACTGTAACCTTTCTCTGGCTCTGGGGAGATGGACTACCTTCTCAAGATGGACGCCTGAGTTATGACAATCAAAACCTGAGCTTGGAACTGAAGATGGAGTCTATAGAACACAAGTTACTTGACTACAAATCCCGAAGAATGATTTAAAACCTAGATGAAGTCAGGATGAGCCTTCGTGGCAGTCGCAGTCACGCGTGTGGTTTTCTTGATCATCTATTTGTCTCTGTTCTTAGTGCCTTAGCAGAGTTCAACACAGGAAACAGAACCAATGGGAAGGAAGCTCTGGAGAGACAACCCCAGGCACCATTTGCCAGAAGGAGCTACCTCACCAGCTTATGAAGACCGAGGAGTCACACCCAGGACATTGGTACAGTTCCACTCTGAGCCAGTGTCCAAAGGAAGAGGAAACCAACATCTCATTCTTCCCAGGCAGAGAGAAAGTCTTTCCTACACAGCCTTACTATGTAGGCCTTCCATATATTGGATGAAGCCTGCCTGTGCAACCGAAAGGAATATGGCCTACTAAATACATCAGTCAAATCTGCATCTCGTCCACAAGCATTCTCATAGCTATACCCAGAATAATTTTTTACTACATGTCTAAGTTCCCAGGGCCCAGTCAAATGACATAAAGTTTACAATTACAGCCAGGAAATATGCTAGCAGACTGTGTCAAAGATTTAATGTCAAGGCCTAAAAGCAACACTGGTCTGGTATAACCTCCCTGGCTCAAGAACTACCCATTTTCCCAATTGTTGTCTGGTGATTCCCTTCAGCACTGAGATATTTCTCATTGTCTAAATAGACTGCCATTGTACTATAATCATCTAAAATGCGACAAGTTCCAAATAATGCCTGTTCATCCTTTCCCACCAAACAGGCATTTTCTCAAGCTGATATTTTCATGCATTCCCTAAGGCACAGGTTGGAAACAAGGCATTGGCAGAATCTGTATCAACTGTCCAAAAAGCAGGAGTTAGGCATTGAAGAGAAGAATCAGCTGTCTGTACTGGTCTGCGTGAGGTACTGTAACAAAATACCGCAGACCGAATAGCTTAAACATTAGAAATGTAATTTCTCACAGTTTTGGAGGCTGGCGAAGCTAATGTCAAGATGCCAAGCCAGGGCTGGAGAGATGGCTCAGCAGTTAAGAACACTGCTCTGCTGGAGGTCATGAGTTCAATTCCCAGCAACTGCGTGGTGGGTTACAACCATCTGTAATGGGATCGATCCAACACTCAATTCTATTGTGCAGGTATACATGCAAAGTACTCATATAAATAAAATTACACACACAAATAAACCTTAGGAGGGAAGAGATGCCAGCAGAGGATGTAAAGATATAGGATACAGAGGAAGGGAGGAGACCTAAGGCCCAGTGACTTGAGGAAAATAACTGTTTCCTGAGACTAAGAGAGGGAAAGCAGGGTGCTTCCGCACTCGATTTTTTGTTTCTTCTTTTGTTGTCTGTCTTTTTTTGTTTCTGTCTTCCGTTCTTTATGTTGATACAGTCCTGCTCAGGTTGGTCTCAAATTCACCACGATCCTCTTTCCTCAGCCTCCCAAATGCTAGGATTCTTCCCAGGAACCACCATATCTGCTTTGGTTTTCTTCATTCCCTTTCTCTCTTTTTAAATTGTATTTCATGTATGCAGAGTGTTTTGCCTACATGTATGTCTGTACATGATGTGCATGTCCGGTGCTCACATAGACCAGTGGAGGGCATCTGATTCCCCTGAAACTGGAGTTATACATGGTTGTGAGCTGCCAGGAGGGTGCTGGGAATCAAACTTAGGTCCTCTGGAAGACCATCCAGTGCTCGCAACCTGTGACCCATCTCTCCTATCCCTCCTCATTCTTCCTTGAAGCACTGGGGGATCCTGTTGAGGTTTGGTCTTTTGCTATGTATTGTAATGCTAAGTGAGAGTTCCCCAGGATCTAGTTGCCTCAGAGACCCAAGTGACATGTGACCTTGCCCCTGAGTTATTTCTAATTGGCAAATAAAGATGCCCACCACCTATAGCCGAGCAGAATTGAGATAGGAGGGGCTTGATGTTCCTGGTCTGGAAGTTGGAAGAGACCTCAAAGAGGAGCAGAAGGTAAAGGAAGAGGAGGAAGACACTATGGGTTAGGAGTCAAGAAAGCATGGACCTGAGGGCTGGTCAATTGGAGTTAAGAGCAGCCCAGATGAAACATACTAGGTAATAACTCGGGTTGTCAATAAGAAATAGATTTTAGCCAGGCGGTGGTGGCGCACGCCTTTAATCCCAGCACTTGGGAGGCAGAGGCAGGAGGATTTCTGAGTTCGAGGCCAGCCTGGTCTACAAAGTGAGTTCCAGGACAGCCAGGGCTACACAGAGAAACCCTGTCTCGAAAAAAACCAAAAGAAAGAAATAGATTTTAATATCATATCTGCCCAGCTCTAGTGCTGATTAAGGCTTATTGTAAATATAAAGGTTGTGTGTGACTTTAATCCAGGAACTAAATGGTCAAAGGTGGGGTCTTAATCCAGGAACTAAATGGTCAAAGGTGGGGTCGAAATCCCAGATTGAGATTCAATAATTTCTACAACAGGATCCAACCAGGGTTTTGCTCATAGAGGGCAGGCACTCTTCCGCTATGCTGTAACCCCAGTGAGTGAAGGCCTCTGGTGAGTTCTGAGATGGTAGTCATTCATGGTTTGCTTGTAAATAGCACCTACTGAGAGGGCTGTAGCAAGCGAGTGAGGTTGGTCAGCAAGCGGGGCAGCTCAGGAGCCCCAAAGGGGACTTCCAAATCAATGGCAGGGACCTCATCTGAATCTGCCTGACAGACTGGAGGACCAGCCTGATTAGCAGAGTTTTAGAGAAGAAAGTATTGAAGTTGTGAAGCCTGGTGCTTCCCACTAAAGACTGGGCCTGCCCTGCTACGTAGGACAAAGACTTCACCTAACCTGGATGGAAGACAACCTGGTCAGAGAGGGAAATGTTTCATTATAGCTGAAATTAACTTTCTCGTTGCCTCCTTTAGTGAAGACTAAGGATAGGGGCTAATTTTATTAAAACCACTGGATAAGGTAACAATTCACACACATATAAAGGAAGCCACACCCCTCCCACTGCATTTGAAGGGCTAGCCTCTTCCTAGGATGTGTGTAAATCCAAACAAATGAAAGAAGAAGCAGCCTCAAAGAGCAAAGTTCTGGTTGTAGAAAATGGATGCTTTCTGTTTAATGAAGCCACGTCTGTGCAGACAGGGATGCTATTGCAAACGTGTGCACACCTGTCAATCCAATGAGGTCACTCGATTCCCTCGAGACCCGTGCTGCTTCTTTACAATGCCAACCACTGCAGCTCAAATTAAGCCTTCATGTTTTGAATGAAACCTTAACTATTTTGTAAGTTTCCTTTTTTAAAGGATGCTGTTTTGGGCACGGAAATGGTTTTCTTTTCAATCCTTGCATTCACAAATACTTTTGATACCAGCCACCAATTGTTTTTTATTGAAAATAAGTGACAAGCTCATTTCTGACAGCTTAATTGCAGGTTGACAGCCGTGACGGGAGCCAACAGGCTACCTTGGCAGAACCCACAGATACTGGAGCTGCCAGACCTGTGGGTAATCACAAAAGACAGATCCACAGAAAAGAATTCAGAAAAAGACAACAAAGCTTTGTGAGGAAAAAATTAAATACAAGAGCCTGTCTTGGGATCCTTAGAAGCGAACGATTGTTTGTTATTTATTTATTTATTTATCTGTTTGTTTGTTTGTTTGTTTGAGGCAGGGCCTCACTATGCAGCCTTGACTGGTCTGCAGCCCACTATGTAGACCGGGCTGATCCTCAACTCATAGAGATCTGCCTGCCTCTGCCTCCTAAGTTCTGGGTTTAAAAATGTCCACCACTACTGCCAGACTGAAAATTTTTAGTAGGACCTTTTCAGTAGGACCCTTTTAGTGGCTCTTTTCACTGTCCTGTGAAATATCAACTGATCTTTCTTCAAACTGGGAAGTCAAAAGACAAATTCACTGTGTTTTACTGGAGTAAGAAGTGGTCGACGGACTGACTCTCTCAGCAAAAGAAGAGACAAGGTGGCAAGTCTGAGAATGGATGGTCCAGGCATCCACCTTAATTTGATGGAACAGTAAAAATATATTAAGAGGCGGAGTGTGGGAATGGTTGCTCCAAACATCAGTCTGCGTCCAGGAGAGATCTTGTTCACTAGCCTCAGTCATTTCCTTCTGAGACTTTCTAACTCCACCCAATTCTGCCCTTCAGATTCTTCCCATGCCACACAGACCTCAAGGACCAAACTTAGGTCTCTGCTGTTCTCCCTTTACATCTCCATTTCCATCAGGGTTCTTTGAAGGGATGCATGCTGTCCTTCCTCTGGGATACCCCCAGATCCTTGCCTTTCCTTGACTATGGAGAGACTCTACAGAAGCCAGGCATGGTGGTTCACGTTTGTAAGAAAGGATGAAGCAGAAGGAAGAGGAGGAAGAGTAAGGGAGAGGGAAGCATTCTACCTCACAGGGAGACCTAGGACGTCTGAAGACGTGGACGTTCACTCTTTCTGGTTTCTAAATTCAGATAGCTTTAAGATGAAAACTGGGGAGAAAAAGAAGGTTATTCATGTCTTAGTTAATACTTCTTAAAAGTCTCAGCTGAGCATGATGGCACATATCTATAGTCCCAGGGCTTAGGAGGCTGAAGCAGGAGGATTGCTGTGAGTTCAAGGTTGACCTAAGTTAATTAATAAGATCCTATCTTGAAATAAAATTTAAAAAGTGACTCTGGCTACTGTGGTCAACTTCTGATTGAAAAAAAAATAAAGCCAAGAGGGTCAAGTCAACTTGAAGGTGAAAATGTTTTTTTCTGGCTCATGATTTCAGAGGTTTCCATTCACTGCTTTTGGGTCAAGAAGCAAAGCAGGACCTTATGATAGTAGAAGCATGTGACCAACAGAAGTTACTTGCCATAAGGAGACCAGGAAGGAGTGGGTTTAGTAAGGAGACAGGCACACCCCAGTGCCACTCTCTGTAGATAGGTATCACCTCCTAGATTTCCATCATGTCCCAGTGACCATCAAACAATAAACATAAGTAGATGGCTCCATTGCTGGGCTCAGAGCCCTCATAGTCCAATCATTTCCAAGAGTCCCACCTCTGAACATAGCTGTCTGGGAAATCAAGCCTCAGTCCCCATCCTGGTGTAGACTTCATGTCCAGCTATAGTACTGGTGAAGGCCAAACCACGCAACAGGGTTTCAAAAGGGCCAGGTTGGAAATACCAGCTGTCCTTGTAACCCCACTGGGATGTTTCCTGATCAACATTAGTTGACCTTTAGTTCCCTCAGCCACACCTGTGATGGCATCTTCTCCACATCCCTCTCCAGCTTGGCCATCTTCTCTTTCATTGCACAGAGGTGACATTGCACATCTCTTATCTTTTACTTTCTGTCTTCTTGACATTGTTGGAACCTGGGCAACCCCAGTGTTTTCACAGCAAAGCATTGTCCACATGATCTCTCACCTCATCTTTACAACCCTCTCGGTTTTGTGGACGATGGAAAGCACAGATCAAAGAAGTAAAACAATCACCCAGTGACATTCAGTTTGCACAAAAGGAGACCAGGGCTGTAGCCCACTGTGCTTTTTCATCGATATCAGTATTTCTTTCTCATCTTCAACTCTACTTCAAAGTGGAATACTGTCAGAATTCTTGATAAAACTGAAAATGGAGTAGATGTTCAAAGATAAGATAACCTTGAGTTTGTACAGCCTGAAGGAGCTCTGAAGAAGACATTATTTCACTTACATTGCTTCAGAAGAAAAGCAGAGAAAGGGCATGACCTGTCTCTTCATCCTCAGTAGTGCAGGCTTACCGGGTGTCTTAGGGTTTTACTGCTGTGAACAGACACCATGACCAAAGCAACTCTTTTTTTTTTTTAAATGGAATAGGGTTTATTTAGGGCATGGGAAAGGGAACGTGGAAGGGAGGAGAGAGGGGGGAGGGAGGGGGAGGAGGAGGAAGAGAAGAAGGAGGAGGAAAGGGAAGGCCAGCCAGGAACACATGGAGAGAGAGGGGAAGAGGATAGGAAGACGAGGCAGGGAGAGAAGGGACAGAGAGAGTAAGAGAGTAAGAGCCAAAGGCAACTCTTATAAAGGACAACATTTAATTGGGACTGGTTTACAGGTTCAGAGGTTCATTCCATATCATCAAGGCAGGAGCATGGCAGTGTCTAGGCAGGCATGGTGTAGGAGGAGCTGATGGTTCTACATCTTCATCTTCAGGCTGCTAGGAGAATACTGAGTTCCAGGCAGCTAGAAAAAAGGGTATTAAAGACCATGCCCACAGTGACACACCTACTCCAACAAGGCCACACTTCCAAATAGTGCTACTCCCTGGGCCAAGCATATACAAACCATCACACGGGGGAAAGATATTTAGCAAACTCAGGATCTATTTTGGCCATGACTATTGATTTAATTTTTTTGTATTTGATATTTTCTTTATTCACATTTCAAAGGTTACCCTCTTTCTTGGTTGCCCACTTCCAGAATCCCCCATACCCTCCCCCTCCCCCTGCTTCTATGAGGGTGTTCCTCTACCCATCCACTCACTCCTGCCTCCCAGCCCTCACATTCTCCTACACTGGGGCATCGAGCCTTCACAGGACCAAGGGCCTCTTCTCCCATTGATGCCCGACACATGTGGCTGGAGCCATAGGTCCCTCCATTTAATTTTTATGTTTTTTTCTTTGTTTTGAGACACTGCCTCACTATATAGTACAAGCTGGCCTCAAACTCACAAGGAGCCTCTTGTCTCAGCCTCCCAATTGCGGGAATGTTAGTTATATGCCACCACACCCAGCTTACTTCATACCTACAAATGCAACCCGTTTGGATAATTCTGACTAAAAAGTTTCCCAATTTATGAAATATAACTGCAAAACCATGTTGTCTTCTCTCCTGCCCTCAGAATTTGACAGATTAAAACAAGTACTCATATATTACTGAGTAAGCTAGTGCCCAGAATACAGTTAAAGTGTACTGTATGTTCTTTCGAGGTACACGTTTCACACTGGTGTTCTCTGAGTGGTGCCTATTTCCTCTGCACAGTTTCTTACAGGTTTGGGAAATTCCCACTAGAGGAAGAAAGAGGAGAGAAAGTGAGAACCATATCTCTCTTCCCTTTGTTGCTGGTCTGATGAGCTTTAGGAATTCAAAAGTTTAGATGCTTTACCCAAGTGCTAGAGATACAATTTAGCTCTTCACACAAGTACTCTCTCTCTCTCTCTTTCTCTCTCTCTCTCTCTCTCACACACACTCTCTCTCTCATTATAGTCCTCCCTCTTTATCTGCAGGAGATTGGTTTCAAGATACCATTACTCCCTTACTCCCTCATATAAAAGCTAGATACAACTCAGTGGTAAAGCACTCGTCCAGCATGAGGATCTAGTTTTAATTTGCAATTCATTTACATACCCAAGAAAAAGAGGTAAATATTGAAGTTTTTTTCCATAAAAAATACATCGTTTACCTGTAACCTATGTATCTCTTATATACCTTATCAATCCCAGATTACTTGAAATACCTAATACTGTGTGACTACTATGCAAATAGTTATTAGGCTTAGCTCAAGTAATAATGAAAAGAGAAAAAAAAGTCCATATATGTTCGGTAAACATTTGACTTATTTTCTGAACATTTTAGAATCAAGATTGATCAAATCTCCAAAGTTGGGTTCAGCAAGATGGCTCAGTGGTTAAGAGCTCTTCTTGTTCTTCTAGAAGACTTGAGTTCAGTCCATGTCACTCGTGTCAGGAGGCTCACAACCAACTGTAACTCCAGCTCCAAGGGATCTGACAGTTCTGGCCCTGAAGGGCACCCACATCCACACATGCATACCACGCAGGCACGAATGCACACAGATAATTAAAAATAATGAAAATTGCCATGTGGTGGTGGTGGCACATGGCCTTTAAACCCAGGAGGCAGGAGGATTTATGAACTTGAGGCCAGGCTGGGTCTACAGAGTGAATTCTAGGATAGCCAAGGCTACAGCGAAACCCTGTCTTGAAAAACCAAACCAAACCAAACCAAAACAAAAAAGTCCAGGCATGGTGGTACATACCTTTAATTCCAGCACTCAGGAACAGAGGCAGGAAGACCTCTGGAGATCGAGGCCAGCCTATCGACATAGTGAGTGTCAGGCCTGCTGAAACTTTGTTGTGAAACTCCACTTCTGAAGCAAGTATGCGTACTTGGTGAGACAACTCTCCAGCCTCTCTCTGTCACTGTCTCTGTCTCCCTCTGTGTGTGTGTGTGTGTCCGTCCGTCCATCCGTCTGTCTGTCTGTCTGTCTTTCTCTGTCCATCTCTCTGCATCTCTTTCTGTCTATCTCTGTCTCTGTGTCTTTTTCTCTATCTCTCTGTCTCTGTTCATCTCTCTGACTCTGTCTCTGTCTCTCTGTCCATCTCTTTGCCTCTCTGTCTCTCTTTCTCTGTCCATCTCTGTTTCTCTGTCTCTTTCTGTCTATCTCTGTCTTTCTGCCTTTCTCTTTCTGTCTTTCTGTCTCTGTTCATCTCTCTGACTCTCAGTCTCTGTCTGTTTCTGTCTCTCTCTCTCTCTCTCTCTCTCTCTCTCTCTCTCTCTCTCTCTCTCTCTCCATGCTTTCACTGAACAGTCCAGTAGTCTGGACAACCAAGCAGATTCAGTTAACTTAGCTGTGCTTCTGTTTCTGTCTGTGGGCACAGGCATCAGTCTTTCCAAACTGTCTTCATCCCATCAGCCTGCTATGACAAAATACGGTGAACCGAGTAGCTTTCCTCACAGTTCTGGGCAGATTCTGTCTGCTAGAGAAAGCCCCATTCTTCAGAGAGAAGGTTTTTCTATGTGTTCTCCTGTAGGAGAGACTCAGACTCTCCCAGGACACTTTCTTTAAATTGCATGATGTTACTTATTATTTGTATGTATTTATCAGCCAGCATGAAAAGGCCTGAGGACAACTCTCAGAACTAAGTTCTCCCTCTACCATGAGAAACCAGGGGATCAAACTTTGGCTATCAGGCTTGTCAGCAAGGACCTTTCCCCCACTAAACCATCTTGACGCTGCCACCCAGGCCTCTTCTTTTGTAAGGACACAAATCACATTTGTGACTCACCAACCCTATGGCCCAGTCACTTCCTAGAGGCCCTACTCCCTAACCTAAGGGGTTTCAAGATTTCAACGTACAAATGAGAGGGATGCACAAATATTCAGACCTTGTCCCATGACACCTCTACAACCTCACTTAATTTGTTCCTTTAATCAATCAATCAATCAATCAATCAATCAATCAATCAATCAATTTTTTCGCCTGCATGTGTGTTTATGTGCCACATGCATGCAGCGCCCTCTAAAGACAGAGGCCATAGATCCTCTGAAACTGGAGCTACGGATGGTTGTGAGTTCCCCTGTGGGTGCTGTGAATCTAATCTAGGTCCTTTGCAGAAGCAGCTGATGCTTCTCCTAACCACTGAGCCATCTGCCCAGCCCCATATTCTTTCTTTCTTTGCTTCTTCTTTTTATTTTTTAATCAGGTGATTTATACTAACAATCTTAAGACACTAAATGTTCAAAGTTATCTTATCCTTCCTGCACTTGAAACGCCATAGTTAGCTCTCCTCCCTCGGAAAATTCAAGTGCACACTGATGTGTGCTCTCTGCAGCATGCTTTTTTTTTTATTTTAATCACAAACTATTACTTTAAATCATTTTCCTTAAGAATGAAAACATTGATTTTTGAAGGAATTTGAAAACATATTTCAAGAACTACTGAATGTGAAACACAGGATATGTGTCAAAAATAGATATAGGTATTTAGATGCACTGTCTTATTCATGACATCTCTGGGTAAATCCTGTATACAGTCACATTTTATAGCTACAGGTGTTAAAATAAAACCATTGTGATAAAGTTGAAAAAAAAAAGACAGGGTCTTACAGCATAACCCTAACTGTCCTAGAATTCCCTAGAAACCAAGCTGGCCTGGAACTCCGAGATCCTCCTGCCTCTGTCTCCCTAATGCTGGGATTAAAGGCATTCACCAGGTCCAGCTTGGTGTATGTATACTTTTGAGGCTGTGTTTAAACTCTGATAGGCAAGCATCTAATTTTGCCTCCATACAGAGGAGATGCCCCACGAGTATGTCTTCTGAATGGAGGAAAAAGACTATATAGGAAATCTATCATTCTGGTCACTGGGAAGAAAATTTTTCCAGAACTGTGTCATAATAGATGTCTGGATTGAATACCTGGGAGAATCAGACGGCAGCCTCTCAGTGGGGAGAAAACACAGATAGAGCCGGGCGGCGGTGGCGCACGCCTTTAATCCCAGCACTTGGGAGACAGAGGCAGGCGGATTTCTGAGTTCGAGGCCAGCCTGGTCTACAGAGTGAGTTCCAGGACAGCCAGGGCTACACAGAGAAATCCTGTCTCAAAAAAACAAAGGGAAAAAAAAAGAAAGAAAGAAAACACAGATAGAAGCAATGGATATACAACAATGAATGGTCGGGGTATGGTAGCTCATGCCTTCAATTCTAGATAGCTAGAGGCCAGCCTGGTTGACATGCGTTCTACTCCTTCTAGGGCAACATAGTGAGACCTTGTCTCAAAAAAAAAAAAGTGTATGCCAATCAACATGGCTTTTATAGAAGGAATTGAGTCAGCTATGGCAAACCTGATGAGTAGCCAAGCAACCACTAAGCCTGATTATCTATTTATCATCCATCTTGCTATCATCTATGTTTGTCTATCTATGCATAGATATCCAGATATCCATCAACACATTCTTCCATTTATCAATCATCTATCCATCTATATATCTCCCTATTTTTATCTATAATCCACCTATCTCCCATCTATTGATCATTGGTCCACCTACCTATCCATCTATCTATCTATCTATCTATCTATCTATCTATCTATAACCCATCTATCCACCTATTGTCTGTCTGTCTGTCTATCTATCTATCTATCTATCTATCTATCTATCTATCTATCTATCATCTCTCTATCTTTAAGTGCTGGAAATTGAACGTAGAGTTTCCAGATCTGTTGCTGAGTTATATGTCCCCAGCCTTTGAGCTCGGGTTGCTGAAGAAACTGGTTTTTGTCTTTTGTTTTCTTGTAGTGTATGTAGATGATAAATGATATTTTTGTTATGAAACTTTCATACCTATGTGTATACTGTATTTAAATAATAGTCAATCTTATTACTCCCATCTCCCCCTCCCCCTCCCCCACCGTTGCCGATCCCTTTTCTCTTTCCAATTAGCTCCCTTTGGGTTTTCAAGTCCCTCTTTTTCTTTTTTAAAAACTAATGATGACTCAATGGGCTTCATCAGGTTGAAGGAAGATGGGCACCGTGGCAGTGGCTGCACCACTGAGGAGAATGTCTCTCCCCTTCCCCAACAGACTTCAACTGAGAATAAATCATCAGGGAAGGGAAGGTCTGGTGCGCTTCTCCCGGTTCCATGACAAGTCACTTCCCAGTCCTGGCTTGTGCAGATGTTGCAGGTAACCATGGCTTCTGTGGGATCTGGGGTACAATCTCCCTGTGGTGTCATCAGGGTGACCGGTCTCACATTGCCTTTGTCCCTTCTTCCAGGGCGATATATATTTAGATGCTCCACATTGGTAAGTCATGAGTCTTGAAAAACTTTTGTCTTTTTAAAGTGACTGTTTGCCAGGGCTAGACCTGTAATCCCAGCTACTTTGGAGTTTGAGACAGGAGGATAACACATTCAAGTTGTCAGTGAACTACAACTGACCACCACAGGGACAGCAAGGGCTGACCACACCCATAGCCACCACAGTGACCACACAACATGGTGACCACTAAGACTGACAACCCAGTGAACAACAACATGAGGTCTACAAGCTAGCTACTGAGGCAGTCCAAGGCCAGTTTAGGTAACACATTTTACTTTAAAATTTAAAGTAAATTTACTTTAACATTTTACTTTAAAATTTAAAGTAAAATGAGGGTCTGGTGAAATGCCTCAGGGAATAAAGACTTGGATCCCCAGAACTAACAGGGTAGAAAACAGACTCCTCTACACATGTGCTGAGCTAAAGACATCACTCAGTTGGTGGAGTGCTTGCTTAGGTGCCCAAGGACCAGGGTTTGGTCTCCAGCACCTTATAGATGGATGTTTGAGGCCATGAAGTAGAACTGGAGGATCAGAAGTTCAAGGTCATCTTTGGCTGCATAGGTCTAGAGGCTTTGTTTCAAAGTAATTAATTAAAGTTTAAAGGGGGTGGGCGGTGCTGGGAATGCAGCCTAATGGCAGAGCATTTGCCTCTCCTGTGTGGAGGCTCTGAGTTCGGTCCCTAGTGCCCTCAAATTTAGAAGAAAAGGGGACGGTTGGCAGAGATTCGCAAATTAGCAGGTGCTGGAGGAATTTCCACGGGTGTCTGAAGGCTAGAGGGGGAGTCTGGTTAGAAAATGGAGTCTTGGGAAAGGTCTCTGAAAGAAAGAATTTCTAGAGAGCAGCAGCAACTGTGCTGTAACGACATTTCCAACAAGCACTCCCCGCCCCGCCCCGCCCGCCTCGCCCTCCCAGGTTGTTAAGTCTCTGGAAGTGCCACTCATCTTTATTTTTCAGCTAGGAAGGAAGCCGCTGGCAAAGGCCTGCAAGATGTTGCAGGTTACTGTGGTAAAATCAATGCAACCCAGCAAGGTAGGGTCTTAGGACTCCAACAAGTAAAGAGAGGGGTGGAATGGAATCTAGATGGGGAAACAATCTACTTTAGCCAATGCTAATAATAAGTAGGCTAAGAACCTCACTTATTTAGAAGCAAACATTTCTCTCCGGGGAAGGGAGCTTGGCAAAATGAACCAACAGGACCCGTGGTGTGAACCCTCCCTCCTCGGCATCTTCTTGGGAGCTGGCGCTCAACACCAACTAACTCAGTCCCGGTGCCCTGGCGAGGCCTGAGACGCACGGTTCCCGCTCAGGCAGGGGACCGTGATGTCTCGGTAGAGCTGGCAGCAGACTTTGAGGCTGGGCACCGACAGGCGTCCTGCCCATCCCGGACTTGGGACTTGCCGCTCCCGGCTCAGCTCTCCGGAAGTTGTCCTCACCATTCAGAAGACTCGTCTCCAGGCTAGAGGGTCTTTCCACGTGGGCCGAGGCGCTGTCGTTCAGGTGGCAAGGATCCAAGGCGGAGCCTTCTTCCCCTCGGGGTCCACCCATCACCCCTCCCCGGTCCCAACCCCGAAAAGAACACAGACACAAAAAAACTTTTGCCACACTATTAATATATTCTGGTTTCCTCCCACTTTCCCAATGGGCTACCAGCTGCAGAACTCCTGAATAGAAAGCTTAATTGTGCTTTGTCATGCAGAGTACCTCGATTTTCTATAGAAGGTTACAAAGGGCCATTTGAAGTGTTTCTTTCTGGTCTAATAGTGAGTCATTTGCATAGGGCACCTCTGCGCCTGCCAGACCCAGGTAGCTGCGCTGACGCTCCGGGGGCCCGAGTTAACAAAACTGTCCGCCCGTTTCCAAGGGGCGCCCCGCGGGCCTCGCGCCCCTCATTCCCCCCCTCGGGCTTTTCTCTCAATTCCCAGGGGTCACTGCCAGCCCCAGCAGCTGATCTGAAGGACGCAAAACTGGAGGCCAGCAGGGCGCGGCTGACCTCGGAGCGGCCTCGGACCACCCTAGGCCCTAGGAGCCTCCCCTGCGCCTATTCCGGACTCTGCCTCTCAAATCCAAGAGTTCTTCCTACAGGTCCCAAGATTTCTCTGGAGGCGGAGTCCTTCAGCACTTGCCTTGCTTCCTACAGCCCAGAGGAGATGCTAGAGGAACTGGAAGCCGAACTAGAGTTAGAGACCACGCAGTTCTCTGGGTTGATTGGCAGGGCTGCCTACAGACTATCTTTTCTCGTTGCTTGTTTTGACACTTCAAATCCAGGTCTATGTGACATATAAAGCTAATAAAATTCTAATTTCATTGTTAATCTTATTTCATTTCAGTATAGGTTTTTACCCTCACACCTGCATGGCAGGGTGTAATTCCATTAATAAAAAAATCAACATATTCATTGCATGTCTTTTCCCTGATGATATATTGTGAGCAGTGTGAGTTGAAAAAGCCATTTATTCCCACCGCGAATGAGCCGGCATGGGGCGGGAGCTTCACCTGCCCCTCAGTCAATTAGGAATGTATCGAAAAGTCTAGCAGAAAACGAGTTAAATTAACCGTTCGCTAATTTCCTTGTGTCCCTCCTACATAATCCTCCCTTTTCAACTTGCCTAGAAAGTACCACATGTTGCAAGGTTCAAATAGTGCCTAATGAAACAGTGACTAAACGCTTCTCCCTCCAGCGCCACGGACGGAGGAGCCCTTTCGCCGGCCTTCAAAGCCCACCCGGTCTCCTGTCCCGGGTTTCTAAGTCTTAACAATAAAATAGAAAGTAAAAAAAGAAAAGTTTCCTTGGCAGAAACAAAACGACGACAAAAATATTTAAACTGCCAGTAACTCTAGATCCAAGAATCCAGACAGTGAAACTGCCCCACCCAGGGACCTAGCGGGATTCCGAAATGCCTCCGCCTCAAGTGCGGTCCGCGGCACCTGCGGCTTTGCTTTCAGGCCAGCGGTGGAAGACTGGGTACCAGTTAGGAAACTTGAGCTAAAGCCAGAATGGATTCAATGGA
Source organism: Tokudaia tokunoshimensis (assembly GCA_036184795.1). NCBI lineage: Eukaryota > Metazoa > Chordata > Mammalia > Rodentia > Muridae > Tokudaia > Tokudaia tokunoshimensis. The sequence continues at coordinate 31,796,652 of BTHU01000014.1, forward strand.
AAGAAAAGAGAGAGGAACGGGGGAGGGGGAGAGAGAAATAGTGGGGCGAGAAAGAAGGGGGGGGGAGAAGAGAGAGGGAGAGAGACACAGAGATACAGAGAGAGACACATAAAGACATAGGGACAGAAGTACAGACTGAGGAGGAGGAGGAGGAGGAGGAGGAGGAGGGAAGAAGAGGGAAGAGATGAAGATAGCGAAAAGCAAGCTGAAGGAGAAGCAGACCTACAGACAATAAACACACGGCCCTGTCTAAACTCCCCCCTCCAAGTGTAAGCCCAGCTCCCAGGATTACTCTGGCCTGGGCCACATTGGTAATTTCAGGTCAGCCCTGGGCCTCAGAATGAGACCCTTTCCTACAACGACAAACAGACCTAACTCCAGCTTCCTTCTCCCAAGTTAAAACCAGCTCCTAGTTTAAACTACTCAAAGCCGGTGGTGGAACCTTCGAGACGCCTAATAACTAATCGTGGTCATTAATTAGGAAGGAAAAGGGGAGGTGGCTTGCTGCTGCTTGACCCCAAATAATTTAAATTAGGCTTTGTGAAGGTGGTCTCTTAAAGCAGCCCGCCCGCCTCTCCTCCCATTTCTTTTTCCTGCGAGCTCTCAAACATTTCCATTATAATCCCCAACGGTGCCGGGCGGGAGGTGGTGCTTGCTCTCCCTCGCACTTCCCAACCAACTGAGGCCAAGCTGGCCGCAGCTCTCAGAGTCGCCGGCTGCACTTGGGCCCGGAGCTCTTTCCCGTGGCGACAACTCCCACCTGTCTTCCCCCCACCCCTGTCCCTGCACCTGCTGTGGGTTGATTCTCCCAGAACCTCAGAAATCAAGTAGCTGCCCTGGAATTAGTCTCGCTACAGTGCGCAAGAGTTAAGTTCTCTCTCTCTCTCTCTCTCTCTCTCTCTCTCTCTCTCTCTCTCTCTCTCTCTCTCTCTCTCGTTCTCTCTTTGTCCTTCTATCTGACTGCGTGTGTGTCAAGTTTCTCTGTCAGTTTGTTTTTCTCGTTGACCTTTCATCTGTCTCTCTCTCGCCTCTTCTCTTCCTCCTCTCTTCTTCTTTGCCTCTCTTCTTCCTTTCCTCCTCTTTCTCCCCTCTCAGTTTCTCCCTCTCTTTAGAGACTGAAGTCCTTATTTGAAATGGTGCCGCTAATACAAAGTCATCAAAGCACCATGGTTCTTGTCTTAAAGTGACAGCTTGCTTTATGGAGCTGTTTTAAATACTCTCCCTCCTTTTCAATGTCTCTCTATCCATCTTTGTCTGCTCTTCAGAAATGAGGACAATATAAAGCCGGGCCTGGCGAGCTCCCCACGCTGAGCCTGGGCAGTGCCAACCTCCGCCTTCGAGCAGATTGAAATTGTCACTGCTTCATTAATCTGAAACTAGTTACTTTCCTAAGCACACAGCACACACTTCCGATCTGTCCAGATTCTCCGAGGGGAGCCCTTTCCCCTTTCTGTGTTTGGCGCTGAGAAAGCTTAACAAAGATACAATTGGGTTCAAGAAAACAGTGCTCAGGTGGGAGACTAGTAAAAACACGGGGGAGAAAGGTGCTTCCTGACATCAGTATACCAAAGAAGAACTAAACCCTGTTTTTAGAGATGATGGGGCCCCCCCGAATTTTGGAGAATGCACTTGAACCTAAGCAGCCAGGTTTACATATCTACTATAGAGCTAGAACGCCATTAGGAACTATGAGGTTTCACTGGCTTTGAGTTTCCTTTCTCTAGGTAGAAGAAACTTTCAGGTTTCTTTGGAAGTTGGATGGCTGCTGTTTATGTTGTCTCTGTTGTTTGTCTCTCATCTGAGTGCTCACTCAACTCTGTTCCTAAGACATAGCTCTAGGTTCTCACCCGTCTGCCTGGCCCAAATGCAACTTGCCCTGCAAGTATCAGATACAGAGCTCTAGCTGGGCTCGAATTTCTTCTGTGATAGGAGCTCCTGCTTTCTCCAAACCTCCCCCATTAACAAAGACAATACAAAAGACTCCTTTGCCTTTCTTATTTCCAGCTGTCTTAGAATAGCAAGTTTTCGGATTTCATTCTATCTAATTTAAGAAAGAAGCATCTGTGGGCATTTTTTTTTCTAAAAAGAGCTCAATTTCAGTAATGTGAGCATAAAGATTTATAAAATAGATTTATATTAAATTATGTTAATAGAAGCCTAGTAAATGCACCAATTAATTGCATGGAAAAATGTTCCCTTTTAAAAGGTCTGTCACCTTAACAGGTACATTCAAAGATTCTCTGTGAATAATGAAAATTGGAACAATTGCTTTGATGCACGGAGCTGCATTCACCCTCTGGGACAGCCTTCTGTTTGGGGAAGATGGGAGGAGCTCCTTTTAAAGAAGTGATTGCTCCTTTAAACCCAATTTCCTCTAGCAAATGGGTTCAATTGCAAGTGTCATTCTCTCCCTCCCATTAAGGGTGGGCTGGCTGGCGCTCCTGTCCCAGAATTCTCCTCCCTCTCACCTCAGATCCCCCCCCCCAATCCAAGTCGCAGCCATTCTCAAGGGCATCTCCCAAGGAGCAGGGCCTGCAAAAAAGGATGAAAACATGTTTTTAAAGAGCTGGATTTGGATCTCAGTTAGGATGCTGGTCATAGTTTGTACAAAGCCCTGGGTTCTAGCGCCAGCACCTCATAACCCAGGTCAGCAGGCAAAGATGGGGAAGAGATTGTCCTTAGCTACAAAGACAGCCAGCATGAACCAGAGATGCTCTCTAGCACATTAGCACATATGCATTACTGCATATATGTGTACACAGAACTCCCTTTACCACTTGGGACCGCTTTCACTTTGCCCTACCACCTTTCTGGCAATTGTCTGACCAGTCGGTGTGACCTAAGAGAAGGGACACAATCCTAATCAGATTATCATTGGATAGGAGCAGCCTGCAAGTATGGGAGGGGGAGGGGCAGAGAAGGCCAGAAGTGCAAAACTACCCTTCCCTGAATTTCATTTCTATTTGGGAAAAGAAATAGCAGGAAATGCTGCTTTGATGCATAATTCCAACCACACCAGTTGAGATTTAGAACTCCAGAGAAGACAAGTCCATTGGCACCAGTTTCCCCGTTACCTGGGCCTCCGACACTCCAATGAGCTGTTGGTTTGCCAGGGATTGCAATTGAGACACCTTGCCTGGGGGTACAATCCCTATTAGCCACTTGGCCTAGAGCAAGTGTTGGTCACTGGGTGGGAGAGTTGAAAGGGGAAGGTCACGCTCCTCCTTGCCTGTCCTGGTTGAGCCAGGGCACACGATGAAAGGTCTTCTTCCCTTTATTCTGAAACTCACAGCTAGACACAACACCTTCAATGGTTCTCACTGACACCTCTTTGGTCAAAAAAGTTTCTGGTTTCTACTTCAAGTTTTCATCTTTCTTTTCCTGGCTGTGTTTAAGGATTATGATTGGCTGTGTTCTCGATAAAGAGTATTCAGTAGGTTTCAAATGAGACCAAGTAGAAAGTTCAAGACTGTCCAGTACACAATGTCCACACTGGCTCTCAATGTCTTAAACCTTCTCCAGTGCACCCAAGGGGACATGACTCATGACATTTGATCTTGATCTGAAGGTTATTGGTAGACTATTTTTGTGCTTGAGCCTAATGTCCGAGAGTTGACTTAAAGGTTCTTAACCTGATAAGGATAGTCAGATGCTAGATTCTAGAAGTGCTATTCTGAAACATGAAAAGAATCTTAACTGGGGTGGATTTTGAGGGTGGGACTGAGTTGGGGGTAGGTAGGGGTTGAAGAGAATACCAAATCTATCCTAGTTGGATAGAACTGGTTTTCCATTGCTAAAGTGACAGAAAGTGCAGACTTCTTTGAGAATTTTAGAGAACCTTTCTTTTAATCAGAGAACATTCAAGGTCTGCTTAAGTATCTTTGGCCGAATCTTATTGTCTCTGGAAGAGCGACCTCGGGAATTTCCTTGAAATGGAAGCTAGAGAGATTGGCAGCATCTTAGAGGTTCCCTGTCAGGACAACTACCTAAGTTCGCTCTCCTCTCACCAGCAGGGCAGTCAGGCTCCGCCCAGCTCCGGGAGTGGCAAGCACGTGACTCAGCGATCTGGCCACAGGGTCTGTGACCCGAAGGCCTAGCTAGGCAAGGGGCTGAGCTCCCTACTTGAGAGAGACTCAAGCACTGGCGCTGGGAGCTGGCAAGGGTGTGCATAGAAATGCGATGGTCTGCCCATGCCTCAGAAGAGGCTTTGCTTTGGGCTGGAGTGGGCGGCGAGCTTGGCGGCCTGCTTACTTCCGGTAAAGGAATTAGCCTCCTTAAAAGCCCGTTCCTAGTCCCTGCAAACATCTTTCTTCCCACTGGCCTCTGGACATTGCTGCTGTTTCTCAGGAAAAAGGGAGACTGTTTTTTAGGAAATAGGAAATGCAGCAAACCGGATCCTCTCCCAGCCACTAGTAGGACACACACACACACACACACACACACACACACACACACACACACACACACACAACTCCTGCCTTCTTCCCCAGTGTGAGAGTCACAGAAATCCAGGCGGGGAGTTGACTTGGGACAACAGTACAAAAGTAGGGCCAACCCTCCATACAAAGTGGCTCATAGGTACCCATTGGCCAGGACACTGTGGTCCTTCCTCCTGCCTGCCTAGGCCTGGTCCCCTAATCTGAAAATGATCTTGTTTCTGAAGTTATGAGCAGTGTGTGTGTGGGGGGGAGGGTGACTGACCCAGAAAATGTGCCGATCATAAATACAATGATCATGTTCCTTTCTTTTGTCTTTGCTGGAAGTTGGGGGCTCTGGACTAAAATGTCAGACCTAAAGGAGATGAGGGGAAGGGAGGAGGGAGGGAATGTTAAACAATGTTTGAGGCTTGAGCCTATTGGGTGACATCTTTACATAGTCAGGGATCCCACTGGTGGTGGTGGTACTCAGAAACCACTCTTCCTCTTTATGTCTCTCTCACACAGATCCAGACTGAGACACCTATCCCAGGTGGTCTTGCTATGGCTAGCCTGAATGAACTCCTGGGCACAGTGAGGTTAAATAAACCAAGTAACAACAGCAGAAATAATAAACAAAGTCTGCTCCCAGAGGAGAGTATTACTCTAAGATATCTTTCAGGTTGTTTTGGAAATATGAGATTGTAAATATTTAGAAAAGTCACTTCTCTGTCCTCAGGTTTTTGTAACCTGGGCACCGAGGACATCCAGCTAACTCTGAGTTATAGAAGCCACCAAGCACACTGAAGTTTCTAGTCTTGTGTAGAAGGTATTTGTAAGTTTCCTCACCCTGACCTGTTTGGTGGACTAAAAACTATTCCTAGTATGAATTGCTTCACGGGGTTCAGGTTTCAGTGCTGAGCAAGGTGAGAGACCAGAAAGGAGGAGGAAGAAGTGCCAGAGAAATAAATAGTGGGGTTTGGGGCTAAGAGATCTAGTGCAAGTAAAAACTGGCTGTAGGCCTGGCATGGGCAGCAAAGGCAGGTGAATGTCTGTGAGTGGAAGGCAGCCTGGGGCTACTTAGTGCGACCCTGTTTCAAACAAATAAAATGGAAAGATTGTGAGTGTGGAATTTTTTCCCCTCTACTACATATAAGATTCCCTCCACAGTCTTCAGTGTTCCTCCTACAGTTCCCTCTTCTGTCAGCTGGGCTGTCACCTGGTTTTTGAAAGAAGCACTAGCTGGTGGGTCACCTCAAATGAGGAATGAAGGTCTTTTTGGTAAGAAGTTTCTGTTACCCACAAAACCTATAGTTCCAAGTTCCATCAGCTGAGTGACCCACGTTAAATTGCATTCAGAGGCCAGTCTGGTCTACAGAGTGAGTTCCAGGACAGCCAGGGCTACACAGAGAAGCCCTGTGTAAAAAATGGCAGTCAGTATTTAACCCCTAAGTCCTTACTCCATGACTATTTCTAGATATGGTGTGTGTGGGGGTGGGGGAGGGATAAGGACAAGTACCACGAATTAAAAAATATTTATTTCGCTTCATTTATTTAAATAAATATAAATATGTATTTTATATAAAACTATTCACATACAAAGGAACTTCCAGAGACTTGGATTTAAAACTCTCCCCCATGAAAATTTTCAGAAAACAAGACCTACAGAGTTTAACTCTCTATAGCAATGGCAACTTCAGTGATTTCATTTTGAAACGACAACAAAAACAATAAAGAAACCCCTGATCTCACCAAGTTCCGAAAAGACAGGGTGGAAAATGGCATGCGGCTTCAACCAACGCCCCACCCCCATACAGTGTTAAACTTGAATCAACCCTGGGTTTTCCTGTTATATGAGACTGATTAGAATTCTAGATTATTTACATTAAAAACAACAGCAAAAAAAGCAAGCAAACAAACAACAAAAAAAAAAACCAATCCGTAACTGAGTGGAGTCCCAGATAAAGAGAGCCCAGCATTGAATTCCTCGGACTTTTCAGTGTTTCCTTTCCAGGTGGGATGAGGGCAATGAACTAGAACTTTGGTCCCTGTGCTGTGGGGAGGGAGGGGGCGGGGTACCGGGAGCAGGTAGCAGGAGAAAGGAGCCTTTACAATGGGGAAATCTCCTTGTCTTCGTTAGCCGAGGCGGGGGACAAGGAGTCCTCGTCCTCCGAGCGCGCATAGTGCGCCTGGCTACCCACGCACTTGCAGCTTGAGTGATTGTTCCTCGAAGCGCCTTTCCCCTCCTTCTTGTGCTTCACGCGACGGTTCTGAAACCAGATTTTCACTTGCTTCTCCGACAGGTTTAGGTACGTCGCGATCTCAATTCTCCGGAGTCGGGACAGGTACATATTGGAAGAGAATTCTCGCTCCAACTCCAGGAGCTGCGTGCTGGTAAACGCTGTCCTCATCCTCTTGCCGTTTGGAACCTGGCTCGTATCAGAGCCTCCTGCGAACCCAAAAGAGAGCAGAGTAGTGAAACGCAGAAAAGAGTGATCCCACTCTACTTGACATCCCTTGGAAAGAACTGGTGTCCAGAACCCAGTCTGTCCCTGGCTCGCATTCCGCAGCCTGTCTGGGAGTGAGAGAGATGTTCAAGGGAATTAAGGCCTTTAATGACCTGGATTTTAAGTTAAAGGACTCCAGTGGAACTTGCACCTACTCCCTTCTCCTTCCCCTTGTCTGCTGTCTGTCTTCCGTCGGCCTAGCAAAGGCACGGACACCCTTTAATCAACCCGGAAGTTAAGATGCCACACTGAGGTTCAAACACATCCAGCCCAAGTCTCAGTTTAACCTCCTATTTCTCTGAAGTCCTGATCCAGGTCCCCAAAGCCCAGATAACACACGTTGTGCACCTGTAGAGCTAAGTGCACAAGGTCTCGCCAAGAGGTTGACTCCTTAACTTCCACCTCCGTGGAATGTCTGGGGGAAGATCTCAACAGTTCCACAAAAGATCCCACTTCCCTCCACACCCCGCCCCTGGGCTCCCACCTCCTTCCCTGACCGCGCAAAGTTTGTTTCCCGGGACGCGCGCAGGTACCCCGCCCTACCCATGGTGAGGCAGTGGAATCTCCGTGGGTCAGACACATTGTAGGTAGTGGCGGCGCAGACAGGTGCATGGTGCTGCGGATGTCCCAGGGCCGCTGCCGCTGCCGCTGCCGCCGCCGCAGCCGCCGCCGCCGCTGCAGCCGAGCCGGGCTGCTGGGGCTGGTGATGGTGATGGTGGTGCTGGGGCGGGTGGTGGTGATGGTGTGCGTGGCTCACCCGTGGGCAAAACTGCGCGTCCCCAGGACCGGGAGAGAACTGGCTCTTAAGCAAAGGTAGGGCGCCGGTGCCTCCAGCCACTCCGCCGCCTGCCACCGCAGCCCCTGCGGTCCCCGCAGCTCCGCCACCGGCTCCTGCGGGCGGGCGAGAGGAGTGCAGGTGCGAGGTGACGCAAAGCGGGCACACGCAGAAAGCGCCGCTTTTGCGGGACGGACAGCCAGGCCCGGACACTGACATCACCAACGGGGACGGCATGCCCAGCGGGATGAAGAAATCCGGCCCTGGGTGCGATTCCGGCAGCGAGGGTGCGGGCCGCGAGGAGTCCTTGATGATGAGTGAGTCCACGTAGAAGGAGCGCGACATATCGACGGGGGATGGATGGCTTGTCCTGCGGGCTGCTGCGTCCCCTCCTCGCCTTCTGTGATCTGAGCTCTGTCCCGAGAGCTGGGCGAACGCCGGCGGTCAAGCCCTTGGGGATGCTGAGGTGTCTGGGACTCGAACAAAGGGGTCCCTGGAGAGGGTTGGTCCTCACGTCCCCCGCCCGGAGCCCCGGCTCCAGGATTTTATAGCCCCCACCCCGGCACGTGATGCGGCGGAGTACGGCTCAGCTCCGGCTCCTCGGCAGCTCCCCACCCTCGGGATAGGCTGCCCAAGTCACAACAGAAGCGGAGGGGTGGGGGGGGGGAGGGAGGCACGGAAGAACGAGGGGGAGAGGGAGAGTTTGCTAAGTGTAGGGTCTGTTAGTTTTGCTAGGGGATCGACCTCCTCTCCCTCCACTCTTCCGGCAGAAAATCTCAGCGATCCAGCCTCTGCCTACCTTCCTCCCTTGCTTGGGCTTCTGTCCAAGGCTTCACAGTAACATACTGCAGAGAGCACCGGTGGGGACTTCCAAGCCATTTAAATTGAGATGTCCAATGCGTCCAAGCTCCTCAGAGCCAGCCCTGGCTTTTCCTGGCAGGAAAAGGTTGAGATTTCTGCTCTGGGTCAGGGTATGTGGCCTTGGAGTGGAGGTTGGCCGGGTCTCATATCTGCCTTTGCTCTCCAGCCTTTTAATTTGACCAAGGTCATTCCGGTGGTTCCTACTGGACGAATCAGGCAGGTAACTACCCCAAGCGCTCCAGGCTGCATCAGTTTCTCAAATACCTTTGTATTTGGGGTTTCTCTTGAGGTCACTCAGACCAATGAGCCTTCCTTGTGCATCTTTCTAACCAGCAGCTCCGCCTTCTGCAAAGAAGGGCTGAAATGTCACCCCTTTCTTATTTCAAGCAATTACATAGTTTCCAAGTCCAACTTCCGCTAAACTCCACCAGGAAAATTTTGGAGAGGACCAAATACTAGCACTCCTCAGAGCTGGAGGAGGCCTTTGGTCTAAGTGATCTCCTGCTAACACCACCCCAAGGATGCTTTTTGCATCCTTCCATCCTAAAGTGAAAGAAGAGGCTACAGCTAGTGGCAGAATCCCGCCTGTACCTGTAAGGAACTGTTTAGTAGCACAACTCCCTTTGGTGGCTCAGGAAGACTTGTGCACCTACCTGCTAGGTGGCTGCCATCTAGATGGCTTTGGGGGCAGTCAAGGCCAACAGAGGCGACAGGACAGCCATCTCTCCGCTGTCCTTTTACCAAAATGGCTAACTTCAAGTGTGAGTTTTCAACAGTGATGATTAACTTGCAGACCAAGGGCAGGGGACAGCAGCTGGAGGCTTGGGGTTCGGTCTCTGTCCCGCCTTTCTCCTCCCCTTCCCATCTCTGTGACCACCCCTCTCTTGCCGGCTGGAAGTGTCTAATTGGGTTGTAGGGATGCCCCGCTCTAGGGAGCCCAGGATTTATGGATGGCAATTAAAGTTTTATGAATTGCAGCTGAGGCTGGTTATTGAGCTATTTGAATGTGATTAGAATTCAATTAGAAAGTGGTTAGTGGACGGCGGGTCTCCAGAGTGTAAGCAGACAGCTATTCCAGAAATGTGCTAATCCAACATCTTGTGACAACAATTAGGGACGTCTCGGGCTGAGCACGGGGTCCGCTCGCTTGTAACTACGTCTGCACTGCAAGGTTTGCCAGGGCAGCCTTCAAAGATGCTCCTTTTCATCCAGCCCACATGGTCCTGCCCAGCTTTAACCAGCCTACCCTCTTCTTCCACTGGAGAAGATCAGGCGGCTCCCAGCCCAGCATCCCTTATGATTCTTTCCTAACACCAGGAGAAGTACTTGGGATTCAACAATTGAGAGAGGCTTGTGGCAGGTTATTACTTATTTTTAAGAATTTATTTAAGTAAGGAGGGTTTTGCCTGTATATATGTAGGTACACACCTTTGTGCCTGGTGTCCTCAGAGGCCAGAGGCCATCAGATCCCCCCTAGAACTTGGTTGTGAACCATCATATGGGTACTGGGAACCAAACCCAGGTCCTCTTCAAGAGAGCAACAAGTGCCCTTAGTAGGGCTTTTTCTCTAGCCCATATTGCTCAATGGGTTCAATAGGTCGATGTCTTGAGAAACTAGCCTTTTACTCTTTCTCTGGCTAGATAGGTTATCTACAGTCCTCTGGGTCCGGTGCTCCCTTGACAGTATTCTCCGAGGCTTCTGGTGTCCTTCCAAGAAGAACTGTACTGTTAATGTTCTGGAAATGGTTCTCCTGTACAAACCCATTCATTTTAGGGACTCCCAGTCAGACAGCCTACATGTTATTTGGTTTATGTTGGACTGTGGATGCATTCGACTTCCACAGTCAAGAGATCTTGAGAGGGAGAGGGGATGGGAGGAAGGGGGTGCTGATGGCTGCCTTCAGGGGAACATGTCAGGCCAGTCCTGACTGAGGCTAAGAGCTAGACTTCACTACTAATTGCTTAGACCCACCAAGAACAACTATTTGGGGGGCTGTATCCCCTCCCTGTCACCTCTGGTCTTTCTTTTCCTCAGTCCCTTTCCAGAAGTCAGCTCCACCCCTGCCGCCCACCTGTTCCCCAAGCCAGCTCACCCTCCACAGCCTGGGCAGAGTTGCAATCCTTGCTCCTGGAGCAGAACTGAAAACTGCTCGGAGCGGAGGGGGCTTTCTCCCAAGCTGGCCGGTAGACTGGCAACACACATCCACGGTGCTTGCCCCAGAGCACAATTTTATTTCTCAGTGATTCTGTCTGATAAAATTTCATCGTCCATTAAGTAAGCCCTAAAATGAGGGCTCTTATGAGCCTATAATGAGCTCTAATTGCCAGGACTTGGGGAGCCACGTGGAAGGATTTATTCGGTATTAAGCAGTCGGGTACAGAGTACAGGCTGTTACCTTAGCCATTGCTTTCATAATTCAAGGAGAAAATTAGTTCTTTTAAGGGGAGGGGGAGCCCTTTGCTTCCTTCTTTGCTGAGGATGGTAGGGGCCAGTTTTGTCTCCCTTGAGGATGAGACAGTGTTACAAACGCAAAGGTAACAAAGTTGCTTTTCTCTGTTCCAAGACAGAGAGCATCCTTCATCCTGCCTTCCAGTAGAAAAGAAAAAAAAAATCAAAGCAGCTGTAAAAAGAACATCAGTGCCTTCCTGCCACTGGGCTCTGAGGTTGGGCTCCTTCCAGCTCAGCCTTACGACTTGAACACTTGGATTCTAGGTTTCAAATGGCTTTATAGTAACACCCCACCCCCTGCCTGCCCCACCGCCTGTGATGGAACCTGACAGAAACCTCACATTCCCCTCTCAATTTTCTTTCTTTTTCCAATTTCCTTTCATGGGCAAAGTGGCGTGGCTTTTTCATCAGGCCCCAGTGTTCTGACCTGATGATGTGCTTAACCGGTCGGGTTTTATTTTCAGGCATAACTCCCACTTTGCGCCCCCTCCGTATCCCCTTCAAAGTACTCCCCCCCCTCCAATGTTCAGCCGCCCCCCCTTACTCCCCACCCCGGTTTAGCATTGGCCTCTATAGTTCTCCAGTTACCAACTGAAGCCGCAAGCAGGGCCGAACGGAGGGACAGCCGGGGAGTCGGCTGGGCTGCCTCGGATTTATTTGCTCCTGTTACATTGATTCCATATTAGTTTCCAAAGCGATGAATGATCTCAAAGCTGGGTTTTGTTAGCCGAACACAAACAGGAGACAGGACTTACTTGCCCCCAGCTCCCTTTAATGAGGTCATTATCAAAGCGTGAACAAGTCTATGAATGTTTTATTGAAAGCGCATCGTTAGCTTGTATCCATCCTTTTCTCTAAGTGGCATTGTGGTATTGCTGTCTGTGGCACATCTTACCCGATATAGCCCGAGATTTCCCCATTCTCTGTAACCAGGCAACCCTTTCTGAATACCCAAAAATTGAAAAGAACCGCTTAGTCTTCAAGAAAGTCCTCAATAATAGTGGAAAAGAACAAAGATCCAGGAGACAACAAAATACCACAGGGGTGACTTTTCATGAGCAATTATCTCTCATTAATCAGAAGAACAGCTGCAATATTAATTTTCTCTCTTTCTTCCTCTCTTTTCACAGTCCTCAACATTTGAATAATCATAAATTTTGATTTTATGAAGGAGTCACGTTTTCAGGGGCTGGAGGAAAGCAGCTACCTAGGTGAAGACAAGGAGAAATTGCTCTCGGTTTATTTTTTGTTGTTGCTGTTCTTGGGGTAAAGCTGTCAGCAAAGCAAAATAAAAAAATAAAATAAAATAAAATAAAAACAAGAAAAATGCCGCCCCCACCACCACCACTCCTAGACTGCTGCTGAGAATCCGGACCCACCCTCCTCCACTCCCCCCCCCCTTGTCAGCGCCCCCCTTTCCTCTCTCTGCCCAGTCCCTTTCCCTAGTTTTGCTCTGTGCAGGGTGGAGAGAAATGTCCCTGGCGTCTGGCGTGGGAGTTTCAGTCGGGTTTTGGCCCGTTTAACTTGCAAACGTGAAACCAAGCGTTGTCGATCTGACCAAAGAGACACTCTTTGGGCGTAACTTGTATTGTGGTCATCAAAAGCCCTCCAGCCTCAGATGAACTGAGACAGCCATTCAGCAGAAATGGGGCGCTCACTTTCCATTCAGGCTCTGGAGTGGTGATTGTTCCCAGGATGTGTAGCCAGAGTGGAAAACGTGGGTCCCCAGATAAGGCTGTAACCTGCAAACGAGTTAGTAGGGAGTAAAAGAATCTCATTAAAGGCAAGGGTGCAATTAGCAAATGCCTTCTCTCTCCCCTCCCCACCTTGAAAGCAGTGGGTCCCGGTCCCCACATTCCTGCACTGGCTGAGTGAGAGGCTACTGAAAGGCCCTAGTGATGTTGCTTTTAATGTAAATCAGGACGTGGCCCAATCCAGAGAGGTAACAGGTCGCAGACCCTGTGTACTGAGGCAGTACCCAAAGTGCTTTTGCTTCTGCCTGGTGTTTATTCAGAGTAGATGGGCCTTTGAGAGACCTGAATTCCCCTTTGTGCTCGATACAGTTGCAGGAGTTCAATCGAGCCCTCTGAGAAAGGGAGGGGGGGTGTCTTCTGAGAAAAGAGTCAGGGGTTTAGCTCAGAATTTCAGGAAAAGCTGCCTGTCTGTCTCCGGGCCTTCTAGCCCTAGGGACAGAATTTTGATGGCAGCAAATACCCCCTTCGCCCCCCTGGGCCCCCCTCCCCACCCCCGAGTTCCTCGCTTCACCTTAACTATGATCTGCCCATCTCCAAATTCTAACCAGGCATCCCTCTCCCACTCTCAAAGAGCTCGCTCTGTCATTGGAATGAAATTTATTGAGTGCCTACTCTGTGCCCAGCGTGTGCGAGGCACCACGGGGAGCCCGAGAAAAAGGCCGAGACAGTATCCAATAGAATATTGTTTCGTTCTAGTAACAATGGCCTGAGGTGGGGGGGACAATTATCCGGATAATTGAAGCAAATGCCCCACCTCCCTCTCTACCTCCCGCTCCAGTGCCGCTGGCACTTCCCAGCCTTACAACTCTTTTCAGCCACGGTGTTGCCTTCGAAAAGGGGGGGGTGGGAGGGCAAGGCAGGGGTTGGTTTTTTTGAAGAACACCAATTCCCTACTCCCCTCAGCCTACATTCGCTACTGCAAGCTTTGGGCTGATACAGCTGCTTAATTATGCGGGTCAAAACACTTTTCTTTCTTCTCTCCCCCCCTTCTCTCCCCACTTTCATTTTTAATTTTCCTTCTAGGTTGCCAGATAAGGAAGGAGTCTGGGACAGGGCCAAGTCCCTGGACCTGTCACATTTATTTTTCATTTTACCCAAAACGAGGGTGAGCCTTTGTACCTGAAAAAACTCTTCAGCCTTTCTCATTTATTTTTTTTTCTTCCAACCTTGGTCATCTACCAAAAACACCTAGTGAGCTTTTACAAAACCATCCAAAGTTACCCAGTTTTGCTGGGCATGGTAGTGCACACACCTTTAAGGCAGATAAAGTCTCTATGAGTTCCAGGTCAGCCTGATCTACACAGTGAAACCCTGTCTCAGAAAACAAACAAACAAAAACCGCACCAAGATACTACAGATTTTCAGGACAGGCAGCCTGAACAAGTACTGAGAAAGGCCTATTCCTTCCTCTTCCCATCCTGGAGCCTGAAGAGATTGACTTAACACCCTCATTCAATCCTCTGGTAAATGGAAAGAGCCTAGGGGTGTGGTTCAGTGGTGGAGTACTTGTCTGGGGGGCAAAGGGGTGCTATGCTTGGTCCCCAGCATCATATCCAAAAAGGCTTCATCTAGATCTGACGGCTAGAGATTTCAGGGCCGGCATTCAGATCTCATCTCTCTAAGGTGGGGTTCTAGACAATTCTGCCAGCAAATAACACCCCATATGTATGGGCCACCACTGTGTGTCTGGCAGCAAGCCAACACTTCACACAGTATTTGTCTCTCACAATGATTCGGTGAGGAAGGTACATTTATTATGCACTCATTTTTTTTTTTTTGTATAGTCCAACCCTTGATGAGTGTGGCTTTCCAACATACTAAAGGTTCCAAGGCTCAACTAAATGGCTCATGTGACAAAAAAAGGTGATTTTATGCACCCTTGCCCAGAACACTGGAAGTTCTGAATGAAACCAAAACCTTATTATTTTATCTCAAAAGCTCCTTATAATCACTCTGAATTTCTGTGGGTTTAATTTCTGGTTGGGTATCAATCCCAGGGGACTTCAAACTGCACCTAAGCAGAAAGTGGGTCTTTGTGTTTTATTCTCAGTGTTTGTCTGCTCTGAAAGCCTGCCTCCTCATTTCACAGAGAAACTGAGGCTGCGAAACACCTGGAAATGGCGGAGCCAGAGCAGTTCTTCCCTCTTCTGAGGGAGGATCTTAACACAGCAGTCAAGAATGGCCTCAACTTGCAATCCTCCGGCCTCAGCTTCCCAAGTGCTGCACTTTCAAGCTAAGTCCCTCTTCTCTTTTCACGCAATTCACAGCTCTCAGTGGACGGTGTCCCCAGAGATCAAAATGGACAGAGCCTGGCCACCCAGGCTGTGCAGCTGTACTTGTCCCAAGTCCATGCATTCGCCCCCGTCTGGGAGCAGAGGCTCGCACAGTAGCCCCAGCGGCAGGGTATCCTGCGGTCCCCCTGCGCCCCGAGAGCTCGCTACGCCCTTCCCGGTCTCCTCCTCTTCCTAGTCATGCTCGCGGGATAAAACAAGTGAATCTACGCGGTTGCACCGACCCACAGCCCCCCAAACAAGGCATCATCAATCCCAAACCCACCTGCACGGCAGAGCCACTACACGTGCGCATGCTCCCCACCACCCACCGAGTCTGTGCGCATGCGTGGGTGTGGGGCGGGAGAACTTGAGCTTGTGGGTCAGTGCTTGTGTACTATGGAGTGTGTGTTGGGGGAGGGAAGGGTAGGAGTGAGTACACGGACTTGAGAATCAGTGTGAAGGTGAGTCACAGTGTGTACGAGGGGAGTGTGCTTGTCCGCTCTGTGTGGAGTGCGTGGGGAAGGATGCGCTTTATGCAGTGCGAGTTTGTGAGCACGCGGTGCGAGGTGGACACGGTGAGCGCGGGTGGGGGTTGGGGGAAAGGGGACAGAGGGACGCGTGAGCTGAGGGTATGTATGGCTAGGCCTTGGAGGCTGGTAACTTTGGCATCTAAAGGGAATTCCCCCTCCAATCAGAGCCCGGATGCACCACGTGGAAAAGAGACTGAGGTACTACCGCCTTGGGCTCACCTCTTTCACCGCCCCATGTTTGCTCTTTGCCTGGCAGATCATCTTTCCATTCATTTATATGACATGCTTTGGTGGTGTGCCAACAGATGCCAGACTATCTGCGTTAGGGGCTGGGCGGGAAGGAGGGGGTGGTAACCAGAATTAAATAGCTTACATATAATGCATCATCTGTATACACTGGAAATGTTGGGTTTCCGGTGTCTGTGTGACTGCTTTGTGAGATGTCGGTGAGATGCACAAAAGTTGCCCTCTGCCTGTAATAAAGGAGCATGAAGTAGCTAACAAGACAGAGACTATATACATAAAGGCCCTCTATGACAAAGCCTTGTCAACCTCTGACCATTCCAACTGTAGGCCTACTGGCCCCTCAGAGCATGACCATCATCTCCTCTTCTCTTCCTCAGCTTCAAGTCCTGCCTCGGATATCACTTTCCCACATGTTTTGTTTTTTTTGTTTGTTTGTTTGTTTTTGATCAAAATCTTTACACTCTGTCTTACCGTACAGGTAGTCTTTTTCTCTTAAGACAGTTATCTCTTTCTACTCCATACAATGTAATGTGCTGAGTAGTTTTGTTTATTGTGTGAATCCCCCTGCTGGATGAGCACTCCTGGGAGAGAGGAAGGTCCAAGAGGGCCACTGCAAACAGCCTTGCCCGGTGGGCACTCACTCAATGATGGAGAAGAGACAGGCAGGAGAAGGGGTTCTCCACAGCTCCTGCTGAGGAACAATTCTATCTTTGCAGTGTACGAAGACTCTCGGAAAAGCTATACTATTAAATCTGCACAATTATTATAAACTATGTAGTACTTTTTCTTCTTCTTTTTTAAAATGTGCATTGGTGTTTCCTGTAACTGCGTGAAGGGGGTCAGAGCCCCTGGATCTGTGCGTGCTGGGAATTGAGGTGCAGGTCCCCTGGGAGAGCAACTGGTGTTCTTAACTGCTAAGCCATCTCTCCAGCCTCAGTACCTCTTATTTTCGAGTACTTGAGGCTGGCCTTGAACCCCTGATCATCCTGCTTCTACCTCCCAAGGGCTGAGGTTATGGAATTAAGTCATGGTACTCTGCTGAGACTTTCAAATTTACTACAGCTCTCTTTGTTTTTGACTTTTAAATTAAAATTTTGAATGTATTCTTACATGTGTTTTTACATGAGTTCGTGTGTACCATGTGGGCGCAGTGCTCTTCAGAGGCCAGAAGAGGGCGTCGGATCCCCTGGCAGTGTTACCGATGGTTGTGAGCCACTGTGTGTGTGTTGGCAATCAAGCTCAGGTCCTCTGCAAGCAGCAAGTACTCTTAACCACTGGGCTACCTCTCCAGCTCCTTAAACCGTAGTGACAATTTTGGTTTCTTTAAAACCCAATTATGTTATGAGAATATATTTTTTGTTTTAAATCCCAAGTGCGGACCTTGGGACTGTGTCAGATTGTCTCCAGCAGCTGACTATGATTTGTCTCATGCTCTGGGGGGGGGCGTGATTTTGCCAGCTGAAGGTAGTTTACATTTGGAGTTCTGGGGATTCTTCAGAGGCCGGAGCCCGGAGAGAGGAGAAACCTTCTGCTTCCCCTGCTGTTGCTGGTTCCTGTTGTCTCCCTTTGTCAAGTGGTTGTGCTCAAAGCAATGGGAAGAAGAAATTGCACATCTGGATGGTGAAGTTCAAGCTTGTTCCAAGGAACTGGACACCCTTAATCAGCAGGAAGTAGTCTAGAGAGCTCCATGCCCCCCTTTCTCCTCTAACGTTTCTCACCTACCTAGTGTTGGGGGGTTGGAAGGGATTGGGGTAGAGAAGGATGGTAGATATAAGAACCCAAGAAAGTAGCCAGAAGTACAGTTACATTAGACTAATCTAGTGAACAAAGTAATGGATTCCATTGTGATATTTTCAGACATATATCAGTGTGTCTGGATCATCTCTCCCTCTGCTGTTGTCCCGCAGACTTTCTACTTCCCGCTGGTTCCAAATGCTCTCAAATTTTAGTGGCTAGGCACTGCAGCTACAGCTTGTACTTGGGTAGACAGAGACGTTCCATTATAAAAGAAAAAAACAGTATTAACAGTATAAAATCCGCCGGGCGGGGGTGGCGCACGCCTTTAATCCCAGCACTTGGGAGGCAGAGGCAGGCGGATTTCTGAGTTCGAGGCCAGCCTGGTCTACAGAGTGAGTTCCAGGACAGCCAGGGCTACACAGAGAAACCCTGTCTTGAAAAAACCAAAAAAAAAAAAAAAAAAAAAAAAAAAAAAACAGTATAAAATCAGAGCAGGGGAAAGTATTTGGAGGGAGGAAAGGGAAGGGGAGCAATGTAATTAAAATGCAATCTTAAAAGGAAACAAAAAGTTATCACCTGTCTCCTCTGTACTATTTCGTCACTTCCACCAAATAGTCCATATATGCTTTCATGATGCGGATTGAGTGTGAATGTCAACATTATCATCCAGGCACAGACAGCAGCATTGCCTTCTGAAGATGTGTAGTAATAATCAGCATTCCCCCTCAGGGGATGCCACACACACACACACACACACACACACACACACACACACACACCACACAGATAGACTCACACTATTGCACAACAGTTTCCCCTGAGACTGAAACATTCCATCCTTTAGGGAAGCTCCTTAAGAAGGTAAATAACTCAAAATACATTCAGGAAGTCCCTGAAACTAACCAGATTCACTAGGCCCCTCCCTGCCAGAGAAAGCAATAAAAGCTGAGAGTCCTTCTCAGAGGAGGTAGCTGAGCTGTAAAGAGATTCTGAAACCAGACCAGGTACCTAGAAGCAGCAGAACTTGGAAAGGACACTCTCCAACCTGTTCAGCTGCCTGCAGGCTGTGTGGTGAGCTCCAGGTTCCCAGCTTTTGTGAGCTGTCACCCATGTTGGGGTGAGCCTTGGTGACACAGCTGTCTTTGAGCCTTTTCTGCTCCTGTAGGTAACGCTTTACCAATACTCCTGTAAGCAACCCCAATAAAACTCATTGGTTCACCAATGAGTTGGACCTTGATGGTATCTCTACTTTGGTCTGTTGTGGGTTCCCTATCTCGGGTTCCACATCTACTAAGATGTGTAGTTACATCTCCCTAGGAAAAGTCTTGTCGCACCGCATGCTCATATACATATATTTTTAGATTGCAAATATGAAGAAAATATCTAACACTTCGTCTTTCCCCCTCCCATTATCTGTTGTTCCTCTCCCCACCTTTGAACCATCTTCCCACTTAGAGTCCCGATGGTACATTTATATTCATGACAGTACAGTTCTTAGAATGGTTATTTCTACAATGAGGAGTTGAGAAGTTAGAGGACTTGTCCTGATCCTGAACCAGAGTTCAGAGTCTGAGCATCATTTTAGGCTTCTTGGCTGTTGACTGACTGACCTGCCTTGGTCAATGGTGGGGTCTTCCATCTTCTGTCTGCCTATGATAGCATGCAGCCGCTTAAGCTACAGCTAGACAGTGCCTAGAAAGGACAACACTGTGGTAGCCACGTCTTTCTTGTTTTTATAATTTATGCTAGATTGAAAACAAGAGCTATTGTTTTGTTTTCTAGAGCTGTCTGGGAGTCTGCCCTGAATGTTGTAACTCTGCTGGATGCCTTCCTGCTTCTGACTGCTCTAGGCAAACCAGTCCCTGCCTTCCTTTTCGTACATTACCATTCCTTCCTCATGTTTGAGCTCTCTGTCAGTCCATTGGATTTAGCTGATGAGCTCAGTGACTGCAAACTGATTGTGCAAGACAATGGCCCTGCTTCTCCAGGCACACACGCAGCAGTATTGTCCTCTGCAGATGCTTGGTCCTCATTGGCCTTCAGAGAGCACTGGTGTCTCAATAGACTTCAGTCAATAGCTGTCAACAGGGCAGAATTTTATCATAGTAAACTGCAAAAGGAGTTTTAAGAAGCAAGTCAGGGGGCTGGAAAGAGGGCCTTTGAGAGCTTATCCTGCTTTTGCAGAGTACCCAAATTTGGTCCTCCATAATGGGAGCTCACAACCACCTCTAACTGCAGGGGATTTAATACCTACAGCCTCCAAAACACCTGCATTCACACATGCATACACACACACACACACACAGAGCTTAAAAAATTTTAAGTAAGTCAGAAGTCAATGTAAATTTAAAATAATTCTGGACACAATTTGAAAGATTAATTGTTGTGTATACAGGTGTGTGTGTGGACACAATTTGAAAGATTAATTGTTGTGTATACAGGTGTGTGTGTGCGCATGCTACAATGTGTGTGTGGAGGTCAGAGAACAACTTTTGGGTGTCAGTTCACACCATCCACCTTTACAGGGATTCTGTAGATCTTAACTCAGGTCATAAGGTTCACGCAGTAGCAGCTTTACCTAATCCATCTACACAGGCCTCTGGACAAGTTCTCAGGGTGCTATCCTTTTGCTCAAGGAAATTCATATGCAGCAAAACAAAATTATTTTGTTGTTATCATCTAAATGACAAATTGTCTCCCTGGACTCTATCGCTGAGTCACATCCCTAGCTCAAATGACTACATTTTCATATGAACCAGGAAGTGTAACATATAGAAATTTTAAGACAGTTGTTTATGGATCAGTATTTATTGAAATTTTATTCAGTATTTTGTGATTGATTGTCACTATAAAGAGTCTACTGCTTATCTTAATTATTGATAGTCCTTTTGTTTTCTGTTCCCTAATACTTCAGAGACAGCAGTAATGAATAAAAGTAGGCTTATCTCAGGAAAAGAGAAAAAGGTTCAGTGAGTGGTCGCCATTCTAGAGAGGCCTTGGGGTTTCATTTTTCTTTTGTTGTTTGCTTGAGATCAGACATGTTAATGATATTCCACATAATGCAGCTGATGCTGGTCACCATGCCACTATATATATACATATATATATGTGTATGTGTATATGTGTATGTGTATATGTGTATATATGTATATGTGTATATATGTATATGTGTATGTGTATATGTGTATATATGTATATGGTTGGAGAATAACTTTGGCCCCAAAAGGACATTAAGTGTGTTTAGCTGTCAACCAAAGACAAAATATTTCAGAATAACGCCTATTTTAAGACCTGATTCCTATTGTCTGAGGAAATGAAAAGGGAAAGCAGTTGTTACTGAAATTCAATTCAATTTTAGTCAGCATTATTTGAGAGTTCCTACACATGGGGCCACAAAGATAACTAACGCTTTTTTCTTTTTTAAGGTATCTAACTTAGGCTTCCTGTGAGCAAGGCAAGGGCTTGACCACTGAACTACATCCTCAAGTGCCCCCTTTGCTTTGTTTATTTTGAGCCAGGGTCTCCCTAAGTTGAAGGCTAGCCTTGAACTTCCCCTGTAGCCTAGGCAGGTCTTGAACTTGAGATCTTCCAGTCTTAGCTGGAATCAGCTTTGCTAGATGACTGCAGTTTAATCTTAGATATCAATGGGTGTAATAGATACCAGGGTAGAATACTGGAAGGCAACAGTTTATGGAGCCAAGGGAGAAGTACCATTTCTTCTTCCTGCAGGCATCAGGGATTTTAACACGGAGTTTTGAACAAGAAATGCCCAGATTAAAAACAATTAGAAACAGCAGGAGAAGACCCTAGACCAAAGGTCCAGAGTGAGCACAGACCCAGAGGGTGGCTGTATTTGCAAGAGGGGGAAGAAGTAAGAGCTGTTTGGTGGCCAGAAGCAAAGCGTTTGACTGGCATATTAAGGATTTCCATATTAAGTAGAAAGTATTTGAAAGCAAGCTGGGTATGGTACATGCCTGTAATGTCAGCACTTAGGAGGTAGAGGCAGGAGGATCAGGAGTTCAAGGCTATCCTCAACTACATACTATATTTGAATCCCAATGGGGCTACATGAGACGGTCTTAAAAAGTTCATTTAAAGAGGCAAGCCGGATGACATGAGTTTAATCATCGGAACCCAGTTTAAAGAAAAATACACAGAGAACAATGAATCCACACAAGTTCTCTTCTGACTTCTGTGTGCGTTCTGTGGCACCTGTGCACACCTATAATAAATACAGACATTCAAAGGTAAATCAGATCATTGAACTTGAGGCATGTCTGCATATCTTTGTCATTGCAAAGGATGGAGACAATGCAGAATTCTAGACTTGAGAAGATGTCCAAGCCGGGCAGTGGTGGCGCATGCCTTTAATCCCAGCGCTTGGGAGGGAGAGGCAGACGGATTTCTGAGTTCGAGGCTAGCCTGGTCTACAGAGTGAGTTCCAGGATAGCCAGGGCTACACAGAGAAACCCTGCCTCGAAAAACCAAAAAAAAAAAAAAAAAGAAGATGTCCATTCGTCAGCTTCATGGGGACATGAAGAGGAGAGGGTAAATTCAAGAGGCCGTTGTGAGCATCAGTGTGTGTTGGCTACTAATCGAATGGAACAGGAGTACAGAAAGGGATGCGTGTATGTGTCCATGTGTGCATGTGGGGTTTGGGATTTCTAGCTCAGATAACAGTGCTGGTGTTAAACATCCTGGCTATGCATGGAGGGTGTTTTCTTCATTTCAGATGAGACTGTGGGTGGAGTTGGTAGACCAGGTAAAGTATTGGGTTTGTTTGTTTGATTGATTTTACTTATTGCATGTTATGGGATAGCTTGAATACGCCACAGCAGGGGCGTGGAAGCCAAAGGACTTAGTTCTCTCCTTCTGTCAGATGGGTCCCAGGGATTGAATTTAGGTTTGTCAGGCTTGGTGACAAGTGCCTTTACCTCCTAAGCCATCTTGTTGGCCCCAAAGTATTTGGTTTTACGTACATATTTGGAAATTTTGAGAATAGCCAAGGATAGGGCAGGAGAGATGGCTCAGTGGTTAAGAATGCATATTGCTTTTGCAGAAGACACAAGTTTTATCCCTTGTACCCACATCAGGAGGCTCCCAGCCATTTGTAATTCCAGATCCCGAGGGATCCAAGTCCTTAAGCCTCTGCAGGCACCTGCACTCATGTGTACAAACCCACACAGAAACATACACACATACACTTAATTACAAAAATAACAAATCTCTTTAAAAAAGCACTTAGGATAATTTTAATTTATATGTTAGCAGTCAGAAATAGAGATTTGACTTTAAGGGTAATTGGGATTTGGCAATAAATATGGAAGCAGCCTATAGTGCTTAAATTGTATGTAATATTGGAAATGGTAAGGTAAATTTACCCAGGGTTGGAATGATGATTAAGAAAGACCTTAAAGTTACAGGGCTCACTACCTGTTCAGTATAACATTTATTGAGATCTGGGTTTGGGGCTGAATATGAATGTATATATAATTATATTTATATAAAAATATCAAATTGAGACCCATTGTTTTGTGTGCTAATCAAAATTTTTAGTTAAAAAAGAGGGGATATTGAGTCTGTTTTGGTTTTACTTTGTTGGTTCCAGGAATTGTGTGATCTCTTGGTGAGTCTTTCTAGGGCTAATCCAGTATTTACTACTTGACTGGGGGCCTGGAGTAGACTAGGATACCAACCAAATTGTAAGACAGTTCAGTGTGAATGTGGGATTGGAGCGGGAGCACCCTGGTGTCTGCTGATTAGTTACTAATAGCCTTCGGGTACCTCCTCCTCATCCACCCTGTAGAAGGAGCACAGGAAGGGAAATCCTAGTATATCATTCAGATTCCTTGCCTTCTTCTCTTTCCAAAAGAGTCCCTGTCCATGTGTTCTTTACACATTTTCTGACTGGGTCAACTTTATATCTGACACACCTGTTATCAACTGAGCGTTCCAGGGCTTCCCCTGGCTAATTACCATCGCAATTCCTGGGCTGATTCAGTCTTCGGAGGCCATTCAAGGTCACAGGATGTTTGCTCCCATTTCCTGAGGAAGCTGAAGTGCTTGCAACATGATCTGTCCTGCCCACCTCCAGAGAGAAAATCAGCCATCTTTGAGATCCCCATGTGGATGAGGAAAGGAGGGAGAGGTGGAAAGATGAAATAGCATATCACTACCCTCAGCTGTAGCTGCTGATTCTGTCAACAGTCATCTGGATAACCACCTTCAGCTCCTGGCATCCTGGGCCATCTTTCCATCGAGTCATGACCTTTAGAGAAAGCCAAGTGTAGGTCAACCCTCACTTCCACTAGGCCATGGCATTTGCAGCACACAAGCTGCTTTCCCATATGTGACCTTATTGCTACCTTTTCCACTTGTACCTTCTCTTCACTACCACATTTTAAATCGTTGAGGTATTACCCTCAAACTGTACCTTCTCTGCAGATTTTTTTTTCCTAATGCTAAAACCTGCCATCATTCCACACTCTGTGGTCATATCAGGTACCGTAAGGTCTCTCTCTCCATACTACACCTTGAGGTATCAATTGTTCATTTCCTGAGTGGGGTACACTTGAGTGGGGTACACTTGAGTGTGCCTAGGGCATACCTCTCAGACTGGTTCTCAGCTTCACTTACAGAGATGGATGAGGTGGATGGGCCATTTGACTATGCCAAATCACGACTCTAAGATGAGAATAACACCGATAAACACTGCACTAAGCATTTATGTATGTTATTACATTTGATTGCCACCATCAAGACAGAGGAAGCTCTTAACCTCTGTTTCCCGGATGAGGATCCTGAAGTTGAAAGAGATAATTTGTTTAAGAAGAAGCAGTGACTAGATTCAAGTGTGTGTCCTTTTTCTCTAGCTTTATTGAGGTACAGATGACAGAAATTGTATGTGTTTCAGTTCTGCCTTCTCATTTTATATTGCCATATCAAAATACCCCAAGGCTGGGCCAGCTCCATGGTTGAGAGGGTAAAGGTCATTGCTGCCAAGCCTGACGATCTGAGTTCAATCTCCAGGACTCATTGTGGGAAGAGAGAACAGACTGCTAAAAGTTGTCCTCTGACCTCCATGTGCCCCACCCCATCCCCAAATCAATACAAATGTAGTAAGCAAAACAAAACAAAATGTTTGTAACTAACCATCATAAGGAGGAGAGGTCATTCAGGGTGGAACATTTGTTTGCAGATCAAATGAAGAGTCTTATTTAGAGCAGGTTTGTGGTGGCATGCACCTTTGGGGGAATCTCTGAGTTTGAGGCCAGCCTGGTCTACATAGATTGTTCTAAGCTAGCCAGGGCTACATGGTGAGACCTCATCTCAAAAGCAACCCAAAGAGGCTTCTTTTGACATGCATGTTTGGGTACTGACATCAACACAGGAAATTATAGCATGCTGAAAAGCAGGAAACAAGCCAGCGGTGTGCAGGAGGGCCAAGTGTGTGAGATGGTCTGCAGGGTACCAAAAGAATTATACTAATTATGTTCATTATCTTCCAAGTGTAGCGATGCCATAAAGCTCCACCTCTGAAGGTAGGTTATACCATCAGATAGGGGTCAGGGGTCTGACACCTGACTCTTTGGTAGACATACTTGAACAACACTACTGATTTGACATCTGTGTATATGAATGAAATGATCACCATAGTAAAGCTAGTTAACACATTTATCACCTCATATGTATTAATTTTGTCAGTTGATGACTGCCAACCAATATTCCAGAAAAGATAAAAGTTACTCAAATTGACCAGAATCTTTTTATCCTGTCTTTTAAGGAATATTTTTTATTATTTTAAGAAATATCTATTATTGTGCAAAATCTTCTTAAATATTAATCTTCAAAAATGGCATGTGGTTTAAAGTTTTAAGATCACTTTCTGTGAGCAATTAAAACACCTTTGGCATTATTAGTAAAGGAGAAGAAAAAGTAAAAAGGTTTCATGATAATAGTCAAAGGGAAGAAATAGATCAGAGAAAAGAAAATAAAGAAAAAGATGGAAAAAAATCCAGAAAGGACAAATAAAAGTCAAGGGGAAAGTTTAACCCCTACCTGGAAAAGAAAGTATACAGTAAAATTTCCAGATTTTATAATTTAATGTCACAAGGGTATTACCCAACTAGCTCAGTTGGTAGAGCATGAGACTTGTGATGTCACATAAGAGAATTGTAAAAACAATAATAAGTCACAAAAGTTCTCTTACTTTTGAGCAGATAAGTGAGCTGGGAGACACGCCCATAATCCCAGCACTGCAGAGGCAGGAGTTCAAGGACATCCTTAGCTACTAAGGAATTTAAAGCCAGCTGGGGTGACTTGAGGTTCTTTATTTAAATAAGGAAAAAGATTTGATGGAAAGTAAAATGTAAGTCACTATGTAGATAAATATTTCTAACTACATTAATAAGATTCTTCCTGTACTATTCTCATTATAATTCCAAAACAAATGAGGGGTTTGAAGTCATCATAGAATTACCCCTAATGGCACAAACTAATCTGACCGAATTAAATTGGACTCAGCTGTCTTGATCAGCCCAGCCATCAAAATGTGGGTTTGATCACCTTACAATGAGAATAGAAACAAGCATCTGCTCTTCCGCACTGGTGTCTGTCCACCAGACAGTTCACTCCTGTCTGTGATAGGACCCTGGATGACATAGGTCTATCAACGCATTGCAGTAATATGGAAATTTAAAAAAAAAGAAAACAACAGCAAAACAAAACCAAAATCCTCTAAATGGATCAATGTGGAAAAACACAGGATTGGTTGGAAAAAACTGGGACTGAGTTTATCCCAGATTATCATCCAAAAATGTTTTGATTTAGGATTCATTTGCTTAATAATGTTATTCCTAAAGCATTTTAAATCAGATAGGTCAGGATAGAGCCACATTCTGATGTCACAAGGTATAATGGGTCCCAGTGGTACCTGATTTAGCTAGAATCACATTCTCAGCACAAATAACCAGCTACTCAAGACATGGCCTTGAAGCCCTGGCCCTTGTGTTGACAGTAGGGTATTCAGGGGGTTTCCAATGTGATAAACCACTGGTGAGTGGGATCTCAGGGCCACACTGGGATCATTTGTAGGGTGAGCAGCCTCCTCGTCAGACTTAAGAGAACATTTGGAGTGTGCATCTCCGGAGAACACTTTTACAGGCTAATTACCATGGTAACCAGCAGCTAAATAATACCCTAGACATTTCTCAGATGACCAGGACATTGTTACCTGAGCGAAGCTATCATAGACAATGCGAGCGGCTGACTTGAGTTGTGGAAAATGATAACGCCAGGCTCACCATTCTCTCCTGGTGAAGACTCTGAGACTGCTCAGGTCTGAACTGGTTGCCCATCCTCCCTTCCACTGCACCACAACCGAGCTTCTGCTCCGCATAGGAAAAGACTGGAAGGGAGACAACATTGCAGGAACTTACTTTCTCCTTTTAAAATAAAGATCTTTTCTCTTATTATTTTATGAATATGAATGTCTCAGTTACATATATATATATATATATATATATATATATATATATATATATATATATATATACACACACACACCATGGTGCCCGCAGAAGTCAGAAGAGGGCATCAGACCCCCTGAAGCTCAAGGTACATGGTAGTTACAGCGATCATGTGGGTGTTGGGTACTGAGTCTGGCTTGGCCACCGAGTGGCAAAAGCTTTCAACTGCTGAGCCATCATCGCCTCTGCTGGACATCTTGCATTTCTACAAACCTCTGTAGGTGCTTGGAGGAGGACCCATCATGGTGAGTTGTTTCTGGGAAAGAGGAGTTGGTAACATTGTCTTCACTGTTTAGATGAGAGAATTGAAGGAAAGGAACTCAGAGTCAGAAGGTTGCCATGGAAACACCTATGTCTTCCTCTCTCTCTGGCATCCTACTTACTCAGATTAAAAACAACATCATCAGTGATAACAGACATGTACCAAGTTCTCCTTCCTTACACGGATCATCTCATCCCACCCTTGCAACAACCTTAGAAGTGAAGACTTTATAATTAGCTCTAAGTGCAGATGAGGACAATGGGAGTTGACTCAACTATTCTCCAAGTTTTCTTTTTTTTCACATATTTTTAAATATTTTTTAATTTTACTTTGTTTGCTTGTTTATTATTATAAGATAGGGTTTCTCCATGTAGCCCTGGCTGTCCTGGAACTTGATTTGTAGACAGGCTGACCTCAAACTCATAGATTTACCTTCCTTGGTTTCCTGAAGTGCTGAGATTAAAGGAGTGCTCCATCACACCTGGCTTTCAAGTTTTAGAGAAAAAAAAACAAAAAACAATTTTTTTGTTGTTGTTGTTTTTCGAGACAGGTTTCTTTGTATAACCCTGGCTGTCCTGGAACTCATTCTGTAGATCAGGCTGGCCTCAAACTCAGAAATCTGCCTGCCTCTGCTTCCCAAATGCTGGGATTAAAGGCATGTGTTTTAACCACTGCCTGACTTAAAACAAAAATAAAAACAACAACAACAACAAAAAAACAATGTTTGAAACAAAACCTCAAGAGGAAGGAATCATGCAAATTCCATTATAACCACTTAACAATGTTTCTTTATACCTAGGCAAATGGGTGACTTCCTCTTTTCATTACGTGCACATATTTTCCCCCTTTTTATCTTTTCTCTCCCTTTCATGGAAATTTTAAACCATAGACACATTAGCAGTTTTGGATTTTGGATTTTAGTTGTTCTTCAGGCTCCTGCCTCTCCTGTGTGCATGCATGTGTGGTGTGTGTGTGTGTGTGTGTGTGTGTGTGTGTGTGTGTGTAGGTCAGAGGAGAGCTGATTTTCTATCACGTGGGAGCCAAGGCTTATCAGGTTTGGCAGCAAGCCCCTTTACCAGCTGAGCCCTCTCACTTGTCCCTATTTCTTTATTTTAAGTCATGTTTAAGAATTGGGCCAGCCAGCTGTCACAGGCCTACAGCCCCATCACTTGGGAGGATGTCATTAGGGACCATTTTGGAGGTTGCCCATCAAACTCTTTACATCAAGGTGTATCTGCTTGGGAGTCCAGACATACTGAAGGATATAGACCATACAGGCTGAAGGGAATTAGATGCATCCTCTGCAAAGGGGCACAGACCTCAGTCTACTCACTTGGAGGAAATATGGTTGAAATATATGAGCATATTTGGCTCAAAGAATGAAGCTTTTGGATGGGGATGTCTTTACAATGTTGGACTCATATAGAAATACGATAGTTTTGTATCTCAAATATTTAATGAGAAGTAACAGATGAACAAATATTGAGTGACTCTATATCCAGGGAGTATTCAAAGACTAATAATAATAATAATAATAATAATAATAATAATAATAATAAAAAAATGATGATGATGATGATGATGATGATCTACTACTACTACTACTACTACTGGACAGTCTTCACCTCTAAGAATCTACCTTTACCTGTGGCAGAACAGACACCATTTTTATATATACTCAACTAGACATGATGTTTAAGTGTTTAGTTACAGAATAATCACATAGACTAATACATTTATGCTTGGTTTTCTTCTTTTCCTTATTCTGTTTCTTAAAGTTTCTTTAGCTCAGGCTGGCCTTGAACTTGCTGTGGATCACCTTGAAGTGATCCCCCTGCCTCCACCTCTGATGTAGCTACATCTAGCTCTGTTGTATGGTTTGGAAGGGCAGTGCGGACCTAATGGCTTCTGTTTCCATTCTGTCTTATAGGAAATTATTCTGTGAACTTAAAAGACTGCAGAGAAGAAAACTGAATATAGCTTGTATTTTATGTTTATAGTGTTAGGTTTAAATCAGATAATATTTAGTCAGACAGTATTGAAGGACTATAAAGAGAATCCTTTGGGTTTTATTGGATTTATGATGAAAATATCTTAGAGACAGGATCTGAATTAAATATGTATTCATGGTGTGAGATGACCTAGAAAAAAGGGAAGCGAATGGCTTCACACCCACAGCCACCTTTTATTTCATTAATCTAGTTAATTATCCTGCTGGTGTTAGGAAGATAGAGGTGTAAGTAACCCACATATTTGTCTGGTGTTTCACTTGTTTGTTATTTTGAGATAGTCTTGCTGTGCATTCCTGGCTGACCTGGAACTTGCTATGCCTTTCTGGCTGGCCTAGAACTTACTATCCCTCCTAGACTGGCCTAGTACTTGCTGCAGTCTTCTGGCCCCTATCTTCCAAGTACTGGAATTATATATGTGTACCCCCACACCTGGATTCTACTGGTATCTAAACCATCTGGTGAGGAAACATACTACTTAGATCCAAGTCTTGGTTCTAATCATACCTCTACCACAATTACCACCTCCACCACCACCACCTCCACCTCCACCACCACCACCTCCACCTCCACCACCACCACCTCCACCTCCACCACCACCACCACCACCACCACCTCCACCTCCACTACCACCACCACCACCACCACCACCACCACCTCCACCACCTCCACCTCCACCTCCACCGCCTCCGCCTCCGCCACCACCACCACCACCACCTCCACCACCACCACCTCCACCTCCACCACCACCACCACCACCACCTCCACCACCACCTCCACCACCACCACCTCTACCACCACCACCTCCACCACCACCTCCACTACCACCTCCACCACTACCACCTCCACCACCACCACCACCACCTCCACCACCACCACCTCCACCACCACCACCACCACCACCACCTCCACCACCACCACCTCCACCACCACCTCCACCTCCACCACCACCTCCACCACCTCCACCACCACCACCACCTCCACCTCCACCACCACCACCTCCACCACCACCTCCACCACCACCACCTCCGCTACCTCCTTTTCTTTAGATAGTCTTTTGTAGCCTAGGCTAGCCTTGAAGTTACTATGTAGCCAAGGATAGCCATGAATTCCAGAGCCACTTCCCCCCTACATCTTGAAACACTGAGACCATCCAGTTGGGGTTTATTCTGTACTTCAAAAACTGTCCCACCAACTTCCTGCATGCTAGGAACCAACAGTTTTGGTAATATATAATGGGTAAAGTGCTTAAAATAGTGCCTTCCCGGTATGGTTTTAGTGGTTCATAACTATATGTATTTGGGAAGCTAAGGCAGGGGGTCAAGGTTATCACTGACTACATGGAAAGTTCAAAACCAGTCCCAGCTATACAAGCTCTTACCTTAAAAACATAGGAACAGAAGGACTAGAGAGATGGCTCAGTGGTAAAAGGGCTTGTGGCCTTCCAGAGAACCGTAGTTCAGTACGGAGCACCTGTGTGGGGTGGCTAGAGACTGCATTAATTCCAGCTCCAGGGGCTCTTATGCCTCACACTGGCCTCTGTGGCACCTGTAGGCATGTCACATACATTCACACAGACACAGGCACATAAGTAAATTAAAAACATAATAATAAAAGGCTTGAACAAATCAATTAAAAAACATGAGAAAAACAAATTGTACTTGAAAATGTCAAAAATGAAACCTAACTTTGCTCATTTCAAAATTAAGATTTTTTTTTGATATTTTTTGAGACAGGGTTTCTCTGTGTAGTCCTGGCTGTCCTGGAACTCACTCTGTAGACCAGGCTGGCCTCGAACTCAGAAATCTGCCTGCCTCTGCCTCCCCAAGTGCTGGGATTAAAGGCGTGCGCCACCACTGCCCAGCTTTTTCTTTTCTTTTCTTTTTTTTTTTTTAGAAGATTTTTAAAAGGAGAGAAAAGAACAGTGCCTGGAATAGCAGGCCTGATGGTGTGTAAGCCAGTCAACATGGAGATGGTATCAAACTACAATGGTCAAAGACTCCTCCAGCCAAGAGAAATAAACTCTTATCAAGGATTAATATAATTTAAAACATACAACGATCAGTTCACTTTTCTCAATGACAGTTTACCCGTGATACAACTTCCAGGTAAAAACATGCATCTTTAAAACTTGGTAGTCCCAAATTTTAAAAATAGGAAAAAAATCACAACAACAACAACGACATTTCACAGAAAGGAAAAGAACAATATGAAAACAACTTAAGGAATACATGAAGGGGCAAAAAAAAAAAAATCCTTGGGGAGGTAAAACCACACAGTCTTAGTGAAGAAACCAGATGGAGACTGATACACAGGAAAGTGTATCTGGGGGAGTCAACTTCAGGACCTTAAAGTGGGGATCTATATGACTCGAATCTCCCATAGTTCATGAATAAAAATGACAACCTGCAACCCTACCTCATTTGGCTCCATCCCTCACTCATCCTAGCCTTTGCTTAAAGGCCCGAAAAACGTGAGCATTTAGCTTAGGAAGAAAAATAACCACACATCATGTGCCCCACTTCTGAAGCCACTGTACACCTGGCTTTGTTACTAGAAAATTCCTCAGAAAATTTAAATATAAGTATGTGGCTTTGTTTAATTAAGGCCCCCCAGGTAAGAGCTAGAAAACAGGGGCTGAAGGAATCGCTCGGTCCAGACAGAGGACCAGGGTTCGGTTCCCAGCACCCACATGGTGCTCCACAACAGTCTAACTGTAGCCTTCCAGAATCTGATGCCTTCTTTCGTCTCTGAGAGCACTGTATACACGTGGTGCACAGATACACATGCAGGAAAACATTCACATAAGTGAAATAAGTAAAATCTAAAAGTGATTTGAGAAAAGATTAGAGGACATCCAGTTTGGGTTGATAATTTTTGGCGGCACTAATATCAAAGGGAGAACTGAACAAAGTCTAAGTCTCAAAACCAGTGCTAATTGATCTCCAGGTTCAAAGGAAAAGAGGGAATCTAAAAATCACAAATGCAGACATGTTTAGCATCCTCAACCTCTGGATCCACACTGCCTTCGGGGATCCATCGCTATAAATGTTCTTGGTCACCTGCCTCACTTCATGATATTATTTCCTGATTTAGAACAAATCAGTCTAGCTTCACCGGGATTCCAGGAGAACTCAGAGATCTTGGCTGTGTGATTTCCATAGTGGGCTATCCTCTGCATCTTGTATGGCCTGTTCCTCTCCAGTTTTACTTAACCCCCCCCCGCCCCCCGGCATCCCATCTGGGATCAGTACCACCAGAAGCGAAAGTAGTCTCACTGTGAGGTGACGACTGAACTTGGACTATTTCATCCTTATGTGGTTACAACTTGAGTTTCAGGTTTCTCAGATCCCACAAGGCAGCAGTCTTGCCAGCAGATCCCATGGTAAGAACGAGCTCACTATAAGGCTTGAAAAGCAAGCAGTTTACCTCAGCAGTGGGGGCATCTTCTGAGTGGCTTGGAAGTATTCTTTGAGAAGCTATCATGAGTCTTATGTTTATGATCATCCACAACTGACCAAGACGGATGGCAGAAAACATGGATTACAGCTGTGTGTCCTGTCACCATGGGCTCAGCATCCATCACATTTCCTTCCTTTGAAGCTAAATTGCTGTCCCATAGACAGATGCTACTGTCATCTGGAGAACTGAGTCCCCGCTAAGATTTGCCTCCCTTCAGATGTTCCACTCTCCAAGGGAGTCTGGCTCAGAAGGATGCTTTGTGCCGTCAAAAATCAAGAACGTTGCAGGATGGAGTCTTTGTTGCAACAATTCAAGCAAGGGTTCTGGGGGCATACAACAAGCCCCGTTTACTTCTTCATGGTTGATCTTGATTTCTACTTCAGTTTCTCACTGACGGAGCCCAAACTTCCAAATTCTCCTTCCTCACTATGATGGTGCGATGCATCAAACTGAGCATCACCATCAGGGAGTCAGACACTGGCAATCACAAGGTGATCACGTTGCTCATCTGATGTCTGTGTCCCCAGGACACGTCAATGAGTGTTGACATCATTCCCTTCGTATCTGCTCTGGTTATATCTGGAAGTCACTAGGCAGTTAAGCTGGGCTACTCCAGGCTGTGGGTCACCACAAAATTATAAAAGAAAGGGTGTTCCTTTCCCACATTGTGTACTCCTCATTGATCATGGTCTTCTACCGAATAGTCAAAAGCTGCTTCCTGTAGTAGCCAGTGATTGCTGGTGAGGCTCAGAACACAGGTGTGGGAGAAATCCTGGGGCTATATGTTACGGGAGGGGTGAGGAAGCTGCCCATCTGGATTGAGAGGGGCTCAAATAAGAGGAAGTTATAGTCTGGAGAGAGGAAGTCAAAGAGCCAGGGACCAGCCTGTCCAGGGCATTCTCCTGGCTCTCAGATAGCTGCCTTCTTCTTGCTATCTTTTCCCATGGCAGGCAGGAAGAATGCAGGGTCTCTGCTGTCTCCATCAAGGTATGAATGTTCTTCTGAAACCTTCGATGTTGTATTTTAAACCCATTTAGCTACCCCGAAGCCCCGTGTCCGAAGACTGTCATAACACTGAGGGTTAAAGCTGACGTATGTATTTTAGGAAGGGTTAAGGTCACAGCACACACACACTCTCATGTGATCCCTCATAACTCCATGGCAAAGGTTCCAGTGAGGGTGAAGAAGCTTAGAAAGATAGATGTGGGGACTGGAGAGACAGCAGTCAAAAGCACCGGCTGTTCTTCCAGAGGACCCGGGGTTCAATTCCCGACACCCAGATGGCAGCTCACAGTTGTCTGTAACTCCAGTTCCAGGGGATCCAACACCCTCACACAAACATATATACAGGCAAAACACCAATGAATGAATAAATAAATGTATTGGGATGTGTTTTGAGACAGGGTTACTTTGTCTACCTTTAGCTGCCCTAGAACTGTAGATCAACCTGGCCTTAAACACACAGAGATCAGCCTGCCTTTGCCTATGAGTGCTGGGAATAAAGGTGTGCGCCACCACTGCCTGACTAGTTGGAGGTCTTTAAATCTATGAATGATGGACTCCTCACCACCCAGAAGGATGAGACAAGAGGATTGCCACAAATTTGAAGCCAACCTGGGCTACATGACAGGTTCTGGGCCAACCTGGGCTATGAATTGCTGTCTCACCTACCCTAGCTCCCTCCCTGCCTCAAGTAGCAACTAAAATCTTGCCTCCTGGGGTTACTGAGCTGTCCTGATGGTTTTAAGCCAGTTGGTCTAAAGGAACATGTGAAGTGGTACACAAGAGACTCGTTTGCGGGGGTGTGTGCTGTGTGCACAGGAGAGGGGGGATATTTTGGAAAACGTTGGTTCATACTCAGGAAAGGTGGAGGAAGTTGTTTGGCAGGAAACAATCCTGGAGCATTGGGGGCGGAGTTTGGAATTATGATGTCAACTATTATATAGAAATTCTTGACTCATCCTTCCTCACCCTCTTGGCCTCATTCCCAGGTCTCGAGCCCCTTTACTGACACCAGCAGGTTTTTCAAAACCGGAAGAAGAGGAGTCAAAAACAAAGAAAACAATGACTTCTCTTTACACCTCGCCAGTGGGAGTTAGAACGATCTCTCTGTCCAGTCCAACAAGAATGCTTCTCCCACGTGTCAGTGTTGAGAGTGAGGTTCTTGCAAGTCCTCTGGTGCCTAATTAACTCCCAACGTCCCACAAGCAGTG
This sequence comes from Tokudaia tokunoshimensis, assembly GCA_036184795.1. Taxonomy (NCBI): domain Eukaryota; kingdom Metazoa; phylum Chordata; class Mammalia; order Rodentia; family Muridae; genus Tokudaia; species Tokudaia tokunoshimensis. The sequence continues at coordinate 31,831,672 of BTHU01000014.1, forward strand.
CCAGCCACAACCCATCTCCATTTAGAAAATATTCATGGAGGGCCACCTCTGAAGCCAGATCTGTGGAGGGTGCGGGAGAAGGAAGGGGCTCTTCCAGTTTCCTCTGTCCTTGGAAAGTTGTCAGTTCAGCTGTGAGATGATCAGTGTCTGTGTTTACTGAAAGGTGAATTCTGGGTCACACACAGCATGCAGGGTGTGGCCTGTGACCGGAACAGGCCTATTTTCCTCCTCCTCCTCCTCCCCTCCTCCCCGATCCTTTCTGCAGCCGCTCTTTGAATGTGGCCACTGGTCTCTTGATTGCAGTCAAGGAGGAGGTTCAGGAGCTTTCTGCAACCAGGACGTTGAAGTTGAAGTCCTGAATATTACATACAGAGAGTATTACATACACACGGGACCAAGAGCAAGTTCACATAGGGTCTCTGAAACTAATGACACTTCACAGACACCGAAACATTACGCAATGCAAAAGGAACGTGATGATCTTCATGGTGGAGAAGCTGGGGAGAATGAGGAATGTTTCCCGTCGTGACTGTATATTCACCGAGTGCCAGCCAGCCCCTCTTCTAAGCATTCCACATACATCAAAACAATCTGTCAAGTAGCCCAGGGGATAGGCACTATTATCTTTATTTTAGAGCTCAAACTGGCTATATAGAGTGACATTCAATTCCTGATTTTCCTTCTCCCATCTCCCACCTGCTAGGGTTTTATAGATGTGAGCCACCAGGCCCCACTTTTGGCTTTCTGTTACAGGTCAAAGGCCAAGAGGTTAAAGGACTCGTCCAGGGTCCCATAGGAAGTCATAGAGGAGGATTCAAAGTCAGCCTTCAGAACTACCAAGCTAAGCTGTCTCCTGTGTGTATGCGCCATTGGAGCCTTTGACATACCCTCTGAACCACCCCCCCCCAATAGAGAATTACGATTGCTTGCCTTTAATGACAGATAAGTTACTGTCAGAGACTGTAACATACATATGCACACGGACACACACACACAGCTCACCAAGTAGCCGGTTCAGTGTTTATTGAATGAATAAATGTGGGAAGAAGGTACAAGTCTGACACATCAACTTATTTTTTCTGTCCTAGCTCACTGCCCGTTTTCTTCGGCTCTTTCCAGGATTAAGTTGTCCAGCATTTCCCACCCCCACATTAACCTTTATACGTTTTCTGCTTGGACAAAGACGCCACCCCCCATTAGCCTTCCCTCCCCAACCCCCCAGAAACAAACTTGAAGGATGTGAACACTATGTAGAGAGAACTGTTTTCGGACACTGGGTCCAGTACAACTATTCTTTCCTTCCCATTCCAATGAGGAACTCTTGTTACCACATTGTCCAGATTGTCCTTAGGAGTCCAGTCCTGTTCCTATGCTGTTGGGATGCCGGGCGGACTCTTGATTATGAAACCAAGTCCAAGGTTATCCATCTATTAAGTCCACTGCTCCTCCCTCTTCTTCCCCCCCCCCACCTCTCTTGTGGAGGAAACTGGTAAGGTTTATGGGCGAAAACATTATCTTTCATTAGAGGGGTGAAACATAACAACCGCACCTTCTTAATTGGAACCCGGAGAACTTGTCAACTTTGATAGTACGATGGCGAGATTTCTTGTTTAAACAAACAACCAATCAACCTGGGACTATACTTGGGAGGCTCAAAGGACAAAATATTTGGCTTTGGAGATATTTTGGAAAATCAGGCAGAACAGTAGACAAGAATGCACTGCTTTGTTGGTCTCAAGTTGGCAAAGTCAACCAACTCTGCTTCGCATTGTGGACTAAAAGTGGATTATTAAACCGGCAGTCAGATTCTCTCAGGGCAGATTCTCTATCGTCCGCTGTCGTAGTTTGGTCTAGAGATTACTTCAGCCTGGCTTTCGGAGTCGGGTCGGGGTCAGCGTCCCCCACCCCACTCCCACCCCCCTCCGTCCTCACAGACGCCGCCTTCCGGGTCGGTGACCCTGGAGCCGGAGGGCGGGGCCGCGCCGGGTGGAAGCGGAGGAAGAAGCCGGCGTCCCGGGAGCGCGCGGGCCCTCCCGCGTGCGCGCGCCCGCCCGCCCACCGTCGCGCCCGCTCGCCCGCCCGCCCGCGCGCGCGCCCACGCCCGCGCCCGCCCGCGCTCCCGGGAAGTCTCGCGATGCGGTAGCCGGCTGCTCCTGCTGCGGGTGGCTCGGGCTGTTGCTGTGGTTGCCGGAGTTGCGGCGGCGACGGCGGCGGCGGTCCTGGCGGGGGTGGCGGCCCCGGCGGATGTTGACATTGTGTTGTTGTTCCTGCCCACGGTAATGGCGGCGGCGACGGCGGCGGCGGCCGGGACCAGGTCTCCTCAGTAGCCAGAGCCGACACTGCCGAGCGCCAGCTCCGCGGCCTCCGCGCCCGCCGCCTCCCCAGCCGTTCCCCGCGGCCGCCCCAGAGCCAGGGCCCCGGGCGGGGGGCTCGCCGGCGCGGGATGGCGGATTTCGATGAGATCTACGAGGAGGAGGAGGACGAGGAGCGGGCCCTGGAGGAGCAGCTGCTCAAGTACTCGCCCGACCCGGTGGTGGTCCGCGGCTCCGGTCACGTCACCGTGTAAGGCCCTGCGAGGGCTAGGACGAGGACGGGAGGCGCGGGCTGGGTGGGCCCTGGGACCCCTCGGGGTCCTCCTTTCTTGAACCCCGGTCCCCGGTGACTGGCGCGGGACGGGGGCCTTCGGGAAGCTCGGGCGATCAGGAAGTGAGAACTTGCTCTGTCTCCATTTGTTTAGGACTCCCAAGTGGGGACAGACACTGCCTCCCCTCCCTCCCACAGCCCCGGAGCAGGCCCCACGACCCACGGGATGTGTGGGGTCCCAGCCGGGAAGATGGCTCTCTAGGGTCTGACTTCTGGGCCATCCGTACAGGCTAGAGGTGCACATAGATCTTATGGGATCCATCTTGGTAACCGCCCCCCCCCCAACCCCCGTTATTCTTTGGGACTCTGCCTGACTTACAGCCTATTGACATATGGCTCAGAGGTCAGATCTGAGGTGTAAGATCCCAGTGGCAATTGGTAAATGAGGTTCACTGTCGTGTGCCTGTCACACGTAACACACAAGGCTTTCCAGTTCAAGAGTAAATTTCTGTAAAACCGATTCAAGTTGCTGTCACTTATGTGTGATAGAAATATACAGGTGGACGTAAAAATAGGATACATTCGTTTACAACGAATTACAAGTACTAAGTTTCCCGTAATCGTTCTGCTTTGGGGGCACGGACCTAGGTTGGCTTCTTTGATAAGGGTTCCTGTAAGGTTCATTAGCAACATCAAAAGTCCAATATTATTCAAACAATAAGGGATGAAAGCATTCTGAAAAGGTCATGACTAATAAAGGAATGTAGACTTGAGACAAATAATGAGCTGTCCGGAAGAAGGAAGTTTTGTAACATTTCCCTGATAAAATCCGGAGTTTGTACAACTTAGGGTATTGATATTCCTTTACAGCTGCTATCTCCAGTTAAAAAGTCATAGCTCAAACTTCCTGTACTTGCGTATCACTTTATCACTGATATAAAAAGGCAGCGAGTCTGAAGCTGTCTGGAGCGTTTTTTTCCTTGTGTTTTAGTGTAGGGTGAGTGGGATGTGCTGTGAGCAAGGCAGTGACACAGTGAGGCTCCTCAGAAGACTGTCACTGTTGTTGAGAGCAGTCATCTTGTCTAGCCATGTTGTTGTTTGGGTGTGCTTATGTAATGCTTTGGTTTCTTAGCACCTGTTAACGTGTGTATTTAGGTGACTTAACAGGGCAAAAACACTGCATAATCATTGTCCCAGTCCCTGGACAAGGAGATGGGACTTCCCACCATAATCACAGCTCTGTTTTAACTGTCAAGACAAACTTAATTAAGGAATATAGCCAATTATGAATAATACAGTTTAAATATATATCGTAACGCTTTTAGTGTCATAACCTGCTATTTAATTTTTAGTTTAACTCTTAGGACTTTATGGGTGCTTTTAGAAGCAATTACAAACAAACAAAGGACACAGTGGTATGTATCTTTAATCCCAGTACTCAGGAGGCATAGGCAAGTGGATCTGTGAGTTGCAGGCGCCCCTGGTCTTCAGGGCTACATAAAGGATTTCCGAACGTTTTCATGTTGTCTGTGGTCTTCCTTAAACTCCTCCTGTCAAATCAAAGCTGGCAGGATTGTATTTACAGAGGTTCAGCTAGGGCTGGAGATGTAGTTCAGTGGTAGAGGGCTTGTCCTGGGTCCAGAGTAACCAAATAAAAAGGTTCAGGTGCAGTTGTAATGTCACTTGTGTTCAAGAAGAAGAAAAGTTAAACACTTTGTTGGGAAATAGAATAGTCACAGTGCTCAGAAAGTTTGATTGTAGTTGACTGTTTGGATTGGTCAACAGAGTGTGAAGTAATTATTAGTGGTATTTCATCCTGCCTTTCAGAATCACCTGGCTTGTGCTCAGGAAATACTAGCCTTTATTATCATCAGCATTGGAAATAAGAACTTCCATTTGCAAGGCCAACTGTCATTTAGTCTAGTTTCTCTGCTCATTAAGTCATCTGTGAGCCCCAGCTTTGTTCCACCCCTCACCAGGCCAGTGGGCCACATATGGGTGAAGCTCTGGTTCATGGCTAGGTTTGAGGGCCTTGGAGGAAGATCTTGAAGGTGTTTCTGATGGAGGATTCTGCTGCAGACACTAGTGATGGTGGTGTTTGCCACCTTAGCAGGAAGCCTCAATATGTTTGTGATCTTCCTTAGACACTTCTGATAGGTAGTAATTTATATAAATTACTCATCTGTGTCTCACTTCATAGGATGACAGCTTTAGTACATACCTTTCCAGAGTGAGATAATGTATGCAGAGAACACAGGAGTGTGTGTTGCTATGCTCAGGAAACACTAGCTTTTATTAGTTATTACCCTCCTCAGGTAGTTCTTTACTTTGAGAAACATTTGTGTAAAATATAGATTAAGAATTTGGCATTGCTATTTTCAAACCAAACAGTGATTCATTTAGCTAATTCCTTTTTTATTCTGAACCACCTTGTATATATGTATATAAGAATCTTTGGTCAGTGAAAGGCCAATCCTGTTTTGTGGTGATATAGATTTATATAATAATGTAAAGCTTATATATGACCATCATGCATAATGTTAGGTATACTAGACTATATAGCCACATTTGCACCTGCATAAGGTTTTGAAATTTGTGCTCATATGTTTTTATAACTGTGTTTCATTTTCCTTTTCAAGTATAAACAGGAAACGCAATTAATAATTACAGTAAACAGTGGGTTGGAGGGCGGGCTCAGCAGTTGAGAGCACTTGTTGCTCCTACAGAGGATCAGGTTCACTTCCCAGCACCCGCATGGTGGCTCACAGCCATCTGTACCTCCAGTTACAGCAGGCTCAACAAGACACTCATATGCAAAGATAAAATAAATAACATCTTTAAAAAAATAAAATTCTAGAAAACCACATAAACTTACTTTCCTCTTTGCTAAGGAGTTGGTTAAAGCATTCTTCCTTGTCACTTTGAAAGAAAGGACATTATAAACAGTTCCAGTATCATCTGTAATCCAGGTCAGACTGAAGATTTAGGTCTACCTGCATGCTTGCTTTTACAGTTGAGCATTTCTAATTTTTCTTAATAAGTTCACTATTGCTCTAATTTGAGAAATTGTTTTATTCTTTTGTGATATGTTCTTTCTTGATATTCTAGATGAGTAATATTTTTATTTTTTATTTGCATGTAATAAAAATCTTTTGTAGAAACATTGAAGAAAAATCATGTATGGGAAAAGAAAAATGATAAATTCCCATGGTTTCATACTATGTACATACATGTAACTTGGAAGACTGGAAGAAGAAAAAAGTGACAAACTTACTAGGTACTCTTGGTCAAACTGATTAAATGCTCTTCTTAGTGGAAGGGCGTAAGTAATGTAAAACACACGGACATAACTGATCGGTATTTACAGACAGTCACAGCTCAATAGGTTGCTGAGTTTAGAGAAACCAGTGTGATCATTACAAGACGGATCACATAATATGTCAGTGTTTACTAAGTTTACTCCAACCCATTTCTTTTATACTCTAAACTACCTTTATTATGTTGCCTGATGGAATAGAACCACAGGAAAGCCTTGGTGTCCAAGGTCAGCCAGCTTCTAGCCAGTTAGGTTTAGTAGTTGGTGGCCACTCTGACCATGTTGAAGAACAGTTTAGCCAGCCAGAAGCCAGGCCCAGAAGCTGAAAGGACATGCAAATGGTTTGCTGGATGGCATTTTTGTAGATGTTTATCTCAGATTTCAAGTTTTTTTAAACCATATTATTTACTTTGTGTATGTTTGTGAGGGCATGTGATCTTGTGGAGGTGAGGGTATCTTTCCTATGGGTTCTTGTCAGGCTACTGAGCCATCTTTCCAACCCTACTTTGATGTATCATAGGGATGATAATTCTTAAGGAATGTGTTAGTATAAAAGAATTTTTAAAAGTTGAGGAAATGATTTTAAAGGTAATTCAAAGCTTGTGTTAGCTGGGTAACCTACCATTGTTGACTGTTTAATAGTCATTATCTTATTTCAGTATCTGAATCAAACTTGAGACTCTCCTAGAGTGGGCATCATCTTTGATTATTAACTTGTCTTCTCACTAATTTGTCAAGTAAAATTATAGCGCCTTTAATCCCAGCACTCAGGCAAAGTCAGGCAGATCTCTGTGCATTCAAGGCCAGATTGGTCTTAGTGAGTTCCAGACCAGCCATGGTTACAAAGAGAAATCCTAGCTTATGAAAAAAGGAAAAGAGTAAGTAAATAAACTTAAGCAAAATAAATTATAGAGGCAATTAGTTTGATGAAGAATATGAAGGAAGATAAGCTATGCATGTGTTTTAATAGGACAACTACTAAATTGTAATGGGTGAACTTTGTTGAAGAAATGAGAACAACAGAGCCAGCCAGTGACTCAGTGGGTGAAAGCCCGTATTGCACTAGCCTGGTGACCAGAGTGGGTCCTTGGGTCCCTGGGGCCATTCACATGTGGAGGGCCACATGAATTGCCCTCTGACCCACATGTGCACTGTGTATACATCCCCGTACCCCCCGTAAAAATAAAACAAGTGAGATATATGGTAATGAGCTGAGGTTTCAAAGTTTTACTGTATTCGAACTTGAAAATTTACATACGGTTTGAATTCAGAGTTTTAGTTAGATTGAGCTTATCTAGAAATGTGAAATTGATAAATACTTCAATTTTTATATGACTGGCTAAGAAGAATACAGGGACTAAATAGCAAAAAGTAAATTGTGCATACTTATTTATGTTGATAAACAGTACTCCAAACAATAACTTAAGTAATACTGCTCTAAAAATTTGAGAGACACCTTGAGTTCATATTGTTACTATGTTACAGGCCCTGAGCTGAGTAAGAGGCCAGCTCAGGAGTCTGTTAATTCAGGTGTAGTGACTGATGTGTGTAATCCCAGGGGAGTGAGGAGAGCCTGGAGCTGGTCTGGACTAGAGGGCCCGCCTGCCCACCTGCCCGCCTGCTTGCCGTTTGTCTCTCTCTGTCTCTCTCTGAGTCTGTTGTCTGTCTCCGTGTGTCTCTCTTTGTAGCATACCCTGACTTGAAGCTCAAGCTATCCTCCTGCCTTAGCCTCCAGAGTGCTGCCTGAGCCACCGCTCCTGGCAGGTTTTTGATCCATTAGACGGCTGTATTAGATTTTGTTCTCAGAAAGGTTAAGCCTTAAATATAATGTGAACAACTGATGCTCCTGAGTATCTGCACACTACTGTTTTCTGTGGAAGATTATTTTGCTCACTTGACCCAGCCAGAATCATCAGGCTAAGACTCTAGGATATGTGCATTTATAAGGCAGGATCTTGATAGACTGCTCTTGAACTCCTAAGCTGATTATGGTAGTTTGGCCTTCTGAGTCGTTGGGAGGGTAGGCATAGCTCTCTTACTATGCTCTTTTCTAAGTGTTTGTGTCTAATGAGACTCTAAGTGTTTCTTGTATCAGACATATTTCATACGTAATGGGTGGTGCCCTGGAAAGATCCAACTGACCATAGATGAACTCCAGATTGCTCATCTGAAAGGGGACAATACCTACTTTGGAGGTTAGGTATGAGAATCAGACATACAGCTGTAATGACCTGGATCATCGTAGGGGTTCAACAAATTAATTTTTGTCATGATTTGATTTTTATCCCTGTGTACACATGATTTCATTATTTTTTATCATTTGAAGAAATCATCCAAATGTGACATATTACTTTCTACTTTATTTTTCCCTTCCCCTCCCCTCCCTTTCCCTCCCCTCCCCCTTCCTTCCCCCCTTCCCTCCTCTCCCCTCTCCTCCCTCCCCCCTCCTCCCTCCCTCTCTTTTTTTTTTTTTGAGACCGGGTCTCTCTATGTAGCTTTGGTTATCTTTGAACTATGAGACCCCCCCCCCTTCCTGGGAATTTAGGTGGATGCTGTGTTTTCTACTTTAAAACAAGATCTTGAACATAAAAGCAGATGATCAGATCAACTAAAGGAATAGTTAATCCACAGATGACCTTATCCGAGGGTGCCTGGAGGTTGTGTTGGTTTGAGACCTGTTTCCAGTGGCACCGTCCGCCTATGTGGGCTGCTGCTTTGCTTCCTTCCCCATCTAAGCTGTGGTGCTTGCCAGTGAGACAGCCCATCTACAGGAAGACTATATAAGGAAAATGGTACTCTACATACTCAATTTAAGAACTATAGTTTGTGTGTTTATTTTGTTTTTCTAGACAGGGCTTTTCTGTGTATCTCTAGCTGTCTTGGAACTAGCTTTGTAGACTAGGCTGGCCTTGAACTCAGAGATCCACCTGCCTCTGCCTCCCAAGTGTTGGGGTTAAAGGTATATATATTTGGCATATGTTTTTTGTTTCATTGTTGTTTCCAAACATGTTTTATGTGGTGTTGGGGAGCAGGCCTTGGGCTTCATTTACTCTCGACAAGTACTACCGTAGACAAGTCCTACCAATCAAGCTGTGTCACCAGCTCCACAGGTATTCCTTAAATTCCCAGGTCATGCCAGGTGTTGTACAAGCTTTCAAAAGACGAGGACTTTTCTGTCATGTGGTTTACAGTTAGTAGGTGAGTTATAAATGAAGACTTGCTGTGAGGACGACCATTGAAGGGTGCTGTGATGGGAAGAAATGTGGTTGGGAGAGGATAAAACATTCTTATGAAGAGCATGCTGGTATGGAAACCCAGGAAGTCTGAAGAAGAGTTACATTGTAGCAGAACTTACAGAAAACAGGATTGTGTCTTGAAACAAGATTGGAGAGGTCAGTATGCGCCAGAGAGGATGGAAAGTGGTTTGAAAGGTTCCTCCCCCACTCTGGGGTGTGTGTGTGTGTGTGTGTGTGTGTGTGTGTGAGAGAGAGAGAGAGAGAGAGACAGAGACAGAGACAGACAGACAGAGACAGACAGAGACAGAGAACTAGGGTTACTCCCAGGGCTATAATAAAAGACCATCTATAAGAGCACACTCTGTTCCGTCTACCGAGGAGAAGGTTAGCGTTAACTTGAAGAGGCTGCTGCCGCAAGCTGGGTGAAACATGACAGGGGCGTGGCTGGGTTTGTGGTCAGTAGGAAAAGGGGGGATTACAGTTTTAGGTAGACACTATCACATTTTACAAATCTTTTCTGTAAGATAGAGAAGAACATAGCAGTGACTTCCTTTACCTTTCCACGTGTGTATATGTGATTCATTTGATTTGATTTTGGCTCTGTGATGAAGTCAAAGAACTGGGTCTGCCCTTTAATACTTTGGACCATTTTTAATGACATATTTGAATCTCCTGTTGCCATGGATGTTAATATGCCAAGAGAGCAGCTAATATGCCAGGGGAGCATCCTCATAATTTCTAAGTGAGGATGTTTGTGGAATTAAATTCTTCACTATGGTACATGTGGTGTTTGATGGCTATTTGTTTCTTAGGTTTCAGGGAAAGATCTACATTTAAAGTTGATTTGGAGTCCCAAGGGCTGAAATGTTCTGATGTGTCCTGAAAACAGTATCTTTTCCTTATTTATTTGTTTACTTACTTATATTTTATGTGTGGTTTTTCTCTTTTTCTTTTTGCTTGCTTGTGTATCTGTGTGAGGGTGTCAGAGCCCTGGAACTGGAGTTACAGTTGTGAGCTGCCATATGAGTGCAGGGAATTGAACTCAGGTCCTCTGGAAAAAGCAGTCAGTGCTCTTAACCACTGAGCCATCCCTCCAGTTCCCTTTTTTCTTAATTTTTAAATTCTTTCATGTAGTTTAATTATGGTAGAGATGGCTAGACTTTGATATAATTTCCTTTTTTTCCCTTTTGTGATCACAAGTATGTAACAAAGTTCCTCTGGCCTGGAATTCATTGTAGCTCCAGCTGGCCTTAAACCTGCAGCATTCCTCTTGCCTCTGCCTCCCTAGTGCTAGAATTGTAGGTGTGTGCCACACTGACTGGCAAAGGCCTCTGTCTCTTCTTTAATCTTGCAGTGTGGTTATGATGAAGTCAGTTCTGGATCTGTTCAGTGAAGGGACTTTTATATATTCAGTCTTCTTTATCTTCCTTTTTATAGTAGCAGGTGTTATTGGTAGTTACTCTTTTTGGTGGTCTATTGTTCTAGTAAGCTTCCATTTCTGTAATAAATGCCTAGAGTAATTAACTTAGTTATATTTTGGCTTACACATGGGGTGGGGAGAGTGAAGGAGGACTGACCCTAAAAGTCCTTCCTACTAGCAGTCCTCTTACTGCTTTCCAGAGGCTATGTGTTGGATTCCCATCACCCACAGGGCAGCTTACAGCTGGCTCTAACTCTGGTCTCAGAGGATCTAATAATATCTTAGACGAGCCTAATCATGGTTCAGATGAGACTAGTCTACAACTGCAGAGGCTTGTGTCTTCTGGTAGAGAGCATTCTGTGTGTGTGTGCGCGCGCACGCGCGCTGTGTCAGTGTCTGTCTGTCCAACTGCAGGGGGTTTGTATCTTCTTTCAGTCTTGTTTAGCTGTATTGATATTCAAACACATATGAGATGGCTGGTGTTTAAAGCGTGGCTTCTAAACATCAAAGTCTGTTAATTTCTTCCATGGTTATGATTTCATCTCTAAAAATAGCAAAAAAAAATATGATTCCATTAAACTCAAAGCCCAACATTAGGAAATATGTTCTTTTTTCATTTATTGTCTGTATAACCCATATTTTTATTTTGAGTCTGAAATTTTTAGTTCACTCGTGCATAGGTCTTATCATAGTGATGAAAGGTAAAATTCTGTGAATGTGGGTTTCTATACAGGCTGAGTGTCTGAGAGGAGTGCTAGACTGGAGTTTCTTCTATCCAAAGCTGAATACATAATCCTCTGTTTAAAGCAGCTTCAAGTATAGCTTTTTTTGTTTTTAGTTGATGGTAGACCTAACATTATTTAGACTAAAAAATTTCTTTGAAAGATTTTTGTTTGAATATGTGTGTGTGTGTATGAGTGTCTTCATGAATGTGTGTGCCGTGTGTGTGTGTGTGTGTGTGTGTGTATGAGTGTCTTCATGAATGTGTGTGCCGTAGAGGTTAGAAGCGGTTGGTGGACTCTCTGAGTGGCAGTTAGTAGCCACTGGTGTAGGCACTTGTCCTAGTTTGTCTCTGTTGCTGGGTAAAAACCACAACCAGAGCGTCTTGTAGAGAAAAGATTTGTTTTACAGGTTCCAGTCTGTCTTTTAGGGGAGCTGACGCAGCAACCTTAAGGCAGAAACTGAAGCAGAGACCATGGAGGAGTGCTGTTTACTGACTTGCTCAGCCTGCTTTCTTATATACCCCAGGACCATCTGCCTAGGCATGCCACCACCCACATCACCCACAGGGAGCTGGGACCTCCTACATTAATCATTAGTGAGGAAGATGCCCACAGGCTTGCCTGCAGTCCAATCTGATGGTGGCAATTTCTCAATTGAGGTTTTCTCTTCCCAGATGACACTAGCTTGTGTCAAATTTACAGAAAACTAGCCAGTACAATGCCTCATAGAGCAGAAAATTTGAAACATCTTAGAAGGCTTTCTGAATCCAATATGTCAGACAACCCATTAGTTCTCTTTGAAACCTAATAAGATTTGTTTCTTTTGCCTGAGACTTACCACTTTTTCCTTTTTTATTCTGCTTTTTTCTCTTTATAGCCTCACTGGCACATCTGCCATGAACATGTTTGTGAAATGTAATTCAGCTGTATCTCTTCTGTATCACCTTCCTGGAACCACATCTCCCAGAGTCCTTTGAGTAGCCTGCAGCACTCTCTGACCTGGCCTACCTACTGTGTGAACATGTCTCTGACTTCTTTCTTATTTCTGCTTACTGACTCCGTGCTAGTTGTACGGCTTCTTTTCCATTTCTGAATTATCCTAGGCATACTCCTGACCTAGGCCCTTTGTACTGGCTAGCTCTTTTTTATGAATACTTGTTTCCAACATCCAGAAGCTAGGTCCTTATCTTCAGACCTCTGTCAACAAGAAGCTTGTCCTCCTACTTAAAATCAGAGCTCTCCATTTCTTCTTACCATGCACAACATTTTTCTTTATTTCATAATTGTATTTTGTCAGAACATGAATTAGCCAGACATGTTAGAGCACAAACTCTTATTTATTTACTTATTTATTTATATGCAATTAGTATTTACTATGTAGCTGTGGCTGGCCTTAAACTTCAAATCCTCTTCATCCGTCTTAATCCTGGGTATACAGTAGGCATGCACCTTTACATCTTATTCTAGAATATAAACTCTAGACAAACTTCATGTAAAAAGAGAAACCTTAGTAAACTTTTTTTTACAAGAATAAGTAAATGAATTCTTAGAACATTTACTTTTGTATAGCAACTGTCCTATGTGTAAAGTGAAGCCCAAATGTTGTAGGGTTTTGTTTTTGTTTTTTATTTTGAGGAACTGGGTATGGTGAGGCACTCCTTTAATTTCAGTACTTGGGAGGCAGAGACAGGAGAGTCCCTATGGGTTCAAAGCCTGCCTGGTCTACTAAGCAAACTCCAAGACAACCAAACCTATCCAGAGAGACTCTCTCTCAAGAAAACAACACACACTGGGGTAAGTTGGGCTCATGAGATGGCTCAGTGTATAAACGCGATTGTTACCGAATGAAGCCTGGCAGCCTGAGTGTGGTCCCTGGAACCCATGGAAAGGTGAAAGGTGTCTCTTGGCCTCCATATGAGCTCTGTAGCATAGCTGTGTCCAAGAATGCACACTATCTTAGTTTGGGTTTTTGTTGTTCTGTTGAAACACCATGAACAAAGCAATCTAGGGAGGAAAAGGTTTATTCAGCTTACACGTCCATATCATTGTGCTATCATCCATATATCATTGACAGAAGTCGGGACAGAAACTCAACAGGGCAGTAACCTGGAGGCAGGAGCTGATGCAGAGGCCATGGAGGGGTGCTGCTGCTAAATGGCCTGCTCATCATGTTTTCCTCAGCCTGCTTTCTTATAGAACCCAGGACCACCACTCACAGCAGGCTGGCTTTCTCCCATCAATCATTCACTAAGAAGAATGCTCTACAGCCAGAGCTTATGGAGGCATTTTCTCAATTGAGATTCCCTCCTTTTAGGTAACTTTAGCTTGTGTCCAGCCAACACCGAGCACCATACCAAAAGTGTACACACACACACACACACACACACACTACTAATAAAGTTTTAAAATGAGGGTGAGGGATTGAGACTAGTTCTGTGCCATACTGGCCTATATAGTAAGACCCTGCCTCCAAAATAAATAAGTAAATAAATTAAAAAAAAAATAGAGCCGGCACTGGGATGGAGCTTTTATGAGAGAGTGATTGCAGGGCTCTGGATGTGAGCCTTCTGATGTAAAAACCAGAAACTTAGGAGGACAGCACAGCATTTGCTCTTTGGTCTGCTGTCTCTGAGACAAATTAAACTGAAGGGAAGATTTACTTTTCTGATAATATATTGAATTGATATTTAAACCAGGATTAGAATGCAGGCATTCCCTCTGCATTGTATTGCTCTTCCAGCTGCACCACATTAGCTTTCTGTACTTGCCAATTCTTGCTTTGCCTAATTGGATTGCTGGCCGCAAGCTTGCCATTTCAGCTGAAAGCCTGCTGTTACTGCTTAGCTTTCTTGAGATCAACGTGTTTTCCATACCTTGTTTTCTACAGTCTACCTCATGACCTTGTTTGGTTAAAAAGTTGGAAATTCCGAGGTGCATGAGAGATGGAGGGGCAGGAAGGGCTCATCAGTTAAGAGGACTTGTTGCTCTTATGAAAGACCTGGGTTCAGTTCCCAGCACCTACATGGCTCACAACCATCCCTAGCTCCAGGTCCAGGTGATCTGACACCCTTTTCAGAGCCCCTTGGACACCCTGTACACACACGGTGTGCAGATATACACGCAGGCAAAACACTCAAACATAAAATCAGTAAACCTTATAAAAAACACAAAATACAAAACCACTGAGAGATGGCTCAGTGGTTAAGAGCACTGACTGCTCTCTCAGAGGACCCAGGTTCAATTGGCAGCACCCACATGGCAGCTCACAACTGCCTGTAACTCCTGTTTCGGGAGATCTGGCACCCTCACGTGTACATGCAGTCAATACACCAATATACACAGAATAAAAATAAATTATTTTTAAAAACAAAACAATGGAGAAATTGGAAGCTAGATACAGGTGGGACCTCAGCACCTAGGAACACGCTGTGACTCAGGCTGCAAGGGGAGCAGAGATTGGACAATATTGGGGACTTTCTGGTACCGGGCTAGCAGAGAGCCAACTCCAAGTTCAGGAAGAACGAACGAACGAACCTGTGTCTAACGACTAGGCAGAGAGTGGTGAAGGAGGATAACTGACCTGTTTCGGCCTCCGTGTGTGCATATGCAGAGACCCAGAGACAGATACTGCACTGCCTGGTTCTGTGTCAACTTGACACGAGCTGGAGTCAGCACAGAGAGAGGAGCTTCAAGTAAGGAAGTGCCTCCATGAGATGCAGCTGTGGGGCATTTTCTCAATCAGTGATCAAGGGGGAGGGCCCCTTGTGGGCGGTGCCATCCCTGGGCTGGTAGTCCTGGGTTCTACAAGAGAGCAAGCTGAGCAAGTTAGGGGAAGCAAGCCAGTAAGTCACATCCCTCCATGGCCTCCACATCAGCTCCTGCTTCCTGACCTGCTTGAGTTCCAGTCCTGACCTCCTTTGGTGATGTATAAGCTGAATAAACCCTTTCCTCCCCAGTTTGCTTCTTGGTCATGATGTTTGTGCAGGAATACAAACCCTGACTAAGATAGATACATAGAAAATCCCAAACCAAGGTGACAAACGTGCTTTAAGTGCCCTCTTTTGACTTTGGTTGGTGTTTTGTTGTTGTTTAAGACAGGTTCTCGTGTAGCTTGGGCTGACCTTGAATTCCTGATCTTCTGCCACTTCCGAGTTCTGGCATTATGGATGTGTGCCCCCACACCTAGTTTCTGTAGTGTTTGGGATTGAACCCAGGGTTTAGTGTATTCTAGGCAGTGTTATGAGTGTTACTGACCAAGCTATAGTCCGAGCCCTGAAGTATACTCCAAAGCTAGTAGAGTTGTCTCTAAATATTGCCATGTCTCTTGTACATACATTTCCTTATTGTCTTAAAAACAAAACTTATTTTCTTCATATTTTAATTCTTTTTATAATTATAAAGAAAGGCATAAAGACTACTTACAAATTGGGAAGTTGTATTTCCCAATGAAGTAGAAAATGAAACTTAGGATCACTGGGATACAAAAGGGCTCATGGTTTTTGTGTAATTGTTCCTATTTTTTTTTCTATTTTTTTGATGTGCATGTATGTGCTGTGGGTTACATGTACTTTTTTTTTGTTTTGTTTTGTTTTGTTTTTCGAGACAGGGTTTCTCTGTGTAGCCCTGGCTGTCCTGGAACTCACTTTGTAGACCAGGCTGGCCTCGAACTCAGTAATCCTCCTGCCTCTGCCTCCCAAGTGCTGGGATTAAAGGCGTGCGCCATCACTGCCTGGCTACATGTACTTTTAAAATGTGTACAAGTGTGCATATGGGTATATGTGTGTGGGTGCATCCACGTGTTAGATGGTCTTCTTGTGTGTGTGTGTGTGTGTGTGTGTGTGTGTGTGTGTGTGTGTGCTCGCGCGTGCCTGCGTTTGGTAGGCCTGGGTTGTCTTTTCCCTGTATTGCTGTCACTCTACCTTTATTTTCTGAGATGTATACTCACAGAGCCTGAAGCTCATACGCTTCCTCCTGTCTCTCTCCCTCAGTGCTGGGCTTGTGAGTGTTGTGCCTGGCTTTTTAAAGTGTGTTCTGGGGATCCAAAGACTATCCTTAGTCTTTAAATTTAGTCTTAAATACTAATAGATTTTATTAGAGAAGTCATTGAAAACATGAAAATAAGAAATGTCATCCATAGTCTTTATTCTTTAGGATTAACTATTGGATGGATTTGATTTTTGTTTTCATATGTAAATTATTACATTAAAATTTAGGCAATATTTTAGTTTTTTGCATTTTTCATTAAGGGTTATATTGGGAGCATTCATCATTATCCTTATGGGATCTTAAAAATGTGAATAGTGAGACTCTATTAGATTATAAAGAACTGAAGTACGCAAGGGGGTGTAAGAGACAGGACTCCACCGTTGTACAGCCGCACTTCAGCGTTCTGATACTCTTCTCTGCTCCCTGGTCTAAGGCTTCTCACAGTGATCTGCCTACTTAGTCCTCCCAGCTTCTGCTGCTGCAGTGGGAACTGCTGACTACCTCTCCTTACTTGACAGTTTCTGCTTCCTACTGTCTGCTGTGCATTTTTGACTTTCAGGCTTCATAATTTTACTGTATCTTGACTTGAATTTAAACCCTTTTTGTATGTTTCAGCCCTTACCCACAATACCATCTATTTATCAATACCTTATATTCATATATGTCAAAGAAAAAAAAACACCTGTGACTGAGTTGAGCAGCCTTGCTGGGTCCGGCCACCTCCTGTGTTGCTAGCCAGTCCTGTGATTAAGTGTGGGCTCACTATCCAGAGAAGAGAGGTCCAGGTCACAGGTTAATAGGCTTTCTTGTCTAGTGTCTGTGCTTTAACTGTAATACATTATTACATATGTTGTAATTAATATCATTAATGTCTCTATTGTAAAAATTTTCATTCTTAAAAATAGCACTATAACAGAAGCAAGGGAAGTAAACATTGAACAAATATTTTTGGTTCAGAGTGAAATAAATTGAAGCAAGTGGATACTGGTAATTTGGGATTTAAAAAACAAAATGCAGTAGGAATTCAAAACAGTGAAAGCTAGAAAATTTGCTATCTGATTACTCTATTATGCTTGGATGCTATGGTAGCTCATGACATAAACCATCCTTTTACTTACATACTGCTGGTTATTTAACATCGTGCTTCATCATTCCATGAAGTTTTGGTTCTGCTGGGAAACTCTATAGGCTACATCTTGTAGGTTGCTCATTATGATTATCTTAAAGAGCAATGTACAAATGGTATCTCACAAAGGGTGTCCTAGACCTTCATTCCATCTCGGACACTCTGTGTAGGGAGCCATATTCTGTTCACTGCCCCTTAAGTGAGACAGTTTAAGCTTCTGTGCTATTGGCATAGTGACATATAATAACATATTTTTTCCTTTTTGAAAACAGATTTGGACTGAGCAACAAATTTGAATCAGAATTCCCTTCTTCATTAACTGGAAAAGTGAGTGTCTCTCTTACTGATCTACTATTTATATATCTCAAATTAGTTTCTCATAGAAATGAGAAAAATGCATGCTGAGACCCATTTTTTTTTTGTCTCTCAGCATCTCAGTGTTGTGTTTCTTTCCTTCCTTTAGGTGGCTCCTGAAGAATTCAAAGCCAGCATCAACAGAGTTAACAGCTGTCTTAGGAAGAACCTTCCCGTTAACGTGCGGTGGTTGCTCTGTGGCTGCCTGTGCTGCTGCTGCACATTAGGCTGCAGCATGTGGCCGGTTATTTGCCTCAGTAAGAGAGTAAGTTGAATTATATCTTTTAATTTACATTTAGAAGTGTGAAACAAGTCTTACTTCAACCTTTTTTTTTCTGTTGAATGAACCACACTGTTCTGAATATTATATAGAAATAATCTGATATAGGCAAGATTAATTGAGTAAATTATATATTCAAATATAATAAAACAGCTATGTAACACTATTCATATTTTTTATGTATTAGGAAATTATAGTCAGAGAGTGTAGCACTATGTCTATATACATTAATTATGAACTAGAATGGTACCATTTATTTCTGTGTCCGTGGACATACTTCTTAACCTCTTTAAGTCTGATTGATACAGCTATAAAATGATAATATTCACCTGTGATTTGAATAGAATTGTTGTAAAGATACAATAAAATAGTATTTGTAAAGCTCTTGGCTGAACGGCTTATGAGAAATTCTGTCAGCTTCACTGCTGTTTTAAGTACAAGAGAAAGAGTTTAAAGGAAGAACCATGTACTTTGGCTCATGGCTTTAGAGATTGTAGTCCACGGACTGTTGTGCCGGCTCCATTACTTCTCTGCCAGACCAAGCACAAACATCATGATGGCTGAGCAGAGCTGCGTGTCTCATAGTCACCCGGCGTCAGAGAGGGAAGGAGGATATTGGAACAAGATGTAGCCCCTGAGAACAGAGTCCTTCCTACCCATTCCACTAGGTCCTATGTCTAGACATTTGAACCACTTTCCAACACACCTTCATATTGGGAATCTGTGAGTGATTTGGTCTGTTGAGGAGGTTGTCTTCCGTGAGATCCGAGTCACCTTCAGTGTACAGTCTCCCCAGCCCTGCTGTCAGCTGCTCAGTCTCACCGCTCTCCTTTTACTTTTAAATGTCACGTTATGTACATCAGTGTGCTGTTTGCATTCATGTTCATTAGGTGAGTCTCTGTTGCCTGTTCAGACTAGAGGAGGGGGCAGACTCCCTGGAAGTAGTTACAGATGCCAGTGGGTCCTGGGAATTGAACCTGGTTCTCTGTGAGAGCAGCCAGTACTCCTAACCATTGAATCACCTCTCTATCCCCTAACATCTGAGCTTCTGGAGGGGAACTTCAAATCCAACCCATAGCAGAAGTCGTCAGTAAGGAGTGACTAATATTACTACTAGTACTATGAGAGCACCCATAGAGGAGACAAAATGCTTACGAAAATAATGCGGGTGTTTTATTTTTGTACTTTACAGTTTCTCTATAATGAATATATACTGACTCTGATTAGGAAAAATAATCCAAAGACCTAATTGACCTAATTTTCACTGCTCATAATGAAAAAGTTCCAAGATGTTAATTATAAATATGCCAAAATATACAAGTCAAAAGTTTTTTTTGTTTGTTTGTTTGTTTTGTTTTTGCTTTTTTGAAGACATTGTCTTACTCCGTGGACTTGACTGACTTGGAACTCATTGTATTTATCAGGTTAGCCTTGAACTAAGAGATCTGCCTGCCTCTGCCTCCCAACTGCTCTAGGCATGTGCCACCATGCCCAACAGAGCACCTTTGTTTTTGTTATTTTAAATAATATACTTACACGTGTGAAATTGATGTAATATTCAGCCATGTGCGATAACTCAAGTATGAAATCCTAGTACTCAGGCTGAGACAGGAGGATTGTGAATCTGCTACATAGCAAGTTAAGGCCAGCCTGGAAAACCAGAGGAGGAGGCAGGTCAACCAAGTTGGCTTGAATGTTTTTCTATGGAAACATTTAATTTTTGTGCTAAATAATGGCAAGGAAATGAAGGAAACCATATTTAATTTGTTGCTTGATTTCTATTATCAAGTTAAAGGTATATTCTACTAAAAATTCTTGAGCCGATTTATTGCTAGACAGGAAATGATACTTTTATAATAGAATTGTGTATTTTTATAATATTGAAAATATTTACATTTCTCATAAAATTTTTTATTATTTGTGTGTTGAATGGGGGAAGTGCAGGCACCACACACCTAAAGGTGTGTAAAGGCCAGAGGACAGCATTGTGGAGTCTTCTGCTTTAAGAGGGTTTCAGGGTGGATCTCAGGTCATTGAGCTTGTGTGGCTGAAGTTTTTTGCTGGCCCTACTTTCTTAGAGACTTTTTACCCCCATAATTCTTGCCAGATTGTCTCTAGGCCACAAAAACTGTCTGACAGTCTTTGGATCCACAGTTGCATTTTCTGATCTTCTTAGGCCCTCTCTGTCACTGCCTTCCTGAGTTCAGGCCTTGCTGTTGTCTGAGTGGTTGTCCAGTTGATGTGGTGGCTGGGGTGGGCTTTGCCTTTTGGATCTGGCCTTGACTTTGAGATCTGATCTGATCTTTTCTTTTCTTTCTTTCCTTCCCTCCCTCCTTCCCCCTTATTTTCTTTTACTTTTTAGATGAATAATACAAGATATTTTAATATGTGGATGGTATATTTTAAAAAAAAGTGAACACCTTATAGTTCTCTATACATTTCCCTGCCTTGAGTATAAACTTCTCTGTACCATGTCATGAATGTATGGAGAGTACTAGAACACCTTTGTAAGACAGGGACAGGATATCAAGAATTTCTGACCCTTCATTGTCACAGACCACTCTGGTAGTCTAATACTACTATAGCCTATAAATACTATCTTAGTATAACATTTAATATATTCTAAATACTACATTAAACAAAAAAAAAATAGTTTAGATTACAAAAACCCAATTGTGTATCAAACAACTAAAATAAGAAAGTGGAAACTATTTGAAGACATGTGAAAATGTTATTCAATGATTGTAGTGACATCATGCTGGTAATGTGCAAGCTGCGAATGTCCTCGCTGTGAACTAGGAAAGGAGGATTTCATAAAAGAAGACAAAAGCTACAATATACTCCAGGCCCATCCATACTGGATGTTCCATTTACCTATCTCTTCTCCTCATAACAAGACTCAGGGAGAACCCAACCAAGTGACCACCCCCACCCCACTTATAGCAGAAGCAGCTAATCAGTAGAATCTCAAATCCTTGGGGTTTGGAGGGGAAATGGTAGGGTTAAAACTAGTGCTAGGGGAATAGAAATAAGAGTGCCTCCAGGTGGGGTATGTGACAGCCAAAGTAAGCAAAGTAGAGGAAGGACAGGCGTCTGCGAAAAACAGCTGGTCTCAGCAGGTTCCATTTGACTTCTGTGGAGCCCCTTCCTGAAGATACAGTAAGGAATTTTTGCTCTTTCCCCTAGCAAGTTGAACTTTGTAGTATTTACACTTTTATATGAAGTCCTAGATCTAACACATCTACGGTCACAATGAATTGTGGGTAAGGATGATGTGTATGAAGTCTCTACCTGTTCCAGGAAAGTGACTGTCCTACAGTGTAGGCAAGAGGAGGACGAATGGTAGACAAGAACTGTAGGGCCAGCTTTGAGGGACTTGTCCCTCCATCTTGGCTCACTTCATGCTTACTCTAGGTGTGTACTTTCCTGCCTGATAAAAATAGTTTGTTTGTTCTAATATAAAACAAAGTGCCACAAAACAACCAAGAAACCTCTAAAATGCTTTAAAACAAATGTATCAAATTGTTCTTTATTAACATATATGAAATACGATAGCAGATCCATGGTGATCTGGTCTGATGGAAAGAATCTATGATTTCTACAAGTGATCAAAGCACCATTCCTGTTAGGTCGCTACAGTTAGTGTTCACATTGATAGCTGAAGAAATGCATTTCAATTAGAGGTTAAAAATCAAGATGCAGGGTTGGAGAGATGGCTCAGCTGTTAAGGACACTGACTGCTCTTCCAGAGGTCCTGAGTTCAATTCCCAGCAACCACATGGTGGCTCACAACCATCTGTAATGGGATCTGATGCCCTCTTCTGGTGTATCTGAAGACAGCTACAATGTACTCACATACAGTCAATCAACCAGTCAATCAACCAATCAGTCAATATCAAGATGCATTTTTATCCTTGTCGGTTTTGTGGACTCTGACAGTTCTATCTAGGCATTCCTTACTAAGAGGCTTTGACGGGGTAGAGATGTAGTTCAGTGGCAAGACACTTGCCCAAGATTGCAAGGTCCATTGCTTGATTCCCCAGCATGACACACAAAGACACACACACACACACACACACATATACTTACATACCTACATACTTGCATACACACCTATACACCTACACATACCAACATACCTACTTGGCATTAGTATTTAAAAAGTGGGCTAAAGTGCTGCCTTGCCTTTAGCTTGTGAATCCCTCTTGTTTCTGCATTTGTGATCCAGAATCTTTTTATGTGGCTGTGATTGTCTCTTCCTCCAATATAAGTTAGGACCAACTTTATTATGCAACTTAAAGCTCATTATCTTCCTCACCGTAATCACTAAGTAATTAAACTGCTTTGCCTTTAAAACTTGATGCCAGGTGGTGATACACACCTTTTATCCCAGCACTTAGGAGGCAGAGGCAGCTAGATCTCCGAGTTTGAGGTCAGCCTCACCTACATAGAAAGGGGCCAGCTAGGGCTGTATTGTGAGACTTTGTCTCAAACAGAACAACAACAACAACCCCCACCTCTCACAAAAACAAAACAAAACAAAACAAAAAACCCTTTCTCCAACTTGGTTCCCCTTTTACATAGATCTTGTTCCACAGAGTCTGTCAACAATCTGTTATTATCAGTTATTATTTTTATGCCTTCTAGATTGCCTTTCTTTTAATACTACCTTAGTTTTTGAGAATTATCTTTTATAATTTAAAAAAAGGAAATTTTCAGTGTAACGCTTTAGAATTTTTATGAATGCAACATTACAAAGCTACTTATAATCAAGTTACATAGCATTTTTTTCTCTAAAAAGCCTTGCCTGTACCGATGGTCACTGATCTATCTGTCCTATGTATAGTTTTGTCTTCTCTAGAGTATTCTATCAGTGAAATTATCTAGTTTATGTAGCCTTTGGATCCTGACTTATTCGTTTTGGTTCAGCACATTTGAAATGTTTCTATCTTGTTTTATATATTAGTGGTTTATTCCTTTTTTTCATTGTGAGTAGTTTTTACTATATCTTCTCCAGCGTGGATGAGCCTTTCACAGTTAGTTTATCCATTGTCAGTTGGAAGACATTGGATTGTGTGTGGTTTTAGTGATTCTGAGTAAGGCTTGCTTTATTTTCATGTAATATAAAAGTGGGATTACTGGGTCGTGTAGTAATTGTGTGCTTTAAGAGAAACTTATTTTTTAAAAAAAAACCCTCTTTTCCAAAGTGGCAAGTCATTTTGCATTCACACAAGCATTGTGTGGAGTCGCAGTCTCTCAGTGTCCTTGCCAGGGCTTGGTAGTGTTTAGAAGTGGCCGTTGATCTGATGTATGTGTCATGGTTCTTCTAGTTGCCCTGCCCTTGTTAAGTAATGTGTTTATTTGCTACTTATACATGCTCCGTTTTAGTATTTGAGGGCTGTGAAGTGTTTCTCAGTGGAAGAGGGCCTTCCTACTATGTGCAAGGTTTTCAGCCTGTAGCACCGCAAAAACAAAGTAAAGTAAGAAATGAAAGAATTGAAACAAATTGCGCTCTTTCCTGTTATTAACATGGTGTCTCACAGTATAACTCTGGCTGGGCTCAGACTCAGATCTACCTGCTTTTGACTCAACTCCCATGCTAGCACATGGGATTAAAGGCAATGTCACCACATTTAGCCTTCTCATTTATTTATTTATTTTAAGAGCTTGAACCTCCTTTTATTTATCTACTTGTCATTAGTTTAAGTCCTTAAGGATGAAGGATGTAGCACCATACAGATTATCATCCAGTGATCTTAGCAGAAAGCAAGAAGGTTACTTTGGAATTTGACACAGGCTATGCCACTGTTGGGCTCTGGTAATCGCAAGTTATACTGGTTTTTCTCAGTTTGTCACCAGGAGGATTATGTTATTGTTTGCTTTGAACAAATTATATCTCTTACCCAAGTAGAATTTGATTTCACCTTGGACATAAATACTTTTTATTTTAGACCAGCTGTGTGGTCCCTTTAGTTTTGGAGATCCCATACCTACAGCTAACAAATAATAGCATCAAAGGCTTCTAGCCGTATTTGCCTTTACAAATCCTTTTCTCAGCAGACCTCATGACTCCAAGATGGAGGAAAGCTCATCTTGCCTGTTTAAAAGTGGTTATTTGTTGGTATGAGATTTTTACTTTTTTAAGTGATGGAGTGCTTACTTAGCATTCAGAATGACCTGTCTTTGAACCCCAGCACTGAAGAGGGGGCAGGGCAAAGAATATAAAAGAATATTTTAAAAGATTCCTTTATTATTTGTGTGTATATGTGTCTCTCTGAGTGCCTGTATGAATTATGTGTACCACATGCATGCATGAGCCTATGGAGGCAAGAAGAGGGTGTCAGATCTTCTGGAGCCAAAGTAGAGGTGTTGTGAGCCTCATGTGGGTACTTCAGATTGAATCCCAGTCCTCTGCAAAAGCAGTAAGTGCTCCAACCTTGAGTCTCTGACTTTTTAAAATGGTTGTTTTCTTTGTTGAATTTGGACAGTATCTCATTATGTAACCTATACTGAGGCTTGGACCGAGTGTTAACTTGCCTCTCGGCCTTTGGAGTGTTGGGAGTAGAAAGCATGCTCCACGGTGCCAGGTTTGAGAATACTAATGTAATTCTGATATGAATACCTTGTTAGATATGTCTAGTATTATTGTTTTAGTATAGAGCCTGTCTTTTCTATTTTCTTAGAAATGTCTTTGGCAGAGCTGAAGTTTTGATTTTGGTGGTCTAGTTTATCACTTAAAAAATTGTGCTTTTATGCCAGGCTCACAAATCCCAGTTCTTATTAGGCAGAGACTTGCATCTCTGTGAGTTCAAGGCCAGCCTGGTCTACATTGTGAGTTCCAGGCCGGCCAGGGCTTCACAGTGAAATTTTGTTTCCAAAAATAAAAAATAAAAAGAAATAAAAATTGTGCCTTTACTATCACGTCTACTATTTTGCCTAAAGCAAAGTTGTGAAGATTTTGATCTCTCCCATATTTTATATAGGTAAGACAAGGAGAGGAGGTCAAAGTTTATGTTTTGACATACGACTCTCTAGGCTTACTATCACACTGTTTTATTTACTGTTGCTTATTTACTTTAGCATAATGTTCAGCGATGGGAATCTTGCAAATTTGTGTGTCACTCCCTCCCCCACCCCTTGAGTTTGGGTCTCATGTGGCCCAGACTAGTGTAGCAAAAGATGACCAAACCTTCTGATCATCTTGTCTTTTCTTCCCAAGTGCACGGACTGCAGGCGTGTGTCTATTAGGGACTGGGAGCCACTCTGCTCTGTGCACCTCAGTCAGGGCTCTATCAACTGAACTACATTTCTAGCCCTGGAATGTTTTTCTTTTTCAAGATTTTTTTGATGATTATTACATGTACATTTTAAGTTCAGCTTGTTAACAGCTACAACAACTACTGCCTTTTTTGAGGTTTTATGTGTATGAGTTAAGTTTGCCTGTGTGTTTGTCTATGTATCATGTCCTGTAAAGAGATGTTTCTCCTGAAACAGTGTCAATACTCAAGGTCCTGTGAAGATCCTGAACTTTATTGATACTTGCAGAATAGTTCGGCTTAGAACTGGAGTCCTCAATGTAAAGACAGAAATTATATATTAAAGTCTTTACTGTGGAAGGTGATAGCACAGGGCCATTTTACATTGAGGAAGAAAGGCTTTCAGGAGCTGGAGAGATGGCTCAGTGGTTAAGAGCAGAGGACCTGAATTTGGTTCCCAGCACCTATGTCAGGCGGCTCATAGCCACTTGTAACTCCAGCTCCAGGGAATCTGATGGCCCTCTGTGGCCTTCACTGCCACCTGCACTCAGTACACACACATTCATGGCCACCTCCCCATAATTAAAAACAAATTTTTAAAAGATTTCTTACTTAAATTTTTTATACAGTGTATTTGATCATGTTTTTTACCCTCCCCCAACTCTGTCTTCTCCCCATCTCTCTACCCACCCAACTCCTGTGTTGTCCCTCTTCTCTCTTCTCTTGTATCACTGGGCAATACTCAAACTCAACACTGGACATTTTGTGCGTGGTCTCTAAGGAGAAACTAGTAACCACAACCAAAGACTTGGAGGTTTGACAGTGGTGGAGTCCCGAAAGAGTAGGTGTGCTAGAAAAGATCATGCTTGAGTAACAGAGGAAGAAATAAAGCACACTCACCCAAAGACACAGTTCTGTATACTGTATGCTGTTAAAACAGGAAGACAAAAGCATGCTCATACCCCACTCCATCCCCCTTTCCCCCTTAGTTTCTACCTCTGTCTTTCAGGCAGAAAGTCTATCCCTGGGTCCTTTCCCATTAGCTTCTACCTGGAGTGGTGATATCAACCTACAGATGTTCTATTTTATTTTTGAGACAAAATTTTGCTATTATGTTGGTTGGTTTTATGTCAGCATGACACAAGCTACAGTCATTTGGGAAGTGGGACTCAACTGAGACTATTTCTATAGTAAGATTTACCTGTTGGCAAGTTTGTGAGGGCTTTTTCTTTATTGATGATTGTTATGGAAGGGTCCAGGTCACTGGTGCTGCACCACCACTGGGCAGGTGGTCTTGGGTAGTATAAGAAAGGCTGAGCAAGTTAGTAGCACTCCTCCATGGCTTTCCCTCTAGTTCCCACTTCCATGTTCCTGCCGACTTCTCTCAGTGATATGAGACAACTCAGAGTCAGTCATGGCTTTTGCTTCTGTCATTTTTTATGCTTGTTTTTATTTTTTTACTTTTGCAGGGCTTGAGATGGAATCTAAGGCTTTGTGCATGCCTTAGATTCCCATAAGCTACAACCCAGTTTGTTTTAAATAAATAAATAACCCATGTAGTTTGGATACTACAGATTGGCCTTGAATTTCCAATCTTTGTGTCTTTACTTCCTAAATGCTGGGATTATAGATGAGTACCATTATACCTAGCTTTGTTTTACTTTATAATACTTGGTTTAGGAACTCTTGGGTTCTGTCTTAGTTACTGTTCCATTTCTGTGAAGAGACACCATGACCAAAGTAACTCTTATAAAAGAAAGCATTTACTTAGGGGCTAGCAGGTTTCAGAGGTTTAGTTCATTGTCATCATGGCTGGGAGCCTGGCGGCTAGCAGGTGAGGCGCTGGAGAAATAGCTGAGAGCTACTTCTGATTTGAAGTGTGTGTGTAGCAGGGAGGCATGCTGAGGATGGCTAAGACTGAGACTGACTGGACTTGATGCGGCCTTTTGAAACCTCAGGGTCTACCCCTAGCTACACACTTCTCCAACAAGATCACACCTACTCCCACAAGGTTATATCTCCTAATCCTAATCCTTCTCAAACAAAGCCATTCCCTGGTGACTGGGCATTCAAATATATGAGCCCATGATGGCCATTCTTATTTAAATAACCACAGGCTCTTATGAGTGGTAAGTACACATGCTTTCCAGTGAAGCACCCTCCCCATAATTCTGTCTTTTTTAAAAACTTGTAAAATCTTAAAAAACAAAGCAAACTCATACAGAGGTGAGTGTGGGCTGCAGAGAAGGCTCAGCCATTAAAAGTACTTGTGCTCTTCCAAAGGACTTCAGTTCAGTTCCTGTTACCCATTAGCGGAGCTGTCTGTAACCATAGTTCTAGGAGAACCAATGACTCTGGTTTCTTCAGGCACCTGCCCTCATGTGCACATACCCAGATACAGATGCATGCATCTACACAGAATTAAAAATACTAAAAATCATCTCATAGAGAAAGCAGAGATTGAGAATGCCATGTAATGATAATGCAGTGCAAGAGAAACAGGAGGTCAGACTGAAGGAGGTGAGGGCTCCTTATCTAACTCAGCAGAACAAACAAAAAATTCAAAAATTAAGATTCTCTCTTAAAATGTTTCATGTAGCATAAAAGACTGCTTGTATCTGAACAGTATATTTACTGTCGCTTCATTTTAAAGGAAGTGGCTCTTACGTAACTTAAGGTATTCATTTGGATAGTACTGATGCTTTGTGATAGGGTTTTATTATAGAGTCCAGGCTGGCCTAGGCCTTATGCCTAGCCTCCTCAGTTCTGGAATTTTTAGTACTCATTACCACGTCCAGTTTTTATCATCTGTTTTTA
Source organism: Tokudaia tokunoshimensis (assembly GCA_036184795.1). Taxonomy (NCBI): domain Eukaryota; kingdom Metazoa; phylum Chordata; class Mammalia; order Rodentia; family Muridae; genus Tokudaia; species Tokudaia tokunoshimensis. The sequence goes on from BTHU01000014.1 coordinate 31,859,768, forward strand.
ATTAAATAACATTATTGCAAATGTTTAATAGTGTTATTGGGATCTTGCAGCACTTTACTAACAGAACCATTTTCCTAGCTCTCAGATTCAAGTGCATCTGTAAGGCGCCAGAAACTCTACTGTTTTCATTCATTTTTCTCTTCTATTTTCTCGACTGTATTAATCATACTTTTAGTTTGAGTTGGTTATTTAAGGCAGATAGCCTGTTTGGTAGCTTAGGTGACTTGCATGTAATAGTTGACATTTCTGTTAGAATAGCTTCAGAAACATATTCTTTACAAATTCGTAGTTCCATCCTGTGGTGGAAAGGACATGAGGTTGGTAGCTCTGGAGTATAACCTTGGCTTCAGATCACAGTGCCACTGTGTTGTAACCTTGGCTTCAGATCACAGTGCCACTGTGTTGTACTGTAGCTTTAGGTTCCTTGTCCTAGAAGACTCCATTTTGGTATATGAAATGAAAGTAATTCAAGCTGCCTGATAGTCTTGTTGGGAGGAAAGCACCCAGCTGGCCAGCCTGAGTGACAGCCCGAGCTTGCTGCTTCCGCTCCTGCTGCTCCTGTTGTTACTGCGGTCCTCTGCAGGCAGGCGCCTTCTGGTTTGTCCGCCTTCCTCACGGTCAGGTCTAAGACAAAACAACACCTGGAACTCCTTAATGGCATTTTTATCTTAAGGAAAGTTATTTGACTTATGAAGTTTTTCTAATTTTCTGCTGTTACTTGAGATTAAATTTTAGTTTAAAAAAATCTTAAGATTTTTTTTAATAATAATATTTTTAGGTAACTTGCATGTAATAGTTATAAATAAAATAATAATAATATTTTTCAAATATTATTTTCAAATATCAATTTCCTTAAAATTTTGTGCAACATTTTATGTATGTATGTATCTATGTATGTATGTGTTCATGTGTCCTTTTCTGGGAAAAGTTCAAAACTTTAATTATTCTAAAGTACCAGTATAGCCTTTATAAAAATAAGATTCACTTGCTAACCTGATGAAATGTCATGCAGCTGTGCATCACAGATCTCCTTTAAAGTCATCTCATGTTTTCCTGCTAGGCACCTGTCTCCAGTTGTTGGGGTCTCCCCATCTAACTGTTCCACAGCATGTCCAGATGCTGGTCAAGGCTGCCTTACTTACTGTGGCTACACTATTTGAAAGTCAATGTGCTATGTAGATTTTTAGAGGAATTTTTACATATAGGAAAGAAATTTCCTTTGAGGAATCAGTTCATATGTTTGTTTATCTTGGCACATTCCAGGTTTTGTATGTATAATTATACTGAGATATACTTTTTGATTTTTAGCTCATCACTGGAATGTGGGATTTAACATTAATCCAGAGCAAACGGAAGTGAATCACTTAATTGTCTGTTTAAGTTGAAATAATTCACTCCGGATTATATACAGTTTCCTTCTGAACACCTCAAAAGCATTGTTGTCTCACTTATTTCTACAGTTTCCATTTGTATAAATGCATAAGCACAAATCCCTTATTTGAAAAACATGTAAGGGTTAAAAATAAAATCACAAATGCTTTAGTGGTATTATTCTAGTTAAATCTTAATTGATGAATTACAAACTTAGTGGTTTGAATTTCAAAGTGTTTTAAATAAGAACGTGAACATTTGAAATTTGCCTTGACATTGTTTAATATAATGAACAAATCTAGTTCAAATAAATTTTAATTGCAGGTTTAAGTTGTTGAACTTTTGTAAATGGTTATAAAAATTTTAAAAACCACTTTTTTTTCCCCAAGCAACTGATTGTGAGTACATCTAACTGGTTCCTTGTCCTGGAAAACTTATGTTTAGTGGCTCAGAATGTGAACTTATGTATGGCAGTAATACTTTATTCCTTAGGAAGGTAGAGTATTTAGGGTCAATACCAAAAAGGTCTTATAGTAAATCAAAATTTAATTTTGAGGAAATCTTAATTTTTCCATTTTAGTAGTATTTTTGTGGTTTATTTTTTGCTATTTTAGGCTTACTTTAAATTACTTCTCAATCCTTTAGAAGTTAAAACTGTATGCCATATTTACTATTGTTGATTAATCATCTTCTCAGTCTTCTTATGAATTCTACTCTTTTTTCTTTGTAATTTTTATGTTTTGACTCTTTTCCACAGTTCTATCAAAAATTTATATCAAAGACAATGAAAATAAAGCCAAATGCTTAGCTTAAGTCTACACTGCCTGTTCAGTAACTGAAATATTTTTGAATTTTAGTCACTTTTGTATAGTCAAGCAACTGTATTAGAACTAGCTAACAGTGAGAAAAATATTACTGTAAAGATGTTGAAATGAAAAATGTGTTAATATTATTGTTTAAAATTGTCGTTGCGAATGGTTCTGATGAGGAAGGTTGATGGGCTCTAGGTGCTGGGAGCTGTATTCTCTGTCAGGTTCACTGTGCGGGAGCATCTCACAAAGACTGGTTTTGCTTACATGGTGTAAGCTGGTGGTCTTGGTCCTTTTAACTCAAGCGTCCGTGTGATAAAAGTAGGTTTCTTGTTGGCAGCCTAGGCAAAAAGGCCAGGGGATTCATGGTAAAGAGCTACTAACCTGTCTTTCCACCCCAGGGTGTGAGTACTGAAAAGGATTAAGGCCCCATAGGGAACTTGTACTGAAGCCTGCCTGCACTGCCCTTTCTCCTGTTCCTTCAGCTAAATAGAAGATTTTTAGTTCCCATGGCTATCAATCTGGTGTTTTTCTCAAGCATTACATTCTTTTAAGAAAGCTAGTATGACTTATTTTTAGAAGGTGGTCTAGAAGGATAATGTTTTGTTGGGATTTCATTTTTCATGATTTGTATATTTTTCTGATCCATATTAACTTAAACTTTGAATTTGCAAAGCAGTATAATCACTTAAAACTAAATGACAAGTATTTATATGATTAGATTGGCTGGTCTAGTTAATAGATAACAGGTTTGGTTGTGTTGAATTTTATATTTCATTAGAACAGCTATCTGACAACCCTGTGGACATAAACTCTTAACTTTTATTTCTAGATGACTGTAATTAAAATGTGCTTTCTTCTCATTGAAGTTTAAAAGCTTCGAAATAGCTTTCATAATGCTGAAATTCATATTTTCCCCACTATCTGACAAATTGGTATTATACTTCATCCTGAAAATATATTTTGATTTTGTGAACTAAAAATAATTGTATAGTATGAAACATTCTCTATGGTTAAACCTTTTTTCTTCCATTTAACTTGATCTTTTGTTGTTACTAACAAATAATTTGTGGCAGTTTCTTTTTTACTTTTTAAAAAATTACTAACTAGAATCACTCTGCTTGTCACCTTAGTGTGCTAGAAATGTTATACTCGGATCAAGGGTCCTTTCTGGCTTTGTGTGTTCTCACCTGCTCCTTGATGTAAGTCGCCACCGTGTCAAGTGCAGTGATGGATGGAGCTGCACGTGTAACGAACAGCCTTTGTCACCTGTCAAACAGGCAGGAGAGCAGTCTTACAGAAGCGCTGATTCACAGCTTTGCTTCACACTCCAACAGTGTAGAAATATTGGATATTTACATGATTATACAGAATAGGGCATAGCAAATGTTTGCTTTAGAATTAGTAGTATTGTTGGTTACAATATTTATACCCAACCCTATCATTAAACTCCTAATCAGAGGCAAAGAATAAATGCAAAGTTCCTACATAAATATTTTAGAATTTCAGACTCATACTTTGTAATTATCTCTTACACAAATATTGGTACAGTAGTTGATATAAGTGAAAGCTAATATTTTTAAATTGGTAAAAGCCATGTGTACGTGTGTATGTATGTATGATTGCCATGTGTACATGTATAATGTATGTATGATTGCCATGTGTACATGTATATGTATGATGATGGGATGGTCTCACTGTATAGCATCACTTAATGTCTGACAACTTGATGGTATGGTAAAAACCACTTTGAGTAATAAATATTTGCAGAACATAGTTAAGTTTTTAGGAACTATTTTTATATAATTTTATTATTAAACAACAGACTTCAAAAGCTACTTCTTCCTACCCTAGTTCTTTAACTTCCCCCATCCCCTTTTAAACCATCAGTAAAAGTAAAACCTCAAATTGTATAGTAATCTTAATCTATTATTAAAAGATCCTAGAAAGGAAGATTACAAGGTGGATTCAGGTTTTGAAATGGTTTTACCATTGGTTTAGCAGCGGGTGGGCAGGCAGATGCCTGCTCATAGGAGAACCTATTGCCATTTTTCACCATTGATAGAGTAGCCTTTCAGAGTCAATGAGCTCTGTCAATGTGAGCTTGTCAAGGCTACAACTTCATAGACCTGAGAGGCGGTTTGAGAGGTCAGCCCTTTTCAGGTCGCTGTGATGCAAATGAACTTTAATGCTTAAACAACTACTGGAATTTTTATGTCTGCTCCTTGTTCCTTTTTCTTCACAAAGTCATTGACGAGACATTCAGTGCTTTTTAAATTGGAAGTCGCATTGTGCTAAAGACCTAGTACAGATTTACGGAGGGCTGAAAGCAGTTAGATCATGTTCTTTTCATGGTGCGATTAGAATCAAATCGATTTCCCTACAGCCTTCAGCATTCAGATGGCAATTTTAACAAAGCTTGGGGGCTAGACAAGGGACAAAACGACTGAACTGAATGTTAATTACACTCTGCAGCCTTATTTTCTTTTGATTTGGGGCTGACTGGCAACTAAATTAACAAAAAGTGTGACCATAACTGCTGCCCTATTTTCATTTAAAAGGAGAGCTGCCTCGAAAAGGCTATCTTACAAAGAAACAAGTGAGGGCTGCTGATCACTGCTAACAAGGGCACTTTTTCTTCAAAATTCTTGCCAAAAGACTGTTCAAAAACTGTAATAAATTAGTCATTGACATATTATTGTCAGTAGTTGATTTTCTTATTTTTGTGACATAAAATTGAAAACTATAAGCACTTACAGTAATCTGTTGGTAGCTATGAATTATAATTGGCATCTGTGTGACTTCCGTGTCTACAGCTGTTGGGCATGCCAAAGCGTATGTAATGCTGGGACTGGACTCGGAGAGACTAAATCAATCCTAATGTTTTTATGTAACAGGCTTCAAAACCAGCTTGTTCCTACCAGTTTTCCACCTCACTCATTCTTGCTTGTTTTTATGTGATTATCAGTACTTATTTACTTACCTATCTACTTATTTCTAATATGCAAGTATATAATATATATTATTGTTTACTTATTCACATTCAACATCAGTGGCCATTGCTTCCTTCGAGCCACAGCTGCACGTGGTGCAGTTGGCCACGTGGCATGTGTGCCGTCTCTGCCACACCTGCGGAGTGGCAGTCGCGTCCAGTCCCGTCACCTGGCTTCACTTATTAGCTTCTTCGAACTTCCAAGGGAGGAGCGCACTTCCAAGGGAGGAGCGTCCATGCTGTGCTGTCTACATTGCAGCCGCCTTGGGAAGTCAGTCGCTCAGCTGACTCCCGAAACAGTACTAATGGATTACAAATTGGATTTTAGTCTCAGATACTACTTTTGTGTTGCTTTAAATAAAAATTTGGTTCTGTTTGAAAACTGCACTAACCAGCATACTGGTTTTCTCATATAGTCCTAAAAGTAGTTTGGTTTTTGTAGCTCGTTTCCTCCTTTATTAACCTTCATTTACTAGTTTTTTTTTAGACTTACCCTAAAGGCCATATGTTTTTTGTTAGCTAATGTTTAAATTATTATTGTTTTAAAAAATAGAGATTAAGGAATGTTCATTACTATTTAAATACTGCAAAATGTTTCCTAAAGAAGTAGGGATTTAAGTTTAAATTTGCCAACTGATATTTGCTTTTAAGGCTAATAGTTTTAAACCAGAAGCTAGTAAGTGCGAAATACTTTAAAAATATATGATATGTATTTAAAAGAAAATTCATGTTTATTTACAAACTGTTTGTGATGAGGTTGCTGCTTAGTGCTAGACCATGGAGAACACAAACCACTCTTGCTTTGTCGTGAGTTTATACTTCTTCCCTTTTCACACAAAAAGCAGCTGCAAAACAGCTTTTCTAAAACCAGTCAAGAGTAAACTCTCCCCTCATTTGTCTTCCAGACACGAAGATCGATTGAGAAGTTATTAGAATGGGAAAACAATAGGTTATACCACAAGGTGAGTTCTGCAGGGAGCAGCTCTGTACTGAGGGTCTGAATTGCACAGTATGGAGACAGATGCTTTGGTGGGACGGGAAATATGAAAGGTGGACGAGTGGGGGGAGTCTGGTGCCCAGGAAAGTGGAGCTCATTTCTCTTCTTTTGCATCCTCGTGTCTAGCTGTGCTTGCACTGGAGACTGAGCAAAAGGAAATGTGAGACGAACAACATGATGGAATATGTAAGTTAGAGGGCTGTTTGCGAGCCTCTCTATTAAATGATCATTTATTTTGTTTCTGATCTTATTCTTTCCATGATTATTAATCAGCAAAGGTGTCAGGAGCTTAATCTCCCTAGTGCAAGGATTTTCTACGGTTCACAGATGCCTGGGTTTCATGTGCGAGACTGATTTATAAAGTTATGAATGACTTGAAAACAAGGCTTCACTGTGTTCCTAAAAATAATAAATTAATTGCCAAGATAAAATGGCCTGAACATGTGCTGATGGAGTGTGAAATTTTAGATGCTGTATAAAGAATAACCACAACCTTGGTTACGCAGCACGTCAGATATGGCGTTTTATATAATGCTAATGAGTTTCCAAGTATGGAAGAGAACCTTTCAGCCAAGCCGCTGGAGCCTGAGACGCCTTTATAGACTGGCTGTCTGTGTTCCTCATGGCTGTAGTGGGTTTTCCAAAGTGTTACTAGAACATTGCTTTATACAGTTACCTTAAATGTAAACAGATGTTGTCAACCCATCCTGTCCTTTAAAAGATGGCTAATTTCGCCTACACATGCATACATGTATATACACACAATTATTTTAGAAATTTAATTTATTGATGCCCTGACTTATTTGAATAATTGTTCTAATTTTGAAACAGAATACTTTAAAAAGTTATGAATTTATTAATTCTCCCTTGAGCTTGAGTGTTTTACTTTAAACACAAAGAGATTATTAGGTTAAAGAAAAAAATTCAAGAAAGGAGTTAATTGTTGAAACTAAAACCAGTCTTTGTGAAAGACCTGCTGTTATATTTTTGAGGAATTTTCTGTGTTCTTTGAAAATAATTCTCATTGTGTGTGTGTGTGTGTGTGTGTGTGTGTGTGTGTGTGTAAAAGATTGATTTTAAAAGTGTTTAAATAGTTGAAAATGATCATAAAACCACTTTCTGGTTCTTTCATTATCAGATAGCCAAATCTTTCTCTTCTTGAACATCAAAGATATTTTATGTGTTCTCTCTGCAACCTCCAAACTATTTGTTCACAAACTAAGTAATTTAGGTTTTTCTTTTATGACCTCACATTACTTTTGAGGTTGAGAAAGACACATGCTGCTTCTTTATAACCATGAAAAGGGGACAGCTGAGAGACTCCTGTGAGCCTGACCTGTAGGGCTGTCATTTCATCATTGATGGGAAGAGGTCTGTTACCTATCTCGAGAACAGCAGTAGCTATTTGGGTCATTTCAAGGGTTTTATGAAATAATGGTAATAATTAGCCAGTATGCATTTACAAACCAAAACACCAAGCTTAAGTGTGAAGCTTTAATTACTTTTTTGATGTTTCTAAATATACTTTGGAAAGGAAAAAAAAGCTATCCCCAAACTGGATAAAGTCCAATGGTAGAGCAGGTGCCTGCCATGCAAGGGGTTGGATCTCTCGTACTGGGAAAAGAAAAATCTGAATTCTGTGATTTCCAAGTGGAGCTGTATGAAAAATGTTCATTCATACAGTATATGCACTGGACTTTGTTTTATCCTTAAGAAATTCTTTCATTACAATTAAATTAGTAGCTCTTTAAAACATTCTGAACGTATACTTCATGAAAATTTTTATTTACCTTGAATTTTCGTATAATTAAGCACTTTTAAATGAATTATATTTCACATAATCATAGAAGGTATACAAAAAGTAATTTTTTTCTTTCTCCTTTTTTTTTTATTTTTTTATTTTTTCCCCTGAGACAGTGTCTCTCTGTGTAGCCCTGGCTGCCTGGGAACTTGCTCTGAAGACCAGGCTAGCCTTGAACTCACAAGAGATTCTCCTGCCTCTGCCTCCCAAATACTGGGATTAAAGGTGCGCACCATCATGCCTGGCTTAAAATTGATTTTAAAGTTATTTTTTTTAAGATATTAGAATACGTATATTTGTGGTACTTGAAAACAGAGCTCGAAAAGCCCTTTAAAGCACTTAGCATTATAATCACAACCAATCACAATCTAGTAAGAAGAACAATGCCTCTCTAGTCAATTAATTTGAACTTTTCTACTGTGCATACACTTTTGCCTATATCTTTTTTTTAAAAAGATTTATTTATGATATTTATGTGAGTATACTGTAGCTGTTCTTAGACACACCAGAAGAGGACATCAGATCCCATTACAGATGGTTGTGAGCCATTATATGGTTGCTGGGATTTGAACTCAAGACCTGTGGAAGAGCAGTCAGTGCTCTTAACCACTGAGCCATCTCTCCAGCCCTTTTGCCTATATCTTATACAACTTTTTTGTTAAAGTACTTCCTCTTGATTATATTTTGACTTGATTATATTTTGACTGTTAGAAATAATCTATAAAAAATGCCAATGAAAACTATTATTTTTGTTGTTGTTACTTGGGTATGAAGTACTTGTGGGGTTTGTAAACAAAATCTTTTTCAGGAAACTGTTCTTTAAAAACTAAGACAAACTCAGACTCAAAAATAGCCCACATTGGACTGGAAAGTTGGCTCCTCAGTTAAAAGCACTTGTTATATTTACAGAGGACCCAGGTTCAATTATCAGCAGCTCCATGTCAATGTATAACTTGTAACTTCAACCCAGAAGGTCTGACATGTTTTGCATGCGTGCGTGCGTGCGTGTGTATCCATGCAGGCAAATGCACATAAAATAATAAAATAAAAAGTAACCAGTTTTACATTTTTAAAATTTATACTGTAAAATGGTATGCTTACCCATGGAGCCTGAAATGTAAAAACACTACAGTAGAAGATGTGTTTGATTACCAAACTATTAATTCAGTGTGAACTTGCAAGTCATTTAAATATTGAATCTTTAACTTTTAGAGCTACAAAGAACCTTTCCATCTGGTCCAGTCTGTTTATGGGTGAAGACCATGAGAAACAGGGAGGGCAAAGGAGCACAAAGAAAGAAGCAGGGTGGAGGAAAAAGTACTTTCTGAAAAGATGCATTTTTATTTTATATGTGTGAGTGTTTGGGCTGCATGTGTGTCTATGTATCAGATTCATGCCTGGTGCCATTGAAGGCCAGAAGAGGGCATTTGATACTCTGGGACTGGAGTCAGAGTTGTGAGCTACCACGTGGGCCTGGGAACCTAACCCAGGCCCTCTAAGAGCAGCCCATACTCTGAACTACTGAGCTTTCTGTCCAGCCCTGAGAACAATGTAACATCAGTTTCCCTTATACTTGTTCAAACATGCATACGATGCATTTGTCACCCTTCTCCTTCAGTTTCTTCTTCCACTCCCAACTCCTCAGAAACCCTTCTTTCCAGCACAACTTCCTCCTGTTCATGGTTACTTATCATTTCCTTGTTTTTCAAAATAACCTGCTGGGTTTAATCAGGGTTGCTAGTCTGTGCATTGGTAAAGGATTGCTTACTGGATCTTGGGCACCTTACCAGTGCCTACATTACTCTTGCTCTCCCAGCAGCTATGTATGAATTGTCAGTAACTCCTCGGCTAGGGCTGAGGCTGTGCGATCCGTTTTCCACATGCGCCCTGGAATCTTGACCTGTAAAATCTAGCACAGGTAACCACAGCTGGTGTGAGTTCAGGTGAGCAGTGAGCATGGTGTTCAGAAGACAGGGCTCTCACACTCTTTTCTCCCCCTCTTCCTTAGTGTTCCAGAGCCTTTGTTGTGGGTCCAGTAATGGAGATACTCTGCTTAGAGCTGAGCACTGCACAGGCACTCAGTGAGAACTGTTTACTAGGATGCTAATGAGTGTCTGCCAAGTAAATAATAGATCGGGGAAGGGGCCAGGCTGACACCTAAGGCTTCCTGTAGGTAACTAGAGAAAGAAAAGTGTTTTTAGCCAGTGATGGAAGTGTTCTTTTCCTGAGGCAAATCAACAAACCAGTAGAAAATGAAAGTTCCTTGCTCGAGATTAACTAAGTACATGATGAGATCCTCCCATGTCAAGACAAAGTTTGTGAGAAAAATGAGTTCCCAACTTTAGAAATTATTGACATCAAATAAAATCTTAACAATAAAAATATTTTATCTGTTTGTCAAAGGGATTGGGGGAGGGGGGATGAGACTATGGACCCCTGACTGTCCTGGAACTGGTTATGCAGACCAGACTAGCCTCAAACTCAAAGAAATCTCTGCCTCTCTGCCTCTCTGCCTCTGCGCCTCTGCCTCTGCCTCCAGAAAGCATCGATGAGGTTCTGGGTTATCAGATAAATGCCTGTTTTAATAACAGGCACGTGTCTTTAATCCTAGCACTGGGAAAGCAAACAACTTGGTCTACATAGAAGCTACAGGCCAGCCAGGGTCATATAGTAACCGGCCATTAAAAAAATATATAAAAATAAAGTTTTGAAATGTGCATGGATTACAGAAGAACACTCTGTTTTGTTAGCATGCATCAGTTATATCTGAGCTTCATTATGACATTTCCATAGTATATAATGTATCTGATCTGTGCGCACTCCTCTGTTACCCTCTTGTCCCTGTCCTGTTCCCACTGTGCCTTCTCTTCTTGCTTTTCTCAGGAGCACCTTCTGGTCTTAGGTCTGTTTTTTTTTTGTTTTTTTTTTTTTGGGGGGGTGGGGGGTGGGGGCGGGGTCTGGCGTGGTTTGGTTTAAGACTATGACTGATGTGCTCACTGTTTCCAGTGGATATGGCTGTGCCACTGATGTTGTTTTAAAGTTAAAAAAAAAAAATCTGTTTTAAGTTGTTTAAAACCTTTTTCTTCTCCTTTTACAGGTCATCCTCATAGAATTTTTACCAAAGACACCGATTTTTCGACCAGATTAGCATTTGCTTTATTTATAGAGACTTTCCAAGTGTGTTGTCTTTCCAATGGTGCCTTGCTTGGTGCTCTCCTGCTGGTGAAATGATGCTGGTTCTACAGAATCGGGTGGTGTTTTTGTTTGTTTTGTTTTTTAAATAACCGCATGTTCTATGTGTGCATATTTGTCAAACTTTGCAAGTTATTTCATACAGATGTTTAATACTTAAGTTATTGTGCTCTTTTCTGTTATATATTCTGATTTTCAAGGATTACTTTTTGTATTCTCAAAAAAAAAAATACATTCGAACTTAGCATAAAAATGGCCAGCCTTTGTTATTTTGTCATCAAGGTTCACATATATAGCCCTTTATTTGTCAATCTCTTAACCTAGAAAAACATATTATCTGTTACAGCATGCTCATGCACTGTTTGTTTTTTTTTTTCTTCCCTTTAGAATTTGCCACAGTGGTTATGTGAAAACCATAAGTTTTCTCACATAGTCCTTTGGGCCTGAGCTGACCTTTCCCAGGAACCTCACAGTTCCTGATACTTTTGTCTCAGTAGATTCAGCTTAGCTTTATGAAGAGCTAGCAGCCATTTTGAAAATACCTGTCTTCAAAAGTGGTAATTTCTCTAGAGTAGACACATCCCAAATGGTGTGCATGTACCTAGGGTTGCTAGAGTTGAGACTCAGTATAGAGTGGCTTCAGTCTCCTGAGTTCCAGTGGGTAGGGCAGTGAGGACGCTGTGCTCCAGTTACTGACTGTTGCTCTGCAAATCTTACCCACACAAGTAGAGCATTGTCCTTTTTAAAGTTAAAACACGTGTCCCAGTCTAACATAATTGTAGAACGGATGTGTTTCTAAATAGTTTGGAAAGAAAACAAAGTTCTAGAATTAAAAATCATCTGATATTTGATACCCCACTGATATATAGTTATATACAGCAGATAGTTACTAAGAAATGGAGGCTACATTTAAAACTGTTTTCAGTCTTCCCATTCATTTTCATCTAGTTACTTGCTTTTTTGATTGAAAATTGAATATTTAAGTTCAGATCAGGTTAGCTTGTTGCTTTTAAATATACACATACATGTATTTTTTTCTGCTTGGTTGTACATATCTCCACACTATAGATTTCTGAATGACCTATGTGTAGACTTTGTTTTTTATAAGCCTAAAATTATACACATTTTAATGTGTGTCAAGAACTTGTTCCATACAGTTGTGGTCTAGAGCAATAATGTGAATAACGTTTGAAATTATATAAACTTATGCTTAATAATTTGTAAAAAGAATTGGTACTCCCCCTGTATTAAACCTTTTAAATACCAATTTTGTTAATTTATATACCTATATTTTTAAAAGGTGTTGCTTTGTACTTCTTTGAAGTACTGTGCACACACACACACACACACATACACACACATGCGCACGCGCACACATTTTAATAGCTAAATGCCAGTATCTCATATCCTGTATGGGACTTTAGGAATTGTCTTTAAAGCTTCGACTTAAGGCAGTCCACTGTCTGTGTCCACCCCAGCTCCTTCCCCCACCACAGGAACTTAACAACTTGAATCCATAGAAAACTTTTCTGTGAAGCACTAAGTGTACAAAGGAGTTTAATGGTTTCACACCTTTAATGTTTGTCTAGCCAGGGTAGGTGTGTCCTACCACCATAATTAGTGCAGTTCAAAGTAATGCAGTTCCAAAATGCAGTGTTCTCTGTGTTTCAGTGTGAATATATATTCACACAGTGCTGAATTAGCCTCAGGCTTCAGAAAGAGCAGAAATCCATGATGACCACACAGACTATGCAAGTGTTGTGTACAGCTGTCAGTCTGTAGAGTGCCACAGTATGGGCTTGAGAGGAGACTGACCTAGTTAAGAGGTCATTTTCCCCTTATTGTCAGTCAGTTGTAGTTTCAAAATTATATTGTAAGAATATTTTCACAATTACTATTGAGTATAGGATTTTAAGCGCTTTCATAACTATAATTAAAAATGTCTTTAGTGCTGAAAAACATTCCTTAGAAAGGTACATTCCCATACTTCACACATACACAGAGAAACTAGGGTGCACTGTATGTGCGTACCATACACCAGTCATGCTCCGAGCACCTAGAGTTTCAGTTAATAGCTCACAGTGTTATCATTTCTTAAATCATGAATCTAAGTGCCCGTGTACTGGAAATTACATGTCTGAGGCACACTTTTTACAGTGAACATTGTTACATGTCCAAGGAAATATTTAAAATGTTACTTAGTTCCTGTTTTCTGATTTTAGGTTTGTAAATCATGAACCATAGGTAGTTTTCAGATTGGCCAAAAAAAAAAAAAAAGGTCAGAAATTCCAATGTTTATTTATAAGCTAATAAATTACCTATGATCTTTTTTTGTATATCACTGGCTTTTTACAGGTAGTCACTATTATTGTATATAAACTTTTCTCAGACAATGTATTTTACAAACTATTTTGCACACAACTGTGTATATTTGGATTAAAATAGCTATGCCAGAGACCAGTAGCAATGATAAAACTGATGTGACATTTTTAGCTTTGAGGTGACTTTCCCCTTCCCTCACGAAGGGTTCACTGTATCTATCCAAATTACCAGCAGATACTATACCAACACTCTTTAATGACTAGATTCCAGTCATTTAGAATATAAACCATGTAATTTTGTCTTAAAACCTACAAAATAAATTTAACAAAACCTTGAATAAAAGTAAACAGTAATTTCCATTAATTATAAGAATAATTTTCTAATTAACCAATTTCAGTCAGTTGGAACCACAGCTCTCCCTATGGTAGTTTTCCTGGTAGTTATGGAGCGTATCTGATTGTTTCCTTGTAGACACAAGCTAGCCATATAGGCTTTGGAGAGCTTCCGCTGCAGTCACGTGTAGGATGCTCAGTGGTGAGGTATGCAGCTGGACCTATATGTGCGGGAGCGCAGTTAGTTACACTGGGTATATATGTGGCTCTAGACTCTCCGTGGTATTTGGCTTCACCGATTACCCTGTGAAGTTGAGCTGCGTGCCTGATGTTTCAGGGTACAGATTTGCTTTGACTTGCTATTGACTGCACCAGCATCCAGTCGTGGCCCTTCTGTCCTCATAAAACTTGTGGGACTGGGTGTTCCCAAGGCCTGGTTGATGATCCGTAGCCTGACCGAACTGTATTCTCAAGCACTGCTGCCCTCTTGGTAATCTAGAATTTACACCTAGACCTGGGAATAGTTGAGAACAGCTTTTCATTTTCATTCCTGAAAACATTGAGAATGTTAGTTCTTGCTTACTCTTGTTCTGTTGTGTTCTCAGATAGAGTCTTACTTGTACCCGAGCTAGCCTTCCCCTCTCAGCCAGCCCCTTTTCTACCGTTCCAGGTACTGGGTACAGGCTTGTGCCAGGCTGATAGTTCCATTATCCTGATAGCACTGGAAACGGATTTCAAGATGCTGATCCTGTTTTTGTGTTCTGTTTTGTTTTGAAATGGGCTCCATGTAGTCCAGGGTGTCCTGAACCCTTTTATGCAACTGAGGATTACAGGCATTAGCATGACGTCAGCAAGATGCCCATCTTGGTTTCAGGACATTTCGGATGTTCTACAAGGTCATCAAATTATTTGGCCTCTTTATTTTTACTTCCTTTGCCAGAACAGGTTGGTGCTGTGACTACCTCATGATGTAATCTTTGTTCAGCTGTCGCTTATTTTTTCTTTTTTTATTAAGTTTTATGTGTGAGTTCTTACCTAGACATTCAGTAGAAATGATTTGGATGTACCTAACAGTGTCAGCATACTATTGTGAAATTGTGTGTTTAAAATTAGAGGTGGGGTACTCCCCATATGTACTTAAAATGTTTTGTATGTTTAAAGATTGGGAAAGTATTGGCTATAATATTGAAAGAAAATTATATGTGATCTTTTAAAATGTAGGTGCATCTGAGATACACAGATTATGTTCTCCCTTTGCATTCCCAAACACAGTGTTCTTAATTTGAGAGTTAATTGTTTTTCTCTGTTTTTGAAAAATAATATGTCTTCTTAGCTTTGTATCCCAAATATTTTAATGAGCTGAACACCAGGTATTTAGTTTCTGGTGAATTAGCTAACTTTTGCTCTGTTACTTCTGTGTAAAGAAGCAGTATCAACCAACCTCCAACAGAAGATTCCCTCCCCCAGGGCCTGGTGCACGCCTGGGAGACCAGCACTATGGAGGCTGTGGCTAGTTGGTGTATATGAGGCTAGACAGTCTCGCACAGCAGCAAGAGAGGACAGATTGCTGTAGAGCCTGGGTTGCTTCCTCCTGGTTCTGAGTAGTAAAACGTGTTCAGTTTTTTCTCTTGGCATAACAGACTTGAAAGTCTAGAAGGAAAAGCTGGGTATGGTGGTGCATGCCTTTTAATGCCATAGCTCAGCAGGCAGAAGCGGGAAATTCTCTGTGATTTGGAGGCCAGCCTGGTCTATGTAATGGGCTATCTAGGCCAGCTAAGGCTCCAGAGTGAGAACCTGTCTTAGGTTCTTATTACCCCCACAAAAACCTAGAAGACACTAAATTGGTAGGATCATTCCCTCCATTTAAGATTGATTTAACTAGGTAATAACATTGCTATGAATGGAGTCTTCATAAAAAGGACTTGCCTTCTCTCACGTTATCAAGCCCTTTCAGTTCTGTTTCTTTCCATTTGCAGAAGCTCTTAGTGTTATGGCTTCACAGAAGAGTCCACCATCGCCAGGCATGATGACAGATTAGAGTCCCAGCACTGAGTAGTCTGACTTAGCAGGAGGATAAAGAGATCCAGACCCCCGTGGTCCACGTAGTGGGATCCATCTCAAACACAAAACAACAACAAACTGCAGTATTATAAACTTACTAGTAGTGGCAATAGAAATAAGCTAGAACTAGAAAACAAGATGCCATACCCCGTCCCACCCAGAGAAGTTACTGCACTGTTACCCTGGGCTAGCTTACAAGGGTGGCCACGAGCGCACGAAGCCTTTTGCTTTCTTTTATACAGTCTCATAACAGGAATTATTTGGAATTACACTGCTGCAGATGGAGTTCCCCTCCACTGTTGATGCCCTTTGAGAGGGTAGCAGGAGGCCACCTTGGAAACAGAATACTTTTTTTATTGTTTATTTTTTTTTAATGTGATAACTTACAGAAAAAACCGTTGAGTAGATTGTAGGGGAATCTTCCGGGATGTTTAAATGGGCATCGGATAGTTTTCAGAACTCCGTGAGCAGGCGGTTCTGCTGCAGCACTCGGCTCACTCAACACGGGAGGAAGGCTGCTAACACGCTTCCAAGTTGGCAGAGTACACAGGCGAGCTTCAAAAGCATATATATTTTACTATTATTCCTAAGAAATTAAAGCCATTGCTAAACAAACATGGTCTGTTTTTCTTCAGTAACTTTCATTTTGGTTAGTTAAGACTTGATCCATAATTGAGAAATTCCATAGGTGGGTGATGCTGCTGGGTTGTCATTACGGTGGCATGGTTTGTGATCTCTTGTAGGTTAGAGTAAAATGTATAACAATTTTAATAAAATTAAACATCATGAACTATAAACATTTTTATAAAATCAAAGTCATCAAACACATTGGTGGAAATACCAGGTCGGTGGAATACAGCAGTCAGCTGTGGGTCTCAGATGCTGTCTGTTGACATTCTTAGCCTTCTAGTTGGTGGAAGCCAGTGGTGTGTTAATACACTTGAAAGGTTGTACCTGTTACAGAGGTGTGAGAAATGGCCACTAAGTGGCTAATGATACAGGGAGCCCAAGAGAAAGTGTAATTAGATTCTGAGAACCCCCCCCCCCACCAAGTCAGTTATCAGCCATAAGAAGGTCAGCTTTTGTTTTTAGCTGTGCATTTGTGTAGGCGTAGGGTGAGCCACATAGAGGTAAGATTCTGACAAAAATACCCCATTCCATTTACTTCAAGATTTTGTAGTATGCACTGCAAGATTTTTTTTTAACCTCCATTGCCCGAATTGTTTTACTTAAGTTACAAATGCTTCATGAAAATGCTACATGAAACATTTTAAGAGAGAATCTTAATTTTTGAATTTTTTGTTTGTTTTGCTGAATCATCTCTTTAGAGGGGTTTTGGGGGCCTTGTATTTTTTTTAATTGATACCTTATTTTCTGAATTTCCGTTCTTTTTACTGTTTTCATGCTAACATAAATGAGAGCGTTCTCGGGATTGTATTCTACTTCTTTTTGCACAAATGGAGATTGCAGCAAAATGCCATTGCTGCCTGCGGTATAGTTAGTATCTTAGAATCCATTGCAGAAAGCCTAAGATAGCCCAACCTTTTGTACCTACAGTCTTAGATATTGTTAAATAGCCATTCAGTTTTCTTCACATTGTGTGTGAGATGAATATTTCTTAAGACTTTTTGTTTGCTCTCCCAAAGAAATCAACCGAGGGAAAAAAAAAACTCAAAAAACAAAACAAACAAAAAACACCCTGTAACTCATGTGAAGCATGCAGGGTGTTGTAATTTCAGTTTGCAAAGCCCTGAGATACAATGTTGCTGAGCCAAAAGCACACGATAGATTTAATGTAGCCAATTGTGGACTTTTGAAAAAAAGAGTAACTGTTCCCTGTGAGTTAATTTTGGATTTTTTCAAAATCTCTCTTTTAGGCTTTGTGCTGGATTCTTCCAGACAAATGCGTCTTCCATGTGGGCCAGTGTTCTGCTAAATGCTCCCCGGTCTCCTTTTGCAATCAAGACTATGTTGCTAAGGAGATTTCGCTTTTATTGGTGCCATTGATTTGTGTTAATACGTTTTGAATACCTCTTGGTATTCTTCAGTAGACAAGGCCAAAAGAAAAACTTCCCCGAGTCCCCTGATTTACATAACAAATGGAGCGGTGGTGTAATGAAGCCGATCTAAAGTGGGCAGTTGAAAGGGACCCAAAGAAGGGCACTCAAGTGAGAAACGAAGAAATGCAGGAGTGCAGTCTGCGGGCTGCCTTCAGGCCAGCTGCAGGAACTGGCTCCAGCCAGAGGTAGAGTGAGGGAGCACCTCACTCTGCAAAGACCACCCACTTTAGGAGCCCAGACTGACACACCATAGATTACCTCACCCCTCACCGTAGCACTTAAAAGTGAGCATGGCTCCCAAACGGCCAGAGAGGATTCTCAGCACTTTGAGTCCTAAGCTTGCAGAGGCCCCGCCTTCTTCACACACCTTTTGACCTTAAGTTGCTAATGAAGTCCTCCCTGGGTGAGTTCTGGTCCTCAGGACAGACCGACACACTCAAATCACCTTGGAAAAAGACTTTAACCGATCAGATTTGGTTTAGTCTTCTATTCCTTTGTATCCCATCCCAGATACCAAAACCCCTTCATTACTACAGCACTCAAGAGCTCCGTGAGCAGGGGACTCCAGGCTTAATCGTGGCACATGAAAGCCCAAAGGACTACTGTGGGGCGCATGTTTACACAGACTTGTTCAAACCTGTCAACATGTTATCACAGACCATGCCTTAACCATCCCTGTGTAACTTGAAGACTGTTTAGGATGGAGCTCAGCTGGCAGAGGGCTTGCCTAGCACGTACTAGGTCCTGAGCTCAATCATCAGCACCACACAAATGATGCTTGTAACCCCAGCACAGGGCCGGTGGAGGCAGGAAGACCAGAAGTTCACGGTATTACACAGCTGTATAGTGAGTTAAGGCCAGCCTGTGACTCAGGAAACCAGTCAAAAGTAATGGAAACATCGTGAAAAAATTGCTATAGCCATTGGTCATGAAGGAAACACTTGAAGTATTTTCTAAGTTATTTGGAGATGAAAATTCTAATAGTTTGTCAGTTTAGCAAAAGTAAGGCATAAACTATTGGTTCTTTAATAACAAGTAATCTGGCAAGATAATTAGAGGCATCCTGTTGTCACTGGGAGATAGAAATTCCTCTTGTCACTATATCTTTTTAGTGCATTTTCCTACATCTAAGATACTTGTTGACTACTGTACCTAAAATTCAATTTTCCAGACAAAATCAGACAAATTTTGTCGATTGTCGAAAAATACTGTGGTTTGGGTTTTTTTTTTTTTTGGTTTTTGTTTTCTAACATGGTAGTTCTAGTAATATCCGTCAGTGGCTTGTATAGTTAGAGGACCATGCTTCTATTGCATAAAGCTAAAATTGAGGTTGGGGGATGTAGCTCAGCATTCTTGCTTACCAAGTACGAGGCCTTGGGCTCAGTCCTCAGCACTGCATGAAAGAGCTACATTGGTATATGTGGAGCCAGAGCTCTTGGGAAGTGGAGACAGGCCGACCAGAAGTTCAGTGTCATCCTTTGCCACACAGGGTTCAGAGTCAAAGCTGAAGTTAAGATTTCTAAGGACGAAGTGACATCTAAGGATTGTAGGTGAAATTTAAAATAATGAAGATATGTGTGTTAAAAAACATTAAAAAATTACTGACATTGTACTTTAAAATTATACTGGGAGAGTCTGGCCTGCATAGGGAGACATACATCTCCAGGGTCATAAAATGTTCATGGCATGGGCCATTCTGCACAACAAATGAAACAAAAAGCCCACTCATTTCACAAAGAAATGGAGAATTTAACAAACACATTCCAAGGTTTATTTTTGAGCTCTGCAAAGCCAGCTTTTCAGTCTTCCTGTATGCCACATACTCCTGATAATTTTTCTGGGTAGAGACTGCACCCAGGGATGAAGTCTAGGCTTCATGCTTGTTGACTAAGCAAGTACTCCACCACTGAGCTGTATATCCCAATCCCGTGGGGTGAAAAATTTCTGAACTAAACTAACAAGAAATCAACCACTCTGCCTTGATCGTCTTGCAAGTGTTTTTGTCTATGTCTGTTAGCCTTGTGTCACTAGAGCAGATATCTTAGAAAAGAATCATTTAGACTCAGAGTTGAGAGGCTCCAGTCTACTGTGGGTTGGCTCCATTGTGTCTGTGCTGAGAGAACACATGTTGGCAGAGTGCATGGTGGAGCAGAGCCACTTGCTTATGGCTGGAAAAAAAGAAGAAAAGGGAAGAAATGAGAGGCCCACAGTCCTCTGTAAGTGATGCCCTCAGTGACTGGAAAATCCCTCTTACTGCTTCAAAGTCTGCTACCTCTCGATGGCGCCACTCTGGGAACAAGCCCACACGTGAACCTTTGTGGGATGCTCCGGATACCAAAGGTAGATAGCATTCCTTATATGGGGCAAGGATGAGGTAGACCATCAGAAAGCACGAATGATTGCTGTCAGAACTACCGATAATTAGCACCCTGAAACTGGTCCAGGGAAAGCACGTGTGGAAAAGCATTATCTTTTTGCCCAGTTCTGACAGCATTGACTCTTTAGCCATAATCCTCATTTTTAAAAAGTGAGAGCTGGAGAGATGGCTCAGCGGTTAAGAACACTGACTGCTCTTCCAGAGGTCCTGAGTTCAATTCCCAGCAACCACATGGTGGCTCACAACCATCTGTAGTGGGATCCAATGCTCTCTCCTGGTGTGTCTGAAGACAGCTACAGTGTACTCAAATGCATAAACTTTGTTTTAAGGGTCAGTGAGATAGTTGAGTGGGTAAAGGCGCCTGCCATCAAGCCTGGCACCCCACAGTTCTACTCACAGAATGCACAGAGGAAAGAGGACCAACCTTGAAGGCTGCGTCAGACCAATGCAGCATGGCATCTACTCATTTGTCCTTATGATACACACAGAAATACATTCTTAATGCCTGATGGTGGTTGCTTATGCTTAGGGCTTGGGAAGATGAAGGAGGAAGAAGGCCACAGCTAGCCATTGTCAAGGGGGGAAAGGAAACACCCAACTAGGAAGCGCTTACTCATTTTCACTCTTGAATACTCATGTTTATACACATCCACCTCATGAGAATTTAATGAGGAGGAAGGAGAGCGTGCATATTTTTCTCAAGTATGGTAAATTTTTCTCTCCCGTTCTGACCTACTTAGACCCAGAAAGTTAACTCAGGCCGTCAGTTGTTAGTGATTGTACCAGGCCTAAAACCGGGAATCTTGACTTGTTCATATGTGGGGCCTAGAGGTGCCCACGGTACTTACCATACGGAGAATCTCCTTTTTCTCAAATGTAATGATAAAAATAACACAAGTTATCTCTTGGAGTGCATGCAGAGCCTTGGGCCAGTGAGATGGCTTATTGGGTAAGGCGCTTAGTACCTAAACCTGGTGACCTGAGTTGGTCCCCAGAACCTCATAAAGGTAGTAGGAGAGAACTGACTACAAAGTTGGCAAGAGTGAGTGGCCCAACCTCCATACAACCTTAAAACAACAGTTTACAGCCTTGCCAGTTGTGGGGTCACGGGTGGTAGGTTATGCTGAGAAGGCAGAGACAGGAGGATTACAAGTCTGAGGTCAGCCTGAGCCATATCTTTTCTTTGGGACCTACAGGATGGCTGGGTGGGTGGAGACAGTTGCCTCGGAAGCCTAACAGTGAGTTTGATCTCTAGAAGGTAGAGGTGGCAGAGAACTCTGCAGGGTTGTCCCCAGTCTCCTTATGTGGGGGGGGGGGGGAGCGGGGAGGTGTGTATGTGAGCATGGCAGTGATGGTCAGAAATCAGAGGACCACTTCATCCCTCTACCATGTGAACCAGGGACCAAACTCTGGTTGTCAGGCTGGTGGCAAGCACCTTACCTGCTTATCCATATTGTTGGCCCCTTTTCTTTTTTCTCCTCCCCTCCCCTATTCTCCTCTCCCCTCCTCTCCCCTCCCCTCCCCTCTCCCCTCCCCTCTCCCCTCCCCTTTCCCCTCCCCTCCCCTCTCCCCTCCTCTCCCCTCCTCTCCTCTCCTCTCCTCCCCCTATCCTCCCCCTCCCCTCCCCTTTCCCCTCCCTTCCCCTCTCCCCTCCCCTCCCCTCTCCTTCCCTCCCCTCTCTTCCCCTCCTCTCCTCTCCTCCCCCTCCCCTCCCCCTCCCCTCCCCTCTCCCCTCCCCTCCCCTCTCCTCCCTCCCCTCTCCTTCCCTCCTCTCCTCTCCTCGCTCCTCTCCTCCCCTCCCCTCTCCTCCCCTCCTCTCCTCTCCTCTCCTCTCTCCTCTCCCCTCCTCTCCCCTCCCCTCTCCTCCCCTCCCCTCTCCTCCCCTCCCCTCCTCTCCTCTCCCCTCCCCTCTCCTCCCCTCCCCTCCCCTCCCCTCTCCTCCCCTCCTCTCATCTCTCCTCTCCCCTCCTCTCCCCTCCCCTCTCCTCTCCTCTCTCCTCTCCCCTCCCCTCCCCTCTCCCCTCCTCTCCTCTCCTCTCCTCCCCCTCCCCTCCCTTCCCCCCCTCCCCTCTCCCCTCTTCTCCTCTCCCCTCCCCTCTCCTCCCCTCCCCTCTTCTCTCTTCTCCTCCTCTCCCCTCCCTTCTCCCCTCCCTCCCCTCTTCTTTCTTCATTTCCATTCACTCACTCACTCACTCACTCACTCACTCACTCACTCACTCACTCATCCATCCATAAAGAAGCCTTACTACAGTTGACTGAAAGGGAGCATCTCAGGAGCAACCTGAGGTAGAGTGTAGCTTTTCCCTCCAAAGGCTGCTTGCTGGGCTGTGAGTGCTGAGATCAGCCCTCTGTACAGCCCTATCAGCTGTGACTTAGGGATTTAATTACTTCTTGCTCATGGTGTGAAAACATTTCAAATGGCTGGCAGCCTACCAGACCCAGAGTTAAACATTCTGCAGCCTGCCTAGAGGCTGGGTAACCAGCTTCACATCAGATTAAACACATTCTGTTCACCATGAATAGCTTGGAACCCAAAAAAACACTGAGTTCATTATAAAAAATGCAAGGGGTGTTTTGTTTTCCAAATTGAAATTGTGTCTTGTTGCTCCCGTTTTGATGGTAAGTGTCAAGTGTATCTTCTCTGGAGATGCCGAGACTGAAGGGAAAGGCACAGGAGAGACTGGGGGTGACAAAAATGACGGAAGGGACTCCTACAATTTTGGGCGCAAAGCAGCTGAAGGATGAACATTCATGAAGCTTGTACCAAAAATTTACATTTCATTAACATTTTAAATGACAAAGACAGGTCCATGGATACTGGTTGTGTGTGTGTGTGTGTGTGTGTGTGTGAGAGAGAGAGAGAGAGAGAGAGAGAGAGGTGGTATGAACTACGTCCTTTGTTTCTTTACCATTGAATTTGCTTTTTATTTTACAGTTTAAGCTAACTGAAACATTAATTCCAGCGAACCACACTAGTGATCTCTCTACACACATGCAGCCCCATGAGACATCCCATGTGCGGTAAGGACTTGGTAGTAATGAAGGGTATTGTGAGCATTGTTGCTCAGGCAGGTACTAGGCTGACTCTCCACAGACTTCCCCTCTGGTTTTGTGTCCACGTGTATAGAGATGAAATATTCTGAGAACAAAGGCAGTATCACGTGGAACACTGGGCAATTCACACTCACTGGGTATTGTGTTGACTTATTCTGTTCCACTTTGTCATTCTCTCAAGCTAGTTATATTTGAGGAAGTTCTGTGAAAGTACAAAGAGCTCTTGAAAGTGTGGTGGAGTGGCATAGTGGCTGAGTAAGAAGGGACTCAAGTGTTGGAAGAACGGACACTAAACCGTAGCGAGCCACTTGTGGTGTAGACTGCTCCCACTTTTAGGGACTGTCATCAGTAATAATGACATGTCCATTGACCATGATTGAGTAAGATATTTTCTGAAAACATTTGTGTATAATCTAATCAAAATATTATATTGTATAATGTAAATATGTTAACTATTTAGTAGCATAAAATTACATTGCTAAAAGTATTTTTGTGAACTCAGTGCCTTTCAATCAAAACTTGCTCTTTTATGATTTGAAATATTAACAGTTTAAAACAATAAGTATATATATATTATTTATTAAATTTATATATACGTAAAACTGAAACATTAAGTACAATGGACCGACCCTACTAAATATCTGTGCACATGAAATCCATGAAATATTCCTTATATTTTATGGGATTGGTACTAGGGGTGTTCTGAGCATCATGACTCAGTTGTATATTGTACATGTGTATATACATAAAGATACATGGTGGGGTTTTTTTTTCTTTTTAACAGAGTCTTAACTCTGTAGCCCAAGCCACCTCAAACTCTCCATCTTCCTACCCTAGTACTAGGATTACAGGTATCAGGCACTAGGCTCAACTTAAAAATTCTTTTAAGATTTAAAATTTTTAACCGTGTGTGTGTGTGTGTGTGTGTGTGTGTGTGTGTGTGTGTGTGTGTGTACATGTACATGAGTGCAGTTTCCTGAGGAGGCCAGAAGAGGGCATCAGATGGCCCTGGAGTTACGTTATGAGCTGCTCCATGGGTGGGTACTGGGAAGTGAATTTGGGTCCTCTGTAAGAGCACCATACATTCTTAACCCATGAGCCATCTCTCAAGCCTCATCTTTGATGATTTTTTTTTTAAATAAAACTTAAAAGTATATGTCTTAGTTTGGGTTTCTATTGCTGTGATAAAGCAGCATGACTTTATGGTTGGGGAGAAAAGGTTTATTTAGCTTATGTATCCAGGATCACAGTCCATGGAGGGAAGCCAACACAGGAATTTAAAGAGGCAGGAACATGACAGTAGGAGCTGTTCCTGAAGCCTTGCAGGAGTGCTGCTTGTTGGCTCACTCCCATGGCTTGCTCAGTCTGCTCTCTTATAGCATCCAGGACCACCAGACCAGGGGCAGACCATGCATAGTTAAGCTGGGCCCCCCCCCCCCACCAATCAGCAATCAAGACAGTGCAATACAGTTTTGCCCACAGACTGGTTCTGGTGGGAACCTTTTCCCAATTGAAGTTCTCACTTCTAAAATGACTCCAGCTTGTATCAAGTTGACATCCATCTAGCCAGCACAATTGACCCCTAGTCAACTTGGTCACAGATATATTAATGTTGAAACGTAGCCTTTCTTTAATGTTGTCCGCATGATACCAATATCAATATCATAAAGCATAGATAACTTTAAAAGTCTCACAGTCTTTAAAATTCAGACTCTAAAATATCTGAAACAACATTCAAATACTCTTCAAAATATCAAAGCCTCACAACTGTGGGCTCTTGTAAAATCAAAATAAGCTAAATACATTATTGTTCCAAGAAAGAGAAAACAAACAGGGCACAGTCACAATCTGAACCAATACCAACTCTAACAATGTAAATAACTCAGTGGCCAATGTCTAGACTCACGAACTTCTGGGCTCCTCCAAGGGCCTGGGACACTTTCCTGGTTCTGCCTGCTGCTGTTCTAGCCAGTTGTTTCATGGTACTGGCATCTCCAAAATGCTGGTTTCTCCTGCTTCAACTGGGCTCTACTTTCTTCATGGGACCAAGCAAGTCTCTTCATGACCCCTTCAATCTGGGGTTCAACTGCTACTGAATGGGGTACCTTCATTATTAGCATCTCCTCTTACAGTGTGAAGCCTTGGCTGCTTTGTAGAAGCTTACTCTGGGCTGGAACTCAAGTTCTTCCCATCTCAGTCTCCCAAGTTTGGGAATGACAGGAAAAAAGCCACCTCTCTAAATTGTGTATCATTAAGTTCTACTTGAAGTGAATGGGATACACTACCGCTTCCCCCTCTGTCTCTACAGAAACTGCATCGCCGCGCTCTCTGGACTCCTTAGCAGAGCTGTGAATGGCCATGCTGGGCAGAGAGCTTTGGCCCAGCACAAGCCAGACTTCTAATGACATGCCCATAATCCCAGCCAATTGGGGAGCTGAGGCACAAGAATGGAGTTACACCATAAGGCTTCATCTCGGAAAAAATCAGTAACCCTCGCAAAAGCATAATGACCTCGCCCAGACGGTGCACGGCTCTGCCAAGTGATCCTCAGCATTAGGAGGGCTCTTCTGCTGGCTCCTTCCAGAGACAATGGCTAGCTGCAAGGATCAGGGGTTGGAGGAGGAAGGATGTTAGTTTATTTTACTCCCTTGCTTTGCCATTGTAAAGCGTTTATAGGATGGCACGAGTCGACCTTGTCACTACTTTCTTTTGCCTTGATCCAGGATGCAAGCAATATTTTTTAAACTACTTGTGCTCTTGAAGGGTTCATGAGGAGGTGGTGGGAGCAGCCCAGAGCACAAAGACTATGCTCCCCAAATCTCCAGGAATGCTGTGGTGGCAATTTTGGGTAGGGCACTTCTCCTTCTCTTTTTCCTCCTCCTCCTTTTTTTCCTTCTCCTCCTCTTCTTCCTCCTCCTCTCTTCTTCCTCCTCCTTTCTTCTTCCTCCTCCTTTCTTCTTCTTCTGGCAGAAGGTAGCCTAGGAGACTATTGAGAATATAAGAGAGACCAACAGAAAAGGGTGGGAGGAGTTTGTAGGTTTGCATGGGTATTTTTCTGCTATCAGCTGTCTGTAAATGTCTCTCCACTGTGTGCAGGACAGAGCAGGAGACATTGAAGGTAGACACGGGGTGTGCTGTTTTTAAGTATCTGGCGAGATAATGTCCTCAGCTCACAAGAGGATTCTCTGAACAACGGACCTGTATTAGAACTGAGAACAAGTACCTATTGTTTAGTCCTAAGAAGCTCTAAGTGTTTCTTCTACAGATAATTAATTTAATTAAAATGGTCCCTGAAGCCAAATGAGCTTTGTACTGAGCACTGCACACATTCCTTCTAAATTCTTGTGCAGGGCTGTTCAGAATTAACAAGCCAGCAGTCTCAAACCCACACCTCCTCCTGTGGGAATGGGGACCTGGGGGCAGCAAGCTGGGGAAATGGCATTTAGAAGTCTGATGTGTGAAGGAAAGCTCTAGGTTTTTGTTCCAAAACGGATGTGGCCATCTTTCACTTCACGGTGATTTTAAAGAGAACTCTGCCTTTTGGATGCATCCATTTCAGAAGCCCCCAGGATAGCCTCAGCTGGTTGGTGCTCCCTGAAGGGGGGAATGAGTGGCCAACTGAGTGAAAAGCCACCCCTTTGCAAACAGGCAGGGTTTGGGGTCTCTTCCTTTATGGAGTAAGCAAATTGAGCAGCATTTGATCTTAGATAGAAATTACCGTGCCATTGTGTCTCCCAAGGGGCCGTGGTAAGACACGGTTGCATTGAATGGTGGCTGAGTTATGGTGGATCTAATTCAACATGCTTATTCCAAACTACAAGGCGGCACCTCAGGGAGGTCGCACAGAATGGCTGTTGAGACAGCAGCCTGTGAACTCAAGAAGATGGCTTACTGGGCTCTCCCGACTCTGTGACTTGATTATTGGCGTGATTTTTACACTCCTTTCTGCCTCAGTTTTTTTCCTGTATAAAATAAGGATAATATAAAGCCCGATGCATAGGTGTGTGTGTGTGTGTGTGTGTGTGTGTGTGTGAGAGAGAGAGAGAGAGAGAGTGATTTCAGCTTGACTTGGCTGCTTGCTGTGCTCTGAGCACTGGTCTGCTGTTTGGGGTGAGCAGATAAAGGCCCTTCCTGCATTGTGACAAAGTTCAGTGAGGGCAGAGGGTGAAGATGCAAACAAACAAATGACAGATGTGACAAAAACATATGTGAAATGAGAGAAAAAAATTGCTGTGTTAGGAGCCGGGCTGCTGAGCAGGGACAGGGAGCACGGACAGGGAGCAGGGACGGGGGGGGGGGGGGGGCAGGGATGGGGAGCAGGGACAGGGAGCAGGGACGGGGGGGGGGCAGGGATGGGGAGCAGGGATGGGGAGCAGGGACGGGGGGCAGGGACGGGGGGGCAGGGATGGGGAGCAGGGATGGGGGCAGGGATGGGGGGCAGGGATGGGGGCAGGGCTGGGGATACAGCTCAAAGTGGAACACTTGCCTAGCATGTGCAGAGCCCTGGTTTTGATGCTCAGCTCTGCAAAATTAACTCATTAAAAGACTTAACAAGAGGCTGGAGAGATGGCTCAGTGGTTAAGAGCACCGACTCCTCTTCCAGAGACTGAGTTCAATGCCCATCACCTATGTGGCAGCTCACACCTGTCTGTAGTTCCAGGGCTTCTGACAACCTCACCCAGACATACATGCAAGCAAAGCACCAATGATCATTAGGAGGGGCGGGGGTGGGGCGTAACCAAAACAGCAGTGCCAGATTGGAGTTTTAATGTAGAAGGGTGTAAGAGCCCAGAAGCATCTGCCGGAGGGGAGGGTAGACAGGGTGGAGGCTGATGCCTGCCAAGGCAAGCACTGTGGGGTCCTAGACCCAGAATGGCCATGGCTACTGAGCACTGAGCCCCCAAGCCTGGGGCGAGAGGAGCTCTGAAGGGCACTGCGTGGCTGAGAGAGAGCCAGAGCTTCCTTTGCCGATGGTCTGGGGGTGTGAAGGCGCTGGTGAGTGATGATTGGTGGCGCAGGAAGAGAGCCGATGACAGGGTGTACAGTCCACCCCAACACAGACCGACTGGAAGACTCCAACACACACCGGCTGGGAAGACGGGGATGATAAGTGGGCGTGTGGAGCTGTGGGAACCTGTGGAAGCTTCTCCTTGTCTCAGACATAGGTAGCAAAGAGGTGAAAGTAAAGAGAAGGAAGTTTAGGAGTCTGGGGAAAGAGAAGGCAGTGTGACTCTCTCCTAATGGGAGAGGGGCGGACGAGAACGTATGAATTGAATATCCCTGAAAGTCAAAACCTTTTCACTCCCATGAGAAGCTCAGATTTTAGATTTTTATATTAGGGATCTTCCACCAGGATGAACTCTGCAAATATTAAGAATAAGTAAAATAAAATAAACCCAAACTTGAAACAGTCATGGTGCAAGTATTTGGGGCAAGTTGACAGGCAGCATCGCTGAGGCCTGTGATCAGAAACTCAGAGTAGGATGAACCTTTTGCTGGACGGTTCAGCTGTCCCAAAACAGGCAGTCTCGGTCTTTCCTGAACTGCGACTTTCCTAGATGGGACAGGGTGAGGTGGTAGTGAGGACATTTAAGAGATCCCAGTGTGAGAACAGCCAGAAGCCAGGTAGGAGAGAAGAGGGGAGATTCATGTGGAAAGGGGGAAGGAAAAAGGGAAGAAGACCCCATGGTGGAGAAGGATTGGTGTTATTTGGGGGGGGGTGTCAGAGTCGAGTGGGTGGGCATGGTGGGGAGGGTGGTTCTAACATGGAACACTGGTGGTAGTTGCTAGGGATTCAATGGTTTGTATAAACCCCCTGAAACTAGGTGCCAGTGTAATTCAGAATTGTAATTCAGATTATGGGAGAGCTGCACATGGTGTGTGTGTGTGGTGTGTGTGTGATTTGAGTGTGTGTGTGGTATGTGTATGTATGTATGTGTATGTATGTGGTGTGTGTGTGTGATTTGAGTGTGTGTGTGATTCGAGTGTTTGTATGAGTGTGTGTAAGTGTGCATGAGTTTGTGTGTGTGTGGTGTGTATGTGTGTGGTGTGTGTATGTATGTGTGTATATGTGGTGTGTGTGTGTGTGATTTGAGTGTGTGTGTGAGTGTGTGTATGTGTATGTGTGTGTGGTGTGTATGATTTGAGTGTATGAGTATGTGTGTGTGAATGTACGTGTGTGAGTGTGTATGTGAGTGTGTGTGTGTATGTACGTGTGTATGTGTGTGTGTGTGTGGTATGTGTGCTCCAGTACATCCCCATGTGCCCTCTATTATACTCAAATACATTAACTCATCCTTCTTGAAATATATAGATGTGTGTATGAAGTACACGCAGCACCTCATTAGATGTAGCCCGAGCTCTGGTAATTGAGAAGTTCCGGCACTAAGTTTCAAACTTAGAGGGCTGGTGGGTCAAGGTGCCTGCCTCCGAACCTGATGACTGAGTTCAGTTCTCAAGATCCAAATGATGGAAGGAAGAACTGACTCCAGGATATCTTTCTTCTGACCTCCACGCCAAGGTCATGGTGTTGATGCAGAACCCCCCCCCCCACACCCAAGTAAATACCAAATGTTAAACAAAACCAAAGAGAACACACTTGGTGTTTGGAAACACTCGAAAGCTGGTGTTGTAGCAGAGACTCACAACATAGGTTTGGTCCTCAGTTCTCAGTGCCCACAAAAGGGGGAGAGCCCTATTTGAGAATGGTAAGAAGGGGGTGCGCTTGAGACCCCCTCACATGGAGCATGGTGAACTGAGGCGTTCCCTTCACGACTCCAGATGTTAGAGGGACTCTGAAACTCTCTGTGGGCCTCTCTGCTCAATGTTTCCAGATCCTTCCATGCCCTTTGCTGGACTTTGAAAATCTACGTTGTTTTACTATCAGTTTTTTCCACAAGACAACTGAGTAGAAAGGTTGGATCTAAATTCTGTTTCAATAAATGGGCCTATTTGGTTGCCACGGGGCTAGCTACAGATGACCTTGAATTTCTGATCCTCCCGCTTCCAATTACTGCGTGCTGGGACTAAAGGTAAGGTTCACCACACCAGGTTTATTTGATCCTGGGGATCAAATCCAGGGCCTTGTGCAAGCTAGGCAAGCCCTCTCCCAACTGCCCCAGCCCCAGCCCTAGTCCAGCCCCAGCCCCAGTCCAGTCCCAGCCCCAGCCCCAGCCCCAGCCCCAGCCCAGCCCCAGCCCAGTCCCAGCCCCAACCCCAAATGGTTCCCTTTTCAGTAACTCGAGGATTCATTTCATAAGACTTATCAGCAGTCCCAGAGGATCTCAGCCTCCCTTGTTGGAGTCTTCCCTGGGGATCAGCCTGAGGGAACTGAATTCACTTTCGCTGTGAACAAGAAGTCCATTTAAGGCCTCTTGTCACCCTTTTGTGTCTTCTCTGGCTATGGACTCCTGATGTCGGATGCCGCACAAGGCGCGCGCCCGCCTCCCCCCTTGCATTAGAAATGGAGAAACCGGGAAGGAAATTACTTCTTTTCTTTGAGATGTCACTTCAGTTGGTGCTCTGCCACCTTGTAGGGAGATCTCCATTGCCTGGAGCCCCGCCCAGGGAGGAGGGTTACGCTGTTACTGAGCTTGCGGTTAGGTCTGCCACTTGGAAGGGTAAAAACTCCTCACATCACAGAACCCAAGGAAGAGATTAGCGTGATGAGACTGGAGCGCTACCGACAGTTCATTTAGCCTGGACCAACCCCCCCCCCCAAAAAAAAACCGGTTGCTGATGCTTATCATAATTACAGTGACATTAAGGCGCCTTTTGGGGGTTGTTTTTGTTTCTCTGTAAATGGGATTTAAGAAACGTACCCTATGAAGATGACGAACAGAGCTGCGCGCCTACCAGGTGCAAGAGGTCCGTTTGTGTGGCGTGAGCACACTAATCCCTCTCTCCCTCTTTTTCAGTTTGGCAGCAAATCACTTCCTGGTGTGCTCCGTAATAACAGGCAGCTGTCCTGTCAGCCCCGCTGGAGAATGAGATAATAAGGCAGGCAAACGATGTCCTTTATGTCGGAATCCACCACTTCCTGCAGTTTGCTTCTGAGATGCTTTGAGGAACAAGGATCCGGGCAATTTTCACACTATTTCTTCCAAAAAAAAAAAAAAAAAGTTTGTCCAAATTCTTGGTGCATGTCATTTCCCTTTGGGACATTTGGTAGAAAATAAAAATAAAAAAGGCAGCTCTGCTTCACTGCCCCGGGACAGAAGGCTAAGCCTCTGAATGGGCTCCGTGAAAGGAAATCCCCGCTCAAAGGCGACAGAGGTGATCAGAACTGTCCTGAGGGCCTGCCGGATGGGTCTGGTTCCGAGGACGAGGACTACTGGGGACCTTTCTGTCGGCAGGCCTTTCTGGAAGTCACAGGAAGAGCAGTCACCGTGTCTCAGCAACGCTAGGAAGATGGGCTGTCTGGTGATCTCCTAGCTGGGAAATTGGAACAGGCTAAAAGGGGCCCTCTAGCTTCAAAAGCTCAGGGTGGTGGGAAGTATGCATGCTTCCGGGTTCCTGGAAATCCAAAGTGGGCCTCTCTGATTTCCTGAAACAGGAAAGGAAGTCAAGGCTCACACTGGAGCTTGGAATTGAGGCAGGGGCTTGTCTTGATGGTCAGGGCTGGAGTCAGTGCCTTTTCCAGGGACAACACGCACTGCTGGGCATTTTCTCTGGTCTGGTCCAGTTTAGACATGAGAACATCATGGCCCGCTAATGCAAAGATTCTCAACCTATGGGTCACCAGCCCTTTGGGATCGACCCACCCTTTCACAGGGGTCAGGCTATCCTGTACATCAATGTATAACACATTACAATTCATAACAGTAGCAACATTACAATTAGGAAGTACCAATGAAAATAATTTTATGGGTGGGGGTCACCATAACATGAGGATCTGGGTCAAAGGGTCACAGCATTAGGGAAGTTGAGAACCACTGCTCTAATGTAAATCCTGGTCATGGTCTGAGGGTTTATAGCTCTGTACGGTAAAGTATGATGGCAGGAAATGCCATCATACATGTTAACTAAAATAAACCTAAAAGGAAGAAGAATAGGAATATTCAAGGATCCACTCAGTGCCTGTCACTCATTCTCCAGGAACCACTCACAGGCAGAGGTTAGAGAAGAGTGAGTCGAGACATACAGCCAACCAGTTAGTGTCTTAGGTCATAACAATAGCCAGAGAAACTTACTATAAACACTCCAGGCTCCAGGTCTTAGTGCAGTATGGGTGGGCGGCCCGATAGACTCAGAAAATGCATACACAACTCTCAAGGAAAATGTCTGCTACATCTCACGAATTGGTTTCATGTGTTGACTGTTTCTCTGGGAAGAGGGTTCCTGCAGTAAGGTTGTCATTCTGTGTCATCTTTACTGGAGCTAGCCTTAAAACTGTTTCAGCATAGGGGTGGCTCTGAGGTCTGGGAGCACCATGCCTGCTGTCTGCTGCAGGGTGGGGGAAGGGTATCCTGAAGCAGGCCTTTGTTTTGCCCAGGAACCGAGCTGGACCTGGACTTAAGGGGGCCTGTGTCCTCCAGGGAGGGAGAAGTGAAGGGGCAGGAACACCGCTCGCCTGCCTGTTCTTCCCCCTTCCTTGGAACAACTGGCCGAGGTGAGGTTTAAGCAAGATAGAGAGGCTCTTGTCATCACTTAGGACCCACCCTTGCTGAAGGAATAATGGAGGTCCCTTCATTCAAGTCAGCTGTCTTCCCGCCAAGCCTTCTTCTCAGCACTGGGTCTCTCTCTCTCTCTCTCTCTCTTTCTCTCTCTCTCTCTCTCTCTCTCTCTCTCTCTCTCTCTCTCTCTTTCTCTCTCTCACTCTCTCTCAGTTGTTTTGGTTTTTGTTGTTTGGTTTTGCTTTTTTTTTTTTTGAGACAGAGTTTCCCTGTGCAGTCCTGGCTGTTGAAACTAGCTCTATAGGCCAGGCTGGTCTCGAACTCAGAGTGCTGGATTCAAAGGTGTGCACCACCATGCCCTGCTACAAATAAATTACTTTCTAACAGAGATTGAGCACCTGCTGTGCACTCAAGTCCCAGTTCAAATTGCTTTACAGGTGATAACTCACTGACTCCTCTAAACAACTAAGTATTTCTGTTACTCTCACCGTACCGATCAGCAAAGTGTAAGCCTCATGCAGTTTGAGTAACTTGTCCAAAGTAATGAAACTCGAAAATGGAAGGAACTGGAAATGGAAGGAAGGGTTCAAAAGCCAGGTTTCAGAGTCTCAGTACCCGTGGCAGGCAAGCTACTCAGTCTGAAATGTCTAGAAACACTTTCCCCATACAGAAGACAGCCGCCCGTCGTCACCCTCGCCACCCTTCCCTGCTTCTGTTGGCATTTAAGCTAACTACAGTTAAGACTGACACGCTGCCCACCTGTAATGCCAGCACTCGAGGCTGAAGCGGAATCATGAGAGTCTGAGACCGGCTTGGGCTGCTCAGTGAGACCTGGCTTGAGAAGAAAAGTGGAATCAAGTAAAGGTAAGTACTACCTAAGGGAAGGAAAGGGAAACCTACGCGGCCAGAGCAACCATTTCCTGGTCGCAGTTGTCACATGCTCAACGCTCAGTGGCTACAGGCAACTGCCCCGATAACGCCCCCGAGGACGTGTCCATCACCCCTGGGGGAGGGATCGATGGGCAAGACTACCTTCAAAACCCACTGCTGAATAAAACTCAATAGCAATAAGAACAACCCGAAGCCCACTTTTAAGACCCATGGTAAGCCGGGCAGTGGTGGTGCATGCCTTTAATCCCAGCACTTGGGAGGCAGAGGCAGGCAGATTTCTGAGTTTAAGGCCAGCCTGGTCTACAGGGTGAGTTCCAGGACACAGAGAAACCTTGTCCCCCCCCCCCCCAAAAAAAAAAAAACCAAGACAAAAGTACCCGTGGTAATGTCTGGTAGTGGTGGGGATTTTGTTTCGTTTTTGAGACAGGATCTCACAGTGTACCCCTGGCCAGCCTGAAACTTGACCAGACTGGCCCAAACTCACAGGATCTGCCTACTGCTTGTGCTTCTCAGGAGCTGGAATCAAAGGGGTGTGCAATTACTACTTTGTTTTTTTTTTTTTTAAATTAATTAATTGGCGTGTGTTTGTTGTGTGTGTGTGCAATTGTGTGCATGCATGCCCTAGTGTGAGAGTGGAGGCTAGAAGACACTCTCATGCCATCACTTCTCTGTTATCGCCTTTCTGTGGCTGCCAGGGATCGAACTCGGGTCACCAGGCTTATGCAGCAAGCTTCTCTACTTTCTTACCCATCTCACTGGCATCTCCTTGTTTGTTTGTTTGTCTGTTTTGAAGCATCATCTTGGGCTGGAGAGATGGCTTGGAGGTTAAGAGCACCAACTGCTCTTCTGAAGGTCCTGAGTTCAAATCCCAGCAACCACATGGTGACTCACAACCACCCGTAATGAGATCTGATGCCCTCTACTGGTGTGTCTGAAGACAGCTACTGTGTACTCACATATAATAAATAAATAAATCTTTATTTTTTTAAAAAAAGAAACATCATCCTGCTAGGTAGCCTAGGCTGGCCTTAAACTCTCCTCTACCCTTCCCTCCTGTCTATGTGTCCCAAGTACTGAGATTCAGTTAGTCACCACTCTGACTAGCCAATTAAATTTATCTTGTGAAACTCGGGGTAATATAGACAGATTAAGAAAAGTTCCATCAGAAAAAAGATTTCTAATACAGAGGATAGACAGCAAGAGAGCACGCGGTGTGTGGAGAGCTGTGCTGTCTTTGTTAAAGCAGTCGTGGTGTGTACACACATGCACGCGCAGTGCACACAGGAGCCCCTAAGACAACCACACATCAACAGTATAGTCCTGCTTGCTGCACAGTATACGGGGCTGTAGCAAGGGACAAATTTTCTCTCCAAGTTTTGTTTAAAATACTTTAAAAACATTCATAATTCATTTTTATGCTAAAAAAATTCCAGCATCTAAAATTCATCAAATGAGAAAAAAAACAATTAAATGGCTTGTAAAATGTTCTCATTTGGTGTGCTTGGATCTGAAGCTCTCTCTATTCAAAGTCATAGGCAACACTTGATTTATGTTTATAGTTTTGTTTATGTGCATTCTCTCTCTCTCTCTCTCTCTCTCTTTGTGTGTGTGTGTGTGTGTGTATGTGTCTGTGTGTGCTTGCAGAGGTCAGAAAAGTGTTGAGGACACCCTGGAACTGGAGTTAGGGCTGGCTGTGGACCACTATGTAGCTGCTAGGAACGGACAGAACTCTGGGTCCTCTGTCAGAGCAAGTGGTTTTTGTTTTATTTTTAAAAGATTTATTTATTATTATATATAAGTACACTGTAGCTGTCTTCATACACACCAGAAGAGGGCGTCTGATATCATTGAGGATGATTGTGAGCCACCATGTGGTTGCTGGGATTTGAACTCAGGACCTTCTGAAGAACAGTCAGTGCTCCTAACCATTGAGCCATCTCTCCAGCCCCCAGAGCAAGTGTTCTTAACTACTGAGCCATCTCTCTGACCACATAGTAAGTATTTTAGAAGCATTCTCTTGCCCTGAAAGCATTTGTATTTTTTTTTTTTTGAGAAAGCAAACCTTGCTAATTTAGAGCCAAAAGGAGAAGCTGTGAGGTGACCTTCAGGTAGCCCAAGGCTGAGCAGACACAGGAGAGACCAGGGTCTCTCAGTGCTTGGAATTCCACCACACAGATTGTGACTCTTTCCTACTATCTGGCTTCACGTGTGGCCCCCCAGTGTGATCAGAGAGCCCCTACCCTGAGTGGCTAGGTTGCACTGTACTGGGAAATACTCAAGTGTGGGGCAATGCTGGTGTCCGTGGAGAGAAGGCACTGGTGAGACTTTCTGTTCAGGCCTTCAATGTTCTTTGACATCCATCTATGTCCATCACTGGGAGGAAGCTGCAGTGAGCTTCTGACCATTGATGACAGGAAGCTTCCAACTTGTCTAGCTGAACTCCCAGCCTCCTCCACCGACATCCTTGTAAAATCCATCCCCGCACCTTACACACACTCACTTGAATATATACTGAAAATGCTTGCAAAACAATAACTTGAAAAGAAGAAAGGCCGGGCTGTGTTAATTTTACACGCACCTCCTCCTGTTGGCTCTGGAGTCCAGGACAAGGCTGAACCCGGATGGCCTGCATGCTGTGAGCAGGAGCTGGGATGCAGGCCGGGGAGGACCTCTGTGCTCACACAGGCTCTCAGGGGAGAGGGCTGCACCCTCCCCATGCACTTCCCACCCACCCTGGCGGACTGCCCAGGCCAGCTGGGGCCAGTGGTCAGGGTTAGTCACTTGGATGTCCTTTAATATGAGATGTAGCTGTGGTTTATGACATCTGCTAAAGGATTGAAAGGTCTGGGGAGCAAACTCTCTCAGTCTCAGGGGAGAGAAAAGACTTGTTAAGAAAACATCTCCTCTCAAGCCCGCATGTGTGAGGCTATTACTCTCGAGCCCTGTGTGAGAAAGGGTGTCTCCAAGTAGGGAACCATGGCACGAGTCTGGTCCCCAGTTGTGAGCTCCTCCCGGGATTGGCCACACAAAGTCTCTAGCTGGACTTGAGGAATGCCGGCGAGGCCCAGCTGGAGGCAGGCTGCGAGCTTCTCTCACAGGAAGGCCTTGCAGGCTGACTGGTCTTGAAGCTCTTTTCTCTAAGAGAGGGGAGTGACTGGGCCTTTAGAACATGTGGCGTTTAAGAGTCCAGGGAGTAGGGAAGAAAACAGCTATTTATCCTACGAATTTAAACACAAAGGAAAAAAAATTTACCTCAACTGAACTGAAAAGAAAGATACAGGCAAAGGCGTCTGACATTATGGTATGGAACGCCTAGAAGTCAAAAGCCTATAGCTGTGAGGAACGAGTTCCAGGTGACTGAAGCCTGAGTAGGACCCAGGAGAGAACAGCTAACCT
Source organism: Tokudaia tokunoshimensis (assembly GCA_036184795.1). NCBI lineage: Eukaryota > Metazoa > Chordata > Mammalia > Rodentia > Muridae > Tokudaia > Tokudaia tokunoshimensis. The sequence goes on from BTHU01000014.1 coordinate 31,897,037, forward strand.
TTGACCTCGGGTTCTCACAACAGGAGAAGTTTGAGAAGAGGCCCGGGCCTGCTCACACAGGCTTGGTGTACAGGCTGCGACAGCTCAGAGTCAGCAGGAGCCTTTGCCCGGAGGCATCCATCTCTTTCCCCTGCTGTTGCTTGACTCTAACCTTGTCACCCTGTTGTTAGGTTCCAAGTCCAGTCAGGATGGTGTCGCAACAGGGACAGAAACCGTCCACACTAAATGCCAAGGAGAAGTTCTGCTCTGTTATGACCTGATGGACTCCCTACCTACGTTCTTGAGAGGGGCTGACGACCCCTCTGTGACCCTCTGCCCACTCGCCTCTGCCCTGGGCCTGGCGTTCCGCGTAGGCGTCTGCAGGGGCGATCCACGGTGGACTGTGCAGTAGGAACGGTGGCGAGGCAGTGTTGGTGCACAGCTGCCTTTCATCTGTTTCGGTAACAGAACATCCGGTCCTAAGTGGGCCGCCGCATTCGGGACTCGTCAAGAACTGGGATGACTATGCCTATAAAAATGAAATAAAGATCCTGAAAATGTTTCCAGATATTTTTTATTTTTCTTTGCTACAGTCATTCAATAGCCCCCTGAAACATTTCCTAGAAATAGTGTTAGAACGAGTCAGTGTCTGGATATAGGCCCAGAACAGTCCATTCTCATTATTATTCAGGTAGTCACGTGGTATAGGGGCACAGGAGATAGACAATATTCACTCCCCCCAAGAAATCACGGGATTCTCTTCCTCTAGCCTCTGGTCCCAGTTTTCATCCACCAGTCAGAACATAACCTTAACTTTAGATGTGTCTTTATTTTAAAGACGTTTATTTAATACCCACTGTGATTCATTGACATATGGAACTGGGGTGCTACCCTTGCTACATTTTATTTTATTAATTAATAACTTATTTTTTTTAATTTTTGTTGATTTCATTATTAACTATTGCTACTATTTTGAGACAAGGTCACACCATGTATCCCAGCCTGGCTTCAAACTTGTAATCTGCATCTGCCTCCTGATTGCTGGATCAAAGGTGGTTGTGACTCTCTTGCTGGAGAGCCATTTACACAGTGAGAACACAGAAATGCAAAGATCTGACCCTGTACAGAGAGCAGAAAGGACCGGGACAGGAAACCAAGATGGAAGAGTACCACTCACTGCTAAGAGAATACCATTGGCTGAATAATTAATAATAATAATAATAATAATAATAATAATAAATCTACTCTGTGTAGGTCTTTGAATGACCATGAAGTCCTTGTCAGACACTGGACTTGGAATTACCTTTTATTCTATATTCATTTTTTTTTTTTTTTTGGTTTTTTGAGACAGGGTTTCTCTGTGTAGCCCTGGCTGACCTGGAACTCACTCTGTAGACCTCGAACTCAGAAGCCCACCTGCCTCTGCCTCCCAAGTGCTGGGATTAAAGGCATGTGCCACCATTACCTGGCTTATTCTATATTCATGGTGGTCAGTCTTTATTGTCAACTGAGTCACTTTGGAATTACCTTAGAGACATACCTCTGGGGGTATCTCTATATCTCCAGAAAGGGAACTGAGGAGTTAAGGCCCACCCTGAATGTGGTGACTCTATTCCATGAACTGACTAAAGTGAAGAAGCCAACTGGACACCAGTGGTCCCTGTAGCATGGAGTTTTAGCTACACCACTTTGTGCTCCCAGCGGGTCATGTGCCTCCAGCCACTTGCCCAGGAACTCTCTGGATCCACAAATGAAAGACACACACATGCATTATCTTATTTTTGTAATGCCTTGGCTAGCTCAGAGGCTGGGCACTCCTAAACCTTCCCCTGCTACCCCAGGCCCAATCAGGGAAGTGACCTGTGGCCACCCCACCAGAATTCTCACATGGCTGGTTGGCTTTCCCTCCTGCAGCTCTTACATCCATCCATCTGCACTGCTTCATGGTGATCTCTTTCTTTCCCCCCCCTCTCAGTTCCTAGCCTGCGCCAATCTAAAGGTCCTGCCCTGTCTCCCTTTGCCCAGCCATTGGCTGCTGGCATCTTTATTGGTCGATCAAAAACCAATTGGGGACAAGGACCTTCAGCATTTGGACACACAGATTCCTGATTTAATCAAAGCATTAGAACCATTCCCCAACAGCTCCGTGCTGGCAAATGCAATGCGACCGACTGCCTCATACTCCCTCTTCCGAGTCATGCCTGCCACGATGGGCCGTACCCTCAAACTGTGAGCCAAAACGAATCTTTCCTTCTTTACATTGTGTTCTCAGCAGCAGCAACAAAACAACAACAACAACAACAAATACAGGTGAGTTTGAACATATGGAACCTGGAAATACCAAGGTACCAGTTGTGCAACCCTCAGGTCACACCCCACAAGCCCTGTGCCTGTCCCACAGTGTCTCTGAAAGCAAAACTCATCACTATTCTGCGACAAAAGACCACAGTCGCTGTGAAGGGAGACAAAGTATGTCATTGCGGTCTTTGTGCCTCCTTATGGATTTTGTCAGTTTCCCTGCTAGGAAGGGTCTAGCCTTGGAGCAGAAATAGGGAGGGTGGTGCCTTGAGCTGACAGGTTTTGGATGTCTTGGAAGGCTGCCTGGAGAGAGCAAGCCATGGGGGCATCCGCATCCGAGTTCTTCATATCTGTTCACCATCCCACTAAGCCAAAGCTGCTCCTATGAGCTCTGCTCTTCTGCTCACTTCTGGAGACCCTTTCTGCCTATCCCAGGGATGGGAAACATCTGCTCTGAGACTAGTTTTATGTTGTGTGATGACCTCTGAGGTTTTAACTCGCCAAGGTCGGTTTGAGGCAACAACTATTCCAGAGTTTCCTCTCACACAGGGCAAGGCCTCCAGCCTGGTGCTGGAGTTAGGCAAGACTAAGCAGTCAGGGTGAGTGGGTGAGGAGCTCACTGACTGGACCCTCCCCCCCTTTCTCTTCACCGGGGAGGTTGTCAGGCACCCACCTTCCCATCGAGGCCTTGGGAATGGTAGGTTTCTTAGCCTCTGGGTATCCAGTCTGACTCTATGTCCCGCTTCTGGCTGACCTCTGCTCTCAGAATTCTCCATGGGCCCACCCTAATTTTCCAGTGCTCTGACTTCATGCTTGGCTTGGTCTGTGGCAGCTGCAGGCTTTGTAATCTTCGGTTTGCTGGCTCAGCAACTTCCTAACAGTGTTGAATAGGGCTGCTGTTACCTACCCCTAACGTGAGGACCCACCCCAACGCCATCCCCAGACTCACTGTTTTTATAAGACTGCACGGGCTTAAGTCTTATCTACAGAGGGTCTGGACTCCATGCCCATCACAGAACTCCCTTGAAGAGAGAACTAAGCCAAGGGAGAGCCAAGACTTGGTACTCCTAATTTAGGCTTGTAACTGGCTATGAATGACTGAAGGGTGATTTTCATGGTGGGAATTTAATTTTCTTCTGGTTCAATGGTAACCACAGTGTTAGAGCTAGAAGAGACAATGTATTCCTTCCTGATAAAGGTAGAGAATGTGGGGGTTGGTGTGGTGACTCAGTGAGTAAAGGTGCATACTGCCCAGCCCAATGACCTGAGTTTAAGTCCCAGGACCCACATGGTAGAAGGACAAGACTGACTCCTGCAATTTGTCTTCTAATAGCTACACACATGCAATAGAACACACACACACACACACACACAAATGTAATCTAAAAACAAAAGAAGATGGAGCTCATAAAAGTAAAGGAACTTGTAAAAGCCTCACAGCTATTAAATAATGAGGGAGGAACAGGCAAGAACCCAGGTCTCCCTGCAAGCTGCACTCTACCTTTTCTTCTGCCCTTGCCCTGAAAGTTGCCCGGGTCTTGCCTGGGTCCCATTTCTCATGCAAAGTCAAGGCTAGCCTGGGTTCCATATCAAGAGCTTGTCTCAGAAACACAGAAAACCCCAAATCATGTCTGGGCTAACGCAAGGGACTTCTGTGGCACCTGCATGCATATACATGCACATGCAAAAACACACATGCAGACTTTGAAACAAAACAGTTAAAAAAAAAAGATTATTCCTAAAAACCAATTGATTTGTTAAGACAAAATCATTCTACCTTTTTTTTCCCCATTTTTTTCTCATCTTGTAGCCTAGGCTAGCCTCAAACTCAGAGATCCACCTGCCCCTGCCTCCTAAGAGCTGAGATTAAAGGGACGCACCACCATGTCCAGCTCTATTTATTTGTTCATTTTTTACAAAGTCAGATGCATCTAATAATTAGACAGGATTGAAGACAGTTGAAGGCTTAAGTTGAAGCCTGGGCTGGTGGCACACGCCTTTAATCCAATCCCGGTGCTTCAGAGGTCATGGCAGGAAGAATCAGAGTTCAAGGTCAACCTGTTCTACGCCCAAGTTCCAGGCCATCCAAGGCTACATAGTGAGACCTTGTTTCAAAAAAGCAGCAATGAAAACCCAATAGGAAAGTCAGGTCCAGTGCACAGGAATAAGAAGTAAAAAAGCCTCAAGACGGTGAGAGCAGCCTGAAGTATGTAGGTGGAGTCTGTTCGTGCGTGCGTGTTTTGCTTTTTGAAATTTATTGTTTTAGCTTATTGATTCTTCGCGTATGTATGTGATGGGGGTGGGGCACAGATGCAATGACACGTGAGTGGAGGTCTGAGTAGAGTCAATGCTCTCCCTATACTTTTGTGTAGATTCTAGGAATTGAACTCAGGTCATCTATCTGCCTGGCATGGTGTGCGCCTTGACTCACTGGAAAATAAAAAAAAAAAAAAGTTTTTTTTTTAAAGTTTTACTTTATTATTCTCTGTGTGAGAGTATTTTGCCTGCATGCATGTCTGTGAACCATGTGCATGTGGCTGTGAGCCACCCTCTCCCACGCTGCTTGGTGGCAGCCGGGCTCTGGGTGTCCTCCACCCATGGTTAAATTCTTAAGAATATCGCTTACTGCCTATTGAATATGTATGATGTACTAAAAACAGCACTTTGCTTACAACACCACCAATCATTACTTATAGCAGTCTATGAAGTTAGTAAAATCCACTTTCCCATTCTATAGATGAGAAAACTGAGGCCTGATAGGAGTGGAGGCTACAGAGTCAGTAGGAAGTACACGACATTATCCTTATTTGCAAATCTTTAGTGTTATATACAATGCACAACTGTCTAGCAAGAAAACAGAAACGAAGCAATTGAAAAAAAATGATAGTTTTAGACATAAAAAAATCTAGTGATATGATCAGATACAGAATACATATTTTAAAATTTGCTGTCTTTTTGTCATATCAATAATAATAATGAGTCACAAGTTATAATAAAGAGCTGGCAACAGCAGCTCACACCTGTGATCCTAGCACTGGGAAACAGCAGGAGGATTGGGAGTTCAGGGTTATCCTCTGCTACATAGTGGCTTTGAGGCTAGCCTATGCTACATGAGACTGTCTTAAAAAGTAAACAAAAAATAACAACAACAACAACAACAAAAGAAATAATACAATACAAAGATAAAATCCTCTTTTCAATGTCAACACAAACCATAAATTATCTAGAAATAATTTAACAAAGTTTGTGCTGGACCTACAAGAAGGAAATAACAATATTTTATAAAGGGACATAATATAATGAAAGCCTGAATAAATGAAAAACATACTTTGTCCCTGGAGGGAACAACGAATAGTATAAAGATGTCAGTTCTTCCCAAAGTAATGCAGTTCTTTAATCCGTCTCCAATAAAAATCTGAGAAGGGACTCTAGGGATTTGGACAAGATGATTCAGAATTCATCTGTAAGAATAATGAGTGGCGTGAAAAGACTGGAAACCCAGACATTATTTATAGACAGCCACAGATGAAGCAGAGTTTTAAAATGGATCCTGGAAGTCTCCATGTTAAATTCATGTTGGTGCTGTAGCTGGGGACTGGACATCAATCTGTTACATTACTTGCGATCTGAGGCAACCTTGTTACAATGTCCACACTGGGTAATAGTGACAAGTGTGGGAGGTGGGGTTCCATGGTTCCCGTGTCATCCTTTGGGACTCCTTTTATATTTATTTTATTTTATTCCAATAAGAACACCGAGAGATGAGGAGGCAGGGTCCTGGATATTTTGAATTATTAGTAATTCCTAGAGCAGCTGAGTGGGGTATCACACACCTGTAATCCCAGGTAGGTAGTTTGTGAGTTTGAGACCTGTTAGACCTTGTCTCAGAGAGATAGTTCATTGGTAAAGGATACTAACTGCCCTTGCAGAGGACCCAGATTCAATTTCCTAGCCTCCATATAGCAGCTCGCAACTATCTGTAACTCCCTCCAGTCTTAGGAAACCCCACATTTCTGGCCTCTGAGAGTGCCAGGCACACACATGGTGCACAGACAGACATGCATGCAAAACAACCATGCACATAAAAAAAGGAATACATTTTCAAAAACTAAAACAAAAATAAACCAGCTGGGGCTGGTGAGAGGACTCAGCAGTTAGTAGCATTTCTGACTCTTATGGAAGTCTGGACTTCAGCTCCCAGCACCTGTATTAGGCAGCTCGTAACCACCTGTAACTGAAGGTCTGGTGTCATCTTCTGGTCTCCAAGGGCACCTATACACATAAGCACACACACATAAGTAAAAGTAGAAGAAATAATTAAGAACAAATCAATAGCAACCCCAAGTCTCCCTCTAATTCCTACTTCATATAATTCTTTAGCTTATGTAAAGGAAAGAGGCTAGTTCATCTTTACTAAATTTAGTTTTTGACACTGGGTCTTATTTATCCCAGGCTGACCTCAAACTCATCATATATAAAAGATGACCTTGAACTTGGATCCTCCTAATTGTTGGGATTATCAGTGAGTGCCACCACACATTTCTGTGGCACTGGAGCCTGGCTCAGGTCCTCCTGCGTGAGTAGGTAGCCTGCCAAGAGCACCCTATACCCAGTCCCCAATTTTACTGAACTTTAACTGATAAATTCAAAGTCAGAATTTTGGAAGTTGAGCTTTAGGACACATCAAGTGTTAGTGAGTAAATTCCACTTAAGATTGTTCTAGAAAATCCAACTCTCCAAATCCAGAATGGCATGTACTCACTTGCCGCTGTAAGATAGAAAGGAAAAAGAAAAGAAAAACAACAACAGCCAACCCCTGGACCATTACTGAATGGTTATTAAGTAGTATCTGCTTCTTAATGGCAAATTCATTTTCATTTAATAACATGTTATTGTGAAGTATAATGAAACTAGAGTGTCGTGTGAAGAAAGCTGGCCTCTCTGTTTAGGTTGATGCTGTGCCAGTTTTGGGGATGGTACTCACAGCGCTTCCCATCTTCATAGGCTACTCTTTGGGAGACTTTATTAAACAGTGGGAAGGAACAGAGGTTGACAGCTTCATTAGTCATGAGTAGGTAATCCTGGACGATTTCTCTACAGAATTATTAACACATTCCAAAGCTTCTCTAAGACAATGGCATACCAAGAAAGAGGAGGAGATCTGTGTTAAGATCTTGGACACCATCCAAGTCTGCAGAGCATTTCTTTAGCTCGCCACCATGCTTCCGGGGAATTTGGCCTCTTAAGTCTTATACGAAGACCTAGAAACTCTTGCCCCATCATTCCACCAATGTAGAGGAAAAAAAAATTAGCATGACATCTACCAGGTTAAAGTTTAAGTTATATTGCTTGACAAATGGATTCGTTAGTGCCAAACTCATTTTTATTAGAAAATGTTAGCTAGAAAGCAAGAATTTCCAGAGGTGTCTTCAGGAATGCAGGAAGGGCACACTAAATACATCAGACTTTGCCAGGTTCCTGAGAATTTCTGTTACCAGGTAGGCTAAGTGAGCTAGAGTGTCCCGTGCTCCTGTGCATGTCTCTAGGACATTGCCTCTTGTTTCTTGGTGAGTTGTCTGGGAGGGTTTGAGGAGGGCTGGCAGGGAAAGGCTTTTTTTCTGCAGTTCAGTGGAATTTTATATGTGTGCTAAAAACAATGGTAATCCTGTCTTTTATGCTTCTGTGGCTTCCTAGGGTAGCAAAAGGGCTTAGAATTGTGATGGGGAAATGGCTCAGAGGGTCAGAGAGGACCCAAGAGCTGCGGGATTAATTCACTATTTACATTTATATTAAAAACAATTCATTTTACAGCAGAGTATTGGGGCAAGGCACTCAGGAACCATTCAGGAAGCACCGATGTTTACAAAGGGCTCTTGGAGGAGTCTACCATCAATACCTCCAGCCCGTCCAAGCCAAGCTCGGGTCCCTGGAGAGCGGGCCCCAGATCCGTCTTCTCTACTCTTCCGTCTTCTCTACTCTGTGAACCATCCTTAACGCATCCTTTCCAATGCCCATTCATGCTCTTTCAATTCTTCATTCCTCTGTGGCTCCTGAGGAAGTGAGAAAGGATGCTACCGGAAGAAGGCGACTGAGCCAGACCAGCAGGGAGAAAGAGATCCATGGAAGAGAAGAAAGACGGAAGACTGGGGGTGGTATAGAGACGGCGCCATGTTGGATCTTATTTTCAGTATCATATCTCGTCATCCCTTTACTGTCAGAACTGACCTCCCTACCCCACCACCCTGACTCGTGAAACAGGGTGAAGTGCTTTTTTGCTTTAGACGGCATGAATGAATGTTGTTTTTAATCATCTTGACAGTACATAGGGTTTGTAGCAATAATGATTGTCACACTTTCCCTGTCATTTTGACTTTGAAAACAAGGTGGAGAACAATTAAGGAAGAGTTCCAATGTCCACATCAGGCCTCTGCACACATATGCACACACCTATGCGTACAATACACAGCAACACAAACACACAAAGAAGGAGGAGGAGGAAGAGGAAGTGAAAGGGAAGATGAAGAGAAGGAGGAAGAAGAGGAGCAGGAGGAGGAGGGAAAGGAGGAGGAAGAGGAAGTGGAGGGGGAGAAGAAGGGGGAGGAGGAGGAAGAGGAAGTAGAAGGGGGAGGGGAAGGAGAAGAGAAAGGAGGAGGAAGGGAATAGAGGAGGAAGGGGAGGAGAAGGGGGGAGGAGGAGGAGGGAGAGGAGGAAGAAGAGGAAGTGGAAGAAATGGGAGGGGAGGAGGAGAAGGGGAGGAGGAGGAAGAGGAAGGGGGAGGATGAGAAGGGGGAGGAGGAGGAAGTGGAAGGAGGAGGAGGAGTCATTCTCAAGCTGGACATAGTGGCTCCTGGCTGATCCCAGCACTCAGAAGGTAGAAGTACCTTGAGTTCAGCCAGAGTTACAGAGTGAGTTCCGGGCTTCGTGGGCCACAACGTGAGACCCTACCTCAATAAATAAATAAACAAACAAATAAAAATCCCAACAGACAGGTCAGGTCAGACAACAGACTGGCTTAGATTGCTGCTGACTGAGAATCAGGTTTCTTGTCAGTATGTCCGGGGAAGGGACACAGAGTTAACATAGGATTGTTGGGAAAATGTATTTGTTTTAGAGTTTTTAATGTTCGAAAAGTTAATTAGAAACGTTCCTCCCCACCCCCAGCCCAGAGTTTAAAGGTTCTATCTTATCTGCCAACACACATAGGTTGAAAGAAACCCTCCTTCTCTCAAATCAAACTGTTCAAACTGTTACATTTCTGGACATGACCAGTATAGCAAGCTCAAAGGTGATCTAGTTAAGGCTGGGGTGCAGCTCAGCGACAAGACTTAGCTGGCATGGATGAAGCCAACATGAGCTACATCTCAGCACTTAGTGATCCGGTTACACTTAGGGTCGCTGCAGGAGCAGCCAGTGCTCCTGACTGCTGAGTTGGCGCTCTGGTTCCCAGCGTTGAGCTTTACTTGACACCATTTGAATCAGGCCAACTTGAAGCAAAGAAAAAGCTTATACGACACCTCCACACACACACACCCCAACTCCTACCTCATGTGTGTGTGTGTGTGTGTGTGTGTGTGTCTGTCTGTCTGTCTGTCTGTCTGTATCTGTCTCTCTCACACTGGAAAAAACTGAAGCCATTTTAATAGAGCAGGAGCATTTATAGAAAATCTGATTAGAAACACTTTTTTTCATTTTATTTGAACTTGTTATTGTAAGAAGTCAGCTTGAGTCCTATCAGGGAACTTTTCACTTATTTCAAGAGAATGAACGGTCCTTGCCGCTAAAGAATATGAAAATGTGAATCCTCAAGGAAGTGTAGGGGTCTTGCTCTTTTGTCTTTTGGAGAAGAGGGTCAAAGTGGAGAGAGACCATCTTCGGAGACAGTAGCATGATTTGGAGTGGCCCAGGGTCTCACTCGTTACAGACAAATGCTCTAACACCAAATTACAGTCCCAACTCTGAACGGTAATCACATGGGACCATGTGAGCATCCCAAAAGGAAAGTTAGAGTTAGTTAACCAGCGGTGCTGCGGTAACAGTTATGATCCAGGAAACCGCTGGCAGCTAAACCTTTCACCCATAGCCTGAGACAGAGTCACTCTAGCCAGTGTGTGTGGCTCCTTGAGGACCTCTCTCCACCTGCACACCCTCGAGGTCCTGCTCAGGACCACACAGATGTTCCTTCAGCAGGAGGCTGGCCTAGTGACAAGTGTGGACAGGTGTAGCCTCTGGTCTGTCTAATCACCTAGAACCAGTAAGGCTGAGATATAGGGTGAGTGTGACAATTGTGTGAACAATAGGTTACACATAGGTTAGATACAAATTTACAGGAAATCAAAAGGAAAACAGAGACATCAATGGTCTGGACAATTGGGTACCGTAAGCATTCTTGTTATTCTAGCTCTAGGAACATTCTTGATAAATTCTGGAGGGCTCAGTGACTCGACACATGGGTACCCATGATGGGCTGTGGCTGGTGATGACGCTGACCTGCTCTTGGAGTTCTTTCAAGTAGCCTCTGAGAATCCTCTCACTCTAGGGGAGACTTTGTCTGATATTCCAAAACACTGAGGATCAAATGGAGATTGTCAGACACCAGCAGAAGAACACAGCCAAGATCAACTTTAAGGCTTCCAGAAGTGCTGGGGGGCTGCTCCCTCCAGCAGGAATTTCTTTCTCTCTCCTCTGCAGCAGAAAAGGGTCTGGGAATGGCATGTGGATCTTTCTCCATATACCCAGCTGACCAGCCTTTCTCCGGGTGATACTTCCAGGTCTACAAATGTGTTTCAGACCACTTCTTAACCCTCCCTGCCCCTGTGCCTGATTCTTGGACCCACAGGTTGGAAAGAAGCAGGCAGTGTACACATGTGTGCCAAATGCCTGTGGCTCTGCTCCCTCCTGCCTTGGGAGTGACTGTCTCCTGATTGGGCTGCGCGAAGGGGCTGGGAAGAAAGTTCCCTCCTCATTCTTTAGTGATGTGCAAATGCCTCGCATGAAGTAGTGACTAAGCTAGGGCTGGAGACATATTTTTGTTGGCAGGAGAACACATTCGACATCTATATACATGTGTGTCTACTTTTTGGCAGACTGCAGAAACACAGTGCCATTTGGCCTTTCATGAATCTCTGTGTACTAGATCCTACAATGCCTCATGATCCAGCCCAGTGCTTGCCTCCTATATGGACTTTTAATGGACAATACCATGTAGCGATTGATCACCTTTTCTGCAGCCAGAGTATTCCAGTAAAGAAGAATAAATGATAGGAACCACCCATGGTTACAAGGAACCTCCAAGGCTCCAGGATGGGCTTTATAAGTGGTCACCTAACCTGCAAATGTCTACCAACAATGAGAGGGTTTCACTTGTGGTAGAGTAGGGATGCTATCTCTTTCCACTGGGTTCCCTCTTTAACATCATCCCTAGAGGCAGGGGTGATGGAGAGGTTATGAGGCCTTCAGGGGATCCAGTAGGAATAGAATTGGAGATTCATTTATTTGAGATCTACAGGGCCTTCATGTGTGGTGCACACTGACCTTCATTCAGAGTAAAAAAAAAGCTGCCAGTCTTTTGAGAGTAGAAATGGATTCGGCAGCATACATGCTCAGTGCATCCTCGGGGACATCCTGGGTCCTGTTATAAGTCCAGTTTGTCCCACAAAGCTTGAGTCTGGAAATGAGCAGAGAAGAGAGTGGAAAAGAATCAAGACCAAATGTTCTTTTGGTTATCAGAGTTTGAGGACAAGCTGGATAACGTTGTTTCAGAGAAGTAAACGAAACAATTGTTGGGCATGCTTGACTTTGCACTCTGGCATTGCTACTTTGATGTCTTTTTCTTAGCTCTCCCCTCTCCCTATATAAATTTCGAGACCCATTTGTGCCAGATCTACCTTTGATCATGGTTGAGCTGAGTTCTATACACTCAGCCTCATAAAAATTACCACTATCGTTGTTTCGAGATACTGTCTCCCTCCATAGCCCAAGCAGACTTTGAACTCTTGACTGGGATTGAAAGTATTCACCGCCACACCCAGCTGTTATTATTATTACTACTGTAACGCCATGGTTCAGGGGTTTGAACATGGACCTTACAGAGTAGGCCAGTGCTCTACCATTTAGGGCTTTTAGAAAAACGATTGCATATTCAAAATACACGTGGTAGTTTATGGCTGTGGAGTAATTTTAGGGGGAACAAAGCTTTGTGTAGGTCAGTACTGTACCTTCCCAACACTCCCAGTGTCTTCTCTTGGTTCCATCCTCCAAACAGTCCCTTGTTATTAAGTGTAGTTTTGGTGCAAACTGCCTATTGACATCCTTCTCTGACTCCCTTCTGCCCTGGGCAAATTTACCAAGTCTATAAGTGCCATTTCTATATCTGTCTCCTGGGGCAAGGTATGTGTAGCAGGGCAATGTTAGGGACTTAGAATTGTATCTGACTTGAGTGCCCATTAGACATCAGTTTGATTAGAAAATGCACACATCACAGTTTCTTTGCAGTTATTTCATGTCCCCCTCCTCCCAAAGCTTTAAGCTCAAGATGGGAGACTAATGGAAAACTTCTTTGGCGTGTCATTCCTCAAAAATGTGTGGGCGTGAGCGCCATCTAGCTGTGCTCTGGGTAGTTCTACGATCACCAGGCGGAAAGTCTGAACTGGCTCAGGGAAAATGTCCTTTGATCTGTCAGGCGAAGAGGAACAGCTCGTGGCCCCATGGCAGGAGGGACACTCAGAAGGGCTGTCTGAAGATACTCACTGAAAGCCAGAGCTCCCTAAGAAGGGACCGGTCTGCAGGCAAGAGGGTAGTTTAAGATTGGAACACAGCGGCAGGGAACAGCAGGCAGGTAATTCTAAAAGAGCGATCATTAAGGAAGGCCCCTGAGAATGTGGAAAAGGCTTAATAACAAGACAGATGACCCTCCGGGATGACGCTAGCTATTAACAGAAGAGCGGCGAGAGCGAAACCCAGCACAAGATGATCAAACACCAAAGGGAGAAGAGACAGACGCGCCGAAAGGGAAAGAAAGGCTGGTTCGGTGGAGGTGCCCGGTGAGTGGGTGAGTGTCTGCCTCTGTTTCTGGCACTCTCTGCTCTCCACTCAGCCAGGGGCAGGATGGAAAAGCTTGGCTGACCAGAGAGGCTCACAGGCAGGGAGGAGTCAAACTGCAGACAAAGTCACCAGGACCAGTTTCCTCTACAAGGAGACCGTGCCTGTTCATGTCTCACCTTTGCTGTCTCTTTTTCCCACCCAGCACAGGCAAAAAGCAAAGCTCCGCTCTTTCTCCTTTGCCTGTGGATATCTACCTCGGTGCTCGGCAGGTCTAATAGCTTGGCAGCTTCCCTTTCATCAGAAGCCTATGCTCACTGCTGGAAATCATCCCTGTGAGTGAGGCGTGGCTGCCAAGGCGGGTGGTGTTTATGATTCATACTCAGACTGTCTTGCTGTTACAGTCCAGATGAATACAATGTAACTGGAGTCCAGGGACAACATTGTTCCAAACTGGGATCCCCCCTTTTGATTTCTCCATCAACTGGCTAATGCAATGCTTAAATTTCCAAAGGGGATGTGTGCCTCCAAAACATCAAAGGACACAGAGAACAAGACCAGGGGATTTTAAATGTCTTGCAATTAGTAGGTGCTTGATAAATACTTACCACTCATTTTGAAAAGAGGAATATTTGATTTTTCCTCTTGTCTCTTTTCATTCGCAGCTCCATAAAGCCTTTGCTCCGGGCTGGAGAGATGGCTCAGTGGTAAAGAATGCTTGCTGCTCTTCCAAAGGACACCAATTACTTTCCAGAACCCACATTTGTTGTCTCACAACTGTCCGTAACTCCAGCTCCAGGAGATCCAAGGCCCCTTTCTGGCTTCCACAGGAATGGCTCCCATCCCATGCCCAGACACAAGGGGAAAATATAAAATAAAAAGAACCTTTGCTGGTTTTGTTTCCTTGTTTTGGTGCTGAGGTTGGAGCTGCCCTGGCACGGCCCACATCAAGCATGTACTTTAGCGCTGAGCTGCACCGCATCCAAGAAGCCGATGGAGGAGAACCCTTAGCATCTTGAGTTTCACAAGCTCACTGAAAATTTTCAGGTCTAACTTAGGACCAAGCCATGTTAATTTTCCCTCCTCCCTTCCCTTCCCCACTTCTTTCTCTTTCTTTTTGCACTCTACCAACTGAGCTACATCCCCAGCTCCTAATTCATATTTCTTGAGTTTCTATGACATGTCAATCACGTGCTACTTTATCCATAATCACACATAACTTCAGACTGCTGAGGTGGTCCAGGGCAGGGAGAGGCACTCCTCAACAAGCTTGAGGATCTGAGTTCGATGGTTAGGAACCACACGGCAGGAAGAGAACTGACTCCTAAAAGTAATCCTGGTCTCTACATGTCTGCTGTGGCACACATGTGCCCGTTCTTACATATGCACACACACATACATACATGCACAGACAGACAGACAGACAGACAGACACACACACACACATATACACAGACAGACACACACATATACACAGACAGACACACGTGGACACACATACACAGACAGACAGACGCAGACAGATAGACAGACACATACACATAAACAGACACAAACACACACACACAGACACACATAGACACAAACAGAATGGACAGACAGACAGACACACACACACACACACACATTAAAAGTAAAAACAGATCTGGAGAAATAGGTCAGTGGTTAGGAGCATCGGCCACTCTTCCAGAGGTCCTTAGTTCAGTTCCTAGCATGCATATGGTGGTTCACAACCACTACAGGATCTGATACCCTTTTCTGGTGTGCAGATGTACATGCAGACATAACACCCATATACATAAAATATATAAACAAATACATTTAAAATTAATTAATTAAAAAGTAATAACAGTTCCCACTAATTCCAATGGAAGACATTATTGGTAGTCTTTCGGATACAGTAGTTTGTTTAACCCTCTGCAGAAACGCCATGTCCTGTGTTACTGTGTTAACGTTATCAAAGAGAAAAGGCTTCATGTGGTTGGTGGCTAGCCCTAGATTCCTGAGCTCAGGATTTTAACCCATGTCCCACAGCTGTGCTTTAAAAGAAGACATGGAGACCTGCTATGGGACCTCCCTCCCTCCAGGAATGCAGCACTACAAGGTTTCCAGAGCACGGTCCTGTGGGTAGCCTCCTGGTTGCCTTCAGGTACAGAGTCAACAGGCAGTTTTCTCCTTATCAATCCCGGGGTTTCTGGACTGATTACCTGAGACCCGAGGATGAGCATTCAGGCATTCTCTAGATATCCTGTCAGAGGGCATTGCTTATGCTGTGTTGCAGAAGTGGCCCTGTGGAGGAGCGACCTCTGTGGTCTGAGAATGACTTCTCTGAACAATTTGAACAACGGCGGCATTTCAGGAAGAGGTCGCTAGGCCGTCTGCGCTAAGATGGACTTCAAGTCTGGCTGGTTGATGGGCCCTTCCTCTCGGCACATGATGAGATTCGTATATGCTACGTAGCTCACAGACACAGGCCCTTGCAGGCTCTGCCCTCTACACACAGCATGGGCACTGCATGCCCAGTGACCGCAGGCCTCCTGAGTACTGTCTCCTCGTTTCCAGTTTTAGGAAACACATTTAAACCTCAGTGGACCAGGGTGAAGAGCAGATGGGATCAGTCCCAGTGGTAGTGGGGAGCGTCAAGTGGGCAGGGAGGGGCACGAGGTGCAGCAGCTGAGAGTTAGAGCTATTGAGAACTTTCTGGCAAATGGTTAGGTTCCCAGACGCATCGCTGCAGGCCTCATAAATGACAGGGAGGAGGAACGGGAGCCATTTGGACATCCTGTGGTCTGGACGGCATGGCTACCCTGCAGCCAGATGGATATGGGCTGCGACCCTAGTTTGGATGTGCAGAGGTGCTTAATGACTCAGAGCCTGTTTCCTCATTAGTTAAATGCCTCCAGGGATGCTGGGAAGAGAGGAGTGTGTGTGTGAGTGTGTGTGTGTATGTATGTGTGTGGTGTGTGTATGTGATGTGTGTATGTGTGCGGTGTGTGGTATGTGTGTATGTGGTGTGTGTATGTGTGTGTGTGTATGGGTGTGGTGTGTGTATGTGTGCGGTGTGTGGTATGTGTGTGTGTGTATGTGTGTGGTGTGTGTATGTGGTGTGTGTATGTGTGTGTGTGTATGGGTGTGGTGTGTATGTGTGTGTATGTGTGTATGTGTGTGTGTATGGGTGTGTGTGTATGTGTGTGTGTGTACGTGTGTGTGTGTATGGATGGGTGTGTGTGTATATGTGTGTGTGTATGTGTGCATGGGTGTGGTGTGTGTATGTGTGGTGGTGTGTATGTGTGTGTGTATGTGTGTGTATGGGTGTGTGTGTGTATGTGTGTGTATGGATGGGTGTGTGTGTGTATATGTGTGTGTGTGTATGTGTGTATGGATGGGTGTGTGTGTATATGTGTGTGGTGTGTGTATGTGTCTGTGTGTGTGTGTCTCTGTGTGTGTGTGTCTGTGTGTGTGTGTGTGTACTTACATAAACCAATGTAGCATGGAGCCTGTGACAAATTAGGCCTAGAGAAGAGCAGCCATGCCGTCTCTTGTGAGTCATCTCAGGGTATGTGTGGTGCCTTCCCACCGAGAGGAGTGAGCTACAGGAAGTTTCAGACTCTGTCGCTGCTGTGCAGACATGAACAGGTTTTCCTCAGTCAGTATTTGGGACTAAACACGCCATTGCACGGAAATCAAGAGTCTACAGACTCATAGGACGTAGAAGGGCAATGCAGTGGATGCTTTTCGTTTTTAGGACAGGGACTCCGGATGGAGTCCAAGCTGGCCTAGAACTCATGACCTCCCAAGTGGTAGGATTGCAGGCCTGGGACACCATGTTTGCCTCCATGACTACCTTTCTACCGCAGCCCGAAGAGGCTGACATAGGCAGCTGCTTCTGTAGGGGAATAGTCAGTGTGTGTGAGGGAGGAGAAGACCCGTCTGGGCAGATGCTTGGGAATTCAGGGCATAAAATAGCCTTCCTATAGAGAAGGGCTTTATTATTTATTTATGTCATTCTATTATTTGTATCATTTTTATTTGCTGTATTTGTTTATATCACTTCATTATTTATATCATCCCTTTTCTTTTCTTTCAGATATATAGCCAGGCCTTGAGCCCCTGATCCTCTGACCACAACCATTTTTGGGTGTTGAGTTTACTTGCATGTGTACCAAGATGGCTTTGATGATGATGATGATGATGATAACGATGAGGATGATACATTTTTTAAGCAATAAAAATCAATGCAACAGCCCTTGGAGAGTTCTGGATCACCTAAGCCACTTTTCTCGCCAAGGTCTATGCCCAACCTTCGAGGCTAGCGGTCAAATGCAGTTGTATTATCTGCTGTTTGCGGAGGGATGAGTAAGGCCCAGAGAGTCTCTGTCTTTGTCTTCTGTCGCTCAGCGAGAGGAGAGGACAGAACAGGAACTAGAATCTTGTGCCTCCGCTGCCTGAACTTTTAACCTCTGTTCTGGAAATGGCTCGCAGGAAGGTGGGAGGAAGGACTGTGGCAACATCACAGCACAAGTGACCCTTCCCCTCATTTACTATCCACACTCCAGACGCCTCAGCCTTTCTCCCATGCCCGTCTGCGGCTGCTCCACGCAATCCCAATTCTTTTTATCTTTGTCTCCAATAACTACTTTACTCGTATTTAATATTGTGTTTAAAACACCAGGCCACAGAAAGCCCTTCAAAGGCTAGGCTCTGAGCACTTGTGAAGCAAACGTCAATACAGTGTGCTTTATCTCACAGCTGAATACAATTTCCCCCCAGATGTCGGTGGCCTTGGCGCCTTGGAGTGTATGGCACCCCAGAGGTTCAGAGCTGGTTGAAACTGCACTAGGACCTGAGGCTTTGGAGCCTTCAGAGATGGCTTTGGATCCCCATATAAACCTGCCAGTATAGGGAGTGACACATTTGTTCCTAGTCCCTTTGGATGCTTTCATCTTTGATGACCCCGGGAGTTTACTGAGCCTGAGACCTTCGGCTATGCATCTATGCCCAGTCTTCCGTGTCTGAGTGGGAATGGCTTCTCCACAGACTTGGGCTAGAAATACAGGCTTGGTCCTCAGTGGGCAAGAGGCAAGGACAGCTCTGAATGGCTTCCACGTGTGTGCACCTAGGCAGCCACAGGCAGGAAGGGAGCGGCAGCATTTGGGTGCAGCTGTTCCGGGCGGTGTGAATCTGGGGATGCTTTCTCTCTCTCTCTCTCTCTCTCTCTCTCTCTCTCTCTCTCTCTCTCTCTCTCTTTAAATCAACATTGCAACGCCCTCTAGGCAGCTCCCTGGAGTCCAGTGTGCTGGCTTCTCTGTCTCCTGGAGTTAGGTATCACAACCCTGCTAAGGTGGCGACATCTCCCAGAGGTGTTAAGCTTTGAAGGAACTATGAGAAGCTGCGCAAGTGCAGAAGCCGCAGCCACGCTGTGGATGGATGGCTTACTCCTCCCACTGCAGCGCTTACTCCTCCCACTGCAGCCTGTCTCCCGGGAGCTGCCAAGCGTGTGAAATGTTGAATGCTTGCCCTGCTCCAGTGACAGCCTGCCACCCTCGCTCTCATCCTTCTCTGTCACTGTCTGCCCACCAGCCCCTGAGCTGAATGACGACACCTTGAGATCTTCCACAGAGACACGCCCCAGAATAGGCTCTTCCTTCAAAACATGTTTTCATTCGAATCACTCAGGGCTTTGAAGCCAAAGCAAGGAAGGAAGATGACTTAGAAGAGTATCGGGCGGGTTGGTGAGAGCGTGCCCTCTTGATCCCTGGGAAGGTAGAGGAAAGCGGTTCTCTGAGTTCGAGGCCAGCCTGGTTTAGAGAGTGAATTCCACGGACAGTCAAGACTACACAGAGAAATCCTGTCTCACTGCAGCCCCATCCCCACCCCTGTCCACAAAAGAAGAGTACGGGCCAGACTGTGGGCCGGTGTCCTGAGGTCTTCCAACTCTCCTTTCTTTTATCTCCCATTCCCCTTCCCCTCCCCAGGTCTGTCTCCGTCTCTCTGTGCATCTCTCTGTCTCTCTGTGTCTGTCTGTCTGTCTGTCTCTTTCTCTCTGTCTCTCCAGGGTTGCTCTGTGTAATCCTGGCCGTCCTGGAACTTGCTCTAATCGACCAGGCTGACCTCAGACTCAGAGATCCACCTACCAGTGCCTCCCAAGTGCTGGGATTCAAGGTGTGTCCAGCACACCAACTCTCTTTTCAAGTCTACTGTTCACCCTCAGCCCTCATCTATGTCTTGGCTTGTTCTCAGAGAGAAGGGGTGGAGAGGCTGGTTGCACTGGAGGACTGAAGGACCGGCTGAAGACTGAATTGTGCTCACCCTGAGACGGACACTGAAAACACCCAAACACTTCTGTTTTGGCTTTTTCACTGCTCCAACCCCACTATCCCTCCACCCCTAAGACACTCTGTGATTCTCCAGACCTGTGGCTCAGGGGCAGCAAGTCTGCAGAGTCACCCTGAGCCTACCTTGTGGCTTTGACTGGGCCTTTAGCATCTTGGCCTCAGTTACCCCACAGCAGACAATGGTAGTATCTACCTTACACTCATGTGATGTTCACAGGAACAAACACACGCATAGGCTTTAAAAGAGAAACTGAGATGAACTTCATCTGCTATAAAACCAGGCATCTTAAAACAAACAACCAGCTAGGCAGAGTATCACACACTCATAATCCCCGTACTTGGGAGGCTAAGGCGGGAGGATTGCTGAGAATTTGAGGCTAGCCTAAACTACACAGTGAGTTTCTGGCCAGCCTGGGTTACACTGTGAGATGCTGCCTCATAAGACAAAATGAAACAAGAGAAAGCTGAGCATGGAGACCAGGCCAACAGGCCCCACCACCTGGGAGGCAGGGGCTCGGAACAAATCCCTTCCCCCGGAAGAACAACAAACAAATGAAGTGAATACTCGGCTGGTGATAAGTGCTTGCCTTCCAGGAGGAAGACTGGAGGTTTGATCTCTAACACAACCCAATAGGTAACAATGTACAGCTCTTTCCTCAGAATTGAAATAGTTCATTCTGGAAGGAGGCCATTAAGACTCAGGAGACTTACGACGAAGCTAACTGGGTTTTATCCTGCCTCCCTGCCACCACTTTTGGAGACAGTGCCTCATGTAGCCAAGGCTGGTCTCAAACTACTATGTAGTCAGGGCTGGCCTTCCTTCCTCTTTCTCCCTAATGGTAGAAATACAGGCATGCGCTACAACCAGCTCTTGGGTTCTTCTCATTTTCTAGCTGATGCTATATTATTATATGATATGATATTACACAATGTTATATGTATATTATATTTACTTTATATATTATATAGTATATATTATATGCACGTGCTGTAGGTTGTCCATCAGTTGAGGGCTTTTGGGCTGCATCAGCCTGATGGCTATTGTGAGCAGTATGGAGTGCATACTTAGCCGTGAAGGAAATCAGGTGAGGCTTGACTCCTACACTGACGACTAGAAGCTTCCCTGTCCCCACAAGAGCCCACGCAGATGATACATTCTCAGGATGATTCAGCTTCCCAGATCTGTGTTCATCTAGGGTCCAGCCCCCACTCGCAGATGAGACAAGTACACCGGCCTTTGCCCTACCCGACTAGTTTGGCTGGGTGACTAACTAGGTGAGTTTTTCTGTCTGTTCCACATTCTCTCTAGGAAAACCAGGACACTACGAAGCCTCGCTGAATCTTGGGCTCTTTTACAAAGACTGTTTTCTAAGTGGTCAAATGAAGTGACTTACTGTCCTAGGTTCCTGGGTGACCTGTCAGTCAGATGAATGCACAGAAAATGGATTTCCTTTCCCTTCATACTGAAACAAACTACTGCTAACAGCAATCCTCTTACTGAAAGAGCAAAATGCATCCAACTTTCCCTAAAGTGCATTTATCAAGCACCTACTATGTGCTAGGCTCTTGGGATCCAACAGCAAACAAAGCAGATGGAAATCTCTGCCCTTGAGACATGACCTTTGAGGAGGAAGGGATGACCAAATGACCATATGTAAATGAACTCGAGATGTTGGTGTTCTAGGATGTGGTAACTCTAGGATTTCCAGGTGACTCGAAAGCCACTGAGAACAATGGCTTGTGGAGGTAGGAGTTTGCTATTGTCTGAAGAGTAGATGGCCAGGATGGATTTTTCTGCAAAGAGTGACATTAGTCCCCAAATTGGAGAAGGAAAAAGGAGAGTCATGTGGATGCTGAGTGGTGAGCAGACAGTGGACCACTCCCAGGTCGGTGTGAGGTGGAAGTGTTGTGAAGTGACAAGAGCATCCCCTGGAGAGCAAGGGGCCCCCCTGGGGAAGCCCAAGAGTCTCTGGTGGCTATAACTTGGCCTGTAGAGGGAATGGCTAAAGGGCTGGGAGGATGTGACAGAGGCTTCCAGAAGCTTCCTAGAATATTGCAAGGGAAGCCAAAGTCCTTACCCTTGGTTTCCCAAAACTTCCATTTTGTTGAAACTCTAGATCTAGATCCCAGCCCCAGTCTAGACAAGTCAAACACGCCTTCCTTTCCCATCTTGTCAGGCCTCAGAGGACAGGACTACAGCCTTTCAAAATAAGATTTCTGTATCTATCTCAGGCTGGCCTCCAGCTTGACAGCAATCCTCCTGCCTCAGTCTCCTGAGTGCTGGTATTACAGAAGTGTGCTACCATGCCCAGTTTCTCTAAAGATCTTGGGTGCTTTTATCTTGACAGGATGGTTTGGCTTTATTCCATTAAATAGCACAAGAAGGGGTGGCGAGGGGGGAGAGGGGGGAGGGGGTGGTTTTGTGGCTTACCTGCTGAGAGCAGAGGCAGAGAACAAAAGGTCACTTTCCCTGTAAAATCAGGTCAGGGAAACAGATAAAAGATAAGTAACTGGGCCCAGGAGCTGGGACCCCCCCCCCCAAGCTGAGGCAAGAGGATTGATTGCCTTGATCTTGAAGCCAGTTTGGAATACATAGTGAAGTTAGTGTAGAACTGTAGTGTGAGAGAGACCCTGTCTCAACTCCTTCCCCAAATAAAATAAGCATCTAAATAAATGAAGATTGAAGAGGAAACGTCATGCATCTAAAGCTGTCCTGTCAGAGACTTTCCTTGTCAGCTCTCATTGCCTGGTGGCTTGGCAGGTCCCCCTACAACTTAGTTTCTTCAGTTTGGCGATGCAGTTAGCATGAGCGACTCCATTTTTGTTTTTAGTATGGTTTGCTGGGATCTGGTGCAGGAACTCAGTCCAGAACAATGGTTCCCCATATTTTTTTTATTCAACATATGCTATGTAAACAAAGAAGTCAATGATTCATCTTGGTACCTAAAAGAAAAATAATTTGCGACAGACTCTAGAAGCTACAGAATGATGGGTTTTCTGGAACAAGCACCTGTGTGGGACTAGATGGTCCTGCGAAGCCTGAAGTAAAGGAACTCTGACCAGCTCCAGTGTGGTGGTTATGCCTCTGCTAAACACCATTACATTACATTCTTAAAGCTAGCTGCCAAAGTCTGTTCCCTTATTTGGCCAATTCCTCCTCCTCCTGAGGCTGACTACCAGGGTTCAGCTATCAGAGTATTGAAGTCCAGCAATCAAGACCCCTTTTTGGCTCACCTAATTAACATGCCCGATTAAAAACTCCTCATCCTAACACAGGGTTAAATGGCCATTTTCCTATGGGCCATGTCTGTCGCCTCTCTATCCAGAGGCAGTCAGTCCCTCCTCCTCAGGACAAACACCCCTTCCCCCCTCCTTTGTTCCTTTCCTCTTCTCCCTCATGCTCTAGCTCCTGCCTTTGTCGCTTATGCCCTGTTCTTTGTCCCTCTGGGGCAAACAACTCTCCTTTGTGCTGAGAACTTGGTCTTAGGGTCCTGAGTGGTTACGGATCACTTCATAGGTACCTTTCAGGACCCCACTGGAGTGATGGCGATACTGTAGGAAGGGTGGTGTGTGTAGAGGGCAGAGGAAGGCCTGATGCAAAGGCCCTGTGGTCTGAAAGTCAGTGTGGCTAGAGTCTGGAGTCTACGGATGGATGTGGGAGCAGGTCAGAAGAGAGCCCTTGTCAGTCATGGTGACTTTTTCCCTGAGGATATTTGGAAGTCCCTCAGAAGGGAGATGGCATAGCCCCCACAGGCAGACTTGGGACTTGAACTGACTTTGGTAACTGCTCCATGACAGATGATCTGTGGAAAGAGGAGCAAGAGTGATGGTGGGGAGTCACTCGTGCTG
Source organism: Tokudaia tokunoshimensis (assembly GCA_036184795.1). NCBI lineage: Eukaryota > Metazoa > Chordata > Mammalia > Rodentia > Muridae > Tokudaia > Tokudaia tokunoshimensis. Next base: position 31,920,535 of record BTHU01000014.1, read on the forward strand.
TGGCCACAAGCCACTAAAACCAAACAAAGCTGTTATCTGACCTTCCCAGAAGTCAGAGCGGTACAGCAGCCGGGTGTCCCTGGCAGATTGGCTTCAATTGCACTGTGGGGATAATGCTTCCATCTGTACATAAAGGATGGCAACCAAATAGTTCTTGTTTCAATTCTCTCTCTGACCCAGACTCACAAGGAGACAACTTTTTGTCCTGTTTCTGCTCCCCACCCCTAGAGTCCCTTTCTGTATATAAAACCCAACCCTCTGCCTGCCCCACTAGAAACACATTACACTGTTTTACACAATGAAGTGCTGCCCAAGTCTAGAACAGAAGAATCTAAAGCCAATCGAAATCATTGAAGCTAATTTCTTCTGGTGATTGTGTGTCTCGAGATCTTTGGGAACAGATCTTGTGCGTCTTATCGACTGATGTCTAGAGCAGTGTCTGGGACATGGTATGTGGTCCGTAGACACCTGGATGAATGCCAGTGGGCAGTTGAGCTGACAAATGTACACTTTCATCCTTGGTCATGAGTTCCTGTTGTTGACCACAACTGATGTTTAGATAAGAGGAAGGGTCTCTAACCCAACTTGGAATCCATCCCATGCACAGGCGCCAAACCATGACACTATTACTGATGCCATGTTGGGCTTGCAGACAGGAGCCCAGCATGGCTGTCCTCTGAGGAACTCTACCAGCACCTGACTGAGACAGATGCAGATACTTAGAGCCAACCATTGGTCTGAGGTTGGAGACCCCAGGGAAGAGTTGGGGCAAGAACCGAAGAAGCTGAAGGGGAAGGCCAACGGTGTCAAATAATCTGGACCCCTCAGAGCTCCCAGAGGCTAAGCCACCAACCAAAGAGCATACACGGGCTGGTCTGTGGAGCCCACTACAGATGTAGCAGAGGACCGCCTTGTCTGGCCTCAGGGGGAAAGGATGCACCTAATCCAGCAGAAACTTCATGCCCCAGGGAAGGGGGATTCTAATGGGGTAAGGTGGGAGTGGGTGGGTGGGTGAGGGAGCACCCTCTCAGAAGCAAAGGAGGGGGGATGGGGGTGAAGAGTTAATAGAGGCGGGATCAGGAAGGGGGCAATATTTGGAATGTAAATAAATAAAATAAGTAATTTTTAAAAACTAAAAGAAGAAGAGGAAGAAGAGAAAAAAGAGGAGAAAGAAGAGGAGGAAGAGGAGGAGGAGGGGGAGGAGGAGGAGGAAGAAGAAGAAGAAGGAGGAGGAGGAGGAGAGGGAGAGGAAGGAGAGGGAGAGGAAGGAGAGGGAGGGGGAGAGGGAGAGGGAGAAGAAGAAGAAGGAGGAGGAGGAGGAGGAGAAGAAGGAGAAGGAGAAGGAGAAGGAGAAGGAGAAGAAGAAGAAGAAGAAGAAGAAGAAGAAGAAGAAGAAGAAGAAGAAGAAGAAGAAGAAGAAGAAGAAGAAGGAGGAGGAGGATCTCCTGCATCACGGCATCAGAAGGCATGGCTTCAAGCCCACTGTCTGCTCCTCACTTCCTGCCATGCGCCAGGGCCTGCCGGGGACCTGCTAACCAGGCGCTGCCTCTCTGGCCAAGTGCTTCTGGGGAATGCTAGGTTTATGTTCGAGACTCATGGCACAGCATGTTCTATCTCCCTTGTGTTCCACAGCAGCTGTCAAATGGGCATGGTTTTATACACAAGGGGAAAGCTGGCATCTGCAGCTACTGGACAGAGGGTGTCTGTTGTTGCTGGACATCCTCTAATCCATCAAATCCACCCTCAGCTACTGTGGCCAGGGGCAACAGTACACTTGCCTTCTGCCGCTTGCTGATTGTACAATAAGCGCAATGTATGCATGCAGGTTGTTGTGCCAGTAGATGGTAAGTGCTGGGGAGAGCATGAAGTAAGTCTGATGGGCTGGCTTAGCAGTAGACAGCCCACTTGCCTAAGCCTGTGTAAGGCTCTGAGTTCTGGATCTAGGACTGAAAAATAGCATGGCCAAATCCTTCCAAAATAATACGGCCAAATCCATGAGACATACTGAAACTTCGGGCTGAGAGATGGGTGAGAATGTCACTCAAACACAAAGGCAAAACGTAAGGGAATGAAAGGAGGGAGGAAGGAAGAGGGGATCTGGGGACGAGACTTCCAGACAAGGGGTGTCCTGAGGAAAGGTCCTGGGGTGGACGCTCCCACCGCAGGAACAGACTGACTCCATCCAGTGCAGAGGGTTCAGTGAAGACATGCAGGCAGATGCAGGAAGATGAGGGGATGGTGTGGGAGGTTCCAGTTGTGCAGACTGCTCACCGCACAAGGACGCCTTTGCTCAGCGAGCTTTGCAGCCTTGATGCGGAATTTCATCTGCGTAGAGAGGGAGCGTGTCTCTAAATGCGAGGCAAGCTTCCTTTTATTTATTTTTTTTATTTTATTTTATTTTATTTTTTTAATTTACATTCCAAATCACTTCCCCTTTCCCGTTTCCTCCCTCCCCGAAAGTCCCATAAGCCCCCTTCCCTCCCTCTTTTCTCCGTTCAACCCCCTCTCATTACTCTGTCCTGGCGTTCCCCTACATCCAGTCTTTCCAGGACCAGGGGTCTCTCCTTCCATCTTTTTAGAAATCTATTGATATGCTGATTGTGTCTAGGGTATTCTGAGATTCTGGGTCAATATCCCCTTATCAGTGACTTCATACCATGTGTGATCTTTTGTGATTGGGTTACCTCACTAAGGATGATATTTTCAAGTTCTGACCATTTGCCTAGGAATTTCGTGAATTCATTGTTTTTAATTGCAGAGTAGTATTCCATTGTGTAAATATACCACATCTTCTGAATCCATTCCTCCGTTGAGGGACGTCTGGGTTCTTTCCAGCTTCTGGCTATTATAAATAAGGCTGCTATGAATATAGTGGAGCATGTGTCCTTATTGCATGCAGGTAAAGTCTCTGGGTATATGCCCAGGAGTGGTATAGCCGGATCCTCCGGAAGTGTCATGCCCAGTTTTCTGAGGAGCCGCCAGACTGCTTTCCAGAGTGGTTGTACCAGCCTGCAATTCCACCAGCAGTGGAGGAGTGTTCCTCTTTCTCCACATCCTCGCCAACAACTGCTGTCTCCTGTGTTTTTGATCTTAGCCATCCTGACTGGTGTGAGATGGAATCTCAGGGTTGTTTTGATTTGCATTTCCCTAATGACTAAGGATGATGAACATCTCTTTAGGTGCTTCTCAGCCATTAGATATTCTTCAGGTGAGAACTCTTTGTGTAGCTCTGTACCCCATTTTTTAATAGGGTTACTTGCCTCTCTGGAGTTTAACTTCTTGAGTTCTTTGTATATCTTGGATATTAGCCCTCTGTCGGATGTAAGGTTGGTAAAGATCATTTCCCAGTTAGTTGGTTGCCGCTTTGTCTTTTTGACGGTGTCTTTTGCCTTGCAAAAACTTTGTAATTTAATGAGGTCCCATTTGTCTATTCTTGATCTTAGAGTATAAGCTATTGGAGTTCTGTTCAGGAAATTCTCCCCTGTGCCCATATGTTCAAGGTTCTTCCCTAGTTTCCCTTCTATTAGTTTCAGTGTGTCTGGTTTTATGTGGAGATCTTTGATCCACTTAGAATTGAGCTTAGTGCAAGGAGATAAGGATGGGTCAATTTGACAAAATTCAGCATCCTTTCATGCTAAAGGTCTTGGAAAGATCAGGAATTCAAGGCCCATATCTAAACATAGTAAAAGCAATTTACAGCAAACCAGTAGCCAGCATCAATCTAAACGGAGAGAAACTTGAAGCAATCCCACTAAAATCAGGGACTAGACAAGGCTGCCCTCTCTCTCCATATCTTTTCAATATAGTACTTGAAGTTCTAGCTAGAGCAATTAGACAACAAAAAGAGGTCAAAGGGATACAAATTGGAAAGGAAGAAGTCAAACTATCACTATTTGCAGACGATATGATAGTATACAAAAGCGACCCAAAGAACTCCACCAGAGAACTCCTACAGCTGATAAACGACTTCAGCAAAGTGGCCGGATATAAAATCAACTCAAGCAAGTCAGAAGCCTTCCTATACTCAAAGGATAAGCAGGCTGAGAAAGAAGTAAGAGAAATAATACCCTTTACAATAGCCACAAACCATATTAAGTATCTTGGTGTGACGCTAACCAAACAAGTGAAAGATCTGTATGACAAGAACTTCAAGTCTCTGAAGAAAGAAATTGAAGAAGACCTCAGAAGATGGAAAAATCTGCCATGCTCATGGATTGGCAGGATTAATATAGTAAAAATGAGCATCTTACCAAAAGTAATACACAGATTCAATGCAATCCCCATCAAAATCCCAACTCAATTCTTCATAGAGTTAGAAAGAGCAATTCAAAAATTCATCTGGAATAACAGAAAACCCAGAATAGCTAAAACTATTCTCAAGAGTAAAAGAACCTCTGGGGGAATCAGTATCCCGGACCTCAAGCTGTACTACAGAGCAATAGTGTTAAAAACTGCATGGTATTGGTACAGTAACAGACATGTAGATCAATGGAACAGAATTGAAGACCCAGAAATGAATCCACACTCCTATGGTCACTTGATCTTTGACAAAGGAGCTAAAACCATCCAGTGGAAAAAAGATAGCCTTTTCAACAAATGGTGCTGGCTCAGCTGGAGGTCAACATGCAGAAGAATGCAAATTGACCCATCCTTATCTCCTTGCACTAAGCAAGCTTCCTTTTAAATTGAACCGCTTTTGCATCTTCTGCGAGGATGAGCTATTATTAAAATTCGCAGGCCTAAGGATGCCAGTCTTCTGATTTCCTCTTTGGATATGGTATGAGGACCGGACAATAAGGGTCAAAGGTAAAATCAGCAGGGCCGAAAGTTTGTGCAAATGTCTTGAGGGCACTGCCAGCTTGGGTCCAACTTCCTGGAACTGCGCCTCAGCACATCAGAGGTTGCTTAGAACAGGCTAGGTAGGTGGGGCCAGCTGGAGTTCTCCCCAGTTCCTTTTAGGTCCCAGAGGAAGTCTCTGTTGGGGAGTAGTGTCTGCTATTGGCCAGACTGTGTGTTAAGTCCCCATCCACTCTGGCCTTCAGCGTCTTCTACTCCACATCAAGGGCCTGTCTCCTTTGCACATCTACAGAATCTGAGAGTTCTAAGGACATTATCCACTTCGCACCCTCCATGGGGCAGAGCTGGGCTGCTGACCTGGGCTCTTCCCTGTCTTGTGAGGGTCCCTTTATCTGGGTGGAGGTAGGACTTCTCAGCTTCCTCCTCTCCAGGCCAGATGGAGTCTCACACCTCCCTTGATTTGCAGGTAAGTTAGACAGATAGACCAGGATTAAGAAACAGTCCTGTTTTTCAAAGAGAAGAGCTCTCATTTCCTTTGGTAACTTCCTTATTCTTGGGAAGCTGAGTTAGTAAGTGATTACCCAGAGGAGGTATGGACTTATCTTTTCATCTAGTTACTAATAGGAGGCCCGATCACTGGTGTTTGCTAACGAGATCAAGGCACTTGACCGAAGGTGAATTACTCAACTCAGGGATTCAGCAGGGGAGGGTAGGAACGCCCAGTCTGACCCAATCCACAACTTTCTTGACACACCTGACCTTTAACCTTTTGGGAGGTGAAGGGGAAGAGAGGACTGAATCAGACAGAGGTGGTCTTCACGGGTGTGTGTGTGTGTGTGTGTGTGTGTGTGTGTGTGTGTGCTGCACAGGTGGGCTGAGTTCAGTGATGTCACTATTGGAAGACAGTGTGACATTTCCCTAAAGCTAAGAGCATCTGGGTCAGGGATGGCACCTTCTGGTTCTGGAGTGCTGGGAAGAAGAATGGGTCCTTCTTTGGGACTCAGAATCCCCTGGAGGAAAGTGGGCTTGACTGAAGTCTGAAGTGTTTGTCTTCTAGTTAAGGGGCAGGGCCGGACAGAGCTCTGTGACAGATCAAGACATGTGGACATGGGGACCCCATGCCACTCATAGTTAGGATGATGTCAAGGGCAGAGGACATGGTGGAGTGGCTCCTCAGAGACTGTTGAGGGCCAGAGTGGCCCACAGTAGGGAGAGCAGTGACTTCATTAAGCTGCCCTGTGCTGAGAGCCACGCAGAGCCGCACTCCCTACGTTACCCGGTCCTAAGAGAATGTTAGACAGAACATTCTGTCACTTTCTTGTACAGACATGAAAACTGTGGCTCAGAATAGTGACGTGACAGATCCGCGCTCGCACGGATTATTAAAGTGTGGCAGGATCCAAGCTTCCGTCCCGATGGTCCCAATATTCCATAGTTCTGCCTAATGTCCCATTTTTCTTCCAATAACATTTACTGAAGTGTTGAATTTCATCTTCCTTCCCTCTTCTTCTCCCTTTCTTTCTTTCTTCCTTCCTTCCTTCCTTCCTTCCTTCCTTCTCTCTTTCTCTTTCTCTTTCTTTCTTTCTTTCTTTCTTTCTTTCTTTCTTTCTTTCTTTCTTTCTTTCTTTCTTTCTTTCCTGCTTGCTTGCTTGCTTGCTTGCTTGCTTGCTTGCTTGTTTTTCAGTGGAAGTTTGCCCAGACAGTTGTTTCAAATGATTATCTAAAAGCCAGATCACGTTTTTTTTCGAAAATATCACGGGAATCTGTGTCTCCCGGTTTTGAGACAGGCTCTTGAGCTGTAGCTGACCTCAAACTTGGGATTTTCTTGCTTCAATATCCAGAGCACAAAGCACCACTCTCAGCCTCAGAGGCCTTCAATGGGGCTCTTGGAAGGAGTGGGTTTTCTTATCGGAATAATCCCAGGACACTGCAAATGAGCATCCTCTCTCTTCTCCCAGGACTTGCGCACCTTCATGTCAGTCCTTATTTCAATATCAGACTTTCTTGGGTCAGTGGTCAAACCAGTGGCAAACAGGCAAGGTCTAGCCACATGCCAATCCTGACAGCCCAACAGCTGCCTGGAGCATTGATGGGAGACTCTGAGGCTGTGGCTTGCGATGGCAAGATAACCTTCCTGAAGGGTCATTGTCAGATGCACCAGGCCTTATCTGAAATGCACCCCTCCCTTTCTTTCTAGCACCAGCCCTGGTTCTCACCTGAGCTTTGGCCAAATTCATATTGACCATTTATCTCAGCATCTGAGTCAACTCATCAATGCCGGAACTCCTGCCTCTCTTCCCCTAACCTTCCTTTGCCTTGTGCTGGTGACACTTCCACCCTCACTCCCCACAATGTCATTCACTTGGCTGTAACATCACTGTGCCTTCTCCTCTGCTCTTGTCATTGTTTTTGTGATTGTCCCCTGAACTCTCCCCAAACATCCCAGTGCTTTCCTACCCATGGCTTTGGATCAAATCCACTGTTCTGGTTGTGGTGTCTGCAGAGAAGTCATAAGTAGCCTTCCCAGACTCTTCACCTCCCTTTAGAATGAGTGACAGACTTTACACTTTCCGGCTGACTCTTATCTGGCCCACGCTCTTCTACAGCTTGGCTTCCTGTTGGAGACAGGGTCCCTCCATGTAGCTGAGGCTAGCCCTAAACTTTCAATCTTCCCGTTTTAGCTACTGGGTGCTGGGTTTAGAAGTATGCACCACCGTTCTTGAAGTCTGGCTTTCTCTCAACCCGGGAGTCTCTTTCCCAACCATCTGCAAGTCTCGTAAAGCCCATTGGTTCTTCAGAGCTCAAGTGCGAGCCTCTCTTCCATGTGTTTTCCTTCCTTCACCCTCTAGTCCAGATGCAAACGATCTCTACTTTTGCAATTAATGCTTTTTTTCCCTGTGGACTCTGCTCTGTCTTGTATTATGACTATTAATAGTTTTATCTGACCCTTCTTTTAAAAAGTTCTTGCCTCTGCATGGGATTGAACCCACGGCCTTGAGTCCTACCAATGAGTTACAACACAGCCCCGTGTCTTATTTGACGCTTCCTTTCTTAAAGGCTACCATTATGTCCTTGTCAGCGATTTGTGTCTTACCATAAATAGAACCTTATATATTAAGCCAGGTTTAGTGGCTGACACTCGTAATCCCGGCACTTGGGAAGCTGAGGCAGGAGGACTTCCAGGATTTTGAGGTTAACTCTGGGTGACAGTGACTATTAGATCTTGTCTCAAACAAACAAACACCCAAAGTACTCTTATACAGAGCTGTGCTCAAACATATTTGTAGGAAGGAATTACTCTGTAGAAGAAGTAAGTATTCTTGTCATCAGAGAATATTTCAGCTGAGCATAGACAGTTGCCTTGGCTGCATGGGTACCTTTTAGCTGCTAGGGTTTCAGTCCTTCACTGGCTACGATGACACAGCCACATAGTTTCTCCCAAAGAACATGGACCAAATCTCTCCCAGTTCGATGACATGTAGGGCTCAAAATAGGATTTGCTTGCTAGGACCTCATGGTTGCTGTGTGTGTATGTGCGTGTGTGTGTGTGCGTGCATGCGTGTGTGTGTGTGTGTGTGTGTGTGTGTGTGTGTGTGTGTTACTTTGAAATGACTGCAAATTCTCTAAATATCTCCTGTAGGGAAATCTGCCTGCCCTCTCACATAGTGATAAAATCTTAGCACAAAGCGAAACAGATGATAAATGGAGAAATCTGGCCCCCATCTGCAAAACGAATGGTTTCAACTAAAGGATCCATCCATTGAACTTGTGATGGTTTGAAAATATTACACATTCTCTTAAGTTCTCTGAGAAATTTAGCCAAGTGGACCAAAACACCCCACCAAAAACAAAGCCTCCCGAATAGCTAGGTTTTGTATAGGGAAACGAGTGACTTTTACAGACTCCCACTGCTCCCTTGTGGGGACTGCGGCGCCCGGTATCTAATCTACTCCCCACTTCCTGTGTTATGAAATGCTGGGCATAGTTCTGTCTTGGCTCACTTGCATTGTGCTAGAGCCAAGAGCGGGACAAAAGCCACAGCAAACACTGCCCTCTTTCGTCCGTTTGCGTCCCTGCCGCTTCTCCGCGGACCAGGCAGGCAAAGGAAGGTTAAAACCGCTGAGAGAGCCTTGGCTTGTCTTTCCTTCTCTGTGGTTTCTCTGTGCGACTGACTGCGAGGTCTCAGCAACATGGAACATCTCTATTTTGGTGTCACAAATATCTCAACGTATCCAAGGCTGCCACATTGCGCCAGTCACTCTTGCCTGACGCTTGCTCCGTTCTGGGCTCGGAAGAGTGGGTGTGAAGCAGAAAAAGAGGCTTCATTGTTTGAGGTCTCTCAGCTCTGCTTGGATGCTGCACCCAAGATAAAAACCCCAGGCAGAAAGTGACACGTCAGCAGTCACAGAGAGGATCGCTCCTACGTTCCCAACCGCTCATTTGGAAGAGAAGGGCCTTTCTCTTTGTGGTTTGTGGAATTCTTTCCGCATAATTTGATCATGGTACTCATCAGTATGCTGTGTGGGGATGGACTGTGTGGCCCCCAAAGAGCGCTACAGTGCTTGGATCTGTTGAGGCAATCTACTGCTGCAAGGCCTGCAAAAGATAAAGACATCTCTGTCTGTGGGCCGATTTGATTTACACAGGTGGCTTCTTTTTGTTTTTGTTTTCGTTTTTTTTTGATACAACCATGAATCACAACTAGAAATTAAAGATTGGTATGACTTAAATTTTGGTTGACTTGAATCGTGTTTCTCACCTATTTCTTAGGGTTCGAGGGGAGCAAGGGACACGGGTGGAGAGGCAGCGGAAGGGGTGTGTCACGGAGGAAGATTCTGATCCAGGCAGGAAGGGCAGGAGTAGAGTGTGGAATCAGCCACGTGTGACTTTTATCCCTGAGCTTTAGCCCAAGTACCAGTGACTCGAAGTCCTTGATTTCCCAGGACAGCTCTGGAGACATATATTGGGCTCCACTATGCCCAGCAAGGAACTTATGCTTTTCAGAGTGTGTGCTTTGATGGTCAGCTTGGGAAATGTTAGATACAGTCACAGAGAAAAAGCTACCTCAAGGGCTGGGTCCCTGGGGACCCTGGGTGTCTGCTGCCCAGTGGAAAGCCTGCAGGGTTGTTACTGCACATTCCAGGAATGTCACTGTTCCAGAAGGAGTGCTTTCTCTTCTGATCTCTAAAACCCTCTCTCCACCAGCAGATCTCTAGGAGAAAACATCAGAGAACAAAGCCAAGAGATAGATGCATTTGTTCTCAGTAAGGGCTTTTGAGGGGGCATTTACACAGGCTTCTGTCCACGTGCACAGATATCAGGGAAATTTCCAACAATGGGGGTGAGGTGCTGAGAAGGCTCATTCCCGTAAGCCAGCCAGATACCTGGGGCTGATGGTCTATCTTTGATAACTGCACAAAACTCCATCATGGCCTGCGCTGGATGGTTAGTGAGTTGACTTCATTTGAAAAGGCCCCGGGGGTTGGAAAGATGGCTCATTCAGTGACATTTTCGTTAGCAGTGTTGGGGAGGCAGAGACAGGAGGCTCTCTGATGCTTGCTGGCTCAGCTAAATGACGAACTCCAGTTTTCCTGGGAGACTGTCTCAAAATATAAGGTAAAGAGTGACTCGGGAAGACACCCTTATGGCTTTTATACATACTAAACACGTTACATGTGCACTCACAAGCATATGGCTACATTGACACATACAGACATTACACATACACACATACACACACACACACAAGATTTTATGGTGAAAAATCATGATTAAAAAACTGAAAGGAAGCAAATTGTAGAGAAGTTATCGTGCTTGGGATTGATCACAGGGCTCAATACTTAAACATTTGGTGGCTACTGGAGAGAAAGGCTGTCTGAGCTGGTGTGCCGTCCTCAGAAAGATAGGGTTTCAGGCCAAGGGAAGAAAACTCCCATTGCCAAACTTTGGGAGCTAAGGGGCGGTTTTGTGTATTGGTTGTTTGTTGTTTTGAGACTTGGTTATGTAGCCCTGGTGGACCCAGAACTCACTCTGTGGACTGGGTCTGCCCTCAAATTCACAGAGATCCTCCTGCCTCATACCCAGCACTAATGGGTAAAATTTTAAAACTTAAATTTATTTTCATGTGTGTGTTTGTGTGCATGATTGTATGTGTTTATATGTATGTGTGTTTGTGTGTGGGTATGTGTGTAAGTTTGTGTGTGTATGTATGTGTGTTTGTAGGTTTATGTGTACATGTGTATATGTATTTGTGTATGTGTATGCTTTTGTGGGTATATGCTTGCTTGTGTTTGTATGTATGTGTATTTGTGTGTGTGTTTGTGTATACGTGCTTGTACATTTGTGTGTTGTGTGTATATGTATTTGTGTGTGTGTATATATATGTGTGTGCGTGTGTGTGTGTGTGTGTGTGTGTGTGTGTGAAGCTCTCTCAAATCTCTCTCTTAGCTAGTTTATTTAATCAGGCATGATATACTGAATACTAACTTCTGGGGTTTCTGTTGCATAGTATCTATCCAAGCTTTTGCTCCTGGGTAGGGGTGGTTTGGAGTAGAGCTGAGCTGTGTGGATCAGAGTGGGGAAAAGCCAGTCTACAGTTAATTTATGGAGCAGACTGGGAGCAGAAACTAAAGAGAGTTATTTCTTTCACTTGGGTAAGTCTGGAGAGTGTTAGGTGATGGACAAGCACCTTGATTAAAGACTTATCTCTCTTCTTTTCACCCCCCACGCTTCTTCCCTGACCATAGGTCGATTGCATTTCAATCACTCGCAGTCTCAGCGGGGCAGGGCTGCCACAAGCTTGGGACCAGCGCCTGGGCGAGGCTGCCTCCCAGGGGCTCATCCTGGAGTCCGGAGCTGTTGATGGAAATGTTACCGTATTTCTCCTGCTACTGCCTCCTCCATCCTTGACTCTCGCAGGGCTAGACTGCCACGCTCTGGCGCCAGCATTCTCAGGCCCTGCTGGATGCGGCCAAAATAACATGAGCTGAGCAGGCCCCCTTAGAGGATAACGACCATTTGGTTGGCCTTTCCCCCCAGAGAAGATCTGGAGTCTGCCAAACACAAACGTTGATTTAGAACTGGTGCAGGAATCCAGCCTGGCCTGGGGTCCCAGTGTTTTGAGACGCGTTCTTTACAGCCTGGCTTAAGACTCTGCAACACTAAACAAATAAATGGGGAGTTCAGAGCTGTGGTGTGTCAGGGACAGCAGGTTCTATGTGGGCAGTGAAGTGAGCTAGGTAGGGAACCTCTGCTGAACCGCTCTCTGGCAGACCACATTTTTCTAGTTTGGCTTTGAACTTTGAATGAAAAATGTATGGTAAATGTGATCTCCAGAAAGGAGAGCTCGGAGACTTTTGTGAACCAAGGAGAGTCTTTTGTGTTTGTTTTTGTTTGTTTGTTGTTTTGTTTACTTGGTTTTTGTGACAAGATTTTACTATGAATCTAGGCTGGGCTCAGACTCAAGGCAATGGTCTTGCTTTAAGTAAGCTTCCTTACTTAGTTCTTAGCTTCCTACGCATGTACGAAGGCTAACCTAGAACTCACTACACAGCCAAAGACCTCTTGAGTACCAGGATTAGAGGTGTATACTAGCACTCTCAATTGATGCCATACTAGGGATGGGGACCGGTGGCCTCATGCTTGTCACACGAGCAAGCCCTCTGCCTAGTGAGCCTCTCTCCAGCCAACGCACTGTAAGGCAGTGAAAGCTGCTAAGAGTACTACATCTGCAGAGGCCCCGACCAATGCATTCCAGGGACACAAGGAGACCTATTCTCTTTGAGAGATCTTGGGAAGGGGACTGGAGGGGTCCCCGACTGACTGAGGATACACACACAATCCACCTCGGCAGGGGGCAGCCGAACAGGAGACCTGGATGTTTCTACATTTTCCTCTCCTGGTCCCATTTGTCCGTGTCTCCTCTTCTCCCTCAGCCAGACCACTAGTTTTTTTTTTTTAAATTGGAGAGAATAAATATTCTTGATGAAGTAGGAAGGTCCTGCCGGCAGCTGGTGTCCAGGCAAGCCCTTGTTTCTTGAATGTGTGTATTCATTTGAGAAGATGGCCAGGGAAGGGAAGTACACGGTTCTAGGGAGAGTTAAGTCGAGTTAAGTTAGTCTTTGCTGCCTCCTGCATACATCGCCTTCAAGCTTGTGACCAGCTGCTAACATCTAAAGCAGAAAGGAGGGATGTTATGGCCCAATAAAGTGTGTGGCCAATAACCCCCTATTTGGTGATTGGTCATGCTCCTTCGTATCCTGCCTGGCTTTTGCTCAGTTTTACGTCCAGACCCACATGGCATTACCACCATAAAGGCACATTCGTTCCAGACATAAGCACCGCCGCCTTTGCAGTCTCTACTGTCCCTCAAACAAGAAGACCCAGGGAAGCCAGCGATAATAGCGGCCATCAGGGCGAAACAGTCAGGGCTGGCGTTCCCAGCTGTGCCTCTAGCTGGAGCAACCTGGCCTGGGATGGCAGGTTCAGGCTGCCAGGCAGGAATGCCACAGTTATTGGAGAGACAGTTTGGTACCCTGGATGCTTGTGATGTCACACGTCTGTGGATCTGTGGATACCCAGACCCCAAATCAAAGGGGTGTGTGGCTTAGAAGGGACAATTTCAAGACAAGCTGGCCAGAGTTGAGCTTTGAGATAGTCCCTGTTCCCAGATCAGAGGGACATAGCCTTGGTTTGACTTCATTTCCAGGGCATTAAACGGTACTGTGATGGCAGCTGTTGGGACCCATTGAAGTTCATAGCAGGCTTCTTTCTGGTCTTTAAAGTCTCCTCTGTAGACAGGCATCTCCCTTATAAGCTTTCAAAGTAAGTCTACAACACAAAGCCTACATATTTATTCAGTCATGACATGTTAAAGATATGTATAGTCTGGGGCTGGAGTGGCTCAGTGGTTAAGAGTATTGGCTACTCTTCCAGAGGTCCTGAGTTCAATTCTCAGCAACCACATGGTGGCTCACAACCATCTGTAATGGGATCTGATGCCCTCTTCTGTTGTGTCTGAAGACAGCTATTGTGTACACACACACACACACACATACACACATTAAATAAACACATCTTTTAAAAAAAAAGAGATGTAAAACCAGTTCAAAGGGTTAAATGCCTCTCTTCCTGCAGAAGGGATAGCATGTGCCAAGGTCCTGAGGTAGACATGAGTGTGGGCTGCTGATCTGTTTGTTCTGTTTGAGATTCCAAGAGGATGGCCTGAAGCGAGATCTTGGGATGACTTCCTTCTCTTCCTTTAGGCTCCCTAGCAAAGTGTTCTCTCTTCCCCAACATCTCTCCATCCCACTCTCCCGACTTGGCTGCTTAACCCCTTTCTCACATGGACATTGTATTTTCCTCTTATTGCCTCATTAGCCAGAGAGCAAACTGTATGAGAGCAGAATCCCTGGTGAGTGTATTCACCTCAGCAGCTGTGACAATGCTCACCGCAAGTGACCACATGGCCCACAGTTCACAGCTCAGCTTGAGGGGACAGAGAAGGTTTCAGGACTTAAAAGGTCACATGGGAGGTACTTAGATTGTTAGAATGCTCACTCGAGGGGCTGGAGATGTGGTTCAGTGGTTAAGAGCACTGACTGCTCTTCCAGAGGTCCTGAGTTCAATTCCCAACAACCACATGGTGGCTTACCACCATCTGTAATGGAATCTGATATCCTCTTCTGGTGTGCAGGAAGAGAGCTATAGCGTACTTACACAAAATAAATTTTAAAAATTGTTAAAAAAATGCTCACTTGAGTCTTGAGTATCCCATATCCAAGAGCCTTGGCCCATCTCTGTATAGCACAAGGAGTAAATGAATATTTTCAGGGAGAGAGAGAGAGAGAGAGAGAGAGAGAGAGAGAGAGAGAGAGACTTCAAATAGTCCCATATCTGATCAGGCCAGGAGTCTTGTCTGAGGAGCTTACTGCCAACTTCCAGAAAAAGGTGGATTTCAGAACTTTTTGGAGCAGACCTGTGTCCAATTAGCATGTGTTGAATGCATAAATTAAAAAAAAATGTAATCAGGGCCCATGTCCTGTGGTGGGGCTGGCTCTACATTGAAATAAAGCGGACATGGTCGTTAGAACTCCTCTCTGTGCAGAACACAGGCAGATAAATAGCCATGGAGTACCACATTTCAAATGAGATGTCTTTGCCCAAGGAAGTGAGTCTGCAGCTTCACAGTCATCAAAGGAAGATTATCAAGCCTCCCCAGCCCCAGGTCAACCCATCTTTGTTTCAAATGAAGCCAGTTTTGGACTTTTGGAGTTTTTTTTTTCTCTTTCTTAAAAATTTAAAAATTACATCTGTTTATTTATTATGAATAATTAATTAATTGTGTGTGTGTGTGTGTGTATGTGTGTGTACACGTGCCAGACCTTGCATGTAGAGGTCAGAGAATCACTTGTTTCTCTCCTACCACTGTGAGTTCTAGGATCAAACTCAGATTACCAGGCTCGGTATCCACAGAGCCAATTTGCCAGTCCTGCTCTCTTTTATTGAGGACCACAATCTAGGACCTTGTGCATTCAAGGCAAGTGCTCCCCTGCTGTGCTCCATTGACCCCAGGGATCTGGCCTTACAGGGTGGGAGTCAGGAAGTCCCAGACAGTGTTTCTTTGTTCCTTCCCTCCAGTGGGTCACAGGGTCAACCCAGGCAGGACTGGTCCTCCTGGAGAGGGCTCAAATGCCAGGCTGAAATGCTGATAGGTGTGGAGACAGGGCAGATGGGTGGGGAAGCATTCGGGGTTCCAAGGATGCTAGCAGCTTCTATCATGAAGTCAGGGACAGGATCTACACTTGTAGGCAGCTTCTGATATGACGTCATCTCAGAAAGTCCAAGACTTCGGGCCTTTCCCTGAGGGTCTCCTTTTGTTTTCTTCTTCAATCAATTACTTATTAACACTCATCAACACCCATTTAGTGCCAGGCCCTGGCCTGGATACAGTGGTAATCAGGTGACATTTTGGTTCAGTGGATTATAGCATGGTGAAACTTTGATCCCACTAGATGTCTTAAAAAGAGAAAGCTCTGCTGACTTTGTGTTAGGGCCATTCGGGAGACCGGGAGATGGAGTATTGTTTTATGGCTTTGGTGTCTGACAGACCTGCCTTCAAACATTCTTACTGGAGAGTTTTGTCTTGTTTTTGTTGTTTTTTTTTTTTTAACTGAAAGAAATGCCGAAGCTCCGTTTTCTCATCTATAAAATGTGACTTACAGTTTAGCTTCATTCTGTTGTAGTGGTGATTAGATGAGGTAGATCGATAGTAATAATGGCTAACATGACCCTAAGTACGTAACTGGTAAAGATCTACCCATTTATTGAGTGTACTTTATATGCGGAGCAGAGTTCTGGAGGCTAGGGAGATGGATGTGAGGAAAACAAGTCATCTTCTGGAACTCACAGAAACCTGCGCCGGTTAGACTTTCTAGGTATTGCAAGTGGAGTTTGAAGTCAGGCTGGCGCCGAGGTTCTCTTTATTCAGATAAATATTCTTGTGCATCTTATCAGCTTGCCTCTGGCTGCACAAGAAACGCTGGGAAGAAAACTGCAGAGCGCAGTGGTCAGTCAATCACGTGGGAGTCGGTTGTCACATCAGCTAAGCACCTACACATGCCTGCCCTGTTCTTCGAGCGGAATGCGACCGTGACACACAGCCAGGTGAGGTTGCTTCTCTCATGACATACTGTGGCAAGAATAGTGACGATGAACAGGTGAGTAAGATACTTCCTGGTAGCCAGAGTGCCGTGAGGAAAGGGGTCGTGCGCTTGGGAGGAAGCAAGAGGTGGAATGTTCTGGAAGGGATTCTGGAGAACCCGACCGCTGAGCTGAGTCTGGGATTGGGCATTGGCTGCAGGAAGGGTCGGGAGAAGCATTGCTGGCCATCTTTGAGTCTTTCCAATGGTTTTCTATTCCAGCATCCAGCTGTTTCTCATCTAGTTCCAGAGGAAAATGATGTAGAGAAACTTGTGTTTTGTCGAAGATTTATAATTTAATCTTTTTGGTTCTAGAGCCAATTCTGCCATGAACAAACAGTCTTAACTCCTCAGTTTCCTCCGAGCGCTGGGACTTAAGAATTCCTTTCAGAGGGCCAGCCGTGTGCACCCTTCTGCTGACCTGTGTCAGTCAGTCCCAGACCCTCGGGAAAGGATCCATCTCTAGACTTTGAATCCAAAAGGCCCTTTTCTAAATGTCCTGTCCATGACTGGTCTCCAGTGAGTCAGAATGTGACTCACTCTGTCTAAAGACAAAACTGAAGGACTCTAAAATACATTGAGATTTGTGAACAGGACGATCCCAAGCACACCTATGAGACTCCAAACTGGGGTTACGTGGGCAGGCAGGCCCAGATAGGTGCCCATTCCTTATCTTTGTGGTCCAGCTTAGTTCTGACTACAGGCGAGACCACTCTTTTCAATGAAAGCAATTTAAAAAACCGTTCTTTTTATTTTATGAGTGACTGTTTTGCCTGCATGTTTATGTATGTACCACACATGTACTTGGTGTCTGAAGAGGTCAGGAAAGGACACGAGATCCCCTGGAGCTAAAGTTATGAATGGTTTTGAGCTACCACGTGAGTGCTAGGAATTGACCCTGGGTCCTCTACAAGAGCATCAAGAACTCTTAACCACTGAGCCATCTCTCCAGCCTCAAAGCAATTTTTTATTATGGGTTTGGAGAGGATGACTCAGTGGTTAAGAGCGCATACTGTTCTTTGAGAAAGCCTGAGTTTGGTACTCAGTACCCTTGGTGACAAGCTCATAACCACTTGTAACTCCAGGGGAAAGCCAGTTCCTACGGCTCCTCTGGCTTTTTTGATCACCTGCACTTATGCGCACACATCCACACTCAGACCTTTCATACACATGACTGAAAATAACAAAAATAAATCTTTATAAAAAAAAAGTCATTTATTACCATTACCTGTGTAAATGTGTTTTTAAAAAAAATTGTTAAGAGTGTTCAGAAAAATCCTTGGCCATGTCTTTATGTTACATTCTGAATATATGATGGTACAGTCAAAGGGACTGTAAGGCCCTAAGGTAAATTACACCACAGAATATAATACCAAAGGCAGTTAATTGATGCAAATAAGTAGAAATGTTTTAAAAAAAAATAGGACAGGAGAGCTACAGAGATGGCTCGGTGGCTAAGAACTCTTGCTGTTCTCTCAGAGAACTCAGGTTGGGTTCCCAGCACCCAGGAGGAGAGTCACAGCTGTCTGTAACTCCAGTTCTAGGGGGTCTGACACCCTCTTCTGGCTTCTGTGGGAAGCAGACACATATGTAGTGCTCAGACACACATGCAGGCAAAACAACCATTGACATAAAATAAATTTTTTTAAACTAAAAAAAAAAGGGAAAATAGACTTGTTATGGTTTGGACATAAAATGGCTTCAAAGGCTCACGAGTTAAAGACTTGGTTACCAGCTGGTGACATTACCTAGAGATTACTGGATCATCAGGGCACTAATGTCAATGGACTAGCTTATTCCTGTGTTGGTAGCCGTCTGGGGTGCTCGGGTTTAGTTGGAAGAAGTGGGTCACTGGGGTGTCACCCCTTTGAAAGGTCTGTCTTGCCCCAGGACCTTCCTGTTTTTCTCTACTTCCTGGCTTCTCTGACACACACTCCTGCCATCCATTATGGTATTCTGCCTCACTTTAGGCCCAAAGAAGCGGGCCTCGACAGCGTGGACTAGATTGAATCTTTCCTTTCAGACTGTTTCTCTTGACAGATGTGGCATCACAGGCTTTTAATCCCAGCCCTTGGGAGACAGAGGCGCCTGCATCTCTGTGAATTGCAGAATAGCCCGCTCGATGTGGTGAGTTCCAGGCCAGCCAGGGATACACAGTGAGACCCTGTCCCAAAAGGAAAAGGAGGTTGTTGGCCAATTCTTTTGCTGTGGCATTAAAGGTTGATCAGCACAGCATCCCTTGACTTTATGAGGAACACATCCTGTCCTCAACTGAGGAGGATCAGAGGTAAATTATCCACTGCATCCTAACATTAGTCTATGGCAAAAGCTACCATCAGCCCCCTCCAAACTCCAAACAAACCCAAAGATGGCTGACAATACTATTTACTCAGAACAGCGATTTGCACTTATATAGATAATAAGTGCATTTTATAGTAATACTATCAATGGAATTTTAATTTGGTTTAATTTTGAAAGATGTTTTTGTGGGCTGGAGAGATGACTCAGTGGTTAAGAGCCCTGACTGCTCTTCCAGAGGACCTGAGTTCAATTCCCAGCAACCACATGGTGGCTCACAACCATCTGTAGTGATGCCCTCTTCTGACGAGTCTGAAGACAGCTACAGTGTACTCATAGATATAAAATAAGTAAATAATTCTAAAAAAAAGGAAGAAAGATTTTTTTTAAAGGAAGATGCATTTGTTTTTATTTTGTGAGTATGCGTGTTTGCCTTCGTGCACGTAGGGACAACACGTGCATGTAGTTCCTATGGAGACCAGAAGAGGGCGGAGGATAGCCTGAAACTGGAGTTAGAGGTAGCTGTGAGTCACTGTGTGGGTGGTGGGAACTGAACTACCTGCGTCCTCGGCAAGAGCGCCGAGTGCTCTTAACAGCTGACACATCTCTCCAGCCCATCAGTGGAATCTTAAAAATGCTCAGTTAGCGCTACTTTGTCCTAAGCCTTTTAAAGACATCAGTTCATTTAATTCTCTCCGTACCTCTCTGATGCAGGCTTTATTACTAGTTTTGTTTTACACACAAGGAAATGGAGGGGTTGTATTATCTAGATAGCGTTTAAATATCTGAAAACTACATATACTTATTTGTGTGTGTGCGAGTGTGTGCACATGCCGTGGTGCACATGTGGAGGTCAGAGGACAGCTTGTGGAAGTCGGTTCTTTCCTTCTACCACGTGGGTCCCATCCATGGTGGCAGGCACCTTTACCCCCTGAGCCACCTCTCTGGCATTGAGCCTTTATTTATTGTTTCGATTCAACATTGTTTTCAGATTTTCATTTTACCCAATCTTCTCTGCGTTTATTTTTCCGCGTCTCTGTTTTTCTCTTCGATTGAACATACTGTGCACATGGTTTTTGCTCAGTGGAAGTTGAATGCGTGCATCATTTCTGCACTGTCGATGGCATCTGCCGGTTTGAGGGTTACCATAGTCTTGTAGGAAGGTGTTCTCCAGAAGCAGAGACTCTAAATGAAAGAGAAGGCACACTTTCTGTCTTAAAAGCCACCAGCAGACTCATTTCCAGAATGGAGGGACAGGTCACGTGCCTGGAATCCCCCTGAGTCTATCTCCCTGTGTCTTTGTCCCTGGTGAAAATGATACTTCTCTTGTTTTGACGCTCTCTTAGGTGAAATCATGGCAAAACAGCTTAAACTTCCTCCCAGATTTAGACTGGCAGGGTGTTGTTTGTTTGGTTTTTATCACAGTTTAAGACAAGATAACAGACATTTACAGAATAAATCCTAGAAGTTTTCATGATGGTCCATTGAGCTACTGGGACATTGAGATCCACAAACTATTGTCAGGTACGGTCCAAGGGTTTACGCACGCGCAGAATGACCTCCAGGACTGCAGGCTTCTAGCTTGCTCGTTCGCTCCTGTGACTTGGTCCTGGCTCTTCCACGGAAAGCCACTTGCTATCCCATATGTCTTCCCACCTTCACTGGAAACTTATTTTTTGTCTCAATAAAATGGACTCGGGAGCTTCTACTTCCATTTTTCTTTACATTTTCATCTTTCTGGTAGTGCCAAAAGCCGAGGCAAAACCGCCGTTTTCTCTGGACACAGATTGATGGAGGGAGTTGTTTGGAAGAAAATTCAGTAAGAGGGAGATAGGATTCCGAGAGTGGACTGACATGGCAGCACATTGCTAATGCCTCCCAACACAAACACGTTACAGAAAAGACTGCTTTGTGCTCGAGCCAATGTGCCCAGCCTGTGTTAGCCTGTTAGCTAGGTGGGGGCTGCTGAGTGGTTTTCACCACTCTCGGGGCTCTTACCTCGCGCACGCCTGTGTATTGCTCGTTAGTACTCACTTATAGCACCTATGCAAGCATGGTCTCTGGGGCTGGCGAGATGGCTCAGTGGGTAAAGGTGTTTGCGCTAGTCTCTGGATGGGGGAAGGAGAGAACTGTCTCCTAAAAGTTTTCCACTGACCTCTACATGTGCACTGTGTGTGGAACGGGTGTGCCTACACTTACTCACACAGTAAAAATCATAAAACAACAGCAAAACAACCCTTTCCTCCAACCCCCTAAAACACTCAGTCATAATAAAAAAAAAAAAAAGCATGGTCTCTGCCATCAGAGAGACCTAGGTTCAAATCCTAGTATTTTCAAATCCTAGTATTTTCCCGGTATGGTTTTCATGTGATTTCACTTTGTAAGCCTTAGGTTTTTGTTGTTGTTAACTAATGGAGATGACGGTCGGGTTTTGTATGCTCGTTATCAGGATTAAATAAATCCATTTTGGAAATGTACCTAGAACATAGCTTCCAAATTGACCAATGGGCACAGTACAGTAAATAACATTTTTTTTTCATGTTAACTTGTTTGCTTGATGAAAAGTCCCATGGAACATAGAGTTGCTCAGATAAAAACAACAGCTCAGTGGGTGCGAGCACTCACTCACTGTGTGGACATGAGGACCAGGGTTAGAGTCACACCCAGCGCCCATGCACAGAGCTGAGTGTGACTGTCATCTTTGCCTCCATCAGTTCATCTCTCTGTTTATTCACAGGGAAGCAGGGAACTGGCATAACCGGGACTTATCTGATTTACCATCATCGTTTTTGTGTGGATGAGCGTTTACTCACTTCCGGCTACCGTGAGGAGGGCAGCTTTGTTCCGTCAC
Organism: Tokudaia tokunoshimensis; assembly: GCA_036184795.1. Classification (NCBI taxonomy): domain Eukaryota; kingdom Metazoa; phylum Chordata; class Mammalia; order Rodentia; family Muridae; genus Tokudaia; species Tokudaia tokunoshimensis. The sequence goes on from BTHU01000014.1 coordinate 31,942,180, forward strand.
TCTCTTGCCTGGCCATGGACCCAAACCCAACAGGATCAACAGATACAAGGCAACCTTTAAAACTGTCAGCCCAAATAAATGTCCCTCCTTATGAGTAGTTTATCCCTCGTATTTCATTACAGGAGTAGAAAGCTGGCTAACTAAAGCTACTTAGTATGCTATACTTTATAGCCCAGGCTGGCCTCAAATGAGGCAATCCTCTGCCTCAACCTCTCAAGTTCTGAGATTATAGGTATGTGCCGTGATGCCCAGATTATATAGCATTCTTTTGAATTCATTATTCATTTAAAATATATCAGCTTATATAAAAGACTCCAAAGTCTACAAATGCCCACATGATACTACATTCTTTAGATGATTTCTTTATTTGAAAACAGTTTTTTTTATGGCTGGATATATGGTCTTACTTTATTCTTAAATTATTTAAATTGCTACCCACGATTCAGCATAGCACGATAGTGGCTGCTGTCTTTTTCCTTGTCTCTGGGAGCTCTGTGGGCTCCAAGTACCTTTAGACATGAAAGAATTCCTGGAAAGCCCCAGTCCATTGTCTAGTAAACAATGTAATTCCAACTCATGGAGGTACATGGAGATAGTATCTAAAAGAGTAGAGTTTAGGACGTACAGGACAGGGCCGAGGAAATAACCCGGTGGGTAATGTGCCTATTGTGCAAGCTGAGTTTGCATTCCCAGAACCTACGTAACAGCCAGATGAGGTAGCAGATCCATAACCTTAGTGTTCCTACAGCAAGGTGGGAGGCTGAGGCAGGGCAGACCCTAGGTCTAGCTGGGAAGGGCCTGGGATATGGCTCATAACAGAGTTAGCCCTGAAGGTCGATATTGCTGGAACTGAGAATCCAGGTTAGGAGGGCAGTAATAGTGCTTGCCTCAGTGCAGAAAAAAAAAATGTGATTCTTCTTCTAAGTGTCTGCTTCTTGTCAGGGAAAATGCTTGCTATTACTTTCAGAAAAAAAAATAATTGAGTCTTTCAATCTGAGACACGGACTTGAACGCTACAAAGGCAGAAACACTGGGGAAACAGAGCATGCATTTACCAGCTAAGTGGAACAGAAAAGCAAGCAGACTGACTGTGTGCCCATCCAGACACTGAGGAGGAAAGCTCTGATGTGCCGCCGCAAGCTTTCCTGAGTCCTCCTTCCCTAAGAGAGGCTTGGAGGATCCTTCAGGGAGGAGAAAGGCTAAGTTCACAGACATCCAAATGACACCTTAGGTAAAGCAGTGTCTGAGGCAGGCTATAAACTGGCTTTCTTTTCCCTTTTCTATGGGGCTGGGAATCAGGCCCAGGTCAGCGCTGAGCTGCATCCCACTCTGTTCAGACATTTGGACTCTGAACTCTGTTTTTTTCTGCTAGAAGCATGGCATTGGAGGTCTGTCCTCTCCCTTGTGATAGGCCCTCTTAGACATAACCAGGTCTGCCTCCCATATCTGGAATCAGAACGGAGACTGTGTGTAAGCAATGAGCCTAACAACAGGCAAAGGAATTGGATGATGGTGTGTGCTAGTAATCCCAGCAATAAGGAATCTAAGGCAGGAGGACCATGAGTTTGAAGTCAGTCTGGCTGCATAGCAAGCCTCCATCCCAAAATAAAATAAAATGAAACAAAGGAGGATATATTGGGACATTTAAGTGAACAGATGATTTGTATTCATTTAAAAATTTTAATTTTCATAAAATTCCAAAGTTGATCTAATCTTATTAACTCTTTGCTACCCCCAAAGGATTGTGAATTCATACTTATGTCTCAGTGATCTTCAATCTTGGTGCTCACTCAAATCTGTGAAAGTGAAAAATGAAGTTAAGATAAATATTGATAATGATTTAATTAAGCAGCCAGACTCATAATTCTTCCTTTCATTTGTAAAAGCAAGCACTATCAACCACACAACACACACATACAACACTCATACACACACATCACACACATACACATTACACAAACACCACATACACATATATATCACACAGAGAGACATACACACATACTCACACATTACATACACACATCACATGCATACATCCCCCCCCACAGACACACACTTACCACACTCATACACACACATCACACACACCACACATATATCACACACATACACAGGCACACACTACCACACAGTCATTCACAATGCACCAACATGCCACAAAGACATCACACATTATACAACACGCACGAACATCACACAGCGCACACACACATTACACATCATACAACACACACTCACATACACATTACACATACAACACACATATCACACGCATACATCCCACACACAGACACACTATCACACAGACATATACACATACTGCACACACACATGCACACATGTACACATATACACAGTCACATACATCACACACTCACACACATCACACATCATACAACACACACTCACACACATCACACATCATACAACACACACATATCACTCATCATACAACACACACACATCATACAACACACAGTCACACATATCACATGTCATACAACACATTCACACACACATCACACAAGTGTCACCATCTTCCATCCTGTCTGCATCCACTGCTCCCTCAGCTGTCTTCTGGCCTCCCCCAGCAGGTTAGCATCTTCACAGTTGTAAGTGGTTCCAGCATTTCCATTAGGAAAGAGCTTTCTGGCCGGGGTTGGGTAAGGAGAAGATAGTTCAGCAGGGAGGAGAGTCACAATTCTGAAATGTAGCCGTGTTTTCCGTCAAAAACAGTCTGTTTTTGGAAACAGCAGCTGAGCGGCATCGAGCTGAGCAAGGCAGAGCGAGGCGCTCAGCAGGTCCTCTGATTGAGGACACTCACCTCATGATGACAGCTGGGTGGGAACGACCCACTTTGAAATCCAAATATAGAGTGGCAGTGCTTATTAACTGTCTGCTGTTTGATGACTGTGGAGTTAGGGCCTGTGTGGGATGCTGGGTTTTGGGGTTTTGGGAAGGAGATATGAGAATCTTTGGACAGTGAAGGGTTTGGAGTCTAGGCTGGGGTCTTCTGGGGCCATGGGACATTGTAGGTCTGAGCAATTCTTTTAAATTTTTAAAAATAAATTTTACTTACTTGAAAGCTCCTAATAAAAACAGCATATCCAAAATCAACCATACCCAGAGACTTGAGGATCATTTTGAGATTGATTTAAATTTTTCTCTTTTCCTGCACCCAACAACTTCTGAGCATGAAGTTCTCAGGAAACCCCAGAAGGGATTACAGAGTTCTGCTTTGGAGCTGGAGGTTTAGACACCCGTGATAAGCCTCTTTAGCTAAGCCTGTAATCTTAGGACTGCCCTCTCCTACGTTATGGGGGTGCCGCTCATGAGTGGCTGGCAGCTGGGATAACCACGGATAGTGCAGGCTGGGTCACTGGGCTCCTGAGTATGCTCCTTGTCATAGAAGGAGCAAGGAGCACCAAGCCAGGCACCCAGGACTCTCTACACCCAGCACCCCAATGTCTACTTCATAGGGGACCAGAAGTCCTGGGTCATTGGGGCCACTCCAAGACCCTTGCTTGGGATCCCGAGTCCCTTGTCCTAGCTAACTTCTTGCTTTTGCATGGGTGACTCCAGAAGTTGGTGGGCAGGGGCAGTAGTTCTAGAGCTGGGTGGGGCTCCTCTGCCATTGGTGCTGTGCCTGGGCAGGTCTCCAAGTATCCCTAGACTTCAGTTTCTCATCGAGGTCACATAATGCTAAGTCTTTGTTGTATGAATTCCTGCCTCTTAGGATTAAGGTTAGAATTACATGACATAATGAGAAACATCAACTCAATGCCTAGCACATCGTCAGGGCTCCATAACTGTTAACTATCCCATAATAACATAGTAACATAAGCGAATATAATATTTGCTTGCATACTAATGCCTGATAGAGTCACATATGCTATGACACTGTGTATAAATATTATTCCATGTGCTCTGTTTATATGAATTTATTCCTTCCTGCAACTTTATTTTCCCAGTAAACTAAGACACGAGGTCTTTGTCAATTTGTCCAAGGTCTCATGGCTAGCCAATAGCACAGCAGTTCCAATCAAGCAACGAGTCCTCACTCGTACACCCAGAAATGCAGGTTTGGAGGAGCCAAGAGATGACGTGGCTGGGGCGAAAGCTCTGGCTGTCTGGAGGTCCAGGCTGGATGCCCTAGGAACTGGCATGGTAGCTGGGCAGGCAACAACACAAAGAATATCTCACTCTGCCAGGAACAGTTTTGCTATGTGAGTCCAACCTGAGGCTGAGCGAGGGAAGTCGCACCCCTATGGTGTTCAGGATCCTGATGTTATTTACTATATGTGAGCACACTGTAGCTGTGTTTAGACACTCCAGAAGATGGCGTCAGATCTCATCATGGATGGTTGTGAGCCACCATGTGGTTGCTGGGAATTGAACTCAGGACCTCTGGAAGAACAGTCAGTGCTCTTAACCGCTGAGACATCTCTCCAGCCACCTTTTTTACTTTTTATATCTCTATTATTTTTATTTTGATGCTCATTTATCACAAGAGTTACCCTTTTAAAATATAATTCAGATTTTTTTTTTAATGTATTGGTAAGGTTATCCAACCATCACGGCCATCTCTTGTGGCCCCCACTCATCACTAAAGGATAGTGCCGAAATGCCCTAAAAGTTGTTCTATTTCTTCTGTGTTTTTCTTCTACATAAATGTACATGACTAGGTTTCATTTACAAATTAGGCATATTCATGCATCAACAAGGATAAACCAGAAAAATTATAACAATATGCTTTAATAAGGACTGGAGAGTTGTATTTAATTTAACTCTGTGGTTAAGAGCTCTTACTGACCTTGCAAAGGACCCAGGATCAGTTTCTGGAACCCACTCTGCAGCTCACAACTGCCTGGAACTCCAGTTGCAGCAGCTACTGGTGCCCTCTCTGCCCACCCTGGGCACCATCATGCATGTGGTACACTTACACATATGTTGGTAAAATGTTAGTACACACTAAAAGAAAGTAAATCACAATATAGTATGATGAATCTGGGTGGATGTAGTGTCTCTCACTCTCTTAAAAATGATACACCACCAATGTGACAAAAGCAAGACGCACTGCACATGCACTGTGAGACATTGTCAGGTGGCCACAGGAGGGTCACTTGAGCACAAACCCTGTGACATCTCAGTAGTTGATCTGAAAACCAAGACTGATCCTAAGCGACTAGTGCATGGGTAGGTGGTGTGGTCACACGGGTGTGCTGGAGAGAGATGACTCACACCCTGTGGCGGGCTCAGGGTAAGCCTGTGGCATTGCATCACACAGCTCAGAATGCGCGTATAAAGGTAGCAGTTATCTGGTTCCGAAACTTTTCACTTGACACTTTAAACCACAATTGACCCTGGGTAATTGAAACTGCATAAAGTGGGGTCGCTTTAATTCCAGAATGTCTTCATCACTGCCACAAGAAATCTCATACGTACTAGCTGCCCTCGCCATTTGCCTTCCTTTTAGCCATGAAAACCAACTTGGTGTCTATGGATTTGCACAAATGCAATCATATACCCAGTGTGGTATTGCATATTTGGGGGACTGGTCTAAGGCAAGATCTTGAGGTGGAGACCAATCTGGCTCACATAGTGTCAGCACAGCATGGACTACCTAATGAAACTATCCAGACAAACCCAAAGAAACACAAAGGCTGAATGGAATGGCTCAGTACACGTCTCCTGTGTGCCTGGGTGCTCTCACTAACCGTGATGCTTTCAAGCTCATCCACACTGGAGTGTCAACCAATCAACGCTCGATCCTTTTGGTTGCATTGGGTGGAAATACATTAAACATTTATTTATATAGTTTAAAGTTATTTGTATATGTATGGGGATATGTGTGAGTTCAGAGCCCCCTGAAAGAGAGTGTTGGGTCCCCTGGAGTGACGTGGTCTGTGACTGGCCTGATATGGGAGCTGTTGTTGATGCTCTTAAGCATTGAGCCTTCACCTAGCGCTCGAACTACTGCATTTTGTTTATCCACTCCTCAATGGCATGAGGTTGCTGAGACCTCTGGGCTGCTATTATGAATATCTGCACATGCATTTTTGAGCAAAATTACTTCTCTTACTTTTTTTTTAGATTTATTTACTTTTTGTATATGAGCTGTTTTACCTGCATGTATGTATGTGAACCACATGCACACCTGGTGCCTGTTGAGATCAAAATAGGGTGTTAAATGCCCTAGAACGGGAGTACCAGATGGCTGTGAGTCCCCGTGTGGGTGGTGGGGACTGAACCTTTGTCCTCTGCAAGAGCAGCAAGTGCTCTGAACGGCCGAGCCAGTGCTCCAGTCTCCAAATACACTTTTTATGTCTCCCCCTATTGTATTTTAAAAATATTTTATTGTATACATATGTATGCATATAGTGTATATGGGTGAGAGGATATGCAGGTTTGTGTGTGTGTGTGTGTGCCATAGCACATGTGTGGCAGTCACAGGACAACACTGTGGAGCTGACAGACTCAGACTCAGGGAACTGAACTCAGATAGGCTTATGCAGCAACAGCCTTTAGCAGCTGAGGTGTGTTGTTCTCTCTCTCTCTCTCTCTCTCTCTCTCTCTCTCTCTCTCTCTCTCTCTTTCCTTTTATTGTTTGACCATGTCTTATCTCATGTAGCTCAGGATGGTTTCAAACTCATTACTCCCTGTATAGCTAAGGTTGGTCTTGAACTCCTGATTCTCTTGTTTTTGTCTTCCAAGGGCTAAGGTGTATACTGGGCCTGAAGAAGTGGACCTGTTTAATTCTCTTGCTGTGTACAATGCTAAGTGGCATTGCTGGGTTATATGATAACTCTGCTCTCTCTCTTTCTCCCTCTCTCCCTCCCTCCCTCTCCCCATTCCTTCAGATGGGTCTCACTATATTTGCTAGGTTGGTTTGATGTTGGGCTCATGTGATCCTCCTGCCTCACATTCTCAGGTAGCTGAGACTACAGGTCCTACTAGCAGAACCTCTGTTCCTGGTTTAAAACAAAACAATCACCCCTCCTTTGTTTGAGGTGTTATGTGTGGGAGCAACTGCTCTGCCACTGAGCTACAGCCCCTGCCCCATCTTTTAGATTTACAAAGCACTTCCTTAGATGTGTTAATGGTTCAGAGACTGTGCCTCACTGTGACATTTTCATACCTGTGATCATGGCTGCTGATCACACGTATTTCTATTTTGAAGAGTTTCCGAACTGGTTTATTTCCTGCCTGTCCCAGATTACATGAGCATGTGTGACTGTGTGACTGTGTGAGTGTGTGAGGGTGTGAGTATGTATGCGAATATGTGTGAGTAAATGTGTGTGTGTGTGTGAGTGTGCGAGTAAATGTCTATGTATGTGTGTGTATGAGTGAGTGTATATGGGAGTGAGTGTGTATGTGTGAGTATGTGTGTGTGTGTGTGTGTCTGTGTGTGTATGTGTGTGTGTGAGTGAGTGTGTATGGGAGTGAGTGTGTATGTGTGAGTATGTGTATGTGTGTGTGTCTCTGTGTGTGAGTGAGTGTATATGGGAGTGAGTGTGTATGTGTGAGTATGTGTATGTGTGTGTGTCTCTGTGTGTGTATGTGTGTGTGTGTGTGTGAGTGAGTGTGTATGGGAGTGAGTGTGTTTGTGTATGTGTGTGTATGTCTGTGTGTGTATGTGTGTGTCTCTCTGTGTGTATATGTGTGTGTGTGAGTGAGTGTGTATGGGAGTGTGTATGTGTGAGTATGTATGTGTCTCTGTGTGTGTATGTGTGTGTGTGAGTGAGTGTGTATGGGAGTGAGTGTATATGTGTGAGTATGTGTATGTGTGTGTGTATCTCTGTGTGTGTATATGTGTGTGTGTGTGTGTGAGTGAGTGAGTGTGTATGGGAGTGAGTATGTATGTGTGAGTATGTGTATATGTGTGTGTGTCTGTGTGTGTATGTGTATGTGTGAGTGTGTATGTGTGTGTATGTCTGTGTATGTCTGTGTGTGTGTATGTGTGTGTCTCTCTGTGTGTGTGTGTTGCTGTGGATTGAACACAAGGCCTGTGTGTGCTAGACAGGCACTCTTCCCTGATCCTCATCCTCAGCCCTTAAGAGTCTCCTTTGAAGCACAGACTCGCCTTCTAGCTGATGTCGGTCTGTTTTCCTCTGATGCTTGTACATTTGCTGCTCTGCACCAGAAGTCTCTCCCTTATTTAAAGTCACAGCGATTCTTCATTTCTAAAAGTCCCAGGTGCCGCTGGTTTGAGGACCAGTTTGGGCAGCAAGGAGCGAAAGCTGAGATTCCCTTCTCCATGCCTGCTGGAAAAGGAACTTCCTGGATGTGCTGGGAGTTCAACTCTCCCCCAGAGCGAGGCAGCTCCAGCTGGAGTTGTCCCTGGCTTGTCAGGCTCTGCTGTGGGGATTCACATGTGCTGCTGGGTTGCTTTCCCTTTGGACTTCTTTTTTCTATTTTAATTGATTCTGCAAGTATAGTGTTTGAATCAGTTTAAATTGAGGTAATACAAGTGTTCAAAATAGCAGATGCTGCCTATTTAAACTGGGGTGTGACTGAGGGACCCTTTGGAGGTCTAGTGGCATAGGGTGACAGGGCTTTCACTGTGAAGGGATTTGAGACAGAAGTAGCAGGCATACCAAGGGATCACAGATAGGGTGTGGGGCTGTATACCTGTAGTCTCAGTACCTGGAAGGCAGAGGCAGGGGAGTGAGACCTTGCCCCTAAAAATCAACTAACCAAACCCCCAAACAAAATGCAAACAGATCACAGGTCATTTGAATGGTGAGAGCCTGTGATTCTCCCAGACGAGCCCTCAGTCCGGAGTATAGTGTGCTTTTAAATTCTGAGTCTAGTGACAAGACAGGTAGCTTGACCTCCTCTGCTTATTTTTATATATTATATTATATTTTATTTTTTTCATATGAGTTGTTTTGATCCAGAGCTAAAAAAAAAAACCCACTGGGTTGTTGATGTCATTGTCCTTAGATGATGGTTCTCCTCTGACCTCTTTCACAGGAGTGTGGAAGTCCCCCCTCCCACTTTCTGTCCAGACTCCAGAGATATGTCCCCAAGCAACCCTTTCTTGGCTAGGGTTCTGCCAGCCAGCTAGGAAAACACTGTGGACTGTCTAGAATCGAAGTTGGATGTTATTGCCAGACTTTCCTGGGGTGGGGTTGGGGGTGGGGCTTCTCCAAGGCTTCAGGAGAGGGCACCACAGTAGGTAAGTCCTTCCAGGACAGGCTAGTACCCCAACACCCCAACATGGCCCCTGTCACTCTGCCATCAGTACCACGGCTCAATAGTCCCAAGTTGCTTCTCCCTGGAACGCTCACAGTCGGTCTCAGTGTGGTCAGGACACCAGGGAAGGATTCACGGGCTTGTCAGTTCCTTCTACACTGTTCACTGGATCCTTACTGTGTGTTGGGCTCTATGCCTGTTTCCAGAATTCTGTACCCAGAAAAACATTTCAAAACCAAAGGTGGAATGTGAATTTTTGGAAGGCCATAAAAACCAAAGGAAGTCAGCAGCTGTCTGACTTTCGTAGAGTTAGAAGGTGCTATGTAGACTGCTTGGGAGAAAGGATATCAACGGTCTTATCCATGCCAGACCCTGCATGCGACAATACTGACCTGCGTCACCCATACTAATGTAACAGTGTAATAGTGGCAAGGCTGTTATGGCGGTGGGGGGGGGGCAACCAGTCATTCTCCTGATCAGATCTGAGACCTGTTCCATAGGAAGGAACTCATGCTTGGTACTGCACACATGGTCAAAACTCATAGCTAGCCCACTGATGTTGTTTTGTTGAATGGTTATGTTTCTAAATTGCCTTCTAAATATTAACGACCATATATTTGTACTGCTCTCAACTGTGATCTGAGAAGCTTCTTATTGCAGTGGGCAGTAGGTTAATGCAGAGACTCAGAACCATTCAAAGAGCTGAGAAGATGTGACTGAGTGCTCAGCTCTAGGTAGGACCTCTAAATTGAGACCTCACCACCAGAAGGGCCCAGGGAACATTGCAGAAGAAGACAGAGGATGGGGAGGAATGCCACGAAATGCTTCCTCTGAGCATGGTGTGGCTGTTGCACACTAGAATGCAAAGCAACTGTGGTTACCTGTGCAAGATCAAACCAGTTAGAAATTCCACCATGGAACACGGCAGAGCTCCTGAGATACCCATCCGTACCTCAAGGGCTTTTGGCAGGTGATAGCAGCTGGGAGAGAGTGAGTCGTTTGTCTTTGAGGGTTGGCTACTGACAGGTTGCCCATATCCCAGTGGATGATGTCACATCCATTTGCATATGGGGAGCACTAATTGTCATCAATGGATTATAAAACAAAATAAGGAAAAATGCAGAGAGGACTTGAAGCTAGAATACTGTGGAGAGAGCTAAGGGGTGTAGGAGGGAAGGGGTCAGAGGTAATATGAGTAAGATGCAGCATACACATCCATGAATCTTCCGAAGAATAAAGGAGAAAGAGAAAGAGAGAGAGAGAGAGAGAGAGAGAGAGAGAGAGAGAGAGAGAGCAACAGAAAGTCTGTCCTGTAAGGAATGCCTCTTGTTGTTTGTTTATATTATTTATGTCATTTTATTTTTGACATAGCATCTCATTTGGACAAGAAAGTCCTCAAACACTTGGCAATCCTGTTTTTTCCTTCCCTGAAGGAAGATGGGAAGAGATGTCAAAGACTATCATGATGGAAAAGGATGGAGCTGGAAAAACGGCTCAGCAGTTAAAAGCACTTACTGCCCTTGCAGAGAAGCTGGGTGTGTTTCCTAGCACCCACATGGAAACTCAAAAATGTCTGCAACTCCAGTTGTTTTGTTTCCCTCTTCTGACCTTCTTGGGATGCTCTATACATGTTATGTGCGCATGCGCGCACGGGCGCATGTGCCCACCCACCCACCAATGTGCATGCTCAGGTACCCAGGGATTTCAGAAGAAGGCATTTGATCCTCAGGAGCTGGAGTTACAAACAGTTGCAAGCTCTCAGACATGGGTCCTGGCAACTGAACCTGGGTCCTTTGGAAGGACAGAAAGCTCTCTTAAGAACTGAGCCATCTCTCCAGCACCTTGACTTTTCTTTTGTTCTTTCTCTTTTGCTTTCTCCTTCCTTCTTCTACAAATGAAGGAACCAGGCTAGGCAAGGTGACACAGTTGCTGAGCCACGCATTGAATGGGAGTGGATCTCTGGCTGCTATCCCTGCTGTCAACCTTCTTATCTGGGATTGTTTGTCCTTTGCCACAACTCACCACACTTGAACAGACACGACATAACTTCGATACTTTGATGGAGAAACAACCCTTAAATGGAGAGAATATGCATGATGCATAAATAAACAGACTAAGAGGTAGAAAGCAGAAGAGGGACCTACTTACTGGGCTGCATTTGATGACAGTTGATTGGCATCAGTCGGTAAAGAAAATAACTGAGCTATAGGAGAAACTCTGGCTTGAGACCAGTGATTGTCCTTGCGTTTAGTCCTGGCTGCTCTGGGACAGAACCTCTTCTTCTTAGGTCACCGCCCCTTCCTCACCCTGGGTGACAAGGTTCTTCACACTCAGGCCTTCATTTGAACTAGATATCTGATGGACTTGCATGGAGTCAGTGGCTGTCCCCCGCTGTTCTCTGCTGGGTTCCCACTGTGTCCAGCACCCAGGTCTTCCAAGTGGCCCGTGAATTCACACACAATCAATTACCAGCTGAGCAAGAGCTCTGGAGGTCTCAGAGTACTGACCCATGCACTGGGATGAAGGCAATCAGGCCTGAGGTCATCTGGGGTCAAGCCCATGGCTTTGGATAGTCATTTGTCACTTGGAATTGGGCAGGAAACCATAAACACAGGAGACAGTGAGTGAAGTTAACTAATTATATACAACTGTGGCCTTAGTTTGGCCTGGCCCAAACAGAGAATGAGATAAAGGCAGTTTGAAGGCAGAACTCTTTAAAAACATGGCATTTTCCAGCTGGGACATGGAACAGTAAATGCGGGGACACGGGGAGGAACAAGAGAAATTCAGGTGTCTGCTCATAAGCCAAGCATATATAGGCTTGGGAAGGGGTGGAGAGTGAGTTCAAGACTCCCTACAGTTAAACCAACATGAGCTGTGTTACAAACATCGAGCCATGACATGGCCATGACAGTCGGAGAGAAAAGCAGAAGATCTTAAAGTATGCTTCTCCACCAGCAAGTAACTCAGGGAAATATAACCCAGAACACCCTGGGAGACACTGGGCAGTCAAACAGGTTAGCACAGGCATCTCTCATCGCTGTTGAGGGAAAATGTAACAGGAAAAGACCCCAGCATCCTCCACGAGTCAAATGGGGTGAGGGTGGTGGTGCTGATGACTGGATTTAAATGGCTATGGACAGTAATCATATCTCAAGCACTAGAAACTGTAGCTGGGGTCCAGTTGGTCACTTTTCTCCCTAAACATACATATACACATATATGGCTTGTATAAGTAAGGCTCCTTCGGGCATCAGGAGTCGGCTAGAAAGTCTCCCTCTTCCCTTTTTGCAGTGCTGGATGATTTTGAGCCAGCTGCCTTCTTTCTATGCTTTGTTTTGTTGTCTTGGGGCAGCAAAGTCAAGGCCATAGTCTTGTTCACACGCCAATCCATTTCCATTTTAGGTGCAAGCCCAGAACTCTCTGCTAGGGATGAAGACTCTAATCTTCAATCCCTAGTAGCTCACAGCCTCCTGATGGTCAAGGCACTTTCAACCCTCTCTCTTCACTTTTAAGGTGGGGCATCTCCACTCCATAGAAACAGAGCGGGTTTCTGCAGCCCTAAGCCATACACACTTGTCCTTCATGGACTACAGAACTGAAAGTGACAATTAGGTGCATTCAATTAAGTCAATATAGCGTGATAGCATGCCAGTCACAACTTAACTCACCAATTACATCATCACATTGCATATAAACTATATTGGGTGATGGATGTGTGTGCAGTTTAGGGTGTCCCTAAAGGAATCCTACCTGACCAGTGCCCTAGCCCTACCTAACATTTCCAGTATGACATTATTCTCCCTACAACAAAGGAAACAACAGTTCCCAAAGCAGATTCAAACTTCAAGATGAAAGACAGAGAAACTAGCTCTCCTGTCCCTCACTGTCCTGTTCTGTCAATTGTGGGTGGGCTGGATTGAAGCTCTTCAAATTCTTTTGTCTATAATTTAGGTCAAATATATCTTTGTTCATTTACAATAAGGTAAAATAGCATGGCGGCCAATGCCTCCTTGTTTTTTGAAGAGGAGAAAGGGGGTGTACTTGGAGACCTGTGTTCTGCCTGACATGCGGTGTTTGGAGATGTCGCTTTCTGGAATGCTCCAGAGAGATGGCTGCGTTAGTCAAGGTTCTACTGACAAACCACAGAGGCAGATATGAGAGAGAAAGAGAAAATGAGTAATTACCCTAAAAATTGGCTCACATGATTGTAAAGGTTGAGAACTGCCGATGGCAGAAGACCCAGGAGAACCACTGTTTAGTTTCCAGTCCAAAGCTACCAGCTTTGAGGCCCCAGAAGAGCTTAAGCCACAGTATGAGTCCAAGGTTAGTATCTGTCTGTCTAGGTATCTGTCTGTCTTGGTGGAAAGTCAGTTTCTCTTCAATGTTCAGGTCTTCAGCTGATTAGGCTCCTCCACATTAGGGAGGCCAGAAATAAAGACTGCTTTATTCAGTTTATTGATTTAAATGATAATTCTACTCTAAAACAGTCTAATAGAGTCTGATTGGATATCTTTAAAATGTCTATCTAAATATCTAATGAAGCACTCACATACCAGCACATACCAGCTAAATTAGAAGCTATGTCTGATAATGGATATACTTTAGAGGTGTGTGTGTGTGTGTGTGTGTGTGTGTGTGTGTGTGTGTGTGTTGTGGGGTTGTGGGGGAGGGGATGTCTTCAAAGTAAGAATGTTGAAAGCATATGAAATGCTTAAAAGAACCACAACAAAGGTAGGATGCCCGCAGGCCCAGGATAAGGCACCTTGATAAAATTTTGAGAATGTTTTCCCACCTCTCATCACAGAACCCTGGCTGGGCTTCTGTGCAGCCCCTCAAATATTTGTGCTTTGTTACCACCCTGAGACCATCTTGGTGAGTACAGAATTCTGGCCATGCACTATACTAGACTTGTTTTTTTATTGAATATATGGCTAAATTCCACCCTCTCAGTGGGCACGAGGCAGGAGAAGAACCTGAAGGTGATTTCCCACCTGGAAATTCTGAGAATGGATTGCAGAGTTCACTGGAGACTGGGTGGATATGCAAGGTCTGCAACACTGAACCTGTGGACTGTGCTGAGACCAGGAAGTTCCTGGAGACATAATATGGACAAAAATGGGTATCTCTAGTTAGGATTTTATTGCTGTGAAGAGACACCATGATTATAGCAACTCTGTCCTAGCTTGAGCTTCTGAAACCTCAAAGCCCAGGCCCTGTGACACACCTCCTCCAACAAAGCCACACCTCCTAATTGTGCCACTTTCTATGGGCCTATGGGAGTCATATTCATTCAAACCACCACCAATGGCTAATGGAAATTTAGGGGAAAGGGATCAACTCTGAGCCAGTGAGGTCTCCCCAGCTGTAGGTCAAGTTGGTAGCCACTGCCCGCCTCTTGTTCTTGCCACCTGCCTGTCCATCACCCAGGGAAATGGGCTTCCACTACTAGGTGAGGGGGAACTCAGGGGATGAATACACACATTGGTCACTTATTTATTATACAAGAATAGTTCTGGAGGTCATCAAGTCTCAGACCAAAGCCCCAGGAAGCTGATATCTGTGGAGGATTTTTGCTCTGCTTGCAAGAAGGCATCTTGAGTGTCACATCCTCCTAGGGAAAAGGGAACTAAGTCCTCACAAAAGGGTAAAATCCTTCCCCAAAGCCTTTTGTAGGGCAATCTGCCCCATTTGTGAAGGTGGAGGCGGAGGCTTCATGACTCAGTCTTGTCATCAGAGCCACCCCCCCCCAATACTGTTCTGGTAAGACTTAAGTTTCAATATGGGTTTTACGGAGAAGGCAAAACATTCAAACATTTCATCATGGATCAGAAGTTCAAGGCCAGGCTGAGCTATGTGAGTCAGAAGAGTAGAGACCCCAAGATGTCAAGATATAGATTCTACCAAGTAACATACACAGAAAAAAGTCTCTAATACTGATCCCCAACTTGAGAGGTGGGGTGTCCTTGCTATCTCTCCTAAGATCGTTTGCCAATGTGAACCACAGGACAGATCTGCCTTATTACTCTCTGGGGGCACTTTTAGTCTCCTCTTCTCAGACAAAATAACTAAGGGTCAATTAATATAACTGACCCCAAGCCCACATGACACAAAGGACCTATTTGTTGAGTTCCTTTGATCTTGTTCTCAGCCTCAAATGGCTTGTGGTTAGTTCAGCAAAATTCACCCTAAAAGCCAGTATATTCAGAAGGATTTTCATGTGTTTTTGTTTTTGAATAAACCTATATATAGTTCTTGTTACATACAAAGCATGGATATTTCCCAACATGAAACTATGTACTCATTATAAAACGCCAGTAGACTGTCACCTGTGTTTCTGTCACCTCCTTTTTACCAAAGGGACAAGAGAGAAGCAGGGAGATGACGTAGTAGATATGTATAGCTTAAATGAATTTATGGCACCTGAGTGATAATATTCCCCACAAGATCCACAGATTATTAACAAGATCCCAGGGCCAGGCCTGGAAAACCTCCTTTTGAGGTCAGAGAAATCCAAGTGACTTCCAAAACAATATAGGTTATTGATCTTGCCCTTGGCTGCGATTCAGAAGGTGAAGGTAAGACTCTATTGTTAAAGGTATCATACTTTGGATACAAGACTGGAGGAGTCAAGTTGGAACTTTCCTAGAGTCTTCCTCCCTTAGAACCGACTCTCACAGGATCTAAGGGGCTATACAAGCTGCCAAGGGAGAAGAACAAACAATTGTCCTCTCCAGCTGTGAAGCCTATGGACCACAACAATGACCGGTACATAGAAATGTACCTAAGGCTGCAATAGTACTTCTATCTTGGGAGTAACCAACAGGTATGTAATTGTACTTAAAGCTTGATCAACGGGAAGGAATTTAAGCTGGTACTGTAAATGTAGCCGACAACCTGTGGTTGGCTGGAAGGTCATGGAGAACCTATCATTGCCTAGAGGAGAAACTGTCATTGCTTCTAAACTAGTATAATTTATAATTGCATTCTAAATATTTATCCTTATACCCACAGATAAGTGTAAATCTCAATTCTCATCAAAGAAGCTTCTTTTTGCAATAGATGGAGACCATTACAGAACTTCAAAACTGGTCAAACACAGAGTACAACCAATCATGGAGTGTCCAACCATATTGATACATCTACAATACTTCTGTACCCAAGGTTCAAAGAACATTTTAGCAGAGGGGACAGAAAACTGTAAAAGCCAGAGGACCAGGAAGTCTGCATACACACACACACACACACACACACACACACACACACACACACACATGATAGGGAAGTTGTACCCATGAAACTTCAACAATATGGCTGCCTAAACAAGACCTGAACAATGGCGACACTAGTTGATATGCCAATGTGGATGGGGAAAATCTCAAGGCCACCCCTAGATGAAGAACTTCAGGTAATTAATGACTGCTGAGAGACAGAATTAGTCTCCAGGGATGAGCCTCCTGATAGGTGATCCAATCCAAAATGGTCAGCCCTGAAAACATACATATGAACAACACTAGATGGACTGAGCAGGTCATATGTGACTGTGTGTGTGTGTGTGTGTGTGTGTGCGCGCGCACGTGCATATGCCTATGTGTATATGATAAAGAAGAGGTTGTGAATTGGAGAGAGACAGGAGAGTACACGAGAAGAGTTGGTGGGAGGAGTTGGTGGACAGAGTGGGAGGAGTTAGTGGGAGGAGTGGGAATGCTGCAAATACAGTATTCATTTACAAAATTCTCCAAACAATTTAAAAAGAAGAGGAGAAAAAGCCACTGGAAAGGAAGCAGCCTCAGAGATCTCAGCAGCAGGATTCATCACCAATTATTTAGGATTCTTCAAAAGAATATATTCACTCCACACATTCTCGCCTTTTAAAATTTTTTGACTTATCCTCATTAACTCACATTTATGGGATTCATTGAGACACTTAGCATGTGTGTACCATGGAATGATCAGATTAGTGTCACTGTCCTATTTATCACCTTAGACATGTGTCATGCCTTTGCTTGGGCAGCACTTCACATTCTCTCTTCTGGCTATTTTGACAGTTTCTCAACACTGATCGTAATTAGCTGGCTGGGCTATAGAACATTAGGGCGATTCCCCAGTCCAGCTGTTTCCTATCACCCATTCACCATTGCCCCTCCTCCGCTCCTCCCAGGCAGGCCTCTCTAGGTTGTGGTAACCACACTTTGATTCTCCACTTTCACTAGATGAACTTATTAAGGATCTCATTACATCAATGGTCCATTAGTATTCCTTGACCTATGTCAGCCATGTTTGCTGTACTCATTTATTTACTGATGAACACTCATGTTGATTCCATGTCTCTCTTATTTTAAATAATGGTAGGATAAATTCAAGAATGAGGGTTTTTTTTTTTTTTTTACATATTTGATTTTTCCCCCTTTGGACAAACACCCAGTTTTGGGGGTTTCTGACCTATATAGAAGTTCTAGTGTTTCTCATCTCTTGGGTTATATGATAGACTACCATTTCCCACAAAGAGAATCAGATTGATCTCAGGGCCTGCTCAGGCTGTGGGAATGGGGAAAACCTCCATAAAGGTGGTCCTCCAAAGCCCAAGAAGGAGGGAAAGATGGCGGGCAGCAAAAACAGAACCATTTACTCAGCAGTAGGGATCTCCTGGCAGACCAGCCTGGCTGCGCTCCATTGCTACTGCACTAATTGCTAGACCCACATCTTTTTGCTTGGGCTGCACCTGTTTATCTGGTCCTGATTCATCTCATTTCAACGCTGTTGGTCTGGGGTTGATGCTGTTAGCTTCTGTCTTGGGGCCTGTCAATGAGCTGTCACGTAGATGTTATTTCTCTTCCTGTATTTGGTCCCACTTCATTTTAGAATCACAAATGCTTGATGGACACCATTGTTTAGAACCCTTTTTAAATTTTAAAGATGCTATGAAGTAGGCAGTGTGAATATTGCTTCCACCACTCTTCAGAGGAGCAAGCTAGGGTATAGGTCAGCTCAGCCACAAAGTGACTAAGAAGCAGGTGCTGCACTAAATGGCAGGGACTGCCATTTTCTTAAGGCCCCAAAACAACACTTGAAATTCACTGTGGTAAGGAGGACTCAGTTGAACCCAGCTCTCTGTCTGGCGAAGCTTCCAAACTCTTTCTATTTCTATTGCTATGTTCCCAGAACTCTTCAGAATGCCCAGAAGAGTGCTGGTTAACTTAACATTCACACTCTTTTCCCTCTCTTTTTGTCCCTCTATGCTTCTTCCCTTCTTTCCTTACTGACAGATTCTGGCTATGTAGACCACACTGGCTTCAAGTTTGTAATCCTCCTGCCGTGGGCTCCCAGGGGCTGTGATTACAGGCATTATGCCTGTCGTGGAATTATGCCATCAAGACCGATTTGAGTTGAATGTGCAATCTTTCATCTCTAGCACCCCAAACACAATCACTCTACCTGATCATCTCTGGGGTAAACGATAACCCGTGTGTTTAGTTCAGGGTGTTTGGAGTATTTTATGTTTTCCTTCGCCTGGTATTCATTGTTTTCAATCCCTTGAAAAATAACAGTCACAACTGACTCTGGAAAGCAGAATCTAGCTGTTCTGGCATCCCTCCAGCTCATTCCCACAGCTACATCACATTGCCGTCAGCCCTGGTAGGAAAGACCACTTGCCACTTAGCCTCTGTCAACAGCAGAGGATGGGGAGGTTGTTCTTACCCATCTCTTCCAGCCTCAGTCCCTACTGAGTTGGTTCCTGCGTGCTGATTTTCTAAACTCAGTGTTTTAGTAGATGCAACATGGAGTCAGGGATGCCAGTGGTCCCTTCTGGAGTGGGTCTTTAATGCTTTACCAGGTCATCTGGAAATTATCTCAGAGATTCCTTTAAGGCACAGTCTTGGAAGTGGAGACCATTTCCAGGACACACCGTAAGTTAAGCTACTTTATAAAATGTCTGTGGATTCATTTGGTTCGTTTAAAGATATTGCCTGCTAACTACATACTAGGTTCTGTTCACAGTGCTAAGAGGACAGTTTAAATTCTAATCTCTTAGTTAAAATTTGTATGCCTTTAGCTGTGTGTGTGTGTGTGTGTGTGTGTGTGTGCTTATATGCATGTGTGCATGTGCAGGCTGGCAATTTGTTAAAGAAGAAGTCACAAACTTAAATGACTCTATATTCTAGGATAAAGGGTGGGTGAGTAACATTCTAATAATGTTTATTTCAAACTTGCTTGGTTGTGAATGACAACTATGCTCATTTCAATAGTGGAGCTGGGTTGGGTGTAGCTTGCTGGTCCTTCCTAGTCTTACCTGGGCTTGTTCTCGTGGCTTTAGTCATCAGTTGACCAGGATGGTCTAAAAAGTCTTTACCATCTGCAGTCACTCCAGACTGACGGCCAAAGTGCTGTTGCTCTTTCTGGTGACCCGCAGTGACAGGCTTGCTTTGCTGCATGGTGGTCCCAGGGCTCTCAGGAGCCAAAGACGACAAAGCCTCATGTGTGAGTATTTTGTCAAACTCCTGCTTTTATGTGTCTCATTGAACAAGGGAGTAACACGGGCCAGTTGAGTGTCATGGGAGCGTGGAGAGGACCACCTAAGGGCAGGAATAACAAGACTATGGCCCCACTGATGTCTTCCCTGCTGCACCCTACCCAGATGTCCTCTAATAAGAAGTGGCAGAGAACACGGGACTGGATGCTCACCTCTTCTACAGGTAGCAGAAGCCACCCAGCTCTGGATCCCATAAGGGGATGGAGACAGGTTCAGCATGACTCAATTCTGAACTTTGATGAAAAGCTAGAAAGGAAGAGTTCTGTGTGCATTCTTGTATTTAAAACACTATAACTTGGGGCCTGAGAAACTCATGTCTTAGAGAATTTACTGCTCTTGCAGAAAAACTGGATTTGACTCTCAGCACTCACATCATAGCTCGTAAGCCTCTAACTCCAGCTTTAGGGGTTCTAACATGTATATCATGCAGGGAAAACAGTCATGCATGTGAAGCAAAACAAAAACTACTGTTTTGTCAGGGTTTTTATTCCTGCACAAACATCATGACCAAGAAGCAAGTTGGGGAGGAAAGGGTTTATTCAGCTTACACTTCCACATTGCTGTTGATCACCAAAGGAAGTCAGGACTAGAACTCAAGCAGGTCAGGAAGCAGGAGCTGATGCAGAGGTCATGGAGGGATGTTACTTACTGACTTGCTTCCCCTAGCTTACTCAGCTTACTTGCCTATAAAATTTAAGACTACCAGCCCAGAGATGGCACCACCCACAAGGGGCCTTCCCCCTTGATCACTAATTGAGAAAATGCCTTACAGCTGGATCTCATGGAGGCATTTTCTCAACTGAAGCTCCTTTCTCTATGATAACTCCAGCTTGTGTCAAGTTGACACAAAACCAGCCAGTACAATCAACCCTTTGTCAACTTGACACACAAACACATCATCATTAAGCCTCAACCCTTACTTTCTTATTCATCCCCAAGATCTAAATAACTTTAGATCTGCAAATTCTGAAAATTTCAATCCCTTGAAGATATCCAATCTCTTTTATAATTCAAAGTCCTTTTACAGTCAAAAGTCTCTTAACTATGGGCTCCACTAAAATACTTTCTTCCTTCAAGAGGGAAAAATATCAGGACACAGTCACAATCAAAATCAAAATCAAACTCTAACTGTCTAATGTCTGGGATTCACTCACAGTCTTTTGGATTCCTCTAAGGGCTTGGGTCTCTTCTCCAGCTCTGCCCTTTGTAGCACACACCTTGTCTTCTAGGCTCCAAATGCATGTACTCCATTGCTGCTGTTCTTGGTGGTCATTCATGGTACTGGCATCTAAAAACACTGCTGTCTTCCGCTGTAACTAGGCTTCACCAATAGCCTCTCATAGGCTCTCTTCATGGTGCCAAGCCTCAACTCTTTTGCATGATCCCTTCAAGTCCTGGGTCATCAGTTGCAGCTGAGACTGCACCTTCCTCAGTGACCTTCCATGGCCTCTCACAGTGCAGAGCCTCAGCTGCTCTTCATGACCCCTTCATGCCTTCAAAACCAGCACCACCTGGGTGACCCTTACACATTACCAAGTCCTGCTGCAGCACGAGGTACAACCTTGGCTCTCTCTGGAACACAGCCTCATTGTGCTCTCAGAAAACACTTCCCAGAAGATGTCACCTCAGTGATGCTGGTACCAGTTCTTAAACACTTGGAATTTCAAACAGTAAGACTACAAACAGCATCAGAGAGGATGGTAAATTTAAATTGTGCCAACTAAGTATTTTTTTTTCAAAGCAAATCTATAATTCTATGATTTTAGAATAAAAAGATTCAAACATCCAAAAATATCAACACCACAGACTCAAGATATTAGATTTATAGGAACAGATTCTCTTGTTGACCAAACACCCAAAAAAAGCAATTTAGGGGAGGAGGGTCTTGCTTTGATTCACATTTCAGGAGATACTGTTTATCGAGGTGGGGAGGGCACAGTGGTGGCAGACTGATCAGATACTTGGCAGAATGGCAAGCAGAGAAAGGGAATGCTGGGACAGCTGGCTTCCTCCATTTTCCTTTTATTGAGTCTACACGCCAGCCCACGCTCTGCTACCACATGCATTCCAAGTGGGCCTTTCCTCCCAAGTCTCTGGAAATATGTCCAGACACATTCAAAGCTGTGTTTCTCTAAGGCCCTCAGCATTTCTTCTTTCAATCAAGTTGACGACAAAAATTTTACCATTACACAGATCCTACCCAAAAGCCTGGGAAATTACATAAATTCACTGGAAATGCCTAATTTTAAGATTTAAGACTCACAGTTGCAATGCAATACTCTATCTCTTTGCCTTAATACATGAGTTTTATTACTAATGATTGAGGTCGTTGCCTGCTCTAGGTTCTTCTATATCACTGTGATAAGATGCTCTAACCAAAAGCAACATTCATGCCCAGTAATGGTCCAGGGTTGAAGGGAATCTGGGCAGGAGCTCAAGCAAGAACCTGGAGAAGAAAGCATGGGGAAACCCTGCTGACTGACTCTCAGGCTCAGGCCTTGTGCATGAACTCTCCTGTATGGTTCAGGTGCACCACCTGCCCAGGGATGGCGCTGCACATGGTGAGCTGGACTCTACATCTATTAACAGTAAGACAACCACCCACAGACACGCCTACAGATCAACTTGATCTAGGTAGTTCTACAATTGACACTCCCTTCTCAAATGATCCTAGACTGTGTCATACCGATAGCCAAAGTTTATTAGGACATCAGCTGATCCTAATTTAAGAAGATAAATCTGTACACACATGATATTATATTCTCTCCTGTTATTTAAATTCTATCTTCAACAGGAGATAATGCAGAATTAAGGAAATTATCATATCATTCTTACTTTTCTTATTTTGTTCATGAGCTAATCCAAGGTGGGTCAGGCATGTGGGCTGAAGTCTGGTAACTACTGCTATGGTAGAGGAGTGAATACTGGAGTTAGTACTATCTGAATTTTAATCTTGTCATCGTCTTTTTCTGGCTTTGGACAACTTTACTAACCGATTTGAACCTGAATTTCCTTATTTATAAAGTGAGATCATGTCATGAATTATAGATAACACAAATTATCTCTAGACGCCAGGCACATGACACTCAGGCATGGCTGTCACAAGATAGTCTTAGAATCATGAGGATTTTATTCATCTACTTTTGTGCAGTGCAGGTGATTCAAATGGCCTGTCCCATGCCCAGATGCTGAGGGTCAGTGCCAGCTGTGCTATTTCATGGCAGTTAGTTCACTTGGACAAAAGCCAAGTGTAATCCTACCATAGAGATGACAAATACCCAATGCATAGGACACTCCTCTCACACCTTCACCTTGATAAACATTTAGGGTTTGTGACCTTCAGAGACATTCTCAAGAACCACTTCTGCAGACTAGTGTGCCACCAGCAAGGACCCTTCTTTGTCATTCCTATTTGGGACACCATGGAACAGGCTGTCGCAGGTCTACTTTGCTTTACAAAGTTGTATATCACACAGACACTTTAAAGTTTTGCCTATCATCTGGGTAAGGTGAACGCTCTTGACTGTCCAAAGTCCACATGTTGAACACCCCCGTTCTAATGCTTTGCTTCTCTGTTGGTTGGAGCACTGGGGGAGTCAGTGTTGAGACCACACTAAGTAACATCCTCAGAGATGCACTTGGCTGACTTAGCCTCATGGGAAGCGAAGCACATAAGAGCTCAGCTCTCTTTGTGTTACTTTCCCATCACTGCAACAAAACATCAGGGAGAGCGGATTAATGGGTCATGGGTGGATCTGGGCTCACTGTTTTTGAGGTTTCACTCCACAGTGTCTTGGCCCCGTTAATTTTGGGCCTCCGTATGGTGAGGAAGAGAATCTTGGTAGAGAGGCATGACAGAAGAAAGCTGCCACTTCATGGCTTCTGGGAAGCAAGCAAGAGGCTGGATTGGAGATAAGATATGCGCATCAGATGCATAAATCCAGTCACTGTCTCCAACTGGTCTACCTCCTGCTAGGTCTACCACTTGGCTATGAGCTTATCACGTGGTTACTGCATTGATGAAGTTAGAATTCTCCCTATCCAGTTACTTCTCAAAGCCATCAGCTTGTAAGCAAGCTTTTAAGGGTCCAGGGCATGTGTTAAAAGTCAAACCATGACACTAATCTTTCTGTAGGTGATAGCCTCCCCCATTCAGATTCTGCCACATGCAAGGTGACATCCTAGCAAAGGTAGAAGGGAACCAGAGATACAGCTCTGTCAGTACAGACTGCTTTCTAAACTGGTAGGCCAGACAAGAGACAGTTAAACAATTCAAGGGACAACGATGTAGTGCAACACTCTGAAGGACCTATCTCAGAGAGGTGATGGGGAGGATTCCGGGAAATGGAGGAAGGGACTCTCTGAGGGATAACCTCAGCTAAGGCCTCCCAGGGAGAGAAAGGAGTCAAGTCCTCGTGAAGATTTCATGAAGATTTGAACCTGCCATCATGTGAAGAAGGCACATGCTCTCTTTCTTTTGTCCAAGACAAAGATGACACTTACTAGTAATACATCATTTCAATGATAGATAATTAGTGACAGGAAAGGAACTAGATCAGAATTTGTGGCCATGACATCATCAACATTTACAAGCCTCTGCCTATGCTCTATTCAGGAAAGCAGGTTAGTATTCGTACTAAACTATAATTTACTGGCTAATTCCGACTAACCTTTGTTTCTGCTGTTGTTTTAGCCAAGGTCTTACTGTGTATCTTTGGAACACATTGTACAACCCAGGTTGGACCTCAGACTCATTGTAATTCTCTCAGCACTGTCTCCAGAGTGCTGGGACTACAGGTATGCACCACAGGGCCCAGTTAAAGAGGTACTCTGTAAGCAGGGGAACTAGCAGGTACAATGTCCTCTTCCACATCTCTCCGACCTTTCCAAATCTGACTTTGGGATGGTATTTTGTTCTTCTGCCTGGAAGTCCAGCAAGGGATCTCAGCCCTGGACCAGTTCCCAGTCACTCAGTGGGGGAGAATCTGAGTTTCTTCCCTAACACAACCTAAACACATGGTGTGTTTTCTACTGCTCAGACCCTCTGAGAAACCTGCCCCCTTACTTTAGCGGCCCTGCTTCCTGCCTTGTTGCTTGGACTGCGGCCACCTAGTGTTTTAGTTTGTGTGCAGTCTTTGAATAAAGATCATCATTTTTTCTTTTGTTAAAATAGCTCACCAGCTAGGGGAGGGGCCCACTTGCTCCTCCCATCTCCACGCCCGAATGGTGACCTCTTTCACCTGTGCAAATTTTATGTAGGTGACTCACACCTCAAGTTCATTCGTGTCGTGGTCCCCTCGTGTCTAGAAGATGCTGCTTTACTCTGATCCTCTCAGACCTTGGGCTTTTAAACTCTTTCTGTCCCCTCTCCTATGATATTCCCTGAGCCTTAGCTACTAGAGTGGAGTATGGTACAGTTGTCTCATTTGTGACTGAATTATGATTTCACACACTGTATATGATTATAACTATCTCACTTCTAGTCCTAACTTGATACACCCCAACTTCCTTATCCTTCCCAACTTCATGTCTCAAACCAGTCATTCAATCCATCAACCACTCAGACAATCATTCGATAGATCAATCAGTCAATCAATCAATCAATCAATCAATCAATCAATCAATCATCATTAGTCAGTCAAACCAATGGAGAGAAAGAGATTCTTTCTCTCTCACCAACCATTATTACCCATAGTTTCTCAGTTATGGTAGGGGCTTGTGAGCACACTGTGTTCAGGTCGTGTGCAGACACACACAGGTGCTGTAAGTTATGAGTGTAGTGGTCCTACGCCGTCCAGAAGACACCGCTTCGGTTGGACACTCCCCAGTCTCTGGTTCTTGCCATCTTCCATGGCAGTCTTCCGGATGAGAGTCTGGGTGGTAGAGATGCTCCATTCGTGACTGGGAACTCTGCACTTCAACCACATGTGAATCTCTGCTTTACCTGCCGTGCACTGCACAAAGACACTTTTCTTATGAGGTCTGAGAGCTATACTGACCCATGGGCAGGGAGATGCAAGTTTTAAGGGCAGTTTGATTCTATGTCCATTTAGCAGAACAATAATAGGAGGTTCAGCCTCTGAGGCCTGCGAGCTCAGCTGTCCTCCATACGTTCTTGGCCAGATTTAAAGCACCAGGCCTGTGTTTGTTTCATGGATTGGGCCTTAAACCAAATAAGGAGTGATTGGTTGTCATTATAACATATGCACCACTATTTGTACCCATGGGTGCATCTTGCCATGCCCATTACTCTGGTTCATGGCAGTCATGGTGGGGACACTGCTGATGACTTCTTTCCCCTAGTGACCTGCATAGTACTTCCCAGAACTATGAAAGCTGGCCAGTTGGGACGAGACCTCCCAATTGGTGCCAACGTGATTTCCCCTTGTCCAGTGGTCAATGTGTATAGTGTCTTCAGCACTAGGCCAGCACCATCAGGTTCTATTAAGCAATCAAGAGCAATGGCAAACGTCTGTGTAGTTTGGTGTTTGGCGGGGGGGGGGGGTGGGGGGGTGGGGGAGGTGTCATTTCTAAGACATCTCACCTGATGAGCTCGCTTGCCTAGGTGGGGTCGCTCGCAAGGTCCTCCACACACGGGCACCATTCTTTCTCTTTCCCCACCTGGCCCTCCAGCGTCAGGGTTACAGGCTGAGCCGATGAATGACTTCTTTTTTTTTCAATTCAAACTATTATCCCCACCACCACCGCCCTTTCCATGTTTTTATGACTTTATTGCTACCTGAATTCGGTTGTTTAGTGGTTGCCTTCTCCAATAGGATGGAAGAGCCATAAGAACAAAGACATCTCTAGTCCTTTTACTGAGCTTGGAGATTGTCTATAGCAGAAGCTCAATGGACAGAAGGCTCTACACCAAAGACTTGGACTACAGCGGCTCATACTGACCCACTGGTTAGGAGATCCCAGCATCATCTCACAAAGGAGAGACCCTGTTCTGGAAAGGCTTTTCCCTACCACTCAGACTATGGAGATTTGCCAAAAGGGTGCAGTGCTCAAGTCATCAGTATCCTGTGGCTTTCCTTTTGGTACCCTATTTAAAGGTGGAGCCTGCAGGAGTGGGAACAGTACACACGGTCTTCAGAAGCTGAGACTCTGTTTCATTCATTTCAACCATCTCTCTTTTAATTGGCTATTTACAAACGGTTGAGTCAGACATCCTACCCTGCCTCCTCCATTGGCCAGGGTCCGGGGGGAGATGTGGTTTATATTAGTGCCCTGGAGAAAGTTCATGCCCTCTGGGAAGAGCGTGTCCGTGAAATGGCAGAGTGATTAATGGTTTGTTTATAGCACTGACATCCAGCCTGTCAGGACCCTTCAGTGGCCTTTGATGTAAAACACACTGAGAGGCCCTGGGACCTCCTTATCTCCTCTGAGGAGAGAAATCAGAAATGAAGAATGGTGGGCTGGGGTCTAGAGTGCTGGCCTTCAGGGGTCTGAATGGTTAAAACAGATAAGAGCCAGAGATGGGGGGGGGGCCCAAGGGGACCTAGAGGGTGGACAGTGCCCAGCAGGGACTCCTGTTGTCTTATCATTCCCTCCTCTCCCTCCTCCCCGTCTCCTCCCCCCTCCTTGTTCTCTCTTAGCACCCCCAGGTCTATAGAGCTTCCTCAAGTCTCACAGACTAATGATCTCACATCCACGTCATCAGGAATAAGGTGATGGACATTTTATTTCTGAGGGCCAGTGGGTGGGCAGTAGCCAGGTCCTAGTACTGAGCCATTAATGATAATTTAAAGCCCTCTGGAGCCTGCTTGAAGGAGCCATGTTTCTTTAAGAGAACAGAAGAATCTGAGATGGTCCCCGGTTTCCCCTGGCCAGCGGACGGGGTTTGCAAACGGTCGTCCTGTGGGCTGAGTCCAGCTCACAGCTGTATTTTGTTTGGCCGTCGAGAGAGGGACAACTTTGTAGCGGTTGCCAGTGTTTAACAATAAGATCTCAGTTACACATAAAAGTTCAAATTCCTTCTGTCTTCTGAAGAAAACAATAAATAAAAAACTGGAGCTCTGAAGTTGCTGGGTCTTTACTCCCTTACAGTGCTGGGGACTGAAAAGATGCTGGCCTCCCTCAAACGAGAGCAGACCTGTGCCCACTGCCCCCGTCACACGATGTGCTGTAGCCACTGTATTGTTTACTGTTGCGATTTATCCCTACAGTTGAACTGTTGTTTCTTTCAGTCCTAGCTTGCTGTGCACATTTTTGGTGAATTATTTAATCTAAATTCTTTGAATCAGTAAAAAACATCGTCATTTTGTTTCTACAATGGGCCAGCCAAAACTAACCTAACAGGGTCGCTGTGATGTTTATAAGAGATGCCATTAAGTGCTTAGCTCAATGCTGGTATTGTCAACCATCTTCAGTAAGTGCCTGTGACTGTGCTGGAGGCATGCATGCAGTGAGACCTTCCATTAAGTGAAAACACTCTTGAAGTCACTTGTTGATTTTAAAGCTGTCATTAAGACATGTGAACATTTTAGGAAAGCCTTTTTACCTTTATTTCTGAAGATTCATTGACCTTTCAATATTCAAATGCAGCCCCGGGGCCTGGACATTCCAGAATATCTTCTTTTTTTTTATTAGATATATTCTTTATTTACATTTCAATATGAGTCACCCAGAATATAATGGGTTACCCAAGACACAATTCACATATCAAATGATGCCCAAGAAGGAGGAAGAACAAAGTATGAATCCTTGGGTCTTTTGTAGAAAGGGGAAAAAAAATACCCACAGAAGGAGATACAGAGACAAAAGGTTGAGCAGTGTCTGTGGGAAAGACCATCCAGAAACTACTCCACCCAGGGATCCATCCTATATACAGTTACAAAACCCAGACACTATTGGGGATGCCCACAAGTTCTGGCTGACCTGAGCCAGATATAGCTGTCACTTGGGAGGCTCTCCTAGTGCATGACAAATACAGAGGGGGACACTCTCAGCCAGCCATTGAACTGAGCACAGGGTCCCCAATAGGGGATCTAGAGAAAGGACCCAAGGAGCTGAAGGGGTTTACAGCACCACAGGAGGAACAACAATATGAGTTACCCAGAATATCTTTAAAAGATCAATTTTAATGATGTGTATTGAATGTGTTTGTATCTGTGCTTGTGTTTTGCGCACATGAGTGAAGGTGACCACAGAGGCCAGGAGAGGAGTTACAGGCATTTGTGACTGCCCCCCAGGTGCTGGGAGCTGAACTCTGGAAGAGAACTGTACATTCTTAACTGCTGAGACATCTCCCCAAATGCCTATTAAAGAAAATTTGAAGTGAATATGGGGGCTTATGCTTGTCATTCCAGTACTGGAGAGGTAGAGGCAGGAGGATTGTCATAAGTTTAAGACCAAGGCTAGCCTTTGACTACATAGTGAGTTCCAGGACAGGTTAAATTACACACACACACACACACACACACACACACACACACACACACCCCACATACTCTGATCTCCTCCAGAGAACACTCACATGCTTTGTGTCTTCTAAGGCCAGAATATGAGACATGCTGAGAACTTGGAAAGCGTCCGTTCTTGCTTCGGAGTGGGTTAGTAGTGTTCCAGCTACGCCTGCAAGAAGACACAAGAGGATGTAGACTATAAAGACAGCATGGGAAGATGCTCTCCTACAGCCCTCTGGCTGCCATCTCTAGTCTCCTGTGGAATAAATGAGACAAGGGTGACCTTCAGTCTGTCTAATGAGTCATGAGCCACCATGAGACACTGCTGGCCTCAGACTTGTGACTTCCGGCATCTTTCTGTTTGCCTTCTTGTTTTGCAGTGCCTCAGCTGCTCCTTCCCAGCCCATTGCCTGCAGCCTGGGAATCCAGAGGCAGAGCTTGGGGCAAGACGATGCATACATTGTTGCAGTTGGTCTTTGCCCGTCTCCACAGTGCCAAACATAGATGCAAGACACAGACAAGTGTGTTTGGAATCAGATCCACCCTACAGTGATTGCCAGCTCTTAATGATGCCCCCTCCTCTTCTCTACTATTTCCCTCGAAGAAAGAGCTCGACCATTCTGGATGCAGGCCTCTGGGATCTCATTTTCCATTGTGCTGTGATGTGCTTCAATGTGTACAGGTTTAAATGCTCTGGCTACGAGTAACAGATACATTGTATATCGTTCTATCGTCTTATTCATCAGGAAGTGTGGTGGTAGGTTCAAGTCTCACCAAGTTTGAACCTTTTGTAGCTGAATGGGTTACATTCCCAAGGGTGACCACATGAGAGATCTATAACCAAACCCCAGGAATAGAAAGAAAACAATATGCCCATACAACTGACCTTGCTCTGGGCCCCAGGTTGAAAAGTAGCTGGTGACTCATAGATAAGAGTCCCTCACATGCACACTTGTTCCTGACTCAGGTAGGAAAAAAAGAGCCAGCTAAGAGTATGTTGACATCTGTCTGGTGAAAGAGAGAGAGAGACAGAGAGAGAGACAGACAGAGAGAGACAGAGAGAGAGAGAGAGAGATAGAGAGAGAGACAGAGAGAGAGAGAGACAGAGAGACAGAGAGAATTCCCCAAGCATCCCCAGTGTGACAAAGATCATAGGAGACTCGGGGCTGCAATGGCAGTGGATGCCAACAAGATGGCCAGGCTGCCGAGATATGCTCTGTGTTGGGTGGCATAAAGCACTGATATCCAGACATGTAGCTAGCACACGGTACAGGCCCCTTTCTGGAAAGGGTCCTGAGGTCAAGAGCTGAATATATTCTAGCTACCTTCATAGCAACAACCATTCCAAATTCTCAACACCGGGGAGCCAAATAGAGTTGATACAACAGATGGCATAAATCCTGGAGGAACAAAAGGTGAGAGTCTGTGCTGGTGTTCTCTGTCTCTGTCTCTCTGCCTCTCTCTCTGCCTCTGTATGTCTCTGCCTCTGTATGTCTCTCTCTCTCTCTCTCTGCCTCTGTATGTCTCTGTCTCTCTCTCTCTCTCTGCCTCTGTATGTCTCTGTCTCTATCTCTCACACACATAATAGAATTCTATTCAGCCATGAAAATAATGAGGTTCTGTATGATCAAGTTAGCCTCATTTCAGAGATGAAGGGATGGACTGACAATTATAAATCAATAAATGTAACATATTACAGAAATGGATTTAAGGATCATCTCAGGGGATACAGAAAAAGTAATTTACCAAATCCTATATCCATTCATGATAAAATCCACCCCCCCCAAGAAACCGGAAATAAAAGAAATGTATTTCAACATAATAAAAGCTAAATATGACAAACCAATAGCTATCATCATGTTCAATGAGAAAAACAATTCAAAGTATTTCTACTAAAACCACTTTGTCCATTGTTATTCAATATAATGCTTGAAGTCTTACATATTGCTTCTTTTGTAGACAAAAGAAGGAAATGAGAGGTTTAGAAATAAGTAATTCAAACTGTCATTATTTGCAAGTAGGAGTACGTACAACAATTACTCTAAAGGCTCTGCTAGGGCCTGGTTAAGTGAGATCTTTCACTAATGAGATCTCTGCATTGCTGCAGAGAGCCAGTTTCTTCTCCAGCACCCAGGTCAGGGGGCTTGCAACTGCCCGCAGCTCCAGCTGCAGGCGATCCAACACTCTTCTGGACTTCACAGTGAACTCCCTGCCCCCCACCCCAATGCACGCATGCATGTACTCATGCATGAAACTCTTGACTCAATAAACATTTTCAGCAAATGGTTGGGATATAAAATACATTTCCTATATATCAAAAACAAACATGTTGAGTAGGAGACCAGAACACAAACCTCTAATGAAATAACTGAAAGATCTCTGTAATAAAAACTTTAAAACATGGAAGAAAGAAATTGAGGAAGACACTAGAAGATGGAAAGACCTCTCATGCTCAGGGATTGGAAGAATTAATGTAGTAAGAATGGGTATCTTATTAAAAGCAATCTACAGATTTAGTGAAATCACCATTAAAATTCCAATGCCTCTCTTCATATAAATAGGGAAGTTAATCCTAAAGTTCATATGGAATCACAAAAGATCCCATATACCCCAAACAACTCTGTGTATAAAAAATAATGCCAGAGGGCATTACCATACCTGATTAAGTTATATCACAGAACCTTAGTAACCAAAACAGTATGGACTGGCACAAAACCAGACATGGAGATCAACGGAATCGGAGAGAACCCGGATATAGATGAGACATCCAGCTACAGCACCTGACTTTTGACAAGTATGTCAAAAATATATACCGAAGAAAAGATAGTCACTTATATAAATCATGCTGGGAAAGCTGGGTATGCAGATGCAGAAGACTGAAGCCAGATTCCCATCTCTCATTCTGCATAAACACCAACACCACACAGATCAAAGGCTACAGTGTAAAACCCAAACCTGCTGGTCAGAGAGGGGAGCATTTCACGATACAAACACAGACTGTAACTTCATGCATAGAACTTGAGTTTCTCAGGAACTAATGCCAGCAATTGCAAAATGGGATCCACAAATCAAGTTTTTGCACAGAAAAGGAAATTATAATCTGAGCAAAGAGGCAGGCTACAGAATAGGAAAAGAAACTTTGCTAGTTACATGTCTGATAGAGAATGTATGTGTGTGTATGTATATCTCTATCTATCTATCTATCTATCTATCTATCTATCTATCTATCTATCTATCTATATCAGAAAATCAACAACCTAATCAATGAGTAGGCTATGAAATGAACAGATAATCCTCAAAAGATGAGACAAATGGTTAATAAATACATGGAAAAATTCAGCTCCACAGTCAATAGAGGAATGCAAATTAAAACTAAATTCTAGTCACTGTCAATTATTAAGAAAACAAATAACAAATCCTGGTAAGGATGTGCACAGAGCAACCAAGGACCAACCTCCAAAGCTAACAACCGATGCAAACTTCTCTGTATAGATTCATCTCAAGTATTTGCTTTGTTATAGTGATGGAAATATGACTAACACAAGGTTCGTGAAAAGTATTAAGAGAACAAATTGTAAGTCCTCAGCGCGAAAAGCAATGCACAGGGCAAATGTCCCAATGCAGTCGTTGTATTATTTATGCAGACTTCAAAACAACATGCTGCTTGTAATAAGTACACACAGCTCTGTCAATTAAAATAAATAACTTTAAAATTATTAATTTAGGATAAGAATTATGTATTTAGTGAACACACATGCTCACATGCCACAGTGTGTGTGTGTGTGTGTGTGTGTGTGTGTGTGTGTGTGTGTGTGTGTGTATGGGTGTGTGTGTAGGTCAGAGGCCAACTTGTGAAAGTTATCTCTTTTCATTACGTGGGTCTGGAGGATCGAACTTAGGAGATCTGTCTTGGCACTAAGTGTCTTTGTCTGCTGAGCAAGGTCCTATGGTTGCTGCACCTTAATAACTACTCAATACTCTTTAATAATGTTTTTGTCTACTTGTGAATGGGGTTCCATTGGGCTCTTCTATCTCTATTTACAAGAGAGAGAGAGAGAGAGAGAGAGAGAGAGAGAGAGAGATTTAGTTCACACATGATTAACTATGAGGATGTGGAAGTGACAGATGGAGCAATTTGCCTTCCTTGGAGGCTCTGCTGGTTGAAATGGTAGACAGGAACTGTAGGTCCCCTCCTTGGCATGTTAACTACCTTTCCATTGTTGTGACCTAATATCCCATGGAAGGAAGTTAAGGAAGGAGGAACTTATTTGGCTTGTGGTTTCGGGTTTTACAGTCCATCATAGCAGGGAAGACATGGCAGTTGAATTATGAAGCCTCTGATGACTACATTACATATGCAGTCAGGATCAGAGAGACAAATGAGCCCTCTCACACCATCTTCTATGTTCTATGTTCCATCACTCCTTAGGGGATTAGAGGGTCCTTTTCAATTCCATTCCCAAGTCACCCTCACTGTTGTAAAAGTTCACCATCTAATCTCTCTTTAGGGAATTAGAGTGACTTAGGAAAGCAGCCTGGGCTCCCCAGCTTGGGACTTGGGTGGGGCCTTCCCACTCACTCTTTATAAAGGCTGGTAGACTAATAATTCTGTAACATACAAACATTTCCTACGAGTCATTCCTACATCCTATTCCTCAAGTTTTTAATCTATGGCACAGAGAGCATGGATTGAGTTGTTTTTTGTTTTGTTTTGTTTAGATTATTTTATTTATGTGAGTATACTGTTGCCCTCTTCAGACACAAGAAAAGGGCATCAGATCCTGTTACAGATGGTTGTGAGTCACCATGTGGTTGCTGGGAATTGAACTCAGGACCTCTGGAAGAGCAGTCAGTGCTCTTAACCACTGAGCCACATCTCCAGCCCACAGAGTGAGTTTTGACAGCTGGACAGTGTGTTGTTGTAAAACATAGTTCATTTTGCTGGGTTTGGGATAGCCTTGAGAAACAAAAAGGGTAAGCCTGTGGTCACTGGGGACTCTGCAGTTCTGGGTAGAGGGTGATTCACAATCCCACTCCTGAGTCACCCTCACTGCTGTAAAAGTTCATGATTCCATAACAGAAGAGTTGCAGGGGTCATGGAGAGATCCTGTCCTTAATACGACTCGAAGCTTCATCATGCCCAGGAACGCTCATGGGTCTCTCTCAGGGCAGTATCCTATGACAAGGTCAGCACATTTCTCCACCAAGCCCAGATCCTGGAAATGTCTGAGTCATACCAGTGTCATGTCTTCACGGGTGAAATCGTTTCCTATCCGACCCCAAGGAATGTAGACCTCCTGATCTCAAGCACTTCATCTCTGGGTGCTTTTCTTGGTTAACTACTCGGTCATCTCTTTCTGTAGCCAAGAGCAATCTTGGTCTGAAACCTTCAGCTTTACTTTCCCATCAGGAAGGGTGGTGCAGCTCAGTCCTGTCTGACACACATTGACTCATTATTGCTCTAGGGAAATCGCTCCTTGCTAGTTTATTAGAGTATGAATCTGGTAGCTGGGGTCAGCTTTCAGTTCGGTTTGTGAAAGCACAATGGAAAACACTCATGTTGTTAAACCCGAGGTGGATCTATGTGTATTTCCTTCATTTGTTCCATTTAGGGACAGCGTTATGCATGGAGTCCAGGCTGGCCTCAACCTCATAATCCTCCTGCCTCAGCCTTTCAAGCACTCTATTTTGTCTCTTTTATTATGCTATGAGATTAAGAACTGTCAAGGACACCTTGTTTTCAAAGGCCCAAACATGAAAATTTATGAAAATTGGAAGCCAGTTTGCAGGTAAGGATATATTGAGGCCTTGGTTAAGATGTTTTTTTTAAATGTATTTTTTAATTTAAAAGTTGAAGTCAGCATACCAAGTGATGATTTAATTGTGGCACTTTGGGCATATGTGTCACTATATTTGTATTGAACCACCTGTCTCCTTTCCTCTCTCACCCCATCCTTGCTGTTCTCGGTCTGAGGAGTCAGGCATAAAGTCTGAAGGGGACAAAAGACAGGATCACACCCAGTCGGTGGCAAACAGGAGCAGACTGTGTGAGGAGGCCATTCTGGAGCCGTTGTCACTTGGAGGGATCCCCTCCCCTGTACACACTTATATGAGTGAGAGAGATAATTGGACAGACTCTGTGGTCGGACTGCTATGGCGGTTTGAGTGTGAGATGTTCAGTGCTTGGCCTCCAGCTGCTGGAGCAGTCTGAGTTTGCACAGAGGTGGAGCTTTGCTGAAGGAAGTGGACCTGTAGCCTGGCCCCACAAGCTCCTAGTCTCTCTGCTTCCTGACTACAACACAATGTGACCAGCTGCCTCTCACTCCTGCTGCCAGGCCCTCCCCACCATGAAGGCTTTATCCCCTCAAACTATGGGCTAGAATTAACCCTTTATCCCTCAGTAGCATCTTGTCGGCTACGCTGTCTTAGCAGCAAAGAACATGTTAGCGCAGTTGTGATACAACATTCATTAGAGTCAGAGGCACAAGGGTTTGGGCTCTGGCAATGGGATCCCGCTGCTACACATTACAGGGGTGGGGGTCACCGCCAACTGGTCCATTTACCCAACGGGCATGTGACACCTTGAAGGTTCTGGGGTAGGAGATCGTGGTTAACCAATAAAGGGAGTGTCTGTTGCCAAGGGCTTGCTTTGCAGTCCAGCAGGGAGCTCTGGAAAATCATAGTAGAATTGCTAAGAGAAGACAGACAAGAGCTAGCCCATGCAGCTTCCTGGAAGGGTCAGGAGAGACTTCCTGGAAGCCTAGATGTTAATGCAGCCTGTAAAATAAAATGATGAGAGGCACAGTAGCTTGAATCCAGTTGGCTTGGAAGTTGTAGTATTCTTTCATGTGGAACTGTGTCCTAAAATATCTTTCTATAACAAATGCCAGAGATGACCAGCTAATACCTGAGGATGCTTCATGCTGGGAGAGATTGGTTCAGCTGTTCCTGAGCCTGTGGAGAGAGTGTGGTGGAGTCAAGCCACTTACCTGGTAAGGGTGAAAGGAAAGGGAGGGGGCTAGGGCCCTACCATCCCCTTTGGTCTGAAGTCCTCCTGCAAGCTTCTATGGAACATCCTCACCACCTCCCACCAGGTCCACATCTGTAACACGTGGGTTCAAGTTATACAAAGTGAGCACAGAGAGGGTTGTACTCGAGTTTATTTGTGGGAGGAGGAGGAGGAGGAGGAGGAGGAGGAGGAAGAGGAGACCACGGGAGCCTCTGAGTCATGATTTACATAAGTGCCTTGTCAGTTGTAGGACTCTGGCACACAGATGGACAGTTGCCGGGGTCTTTGCTCTGGGATTTGGTAAGCTCTTCGAGGAACTGTTCAGAGTAATGTAACAGCGCCCCAGGAACAGTCATGTATTTGTAAAAACCAAATAGTGCCCCTGAGCTAGCAATCCCTACGGACAGCAGCTTGCTCAATATTTTAAGTAGGTCTTGAAGGAATAGTTGAGGTCTGAAACTTGCCATTAGAGAGACAAATTATATATGTTAAGAAGAAACTGTTGATGCAAAATGGCACAGTTCTTACCTCAAAGGGAATAAAAGAAGAGTTTATGCTGGAGCCAAATTTGAGTAACCATAGCCTGGGAACTCTGGAGCTCGGTTATCCTAGATTCCACGATCTCCTGACATTTTATAATAGCACAACAAAGACTCATAAACAAAGAAACTTAAAACATACTTTGGTGGAAACATCACAGAGGCAGGTGGTTTGGGGAAAATCTCCTTATCCCTTAGATGCTATTTGACAGCAGTCCTTAGCTGTTGGCTTGGTGGAAGCTAGTGGCCTGCTCGGTTAGTAGATTTCAAAGGATTTTTATCTGTTCATAGGATGGTAGTTCCAGACACAGAGATGGGCAAGGAATGTCTATTAGGGGGATAAAGCTAACATAAGATAAGTTATAATTAGGCTCTGGACCTGCAACATTCCAACCTCCCACGTCAATACAGTTCTAACCAGTCCATCAGTCGTTTCTGATCCTTCTCAGAAACTACTGTTCACAGAACATTTGTAGGACAGACCTTGAATATCTGAAAATCACAAATGGTTGTGACACACTTTAAATAGTAAACTTATAATTACATTTGTGTTTGTGTATGTGTGAGTGAGTGTGTGTGTGTGTGTGTGTGTGTGTGTGTGAGAGAGAGAGAGAGAGAGAGAGAGAGAGAGAGAGAGAGAGAGAGAGAGAGAGACACGCAGACCACGGCATATGTATAGAGCACAGAGGGCTTATGAGAATTGGATCTCTCCATCCATACATTTACTGAATGTACCTGGGGACAGGCACTTTGAGCCATCTTACTGGTCCATTAAGTGATTTTTTTTTAGCATAAAAAAAGATGATATAATAAAACTTTTAACACATATCTCTCAAAGGGCTCTGTAGAAACAGTAAAAGAGCTCTGTATGTCCTGCCACATGGGGCTTTGGGGAAAAAGTGTGGGAGAATTTCACTTTGCTGAAGGGTATTAAAGGGCTACAGGCTGGGCCTGGAAGGCTTTCCTGAAACATTTTATTGTAAAGACATTCTCAGCAATCACCTTAAGTTTCTATCCATTTTGGATCCCACATGGCTAGAATGGGTGGCTCACGTGGAAGGAATCAAGAAATGATAAAAGATATCTATAACCTCCCCCAGAAAAGTAAAACACCCACCATTCACATCAGAAAAAAAATTTCTAACGTCTGCTATGAATCTGTGAGCCAGGGAGGGTTTCAATGATTCTAAGTGAATAGGAGGCATGGTAGAAGGCTGAAGCAAGAGGAGAATGAGTTTGAAGCCAGCCAAGGTTGCCAGTCCCAAGACTGTCTTGGAAACAAACAAACAAACAAACACCAAATCTCCAAGACAACCAGATAAATGCAGGGAAGTTAAAGCCAGAGACAGAACCTGATTCCTGAGAGGGCTCTTCCAACAGAATGAATGCTTATTACTTTCTACATATTGATTTTGAGTGTGTGAGTTGAGTGCATGTGTGTAAGCTCGTGTGTGTGTGTGTGTGTGTGTGTGTGTGTGTGTATGTGTGTGTTCAAATGCAGTAATATCTCCCTACTCTCCCTCGCTCCCCAAACTGGTTTAACTCAGTACTTAGCAAATGTAGATTTTTCTGGCAATCTTCCTTGGGGGTACCATCAGCATCTCAGATTCGGAAAGGCAGGCTCCAGGGCACGTTTCAAAACTGCAGGCTGCATGACTCCTTTGATGAAATGACTCAGGGCCTGGGGAGATGCCACAGGAAGGCACCAAGTCAGGAGTTCAGGTTTTATGGTGTTTTTACTTACTTTGGGTCACACACAGTTAGCAAGAGCAGATTTTCAAAGCCTGCCTGTACTATGTGTCCAGAACAGGAGGTCTAGATGACCACAACTGATAGGGATCCCGTGACCCCTATACCCACATGTTCTCTGCTCAGGGGTGGTCTGATTTCATCTGCCGTGGCAAATCAATCCCCTACTGGCTTCTCCTTCTGGTGGATGGTGAGTGGGGGCTGGGTTTGCCTGAAGCATCAGGCTATCCTACTGGGTCAGGGAGACAAAGAACTCTCCTTGTATCATGCTCAGTCACAAAGCACACTACATGTTCTAGAAAAGAAAAACAGCCTTAAGATAATAAGTTGATTCAGTACACACACACACACACACCACACACACACACACACACACACACATATATATATACCACATACACTCATACCACACACATGCACACATATAATACACCACCCCATCTCCACTCCCACACATATACACACACATCACACACACACAGAGATACACATAACACCCCTTATACTCTCCACTCCCCCACACTCCATATACCTCCAAACCACACACACACACACACACACACACACACACACACACACAGTTCCCAGCAGAGTCAGAACTCCATGAGTCATCATTTGTGCAGAGGCCTGTGGGCACTGCCGAGCTTGGGACCAGGGCTGAGAATCCACGCAGAAATGGCTTTGGTACAGCAGAGGCTGCAGCTGACCCTATAAATCACAGCACAGCCTTGAAACCCAGGGCTGGGGAGGAGATGCGGCAGAGCACCTTTGAATGGAGGTTTATGGGTGGACAAAGTGCTTAGAAAACAGTACATTTCACTGTGTGTGTCTGGGCTTTACAGTGGGGTGCTGGGGGACACGCAGATTGTGAAACTGTTGTTAACAGGGGCAGGCCGGCAGACCTCCACAAGTGGGGCACTTCTTTAGTTTTT
The DNA here is from genome assembly GCA_036184795.1 of Tokudaia tokunoshimensis. Lineage (NCBI taxonomy): Eukaryota > Metazoa > Chordata > Mammalia > Rodentia > Muridae > Tokudaia > Tokudaia tokunoshimensis. The sequence continues at coordinate 31,981,551 of BTHU01000014.1, forward strand.
AACCAGAGCAGCTGAAAAATCTACCTGACCCAGTCCCCAACACAATACAGGCTTTCAAAAAAAAATGTATGTCAATATTTTTGTTGGAAATATTTTTTCATACAATATACTCGAATCACAATTTCCCTCCTCCAACTTCTCGCAGATCCTTCCTAGTTCTCCACCTCCTCAACTTCAAGCTGCTTCTTTCTCTCTAGAAAACAAACAAGCAAGAAAACAAAAAAACTAAATAAGCCAGGGTTAAAAAACATAACAAAGGAAGAAAACCACAAGAAATGCATAGACAAGGACACACACGCACACATACACACACACACATATATACACACACACATACACATGAAACCCACGAAAACACAAAATCAGAATATAATTCTATATACAAGCAAAAGACCAGTATGGCAAAAATATGCCCAAACACAACAATGTGAGTCACAAAGTCTATAAAAATACTGTTGAGTTGCTTTCGTGTTGGCAGTTCTACTGCTGGGCATGGGCCTGCCCTCAAGTGTGGCTAACACAGCTGGGGAGACTCCCTTAGAGAATGAATTTTTCCTTTGGAGGCAGATGGCACTTGCAGGTAGCTTCTTGGTAGGGATGGGACTCACGCCTACCTACCATCTCAGCCTTGGGATTGTGTCTGGCTTGACCTTGTGCACAAGTCCCCAACATGACACCGTTTTATGAACATTCCTCCTCACATGGCCTATTAGCTCTCTTAACTTGTTCACTCTCCCTATTTGCAAAATGCTTGACAGTAAAATATTCTCACTCTATTCCTTTTCCTCTATGTTAGGTCAGGGCCAAAACCAAACAAATGAAAACCACCCCCTCCCTCACCCCAGCCCCAAAAAACAAAAAAATAAAACCACAATGTTTTCCTCTTGAGAAATTTTAAAGTAAGAAAAGTAGATAGATAAAATTCTCTCAATCATAAAGAGGATGATTTCTCTCTCCTTTAGCCGATCAGTTTCTCTTAGCTGAAATAGAATCATGAAAACTCTTAACTTACCTGATTTCCCACTGGTTTTCCGACTTTATGAAGAATTTTCGTTTATTTCTTTTCGCAAAAGAATTTAACAATCTCGCCTCAGAAAGGGCTAAGTTGTGGCATCTAGCCATAGATGTAACCAGTTCCTAAAAGAAGACTTTGGTGGGAACATTCTAAATGGTGTATTTAATCCAAAGGGTGCTATTTGAAGTACAACTTCTTATGAGCACAATGTCACACTTAGCAGACCCGCCCAGATTTGGAGTTTTCCAAGTGACAGCCTGAAAAATTTAACTTTGTAGCCTGAATGTTTCTCTCCACTCAGCTTTGGGTAAGAGAGTTTCGAACATTCACCAGGCATCTGTAAAGTACAGCATTTGCCGGCAAGGTGTGTGGAACGTCTTTTGGAGAAGGGGATGACCACAGTGTTGAGGCTGTAGCTGCCCCTCAGCATTTCCAGATGTGGAACCAAGTGTCAGCGTAAATTTCTCCAGATTCACTCCAAGTGCGGGCTTGGCTGGCCTTTCTGCCTGGAACACACAAGGAGATGGCGCCGAGGCAGCGGCCATCGGCCCGTGTGAAAAGGCTGGACTTGGGTCTCCCCCAGCATCTAGCGCTCATGCTTCGAAGCCAGCTAGCTCCCATGAGGCAAAGCCTTGACACAGTGTTGGCTGTTTTGGAGCATGCTAGAAGTCCCAAGAAATGCAGGGGTAAGGGGACAGACTGGCTGAGAGAAGAGGCCACCTCTCTCACACACCTTAAACTTTGCTTCAGGATTCACTGGAATATTTAGGTTTCTTCCAGAACGTCTTGTACTGTAACCACATATTTTTATATCACTGGCTTTACTCCCTGATGTATCTTTTAATTTAATTTACTGTCCCCCTGTTGGAAATCAAGTCCTTTTCTGTTTGTTTAACATGTGTCTCTGTGTGTTTCTTGTGTTTTTTTCTCCCCAAAACATTCTGGTTCATTTGCTCTTTTTTTTCTTGTTTGTTTTCTAAAGATACAAAGAAGGAGCAGACTTGACTGGGTGGGGATGTAGGAGGATCTGGGAGAAGATGGAGGAGGGAAAGGATCTGTGATCAGAATGTGTTGTATGACTCTCCAGTTTAAAACAAAAAGCAAGCTGCAATTAGTAGTTCCATGAATGTGTAAAACATTTTGTGGTGTTTCCTGTTCTTCCAAGTGTGTCTTCCAATGAGACTTAAGTGAATCGTGGGAGTAGGGCCTCCTCTGGCCATGAAAAGCCATTATCAAACTAGAGTGGTGGGGAAAGAAGGAAGAGAGGAGGAAGGGAGGGAGGGGGAAGGAAGAAGGAAGTGGGGAGGGAGGGAAGGAGGAAGGGAGAGGGAAGGAGGAAGTGGGAGAGAAGGAAGGAGGAAGGGGGAGAGTGAAGAAAGAAGGAAGGAGGAAGAGAGGAGTGGAGGGAGGGAAGAAGGAAGGAAGGAAGAAAGGGAGGGATGGATAGAGAAAGGAAGAAAGGGGATGGAGGGAGAAAGAGAAGGAGGGATGGAGGAAGCAAGGAAGGAAAGGAGGAAAGACAGAAGGGGGAGGGAAGAAGTGAGGGAGGCAGAAAGAGAGGTAGGGATAGAGGGAAAGAGAAAAGAAGGAAGGAAGGAAGGGAGGGGGGGAGGGAAGACTGAAGTAAGTTAGTTTTAAAAGGACTGAAAAAATGCGAGTTTGATAAAATCTGAGTGGAAATAGGCAGATATGTACGCGTTCCTCTAAAACTCAAAATTATATTTTAAATACACAAATTAAAGGAGTAGACAAAAAAAAGTTGCCTACAGGCTGAACAATCTGCATATAAGCCACACCCACATATGGCAAGTCACACCCACATATGGCAAGCCACACCCACATATGGCAGATTTTAGCTTTTTCTCAGCTAGGCTGAAACAGCACAGTACAGGCTCAATCGTGCCGCGTAGTTTTGTGTTTTGTGAGATTTATTAACTCTTTAAACCCTTAGGAAAGCCTATGAGAAAATAACGACTATTCTTCCTATTCACATGTAGACACTGGTACCAGCGAGGTCACAGAACTGCCCAAGGTCACTATCACTTTTTTTGTTGCTGTTTTGTTTTGTTTATTTTTTGTTTCCGAGACAGGGTTTCTCTGTGTCGCCTGGCTGTCCTGGAACTTACTCTGTAGACCAGACTGACCTTGAACTCACTGACATCCGCCTGCCTCCCGAGTGCTGGGATTAAAGGTGTGCACCACTGATGCCCGGAAACCATCACGTTCTTAGATTCTTTCTCCAGCTGCCTGTCTGTATCTTGTCCCACACTGGGTGTTCCCCGTTTTCTCTGCTTGTGAAGAGCCCTGAGCCCAATCCCGAGGTCCCTTGCTGGCCCTTGGCATCTCCCTCATCATCTATCCCCTTACCTCGTCTTGGCATTTCTCCTTCTGTTCACATGTGCCCCTCTCTTGATTCACTCTCCTGGTGTGCCAAGGCACCCCCTGTACACACAGGAACATTCTTTGAGAACTTGAATTCCAAAAAGCCTCTCAAGTGCTCAACATGGAATCCTACCTTGACAATATTTTGTTTGCTTGGTAATTATCTTAGTCAGGGTTTCTCTTCCTGCACAAAACATCATGACCAAGAAGCAAGTTGGAATGGAAATGGTTTATTCAGCTTACACTTCCACATTGCTGTTCATCACCAAAGGAAGCCAGGACTAGAACTCACACAGGGCAGGAACCTGCAGGCAGGAGCTGATGCAGAGGCCGTGGAGGGGTTCTGCTTACTGGCTCAACTTGCTTTCTTATAGAACCCAGGACCACCAGTCCAGAGATGGCACTATGTACAGTGGGCCCTCCTGCCCTTGATCACTAATTGAGAAAATGCCTTACAGCTGGATCTCATGGGGACATTTCCTCAAGGGAGGCTCCTTTCTCTGTGATAACTCCAGCTTATGTCAAGTTGACACACAAAACCAACCAGTACAGTAATTTTAGTTTTTTGAGGTGTGTTCTCACTTGTGTATCTAAGGTGGCCTTGAACTCATGAAACCTCAGCTTTCCAAATGCTGGGATTACTGGGGTGTCACTATGTAACTCTATTTTATGGAGTTGTCGCTATGGTAACAATCATTCTTCTCCAGAACTTCCAAGGACTTGATGCACTGCCTTCTAGTTTGTGTTGTTGAGAGGCCTGGTGGCATCTCGAGTCTTGATCTTTTATGCAAAACCTGCTTCAGCTTTCTAGATGCCTTGAGCATTATAGTCTTATCTCTGATTCAGATAGGTTGAGTGTCCTAAAAATAGAGGACCACTCTAATCCGTGAGTAGATTTGATTGTGTGTGATTAACCAAGAGAGATTACTCTCAGGAGAACTTGGGTGAAGACCTGGGAAAAGAGGTGTCCCCTAGAATCTGCACTGTGAATGGGAGTAGGGTCCATAGCCAGAGTTGTACCTTGGATTCGGCTCCCTTTGAAGAGAAAAAGCAACTGGCCTTTTGAATATGTGATGGAGAGATTAGAAAGAGGGAACTCGAAGCCTTGCTCCCCTGTGGAGACACAGCATCCATGAGGAGCAGATATATATGAGGAGCCTGAACAAACACCCCAGGCCACGGAGGGATCCCACCCTGGCTGCTGCCAAGGGCCACCTTCTGTGTCGCTACCACAGCCTGGGTCTGCGCTGAGGTCTGTGGCCTGTGCTGCCACCTGAGACCATGTGGATGTCTGAGAGCTGTTTTCCTGCCAGGGTACATACTGATGTGAGTAGCCTGCACTGTCATCTAAGGCCAAGTTGACATCTGGGCCCATGCTGCTCTGGTCAGGGTTCATGGTCTTATCACAACGAGGTTCTGCCTTGATGTCCAAGGTCCATGTTACCACCAAAAGCCTTGGTCTAGCTTGCTGCCTGAGGTCATGTGGGTGTCTGAGCATTGTGTTGAGATGGCTCTCCCCTTCAACTTTGGTGGGTGAGTTGGCCCCACCCCTCACTAGCGGCAGCACTAGGCCCCATACCTGGTCTGGGCAGCACAGTAGAGCTGGCCTTGGTGGTGGGGATGCAGGTGAGCCAGCCCCAGAGAGTGTGAGCACAGGAGAGCAGGCCTTGCTTCTTGTCTGCCATTAGGTGGGCTTGAGAGAGATGCATTCTCCCTCCCCTTCCCTCCTGACCCTCACCTCACCCTGGCAGCACAGTAGAAGAGGTGGCATGGGCAGAGGAGAGTTAGGCCAAGGGTGTGAAAGCGGGAGAGCTGGCCCTGCCCCTTGCCTGGGCAAAGCAGGAGAGCCGGTGCATTGACCGAATTAGTTTCCACCCAGGCCCGGATCCCGGGCTCTGAGTTGGCCCACCCCAACCCCCACCCCTTCTGTGAACTGTTAGAGCTTGTGCAGGGGCCGGTCCTGCAGATCCAAAGCTGAATTCAGGATCTCCATGACACAGGGCAAAACAGGATTTCTGAGAGGAGTTCCCTTAGTATTGATAGTGAAGCAGAAGTTAGACGTCTCAAACCAGACCAATGACTCATTGCAATGAACATTTGTAAGTAAAGCTGTTTGGGCAAAAGGGTGTACTGGGTGATACACCGTGACACACTGCAGCTTCCACAGCAAGATGGGATATATATATGTATATGTGTGTATATATATATATATATATTTCTTTTGGGAGGGAGGTTGCACAGGCAGAGGGCAGATATGAAGGGACAGAGAGATGAGTGAGATTGGGGTGCATGATGTGAAATTCACAAAGAATCAATAAAAAGTTAAAAAGAAATAAGAAAATGAGTACCAGGAAGTGTTCTCCATGAGTAACTACTAAAGCATTGTTAACATGAGTGGATATGGAATCAACCACCTAGGAGACATATCTCTGGATGTATCTTTGTGGGATTTTTTTTTTCCTTTGAGAAATTTAGTCAAAGACTCACCCTGAATGTACTGGATGTTAATCAATGGACTGGGGTCCTGAACTGATTTAAAAAGGGAAGAGGAGACCCCAGAGAAGTGCTTTTGCTTCCTAGTTCTTCTTTTGGTAGGCACCACAGACCAGGCTTCTCCTGTTGCTGTGCCTTCTCTAATGTGATGGGCTGTATTCTTCGGAACTGTGAACCAAAATACAGCTGTCCTCTCTTGAGGCTCTCGTCAGGTTTCTCACAGTGGTGAGGAAAATGAAGATGCGATAAGTTAGTTCAACCAAGTTAATTAGATCTGTTTAGCCTAGAAATCCTTAAAGTGTGACCACCTCAAACCCCAGTTCAGATGCTGCAGAATACACCGCTAGACCCAAAGAACCCTAGCCTTTGAGTTCAAGTGGCCGTGTGTGGTTGACTATGGCAGACGCTAGAGCAGAAGAAAGAGATACAAAAATGGTCTCAAAGGCTTGGTTGGACATGACTGAATTTTGCATTGCTGCTACCACAATATCCAATATACATATCTTAAGAGTACAGCGATTTACTTGGGCTTAGGTTAATGATGCAGGGAAGGCCCAGCAGAGAAGTTCGGCTCACATCCCACACAGCAGGCCAGGAAGGGTGAGGCTGTTGCTCAGACCTTCCCTACTTTTGTGATCAGAGCCCAGGCCCTGCTCACACGATGGTGGCCCCCACATTCAAGTTTGGTTCCTTCTTCCTTTAGATAATTCTCTCTGGACATGTCCTTACAGGTACATCTAGGGGTGTGCCTCTCTAAACCTCTTAGAATCTTGGCATTTCTTTTTTTCCTTCCTTTTCTTTTTCTTTTCCTCTTTCTTTCTTTCTTTCTTTCTTTCTTTCTTTCTTTCTTTCTTTCTCTCCTTCCTTCCTTCCTTCTTGTTCATTCAAAAGTTTATTGAGCAGCTAAGGATACAAGGGCATTAAACATGGTCAAAGAGATGAGGCACATACAAAAGTACTAAAAAGCACTGAAGTCCTCTGCATTACAAGAGTGAAGAAAAATGCTTTAAGAAAACAAAAGATCCCACCTAGTGTGCAAGTGGGGAAGGATGGCCAATCAGGAAAGAGGAGTGTGGAAGGATGGCCAATCAGGAAAGAGGAGTGTGGAAGGATGGCCAATCAGGAAAGGGGAGTGTGGAAGGATGGCCAATCAGGAAAGGGGAGTGTGGAAGGATGGCCAATCAGGAAAAAGGGTGGAGATGAAAAGATGACTTCAGTCTGGATTGTTGGTGGTGCTCTGTGTGGACCGTTTCTATACTTGCTTGCATTTTTGCCTTAATATCTTCTATGGAATTAAATCCTTATGGTGTTTAGGAGGGTTTTGGTTCTGAAGGACTCTTTACCTTTTGCTCTTGATGTTTTCCATCTTGGTTTGGTTTTTGTGCATTTTTGGCTGGGGTATGTCAAACAGATTTCTTCACTGGAACATATTCTTCAGTTTCCTCCTCATCACAACCTTCCTCCTTCTCCTCCTCTCCTCCTCCTCCTCCTCTTCACTTTTTACTTTTTTTCCTGTATAACCTTGTTACCATCTTCAAGAGCAGATCGCTTTCCAGACATGCCTAAGAGTATTACATCCTCCTCATTTTTATCTTCTGATTCTGCCCCTTCCCCTATCTACAGCTTCTAGGTGCTGTCCACCAATGTGCACAGGCCTTGAACCATGATTCAACCTTAAGACCACAGGTGGTGTGATCTCAAAGGCCCTAAAGGAAACTGCTGGTTGAACAGACATTTTCAACGTTGCCAGTGTCGCTTTAATTGGACTGCCTTCAGAGTTTGTTGCTTCTGCTTCTACAGTGTGTAATCTTTTGCCCATGCCCCTAAACTGATCGTTCTTAATGATAACTGACGCTAGTTTGAATTGTTATTCACCTTAAAGTGATAATCTCTGTGTCTGTCTTTAGTTCACAACTGGAAAGATAGTTCCGAGGCCTAAGAGGGTTCATGTCTATGTCCACAGAGTTTTCCTTGATGTGGAGCTGTGCACTTCAGCGTGAGAGAAACCAGATGGAGAGAACTTCCCACTGCTGCTCAGAACAGACTCTCAGGATGGAATCGTGCCAGGTATAAAAGCGTGTTGCCCAGGCTAGCCTTGAACTCGTGATCTTCCTGCCTCCACCCCCTTCAGTAAATCCTACTGGCATCATCTTCTTGGCATTTCTTAATCTCTAAGTTGACAATGAAAACTTGGGCTGTAATATAAGAATGTTAGTAAGAGCTGACCCAGATAAAGATTTTAAACTTTGAAAGTTATCGCTAAGCTCAGTTGTTTCTTGGGTATTGAAACTTCAAGAGACTTTCCTATTTAATTTTTGATCTATTTCTATTTTTCTTAAACAGAACTATCCCCCTTCTGCTTCTATATTTAATGAGTATCTTTTGACAGTCACCTAATGAGCCTGACTGACACTCAGTAAATAGTAAACAGTGTCAATAGCACATGTCCACTGCTAGTCACATAAACCTCATCAACAGGAGCCTTATCACAGGCTCTCACCTCTGGGTAAACAACGGAAGACTAAGAAGTGGTGTGAGCACTCAGCTTACTGACAAGGACGGGAGCTGTTGTGTATTGGTGTTGTACAAAGCCGGTCACCCACAGAAGGCATACTGCACCACCAGGTTGGTCGCCCTTCTCCCCGCCCCAACATAGACATGTTTTCAGAAACGCTGCCCATTTGCAGGCGCTACTCTCATAAACTCTACTTCATGAATAGAAATCAAAGCACCAAGTTAGTCACAGAGCTAATCACAAAACTGGGGCAGCAGAGAACAGTGAAGAGAGGTCTGGAGGGATGTGACTGAGAAATGGTGCTGGGCAGAGTATGCATGCTTGGATCTCAGATGCCTGGTCTACAAGCCCAGGTACTGATCGAGGAGGCTCTCTAAGCTCCGTTGCTTCAGGAAAATGGCAAGTATGTTGACATTTAAGAAGATTCTTTTGGGCTGGCCGTGTGGCTCGGTGGTAGAACAATCACCTAGCACTGGAGGCTCCGGATTCCACCCTGGCACAAGAAAAAGAAAAAAAAACAACAAAAAACAAACATTCTTTGTGGGATAAGAAATATGTTGCATTAAACATCCGATTATAGGTCAGTGGGCTAGTTATTACCATGTGTCCTAGCTACTGCACTGATGTGGTAACAATGCTATTTGAACGACCCAATCAATCCAAAGTAATTACTAATTTCAATTCACATACTTATTATTTGTTTAGGCTGTGACTACAGGTCACTACACATCAAACACTGGCGTTTGCTCTTTGTAACCTGCCTCATTTAAATTATTATTTTTTTCTTCCTTTTCTTTGAGACAGGGTCTTTTAACACAGCCCAGGCTGCACCTGAACTGCTGATTCTCCTGCCTCATCCTTCGGAGTGTTGGGAATACAGGTGTGTGCCAGCACATCTGGTTTCTTCATTTTTAAAGTCTTCTGGGAGATGACACGTTCCCCCTGACTTACAGGTGAGAAAGTCGCAGTTTAGAGAAGCAAAGTTACTTTTATAAAGACTATTGAACGCATGATAGAGTTGAGATGGAAACACAGGCTCCGTTGACCTGTGGCCCTTAACAGATATGGAATTGAGATACATCTGTGGGACTGTGGCCGGTGCCCCTCGGTAAATGTGTGGCTGGAGTTAGTGGGAGTTACATTGGGACATGTAGGAGTGTGGTTTGACCAGGGGCAAATTGGACATTTGGAAGTGACAAAGCAGAGTGTGACCAAGGATTCAGTCAGCCGTGTGATGGGTCAGATTGTTAGATATAGCCTGTCAGGGGTGTGTGTGTGTGTGTGTGTATTTGTGTGTGTGTGTGTGTGTGTGTGTGTAAAAATCTCTTTCCATTAGACATCCAGTTGCAAGGGACTGAAGACTCAGTTGGGGCTGGCCCATGGACAGGAAGTTACTACCTCACTAAACACAACGCTCTGAGAGGGAGGGTCCCAGGACACATTTAACCTCTGGTCTGTCACCAATATTTTATAGCATTTTAATGCAGTATTTTATAGTGCTTCATTGTGCTCTAACCACAGTGCCCACAATTTTCCCTCCCTCTGAGTGGCACAGTGGCTGAGGAGGCTGTCAGAATTTCATGTAGAAAACACACACCCAGCCAACAAGGGGTGTTTCCTTCTGTGTATCTGTGTCTACGGAGTCTAGGGGAAACCTTTTCTGGAAGCCCCAGCAGATTGTCTTTAAGATTCCAGCTATTAGTACTGGAAACATGGCCATGCAAAACAGTCTATGGCACACGAAAGGGATGAACTATCTTTTCCTAGTATCTGTAAGGGATTGGTACTGAGATTTCCCTTGGATACCGTCTTAGTCAGTGTTCTATTGCTATGAAGAAACACTATGACCACAGCAACTCTTACAAAAGAAAGCATTTAATTGGGGCTTGCTTGTAATTTCAGAGGTTCAGTCCATTATCATCATGGCAGGAAACATGGTAGCATGAAGGCAGACATGGTGCTGGAGAATAGTTGAGAGTTCTGCATCCAGATCTGCAGGCAGCAGGAAGGAGTGAGAGACACTGGACCTGGCTTGAGCATTTGAAACTCCAAAGCCAACCCATGATGACACACTTCCTCCAACAAGACCACCAAGCATTCAAAAATATGAGCCTATGGGGGGCATTCCTATTCAAACTACTACAGATACCCAAATGCACAAGTATTCAAGTCCAATGTATAAAATAATATTATATTTTCATATCTTCACAAACTTCAAATTATCTCTACTTACAATATTAAATAGAAAATATGGTGCATGCAATTGCTGTGCTATACTACTTAGGAAACAATAACAAGGAAGAAAAAGTCTGTGCAAGGTCAGGTTGGAGGCAAGTGCTTTCCAAATTATTTTCAGGCTGCAGTTGGTTATATTCACAAATACGAGACCTGTGAGTGACAAGTAGGGACAACTGCCGTATGCTTAGCTTCAACTAAGAAGCAGTATCTCCTACTTGGAGCTGAGTGAGGGGCCTTTTTCCCTGAATGGTGTGTAGTGTGTTTGGGGTCGGGGGACAAAGGCTGCCAGAGCAAAACTGAGACCGATACCAAGAAAGACATACGTGGCCCCTGTGTATGTGTATGTGTATACGTATGTGTATGTGTATGTGTATATGTATGTGGATGTGGATGTGGGTGTGGATGTGGATATGGATGTGGAGTATGAGCCTCTGGGTAGAAGAGGAAGCTGTGTGTGCTGTGTGTGTGTGTGCTGTGTATACTGTATTGTACTGTGTGTGTGCTATGTACTGTGTGTGTACTGTATGTATGCAATGTATGTGTGCTGTGTATGTACTGTGTACTCTGTGTGTGAACTGTGTGTATGTACTGTGTATGTGCTGTGTACTATGTGTGTGTACTATTTGTGTGTACTATGTGTATGTATTGTGTGCTGTGTGTACTGTTTGTGCTATGTGTGTGTACTGTGTATATACTGTGTGTGTACTGTGTGTACCCTGTGTGTACTGTATGTACTGTGTGTGTACTTTGTGTGCACTGTGTGTGTACTTTGTGTGCACTGTGTGTGTATTTTGTGCACACTGTGTGTACTGTGTGCACATTGTGTGTACTATGTGTACACTGTGTACTGTGTGTATACTATGTGTACTGTGTGTACACTGTGTGTACATTGTGTACAGTGTGTGAACTGTATATACACTGTGTGTACTATGTGTACACTGTGTGTACATGTACTGTGTGTGTACTGTGTGTACATTGTGTACAGTGTGTGAACTGTATATACACTGTGTGTACTATGTGTACACTGTGTGTACATGTACTGTGTGTGTACTGTGTGTACATTGTGTACATTGTGTACTGTGTGTGAACTGTGTATACACTGTGTGTACTGTGTGTACACTGTGTGTACTGCGTGTACTATCTGGCTTGAGGGCAATGACAAGATTTTCATGCAATTAGACCCAAACTCACAAACCTGCGCTGCCCTTCCCAAGCAGAGGCCTCCAACTTGTTGGCTTGTGGAGGACTCGTCTGGCCTCTCTTATTCAGACCCACCTCAGTCACCCTTCCCCTACAGCTACTGTAATTTCTCATCAGCAATCCCTGACATTGACCCCAAGGCTCTCATTCTTCTCTTCTGTTCTCCCAACAATTCACTTCTCTAATGAAACACACCCTGATGGCGTGAAAACAGTCTAGGGTGGTAACATCGACCACGCATCCAGCCTTAAATCACCATCTAGAAGATCGACCATGCATCCAGCTGTAAATCACCATCTAGAACAAAGCCGTGAAGATTGTTTGGGGGAAAGAGCACTTTCTCCTAAATGCTCCTGTATTTTAAATTCCTACTCCAAAGCCATTCTCTGTCTTGTATTAAACATCAGAAAAAAACAGAAAGCCCGCTGTCCCTCCCTGCTTTCCAAGGGCTCATCCCAGCCACTGCGTCCCTGGCGGGCATCAACCCCAATGGAGCCCATCCCTACTCGCCCTCTGTTCACGGGGTGGTGGCGGGGTGGGAAGAACCTAATACTAAACAGGGCTGCTCTGGTTCTGAAAGGCATCGTGGCAGGGAGCCCAGGATTGAAGACATAAATAAGCTGCAGGTTTTCAGAGACCTGCCAGCAACTCTCTCAAACAGGAAGAGGCTACTTGGAACTGCCCTGCTAACTCTCAGCCTCAGTTCAAAGGCGGAGACTCTGTGCAGCGGACTCCTAAAGCAGGGAGCTGAGACCGCTGTCTGAGATATCGGAGTCTATGGGGCATGTCCCTAGTCCCCAGATAACCACTCTGCTTTCAGGAGGGGATTCAGTTATAAATGCCATTCCTTTTCTGGGAGATGAGCCATTAGACGCCAGTGGGCTTCTGGGAAAACTAAAAACAAACAAACAGGAATGAGAGGGTTTAGGGTAACGGGGAGTGCTGGATTCCCTCGCTGGCTTCCCTCGCTGTCATCTCAGAGCTGTTCCCAAGCACCTTGCGGTCCAGGGCCCACACTCAACCGGGACTTAGAACTCTCTCGTTCATACATAGAAAGAACTGGGACAAGTGTTTGAAATTCTACTGCACTCAAGCTAGCATGCGGCTCTCTCAAGCCTGAGAGTCTTTAAATCCTCATGGAAAGCCATCACTGAAGTACACAAGGGAGACGGACGGCAGAAACAGGATCTTTTTGTGGAACCTGAAATGAAGTGCAGCCTATGGTCTGACCAGGGGTTTGTGGTGATAAGAGTCAAACCTGGGCTTAGAACTGTGTTCTACACCGGAGAGACAGCCATCCCACATCATATGCTCCTAAGATACAAGGAACATGCGTCATACTTTTTTAGAAGCTTAACGTGGCCACAGAGTCCCAAGTGGGTTTCACTCACTGCAGAGGTCAAGTGGTCCCCAGAGACTTCTACAAGGAGATGGGATTTGGCATGGGGATTACAGAACAAAGGCTCTGGGTAGATGAAAGGAAGGGGAGGAGGAGGCTGTGAGGATAGTGCAGTAGCTGTGTGTGAACAGGACTGCCTCACTTGGAAGTCTCTGCCCACCTGTGTCAGTCTACTTGTGCTCATCTGCCTAGATGTCACTGTCCATTTATGCTTCTAAAATGTATTCTTCTCATTGTATTTTTTTTACACAGCTTTGTTTAAATATAACCAAATTGCAATAAATCGTGTACAACACATACCCTTTAATAGGTCTGGACCTACATGTGCAACTGGGACCTCACCACGGTCAATGTAGTACCCATGTCTATCCACCCCTGGAGAGTTATAGCCTTGTCAAACAGCGGCTGTGTGGCTTCAGTGTACCTGCTCATCTGGGGTTCTAAAGAGCAACCCCTTTCCTTTCTCAGGGAAAGAGCCACAGAGCATAGATATCATGTTCTTTTTCAGGAGGGAGGGTCTCTTTCTTTCTCTCCCTCCCTCCCTCCCTCCCTCCCTCTTTCTGCCTGCCTACCTGTCTCTTAAAGATAAGGTAGCTTTGAGCTTGAATCCTTCTGCTTCACTCTTCTGAGCTGGGCACTGCAGGAATGTGCCCCTACAATGCTCAGCCTCACGCTTTAGTGATGGCCACACCAGCCTCCTTCGCTGATACCATTTGGCAGGTGGGCATGTGTTTGTGCTGTTGATCCTCAACAGAATCCCAGCAAGGGGACACTGTGACCTTAAACCCATTCCAAAGAAGAAAAGGTGAGCCTTCGACAGGTCACCTATGACAGTAGGTAAATGGGGGTGCCACTGCTGTACCTCAAGTCAGCTTGCCTTAAAACAGGGATTTGTTTGTTTTTGTTTTTTTTCAAAATTTATGTGTATGCATGTATGTGTGCCTGACTGAGTTTATGTGTACCACACGCATGTAGGAACCCATAGAGACCAGAAGAGGGAGCTAGCTCCCCTGGAACTGGAGTTAGGGGCTGTTGTAAGCCATCGCTTGAGTGCCAGACTCTGGTACTTTCCAGGGCCGGGGTCTGCCTGCCTAGCACCCAGAGAAGGATCAGCTGGATCACCTGAAACTCTGAAACTCTGAAACTCTGACAATGGGCAATCTAGTGAGTTCTGGTTGGCCACAGTGCACAGGGGCTCCCTTTTCTCCACAGCCTTGCCGGGGACAGTGCTCAATGTTGGTTTTTCCGATAGCAGCCATTTTAACAGATGGGAGACAATTCCTGAGGTGCCTTTGATTTACTTTCTCCCAGGAGTTAATCTGTATTCCCATGTTCACTAGAGCATTACTCATAGCCAAGATGTGGAAATATTCTCCAAATGTCTGCCATTCAATGATGATGGCACACACACACACACACACACACACACACACACACACACACTCTGGAATATTATTTAGCCTTTAATAGAAGAGGGGACCATGGCCACTTGTGGATAAACTTGGATGCATGATGAACCTGGAATATTATGCTAAGTGAAGCAAGCCAGATGCAGAACCCTAGATACTGCACAATCTCATGGGTATGTATAACCTGAATGGCTGAGTCTATACAACTAGAGAGGAGAATAATAGTTACCCAGGGCTGGGGATTGTCAACTGTGTCTTCACAGAGTTGAGGGGGAAATTTTTGACCATGGCTTCTGCTTCCTATAAAAGAGCCTTGGTGGTCCCTGGTGGGGACAGTGTGACGGTCCTTCTGTCCACTGCTGCCCTGAGGTCCCAGGGAGTCATCCAGCCTTTCCTTAAATGGAACCAGGATGTCACATGTAGAACTGCAGCCCAGATAGAGGACAATAGCCTCCCCCCCCCACCCCCCGCAGTTCGTGCTTCCTTCTGGTCTATTCCACACTTGGGATCCAGGACTCTGCTGAAGCTGCTGTATAAATGTCCTGTCAGCCTGTTTATCCTCACAGGGCAGTTTCTTGGCTGCCCCAGCCCTGCTAATTGCCCCCAGCTCAGGAGTCTTTGAAGGGATAAAAGCCAGATTGCAGACACACACCAGTGTTTATCACGCACGTCTTTCCTGGGGGTCCCTGTCCCAGGAAGGGGCAGGTCCTTTTCTTCATGTGCCAACTCTGCTGCCTGGGGTTGCCGGTGCCCCTCCGCCAGCTGCCTTTGAACTGAGCTTCTGATCCACAGAAGATGGCTTATTCTAGCAGGAAGCTACAATTCGAGATGCAAGATGCTGAAATGGATTTTTTTTTCGTTACCTGTGTGTTTCTGTGTTACGATATTCCCATCCTCCCATCAAGGCCTTCTCTGTCTTCTCAGAGTCCTCCCTCTATTCCCATCCTCCCATCAAGGCCTTCTCTGTCTTCTGAAAGTCCCCCCTCTCCTGCTTCTCCAGCTTTCTCCCATGTATAACTTGCCTTCATCTGAGTGCGGTGCACAGAAGTACCCACCACAAGGGCTCTTCACAGTTTGTCTTTGTAAAGCACTGAGTTAAAGGGGACTGCGCACAGGCAAACACCACCCGTGCAAGCATGGCTGGAATGTTAGAAACAACTCGAAGTCTCTGAAGAGACACGATGAAATGTGGGTGCTCAAGAGAGGGTGAGAAGGCACCCAATCAGGAACATGGGGGGGGGCTATGTGTCAATTCAGCAAGTCTCTAATTACATCATTTCACCTTCCAAATAATTATAGTAGGTAAGAGAACTGAGCAGGCATGGGAGAATGCTGGATTCTGACTCTCAGGCTTCCAGGGAGCATGAGGGGCAGTAGAGAAAGGACCTGCACGTATAAAGCCTGGCTATTTTTTTTTAAATCTTATTTATTCTTGACAATGAACACACATATACAATTAAATATAATCAATTAAATATAATCATATATCTCCCTCAGTTCCTTCCTATAATTTCTCTATATCCTCCCTAAAAATGTACCCTTCCCCCAAGTTCATGGTCCCTTCCCCCTCCCCCCCAAGTCCAGTTACAAAGGGTGTGGGATCAAACTGTGCGAGCTGTAGCTGTAGGGAAGATGAGCGGGGCGTGTACCTGTATAGGGATAGCGAGCGCCCGTGCATCTGCAGAGGGAGGCTACCCGGCTAGGGGGTATCTGGACTTGATCCTGTGGGGCAGAGGCCCGAGTACCTATAGAGGAAGTCCAGTCGGGCAGGGAAGTCCTTGGTCCTTTCTTTCAGCTGGGAACGCTACGAGGCCTGTTCCATTACTCCAGCACGGCAGCCCATGACTTTAAAGCTTTATTGTAGTGAAATAAAGTGAGAGAGGGGAAGTAGAGAAGTAAAAGCCTGCCATGACCACGTGGGAAGAGGGAGAAGAGAAAAGAGAAAGGTAAGAGAGAGAGAGAGAGAGAGAGAGAGAAGAGAGAAAACAAGAGGGGTGAGAGCAAAGGGCGAGAGAGTGAGGAAGGGCCAAACATCCCCTTTTATAGTGAGCGGGCTACCTGGCTGTTGCCTGGTAACTGTAGGACAGGGAAAACCTGGCTGTAGCCAGGTGACTGTGGGGATGAAGTCCAGCCAGAACAGTAGGAGCCTGGCTCTATGTGACTGATGGCCACAGGGTTATGTCCAACACATAGCCACATTGTCCCCAGACACTATCAACTGCCAACAGCTATTCGGTAAGGGATGGGGTCTGTAGACCACCTACCCACGGATCCCAGCATTTTGGCTGACTTGTACAGGTAAGCTCAGCTGTTGTGAGCACACGAGTGTGACAGTGCCTCATTCCTCCCCATCCTGTGGCCCTCTGAGGTGTTCCAGAGCCTTAGTGAGGATAAGTGCGTGTTGCCGTAGAAACCCTTAGGGCTGAACACTCTGCCTCCCATCCTCAACACTTGCAGCAGTGTACATCTCTCCATTGACAGAAAACCTTCTCCGACCAGGGCTGAGAGCAGCCTGGATAATTGGGCACAAACACAAACATTTAGAAAGCATTTTGACTGCATGACCATGTAGCAAAATCCCCAGCGATGGGCTTTTGAGTAGGATTACAATTAGGCATGAAACGTCATTCTGTGGAGCGGGCCTCAGATCCAATCAGAGAGCTGTCAGTAACTCCCTAAGACTCATGCACTATTGCACCAGTGAGCCAACCTTGCCTGACAGGCCAGGATTGCAGCACGCAGGACCAGACCACTGATGTTCTTCCCCCTCCTGCAGTCTTCATAGCGTCATTGGGCACTATGAAAGCTGGCAGGTCAGAAGAAGTATCCTGGCCAGTTTGACCCTGGTTTCTCCATATCCTGCAGTCAAATTATATGGTTTCTTCAGCAGTAGGGTTTTTCCATGTCGTTTTAGAGGGTGACCAAGGACAATAACAATAGCCTGTGTTGCTTTTCAAACCTCCAGGGCCGCTTAATCCTTTAATCCCAGTCTCCCCCGAAATCTTTCATGTGTTCATTCTACTATCCCTTCAATTATTTTTACAATTGGATTGTGGGATAGTAGGTTTCCACGTGGCTCTCCAGCCATCCTCCCTTGGCATCTAGTCCTCCCTCGTACCCTCTGGCTTCCGCCATATTCCCATGAACCTCTCTGCTTAAACCTTTCCATTCCCAACATTCCATCTCCCAACTTTCATCTTCCATGTAACCTATTACACCCCCTGACGTAGTCCTTACAAAAGGCCCCTTTCTGGTTTCTTAGGAAACTCAGCTCTTTTCCACAAAGCTTGGCTGCTGACATGACCTTGGACCTAATATTTGCAAGATGAAAGGAATTGGCGGGTACAACTGGACGAGAGCATTCCCATTGTGAGCCTCAGACAAATGAAAAAGAAATATAGTAAGAGAAGAGGGACAATCAGCCTTAGAGAAATTCATTCATTAATTCATTCATTCATTCATTCAACAAATAGTTGTTCATCTCCTGCTGTGTGTCAGTCACGTAGGGTCATAAACTTTGGTGAACAGAGAGGACCTAACTCCAAGCGCTTTGTTTTTGCTGTGGGGATACTAACTCTAAAAGAGGAGTGCAGTTATAGTTGAGAAGTTATAGAAATGCAGCCAGCCCAGGAAGGCTGGAAATCTGAGGCAGCCTGAGAGAGTAGCAGTTGATCCAGGTGGTGGTGGGCAGACCCATCCCTTGGCCATTCTCACTGTCTAACTCTCCCTGCTTGATCTGTTTGTCTAACCACGACATTCTTGAGTCAGCGTCTTAGAACAGATTCTTCCCGCAGTACTGACAATCCCAAACTGCTGAGAACATACCCCGAACCAGCCTGGAAGATGCTGTGACCCCAGAAGGTTATGATCCAGCTCCGGGGCCAAGTACGGTATCTGATGTTTTCTGATCTCCAGGCCAAGTCAGGCCTGCTGGCTTCCTGTTTACCACTTCTTACTTTGCCTCCTCTGTACCAGAGGGTCAGCTCCTAGAACAAGGTTGAGGACAAAGCCTTCCTGGGCTTATGTAGCCAATGGCTTTGCTGCAAAACACCCCCGCCAGCTCAAAGGAGGCATCGGAGGAATGTGGAGTGTGACTCAAGAAGGGAAGTGCAGAATTCTGCTGAAAGAAAATTACAACCATCCCCGGCACCCTGGCCTGGATTCCCAAGTAAACAATCTGGACAGAAAGTAGCTCACAGAGGGAGTGTGGCGACAGCCGAAATCCCGGAGCTGTTAGGGGATTCAGAAGGAGCAAGAACAAAACCTCTTCAGGGAAGAGGCCTGGGTCAATTCCTATCAACCCAGTAACAAAGATAATTCAGTGAATGCAGCCTTGTGTGAGCACATGGAGACGGGGTGAGGTAGGATTCTTTTGATCCCTGATGACTAAGGAACTATTTGTTGATCTCCAATACAATAATGACCCACATCACAGGCATACATATGTAACGCAGTGTCCCCCCCCCCCCCTTTACCTGGTTCTTTTCCTGTGGGGGCTGCTTGGCCCCTCCCTATGTGTTTTCTAGAAAGACTTCATTGTTTTTCCAGTGGGAGTGTAGGAAAAGACAGTGCCAAGCCTTTGTGAGCTGATTGAGACAGTGCTAGTCTGGACACCAAAAAGTTTACAAACGGTAAAGGCCTTTCCTAATCAGAGATCATTTAGTCACTGAGAACTGAAATCCATTTCAGACGGTGGAGACTTTTTGGTGATGTGATGAGGAGGGCGTATTTCTGGAACCACATGGAAGCATCTCATATACCTGGGAGTGGGGGCTCAGCCAGCTTCAGAAGGCCTGGGACAGGAGTCCTGGCACTGAGCCCTTTCTGCAGGCTTGTCTCTGCATAGCTAGCTACCTTGGCCTTGTCTCTCTTGCAAGCTGGCTTCCTCACATTTGCATACAGACCAGTTCTTGTTTCTTATGGGTCCAGTTCTCAAGAAACATTGACTGACTTCTGGACTCCAGATTCCTGTGAACAGACTTGACACACCACTTTAGCTCAGAGTAGTAGCTTTAGGTAGGTACGGAGAATTCTTACAACCTAGTCCTGGAGGTTTCTGGAAAGGAAGCTGTAGGTAAAAGCCTGAGAGAAGTTGCCGTGTGACATTATTCTTGGGGATACACGAACAAATCTCCCAGATAGGGAAGCAACAACAGACCAAAGCAAAACTACCACCAAAGTCCAACTTGGTGAACCAGTGAGCTTTATTTATAAATAACCAGTGAGTTACTTACAGGAGTATGGGTAAGGAATTATCTACAGGAGCAGAAATGACTTAAAGATGTATCACCAAAGCCCACCCCAGCATGGGCAATAATTCACAGAAGCTGGGAAACCTGGAGCACACGGCACAGCCCTCAAGCAACTCAGCAGGTTGGACAGTTACCCTTCCTGGATGGGTCTCTGATGCTTCTGGGCAATGTCACATACTGTCTGCCCTTACATAGTTCTTTTCTCAACCGGTCTCTGCTTCTTTCAGTCAACTCAGTGTGAGAATATCTCCCAGCCATCTTTACTGCTTATACACACTTGGGGGACAGCGAGGCCTGGAGAATCTGGTCAGTTTCAGTGACTTCCTGAAGCTATTGAGTTATTTACTTCCCAAGCTTAAGGAGCTTTGCTGGAGGGCAGGAGGTCTCATCTCCTTACAACAGTTTGTTGTCTCTCTTCTCCTTGAATATCCCGAGTCTTAACAAGCTTTCCTCTGAGATGGGAAGTTTTCATCTTTGAGGAAACTGCTACACAACAGGGGGTTTTTCTAGGACTACATTCCAGAAAATGCTTACTGCGTAGCTCTCACTAACAGGAAATGTTCCAGCGAATGAAACAAACTCAGCACTACCGATTAGAATACAAGTTGGTACTCAAATGCAAACCGAGCTTCAAAATAGTGGGTCTTCCTCCTTACTCTTGGCAGTTGACAGAGGCAGACGGGGAAATACTCAGTTGGAAAGCTGTGGTCATTGGTAAGATTCCCATGTTCCAGTGGATGGCACATATGGACACCATTAGCTAGAGCTAATGGGTCATTTAAGAAAAAGATAGGATGCTATGAGGGTGGTTGTTGTAGTCCCAGGATTTGGGGAAAGCTGGAAGGTGAAAATAAGGGTTAGATATGAAATTCTGTATGAAAGTCTCAAGAATAAAGAAACAATCAAGAGATGGTTGTTTTATTTCCATTGCATAGTGAGGTTATAGCATCAACAGGCTAGCCATGAGTAAACAGTTTCTCAGTGGCAGATCTATAGTACACAGTCCTGTAATGGCTCCCATGGTCTTCTAGCATCCATGGCTTGCACAGTCAATTCTGTTTGGGTGGGATAAGATTCCCCACCCTTCCCCCCACACCCATAGCATACGGCTGAGGTTTCCGTCAGTTTCAGGTAAGGGGATATTCTGAGGTGGCATGTGGCATTCATGTAGCAAAGAATGCATGACTGAGCCAGGCAGTGGTGGCACAAACCTTTAATCCCAGCACTTGGGAGGCAGAGGCAGGCAGATTTCTGATTTTGAGGCCAGCCTGGTCTACAGAGTGAGTTCTGGGACAGCCAGGGCTATACAGAGAAACACTGTCTCGAAAAACCAAAAAAGGGCTGGAGAGATGGCTCAGCGATTAAGAGCACTGACTGCTCTTCCGAAGGTCATGAGTTCAAATCCCAGCAACCACATGGTGGCTCACAACCATCTGTAATGAGATCTGATGCCCTCATCTGGTGTGTCTGAAAACAGCTACAGTGTACTTACATATAATAAATAAATCAATAAATCTTTTTTTTTTTTAAAAAAAGAAAACCAAAACCAAAACCAACAGCCACCTGAGATCTGGAGGCTGCCACGAATGATCCTTCTCATAGTCGAGCACAAAGATGCAGAATTTCTAGCTAGAACTTTAATTAAGCCTCCAGAGAGACCCTGATCCCAGGAGGGCCCTGCAGAGGTGTGTTTTTCCCTCTGACTAGGAGGGAAAGTGGGTTTATTAAGGTTGCCTAAGGCACCACAGTTTGGATGAGTTATTGGAGAGGAGTAGCATAGCAGGCTTCTTCCATCTTGTTCCTCTGCCATCTCTGGGTGTCACCCTACTTCCCATGGTCCAAATGACTCACCACCACCACCACCACCCCTGCTCCACAGTCAAGGAGGACTGGGAATGGAAAGAGCATAGCTGCTATTTATTCAGGGGAAATTGGAGTCTGTATATAAAGTCTCCAGTCACAAGCTCCTAACCAGAACTTAGCTGCGTGACTGTCTGTAGCTCCTAAGGAGTGAGGGGGCACAGTTGTGCTCAACTGAAAATTAGAGATTCTATTCCAGGGGAAACCAGGAAAAAATTAGCAATTTCTGCCACAAGCATTGATAGCCCTAGAGTTTACCCTGTGCACACGATGTTCATGGTCTGTAGAATAGGTAGTATGGACCCCTGGAGCTTAGCGAAGTCAAAGAAGATGAGACTCAAGGGCTGGGAAGATAACAAGGTTGATAATGTGTTTACTATGTAAGATGCTTGCCTGCTTGCTTGCGTACATCTGAGTTCAAGCCCCAGAGCCCTCAAATAAAAGCCAAGGTGTGGTGGTACAGGCTTGTAATCAATCCCAGAGACAAGAGGACCCTTGGGACTTGCTGGGTCGGCAGCCAAGCTCAATTGGTGAGTTCCAGGCCAATGAGAGACTTCTTCTCAAAGAGAGTGGTTGATGTCTGAGGAACAGTTCCTAATGCTGACCCCTAGCCTATATACCACACACACACACACACACACACCAACTGGGTATATACCTTTAACTGCTGAGAGGCAAAGGCAGGCAGATATCAGTTCAAGGTCAGCCAGGGTTACACAATAAAACTGAGTCTCACAAAAGGGGTGAGGTAAATGCCTTAGTGATGTAGACTCTATGCTGCTCTTCCAGAGGCCTCAAGTTCAGTCCCTAACACTCACGTCAGGAGGTTCACAACTGCCTGTAAGCCCAGTTCCAGGGCATCCAATGCCTCTGTCTTCTGTGAACACTTACACTCATGTACACATAACTGGAAAGAGAGAGAGAGAGAGAGAGAGAGAGAGAGAGAGAGAGAGAGAGAGAGAGAGAGAGAAGAAGAAAGAGAAAGAAAGAAAGAAAGAAAGAAGAAAGAAAGAAAGAAAGAAAGAAAGAAAGAAAGAAAGAAAGAAAGAAAGAAAGAAAGAAAGAAAGAAAGAAAGAGGGAAAAGGAAGATACATTACATTCCGGAAGGAACCTTATAGACTCGCACCCACAAAGCCAGTGTGGAAGGTGATGATTGCAGGTTCGTGGGCTGCTTAAGGAGCCAAGAGCCTCTGCCCTGCGTGTGATTTCTTCAGTAACACAGCCAGTGTCGCCCTTGGTTTCTGCCTCCCCTCCCAGAGCTTGGTTGGTAAAGGGCAACTGTAGTGCATTTATTTTGGGCAGGACTGAATGTGAAGTATGAAAATGAGGAGAGACTGACACCCAGAAAAGCCCTCGTGACAGTCACAGGTGACAGTCACATGCAGTCCTCTCATGAGCATGACGACAGCCTTATGTCACAGTGGCTTATCAATGCCTTCCACCCTGGCCTGCCCCAAACCTCTCAGGGAAAGGGAAAGACTTTATCTTTGCTACAATTTCACACAAAGAAAGAAATACGTGAAGAATGGTCTTATCCTTCATTGTTGTTTGTTTACAGATAGAAATGTTGGGATTTTCCCTGGAACAAACTCCCCTTTCTTGGAAGATTATCACTCATGACCAAGGCATGGGGGAGATGTCTGTCAAGCCCATCCGTTCATTCTCCATATCCAGCCTCCCCCCCCCATTTCTCACTTAGAAATAAGATCCCTGCCTTTCAGCTGGGCACACGGATTATCTGTGAGGGACCGTGTTTCCCAGTGTTATGTGCAGCAGGATTCAGCCTCGTGTCCATATTTGACCAATGGAGTGTAACATCAAGTGGCACTCACAACATCTGGCTCATCTACTGGCCACTGGGCAATGGTGGCAGAGGTATGTGACAGTATTCTTGTGCTCAGACGTGAGGAGGCTAGAAGCCAAATCTCAAGGCTTGGTGGGCTGGCAGATTTGAACCATCAGCCCACCCAAGACCATCTGCTTCACCTGGGACTTAAATTTTGTTGTTGTTGCTTATTTTATTATTTCATGTGTATGGGTGTTTATTTGTATTATTTTATGTGTATGAGTGTTTATTATTTATGTGCACTACATGTTTATGTATGCACCACATGTGTGCCTGGTGTCTGTGGAGGCCAGAAGAGGGCATCGGAATTATAGATTGGGACTGGAATTACCGACAGCTGTGGGCTACTGCCACGTGGGTGTTGGGAACGGAAGCCAGGTCCTCCACAAGCGCACCAAAGATGCTCTTAACCACAGAGCCATTTCTCCAGCCCACGCTTGGACTTCTTTACATGAGAAAAATCAAATCCCATCTTGTTTAAGGCTCTGCGCTGAAGTTTCTTAGCATGACTTAAATCATCATCAGAATTTAGTATATTGGTGGGTTGGAGGCACTGTTTAACCAACTATTTTAAGTTTTCTTTTCTTTTCTTTTTCTGGAGCTGTATGACCAGTCTTAAAATACTTAATATTTAATTAAATTGTACAAAGTATTTTCAGAGCTAGCCATTAAAAATCCTTGAAGTGATTGCTAACAGAGAGAAGGACCGCCCACCACCCAGCAGAGGATACTGTCTCTAGACAATAGCATCCATTCAGCTTCATTAACTAAATTAATGTGACTCCATGTTTTCTTAAATACAGAACAGACTCTGAGAAAAGAGACTCGATTAAAAAAATGAGTGTCAGCAATTACACAGAATATCTTTTCTGCGAAGCTCAGTCTCTTTGGGGAGAAGGTGGTTGAATTGTAATATAGGAGTCAAGAATGTAAGAAATTTCAGCTCAATAGTAGAAATGCATATTATTTAAAAATATCATCTGTAAATCCTACTGGTTTCAAGACCATTGTGGACAACCCAGAAAATGTTCACTGAAGGAAGTAGAATAATTTATGCCCTGTCACTTTATCCTGTATTTTCCACAATGGCTTATCTGTCTGGAAACCTACAAATATGTTTTTCTGTCTTCTGTGTTTTTGCTGTGTATTTGCTCCCTGCCCCTTTTTGGCAGCGTTAGGTATGTAACCCAGGCTTTCATGCATGCCAGGCAAGGTCTTTACTACTAAGCTACAATTTCAACCTGAACACATTGAATTTAAATATTTATCTTTTTAAAGATAAATCTTTGACATTGGTCATGATCTCTCTCCAAAGGACCTAGGAGGTAACCTGGAATTTTTCTCATTCTGGGTAGACCTGACGAGTCCTTCAGCTATGGTAATACCACATTGTCTTTGATCCACGTAGCATCAGTTGAAACTTTGAACTTCCTAATATTTCTGAAATACCTGAGGAGGGCTGTGTGTGTGTGTGTGTGTGTGTGTGTGTGTGTGTGTGTGTGTGTGTGTGTGTGAGAGAGAGAGAGAGAGAGAGAGAGAGAGAGAGAGAGAGGAAAAGAGACAAGAAAAACTGGCAGACAAAAACAGACACAGAGACTCATAGAGAGATACAGAGACACACAGAGACATACACAGAGAGACACACAGACATACAGAGAGAAACATGGAAAGAGAGGCACAGACAGAGATGGAGACAGAAAGACAGAAGGAAACAGAAACTGTATCAAACATTGGAGATGTTTCTAACGAGAAAGCAACCCTTTCCTTTCTCATCCTTTCTTGTCAGTCTTAGAGGATTTGAATTCTTCTTTAATGTCTATTAGGTGAAATTCTGACACAAGGCAAAGATTAATCCTGTCCATCTCACACATCCCAAGTCCAGTGTTGTACCATGTCAAAAGTACAGCTATCATCCAATGAGAACCTGTTCTCCCTTTCCTCCCATATAGTCATTTCTTCTTTCCTCCTCACTGTCTCCTTCTTATTTGTAGGCCATCCCCCTCAGGGTCAGGATGGGATGTCACTGTGGAGGTGGGAAGGATGTGGAGAAAACAGTCAATACTGTAGCAGTTAAGCATCAGGGCTGCGCTAGGCTGTGTGCCCAAAGCTGCTGTCCCCCTGGGTTCCTTGGAGCCTTCAGTCCTGAGGACTTCCTGTTTGAGGTCCCACTGACACAGTGCCTCCTCTAACTAGCTATGGCTGCCCTTGCCAGAGTCAATAATGCATGAATGCTTCTTGCAGTCACCTCTGGCCTCCCGGAGGCCCTCTTGTACAGTATCCCATTGGAAATGGTCCACCACCTGCGTTCCCTACCTCAGAACCAACACTTGGACCATTGCCTGCTCTGTTTCAAGCTTGGAGACAGCCTGCTCGCTCCAGCAGATGCTGCTTTACACAATACACCTTGACCTAGACACAGCGGGAGGGAGCATCAGTCTCCCAGGATTCCAGGAAACAGCTTATGTCAGAAGTGGGTTAGTTTAAGGTCACCACAAGGGAGTCTTCCTTGACTGTTTCACTTCACGCCATCGCAGGCTGACCTGGCTGAGACGTGCCACTAATCGTAACACTTAGGCTGGGCCTTTGATTCCCCTACTCATTTCTGGCTTGACTTCTTTCTGCAGAAGTCCTCATCATCCTCCACACTCACCAAGACCATTGCCCTAACGTGCTTCTTTTGCCAGCTGGGGGAGTCCGTTAGGTTATTGGTCAACAGCCTTTTTGTCAGTGCATGGAGTCATGGAGTGGGGCAGGTATGCACGCATTTGGAGGGCTCCCTCCCACCTACCATTGGGACCTGCCTACTAGCACTTCATAACAAGCTAGCACTGAGCCAGTCCCTGGGAGTCCTGTGGGTGAGAGCCTCACTTTCACAGAACCGTGGCTTAGGTTTAGGGTGGTCCAAGCAGAGTCCAGAACACAGGGCCCACGAAAGCACTGGGGTTTCTGTTTTCTGGTTCACCAGCCTCCTGGCAAGCCTAACATACATTTAATCAAAGCCTGTTGATTCAGCACCTATTTATTTCTTGAATAAACTTGTAAAAGTCTTTCTCTCCTAAAAATGTTGGTTATTTCATCTCTTGAAAATAACACCTTCTCTGGGTTGTGGTCAAGTGTGCCACCCTTCCCTTCTCCCCAGAGGCTGTTGGCCACCAGCCTGTGAGGATAAAGGGAGCAGAAGCAGAGAACTTCTGTGAGAATGACAGAAGCACTTTGCAGTGAGACAGGTCTACTTTACTGTTCCAGGGAAAGGGTATATAATGGCTTCTAAGGGTATGGGTGGGAAGAGTTAATTGGTCATAGCATAGTATCTAACTGTCACGAGGGTGGGAAGGGTTGACTGGTCATAATATAGTATCTAACTGTCACGAGGGTGGGAAGGGTTGACTGGTCATAGCATAGTATCTAACTGTCACGACGGTGGGAAGGGTTGACTGGTCATAATATAGTATCGAATTATATGGACAGGAAGCCAGAGTGGGACTTGTGTGCTGAGTTGGGCGGCATTTGCTGAGAGTTCTACACAGAGTCCTTTTTCAGACAAGATCAGGTACCTGTGCTTCAAGGACACTCTCCAGACAAAGCCAGGCAGAGGCAGGGAAGCCCCACAAGAAAGGTAGTCCTGCATTTGGCTCCCGTCTCAGAAAGCCATCCTGTCATGGGGGACAGTGACCTTAAAGGCAGGGTTCTCCTGCAGCCAAGAACTAAATTTCATAAGTCCTGTACCCTCTCTCAGGTCCTGCTTTCTGTTGGCGGCAAGGTTGGGGAAGATACTGGATACAATTCTTTGTGCTCACCTTAACCAGTGCTCAGTGGGCTGCCTTTGCCTTGGGCTAGTGTGACCACCTTCTCTTCAGGTTGCGTTTGAGAGGAAGAAGAGCTCTAGTTCAGAGCCCAGGTTTTGGAGTCTGGCTAACTAAATATGAATTCTAGAACTGTCAGTTTCTTGCAAAATAGCCTGGAGCAAACGAGACTTAGTTAACCAAGATAGAACCCTGTTTCCTCTACTGTTCAGTAGACTTATGACTTGTGTGTTCAGAACAGAGTCTGATACACAGAGACATCCCAACAGATGGGAGCTAAGGATAGAGGAGGGAGATGGCTTTATCTTTCACTGATCCCTGTTTTGGATGACGTCTTACAGCCGGGCAGTGGTGGTGCACGCCTTTAATCCTAGCACTTGGGAGGCAGAGGCAGGTGGATTTCTGAGTTCGAGACCAGCCTGGTCTACAGAGTGAGTCCCAAGACAGCCAGGGCTACACAGAAAAATTCTGTCTTGGAAAAACCAAAAAAAAAAAAAAAACCATCCCGGATGGCAAATCGTGGATCCAAATCGTGGATCTGACTTGTCTGGATAGAGATGCCAGGGCTCAGCGTAGTTGCAGGAGTATCACAGGTGTGTGGCACTTGTTATGTTGAACCTGTTACTTCATGCACATAATGTCCCAGCTTGGTCCTGTAAAGGGACCCACAGTGGGAGAGTTGCAGCAATTCGATTGGAGGAAACCCACATCTCCCAGCATTTCTCCTTAGTGGATTTGCTAAAGGATATCACTCCTGGTACCTGCCAATCTGGGAGGCCGAGCATCTTATGTCTTGCTTGAAAGTTTATCTATTCTTCAGAGTGTTTTCCTTCTCTAGATTCTTCACAGCTAACCTTACAACTAGCTCCACTCCCCTTGGAAGTTCGCTGGTATTAGGTTTACACTTTAAGCTTTGACAGTGGAGTTGCTCAAGGGAGGTCCTGACTTACTTTTCACCATCTCTGTGACTAAGAGAGTATGCTTATCTTGTGATTGGGTCCTGTTAAATAAACACATGGATTGAAAGCCTCCAGAAAGCTGGCAAAATTAACCTTAATTTGAGTTGTATTTTCTTCAAGTGTTCAAAAAAAAAAAGTGATAACTAGTCAATATACACATAACAATTTTTTTCCTTGTCACAGCCTTAATGGATGGCAAGGGGTTAATGGATGTTTTGGGTTGAAAGACCAAAGTAGGCAGGCGTTGTAGAATCCTGCCTCTGAGCATGGCAACCAGCACACCTTCAACCAGACAGCTGTGACTGATCCAGAGAGACCTGGACATCAGGCCTTTTGACAGTTTCTTCTAGAAGAAGCAGGTGGGGAGAATCATTAGACCCTCCCCTGAGGTTCCAGTCACTCCTTGTAGAATTACACACAGTAACTCTGTAGGTCATCCTGCCTAAGCGGCTTGCTTGCGTTTCTGTGACCCTCGGAGGTGGTACAGTGTAGAGTTGACTGAAGGGGGCATTCTGTCCATGCAGTTTTTAGAAAAGTAGTTATTCGTGCTTGGGTGAGACTCTTTGGTGGTATGGCTACTTTGAGATCACGCAGGAACCTGTGAGTAACCCCTCATCCATGCTATGTCATCGAGCCCAGTACACTCATTGCCTCACCAAAGCACAGTGGGATGGATTGTTACCTTGATCTATCTTTTTGCTTCGTATTTTTTTTTCAGTTTGTATTATTTTTATTTGTTTTTCAATTCCCACTCATAGCTCATCTTTACCAGAAGTCAAAGGCAACCAGTCTCGCGGAAGTCGCTCGAAAAGCAAGCACACTCGAAGTTGAACGGGAGCCCTGGAAACCCAGTCACTTTTTGATGAAGGCACCAAGAAAATAGTGGGGAAAGGTTATTCTTTTTAAAATGACATTGGGGGAAACTGGATATTTACATGGGGAAGAACAAAATTGGATCCCTATCTCATACCATATCCAACATCAACTCAAAATGGGTTAAAGAGACAAATGTAAGACTTGGAATTATAAAATTCTAAAACCTCATATCAGTTTAGGAAGTAATGTTTTGGGCATCATAGCAAAAATCTCAAACAATAAAGCCAATTAAACAAGTAAGGCTCCATCAAGTCAGAAACTTCCTAGCATGGGAGACAGTTAACAACATGGCAAAGTTGTCTGTAGATTGGAAAAAAATATCTGTAAACAATCTGGGTTAACAGCCAAACTATGTAAGGGAAACACACGACTTAATAATAAAGCATCGAATAACCCAATTTTAAAAATGTACATAGAGCCTGATCAGACATATTGCCAAAGAAGACATAAAAAGGGCAGTGGGTGCACGGGAAGCAGTTAACATCACAGGTTGTCGGGGAAATTCGAATCTACAGCACAGAGAGCTATCACTCCACACCAGTTAGGCCGGGGCTTGTGAGAGACACAAGGAGGGCGAGGGCATAGCTCAGCGAGGACAGCACTGAAAAGCTCCTGGCTTGGATTCCCAGCAGCATAACAAACAGATGGAACATCAATGGGCCAGAAAGACCAGGTTTAGGGAGGGTGTGGGAAACGGGGACCCTGGCGCCCTGCTGGTGGGAATGTTACAGTTTGGAAACCAATGAGGAGGTTCTCCAGAGAATTATCAACGAAAACCAACCATATGGACCTAGCCATCGCTCTCCTTGGAATATACCCACTGTAAGCGAAATCAACAGATACGATTCTAAAATTAGGGGAAGGCATTCTAGAAGTTTCACGTCTAGTAGGTTGCACTAATACTGATTTATACCACATTGCCTTAAGCAGGACTTTCTTAGTTGCTTCAAGAGAAAAGTAGGAAGCAACAAACTCAATACCTTTCTCTTGATCTTAAGTAGGGATCTGAACTCTTTTTTTTTTTCTTCTCTTGGGCTGGAGTTTGAGTTAAGGTTTCACTGAAGAACCCAGGCTGGCCTTGAATGCCACAGTTAGGGATGATAAGCACAGGCCACCACATCAGGTAGATGACAAAGAGATAGGTCATTATAAATTGGCATCAGTTTCAGAGGATATAATTCTATAGTGAAACGAGGGCCACTTTCAGCCTTTGGGGATGAGCTGGGCAGTCTTGTCCAACACTTCTTTCAGCCGCAGCCCTTCATTCCCCAGCAGGAGAGTGTGGCCTTCCCTTGTTGCAGCTTCAAGCAAGGCCTGTTTTCCATGTGTCTGTGCATGCTGGGTAGCTGCAGCCTGGTGGGAGTCCCTGGAGGATTTGAGGCTTCAGGGCAAACCTCTCACCTTGGTGAACTTGTACAGGCATTTGCTTGCTGTCCTGAGCCCAGGGCACGACCTCTCATGACTGCTGAAAACCCATTGCGAGCCTCTTGTGCAACCTTCTCAGTACAGCTGTGCTACTCAAACCCACAGCCAGGTCTGGGCTGTGTTTAAAGCACTTTGTATGGGGGCGGGAATGGGAGGGCTGCTCTCAGAAACGGTTTATGAATCATGGTGAAGAAAGGGCCAGCTGGAAGGATGCTGAGGACTGAAGAATGGTTCTCAGTCTCTCCTGTAGCCCCCCCCCCCGCCCCCGTCACTGGTCTAGCAACCTAGAGTTGCTGGGCTGGAAGCGGTAGGTCCTTCTTCTCGCAGTTGACAGTTACTTGACCTCACCACAGTGCCTGAGGAAGATCTAGGGATGGTAGGTGCCCTGGGTGTTTGCTGAGTGAAAAACTGGTCATTTTCTGGATTCTACACCTGGGCTGGACTCCTTGGGTGTTTCTTCTTCTTCTTCTTCTTCTTCTTCTTCTTCTTCTTCTTCTTCTTCTTCTTCTTCTTCTTCTTCTTCTTCTTCTTCTACTTCTTCTTCTCCTCCTCCTCCTCCTCCTCCTCCTCCTCCTCCTTCTCTCTCTCTCTCTCTCTCTCTCTCTCTCTCTCTCTCTCTCTCTCTCTCTCTCTCTCTCTCTCACACACACACACACACACACACAGTGTCTCAATGTTTTGAGACAGGGTTTCTTTGTGTAGGCCCATAGCCCCAAATGTCCTGGAACTTGCTCTGTAGACCAGGCTGGTCTTGAACTCAGAGATCTGCCTGCCTCTGCCTCCTAAGTGCTGGGATTAAAGGTATGCACCAGCACTGCCCAGATGCCCTGGTTGTTACTTTAACACATACATATGCAAGCATTGGCAGTCAGCACTCCCTTAATGTGGTAACAGGGTTAGCTTCTGGCATATCTGTGCAGTGGCACTGGGCCCATCCAGTAGAGCCTGTATGCACTTTAATGCAATGTGACTGCCATCTTGTAATTCTAAACAACTGTGAGTGCATCTTGAATTTTCATTTTGCTCTTGGCCCTGAAGAGTATGTGGATGTTCTCAGGGATCAGTCTCCCTGACAAAGTAAGTATAGTGGCATCATGGAGAAAATAGATTTTTCTTCTTTTGTGACAAGGTTGTGCTGGGCAGCTCAAGCTAGCCCCAATCTCACAATCCAATCTCAGCCCTTGGAATAATGGGGTCACAGACTTGCACCACTACACTTGGCTTGGGAAATAAGGTTTTGATTATTCTTGATACATGGAGTGAATCCTTAGCTCTGTGTGCTGAAATCACAAGGAGTTTCCTTCACAGTGAGAAGAGACTGCCGACAATCGCTAGCTGCAGGGCAGCCCACCAACTTCTGGGTCTTTGAGAAGTCCTTCAGCGGTGTTGCCGGGTGTAAGTATTAGCAAGGTGGGCAGACTCGAGCAATGGTTTTCCCTTGAGGACCTCATTGTTTAACCATAAGCTTAGAGCGCTCTGGCTAGCCTGAGCTAATCTATTTGGACGCTATCTGCAACGGGATTCAGGTCTGTTCCTGCAGGGATTCAGAAGGCTCTTCTAGTTCAAATCCTACTGAAAGTCTCCGGTAATGCCTACCCAGCCCTTGGCACAAGGTGGGTGTACTCTA
This sequence comes from Tokudaia tokunoshimensis, assembly GCA_036184795.1. Lineage (NCBI taxonomy): Eukaryota > Metazoa > Chordata > Mammalia > Rodentia > Muridae > Tokudaia > Tokudaia tokunoshimensis. The sequence goes on from BTHU01000014.1 coordinate 32,013,851, forward strand.
TGCTTGCTGGTGATGGTGCAGACAATATACACAGATTTAGTCCTCCCTTGGCATTCCACGGAGTAAGGACCACATATCACCTAAACATCTTCCCTGATGAAGTTCCAGTTGCTTACTCTCCATGCTGCCTTCTTTAGTAGAGGCAGTGGATGAATTCCATGCAAACCAAAACTGGGGGCCATTTCTACAACAATGCTGTGGGGAAAATTGTCTCCCAATTCATTGAAAAGTACTTTTCTTTTTTTTTTCTTTTTAAATGTAGTTAGTTAATTAATTTGTTTTTTTCAAAACAGGGTTTCTCTGTGTAGCCTCGGCTGTCCTGGAACTTCATCTGTAGACCAAGCTGAACTCAAACTCTCAAGAGATACTCCTGCCTCTCTGCCTTTCAAGTGCTGGGATTAAAGGAGTTTGCCAACTGCCTGAACAAGCGCTTTTCTTATGAATCTGTTAGTGACAACGGGATTGGCTTGTAAGAGAAGCTTTGCTTCAACTTGTGGGTCTATCTGACTCCACTATATTTGGGGGTCCTTGCACCACATGAGTTCACTTTCGGTCCAGAGTGGAGTGCTGCCTCAAGGGAGGGCAAGCTTATGTCAGGGCCGTGGACAAATGGAGATGCAGCGGTATCATAAGGTCTACACTGAGGTTGGGTACTGTTATGTCTGTCCACAGTCCATTGTCTATAGGAACTCATGGCTAAACTCTCAGAGACAGATGCATCCTCTCTGCCAATGCCAAGTCAAGAATGTAGGGTTAAGAACTGAAGGTAGTCATCAGATCCACCACTCTACCTCTGTGCTCCTGTACCTCAGCTATAGTGTAGTCATACTCAGGACTGTGGTAATTAATCTCCTTATCACTGAGCAAAATTCCTGACAGAACCAACTTAACAGAGAACGTATCTTGGCTTAACGTTTCATGACAGTTCCCTACTACCGAGAAGGCTTGGCAGTCTTGATGGTTGTCTGAGCATGGGATGTCAGCCTTTTCACTTTGTACAGACCAGGAACAGGAAGTGAGAGAGGAACCAGGGGCAGGTTCCTTAAAAGACCTATCCCCCAGTAGCTTGCTTCCAACAGCTATGTGCCACTTCCTAAAGACCCCATAGCTTTCCAAATAATATCACAAGATGAGGACTGAGTGTTCAGAACATGAGCCTGTGAGGAACATGTGGGATTCAAACCACAACAGGGTTCATTGCCTTCTAAGCATTTAATGTCTACCAAGCACCAAGCAAATATTTAATGGAATTGTATAGAAATATATCCCATGGTCCACTATAAAATCCTTGGGTTTTGTAGTGGAAGCCAGGTCATAAAGTATCTTCTAGGGAGCGTATTAAAATGCAGATACCCTATTCCTAGGTAGAATGACAGGGAGGTCCAGGGTCCAGAAACTTGTATTGTATTATAGCTCAGAAGAGAGGGGGCTGAGCTGGAGAACTCTGCTGGTCCTTAACAATTGTTAGGCTAATCAATGATGCTAGCAGATTTGGTTAGATTGGGATACATTCTTAGAGATGAATAATTTGTAAATCTGTCTACAAATGAATGGCTTTGCTGACCCCATCTCCATACCCCTCCCCACACCATCTCGATTTCTGCATTAGTTGAGGTCTTGACGATGCCACTGAGTTTTGCAAATAGTCTCTGGCCTCTAGAAAATGACTAAATGCATATACCTTAACATCATGTTTAGAAACTGAAAGTGTGCCTTGCTTAACTCTATAGGACGTTGATCATTTCCCACTATTCATTAGACAAAGGTTTGATTTTGTTTTTATTTTTTTAAATACTTCATTTGGAGTTCGTCCACCCCCCAAGATAACCCCATTTTTCCTCCTAATTGACGAGGTAAATTCTAGCTGACACTAACCACCATGCACTATCTCCAGTTCTTGGTTAAATTACATAAATCACACAGTTGCTGGGAAGAGCTGTGTATTTGAGTCTGGACCAAGCCTCTGTCTGTCTGGGGTGTGTTCAGCTAGTACCATAAAAGCCTGGGGGTGTGGGTGCTCATTGTGTCCACCGCAGTAGCTAAAGCTGCCTGAAAATAAAGGACAGGAAAGGAGAACAAAGGGTTTTGGCAAGAAAGCTGAACACCGGAGTCCAGCTGGGCCTAAAGATGGATGGTCTGGCTCTCTCCACCAGAGAAGCAGATGCTCTTACTGCTTAAGCACATAGGAGTTGGGTTTCTTTTACCTGCAACCCTGAGAGCCCCGGCCAGTATTCCATCATCTGATATTGAGACCAGCTCGACCGCAAGCAGGTGGGACTGATCAGAGCTTTGCAAAGCCAAGGATTTGCTCAGCAAGACACACAGTTTATTCTAACAACCACACCAGACCTGGGGCCCCAGCGCCACTACTCCTAAGGCACTCCTCTAGAAAAATGAATCAACTTAAAAAAATAACTACAGCTATTAGCTCTATTTGTGTGTTCTAAGCAAGGTCCAATCACATTCTCTAAATCTGTCTCTTCTGACTTCCACCCGATGCTACACAAGTTGTGTTTTTTTCCCCTTCCAACACCCACGATTGACTCCAGAGACCTCCGCCCAGGTATTCAATAGGACGATCTCTGAAATTATTTCTTGTGTCTTCCTGGTTATGATGAAAGCATAGAGGCCTGAGTACGGGTGACAGGAAATCATGCATCACTTTGAGCATGTTGCCCTTTTTATTATAAATACGACAGTATGGCTAGGTGGGGTGATTTCAAAGAGACAGGATGTTACCTTAAACATTTACAGAGCTGTGGTTAAAACAGCCTTTTTAAACTACCTTTTCAACCCACGGAACTTACATAAATATTTGGCTGTTGGTGACAGGCCTAATAAAGTTGTTTAGAAGGTCCCAGCACTATTTACTTACAAAGTAATGTCCTAGACCCATTTTGGCCAATACTTTTAAGAGGGAGAGATGCTACTTTTTAGCACCTTGAATAAATATTTGCAAGACATAAATTCAAGATAACCCCATCTCTTCCCTAAAGCTGTTTACTGCATCCCATCCAAATGCTCCTTTTAGATGTTGCTTGCTAGGTACAACTGGAATGACTGGATATTTTCTTAAAATATATTGGAACATGTCTTAACAGCTCAAAGTCCTGCAGAGTAGCTTGAGCCTGGAGAAAAAAACAGAATTTATTTTGAGCTTAAAGAATGCAAATAAGAGCACAACTAGGACCTTTTGGGGATGAGTCTCACGTCTGACCAGAAACCAAAGGCATATCCTTAGTGACCTACCACATGATGGGCATTGTAGAAAGTGCTGCAAACAGAAGTAGAAAGGACAGTGACTCCTCTGGGCATTTCTTCTTTACTAAAACTAATATGGTAACCTCAGTTGTTGAGTGTAGCTACAAGGCCAAGAAATGGCTCTCTGTCCATGCGAAGTAGCAGGATTGTCAGCTGGTTTCTTCTTGGCTCTTTTCAAGAGCTGAGTTTCTTCTTCGTTCTCAGAAATGAGTCCCTAAGGGAAAAGACACCAACACCGACTAGCAGCTCTTCATGAGGAGCAAGTCACAGACAAGAGGATGGTTGCCTCTTACACCCCTGTGCTATGTTTTTTCTTTGAAAAACACAGTCGAATTATTTTTTAAATCCAAGAAGCATACCCTGTTTGAGTGTAGTAGAGCATTAAGGTTTTCAAATCCTTGTCCTGTATGTAGGCGCCACACAGATCCTTAGTGCTTGCTAGGTCCATATTACAGTTACCATATGAGGTTTAATTTCTAGTACATGTTAACTAAACAAACATCCCCAACATTTAAGACAGCAATACTGAGTCTCAGAGCTAGCCATTCAAAGTTTCATGTAAAAACTACCTTTGTCCTGGTGTATAACGAGCCCTCTTGGTCTGAATACCCCTAAAGAGAACAAAAAGAACACGAAGTTGGGATCTATATTATCTAGGGGTGGAAGAGAAGATGATGACAGCTCTGAAGGGTGACATTTATCCTTTCTTTCAGTGTATGAATTTAAACCAGATGGGGTGTTCACAATATCCTCACTCAGCCGTTACTCTCCATTCCAAGCCATTTGGTTAAGTGGCCCTATGGAAAGCCCCCCTCCCCCTACGGCCATAGCCTTTGAGGACTGGCAGGCTGCTGTGCTTGTTTCCTATGCTAGCCAGTGGGAACACACCTGCCTAAGCAAGGAGACCACAGATGTCTCCAGCAAGAAGTGTCCTCAACCAATGACATTTAGGTCACAGCATTTTCTTGTCTCTAGGAATGACAAATTCAAAATGGAAAACTACCTGGTTGGGGATGGTTTCATTTATTCCTGGGAAAATGGAAGATATCTTCACAAAGATTCAAAGGAGTAGATCAGCCAGGATATTCTAAGTGCTGTAACAAGCATCTCCGGACTTGGGACTAGGCTCTGGGGACATGGGGATATAACAGAGGACTTGTGCTCAAGGGCTTCAATATTGTGGCTTTCAGGACTAAACTGGTGTCTGTGAGGAATGATTCCTTCCATGAAATATTAGTGCTGGACTTCTGCACGTTGATGTCAAGAGCTCTTTAGGAAAAATTTGGATGAGAATAGAGAAAATAACCTTAAATAGCTATTTCCAGACACGAGGAACCACTCCTGGGTCCTGTCACCTGATCGTCCTGCTGGTCTCACAACTTCTCCTACAGTTTTCGGCTCTGAATACACACTAAAAGTATGGGCAAGTTTTCAAGAATACTGAAGGTTTGACTTAGTAGGTCAGCCAAGAAGGCGCTGCAGATGAAGTTTGACCAGCTGAGGCTGACAGGCAGCCAGGTTGATGACCGTGGCATTAGCACCCTTGGATTGGTGGCAATAAGAAGGTCAGTTTTGATGACAGTGGCTGCAGAACTCTAAACAGAAACTATGGTAGGCATTTTTACACATCATTTGACACAACGGTTTCTCCATCCACAGACCCATGGCAAGTGTCTTCTCTGTGGCAAAGGGTGATTGTCCCGATCTGTGGCTGTCACAGTGAACTTGTAGGGAGATGGGACAAGCAAAGAGTTACCACCTAACGAGAAAGGCAAAACGTGATGGGAAGGATATTGTGCGTGATTTGCTCACTGATGTACTAGACAGAGCTTTGCTAGGGACAGTGTAAATAACTGTGGGTCGAGGGAGCCTGGAGCGATGACGCAGAGGGCAAAACAATTGAGGCACAAACCCAACAACCTGAATTTAGATCCCAAGAACTCACATAAAACCCCAACTTCAGTAGCTCAAACTGGGATCTGTAATCCCACTGTCCCTACTGGGAGAAGGGGCACGCCACAGGACTGCAGGAGGCAGCCAGCCCAGCTAGCCTGGCATACATAGTGAATAAATGAGACCCTGTCACACAGGGTGGAAGGCAAGGGCCCATTCCCAAGGATGTCCTATGACCTCTGTAAGTGAGCTGTCTCCAGCTCTACCCTACACATACGAAAGAGGAACGCAAGCTGGGGGGGGGGGTGTTGTAATGTGATCATCCTGAATCTTTGATTCTTACATTATAAACACATCTAAGTCTCTTTAGAAAGCAATTAGGAAATAATACAAGGCCCATAAAATATCAGAACCATTAAACTCTTCTCTTGGGTTTTATTTTTTTTCCTTGAAAAATGAAGTAAAAGATGAAGTAAAAGATGAAAAGATTAAATTTTTGACAGTATTCACTATAACAACTCACAAAATCAGCCATTTAGCTACAGTATAAGGATAAATGCATTATCCAGGACAGGCTAATGCAGTAACAAACAATCCCTTTCTCAGACCAACACTTTAAACCTTTGTTTCTCACTTATAATTTAGTGTTGGATGCATGGTTTACCAGATGGTGATTCTGGGATTTGGGATTAGACTCATGGCTCCACAGTCCTTTGGGATAGTGAGATCTTCCACATCTGGCTATCAGATGGTGATGAAGAGAAACAGGGTCTGGGGAAATATCCATGGGGCACTTTAGAAGTCATCAAACACATTGATGTACATCATTCCCAGACAGCACATAAGAGAGCTAGACATGAACTGGACACGTGAAGACCAGAAAATGAGATGGCACAGTGGGTACAAACCACCGTTTGTGCCACAACATGTTAGCTGGGCATTGTAGGGAGGAGAAGTGGGCAGTTGCGGGGAAAGGGCAGCATATTGTGTTATTGAACATCCTCATTTGAATGAAGTTGAAACCTATTTTTGTGTCTGTTTTAGACCATAATGCTTTTGCAGACCTGGAGGGTGGCTTCTACACAGGGTTGTGCCCAACTGTGTCAGTGGACACATGCGTGCAGGTGTGTGTGTGTGTGTGTGTGTGTGTGTGGTGTGTCTCTGTGTGTGTGTCTGTATGTGTTTGTGTGTGTGTCTGTGTGTGTCTGTATGTGTGCGTGTCTGTGTGTGTCTGTGCATGTGTCTATGTGTGTGTGTGTGTGTGGTGTGTGTTTGTGTGTGTGTCTGTATGTATGTGTTTGTGTGTGTATGTGTGTCTGTATCTGTGCGTGTGTGTCTATGTGTGTGTGTGTGTGTGGTGTGTCTGTATGTATGTGTTTGTGTGTGTATGTGTGTCTGTGTGTGTGTGTCTGTGTGTATCTGTGCGTGTGTCTATGTGTGTCTCTGTGTGTGTATCTGTGTGTGAGTGTGTGTGTGTGTGATGAGATATGGGGTTGAGAATCCTAATGATACATGAGCCTACAGGGAAGTTTGGAGCAGTGACTTTCAGTCTTCCCAATGCTACAACCCTTTAATACAATTCCTCATATCGTGGTGACCCCCAATCATAAACTTATTTTTGTTGCTTTTTCATGCTGTAACTTTGCTACTGTTATGAATTATAATGCACTTACATGATATATAGGATATCTGATATGTGATCCCTGTAAAATAGTCATTTGACCTCACAAAGGGGTCTCAACACACAGGTTGAGAACCACTGCTATAAAGCCTTGCCTTAGTCAGGGTTTCTGTTCCTGCACAAACATTGTGACCAAGAGGCAAGTTGGGGAGGAAAGGGTTTATTCAGCTTACATTTCCACATTGCTGTTCATCACTAAAGGAAGTCAGGACTGGAACTCAAGCAGGTCAGGAAGCAGGAGCTGATAGAGAGGTCATGGAGGGATGTGACTTACTGGCTTGCTTGCTCTGTCTTGCTCAGCTTGCTTTCTTATAGAACCCAAGACTACCAGCCCAGGGATGGTACCACCCACAAGGGGCCCTTCCCCCTTGATCACTAGTTGAGAAAATGCCTTACAGCTAGCTGGATCTCATGGAGGCATTTCTCAACTGAAGCTCCTTTCTCTGTGATAACTCCAGCCTGTGTCAAGTTGACACACAAAACCAGCCAGTACAAGCCTCTTCCATGTTCAATTAAATATGTAACAATCATTACATCTACATGTTAGAATAATCTATTTGGAGGATAGGTTAGAGAGAGAGAAATGGGAAGGAAGGGAATTTGTTAGGAATCTGTCTTTCTAGAAGCATGACTGGTGCCAGGCGGTGGTGGCGCACGCCTTTAATCCCAGCACTTGGGAGGCACAGGCAGGAGGATTTCTGAGTTCAAGGCCAGCCTGGTCTACAAAGTGAGTTCCAGGACAGCCAGGGCTACACAGAGAAACCCTGTCTCGAAAAAAAAAAAAAAAAGAAGAAGAAGCATGACAGGCGTCTCCTTGACTCAGTACGTTTAAAGTCTTTAAGGGCAGATGATTTTTTTTAATTAAATTTATTTATTTATTCCCTTTACAACCCAATATTAGCCCTTCTTCTCTTCTCAGTACCCCTCACACAGATCCTCCCCCATTCCCCTTTCCATTTCTCAAAAGAGAAAGGGAAGCTCCACTCTGGGTGTCAAACACCCCACATTCCTCCACCCCCATCCCCACCCACACATATCAAGTCTATGCAGGACTAGGCACATCCTCTCCCACTGAGGCCAGACAAGGCACAGGATCCACAGACAGGCACCAGGAACAGGCTCTGCTCCAGTTGTTGGGGGAGGGCAGCATGAAGACCAAGTTGCTCATCTGCTATGTACGTGCAGGAGGCTAACCTCCAGCCCATGCTCACTTCTTGGTTGGTAATTCAGTCTCTGGAAGCTCCCAAGGGTCCAGGTTAGTTGTCTCTGTTAGTCTTCCTGTGGAGTCCCCGTCCTCTTTGGGTCCCACAATCTTTCTCCCAGCTCTTCTGTAAGACTCTTCGAGCTCCATCTAATGTTTGGGTGTGAGTCTCTGCATCTCTTTCCATTGGCTATTGGGTGGAGTCTCTCAGAAGACAATTATGCTAGGCTCCTGTCTGCAAGCACAGCTGAGTATCATGAATAGTGTTAGGGATTGGTTCTTGCCCCTGGAATGGGTCTCAATTTGGGTCAGTCCTTGGTTGGTCATTCTTGCAGTCTCTGCTCTATCTATGTCCCTACACATCTTGTAGGTAAGACACATTTTGGGTGGAAGACTTTGTGGGTGGGTTGCTGTCCTTATCCTTCCACCAGGAGTTCTGCCTGGCTATAGTAGGTGGCCGCTTTGGGAAAGAGCAGATCCTTGCCTTGTCTAACTTCTGGTTGCTGCTGGCCTCCCTGGATGCCTGGCCCATCATTCCAGTCTCTGTGGTCAAATCACACCTTCCTCTCCTGTCCATTGTCTTTGGACTAGGACCCGTCCAGATGATGCAGGATGGTCTCCTCATGCCCAAATCACCAACAGTATTCATCTGCTGGTGCTTTCCCTAGTGAGATCATAACACAGGTTTCAGGACAGGAATTTCTCTTTGAGGGCCATCACAATCCAGTCCACTGCACAGTCCTTTCAATTAACATAGGCTCATTACCTTGTTCATGGGCTAGGTTCTTTAAGCTTTTCCTGTCTTTGGTGATGATTCTTAAGACAGACAGTGTTGTCTCCACTGGCTTGGGCAAGTTGCTAAGGGATCTGGGCAGCAGGTGATGACAGAGTGGAGTGTACTTGAAATTAATATTGTTTTTTGAAACTTCCACTTTTCAATTCTGGAATTTCTCCTCTGGCATCACTTCCTATTCTCCCAGTAGGTTTACATGTTGACTTCTTCCGTATCATAAACTAAGGACAGAAACTCCTATGATCCCTGTATCCTTTCCGATAAACACACTGAAGAATCTTCCAGAGCGTATAATCACTCCAGCCATGCTGAGCTGTGTTTATAATACTGGGTGTCACAGATGGTGTCTGTCAGGTTTGTTTTAAAAACAACCATCTACCTGGTCACAGTGGTTCACTGCAGTTATTTCAGTTATTTTAGTGCTTGAGAATCTGAGGGAAAAGGATCGCTGTGAGTTCAAGGCCAATCTGGATTACATAGAAAGACCCTGCCTCAAGGAAAACAACAGCAACTTGATGGTTGTGTGTGTGTGTGTGTGTGTGTGTGTGTGTGTGTGTGTGTGTATTAAACAAACACCTGCACATGGCTATAGATAGGAGTGCCTTTTCACAACTGCCAAAACTTGGAGACAATTGGGTCTTTCAAAAGTTGAGCAGACTAAGTATAGCATATGTATAGGATGGAATATTATGCACCATGGAAAAGGAATGAGCTATCAACTCAGGAAAAGATGTGGAGGAAATATAAAGGCTTCACTAAGTGAAAGGTTACGTATATTATGATCCCAATTACATGGCATTCAGGAAAAGGTACAACTATGAGACAATTAAAATATCAGTGACTGTTAGAAGTTCATAGGATGGAGATGATAAATAGGTGGTGTGCTGTTCTACATCAAGAACACTGTGCACTGTGGTTATAGAGTGATATGCACATTTTTATGTTGTTGGAACCTTAATTCACCACCAAGAGTGAGCCCACTGCAAATTATTGAACTTGATTGATTGACTGTGCCGTGTCCATGGAGGTTCACCTACTGCAATCAATGCATCCCTCTGGGCAAGATGCTGGATGTGTGTGTGTGTGTGTGTGTGTTATGTGAACTTTGCTGTGAGCTTAAAACTGCTGTAAAAATTAAATTTAAAATGTTTTAATTAATTTACTTTACATCCCAATTGTAGTTTCTCCTCCCTCCTCTTCTCCCAGTCTCCCCGCCCCCACTACTCCTCCCTTTCTCTTCAAAACTCCCATGGATACCAACCAGCCTTGGCATATCAAGTTGCAGTAAGACTAGGCACATCTTCTGCTATTGAGGCTAGATGAGGCAGTCCAGCATGGGGAAAGGGTCCCAAAGCCAGGCAACAGAGTCAGAGACAGATCCAGCTCCCTCTGTTAGGAGTCCTACAAGAAGACCAAGCTATACAACTGCAACATGTGCAGAGGGCCTAGGTCAGTCCCGTGCATGCTCCCTGGTTGGTGGTTTAGTCTCTATTGGCCCCTATGGGCCCAGGTTAGTTGATTCTGTAGGCCTTCTTGTGGTGTCCTTGACCTTCCAGCTCCTATAATCTTTCTTTCCCCTCTTCAGCAGGATTCCCCAAGCTACCCCTAATGTTTGTCTGTGAGTCTCTGAATCTGTTTCTCAATTGCTGGGTAAAGCCTCTGTGGTGACAGTTATGCTAGGCTCCTGTCACTGAACATCTTGTAGTATGAACAAATTTTCTGTTGCAGGGTATGTGGCTGGGTTGGTATCCCATGCTCTCTATTGGAAGGCTTGCCTGGTTACAGGAGATGACTGGTTCAGGCTCCATGTCCCCCATTCCTAGGCGTATTATCCTTGGTCACCCTCATAGATTCCTGAGAGTTACCATCACCCTAGGCTTCTAGTTTGTCCCAGAGAAGCTTCACCCCCACCCCACTGTGATATAGTTGTCCCTCCCTCTGTCCTCCCCTGACCTGATCACTCCTGATCACTCCTGTTCCCATTCCGATCCTCACCCCTAACTCATCCACCCACAGTGTCTATTCTATTTCCCCTTCTCACTGAGATTTGCCTTAAATTAAAATTTTAAATTGGCTTATATATTACACAAAAACAAGACAGGAACAAGGGTTGATATTCAGATCACTAGAGAAATGGTATTTCTGGACTAGCGAGCAAAGCAAGCGAGCTCTGGAACCAGCATTTCCTTCAGAGTGCTTACTCAGGATGAAGGGGAATGCTGCCCTTCCCTTCAGGGCATCCTACAGAGGGAGTGAGACTTCTGCTTCTGCTCTGACAAAGAAGGCCGTGTTCCTCATGGGGTAGGGCTTCCTAGCTGGTGGCCCAGGCCTACAGGGTTATTCTCTGGTGACAAAAGTTAGTGTCTGACATCCAAAAAAATGAAGTCATAGCCATCTAGCTTTTGGGTAAATAATGAATCTAATGAGACTTGTCACATTTCAAGATCGAGAGGGGATACAATCGGTTCCTTTTCGATCACACCACGAGGCACATAGACAGACATTAAATAGAAATACCAGCAGTCAGCAGGTAATAAAACTACTAGGATAAATAATAGTCTGTTAGGCATAATAAGGAAACAGGGCAGGGCTGAGTCAGCTGTCAGTCAACGGGTCTGTGAAAGGCTGCCACATAGAGGCTTTCCTGGTTGGCATCAGATAAGGGGAGGAACATGAATTATTTGCCATGATTTGTCAATGACATCATGTCTGCTATGACTTCTCTCTGAAGGGTACCTTCCCATAGGTGATGAGAACCTGGGGATGAGCTGGCAACAGGGTTCCAGGGATGCTACAGAACTTGAAGCAGAGATGACTCAGGTCCAATGGGCACTACCTTGCCTTCACCTACTGGAGGATAGGGTCTTGCTGGTGCCAAGTCCCATCAAATCTAGGGGAGCTGATGTTTATAAATATCTCCTTACGAGGAAGCATGTACATCCTTAATGGAAGTTCTTCCTGTTGGTTGGAGATGAGACCAAAAGGACAATGAGCGATTAAGACTGGTGTTGCCGAACTCCAACAGCTTATACTCTAAGATCAAGAATAGACAAATGGGACCTCATTAAATTACAAAGTTTTTGCAAGGCAAAAGACACCGTCAAAAAGACAAAGCGGCAACCAACTAACTGGGAAATGATCTTTACCAACCTTACATCCGACAGAGGGCTAATATCCAAGATATACAAAGAACTCAAGAAGTTAAACTCCAGAGAGGCAAGTAACCCTATTAAAAAATGGGGTACAGAGCTCCACAAAGAGTTCTCACCTGAAGAATATCTAATGGCTGAGAAGCACCTAAAGAGATGTTCATCATCCTTAGTCATTAGGGAAATGCAAATCAAAACAACCCTGAGATTCCATCTCACACCAGTCAGGATGGCTAAGATCAAAAACACAGGAGACAGCAGTTGTTGGCGAGGATGTGGAGAAAGAGGAACACTCCTCCACTGCTGGTGGAATTGCAGGCTGGTACAACCACTCTGGAAAGCAGTCTGGCGGCTCCTCAGAAAACTGGGCATGACACTTCCGGAGGATCCGGCTATACCACTCCTGGGCATATACCCAGAGACTTTACCTGCATGCAATAAGGACACATGCTCCACTATATTCATAGCAGCCTTATTTATAATAGCCAGAAGCTGGAAAGAACCCAGATGTCCCTCAACGGAGGAATGGATTCAGAAGATGTGGTATATTTACACAATGGAATACTACTCTGCAATTAAAAACAATGAATTCACGAAATTCCTAGGCAAATGGTCAGAACTTGAAAATATCATCCTTAGTGAGGTAACCCAATCACAAAAGATCACACATGGTATGAAGTCACTGATAAGGGGATATTGACCCAGAATCTCAGAATACCCTAGACACAATCAGCATATCAATAGATTTCTAAAAAGATGGAAGGAGAGACCCCTGGTCCTGGAAAGACTGGATGTAGGGGAACGCCAGGACAGAGTAATGAGAGGGGGTTGAACGAAGAAAAGAGGGAGGGAAGGGGGCTTATGGGACTTTCGGGGAGGGAGGAAACGGGAAAGGGGAAGTGATTTGGAATGTAAATTAAAAAAATAAAATTAAATTAAATTAAAAAAAAAAAAAAGACTGGTGTTGCCTTCTCACTTCTGGAAGACGCCATCTTCATGGTGCACTGTCAAGAGCTGCTCACTAAAGGGACCCAAGAGCAGAGGAGAAAATACATTAAGATGCTTTGTACCTGCTTCTGGTTGTCTGGGCCACATCTGTTCCCTACACCGTATATTACAGCTAACTGGCCAGGACTATGGTGTGTCTATTTGTGTGCAATACCAATGTGTGTGTCAGAGACAGAACCTACTGTGGGACAAGGCATTTATGCAGGTGGCACTAAAAAGTTCTGTGACCGTGTTATAGGTATGGAAGAGTGGACATAACAGGGTGTGGGGTGACTTGGGGTGCATAAGGAACTATAAAAATGCACCAGTGACCTTTAAAATAGGCATGCCCTAAAAGATGCATAGGACAAAAAGACAAAAACATGAGGCAGACCAACACTGAGTGAACAGACCCTAAAAGCACAGTAAGAGTTGAGGCGCCATGCTGAGGGGATGGAAAGAAGGAGATGACAGCAAAGGCAGGGACGTGAGTGGCACACTCCATCACTACAGAGAAGCCCACCATAGGTGGGCTACCATAGGTGATAGGCTACCATCACAGTTCAGTCACATGACAGGATCCCACCACCACATCTTTCTCACCTGATGGGCTAAACTTTCTGGAACTGTTAACTGAAGTAAATTCCTTTTTGAGTTACGTCTGTCGGATATTTGGTCATAGTATTAAGGAACCTAACTAATGCAGACTGCTCAGCATCTGCATGCCAGCTGTCACAGTGACCAGTGAGGAGCTGTGAACTAGTGGATGATGGGAAGAGTAAGAAACATTATAATGGACTAGTTGATGAAGTGTGAAGTTATTGCTGGTGTCTAATGGGTGTAGGAAGAGGAAAGATGGACTTCTTGTACTCATACCCACGTACTGGAGCATACAGAGAGCTGAAGCCCCCTTAGGTCTCATCAAGGTCTCACTGTAGTGTGGCCATGTAATATAGTAATCACAGAGCTCAGGCTATGGACATCTAGCCCTGCCACTTTCTAGACATAGAATTCTCAGGAAATGACTTGCGTTCCCCAGGCCTCAGTTTTCTTATGTATGAAGGGCAATGATAAAATAAGTCCAACCTCAAAGGATGGTTGTAAGGGTTAGAGAATCTATAATGGGTCATGCCCAGCACCAGACATGTGGTAAGCAATTATCAAATGTCAGTTGTTTTTATGTCAGATATAAGACCAGAGGTATTAATTGTGTTCTCGGACTGCCATGTGAACACTAAAACCTGGGTAGCATTAAATCCCTGTGGCAGAGAGTATAGTTGCCAATACCACATCATCATCATCTCCTTCCCATTAATAGAACTCTTTGTTTTATTTAAGAGAGCATCACATGCATATTGTATGTAGGCAAACCTTTTTCCAGCTTCCTTTGCAGCTAGGAGCTATGTTTTCACTAGAGAGATGTAAGTAGTATGCTCTCCTGAGAGCTCTTTCAGTTAGCGGTCCAGCAGGCACAGAGCATTTGTTCATAGCAATTTTCTTCCTTCATCGTGCCTGACATATGCTTGTAAAGGCTGAAGTTTCAGCATCCTGATTTCTGCAGTGGAGCCCTTAATGGTGGAAGCTGGACAGATGATAACTGAGTTTCACATGAAGAAGGAACAGTAGTGTAAGAGTCTTAGGTTGTTTGCCTCTCAGCTTCTTTTTACATGATAACCATAACTACCTGCACTATGAAAGTCGTATCTTTGATAGTCACACGGATTGCAAATTGGAAATGATGTATTTTTCCTTGACGTAGAAATTTGGTTAAGGACTGAGCTGATTAGTTGGTGGCAGAATCCTTTGTAGGCAGCTGGTTTCTACTCTGATCTGGTCTTTTTCTTCTCTCTCCAATGGGCTCAGTGGGGCTCCCAAAAGGGATGCCCACAGCTTAATTCCTGGAACCTATGAATGCAAATTTATCTGAGGAAAAGGTCTTTGTAGACATAGTTGAGTGAACAAGTTGGGAATGAAGACTATATCTCATGCATCTTCTGGACAGACTCTAAATCTAACAGACATAGTTGGTCCTGTGGGAGATGGGGAAGAAACATTGAGACAGAGGAGGAAGAACTGACCATAGAACAGAGATGAGGTGACACAGTTATGGGTGCAGGAAGGTCACAATCCCCAGAAGCTGGAGGAACTAAGGACTGGATTCTCCCCTAGAGTCTTCACACTGAGTAATTTTGCTGCCATCTTGAATTTAGGCTTCTGACTTCTAGGACAGTGAGGACTACATGCCTAGTGCTCTAAGCCAGTGGTTCTCATGGTCCCCTTTTCAAACCTCCATCTCCAAAATTAGGCACATCACAATTCATAATAGTAGCAAAAATTAAAATTGTGAAGTAGCAACAAAATAATCTTTTGGTTGGGGTGACTACAACATGAGGAACTGTATTAAAGGGTCTCAGCATTAGGAAGTTTGAGAGCCACTGCTCTAAGCCTTTGTTACAACAGCCAAGAGTCCCTCCAGTATATTCATTATACATGGCATCTTAGGCCCCCCTGATCAGGAGTGATGCCTTCAATTTTCTACAATTCCTCAATGAATTCTTTTTGAACCTGACAGATGTGTTCTCCCATCAGGCCATGCTGTTTGTTCTCCTTTCCTGAGTGAGAAAGAAGCAGGCCCCCTGACATTGACATTCCCCACACATTCCACGTCCCAGACTCTGTAAACAGCTGTATTCTAGTGGCAGCTGCAACCTTACCAAACACAAGAGTGAAACCATTTGTAACCATCTGGGGGACATGTCCAGGTCCTTCTTGCTCTGAAATGTCTGCAAGGTTAGGAATCTAAACACAGATCTCAGTTTGTCAAACTTCCCAAAGCCTGGGCTATATTACATGGTTGCGTAACACAGCTCTTTGGATCCACTGCCTACTCGTCCCTCTCCACCACATGGGCCTACGTAAAGAGTTAGGAAGTGAGCAGGAGGAGGTTGGAAGCCGGGAGATGGGAAGCAGGAGGGACAACTGTCTGGGCAAGAGAACTCGAGATTTGAGAATCTTCTACAGGCTATTGCATGCACCTGGCTGTGTATATATGCATATACATACATATGTGCTATGTATGCATGTATTTAGTGGCAGGTCATGGCTATATAGCCCAAGCTGCCTTGAACTCTCAATCCTCCTGCTTTGATCTCTGGGAGAAAGGATGACAAGCACGAGTTGCCACATCCAGCTATCATTTAACTTTCAACAAATTCCATAATAATACAGGGCAGGCACCATCCACATTACATCCTCGTTCTATACTCAAGTCACTCAACTGCAGTGTATCTCTGTCATCCTGAAATTTTGTTTTCTTTCTGTCTTCAGACAGGAATGGCAATTCCTATACTATAGTGATCCTGTCCCTTCACTCATGTCTGCAATCCCACTGATCAGCCCTTCCCTCTGTTAGAATCTAGAGAGCTCAGTGAACTGTTTGCCAAGATACAGAGAATGTTCCATGTGGACTCCCGAATGCCCCTAGTCTATTTACTTACTTACTTACTTACTTCTTTATTTTGAGACAAGGTCTCACTATGTAGCTCGGGTTGGCCTGGAACTCTATGTAGACCAGGCTAGCCTCAAACTCAGAGATGCCCCTGCCTCTGCTTTCTGAGTGCTGGGATTCAAGGCGCTACCTTTCTCATTTCCAGCTCCCTCACACAATCTTTCCGATGCATTATTTTTCTTTTCCGATGCTGGAGATGGCACCCAGGACCTTGCATACACCAAGGAAGTACTCTGCCCGTGTATTTCAGCACCCAGCATTGCCCTGCACTTTTAACTGTAGAAAGAAATAGTTTAAGGGGGTGATGGAGGACAGATTTGGCTCCAGTGTTTGCCATGCCTTCGAGATGAAAGTTTAAACAGATGGAGTTCCTCGGAACAGATTCCCGCCCCCCCCCCAACCTCCATCTCCATAAACAGGGATATTTGAAAATGGGGGCAGTTTCTGTCTGTCTGACTCCCTCTCAAGAGGACGTGGCCTCGGAGGTAAGGATGAACTGAAGGGATCTGTGGCTGAAGGACATAAAATGGAGTTGAATGCCCTTCTCTACACACAGTCTCTACCTGAGGCAGCTCCTGCCTCAGAGGAGCCCATGGGGACCAGATAGACATTTGTGCTTCCACGAAGCTTTTGTTCAACAACTCAGAAATGATGTGGCTTGCCCGTAGTTCAGCCTAGCAAGATATTCAGAAGCTAAATGCTCAACTCCCATTCCAGGATTTAATAATAAATTAACTCCTTCCTGGGACTCTCCACCCTGGCTTTTAATTCTAGGCTGCAGAATGCAGGGCACCAGTTTTAATGATAACACCAAAGAAACCCCTGGGTGAGGGACTAGGGTCAGTTATCTGAGCTTCCTACGGCTGAAAGATTCCTGTCTGCATCTAAAAGAAACCTGGCTGTGAAGACCCCACCTGTGGGATTCATGGGCACGGGGAAGACTCGTAAATTCAACCCTGGAAGAAATATAGGTTACTCCTTGCTCAAAAGAAAAAATGGATTATTATCAGATTATTATCAGATTCTCTATCCCAGATAGCCAAAGAATAATTATAAGCATGCGTAAAATGATAGTTGAAATGCTAATCCTTTATTGTTTCCATGAAGGCACACATCGTAATGGGTCTTTACTTCCTGTTAAAAACTCATTCTTTCTTTGAGTTTCCTTAACCCAGTGTATTAGTCAGAGAAATAAAACCAACAGGATATGTGTGTGGCAGCCCAGGAAGGACTTATGTTAAGGAACTGGCTCCCGGGACTGACTGCAGTGCTGGTTAGTCTAAAATCCTTGGGATGGGCTCACAGTTCAGAAATCTGCGGAAGAGACGACAGTGTTGTTTAAGTCCAAAGTTGGGGTTCAGACAGAGTACTCTTTCTGCAGAAACTGCCAAGTTCTTTTCCTCCTCAGGTTTCTAAGTGATTAAATGAGGCCCACCCACATCGGAAGAGAATAATTTGCTTTAATTACTATACTAATAATACTCAATAATTTGCTTTACTTAAAGTCTATGGATTTAAAATTGAGTGTCCTCCAAAACCACTTCCCCAACAATGGTATTTTATTCCATAGTTGGGTACTATAGACTGGCTCAGCTGACACATAAAATTTACTGTCCTATCCAGGCAGTCTACCATTTTTCTTTGGGCTCATTGAATTAGCCAGAGATATTAGATGATCTTATTATGACTATGCCATTCTTTGTGTAGGGTGATAAAATAGAAGAAAAATAGATTACCCCCAAATAGCATACTCTGTTCACTAGAAATGTGTTTAGCCACAAGTGATATAAAACCAAACTCCAAGAGTTAGCTGTGTGTGGTGGCACACACCTTTAATCAGAAGGCAGAGGCAGGGAGATCTCTGTGAGTCTGAGGCTGGCCTGGTCTACATAGAGTTCCAGGACACAGAAGGCTGTCTAGAGAGACCCTGTCTCAAAGGAAGCAAACAAACAAAACACCCTGTTTGCTATAAATGGTATACAGGGGTGACCACTCTACCTTTCAGGATGAGCTGGGTGGAGAAACTCAGACATCTTCAAAGGAGAAGCAACGTTAAAGCAGCATCCTAATCTATGACTAAGAGCTGGTCTCAAAGCTTTAGGGAAAGCCAAGGCCGTGTGTACATGACTGCTGTCTGGATTCATCAGGTCTCTACAGATACTTCTTCAGTTGTCCACAGTATGAAGAATTTAAAGTAAGGGATTGATAAGACCATGTGCTAGAGAGAGATGCTGGAACTGAAACACAGAGTAAGGAGGCCACATAAAGATAAACATCAGCGGGAAGCCGCCACCCTTCTACAGAGGGAAAGAAGTGCCCCGAAGTCACGGTGGGGCTGCGTGGCAAGAGCTAATACTCCCACAGATATCTGGGTACTGTAGAATCCACTTGAGGCAGCACAGAGAAAATTAGCCTGGTATCTCCTTTCTTTCTACCCACCCTGCTGCTACTGCGATTTTACCCGTACTTCCTGTTGGTCTCACTCAACCGGTTGACAACCCAGGAGCCTGTGAAATGAATCCCAGCAAGGGCTAGCCAAGAGGAATGAACATAGAGTCAAGGAAGGGGCCGCACCTCAGGGCCAGGAATGTGGTCTTAAAAATATATTATATGTTAATAAAATTAATATACAGTATTCCTCAAGTGCCCAGTGCATGAAGGAGGGAGGAGATGAAGGCTCACACCACAAAGGGCTTCCCCGACATGCCAATGGCTTTGAACTTTGTCCTGGAGGCATGGAGTGGGGGGTGTTCATGAAGAGTTGGAGGGAGAACGGAACAGTTGATTGGTGCTTTTGACGGATCATTCTGTGACCTTGTCTGGTGTTCCAAGAATTGCTAACTCATCAAAGTAAGTAATGGCGATCAGATGAAGGAGAATCGGGGTGGGGCCAACCTCTCTGCCCCTCTCCGCCCAGCCAGCAGCATCACTTCTGAGCACTGTCATCTGTTGACATAACGAGGGTCTTCGTTTACTTTAGCTCAGCAAAACTGGAGGAGCAGACCTTTTTACAACAAAATATTTGTTACTAATCTATACAATGGCTACAGTGGTTGATGAATTAATACATCACTCACCTCGTTAACGCACTTCCGGAAGAATCCATATCCTTGCAACATTTCTGATAGTCGTGTCTAGCCTCTGGGTTCCTTAAAGCACACTGTCTTTCTTTGGATTTGCCTTTCAACTTTTAAAATAAATTAGTGTCATTTGTCTTGAGGTGGTGGAGGTGGCAGTTGGAGACAGACCCTGAGATTAACTTGAAGTGTTGACACAATGCTATCACAGAGCCAAGACAGAGAGCCTTAGAAGACACATTTAGAGTTTCTCTCTCCCAATAGTCTCTTCTATCAGCAAGACAAGCGAACCCACACAGACAAGGTGACTAGCCCACAGATCTGAAAGCAGTTACTGGAAAGAGTAGTTCCACCCAGATGCTAAGACTAAGACTTCCACACTGGGAAGACCCTAAGACTTCTACTCTTGGCTCCTTTCCAAGGTGTCCAGAGTTCATAGGAAGTTGTCAGTCTCAGAAGTACTGGCCAGGTGGTGAGATCTCCCGTGGACTTTGGTAGAAAAAGGAGTTTTATTGGCTACAGAAATAGCTCATAAGGAAGCCAATTTTAGTTCAGGGGCAGTCTTTCCTGTCATCAGGACTCAGTCACTTCTGTCTCTTTGTTACTTCCTGGGCTAATTTCATTCAGGTGTGCTCTATCCATGGAAATGTAAGAGAACAACCAAAAGTTCCAGCTCACTTGTCCCCGGTGTCTCCCTAGTGGAGACAGTGAATAGATGCTGTTCTTCTGACAATAACAATACAAGTTTAGGAACTGAGTTGTATTGGTTGAGTTTAGGTCATATACCCATTGATGATCCAATCACTGTTTCATAGATGAATGGATTGCTAATTGGCCAAGTCTTACCTAATCACTATTTTACCTATATAAGTATCAAAAACTATGTATAGTGTGTCCATCAACAAAATATATGCTTCTGCACTGCTTATGGAGGGAGGATGTATTCTGAGAACTATGCCATTAGACAATTCATTATTCCACAAATGTCATTGGGACTGAACCTACACGAAGAGGGCTTGGAGGCACTGTCTTGGAATTCTAACACTCCGAAAGCTGAGACAGGAGGATTGTGGGTTTGGGTACAGTCTGGGCTGCATAATGACATTTTCTTAAAGTAAAAACAAAACAACACAGGTATATCAGGTACTGAAGGGTGAGGAAGGACCTTGGGTAGTGAGTTTGTCTTACAACTCTGCCTGCTCCCAAGGAACGAATCCAAAGGAACCTGCACACTGAAATGAAGCTGCAACAGGCACGTGGGCATCACTGCGTGCTTGGGCTTCGCTGGACTTGTCGTGCAATAGTCAGTAGCAAAGCATTATGGGATCTTATCCCACTACACCCACCTATTGCTCCTCTTTACTGTACCTGCCCCTTTTGTAGCAGTACTTGTGGAGTCAGGTCTGGTGGTGCAGTCTGTAACCCCAGATACTGAGAAGACTGAGGCAGGAGGATTGTGATCTTGAGGGCTGCCTGGGCTAGAGAGTGAGACCAAAGCCAGCATAAGAAACTTCTTTAAATTTTTAAAAAGGTCATAAAAAGGGATATAGCTCAATTATGGAGTACTTGCTCAACTTGTGGGGCTCCAGTTTCAGCCACCAGTCCTGGAACTCTAAACAACAGTAACAGAAATCAAACAGTCATGGAGTTTGATGAAGCCAGGCTCACGGTTTCATTGAAAAGCCACCACCTCCTCCTGAGGGACACACGGATAAAGGAACCTTTGTAAGCATGATTACACAGTCAGAAGCCTTTTTTAAAAAAAAAAAACCTGGAAATAGCGTATAGTAGGCATTATGGATATAGTTCAGTCAGAGAGTGTTTGCTGTGTAAGGGTGAGGGCCTGAATTTGATCCCCAGAGCCTTGTAAAAAAAAAAAAATGAGGCATGTGAGTATGAACTTGTAAACCCAGTGCTAGGAAGGCAAAGAAAGGAGGATCTCAGGAGCCCGCTCGCCAGCAAGGCAGGTCTAACCAGTGAGCTAACCAGTGAGCTCTGGGACCAATGGGAGAGCCTGTCTCAAGACTCAAGGTGAAGAACCCCAGAGGGATTGACACTCAAGGTTGACCTCTGACCTTCACGTGCACACATTTGCATACGTATCCCCCCCCACACACATGCATGTACACGTACACATCACACACATGAACAGTGTGCCAAAAAACTACGGAGGAAAAATGAAGTAAAAAAAACCTCTGAAGCACTGAACACCTTGTATTCAGAGGTGACAAAATCTATTTTATTTTAAGGATTCTTATGGAGGAGAAAGAGAAGCACCACCGTGAATAACAGTCCAACTGCATGAATGATGGAATGAATTAAAAAGATACCCATGTGAAAACTTGCTCTCCTGTAACTAGAGAACTCGGGTGAGGAGAACAGAGAGAAGCCACGTTCACAGCAGAAGGCGAGCAGAAGAAGAGATTGACGGTATCCGTATCCGGGTCAGTCTTCAACACACTAGCTGGGAGTTAGCTTGCCAAAGCTTTTGGGGTGGTGGCATTGCATGAGCAAGAGGCCTCAGCTTGTCAGGAGCCATTCTAAGAAGCCACGGGTATATGTATCTTTGACTCCACAGTCCTAAAGCATTGAACCGGAGAAGGTGTAGCTACAGGCTGTTCATGATAATAAGATATCAGAGCTAAGCTACCCAATACAGTAGGGTTAGCTGAGGATAGTACGGCAGACTCACTGTTTATCACAGGCCATGGAAGGGGACTGTGGTGTTATGAAAAGGATGATAAACTGGGTGCTTAACAGGACACATCCCTCAGCATCCTTCTCTCCCTCCTCTGAGAAAAATGGAATGTGAATGTCCATCCCTCAGCCATCAGGTCTCTGATGTCCCCCTGTTGGGTGTTCAGGCCTGGATCCCCTGGGTCTGAGAGAGCTCCTGATGCAATGATAAGAAAGCTTGCACCAAATAGAGGCTTTTGATCTTTACAGAGTACTACTTTTCCTTATAGTTTAGTGTTTTTCTAAATTCCCCACTGTATTTTCCCACTGAAACTTCTGAGCTTTTATGGAGAAAAGGAAAAATGGAAAGAAAGGTGAGTGAGTATCAGATGGCCGAATTTGTCTCCAGATCCTATCTGGTGTGTGTTGGATGTCTGCTGCTTTCTGTCGACTTCTGATTCTAAGCCTCATGATAAGAATCCCTGCTGACGTCTCTGCTATCCAGGCGAAGAGGCTCCAAGTCTAGCAGAGCCCTTTCAAGCCTGATGGATAGAGCCTCTGTTTATTTAGATTCTGTCACACTGAATCCATTTCAACGAGTGAACATTATGCCCCTATCCCAATTGAGAGATCTTCTGTTGCAGTCTTCCTCCCTCCTATTAAGTCCACTTCAAGACTTCTGAGGAATTTGGGAGATGGGAACCAGTGCTTTGTAGCAGACTTACAGAAAACAAAACAAAATAAAGCCAAAAAAAAAAAATTCAAACCTGAGGTTCAGGTATACATGGAGCCGACATATTTTTTTTCCAGTTCTTGCAATCAATCCTTCATCCCAGACTCAGCCCATTCCACTTGTTTGCATTTCGCTTTGCTTCATCTTTGCAAGCTAAACGCTTCATTTTTCTGATTGTGGTTCATCTGGATGGAATTGCCACATCCGCGTCTCCCACCTGATGGATAATTTCCTGCGCTGCACGCTGCAAGACAATCTGGCGAACACTCCTTCCTCCCGAGGAGCCAAAACCTTTCATAAGCTTTCAGTCCTTCAGGAGGGACCCAGCACAGAAGCTGCAGGACTCCGAAAAGGATGGATGGTTTCTCGGCTCCAGCCCCTTCCCCCTTTAATTTCTAAGTGCATGTTTTGAACTTTATCAGGACAGTTAGGCACTGCTGAAGTCAGAAATCAAGGATGGTGCATCTTTATAACTCCGTTTCCTGCACGTTTTCTGGGGGACTGCCCAAAGGAGCTGGGAAGTCCAGATACACTGCCTCCCCATCTGTTTATAATATAAAGATCTATAGGGCCCCCTCCCAATGGGATGAGCCTATTTTATGAAGTGCTCAGAAATCCTCAAAGAAAATTCATCCCTTGCGCCAAGTTTTCTCATGGTTAGCAGACCCGCAACTTAGAAACCAGGTATCCTGCATCGTGGGGTGGTTAGGTCTCCTCAGCTCCAAAGTCATGTTTGTGAAAAAGCTGCCCCCCCACCCCCCCAGTTCATCTCTCCTCCCTCACGTGTATTAGAGTATTTGCTTCTAATTATAAACACTGCCTTTGTTTGTGTTGGAAGGAGTCACATGTTTGCAGAGTGGGATAAGGGGGCATTAAAAATCCATCAGGAACTTCTGGGACCAAGTCACTTTTTATTGACTGTGACCATGGTCTCAAGGATGTGTACATACTTCAGAATTTAGCAAGGTGACGCTTTACATGTGTACATGTGGCCTCAGGCCAATTATACCCTCAGTTAAACTGGTAGACAAAACAAAAAGCCTTTGTCCATCCCCATCTCCCAGCCTAGAATCTCCTCCATCGCTTTGTACTATTATTAATAAATTGGGTAAAGTTGGAGACAGTCTCCAAACAAACTTCCTTAAGCAGCCAAGGGTCTTGTTTTTATCTCATTGCTTTGGCTACTCTCAGAATCTAGGACCTAAAGTCAGATTCTACTTCAGAGATCTAACAAAGATCTAATGGGGTTGACTTGCCGCAGAGGAGATGTTGATAAAACTCTGTACCAGAAATTATTTAAGATAAGGCTGGATCCAGGAGACAGTGGTGTGCCCTCCCTTGAGGAACCTCTACAGCTGAAAGCATCTTACGGTACCACTGTAACCGGTTATCATAAGGTTTAGTTGTCTGCTGTTCTCACAGCCTGTGATTTTTAGGTGGTATGTACGGGCTAGTGTTAAGGCTAAAATTTCAAAAAGTGTCTTTGGATTGAAACAGCAGAGAAGGCCACAAAAGAGGTGACTGTCATTCAAAGGGTGAGAAATCACTTTCTCTCCTTCACGACTGAAGCATACACTTTGCTAGCGTCCATAAATAATGTGAAAGCTATTCATAGATATAAAGTTTGTAGCAAATGTTGAAGGGGGCCAGTAGCTTACATGGAGAGCAGCGAGGAGGCACCAGCAGGGGCAGGGTCCCACCGGGTATATATTGTTTTTCCACATATTATTCCTGTTTTTCCAGGAGCGGAGTAGACTTACAGAGCAAGTCCAGTTTCCACCTTACCATAGCCAGACTTGCTGGCTCCAGTGTGTTTGGTGCTCCATCTGCGTCGGTGTTGATCTCCCACTCTGAAGCTGGTATCTCCTTCCTGCTGTACAGAAGGACAAGCTGAAGATATGGAATACAACGTGCCGAGGTCACGTGACAGCAGCCACACAGCAGCAAGCATTGTAGAGCACGTGCTTTGTGCCGAAGACTCCATCCACTGCTTTAGACACATCAGTGCGCCTACAGGACATAGCGCGCCTTTGCGTCCCCTGAAGATGAGGCCACGGAAGAAACCAGGAAGAATCCAGGGACACACACTCGACAAGTGAGTGTCTGTGATTCACAAACATAACATTATGTGTCTCTGTGTCTTACTAGGATGAGTTTAACCAGTTTTCTCTCTCTCCCACCCCTCCCCCTCCCCTCCCCTCCCCTCCCCTCCCCCTTCCCCTCCCTCCCTCCTCCTCTCTCCCCCTCTCTTTCTTCCTTTCCCTTCAAACACCCTCTGTATGTTTCTCTCTCTCTCTCTCTCTCTCTCTCTCTCTCTGTGTGTGTGTGTGTGTGTGTGTGTGTTCATGTTTTGTGTGTGTAACCAGGAGGAAAGGTCTGTTTAACTTAAACAAGGCTGGATGAGGTCTGACAAGGGGCTTCTGGTCCAGCAGAGCCACAGGGTGTCCCTCATTGCACCATCCTGTTGTATTTACATCTTCCAGTGCCCTGTGGGGAGCTGGGCCCATCGTTCAGAAGGCATGTTACAGTGCTCACTCAACCACAGGAGTGAAAGCGAGCCCTACACTTGGACCATCTGAGACCTGCCCACTGAAACGTGATTGGCCCAACATTGAGCATGTGAACAACTGGAGCCAATCAGGATCCTCCTTTGAGGGTATTCATTTATGGGCTCTGAGAGTAAGGACTCTGGTTTCTTCGGAAATTTTCACTAGGAATGATACACCTGAAGCTGAGGCCGTGCTCCTCTAACTCTGTGCTGCCTGTGGTGACCATAACGGGAAATGGAGAAGCCAGACGGAAGTAGTGGGTGACAGGGACAAAGGAGGTTGAGAGACAGCAGAGGCCAGCCGTTTGCCTTAAAAGATGTCTCTGCTCTACCCGGTTCCTATATTTACTAGTTTTGTGTACCACGAAATTTATTTATTGGCACACCCGGGAAATATTCTTTTTTCCTTTATGATTTTATTTTACTGATTTTAGTGTTTTGAAACATTGGGGTTGTCCTTTGGTGAGTAATAATTGCATTGCTTGTATCATATGGCAGTAATTTTATGGTGAACAAATGCATGGATTTGAGCCTGACAGTCTGGGATCCAATCCTGGCCATAGTATTGATTTTCTTCCTTCCTTCCCTCCTTTCTGTGGTCCTAATTTCCCTCCTCTGTGAAGTGAGGATGATGATACTGGGATTAGATGCACACATAGCATTCCTTGATCTTCTTGCCCCTCTATCCTAGCCTAATAGTTGGTTCATAGCAGACCCTCAAGCAATGGAAGCTGTGGTCCTAAGGGTGGGCCATCCTGGAAAAGAACCAAAAAACTAGCAGAAGCCCCAGCACTCACCTTGTTCTCCAAACTTTGTCCAAGCGACCTTATCCAAACACATCTCATTTTCTCCCCTCTTGATAAACCATGATTCTAGTGTCCCATCATGCCTTGTTCCCAATAGTGGCAAACCCAAGACAGCTGTTCTGAGGACAAAATGAAAAAATAGGAACGAAAGAGACTATAAAAGAGGGGATGGGATTTAAGTAAATACATAAATAATCAGTACTCTCAGAAAACTAGGTTATTCATTCAACAAATGTTTCCCAAGTGCCTGTCAGATCTAAGGCATTAGTAAAGTACAACTCTATTGTCAAACAGCTGCTAAAACTTGCTCCACAATAGAGAAACTCGAGAGAGAGCTTGAGAGCTCCTTAAAACTGGGGGAAATGACCTGGGCGAGGCGGCAAACATCTCGAATGCCAGTGTTTGGGAGGCAGAGGCAGGTGAATCTCCGTGAGTTCCAGGCCAGGCAGGGTTACAAGGTGAAACCCTCTCAAAACACACACACACACACACACACACACACACACAC
Source organism: Tokudaia tokunoshimensis (assembly GCA_036184795.1). Lineage (NCBI taxonomy): Eukaryota > Metazoa > Chordata > Mammalia > Rodentia > Muridae > Tokudaia > Tokudaia tokunoshimensis. The sequence goes on from BTHU01000014.1 coordinate 32,040,672, forward strand.
ACACACACACAATGAGCCAGGGGTGATGGCACATGTTTGTAATTCTGGAACTCAGGAGAGAGAGAGGCAAGAAGATCAAGGAATTCAAAGCCAGCTTGAGTTACATAATGAGGGCCAGGCCCCCTATCTTCCTGCTTCTCCGTTTCTGCTGCAGACTAACTCCATCTGACTAAACCTCTGTAAGATCAGGCTGTAGGCCAGACTAAGAGCATTTTCTTAATTAGTGATTGATGGGAGAGGGCCCAGCCCATTGTATATGGTGTCATCCCTGGGCTGGTGGTCCTGGATTCTACAAGAAAGCAGGCTGAGCAAGCCATGGGAGCAAGTCAGCAAGCAGCACCCTTCCATGACCTCTACATCAGCTCCAGCCTCAGGGTTCCTGCCCTGCTCGAGTCCCTGTCCTCATTTCCTTCAATGACGAATAGTGATATGAAAGTATAAGTCAATAAATCCTCCTCCCCTGCCCTGACTTGCTTGTGGTCTTTGGGCCAGTGTCCATTGAGTGAAGTCTGGCATGTCTACATCACACCCACCAATGGTTGGGAGCTCATATAAGCTGCTTTCCTAAAAACAGAACTACTGTTTTTTTTCCTTAAAGGATCTAAGACAATTATGTTGTGGATGGGCCCTGGTGCTGTTCTTGTGAACCAATCCCCTAATGAATAAAGGAGCCAATCACTGGGCGAGTAGGCAGGACTTCCGGATTGGATGGAGGAAGAAAGGAAGCAGGAGAGAGTGAGGCCCTTTTGGAACAGGGATTGCAGAGGGTTAAGATGTAGCTGCTAGAGTTTCCTGGTATCATGACGGATCCACAAGGATTCACCACCAGAGGAATCAGATTTTAATAAAACTTACAACATTAGGTTTCAGTTGTTGTGCCCAGAGATTGAGTTACCATTGTTTCTGAACTAAGTTTGTGTTCGTGCGGCGGCTCCTCTGGGTTCAAGAGAGAAAGGTATGGTGGCCAAGGTATGGTTTGCCTGAGGTGCTCCACAAAGGCCATGGGGGATTGGAAGCACAGGGCCAGTAGCAACTCGCTAGTAGGAACTTAGTGAGCTGGGTGGAGAGACTGTGGAGTTCAGAGCAAGAATCTCCACAAGACAAAAACAGGTCGGCCAAGGCTGCCGGGGCAGAGGCATAAGCACAGGAACATGACGGTTTGATTTTTTCAATATTTTTCACAACATAATTACTCCAATGAAATTCGGAATTTGGGCTACATTTTTCTCTGTCCTGCTCCCAATTTACTAAATGTCCTCAATGGGTTTTCAGGGCCACCAGGCTCTGGGCGGAGGTGCTGCTGCTGCTCTGTGGTTATGGTGGCCCCTTGTCACAACTTTCATATCTGTGCCCTGGGATTTTACCTTTTATTGTTACGTGCTCCTACATTTTACATACAAACAGGACTTTTTGGGGAAGCAGGCCCAGTGTGTGACTATTGGACACTTTTGTTCAAGGAGCTTAATGGAGTTGAGATCTTATCAAGCAAGCAAAGTGAACAACACAGCCCGCATGATGGTGTCTCCATTGGTGCTGAGAGGAGCATGTGTCCTGAAGGAAAACACTCTGTCTTAGTTAAGGTTTTACTGCTGTGAACAGACACCATGACCAAGGCAACTCTTATAAAGAACACCTCATTGGGGCTGGCTTACTGGTTCTGAGGTTCAGTCCATTATCATCATGGCAGGGAGCATGGCAGCATCCAGGCAGGCATGGTGCCATCACATGGAGGAGCTGAGAGTTCTACATCTCGTTCAGAAGGCAAACAGGAGAAGACTAGCTCCCATGTGGCTAGAGAAGGGTCTCTAAGCCCACCCCCACAGTGACACACTTTCTCCAACAAGGCCACACCTACTCCAACAAGGCAACACCTCCAAATAGTGCTACTCCCTGGGCCGATCATATACAAACCACCACACATTCCCAGATGGGAGAAGTGGGGCACTCTGGGATGTGAAGGAGACACAAGAATAGCTTCTTGGTGACCTGGAGCAAACAATGAGGTGTGAAGCTAATGTTGCCTTAGGAATAGGTCTCCATGCCCCAAGTTGAAGAAAACACAGGTTGGCAAGACCTTGTCTGCCCCCTTTCCCTGCATTACCCTGACTTCAGCTCAGCAAAACCCAGGTCCTTATATAAGTCACTTACAAATAAACAACAATAACAGCAAACCCTGTGTATCCCAGAATTTATACTTTCCAACTTTGGGTGTTCTCTTCTCAAACCTGCCACCTCAGGTGGAGAGTTCGCTCGCCCTCAGGCTGAAGGCCGCACTGGACTGGTGCTCTGGAAAAACAGCCTTCAAACAGGGCAGAAGCCTTCTGAGTCATCTGTGATCTTGTGATGGCACTTCGAGTAGGTACTCAGAAAGATCCTTACATGTTGGGGCCCTTAACATTTTGTATATTGTGTGAAAGTTGTCTCTGTATATTCAATAGTTGAATGCTAAACTGGCAGAGAGCTGAGTACTGACCAGATCTTGCTATTGTTATTTCTATGACCCAACTCTGGCCTCATATTTTGTAAACATTCTTCCTTCCTTGCCTATAGGATGAAATAAAGATCTGATGGCCAATAGCTGAAACAGGAAGAGGGGGTTATAACTTGCGTGGAGAGACAGGGTTTCTGAGAGAAGAAATCAGAAGCAGGAGAGGTAAAGGGACAAAACAGAGCTGAGCAGAGAGGTAGACCTGGCTACCTGGAAGGATTTGGCCCAGAATTAGTCGGGTTAGAGTAGTTGGAAGGTAGCCCAAGCTAAAGACCTAAACTGTAAACATTAATAAGACGCTGTGTCAATATTTACATAGGTGGTGAGTTGGTGAAGGTCCTGCTATACTTACATTTGATCAACAGAGTACATGATCACATGATTGACCCATGAATGTGATTTGGGGTGGGCAAAGAAGATGTAGCTTGGTACAGAATGGTAGTTAGGCTTCACAGTGAGTGCCAGGCCAACCTTAGTGAATAAGGGACTGGGAATACAAAGGATGATACCAATGCCAAGGACTCTTTATTAGATATTTGTCTACTTGCTGCAATAAAATGTCTGGTGAAAGCAATTTAAGGGCAGAAGGGTTTCTTTTTTGGCTCACAGCTCAAGGGCACAGTCCAGCATCCCAGGGAAGCCATGGTGACTGGAGCTTGAGGTTAATGGCCACACATTGTCTGTAGTCAGAAAGCAGAGAACAGTGACTATGACTATTTGACTGTTTATGCTTTTCTCTCTCTCTCTCTCTCTCTCTCTCTCTCTCTCTCTCTCTCTCTCTCTCTCTCTCTCTCTCTCTCAAATGAAGTCCAAAACTCCTTTGCAGAGAATGGTACCACTTAAATTCAGGGTAGGTCTTCCCACCTTAATATACATCATCTAGATAACATTTCATACAGGAATCCAGAGGCTAACCTAATCTAAATCATCCTTCACAGGCTCTCCCAGAGGCTTGTCTCCTGTGTGATTCTAGATCCTGTGGAATTAACAATCACTGTTAACCATCACAGACGATAATCCTGGAATTTCATGGAATGAATCGAATAGTATGGGTGCCTCATCCATCCATCTATCCATGCCTTTATTTGAATGATTTATTGAAGGCCCATGATGTTTCAGGGTATTGTGCCAAGATCTGGGGTACAGTGCTGAGCAAAACCAGATTGAGTTCCTCTGTGTTATAAGGGAATAGGGAATGTTGAGGTTGGTCTGTTGCTGTGTATTGTCATGCTAAATACTGGCCCTGGTTGCCTCAAGTGATGCTATATAGCCTTGATTGGACAGGTTATCCCTGATTGGTCAATAAGATGCCTACAACCTATAGCTGGGCAGAAGAGAGGTAGGCGGAGCTTCAGTTGCCAGGCTTGGGTTTTGAATCAGAGACAACAAAAAGTGACAGAAGGTGGAGAGAGAAGAAGATGCCATGAAATGAAAGCATGGCCATGAGGGCTGGCTATTTGGAGTAAGAGTGGAATGTGGCAAATTATAATTCGGTGTTACTCACAGGGAAGTGGACAGAATAGCCATAGAGGGTTGATATTTGCCCAGCTCTTAATGCTGTTTAAGGTTTATTATAAATGTAAAGGTTTTGTGTCTTTTATCTGGGAACTGAATGATTAACAGTGGGGTAGAAACCCCCAATTAACAACAACAAGGGAAGAAGTGAAACTTGGTAGAGGAGCATCAGGAGCTAGGAGTGTAGGTCCCAGAGGCTAGGGATACATGGCCTGAGGTCACTGATGGTTGGGAGATGGTGGATGAAGGAAGATGATAAAAGGGCATCAGGGATGGGGGGAGGGGCTCTGTGTGGCAAACAGTGCTGAGCACTACAGAAAACCCAACTGCATCCCCAGGTTGGACTCTGCTCCGCGTTTGGTGGCAGACAGGTGCTTATGTGTTCAGCCATGGGAAGAACATTAGCTTGTCCATCCAACGTGTTGTTACTTAAAGGTGAGGAATTACAAAGAATTATAGCCTTAAACACAGACTCAGTCTTCACTTGACCCTTCTCCTCCCTAACTCCATTGTCCCCTGTCACTTCAGTCAATTAGACATTAATTTCCTCAAGGATAAAATAATGCCAGACAAACTTAGTGTGCTTAAGTTCCCTTGAGAGTCTGCTGATAGCTGTGAGATGAGAACGCGCTGCATTTCCCATCTGTCTGCAATTTTATAAGTGTGTCTGCTGTGTGTCGAGCTGTGTGAAGATTGCCCGTATGGCATCGTTCAGACCCAAGACAGCATGGGGAGGCCCAGAAGGCTTCTGTCCCTTGGCTTTTGTAGAAGGTAAAACCAGGCAAAACATCCCAATACTTTATATGCGACGATCTAAAAACTGGCCTTACTTTATAGGGGCCAGGCCAGTTCCAGAAGATAGTCAGTTATTCACTTACTAATAATAGTATTGATGATATTAATAATTAATGCTCCTGGAGCTTGTGTTCTGTGTTAATCACTTCATGTTTATATCTCATATTATGTTAACTTTAAGGAACATGGGTTGGTGAGAGGGCTCCCACGCATGTGTGAGCATGAGTTCTGATCATCTGAGCCTACATAAAGGAGGATGAGGTAGTATGCATCTCTACTCCCATCTGTCCTATGGTGACATGGGTAGTGGAAGCAGGGGAATGCCCAGAAACTTGTGGGCCAACTAGCCAGGGGTAAGCGCAGCCTTAAGAAGGCAGGTAAGGACAGGCTTCTGAGCTTGGACTTTGACCTCTTCACGTGCGTCATGGTGTGCTCTCACTCTCGTACACAACTTAAACAGATTTAAGAGATTGGGGCTGTGCTGCTTTTGTGCCCATTTTATTTATAAGGAAAGAGAGATGCAGAGATGTCACGTGACTTGTCCAAGTTCTCACACTGCCGTGATGTGACCACATTTGGAACTGAAGTCTGATTAATCATAAAGCCCACTAAGTAACACCCTTGATGCCTTTAAAGTCCCCTAAAACCTCCGGAGCATCAGACATGAATAAACAAATAATTAGCAACCCATCACTTTCTGACATGAATCATATGTCTCTAGAGACAGTAGCCCAACACTGTTAGACTCTAAGATGAGTGAAAAATTTAAAAGTACTCTAGTCAAGTGTTCACATGGTTAAAAATACAGCTCACCACCATTTTACTAGAGAAAGATTAGCTAAAAGTGTAGGAATTAAATAATACAAAACACTAAAAGCTAAATACATCTAGCCCTGTGAACAAATCACTCCACCCTTCTGGCTTCTCTCATTTTCCTTCAGATCACTGCAGAGAAGACCTCAACACTGACTGGCACCAATACAAGAAGTGGTGTCTGCAAGCATGCATTTAGCCTTTGCCTTTAGTGTGACACTCCCTATTTGAATGCAGCTGGGGAAGATGGGATGGTCCTTATTACTCTCTTTCATAACTCAGACTTTCCATTACTTTCATCTGGTTTCTATCCTTCCCCACCACACAATTAGTCTGAATATTTGAGGTTTCCCTATTGTCTCTGGGAAGGTTCTTGAAGACAAGGTCAAATCAAGGGCGAGTCGCCCAGGTCAGCAGCGCATTGCACTGAGTCATCTGAACGTGCCTCTCAATAATTCTTGCAAAGTCAAGTCCCTGTGATGCTGACGTTATTGAGTGTTTAAACCAAAGGGCTGAGTAGGTCTTGGGCCCAAACCAAAGAGTATGTTTCAGAGACGGTAATGATTTAAAAATGTTCATCCATCACAGTGCAATTGGGCCAGAGAAGCAATGTCAGCCATGAGGGGAAGGCCGGGCTCTGATTTGTTTGGGGTCAGTGACCTTTCCTGGCTCCAGTATTTTTGCAGACCTATTCTGACCATCTAGTATCATGAAGTCCAGAGTTTATAAGCCACATGATATCTTAGGGGCAGTGTCTCCTTTTTCTGGGGTTTGTGAAAATCCCACCAGGTAAGTTGTGAGGTATCACTTTACTTTAGGATTTGCTTCCTCGAAATTTGGAGGAAATCTGTTTAAGGCATGCGAGGTGCATTAACATATCCCTGTTAGGCAAGGCACACACCAGGCATGGTCCATCTTCATAATCTACTAACTTTAAAATGAGTCTGATGCCACAGCTTAAAACCAGACATCTGTACCTATAGGGAATCTCTTTAAGTGTTACAAGAAGCTGACCACTCTTTCTTCAGAGTGATTTTCAGAGTGATTCAGAAATCAAATAAAACTAAAGATAAGGATTTTGAGGGTGAAAATCCCACATCAAATCTAAATATTGAAGAGCAGATCAAAATTCCCAGCTGATTCTATCATTTATGTACCAATGAGTGTAAGCTGTGTGACCCCAAAATCTCAGTTTCTATAGGAGTAAACAAAGCTAAAGCTAGACATGCTATGTAAGTTCTTATCATTGGATTTTGGGAGGGATGGGGCAGAGGCCATCTAAGCCATCAGAATGCTCATGGGCTCCGGAGACATCTCCTGGCTTCCCTCACATTTTCCTGTCACATCTGGGCTAAGGCATTTAAAAATAGGATTCTCTCTCTCTCTTTCTCTTGCTCTCTCTCTCTCTCAATCTCCCCTTGGCCATAGCGACCTCACAGCCCCATGCTGAGATGACAGAATCATTAAGGCAGAGGGGTCCTGGGTTCCTTAGTCACTACTTGGAGAAAAAATCATGCTAGGTTTAATGTAAAGACACATTAACTTTTCCCTATAAAGACTTGGACATTGTGAAGAATGTCCATTACAATGGTGGATTATTAACTGTCAAAATAGAACTAGGATCATAATACATATATATTCTGTTCAGATCATCAAGTTATATCCCTCCCTACCCCCCAGGAGTTCATTTTCATTGTGTTGACTCCGTTTTTCTGGGTAGGAGATTGAAAGGAGTGTCTCATCTCATACATAATCTCATTAATTATCTCCTCTTGACCTATAAATGGAAAGCCCATCTTAATGGTCTGACTTCCACCTGGCCATTGACCCAGCCACTGTAGCCAATATTAACTACATTGTAGCTAGGAGTGTGCGCCCTGTGGCTCCTCAAATGACACCTACTCAGTTTAAACATATATGCCTTCCCACCTCTAACCATGATCCTCCTGAGTTTCAGTTGTAAATATAAGACCCATATGAAACTGGATACTTTAGTTCGCTAGGGATCCCATAACAAAATTTTGCAAGCTGGGCAATTTAAACAACAAAAATTCATTTCCTGAGGCTCTGGGTACTAGATGTCCAAGATCAGTGTAATTTCTGAGGCTATAGGATCTTTCTAGCTTCCCTCTCCTTGGAGGTTGAGGGCAAGCTGTATTAGACCAGGGCTTGAGCTAATAACTACTCGATACCTTAATTATCTCCATAAAGATCCTGGCTCCAAGTATAACCTTGATTTCAAGAACTGAGAGTTGAGACTCCATATACAAATTGTGGGGAGGCACAATTCCTCTCTGCACGGTACCAAACCCAGAAGGAGTGGGAAATGAGGCCCAGGCGCTAGTGCACTTAGACAATGTGCCTGCCTGTGTGCCCGAGACAGGCTCAAGGAGTTCCTGTGGTTTGACTCCACTGCAAGATTCTTGGCATCTTCTAAGAGGCCGTCAGTCTTCTGAGTGTTTTATTTAGTTCACATAATGATCTCACATCGATTATGGTGCATCTAGAGCCGGTTTAAAGGGTATTGCGTTTCTTTTAAAAAGTCATTTAAGATTGAAATGAGTGGGTTTGCCAATGTTCCCTTCCTTCAACTTTGTAAACAAAAGCAGAAAATGTACAAGAAAGAACACTCAGCTGGCATTTAACATGTATGCCTTTGTTGACACTTCGTTCTTTCACTTTTGTGCCTTTGTTGGTTTTTTGTTTATTTGTCGACTGGAGCTAGATTCAGGACCAGCCTACTCAATGGCTTGTTCTCAGTTCTCGGCCTCCCTGACTCTCCTTGGATTCGCTGCAAGCTAGCCTCAGTGCATGCAAACCCATAGACCTCAGCCACAGTCATTTCCAATTAGATGAAAAGATTCCCTTTTAAATTGGGTTTGCTGTCCTCTTTGAACATATAAAAGACCAATTTGAGGTTTCATATATCCTTTTAGGTTGTTCTATTGTTTCAAACTCATGCATATGTGTAAAACCATAAAAGGAAGTTAAATTGGGACTCAGAGCAGAGAGCTGTGATTAATTGCTGGCCTTATTAAGACAAGTCACTACACAAAGCTGAGCAATAAATTAATAACGTCTCAGATCATAAATTAATCAAGACAGCTTGTCTAAGGGGTAAATGATCATTTGTAAAGGCTGTTGCAGGCAAAGTGTCTAGGGCAGCCTTGGGGCAGTAAAAGAATTTGGAATTCTTGGCTTTGACAGCCCATATGTTCTATATGGTAAGAAAATTAACAGATTGTATAGTGAACCCCAGTTTAAACCAGAGTGAGGACTTTATTTCATCCTGCACAGTGTTTGGGCAGAGATGGGGAGGCTGGTTTGTGGTGATGTCAGGGAAATAGTGAACTGGGACTTTCACAAGATGTTGATCTGAGCCAACTTCTCAGTATTTGTTCTTGCAAGGAGGCATGGTGAAATGAGCCATGTGGGCCAGCAAGATGGCTCCATGAGGGAACGCTGTCACTGCCAGAGAGGTGCATTCCCAGAACCATTGTGGAAAGAGAGAACTAACTCCCACAAGTTGTCCTCTGACTACAACATGCATGCTATTGCATGCGTATGCTCACACAAAGTGTAGACACCACGAGTATACGGAAAGAAAGAAAGAAAGAAAGAAAGAAAGAAAGAAAGAAAGAAAGAAAGAAAGAAAGAAAGAAAGAAAGAAAGAGAAAGATGGGGAGAGAAAAAGAAAGAAGAGAGGTAGGAAGAGGGAAGGAAGGAAAGGAGAAAAGAAGAGGAAAGGAGAGAAGAAAGAGAGGGGAGGAGAGGAGAGGAGAGGAGGGGAGGGGAGGGGAGAGGAGAGGAGTTACAAGGAGTGTAGGTTTAGCAGATTGGTACTTGATAGGGTCTGAGAAAATACAAAACCCCTTAGCAAAAGGAGCACAGGATTTAATTAGTGGCTCTCAAACTGTGGATCACAAACCCCTTCAGCAAACCTCTATCTCCAAAAATATTTACAGTAGCGAAATTACAGGTATGAAGTAGTAATGAAAATAATGTTAGGGTTGGGGGGTCATCCCAACTTGAGCAACTGTATTAAAGGGTCACAGCATTAGGAAGGTTGAGAACCACTGACTTAGATAGACTTCTACAGACCTCATCCAGCAACTGTCCCCAAGCTTTGTGTACTGGTGTTGCCTCTCAGGAACTGGCAGGGCCACCCAGCCCAGCCCAGACCAGTGTGGTCGCCCCCTCGCTTGGGAAGTCTGCCTCACTGTCCAGCCAGCCTCCCTTAGCAACCTAGCTCCAGTCAGTAAATCCAGAACAAAAGAGATCTGCGAGGATTCGCATGTCACCCTTGCATCTGCCTATTTGCCTGGTGTTAGCACCCGAACGAAACAGCTTTATCTTGCAGCCCAGTAAGGAGAGATTTCTTTCAGTTGCGCTTGCCTCATTACAGATTCTGGAACTTTCTGTACCCAGGTAGTGTTTGGGGAAAGTTGAACATATTCCAGATGCTGGTAGAGGTGTTTTTCAACAATATAATTCCCAGAACCTGGTCACCACCACCCCCGGTAGCCTGAGGGCAAGCTGTGTGACAGGGGCTTAGGGACAACAGCCATGGCTGCCTGCACTGTGCTTCCGAGACCCTGAAATGTGAAGAAAGGCACTTCTCAGGATCTATAGCAATGGCTACTTCCTGACCTCTGTGCGCACTAGATGTGCACAGCATTGTCTGGAAGTCGTCGTCGTCTCCTTCTCCTCCTCCTCCTCCTCCTCCTCCTCTTGTAAAAGGGACACTGGAAAGTGAGTGGGGTCTTGCTACCAGGGGAGTTGGAGTTCCCCTTTGTGATGATAAAAGGATTTAAAAATTGACTCAGAAGCTGGATGACCATTTCATTAGTTGGAGAGTAAAATCACAGACAGGCAAGCTGTAAATCCCGACAGCCTCCAGGAGGAGGGAGGCAGAGGAGACACAGTGAGAAGACCTGGCTGTTCTCCTGAGCCCTAGCGAGGAACTATGGTTGTGTAGCTTCCCATCTGGGCTGGATCTCAACAGGAAGGACACACCAAGGGGCAGATTGTTCTCTTCTCTTGTCTCTCTGTCCTTCTGTCAGTCTGTCTCTTTCTCTGGCTGAGGCATTGAGATTTAATTATAGTCAACATAATAATTTACTCCTCATTATTTCAATTTATCTTTCCTAGTCCCAAGGACATTCTCCTACACAACTACAGAAGCAACATGCAGGGAATTTATCACGGATGTGGCTCTACTTTACATTGAGAATTTATAGTCCATGTTTATAAGCCTTCCAAACGGTGCCAATAATAGCCTTTGGAGATTTCTTCAGTTCAACCAAATGCAATCAAAGCCCCTTCCCCCGTGACTTCCTAATGCTCCAGTGGATATTCATAAGAGGAAAAATGCAAATAAATCTCTTTCTCTTTTCTTCTGAGATGAGACCCTCACTTAGTTTTAAAAATAAACACAAAGCAATTTTCTGCAGTTTTAATAGACATTACATTTTATTCAAGTGCAATTACCGGGACAGTAGAAGAGGAGTGTGCCGCCTTGTCTTTTGTCTGGGGTTTGGGGTTGGCTGATGGTTACTCTCTGGGAAAATCACATTGCTGGTTGGAAGGCTGCCTCTGGTGTCTGTGACCAAGTGTGCGTGTGTCGATCTGCACTGTCAAAGAGCCTCACAGGTGCCAGCAGTGAGCCCTCTAAACAGTCTCTTATTTACACCTACTTAGGCATATACTACAATACCATTAGCAACAGTCTTATTTCTATTTTTCTTTTATTTCATGGTTAGGGCATCCGTTATGTTGGGTTGGCTCTTAAAAAGAAAGATACATTACGGGCAATATAATATTCAATTTCGTTTTAGGAGACTGGGGGGAATGCAGCAGGGCGTTTATTATTAAAGGGACTTGTTGATCCATTCGGATATGAACTAAGACACCTGCCCTGCCAAGTGGGGATACTGAACAGCTGGAAGACCGGAACACAGCTGGTGGGACTTAAATGGTGTAACAACCTGGGAAAGAAAGTGTAACAGTTTCGGACAAGGTTAAACCTATTCCCACAGTGAACTCAGACATTCCTCCAAGAGTTATAGTCAAGGGCATTATAGGCATCTGCCCATGAGTGATGTACATACATGCTCTACTTGAATGCTCATGTAAGTTTGTGTTTGTTTTTGATTTTTTTATTTTCAGCACTGGAAACAAGCCAAACATCTAGGTGAACGGTTACCTTGTAGCACAGCCACACAACAGTGTGCCACCATGCACAGTCACACAACAGCGTGCCACCACGCACAGCCACACAACAGCGTGCCACCATGGACAGTCACACAACAGTGTACCACCATGCACAGCCACACAACAGCGTGCCACCACACACAGCCACACAACAGCGTGCCACCATGCACAACCACACAACAGCCTGCCACCATGCACAGCCACACAACAGTGTACCACCACGCACAGCCACACAACAGCCTGCCACCATGCAATAACAACAGTGAAGTGCCAGTACCCCCAAACCTGAGCAAATATTAAAATGATTTTTGCTAGGTGAAAGCAGAGAGACAAAAAGGAAGGGTTACACACACACACACACACACACACACTGCATGCGTATTCACTAACATAATTCTAGGATGGGAAGTCGGTCAGTTACATGAGGCAGGGGTTTGGAGTCATGGTCGTTTTTATTAGTGTGATTGTAATGATGGCTTCAGAAGTATAGCTACTCATGTCAAAACTCACCAGATTGTACATTTTAGACCTGTGAAAGATTTTAATATGTCAATTGTACCCAAATAAAGGTATTAAAGAAAGAGAAGGGGGTGCTGTTATATGCACCTGCCCTGTTAAACAAAGACTATCCAACATCCCCACAATCTGGCCCTTTCTGACTTTGGGTTTCAGGTTTTCTTCTGGTTGGTAGATTCTGGTGGTTTACACTAATTATGGTGGTTTTATCTACCTCCTATCCCAGAACTGGGTTAGATGTAAGCATAAAGGACCACTTTGGATAATGAGATATCAAGTTTGAGAGGAGGCTTCTAGGAAAAGTTTATTTTGGAGAAAAGCGAACAGAACGAGTAGTACCATCCTCCTCCTCTTGACATGGATGTGTCGGGATGTGAGAGCTGGGATTTCTGCAGGCATTCGGTACTGTGAGGGATGGGAACACAGCTAACATATAGAGGATGGCAAGAAACTCAGTCTTGATAGCCTTGCCCAGCCTCTGACCAACAAGTGGACTCCAGACTCTGGATTAGGAGAGATAACAGATAATCCTTTATCATGTAAGGCTATTGAATTTTTAAAGATATATTTCTTTTAAAAGATATATCCATGCATATCTATATGTGGATATATGTAACCATCTGTCAAAGGCCACACACTCCAGGCTGAGAGACATAGGGGAAGCCATGCCTCTTCCTCAGCCTTCAGACAGCTGCTCCTCTTTCTGCTTCTGTGGCTTTGGCTCTCTAGGAGAACACACTGTCACCATCCCTCCCATGCCAGCAGGCACAAAGGACCTGTGTCTCACTGGCCTCTGCTTGCCCTTCCTCTGAGGCTATTTGGGGTTATTTTCTATGACTGGATTCTGTCTTCCATGACTCATTCACACGTCTTAGGCACCTCCCAAGAGTACCAGGTCCAGAGACACTGACAGGTGATGTGTTCCCACCTCCCAGGTTGTTACCCCTGAGAAAGATGGAGACGCAGCCTACGCCCATCCCTGGGCCTCTGCTGACTGTTTGTCTCCTTTTCTGGGATTTGTACCTCAGGCTGGAGGCGATGCAATTTATCATCACATTTTGGTTGCAAATTGTGCAAGACAGTGGTTCCTGTTTTCTGAAGACCTTCTCTCTAAAATTTGTGACACATGATGTTGTATTCCATCCCTTACCCTCCTGAAGCCTCCCAGATAACTAAGAACTCAGACTCTAGGAATTGAAAGCCTAGTTCTAAACCTATGTTCGCTCCCTTGATAGTTGCCCAATCTGGAGAAGACACTTAAGTTCTCTGAACTTTGGTTCCCTCATTTCTGTAGCAATGATTATACATTACGCTCCTCTCCTGCAGTGGGTATTAAGGTGTCATGTGCAGAGGACTTGTGCCCTGCTTGGTATAAGGTTGGCACAGTGTGGGTGTTAGGAGAAATATCACCTCTTTGACTGCCAGTGACACTGTCAGTGACTACTTCCTGTGAGCCTGGTGTTTGCTATTTCAAGCTCTTTAAAAACACCGGCCCACACAAGCTGGACGTGGTGGTGAGCATCTGTAAACCCAGCTGCTCCAGAGGCTGATGTCTCAGGATCACTTGAGCCCAGGTGTTCAAGGCCAGCTTGGGCAAGGAAGCAAGACACAAGGCAACAACAAACACCCCGAGTCCACTTAATCACCAGGTCTTGAGCAGCAGCTGACGAAAGAACAAAATAAAACCATTTTGAGTACTAGGTGACAGGCACTTTATAAGTTCTGCATGTTAGGCTAGTGACAGGAAAACTAAGGCTGAGACTCAGTGTGTTTGGCTGAGGGTGGGAAGCCACACTTCAGGTCAGTCTAACCCCATGCTTTTAATATGTGAGCTCCTCTGATAGCTAAGAACCCACTAAACTGCAAATCCTAGGCCAAGAATAGCATCCAATTCTGTAAGTCTCGGGATGGGGACTGGGGATGTGTATTTCTGAACTGTGTCCAGAGACTTAGGGATGGGGTTGCTTTACTTTATTCTTATAGTAGTCTGAATCCAGTAGGAGTCTTAAATTTTGTTAAGAAATTGTGGATCTCAGGAGAAACTCTGATTGCTGCTTAAAGGCTTTTCAGGTCCCTTCTACTCTCATACCCAATAAAACAGTCTCCCAAATCCCGACTCTGTCTATAAGAAGTGAAGTTGTTAAGATGATGATAATGATGACAATGATAATGAGAATCTTCCGTAAAGCTCATATATCCCATGAGCTTTTTCTGCACAAGGATGTCAACCTGATATGTGTCAGTCAGCAAGGATGTTCTGATAACATGGCAGTGGTCAAAGCTACAATGCAGAGAAGCAGAGGAGATCTAAAAAAAATTGGAGCATCCATTTGGGTGTTAGTCAGGAAGGAGATTGTCTGTTTCCCTTGTTGATACCAGATCTTTATCCAACATGGAAGATTTCTAGAATAAAGTTTCTGAATCTGAAAGACACAATTGGTACAAGTGCCAGTTGCTACCTTGTTTCCTCTTGACTGAAAACCAACTCACCCATTTCACTCTGCCATCAACTGTTCCGCCGGGCCCTGCAAGCCTTTCTCCCTTCCTAGGGTAGCCTTTACCAGCATAGAGTGCTTTGGCAGATGACGGTGGAAAGTCATCGGCAAGGAAGAGGCTTATTTATCTCCATAGCTCAGGTTGGACAGCTGCCAGCAGTCAGCCAACTAGACTAGCTCACTCTGCAGAGAGTCTCTCCCGCAGCTAGCAGACCCCTTTCTCCACACCAGCTCTGTTCTGGTTTCACTTCTGTTGCTGGAATAAAATGTCCAGACAAAAAGCAACCTGGGAGAAAGGTTTATTTTAGTTCCTACTTGCAGGAGAGGATACTTGTAGGGAAGACAAGCTGGCAGGAACCTAAGTCACATCCCGTTCCAGGCAAGAGCAGAAAGCAACAGATGCATGCTTGCTTGCTTGCTTGCTTGCTTGCTTGCTGGATTTCTCCATTCTTAGACAGTTCCGGACCCTCTGCCTAGGGAATGGTGTTGCCCATAGTGGGCTTGGTCTTCCCACATCAATTAATCAAGACACTCTGCCTATAGAGATGCCCAAGGACCAACCCAATGTAGACCACCCCTCATTGAGACCCCTCTCCCCAGGTGATTTTAGACTGTGCCAAACAATTAAAACTGACCACAGCAAGTTCTAACAAGACAGCATGGCTGCAGGTGGCTTCCTGTAAGTCAGCCTGGATCCTCTGATTCCCCAGTCAACTGCTTGCTCTCTAGATCATCCTTTGGCACACTCCAGAGAACTCCTTCAACCCCTGAACCCAGGCTTTGCCGTTCCTTCAGGTCCGCTCCAGTTTACCTGCCCCCTCTAGTGAGTTCCTCATCACTTAGCAAGATGCTCCTGCAGATAAGATGGGCCTCATCCTGGTCAACTTCTTTACCACAGAAAGGTTATGTCCATACATCTCTTCAGCCCCCTGGTGAGGGCTAACCTTCAGCCTGGAAAAGGGCCACCCTGCGCCTCCCCAGCCCTTCCTTCTACAGTTCTCTCCTCTCGAGGAGGAGCATCTTTTTCTTATGCTTAGATTCCTTCTGTTTTTGATAACTAGCTGCCTTGTGGTAGCTAATGATTCTATATATTGCTTTCATAATTCAAATACTGATGTGTGTGTTTTGTGGCAGAACATAGAAATCAGGGAGTTGTCCCAGAAGACAGACCCTCAGACATGATCCTAGGTATGAGAGTGACTACAGCTTTTGTCTTAAGTGTAGCGAGGAACTCTTTACCAACAGGAAGTGGACACTACGCATTTATGCCTTGCAGTAGCTTTGCAATTAATCACGCTCTGGGAATTGGGGTGAATCTGAAAAGAAGCACATGTCCTTCAGTAGTGCCCTGTGGTGTTGGCTGGATGCTCTGGAGTGCACTGAAGCATGATTAGGAAGCAAAAATCCTTAATTCTCCGTTCAAGTCATGATCTGAGAATCTTGACTTTCCATGGCTGTCCTAAGAGAATTTGTATTATGACCAGCGGCTGATATAATTAAAACTCATGTGCAAAATTTAATTGGGAGTCTTGCAGCATCAGGGTTAGCTGAGTTCACAGCCTTATTGAGTTTCTCATGTAAAAGTTAGGAAACCGAAGCAAAAGAATGAGACAGAGACCCACAGTAGGGTCATGTAGGAACTGACCAGTAAATGTTCTCACCAGTCAGAGCCTCCATCGTTTGCCCTTTCATGTTGAAAGAGACCAGCTTTTCTTTGACTGAAAACCAATAGTAACATTTCCTGGGACTGGAGGCTAGCAAGGAGTTGCTCACTTTCCCCAGTACCCACTACAGTAGCTCCTGTTGTCACGAGGCTGACGACTAGGTTCAACTACAGTGTGCTCCCAGACTCAGGGACACACTCAGATTTAGGAAGAACTGGTGATGTATATTGCCAGACTTTTAGTATATATTGAAAGGAGGTCTGTATGAGACCTCAACTAAAGCTTCCTTTGGAACAAACTTGTGAGCAAACAAACAAACCAGCTTTATTTGTGGATGAGTTTCCTTAGGATGTAATGGAAGCCTACAGCATTAAAACAGAATTATGGTAGCGCATGAGTGAACGCGCTGGTCAGTGGAACACGATAAACTAGGGTCCTGAAAACTCTCCCTGAAAACATCTCACCTGGATGCCCTGGGGGCTAACAGGTTCACCTCTAGGTGAATGGGATGGGGAAGAGGCTATGTTTGATGAGAGGCCTGGGCTTCTTAATTTTTATTTTGTTTAGTTTATAAGTGCTTAAATTTCCTTTTAATAACCATATATCCAAGTTGTGTTTGAAATTACATTTCATTTCACTTAAAACAAAACAGGAACACTCTTTTTCTTCCTTCCTTGAGGAATTCCTGCTTCCAGAAACTTCTTTGCTCTGGGACTTGTATGATATTACTGATCTCAGGCTCCAGCCATGTTCACCGGCCCCACTGGAGAAAGTATTGTGGGGCTTCAAGGTAGAAGACCCGAGTTTCAACACTGAGTTCAATCTCCATCTCACCGTGGGATCGTGGACCAATGTCTCTCAACCTGGGCATCTTTTTTTTTTTTTTAAATTTAATTTAATTTAATTTTTTTTTAATTTACATTCCAAATCACTTCCCCTTTCCCGTTTCCTCCCTCCCCGAAAGTCCCATAAGCCCCCTTCCCTCCCTCTTTTCTCTGTTCAACCCCCTCTCATTACTCTGTCCTGGCGTTCCCCTACATCCAGTCTTTCCAGGACCAGGGGTCTCTCCTTCCATCTTTTTAGAAATCTATTGATATGCTGATTGTGTCTAGGGTATTCTGAGATTCTGGGTCAATATCCCCTTATCAGTGACTTCATACCATGTGTGATCTTTTGTGATTGGGTTACCTCACTAAGGATGATATTTTCAAGTTCTGACCATTTGCCTAGGAATTTCGTGAATTCATTGTTTTTAATTGCAGAGTAGTATTCCATTGTGTAAATATACCACATCTTCTGAATCCATTCCTCCGTTGAGGGACATCTGGGTTCTTTCCAGCTTCTGGCTATTATAAATAAGGCTGCTATGAATATAGTGGAGCATGTGTCCTTATTGCATGCAGGTAAAGTCTCTGGGTATATGCCCAGGAGTGGTATAGCCGGATCCTCCGGAAGTGTCATGCCCAGTTTTCTGAGGAGCCGCCAGACTGCTTTCCAGAGTGGTTGTACCAGCCTGCAATTCCACCAGCAGTGGAGGAGTGTTCCTCTTTCTCCACATCCTCGCCAACAACTGCTGTCTCCTGTGTTTTTGATCTTAGCCATCCTGACTGGTGTGAGATGGAATCTCAGGGTTGTTTTGATTTGCATTTCCCTAATGACTAAGGATGATGAACATCTCTTTAGGTGCTTCTCAGCCATTAGATATTCTTCAGGTGAGAACTCTTTGTGTAGCTCTGTACCCCATTTTTTAATAGGGTTACTTGCCTCTCTGGAGTTTAACTTCTTGAGTTCTTTGTATATCTTGGATATTAGCCCTCTGTCGGATGTAAGGTTGGTAAAGATCATTTCCCAGTTAGTTGGTTGCCGCTTTGTCTTTTTGACGGTGTCTTTTGCCTTGCAAAAACTTTGTAATTTAATGAGGTCCCATTTGTCTATTCTTGATCTTAGAGTATAAGCTATTGGAGTTCTGTTCAGGAAATTCTCCCCTGTGCCCATATGTTCAAGGTTCTTCCCTAGTTTCCCTTCTATTAGTTTCAGTGTGTCTGGTTTTATGTGGAGATCTTTGATCCACTTAGAATTGAGCTTAGTGCAAGGAGATAAGGATGGGTCAATTTGCATTCTTCTGCATGTTGACCTCCAGCTGAGCCAGCACCATTTGTTGAAAAGGCTATCTTTTTTCCACTGGATGGTTTTAGCTCCTTTGTCAAAGATCAAGTGACCATAGGAGTGTGGATTCATTTCTGGGTCTTCAATTCTGTTCCATTGATCTACATGTCTGTTACTGTACCAATACCATGCAGTTTTTAACACTATTGCTCTGTAGTACAGCTTGAGGTCCGGGATACTGATTCCCCCAGAGGTTCTTTAACTCAAGCAAGTCAGAAGCCTTCCTATACTCAAAGGATAAGCAGGCTGAGAAAGAAGTAAGAGAAATAATACCCTTTACGATAGCCACAAACCATATTAAGTATCTTGGCGTGACACTAACCAAACAAGTGAAAGATCTGTATGACAAGAACTTCAAGTCTCTGAAGAAAGAAATTGAAGAAGACCTCAGAAGATGGAAAAATCTGCCATGCTCATGGATTGGCAGGATTAATATAGTAAAAATGAGCATCTTACCAAATGTAATACACAGATTCAATGCAATCCCCATCAAAATCCCAACTCAATTCTTCATAGAGTTAGAAAGAGCAATTCAAAAATTCATCTGGAATAACAGAAAACCCAGAATAGCTAAAACTATTCTCAACCTGGGCATCTTAATCTGCAAAGAGAGACTTCAGATCTAAGGGAGGTCTCCACATTCCCCTGACACTCTCCCCCCCTCCTCCAGCCCCAGGACCAGCCGCTGACTTATATGGGAAGCGCGTGAGAGGCCCACCTCACCTCTCACTCGAAGGTGTCCCTGATGTGAATGGGCAGCCCAGGGCTTTTATTTCACCCCTCAATCTGCCTCATCTGGACATCCTGCATCTCTGTCTTGCCTTTGTTATCTAAATGGCCTCTTTGTGGCTGAGAAACAGATTGGCCATCAGGGAGAGCTGCCTGTGTCTGGATTTAAAGTGGCTCCAAATAGTCTTGTCACCCGACACCTGGGTGACTCCTGAGTTGAGCAGAGACACTGCAGACATGAACATCTATCTCTGGAAGGGTCACAGAAGTACACACAGCATGATTCCACAAACATGACACTGTGTTTGTGTGCACATATGACTGCCTACATTTCACTAGTACCCCCTTCTCCTGCCAGTGCAGTGACTGTTGTACATGGGTTACATTATTTTATCCTCTCTCAACCCTCAAAGCTATGTGTTACTAATCCCATTTCACAGATGAGGAAAATTGAGACTTAATAGAGAGAAAGACACCAGTGGTCACGTGTTTAAAGAATTTGAGTAAGATTTTAAAGCAGTGTTTCTTGATCTGTAGGTTGTGACCCCTTAAGGATCAAATGGCCCTTTTACAGGGGTGGCCCCAAGACCGTAGGAAAACACAGATATTTACATTACAATTCTTAACGGTAGCAAAATTACAGTTATGAAGTAGCAATGAAATAATTTTTATAGTTGAGGCTCACCACAACCTGAGAAACTGTATTAAAGGGTCACAGCATTAGGAAGTTTGGGAATCACTGGTTTAAAGAGTCAATGGATTTAGGGATGTAAATTTAGGCTAGGGATGGACTCTAGAACCCTGGCCTACTCTGTGCGAAGCCTGAATTCAGTCCTCAGCATGGGGTGGGGAGTGGGGGTGAGTTGAGTCAAAGGATCTTCACAAACATTTCCTTTGCCTGAAGCAAGCCAGTGTGTTGGTTGGCAAGGCCCAGCAGGTGATGCACAACCTGAGCAGGTAGTCAAAGGCTTTCAGCTCTTCCTCACAATACTCTCCACTGACCACTGGACCAGACCACCGCCACCGTGAGATCAATTCTGCCCTCTTTTCCCCAGCTATTTGTTTACCCAAGTAAATAAAGCCCTCTTGATGGTCAGTACTTGCCCAGTTGGGGCAGCTTAGGGAACAGGCACAAAGCAAATATTGATGAGTCCCTTGAAATGTGATCTAGACGGCAACAAAGGTTAGCACAGAGTTCTGTTGAGGCTGGGGTGGGGGGAGGGGCTGGAGGAAGGTTATATCTCGGAACCTGGCACTGGGAAACAGCCTCCCCAGGCTCATCTTGCAATGACAGTTTCTACCTTATCTCCAGTGCCTCCCCCCCCCCACTAAAATTGCAAGCATATGTCCCTCCACCGTTGAGAATAAATTTGTCCAGACAACAAGCTGGCATGGTACAGGGCAGTGTGCAAAACAGGATGTGGTGGCAAATGCTCCCACATTTCTTCAGAGACAAATTACTCTGCCTTCCCCCCCCCCACTTGGAATCAAGTCTAGCAGTGAGTATTTCATGTCTTAGACCCATAAAAGCCTAATTGGTGCCCATATGTGAGGCTATAGAAGTCCTCCCAGCCTTTAGAGCCTGCCGCAGGCTCCGATGAGCAGCTAGACAATAGTCGAGTTCTCTCTCTCCACTGAATGCAAAGGCAGCATGTGGAAATCCTTAGGATGTTACCTCTGCTTTTCCTCACGGCCCTGTTGGATGCAACCAAACCCCGCCCAGTCTTTGCAAGCTCTCTCACAATGTATAAGTGCAAATCGCTTCCTGTGAGCCTGAAGATTGTCCGAGACCTCCTCACAATAGCTCTAGAATATCCCAGAAAATGGGACTCATGTTTTTTTAAGTGGACATGAGAAGAGACTTCACCATATAATAAACAAGATAACAATGTCTAGTAAAGAACTATTTTTGGAAAGGTGATGTGACCCGAATGTGAGCTTCTTCCTTAAACTCACAAGATGAATTCTTTTCCCCAGGTGATGGTATTAAGAGAAGGGGACCACTGGGACCTGATTAAATCATGACAGTGGGACCCTCATGAACAGGGTTCATAGTATCTAAAGAATATGGTCCCCTGGAACTGGGGCTCCATTAGTAAAATACTTCCAGGCAAGCATGAGGAGCCCTAGAACTGATGTAAAGAGTTGAGCTTGGTGTGGCCTGTCATAATCCCAGAACAGGGGAGGTGGAAACACATCAATCCCCGAAGCTCATCAGCCAGCCAGCCATCTATTCATCCCACCCAGAGAGTTCCAAGCCAGCTTGGATCCCTGCCTGAGCACTGGGACAGTGGAAACCTCAAAAAGCAAGATGGCTGACTTGTGGGGGATAACAGCACACACGAATGCCCCCCCCAAGCCCCACCCTGGCTAATCGTCATGACACACAGTCATAACTCCAGGATCTGGGAAACTAAGGCAGGGAGATTTTGAATTGGAGGCCAGCCTGGACTACATAGTTAACCTTACCACACACACACACACACACACACACACACACACACACACACACACTCACCCCAAATGCAAACAAACAGCAAGGAACTGAAATCAAAAGAGCCAAAGAAAGCCTCCTTGTCCTTTCCCTGTGTGAAAACATAGTTAAGGTCCTGCCTTTGGACCAGGAAGCCAGCTCTCACCCTCACCAGAGACTGCATTGGCAGATCTTAAACTCTGGAGACTCCAGAGAATTGGGGAAGAAATTTCAGCTGTCTGTGAGTTCCTCCCAACGCCTCCCCCCCCCCCGCCCCCAACACACACAGTGTTTTGTTAACACAGCCTGGATGAGTGAGACAGGGCATCTGAAGAGTGTAGCCTCTCTGCCACGGACCCGGGAGGGGGTTCAGCCTCCTGCTTCATGTCTCTCATGCCACGTGGGAAAGGGGTACCAATGCTTCAAAGATGCTATTGGGGTGCAGGAAGAGCCTATAAAAGAGAAGCTATAAAAGCTTTCCTTCCTTTCCTCCCTCTCTTCCTTTCCTCCCCCTACCCTTTCCTCCCCTCCCTCTCTCTCTTCCTTCCTTCCTTCCTTCCTGCCTTTCTCCCCTCCCTTCTTTCCCCCTTTCCTTCTCCTTCGTAGTCAACCACTGAACACCTGCTACCAGCAGTGCGACGTTGACTGTCAGGGACATAACACTGAAAAAGTCGACACAATTTTCTCCTTCCCCAAGTTTATCTTTCTTAGAGGGTTAGTTCTTATTTTTAAACCCCCGGAGGCCCAACTTTAGATGGTGCCTGCTCCCAGTGATAGTATATGCTAGCGGGGTGGTTCAGAAGGCACCCCCCCAGAGAGGGGTTCCAGGCTCTTGTGTCCCAGAACATAGAAATGAACAGGCACGTGATTGCAAAAGAAGCAGGGACAGTTTGTCAAGATGAAGACCCCTGACAAGCTGCAGAAGATGCTGTGTACAGACAGGTGAAGATTAGCTGCTCAGAGGCTCCGCCATATTGAGTGTTGGGAGCTTGTGTTCCCTTAGCGCAAGCTTTTCAGTATTTGCATAGTGCCTCTGCTCCTCTTTCATACATGCTCTATCTGTTTCGTGGGGTCCTACATATAACTGTGCATCACATGCCTCATTAGCATCCGAAAGCTCCACCCCAGGTGAGTGTTTTGGTGTCCTAAGGAGCCAGATTATTCCCTATACTCTGGAGTGGTCCTGTGCCTTTGGCAGTGGTGCTGGCTTTAGTTGGCTGCCCCTGCTGAGAGTTTTCAAACCTTTTCTTTGCCAACTTGTTTTGAATATGCTAATTTTGTAGGGTTTGGCTTAGGGCCTTCTGAACTTTGTTCTTCTAGCTTTCTCTCAGGCAGGGTGGACTCTGGATCACCCTCTTGGTAAGGCTGGGAAATCCAGACACCCCTAACTTATAGGAGCCTATGGATTCCATTTTTCTGGGCCCCAGGCCTCCTGAACTGGTTACACTTTCAGAGACATTAGTGATATTCATTTCAATTGTTTTCATCATGTGTGTGTTGCAAATCTTGGCCCTCATTGCTGTAAAGCCTTTGTCTCCTCCCAAAGGGATTTCAGAATAAAATGCATTTGTCTATAGAATGACAATAATGTCACCTAGTTCATGGGCGTGTTGTAAAAATTAAATGGGATGATGCCAGTAAACTTGGGAGACAGACGGTGGGGAGAGAATCTATCTTTATATATACATACATAGCTAGATAGCTAGATAGCTAGCTAGATAGCTAGATAGATAGATAGACAGACAGACATATGTATATATAGAGATAGAGATAAATATAGGTAGATAGAGAGATATGTATATGGGTAGATATGTAGGTAGGTAGATATGTAGATAGATACATAGATATGCTACTGAGAGTGTGAAAGAGAGACTCAAGCAGAGATAGCTTTACAGAAATATGAGCATATTTGTGCACACTAAAGTAATTGAATTTAACATTAGGAAGTTGAAGAAGTCATTGCCCTTTTGTTCAATGCTCTTTAACACAAGAGATGTTATTTCCTTAAAACTCCCTCTTGGGGGAAAAAGGTTAAGAAAAGAAGTCATGAAAAATGTGAAAAGGTTGGAGTCATTATTTTTTTAGGAACGTGTTTCAATTTTCCACAGTATTGAATGACTTGGGTTACGAACGATGAGAACATTTTCCAACTCATGCTTCTCCTCTATCTATCTCTTACCTCCCAAGTTTGCGAATTTTGCATATTCACCACGTGTAATGTTCACATGCGGTTGTGGGGAGATTTCTTCCATAACTGTTTAACATCAATCAGGTCTAGAATGAAATAGAGTATGTGCTCATGATAAATTCTCTTGTGCACCAGCATTGTCCATTCCCAACCAATCTTTATCATCTCCATCTCTAACTTGGCAGAATGTTGAGTGGGTAGAGATGGGGGCATCTGGTTGGAGCTGGGGGAGGGAGATGAATATAAAAAATACGTTGTCTAAAATTCTCAACTAAGGGTTGGAGAGATGGCTCAGCATTTAAGAGCACTGACTGCTCCTCTAGATGTCCTGAGTTCAATTCCCAGCAACCACATGGTGGCTCACAACCATCTGTAATGGGATCAGATGCCCTCTTCTGGTGTGTCTGAAGACAGCTGCAGTGTACTCGTATACATAAAATAAATAAATAAACATTTTTTTAAAAGTCTCAGCTAATTAATAGAAGCATCATGTACAAAGTCTCCCCTTTGCCCCTCGGTGTTCACTCTGTACAGTGTATAATTCTGTGTCATTTCCATTTCCTTGCCCATTTCTGTTTTCCTGTTTGGCTTATTTTCACCTACACTGTAGACTCTACGGAGCAGAATCCCTATTCTTTCATTCTGCCACGCTCCTTCAGTAGTCATATTGCTTATATTTGTTTTTGATCTACCACAGTCAAGAAATTGACTTCCATTTTTTTAAAAAATGAGTTTACATATGCAAAGTTCATTTAAAAATTTGAACTACATTGCACACAGGTTTTTTGTTTTTGTGTTTGAGATGGAGTCTTACATTGTAGTCCAGTTGGCGAGGAATTCATTTCATAGCCCAGGATACAAAGTGGGATTAAAATTATAAGCAACATGCCTGGTTTCAAATATTTTTTTTTAAATCACAATAAATCTAGGATTGTGTGGTTAAGTCTCATAAGAAAAGCTCTGAAGATGGCTTTTGCACCTTCCGTGATGGGGAGCTTACTCCTGGGCAAAGCTCTCAGGTTTCCCTGCCTATATTTAGGCAAAACGTGCTATTCTTAATCTCAACCTGCTGAATTTCCCAGTGGCATAATGGCCATTCTTCAAAAATGACACAATGTAGGGATGCTTGCCTCTTGCAAAGAAGAAAATCACACTAGAAGATTCGATGTGTTTACATGGAGGCACAGATGGTAATAATGGACTTTCTACTTGTACCCAAATAGAGCAGGTGGGTTGGGGAGGGGAATTGAGTTGTGTAAATCCCAGCTTAACTCTGTATAGAGCTTTCAATTTCAATGCAATGGAACCTTATGCAATCCTCATTCAAAGCTCAGAGATAATTGCTCCTGCCAATGTTGGCAATCTTTCAAAAAATTAAGTGGAGGGTTGCTGAGAGCTGGCCGTCATCACCTCTCTGCCTCTTAGGCTGCTGAGTGAGAGACACACTTCCCAGGGCCCAGACCCTTCTCAGAAGGAAGCAGGCTGCAGAGCACCCTACTGCTCAGCGCCCTCTGCAACAAACCTACTCAGAAACACCACACGGTCTTGTCGGCCCATATGATAAATACTTTAAAAAATATGCTCAAGGTTTTACAATGTTATTCCAGCCTGTAAAAGAAACCTATCTCACTGTCACATGCTACATCAGTTTGTGTTGTCTTTTTGTTTGATCTCCATTCCAGAGCTGATATTCTGGCTTCAGAAGCTAATAAGGAAAGTATCTGGCACTCCAATACTGCCCTCTCCGGATTTAGAGGACTAAGGATGTGTGTGGCTCTCAGGTGGCTGAGGTTAGAGACCTTTGCCTGCCTCCTGTTGCCATCTCTACTGCGGCTCATTTTCCCACACCCTTTCAAGCCTGAGCTCTGCTGGCTCCAGGGCCACCCTTAAGACCCTTCTGTAAGGTCTCATTTAAAGACCAATGCACTCTAATTCATCACTATTCCATTTTGCAGTTCAGAGAGCCGTTCTTAGAACTTTACAGCTTTCCTCTCTGGTAAGTCTTGGGCTAAAGTTCTCCTCAGTTGAGAAGGTAGAAACCTCAGGCTTTGAATTTCCCCTTCACACCTATGTTTCCTTTTTCAGTTTGGAAAGGAGTCTGATTATCCCAAAGGACATTCCTACTTCTGACTCTAATCTTGTGCAAGACCGTGGAGAGCATAGAACTGGCCTGGTCCTTTCTCTAACTCCACCTGAATGGACTTATACAGAGCACAGGGCAGAAGCCCTGGTCCTTTCTCTAAATCAACTCTGTTCAGGGCTGGCATGCATAGAGCACACTGCAACTGGGCCAGCCCTTGGCACACGTTGCCTGTCTCCCAGTGATTCCCTGTTTTGCATTTTGAGGAAGAAAGGGTTAAATAATAAACCCAGAGCTGCCGGTTTAGGAGATAAAAGAATTCAAGTTTAAAGGTAGCAACTGCGACTCCGGAGCACATTTCCAAGTTGTTCTTCCCATTGCCTTTCCACCACACAGAAGTGGATCGACTCCTTATCCTTAAAACCCATTGGCAACAGGCTTGCCTGTGTTCCCCTGGGCTCTCACCCAGGCGTATCTTGTGGGCACCTCATTCAGTGTTTGCCTGAGTGGCCACAAAGGTTAAATGATCTCACTTGGGATTCCACAGACCTAATGGGATTTCCATTTGGGACAATATGGTGAGAGCATGATGACACAGACCCTCCTGCTCGAAGACACCTGTAAAAGCAGTATAAAATCCAGCTAGCATCCCTCTAAATGTCCATCTGAGCTCGAAAGAGTGAAGAGGAAATCCCATGAGCCGAAAATGAAATGAAACTGGAGACCAGAGTATAACTTGCAGACTCAAGCTTGGGGCTGCCCCGGGGTATTAGATGATCTCACAAGCCAAGCTGTCTGAGATTTAATGGTTAGTCCAGGACAGAAAGAAAAGTCGATACCCCGCATGAAGCTGCTACCCTTAGTGACAGTGGGAAGGGAAATGAATCTACTCTCCTTCAGAAAAACGAAAAAAACAAGGAGCAAAAACAAACAAACCAAAAAAAAAATGATGAGGAAGGTTGTGTGCTTGAAGCGAGCTGAGTGGAGAAACTTTTTGGAACTCCAGGACTACTCTCACTAATGTGGGGTTGCCAAGTCACTCTTCCTACGTGGTGAAGTCCTTGGGTATTAAATTAACATAGAAACAGTTCTCAGGTGTCCCCAGTGTTCTGGATAGAGGAAGCATTAGAGAGACCTCAACCCAGGAGACCCAGGATTCCTGTAGATCAAACATCACAGAAGATAAATTTGTCAACGGATCTGTCTCCTCAAAGTCAGATATGAGATAGAGATGTTGTTTAACCCACAGACTGTATTGGGACAGCTAGGATTTCTCCCAAGGGCTGCATTACAAAGGACTCGTCTTCAAAGTGACTGAGAGTGAGAAGGAAGAACTCAGGGAGAAGGGAACCAGCAAAAGTGGTCCCTGCTTAGGCCCAGAGCAGGACACCGGGAGAAGTGAGCATTACACTCACTGAGGTTAAGAACTCCAGGACAGCCGAAGAATGACTTGCGGAGGCCATTGACCATGCTTGTGCTCAGATGTCGGAAACAGACAGGTGAGAAAAACCCCAGAAGGCAGCACAGGAAATGGCATGGTCCCATTAAAGCGCCCAGAAGGCAGCACAGGAAATGGCATGGTCCCATTAAAGCGACGTTCATGCTCTTCCTGGAAGCAGTGAACAAGGCTTGATCCATTTGTACCTGAGCTGCTAAACAATGAGTTCTCCTCTCTTTTCTTCTCTCTCTCTTTTCTTTCTTTCTCCTCCTCTTACCACCACTACAATTACTGTCTTAAGGAACAGATGAACATTATCCTTAGCTTTGCCATTAGCCATCCCTTTTGTTGAACAGTCTTCCCTTCTACAGTTTTTATGACAGTAAAAATACAGACAGTTTTTTAACCCACAGACTGTATTGAAACAGGTCACAGCTAGGATTTGCCCCAAGGGCTACATTTTGGTTCATTGCAAAGGCACAAGTATGCAGTAGCATAAGGGGAAAACCTGAGACACACACACACACACACACACACACACACACACAGAGAGAGAGAGAGAGAGAGAGAGAGATTCTTGATGTAGTTTGCGCGTCCAGGCTCACCATGTACTTAGCCCACTGACTTTTCTAGTTAATGGGAACCAATAGATGCTGTTCTTTCCCCGAAAGTCACTTTGCTTTGGTTTTATGTCACTTGTGAATAAAATGAACAGCATGCAAAACTGGCAACAGTGCTTGAAGAATCCCTTCACATGTAATAGTCTTCCTGCCTAGATCATATCTAAGCTACAAATGCTATTATTGTTCAGGAATTACTCAACAAATAAGCCCAAATTAATGCAGTATTATTTTCTAATCAGGCACTAAGCAGAGAGAACAATAGGAGAGAGGAAAATAACAGCTTGCTATGGCAAGCACTGTGCTGAGAGTTTTACATGTTTTCTCCTTGGATAATCATAATGGGAGCTAGTGTGGTGGTTCATGCCCTGGAATCCCAGTACTTGGCAGTAGGATTGTGGATTAGATGCCAGCCTGAGCGACACAGCAAAACTCTGTTTTGAAAATGAGTCACGACAGCTTTGTGACATCAGCCTTAGCCTGTCTATGAGGGGAGATGCAGTTTTACCACCACACTCTATGTTCATGTGAACCACACGGTGCAAGTGCCCAAGATCTGGGATCAGCAAACTTTTCCACAAAGGTCGAGATAGTAAATATTTTTGGTTCTGTTGGCTACATATTATCTCTGTTGAAATAACCTGACTATGCCAAGTAAACTCTCAACATGGAAATGAGCAGTTGGGGCTATCTTCAAAGGAAACTTTACTTAGAGAAACACAGTGCCTACGGAGATGGTTCAGTGGGTAAAAGAACTTGCTGTGTAACCAGAAAGACTTGAATGTGAATCTCAAAAGTCCACATAAAAGCTAGACATGGCTGATAACTTATAGACATGCCTGTAATACCAGCACTAGCGACCAGGAACAACCAGATCCAGGAGCTCACTGGCCGGCTAGTCTAGCTGAAACGGTGAGCTTCAGGGTCAAAGAGAGATCCTGTCTCAGGGGAGCAGGAGTGGTAAAAGAAGACACATGACACCATCCTCAGATCTCTGCGTGTGCACACGCACACACACACACACGCACACGCACATGCACACGCACATGCACAGCACATGCACACAGACACAATACACACAAGTGGTGGGTAAGATTGGGTCAGATGTCGTAGAATGTTGACATCTGCCTGTCTAGACTTCTGTCTTTACTAAAGATGAGCTTATAAACCAAAGAGATCTCCAAATAATACCCCAAAGCCTTAGTGCTCCACCGTAAACATGGTTGTGATTTTGAACTTTATTTCATTTGCAGCTAAATTCAATCTTGATCTAATTAGGGAGTTTTTTCATAGGAAATATATTGGCAAAGATGATCCTAAACAGTAAAGCTATTTTAAGGAATCTTAGGAAGATTAAACCTCTTCTTGTAGCAATGGAAAAGAAGAGAACATTTTTTTTTTAAATTAGTGAATGAGTAGGGAAAGTTTCACTGTTTAAAAAAAAAATCATTGTTTGGAGCAGAAATGGTTCTAGGGAAGAGCGGGTCAGGAGGAGAAGGCTGCGGAAGGTCGGCAGCTTTGCACTTGCTAGATATGCCATAGGAAAATGGGTAAGCGTCTGAGCTAGGGTAGCAAGTGCGGAGTCAGGGAAGCTGACGTCAGGGAGACTCCTGAACAGCACTTCTCCACCTGTGGGTCGAGACTCCGTTGGGGGTCGCACATCAGATATCCTGTATATCAGATATTTACATTCTGATGAACAGCAGTAGCAGAATTACAGTTATGACGCAGCAACAAAAGAATCTTATGGTTGGGGTCACCATGACGTGAGGAACTGTATTAAAGGGTCGAGCACTAGGAATGTCGAGAACCGCTGCTCCCATGATTCATCAAGGTGCTGGCTAGGGAGAGGGTGAGCCTGGAATCTCTCTTTTCTTTCACCTGGCCGACAGTATCAGTCACAAGAGGAAGGCATTAGAAAAGGTGATCTACTAGGCTGAAAATGGAATAGCAGTTCTAAACATAGAGAACCCACACAAAGGAAGGTTCTAGAAACACAGTATTGAACCGGTTATAAGACCGCAGGTTTAACAGGCAGTTTTTGGTTGTTGTTTTGATTGGGTTTGGGGCTTGATTGTGTCATCCAGTGAGACTCAGGCTGCGGGTAATCCGTGCTGTGCCATTACAGCGAGACCAAGGGAAAATGCGCCTGCATATGACCTGAGCACTCGGCCAAGCAGCACATAGCAGCCAGCACACTCCAACCGTCTACTATGTCAAGTCGAAAGCTAGGAACTTCGTTATTTGTCACAAAATCTACCGAAAAAAAATCTAGTCTTTCTAATTGAGTTAATTTTGCACATGAAAGAATCTGAAGGACTAGGAGGTTAAGAAAAGAAATGAAAAAAAGAAAAGAAAAAGAAAAATCATGGAGCCCAAAGTCAAGCAAAGGTCTGTGTGAAATTTGAACTAATTCAATTTGGTATTATGATTTTGGTTGTGCCATAACAAATAAACAAACATATCCAAAATTTGGGTTTTAAAAATAGTGTTTCTTCATAGGGCTGGGAGTAGGGAATGGCTCAGTCAGTAAAGGGTTTGCTTTGCAAACACACAGACCTGTATTTTGAGCCCCAGGATAAAATACTTGGATTCACACACTCAGCTTTTTTTTTGTTAAAAAGCTGAGTGTGTGAATCCAAGTGCTGGGGACAGGGAGGCAGGGAGATGCTGGGACTTGCTGGCCAGCTAGCCTAGCCTATTTGTGAGTTCTAAGCCAGGAGAAACCCTGTCTCAAATTAAAAAAAAAGGAAAATGGCGGTGGTGCCTAAGGAATGGAGCCAGAGGCTAACCTCTGATCTGGATACAGACTGACATGGGCACACCTATGTGTACCTTTCACTAGCGCACACACACACACACACATACACACACATAAACACACACACATACACACTCACATTCACACATACACATTCACACATACATACACACATACACACATATACACACATACATATATACACACGTACATACATACCCACACATATATACATACACACATACACACACATACACACATACATACACATATACACATACACATATATACACACATACACATATACACATATACACACAACACACATGCATACACATATACACACATGCATATACATACATACACACATACACACATATACACATACATACACATATATACACACATACACATATACACGCACAACACACACATACACACATGCATAAACATATATACACACATACACATACATACATGCACACATATATACACATACATATACTCACATACACACATATATACACATACACACATGTACACACATACACACACATACACACATACACACACAACATGCACACACACCTCACATTTTTTCTAGTAAATAATTTGATAAATTCCTTAATGTTTTAATGTGGTGGGAAAAGCAGATTCCCCCTCACTAGACATTAATAGAGCTCCAGATCCTCCAAAGAACATATAGCACACCGCCAGCCATGAATCTGGAAGAAATTAAAAACCAAAGACAAAAGTCTTTGATTTTTAAAAAACACACGTATTTAATCATTTCAGAAAACAAAGTGAAAGGCCACAAATCTACACGGACATCTCAAACAGTGAAGAAATAATTTTTTATGAGAATCTTGTAGCCCTGCTCAGGCTGAAACTGTCCCTAAGTGGTGCTGACAGCCTTGTCTGAGACTGCGCCTGAAGATTGTATTTTTTTCAATCATATTTTGGAAGCAATGAATGAACTCAATGAAATTCCAGAATTAATACATTCCAGTCTTAGAACTCTCACTGACTCATCCCTGTTTTCCCTTCAGTGATGTCCGCATCCTCTTCCTCCCGTGATGTGAGTGATGGGGACATAGACCCGTGCGCATGCGTGCACTGACACCCTGGTCCTCATTGTCATTACTAACCAATGACTATGATACATCAAATAGTCACAGCTAATCTGATCAGCTTTTTCCGTTTGCAGCTCCCACTTTCCCATCACAGACGGAGAGAAGGCATCTCACTTACCACCTGGACCACCTCCCAGATGAGCTAAGACACAGAGAAACTCTGGACTCAGAGAAGCTTGCTTGGTTCTTTCTGCCCATAAATCCACACTGTTCAGCCTCCCCATGCAGAAAGATGAGGGCCGTGCGTTACAGCTCCCACGAACGCCAAAACTGCACTGACTGAGTTGACATTTATTGTGCAGTTTTTGCAGAACAAATGATTTACCTAGAAAGCAGCACAGGCTTCCAGCAAGATGACATTTCCTTCTTCTTGCAGAGTTGGAGAGCGGGAGAGATTCCACAAAATGAATTGGCCTCACAGTCCAAGATTTTAGATGCATAATAAATTTCTATTAAAAATTCTTAAAGATGCAAACTCACATACATAAAATCCAACCCTCTAAAGTATGCAGCTCAGTGGGCTTTTAGTATATTCATAGGTTTCTACAACCCTTATGACTATTTATGTCCAGAATGATTGTGTCACTCCCAAATAAATGGCATACTCATTAGTTGTCAGCCCCAGGCCTCGAACCTCCAATCCTCAGCAGTTGCTACTCTATAGTCCATCTCCAAAGCATTGACTAGTCTCAGCATTTTCTATAAAAGGGAGTAGATAACAAGTGAGATTTGCCTATGGCTTTCTTTCACTTAACAGTGTTTTTAAGACCCTAGATGTGCACTTGCAATGACAATGACATATTTGTTGCCTTTTATCCTACCTGGTCCTGTACAGGGCATCTCCCCGTGCTGAAGGGTTTTGCATGCCTATCTCCACTTAATCTCAAAAGTAGCATGAGCCATACGTGACAATATCCATTTTACAGAAGTGTAACTGAGGCTCATAGCAAAAAGCAAAATGTATCCAAGGGGAAACAGCAAACAAGGGGGGAGTCGGGGTTTCATCCCGGTCTGCTGAACTCCAGACTCCACTACCAGAAGATTTAAAAGATAGATTTAGATTTTGCTCTCGTTCCCAGTCCAGTATTCTGAACAAGCAGAGAGGTAAAGACACTTGAAAGCAAATGCAGGTCCCCAGTTCCCAGAGCTGGATTAGGGAAATACAGAAGATAGCATTGTAACTGGAGCCTTGGAAACCCCAGGACCTCTAAGGAGCATGAGTTAGAGTTCTGGCACCCAGCACGCAGGATAGGCAAATGGGAATCTTGGAATGTCATTGCCCCCATCTTTGGGCTTTTGATTTATGACCCAATATAGAGCCATATAGATGCATATATTAAATTATTTAACTAAATCACCTTACTCATATAATGCTTTCCCTGAAAAACACTGGAACAATAGGAATGAAGGAAAATCCTGCCTGTCACTAACCTGTCAGAGTAAGATTCAGGGCTAAACATCTGGGTATGAAATTTGATGTCTGTGAATTTCCTCAAGAGTAAAAAACCATCCAAGCAGAGAGCCATGGAAAACTGTTCGTCTCCAGGCCTCTCCCAGAATAAATGAAACAAATTACACGGCGTCCGCAGTTCCGTCTTTTTGGTTATTTCTCTTTCTGACACCCCTAACGCTGATATGTCAGGAATGCTGACAGGTAGAGGGTGGTTTTGTCCCCTCTCCCCATTCCCACCTTGCACCTTGCAGAAG
Organism: Tokudaia tokunoshimensis; assembly: GCA_036184795.1. Lineage (NCBI taxonomy): Eukaryota > Metazoa > Chordata > Mammalia > Rodentia > Muridae > Tokudaia > Tokudaia tokunoshimensis. The sequence goes on from BTHU01000014.1 coordinate 32,074,466, forward strand.
CCACAGTACCCACAAGCCATGAGTGACTGCAAGTGGGACTGCAGGGAAGCATGCGTGGCTGCAAGTGGGACACGTGGCTGTAGGGAAGCAGCAGCCCAGGGCCTCTGTGAGTCTCTCCCTCAACACCTCAGCCTCTGGATGCACTCTGGGTGCAGGTGCGGAGGAAATGGCCTTTAAATGATGACAGATTATTAGGCGCATGATTAAAATGAGGCCAAGCAGCCTCAAACGTTCAGATCGGCTTCCCAGTTCAATTTGGAGCTGTGGCTGCGTCCTTTAAAGAGAGAAAAGAGAACGTCATCCTCCCCTGAGTCCATCTGTCCATTCTCTCTGTCTGTCCTGCTGTTTCTGACAACAGCAATTAGTTCTCTCTCTCTCTCTCTCTCTCTCTCTCTCTCTCTCTCTCTCTCTCTCTCTCTCTCTCTCCCTGGCATTAGGAGATGCTCCATCTAGCTCTGGAGTGAGACAGCATCTGAACACCCCTCTGCTGAGCCAAATCGCTTACCTCCCTAAGCCTGGGTTTCCTCACTTGCTCAATACAGCCATTCATACCAACCTCTTAAGGGTGTTATAAGGATTAAAGGAAATAAATATGTAAAGCACTCGGCAGGATGTTTGACATAGAGTAAGTCCCAGTGAATACTAGCTTTTTTTCTGCCCCCCCCCATAAATTTCTCTCAGCTCCTTGGAAGCCCATCCAGTGAGACATCCTGCAGTCATTCTTGCAGATGTGTACAGAGTACACATCTGATGGAGGAAGACTAAGGATGAATAGGAATGAGAGCTGTCTCTAGTAGGGCTTTCTGGTAAAAAGCATCGCACCTGCAGGGGAAACCACTGCAGGTGGCTTAGAAATAAATGGAAGTGATTTTGCACTTTTCTCTCTTCTTGAAGGAGGCGGGGTGGGGGGTGGGGTGGGGGTGGTGGTGAGAGAACCCAAGGAAAGAGCCCATTTGATGTATGCTGAGGCTGGCGGTGAGAGCAAGGGCCAGCATCCCACTGAGAGCAGGAGTGGGAAAGGCCATACAGGGCTGAAGGGGAGATGTCCATCTCCACACATAGACAATCACCTGCTGGGAGCTGGTGAGGAGAAACAGCAACCTAGCAACACACTCCCTTCTTGTGACCTATAATTATCAGTGTGAGGCTGACTCCGGTACATCTCCAGTAGGTCTCTGAGTGGGAAGTCACAGTGTCTATGAGCTTAGGGATGATGGGCATTGAGACCCTGGAACCAGGAGAATGAGGGCCAAGGAGGGAAAAGAGACAGCCTGTGGCGGGTAGGAGTCAGAGACAGGAGACCTCAAAGAGTTCCTCTCTACTTTGCCACATGTACAAGTTGCGGTAAGAAGCAGGATTTTCAGACACTGGGACTGAATAACAGCAGGGATACAAGGTGTTCGTTCACCAGGACCTAGCACCTGGAAATAGAGAGGAAGTCAAATTGCCATAGGAGTCTGACAAAGCGACACACAGTGTTGCGGGGGGGGGGGAGGGGGAGAGCATGGCTGGACACTTTGAGAGGGTCCAAAAATCAGGGAAAAGCATGGCTTTGGGCAGGCTGACTCTCTGGCTAAGCGGGATCCTGTCAGAGCTTACCTATCAACCCCATTCCCCAGGGTTATATAGCCAAGCCTTCCTTGGAAGATCTGAGTGCCATGTATACCACAACCACCTCTACCACTCCAGTGTGTTTTTCTGTTCCACAATATCTCTGCAAACACTTAATCAGTGATGCGGTACCATTTCTCCTAGGATAACATAAAGCTATGTTCCTTTGAGCCTCTGGTCACAACATCTTCATCAGTCAGTGCTTAACCTCGTATCTTAACCTTACTTTGTACATACTGTTGATTTACTAGTCTTGAACTCATGGGCGACTGCACCGTCATTCACATCTTAATGAAGCTTGTCCACTTCCTTGTGATTAAGAACAATAGCCAGCTCTTAAGAGCTGTAGTGGGGTGAGCCAACAGCCAAAAGGTGGAAAAAGGAAATGACACTCAATAAACCTCATTCATGCAGCGTTTACAGTAAGGGAGCTGAGTAGGACAGTTACAGAACTGTCTGTAGGACCTCGTGTTGCAGAGGTCTAAAGGACCACCGGCCCTGAGGCAGGAGCCATGAGGAGCAAGGACTGGAAACATGAAAGGCTCAGCTCTTCTGCATCTCAGAAGACTCCCTCTCTCCTTGGGTTTCTGAGCAACACAGAGCCAACTTCTCAACCACCTCCACTCAGTTTAAGTTGTGTTTGTCCTTCACTTGCTAATACAACAGCAGCTTGTGTTTAATTCGGATTGATTCAAATTAGAGAATTCAGCAACTTTCCAAATCCACCCACTTCTTCCTGTGTGGTTAAGTGTTCCCATATTGGATGAGAACAGAAAGAAGAAACGAAGAAGGATTTGGATACTACCCTCAACGTTATTTGCTTGCTTTTAAAATCTTAATAGAAGATTCCTCCAATTTATTTTTCATAACTTTGCGGAAACTAAGAAAAATTTCTGTGAAAGAGTTGGTTCTAGGCAAAAATGTTGTTTAATTTCAAAATACACCATAACCCAGCATTAAGTGCTATAAGACCTTTGCAATTTAAAATGTCCAAAGTCAACACTGTATAGGGTCTCTGGTGGGGCAGGAATCACAGGGCTGCAAACTGTCTTTTTTGTAAAGTGCTTGTTTAAAAAGCATATTAGCTTTTTACAATTGGCTTCCCCTGTCCTCTCTGCTCTGCTGTCATATAACTACTTTTCTGGGGTTGGTAAGCTTTACATGCATTATTTATACATGAAGCTAAATATTATGAGTTCAAAGTAGATAAGATAAACCAAAGCAAAGACGCATGTGTACATTATAGAAATCCTGAACCTATGGAAAAATGTCCACATCCGACATCCTGTTTCCTTATTCGCTGCATTTTCTGATGGTTACTAATGTCCCTGTCAGGTTCTCTTTCTAATTCTCTTCCAGTTGATGATCCAGGAGAGAAAGGGAAGACATACTCCGAATAGAGCACAGTCAGTAGCTTGAGTCAGTAGACGCTCTTGCTGGAGCGGCCTTCCCACCACTGGGTATGGCTTCCAGATGGAGTCATCTTGTAGTCCACCAGGGTCACTTGGCTTTGCCAGGCTTTTAAAGTACTTGATTTTCCTGTTCTGTTTTGTGATGTGATGGAGCAATATGTTTAGTCTTCCTGGAATCACATCTTACCCACATGTCATTCATTCTTCCTCTCTCTCTCTCTCTCTCTCTCTCTCTCTCTCTCTCTCTCTCCTCTCTCCTCTCTCCTCTCTCCTCTCTCCTCTCTCCTCCTGTACACTGCAGCATCTCACAAATGATCCCAGTCTCCACAGTAGCCAGAGAGACACCTGGCCTCAAATAGCTTTATCTATGGAGTCTAGTGTACAGCATAGGAATGTTTTTTTTTCCTATGTATTTTGTGACTTAAAGACGGTAGGAGAGTACTACTCAAGACCAAGGTGAACTGGAAACTTAAGGGTTCTTTGGAAATCGTTTGGATAGTGTTTTGCTGGGGCAAACGCTTGATGGAACATTTAGCTGAAGTGGACACAGGTGAAAGGCTAAAGCAGACTCGTGAAGGAACGCTTAGCGGAAGCAGATACAGGTGAAAGGATGCTCTGCTAAAGCAAGCATGTGAAAGTACACATGATGAAGGATTCTTTGCTAACAACACACATGTACTGGTCTGCCTTACATTTCGTAGTTGAGCTGTATTTGTCGGGGCTCCTCGGATTGTGACTGATTGGATGCACGTGCTGAGGTAAGGCTCGTGGAGGACATGTGATGTTTGGAGGGTATGAATAGGACTTGAATAATGATGGAGACAGAGCTTGGCTTGCTAGTACAGCTACCTGTGCAACACTTGTGGGTTTTGAGTCTTCAATGATCTTCGCTTCCCTGAGAGAAGCACCGCTGAGAACTTCTGATGTTCCTGTTGGTCCCTCCTGCTGACCTGAAGCTGAGGCCTGGCTGTCTCTGCTAGGTGGTGCCACCACGGTTGCTAACCTGACTCTACTGAACTGCTAGTGTATCCGAGAAGTGTTTGCAAGTGGATCGAGCTGCTGCCTGCTAACCTGTGAACTGAACTGCTGATTTCCAGACATCACAGACAGGAGTTGCTCCAAAGAACCTTTCTAAACAGATTGGCTTCCCCTATATCCTTGCTTTTCCACTACCTCTGGTGGGTGCTGGGCTACAAGGGAGGTTAAAGCACTTGAGAACCATCATTAAAAATAGGAATTGAAAAAATAAAGTTACCAAGGTTCATTATGACTTTGGAAATTTAGGAGACCCATGGTGCCTTTATCTTCAAGCACATTTTCTTGACTGTCTACTGCAGTGGTTCTCAACCTGTAAATCGAAACCCCTGGGGGGAGGGAATCACCACAGATCAGATATTTACATTATGATTCATAACAGTAGCAAAATTATAGTTATGAAGTAGCAATGAAATAATTTTACGGTTGGGGATCACCACACCATGAGAAATAGCATTAGGAAGGCTGAGAACCACTGATCTAGTGACTACTTCCACAGAATAACTGGATCACATTTCTAGCCAAGACTGACTACAAAGACTGTTACCAAACTCTCCATTCCTTTCCCAGGTTTGGGCACAAACTATGTTTCTCAAGCTCTGTTCATCCAGGTGAGCGCAGAAAATCAGCTTTTGCTGCTGCAAGGTAATTAGATATGATTGACCCAGGCATCAAGGGTCAAGGCTGCTAACAGTTGAATGTCTTTCAGACAGACACACACACACACACACACACACACACACACACACTCCACAGTGTCTTTGAACATAATATTTTTGAAGATATCTGCTGTGACTGGAGAGAGGACACCAATTAAGGGGGCATAATGTTCTTCCAGAGAACCTGAGTTCTGGTCCCAGTCCAGGGCAGGGGGATCTAGTGCTTCTGACATCTGTGGGCACATGTATACATGTGTGCACACACAATTAAAATAATATATATTTTAAGATATATACATGTGTATTTATATATATGTATATTTGTATGTATTCCATATATGTGTGTATATCTCATATGTGTATATATACATATATATGTATGTGTGTATATAACTATGTATATATACATATATATACATCATATATAGATCATATATATATAAAAATATAAATATATGAGAACTCTTCAAGACAAATTTACATTCAGGAACATGTGCCTACTCAACCAAGCAGATTTTGAGTGCTTTTGCTTGATGTATTTATTCCACATTTTAGTAGTTGTCTTAATCATGAAATTTATTTAGCAAGTCTTATCACACCCGTGGTCATTCAGAATTTGATCCTAGTCCAGTACAAAGGCCCACAGGGAGGTAGACGCATTTCAGTGAGTTCAGGCTCCAGTGAGTGTGTGTGTGTGTGTGTTGGGAGGTGCATGTGTACATGTGTGCTTGTAAATGTTGAAGCCAGAGCGTCAATATCAGGTGTCTTTCTCAGTCATCTCCCACCTATTTTTCAAGGCAGGGTCTCTCACTGAACCCCTAGTTCACCAGTTGAGCTAGGCTGGCAGTCAGAGATGCCCAGGGCGCTTCTGTTTCCACCTCCCCAGAGCTAGAGTTACAGATGCGCTCGGCCTGCCTGGGCCTTTTGAATGGATGCTGTGGACTAGAAGTCAGGTTCCCAGGCTTGTTACCTGCCAAGCCTTCTCTCCAGCCCTCCAAGTGCCTCCCCCCTTTTTCTCTTTTATTGTGTCACCTTCCTAGCCACTGTTTTCAAAGCCTGTCACTGCTAATGTCCCCCTGGTCTGAGTTGTGGGTCTCTCTGACCCAGGATCTCTCCCTGAAGACTTCAATCAACAGCACACTACTCCGTGTGTATGTGTGCAAGGTCAGCGGAATTTGCAAGCTCCCGTACCACAGCGGAGCCAGGACCTGCCTGAGGAGTCCAAAAGGCTTAAACTGGAACCTGCCACCCTGGGTTCTGACTGAGCTCTGCTGAGGAAACAGGCTGTAAAATCCTGGGGAACCCACAAAACTCAGAATACCGCCTTGCTTAAGCTTCGGTCTGGCTCAGAGCTTGGACAGCCAGCAGCTCTGTTAACAGTTGGAGTTTCCGCAGCACACACAGGACCACCTGCTTGGATGATTGTCCCTTGGCCTCCAGCTTGTGGAATATGTTTGAAACAGCTCCCTCTACTGGGCTACTGCTGCCTCTAACGCTTTCTGTGTCAGAACTTGGGAGAAAATACATGGATCTGCAAAGTGTCACCTTCCGTGAGATAAAAGTCAGAAAGACAAAAAATCACATGTTCTTCTCCCCCACCCCACTCTCTCTCTCAGATCCTAGCTTATAATGTTTACCTGTGTGTACATAAGTGAGGTTGAGTGTGGATAGAGAGTGGATGAGAGAGGAGACCACAAGCAGAGGGGGAAGGTGCTGAGGAGGGAGGGAGCGGAAGGCAGCAGAACGCATTAGACACGAAAGCAGAAGGAGGTTATGGGGAGTGGGTAGACGGGTACCAGGGGAGTCAGGCAATGGGCAAGAAGAGGGAAGCCACAACATTTAAAACAAAACAACACACACACACACACACACACACACACAATTGTTTTGAAAGTTCCATAACGATGCTGGGTGTGGTGGCACAGGCTTTGAATCCCAACACTGAGGAGACAGAGGCGAGCCAAGATCTGTTAGGTCAAATTTGGCCACATGAGAACTTATTTTTTAAAAAGTTATAATGAAACCTAATACTGTGTGTGCTAATTAAACAAGTATTAATATCTATTATATTATGTATATATAATGAACTATAAAAAACTCAACTAGTTACCAACTGATAAACCGGCTGATGGAATTAATGAGACAAGTACAATGTCTGAAATGAAACCACTAGGGGTGTTTTTGGTGGAGGCTCTCTGGGATTTTGCAAATCCTTTCTGGATGGTCCCTTACCCCTCTGCTTCTACATCATCCATCACGGGAGAAAAAGAAGCATCAATCTTGCCCCGGGGGGTTCAGGACAATAGAGTTACAGCATCTTCTAGGAACAGATACAACTCAAAGCTCAGCTCTATGGGAAGCTGATGTGCATTGGGAGGGCAAAGGCGTCTCAGGCAGGCCAGCCAGAACACGTTTCCTAAGGTGCCTTCTGAACCAAAGGTATCTTGGAGAAAAGGAAAGGCAACTATCCTGAGAATCTTCTCTAGAGGTGAGGTGAGCTTCCCGGCTTGGACCAAAGAAAGCTGGTGACCGTGTGGAACTGGTACACACCTGAACAGAACCATTTGGATTTCCTTTCTTTTGTCCTGCAGTCTCCTGTTGTGTATGCCACTGCAGAGCTAGGTCAGAAGGGAGCTGCAAAGGTAGGGGGAGGGCAAGGCAACCCTCCTGAGCTCCAGGTCAGTCATTCAGGTCTTAGGCATGGGATGAACTTTCCTGTCAGTCAGAGTGGTGACTACGTGCCCACCATTCACTTATGGACCACACTTCAGTATCATCTGTGTTACGGTTCAGATGAGTCCCATTACTTTCTTCCTTACACAAGCATCGGGCAAAAGGAGATCAAAACAGGAAATACTAAGGACAGCTAGGTTGTAGAATGTAGCTTTAAAGACATTAGCCAACTGGGCTTAGTACTATCTCTCCCTCCCCATCCTGAAATCACTCCAGGAGCTACTTGGTCCGCACCTTCTGGCAACAGCCATCTTCTATAAACTACACTCAGGCTCAGAAGGGAGTGACCCACCCCAGAAAAGCAGTTGACTCACCCTGTCCCAGTGTCCCCTTCTGAACTCCTGACTCAACAATCAGATAAATCATGCCTGCTCTCTTGGGGAGACATGAGTAAAAGGGCAATAGGGGAGGTCAGGCGTGGTATTCAGTACTGTAGCTCAAGTCTTGGGCACATGGGGTTTCCAGAGAAGAGAGAGCACTGGGGAATCTCTCTTGGAAAACCACCGTGTGTGGTTGTGTGTGTGTGTGTGTGTGTGTGTGCGCGCGCGCGCGCGTTGCCCCTTCCCTCAGCCACAGCTAACCCCCAGTGCCCAGTCCAAAGCAGCACTTCAGGTGGTTTGCAAAGCTCCTTGCTGCAGCTGCCCCAGCCTTTGCCACAGCTGCTTTCTCTTCATACCCTGCTCTATTTTCCAAGCTCCTGGAAGTCGGAGACCATAGGCACTATTTTAAAATCCGTGTGTGCATCCCCAGAGCCTAGTATCAGCACATGGTGGGTATCTCAGGACTTTGGGGGATAAATAAGGAATAAAAGCACTGAAACCTATACAAGTAGGGTGCAAGAGTTTGAGCATGAAGTATCCCCCCAAAGAGGTTCATGCATTGAAGGCTTAGCCCCCAGCTGGTAGTGCTGTTCTGGTAGGTTCTAGAAGCCTTAGGAAGTAGAAGCTATTTGGAAGAAGTGGGTCAAAATGGGTGTGCTCTTGAGAGCTGTGACGAGTCCTCAGATCCCTTGTCAATTCTTCTGCTTTCTGGTTACACACATCTACCACATGACACACGGTTCACCACAGGCCCAGAAACACAGAGACAAGGAGCCACAGACTGAGCTCTTTGAAACCATGAGCTGAAAGAATCCTTGCATTTAAACGTTTCCCTTAGGCATTCTGGTCACGACACCGAAAGTTCGAACACACAGGTCCACCCACTCCCACCCCATATATGCCATTTGATTCTGTCTAATGGTAAAGTTGCTTTAGTTCTAAGGAGAGGAGTGTGCCATCCTAGAACCAATATCCCCAAGGGTCCTGAACTCAGGAAACAATTGGGATCAGAATGAAAATCTTCAGAAAGCTAAGAGTTCCCAAGCAACAGGAGCCCCTCCCTGTTCCCTGCGGCCTGGCCTGGCCCTGGCCTGGGTGCTGGTCTCTCAGAGACCTCTTCTTGACTCCATATGGTTTCAACCCTCCTCTAGATGGCCTGGAACTTAGGCCCAGGGATAACGGCTACATCTGGGAGGCTCTAACCCAGAGAAACACAAAGACCTCTTTCAAAGTACATGTACTGAAAAAAATATAATCTCACATTCCCTCGGCGTGTGTCATACCTTTTTTTTTTTTTTTGCCTGACTTCAATAGCATGTTGGCTGTTTGGGTCTCAGAGACCACATCAGGATGGACACAGGTCGCTGTGTTTAATTAGGAGGGCAAAAGATAGAGTAGCTTGGACTTTTGAGTAGAAAGAAAACCAAGAGGAAGAGCTATGAGCTCCGGCAGATGTTCTCTGACACAATCAGTTCCTGCCACCTCTGGACCCTGTCCCACCCCTGTAGAAATTCTGACAAGTCCTATCGTTTTTCTAACCTGCCATTTTCTGTCTCCTGGAGATAATAACTGCAAATTTCATAGGACTGTTCAGTGAAAATTAAACAAAAGGAAACACATCAAATACTTTCTATGGTACTAAGCATACAGTAAGTATCCCGCACCAGTATTTTTTGAATCCTAGATATTGCTTTATTGGTTTTTGCTTTGTTTTGTTTTAAGATTTGCTTGTAAGATTCTAGAGAGAGGCAATTGGCCAAGGAGAAGAAGATGATTAACAGTTTCCAGGGACCCATGCTGAAGTGGTAACGCTGGAGTGACCCCTTGCTGGGGCACAGATGTTCAAGCCTCCAGATGTTCACACTGGACTGGTTTTCTGTATATAGCACGAAGGAGCTGAAACCCAAACAGGGTCTGGGAAACTTGTACAAGCACAAAGTCAGTAAGGAGCACAGGCATAGGTCTTAAATCAATCGCAAATAAAAACCCCAAGAAGGAAATCTCCTGCCTTAACCTGGAAAGCTTGCTTCAGGTTTCTCCACCTTATACAAAGGAGTAGGAAAAGGAGAAGTGGGGAAAGGGGAGGGGAGGAGAGAGACAGAAAAGGGAAGATGGAGGAAAGAAAGGAGGAAGAAGGAGGTGGGGGGAAGGGACTCTTTAAACATTCCTCCCCATGACTCCCTTAGCCAGCAGCCATCGGAGGTCTTAGAGGGATGCCTGTGTCTGGGCCACCAAGGGCAGCCAAGGAGCCTTGATTTTGGTCCTAGGGGAAGCTGTCCCTTGATGAGGCTGCAGTGTGTCCACAAACATGGTTCAATGAGGGCAGTAGTTTGAACACATGAGGAACCGCTAGAAATGACAGAGTCTAGCCCCGGGGCTATTTTAGGCCAGACCCAGAATTGGACTCAGTGGAGGTTTTGTTTATGTAACATCTGCTCAAGACTCTTTGGAGCAAATAACCCGGGCTTCCAGGCCTGCGCTCGCTCAACGAGCGGGGGCGTGGCTTCGAACTTCCTGTTGTTCTTGGCGCTGCTTCCCCACTGTCGAGGCTTCTCCAAGGGAGCTCTTTGCTGCCTCCTAGGCTCAGCGCAGTAGCCCACTGCTTAGATTCCTTTCTACGGTCAGGATAGCCTGTAAGTAGCCATGGAGTTAGAGGAGATGGTACTCCAGGCATTACACTCCAGAGAGTTGCTTCCTGATCCCAGGGTGTCCTGGCCACTCGTCAGCCTCGCTCTGTGATGCCCTCCCTACACATCCTCTTAATTGAGCAGCTTTCTGGAATGCTAGATAGTCTGGAATGCTAGATAAAAGATTCTGTTCTGCGTTCTGCAAGCACAGATCTGAATCATGACCCGCACCTGATCCTTGCCGTCTGGAATTGTCTTTACCTGAAAAGCCTATAAGCAGGACTGTGTCTTGGTGCCCTCCTGTGATTGGCTCTAGTACCCAGTGGATACCGAAATGCAAGGATGCTCAAGTCCTTTCTGTGAAATGGACAGTGTTTGCATAAAACCCACGCACTCTCCGGATTACTTGTATCACACAATCAATGTAAGGGCTATGACTAGTTGTAGTTATTGCTTAGGGGAAAATGACCAGGGGAAAAAAAAACAGTATACATAATCAAGACAGGTGTAGTTGTTTTACATAAACATTTTTGTCTGTGTTTGATTGACCCCATGAAGACAGAACAGACATATACAGAGGGTGACTGCACATATAATAAAATATGTCAATTTTCTTTTTTTGGGAACTTCTCAAAGGCATGAAGGCTATAGCTTTTTAAAAATCCAGGTAATATAGGCACTTTGTATTTTATTATGAACTCTTTGTATGTCTGTGTGTGACAATTATGTATGTGTATATGTATATATACATATACACACATATATACATATGCATACATGTATACAATGCATTTTTAAACTCGCCCTCCCATGTTCTTTCTTGTCCCCTCTTATTGTGCCACAGATTCCTTCCATCCAGTTCCTCTCCTACTTTCCTTACAGTTTTTCTTTTCTTTCTCCCCACCTCCCGTCACCCCAACAATTGTGACTTACTGAGTTTAATCGGCATTGTTTGCATGAGCTTGGATGGGGAGATTATTTCCCAAAGTTGGACAACCTACCTGTGGCCAGGAGGAAAATGACTTCCCCTTCCCTGATACCCTGCCAAGAGCTCCTCAAGGAAGGCTAGGCCCCATGAGACCCTCCCTTACAAATGATGGACCATTGATAGGCTCTCTCGAGTGCAGGTAACCATGGCTATGAGTTTATGAGTGCAGTGGCCGTGTCGTCCTGAAGATTGGGCTTCACCTCACACCTCCTCATCTTCTCACTTACATTCTTTCTAGCCCTTCTTCCATGATGCTCTTTGGGCCTTGGAGAGGGAAGTGCAGACGTTTGACTTAGAGCTGACTATTCAGAGTTACTTATTCTTAGCACTTTGGCCTGGTTGGGTCTCTGCCTTGGCCATTACTCACTGGGGCTGATAGAAGCATTATTCTATGGGTATAAAAATAAGTATTTAGGAAGCAATGCCTTAACAAAACAGTTGCAGTTGATTCCCTGATCGAGTGATGGCCTTCTCTAGTCATGGGCTTTTGACCAGGCTTACAGCCCAAGGTGTGAGTCTGCTCTTTCGGAGAGAACTTCAAGCAATCTCAGAGCAGCTGATTGCTCCTAGAGCAGTCATGACACCATCTCACAAGTGGACATAGCTTGGCTTGAAGGCTAGTGTTGTAGCATGCAGAGTGCACAGCTGGGTAAGACCAAGGAAGACGTTTCTTCCCAGCAGCCTACACAGCACCTTCCAGGCCTATGAATACTAACGGGCAGTGAAAAATTCTGCGTCCTACAACCAGAGTGTACAATAAGGTTACATCTTTTTTAAAAAGTATGTCCATTGGGAAATATTAGACTCGGGGGCCCTTTTCTAGGTTTGAATAAAATTTACATACACAAAAACTTACAAATCCTAAGTATATATAGCTTGACAGGCTTGCTTGGCTTCATAGCTGTGATATAAATACCCAGATCAAGGCATAAAATGTTTCCGCTCTACGTGCGTATGTCTCCTCAGGTCTCTGAAAGGTCAATAGCCCATCACTCCCCCTGCCCCCCCCCCATCTAACTCTATTAATGTGATAGGGTTGACAAAACAAAATGCCATCCACTGGAAGAAATAGATTCCTCCCAAGTCTGCACAGTAGACAAACAAGAACAGGGTATAGAATGGCTGCAGTCTGATGAGGTCTCCTCCTGGCTTGCAGATTGTCCGTTGTAAGCACAAATGTGCACAAGGAAAGAAAGGGGCAAGCTCTCAGATTCCTTATTAAAAGCATGCTAGTCCTATCAAACTAGGACTCTAACTCGATGGCCTTGATTCCACCTTGGTCACGTTCATCAGGATCCTGGACTGTCAGTGGTTAGGACTCCACATTGCATGTGTGGGATACACACAGAACACAGCACTGTTAGAATGCCCCAGTGCCCCAGCCAGTGGCTGAAGTTACTGCCTCACTTTTCATGTCTCAAAACTGGAAGCAACTCAAAGACCCACCGAAGGAAAACAGGGAAGTAAGCTTAGCTACACTCCTACGGTGTTTCATACCCTCATACAGGATACTCCGTCTCAGCAGAAAAGAATGGGTCACCCATGCCCACATCTGTTCCCATGCCCACATCTGTATCTCTCCCCACATTTGTACCCATGGCCATATCTGTAACCATATCTGTGCCTGTACGAGCAGGATATGAATAAAGAATCTGCTAATAGGAACAACTTTAGAAAAAAAAAACTTTAATTTTTTCCTCATGTTTGAAGGCAAATTTTCAAGTCTCTAAAACCTTGCCTAACTGCTGATAATCTTCTCCAGGGTAGAAAAGTGTGCTAGCTCCCTAGTAGCTCTGCTTCCCGCCAGAGCCTGGGTAAGATAAAGCACAGCTTTTGGGGTGGGGAGAACTCAACTTTGCTTTTGGACTCTCTTATTCTTACTAAAACCCAATAGACTAGCCTGTTGACCAAGGGAAAACAGTTGTTTCGAATTAGGTGTAATTTTGAATTAAGCCAACATTGGCTTAATACATTTCAACTTAGATATTTTCCTATACACAAGATATTTCCCTAAGTCCTACAAAGATCAATATTTGGCCTCAAGCTTTGTAAAACATCAAAGCAAGCTTGTTCTTGACAGTTGTACTGCCAATTCACTGGATTCAGAGGAAAGGATTTTTATAAAAATCATTTCTGTCGGGGGAAGGAGTCTTCATTCACTCAAGTAATAGATTTGGAAACAAAAGCAGTTAAGACATGAACGCTCCACTAACAAGCCAAAGTGCTTGCAGCTCTGTAAAACATGGCGCTACTCCAGGCAGTTCAGCCCACCCGTCTTCCCCTCGAAGACTCTCCGTTCCGGTTTGTGAAAATCTGGCTCTTGTATGTGAACCTCACTCACCTGATACTTCTGTTTTCACTGAAATACTATTAAATGAGTCAGAAACAAAGAAGCCAGAGATACTTGAGGGAGAGTTAACCATCAGAGGCCTACATCTTTCTGGCCTGGCCAAGTGACTAGAAGCAAGTTACCTCATCTACCTGAGAATCGGTGCCACTGTTCATAAAATGGGTACAGTAATACTGACTTCTGAGTATTTGTTAAAAATACCTGTGGGGTGTTGGAATAAAATGCCCTTCCCCATTTAACAAGCATTTTTTTAAAGACTTTATTTATTTATTACACTGTAGCTGTCTTCAGACATCCCAGAAGAGGGCATCGGACCTTGTTACGGATGGTTGTGAGCCACCATGTGGTTGCTGGGATTTGAACTCAGGACCTTCGGAAGATCAGTCAGTGCTCTTAACCGCTGAGCCATCTCTCCAGCCCTATGTTAGACATTTTAGCAATAGAAATATAACACAGACAAATGATATTCTCCCTGCAGGAGCTCATGGCTGACCAATAGTCACCACTCCACTGAGTGTCTAAAAAGATGCTCCATAGAGCTAACCATCCCTCAGGGAAATGCAATAAAAACCACAAAGGTATGTGACAGTGCCTCACAGGAGTTAGAAATTTCTGCTGTGAAAAACACACAAACAAACAAAATACGAAACAGGAAATAAATGTGTTTTTATTTCCTTAGTGGCACATAGAATTGTAGTATATCTTTGCCACTGTCATTTTAGAGATGACATTGTGATATTGTTTCTTATCTATTTCCCTCCTCTAGAATGTCTCCTTTACAAGGCAGAGGAATCTTGATTTTCTCTGTTGCTACATTCCAACCATCTAGAACACATGCCAGCACATGGTAGTTTCTCAACAAATATTTCCTGAATGAATGAATGAATGAATGAATGAATGAATGAATTCCATGCCTGTTTTCAATCAACTGATGATGAAGCAAATGGATGATTTGTTTCATCGGATGGAAAAGAAACCTTTGTCTTAGCTTTTCTTTCCTAGGATGGTTAGCCTTGTTGGGGACTCTTTTACTCATCCTCCAGTGAAAGAAGGCTTCCAGGAGCCTGGAGGCTGGCACAGAGTTCCCTGTAGCACATGTCGTTAACGCACAGGGTTTTGGTTCAATCCAGGCACTGAGACAAAAACAAAACAAAATAAGCAAGAAATTATAGCAACCCGGAAGAGACATCCCTAGATCACAGGGACAGTTCTCATGGTTAGCTCAACCCCAGCAGCTTTGGTCCATGAAGCCTTATCACTGACAAACTGACTCTTCATTCATTCATTCATTCATTCATTCATTCATTCAGCAAATGTTCCTGAGATGCTGAAGTTGAAGTTACCCTGCCCTGTAGTAAAAGTGTCTGCCCTGACCCAGGGCTATGCCTCAGGTACTCCCTAAGGGTGCAGGTTTTCCTGTCCCCAAAGGTTACTGAGTCCCTCAAGAGCAGCTATCTCCTGCTTCTAATTTGCTTTGGGGAAGTAGGTGGTCTCTCTGACAGTGTTGGGGTCCACTGTCAGGTGTCACACAAGGTCTCTTTCCTGTTCCTCAGCACTGGGTCTCAGTGTATTCACTATTCAGTGAAGAAAGAAATCTCATTAGAGAGAAAGGTAAAACATCCCTTGTCACTGAGACCCACTTCTCAAATAGCTGCAGGTTGACAGTTCACAGTCCATTGTTTGTTTGTTTGTTTGTTTGCTCCCTGGCCATCACTTACTCATCATGCCCCAGGCCTAACATGTTTGGGGATTCTTGCCATACTTAGGAGTTAAAGGGGTGTTAACTCTTTAGAAAGCAGTAGGAAAAAAGGAAATGTTTAGGTTCTCAAATGTTTTTTATTTTGTCTTAATCTGAAAACAAATGTTTTAGAGTGTATAAAAATCTATTAGATTTCCCCCAAATCAAAACTAAATGTAATGTTGAAGTGATTAAAGTTTGCCAAAGGAATGTTGATGTTGACATTTTATGGAGAGGATGGCCCATGAAACTCACATGATATTCCTGATGCTAGGTGAGAAGAGTGACCGTGTCTTAGTAAGACCTGTTAGTTCCAGGGTGTGCACAGTTCCGGCAAACAGCTCAAGGAGTTAACGATCCTTGGGGCGGGGGGTCATCTACCCACATTTTAAGCATATTATCTTAACTTCAATGAGACTTTCAAAAACTCCAGAAGCCCAATTCCCCAAATTTACAGTTTAAGGACTGTTACTCCACCTCCAACTCTATATCCTTCAATACCTCCTATTATTAAAAAGAAATAAATGATAGGGCCAGGGAGATGGCTCATTGGGTAAAGTGTTTGCCTCACAAACACATGGACTGAAGTCCCAGCCAAGTGGGTGTGGCAGCCTGCACAGCAGGCAGACACAGGATCCCCAGAACAAGATGGCTGACAATACTATCCAAATCTACATGCTCTGGATTCAAGAGAGATCTGTATTCTGTATATAAGGTGAAGAGAGATAGAAAACACATGCTACATTGATCTTTGACTTCCATATGGATGCGGGTATGTATGAATGAATGCACACACACACACACACACACACAGTGATAAAGATAATTTTTAATTACCTTCTCCAAATGCTTCATTCTTTTCTCATTCATTTATTTGAGAGAAGGTCTCACTGTGTGACCCAGGTTAACCTTGAACTCTTGATCTTCGTGTTTCAGTTACACAAGCATTGGGGTTAGAGTTATAGAAGCCACCACTCCTTTCTTAGCTTTTTCCCTCAAATTAGAACCAGAGGACTAAGGATGGAGCTCACTGGTAGAGCAATTGCTAAGCATGTAGCAGATCCTGGAATCAAGCCCCGGTCCTGTTAAATAAATAAATAAGAATCAGAAAGATAGATTCTGACAGTCAGAGACCTGTTTTAGCTTCCAGAATGTTCTGACTGTGTTCTAAGATGCACCTGTGGCCTTGAGGTCACGATTACCTAGGGCAGCCTGCCTTAGAGAAACATGTGGTTTTTATTTTTTAAACACGTTTCATGTGTGCAGAGGTCATTGAAAAGCACATTTCACAATCGGACTTGATTGTATCGGCCTCTGTGCCAACACACCCACGCTGTCTTCAGAATGTGGCCCCAGGGAAGTTCAATTAGGAAAACCAGAAAACGGAGCTTGCCCACTGGAAACAATCCTGCTCCGACCGTCCCAGAAAAACAGAGTGTTGGCTGCACAGGGTCTGCCTTCTCCTTCAGTCAATGGGTGCCGCTCACTGCCCTCTGCCCATGAACACCGCTGTGTGAGGGGTCAGTCACTATACTGGGTGTTGAGGGGGCTCTAGTCCCCAGGAGAGGGATCTAGTCTTGTGCTTGTCACTCTAATGAGGGCAGCCATCTTGGCCTAAGCTATCAAAGGACTGCTGCAGACGCTTCAGAGATCCGTGTGTCCAGTTGTACCCCTCTTGTTCTCAGCACCCCTGACTGTCTACCTCACTCAAAGCAAAGCCAAGTTCATGTCCTAGCCCCATGGCTTCTGCTCTTCTGTTCCGACTGTCTCCTACTTCTTGTGCTTCCTGTAAGGCTGGCCAAGCCCGTCCCAACATCAAGGTTCTCTATTTGCTACTCCTTCAGGCAAGAATGCTCATCCCTGGTGTCCACATCTTGGTCATTGCTTCTTCCTCCTTGACCGAAATGTCATGACGGCGATGCCTTCCCTGGACAACACAGCCGCTCTGCTCCCCACCATCGAGCTTCCAGACTCATCTCTCCCAGATTCGCTGACTCCACTGGGCGTTCTCAACCTCTAAGTGGAACATACAGCTTATTTATTTTTCATCGGCCATCTCCTTTTCTTCTGTCTGGTTTGTTTCCAACTCTGTCTCCAACTACCTCAAATGCCTCGAGAGTAGTAGTTGCTCAGTACGAACCGATTTTCTAAAGCAAATAATTGGCTGAAGGGGACACTTATGAAACAAGCCAGAAACTCCTGTGCAGGAATGGTTTGGGAGAGACCAGAAGGCAGATCATCTTTGGTGACAGAAACCCAGCTGACTCTTTGGGGGATTTGGTACTTAGTTTCACAGGGTAGTGGTACTTAGCCAGGTTTTAAAGAAACAAAGAGTCCACTGAGTGGAGACCAAACAGTATAGCTAAAGAATGTTTCTTGGGGAACTACAAGAATGGGGGCAGAAAAGGGAAGGACTGAAGTCAGGGTGGCAATGGACGGATGGCTGCTCCTGTCAGAGTAAGAGGCTTCTCTTTCTTTGGTCAGGTGGTGGGGTATCATTGGCAGGTAGAAACAGAAGAGAGACTTAACTGAATTTATGTTTTAAGGCAACCTTGTTGGATCCTAAGGAAAAAAGTCTTAGAGTTGCCGGGGTTGGAGGCAGGAAGAAAAGCTTCACTGGCAGCTGCACTAATACTATGTAACAACTGCAGCCCGGCAGGTGCGTGGGATTGAGGGTGTGGTCTGAGAGATAGTGTTTAAAAACTGTCCACATCATCCGTCACTGAGGGAGAAATCCGGCTGGCTGGAGCAGATGAAAAAGTATAAAGCGTCCCCCAAGTGTCATTGTAATGAATGAGGTAAATACTTAATCTCACCAGGCAATAATTGATGGAGAACCCAACAGGCTTCACTAATCCCAGCACTAGGGAGACAGTTTAGAATAAAACAGAGAAGTCCCATAACCAGGAAGTGAGACTGTCAGTAAGTAAATAAGTAAATAATGAAAGTTTAGCTGTAGCGAGCTTTATGGAGGGACTAGACTATGATAAAAGATGGGTCCCATTTGGTTTACTAGGGAGTCAGGGAATTCTCTGAGGTGATGTTTGATTGAAAATCTAGAGCATGTTTCAGAGCACAGGGATGAAAGCAGCAGTCTGGGCAACAGTCTGGGGCTACTGTAAGAGTGAACTGTTGGAGGTGGGAATCTCTCTCTCTCTCTCTCTCTCTCTCTCTCTCTCTCTCTCTCTCTCTCTCTCTCTCTCTCTCTCCACAGTCTGGCTGCCCTGGTACTCCCTATATAGGCCAGATTGACCTCAGACTCATGAAGATCCACTCGTCTCTGCCTCCTGTGTGCTGGAATTCAAGACATGAGCCGTTATACTCACCACCTCCTTGTCCTTTTGAAGATTAGGGGGGAGGAATGAAGAGGAGAAAGTAGGACTCAGGAATCCTCCCTGAGGGGCTCACAAGCTACCCACACATAGCTGAGATCCTATTGACAGTTTATGCTGTGGTGGGAAAAAGAGTCAGTTTTCTTTAAGGGTGTGGCCCCTGGTAGGTTGAACATGATCCTGTACTTGGCTCCATATCCTTGTGTATTTGGGCAGCACAAATTGAACTCAGTGGATTTCACACACACACACACACACACACACACACGAGGACACGAAGTTAGGATGTGGGTGTGAGGGATGAGGGGTGATTACGAGGAGATTAGGAGGAAGAGGTAGAGAATGAGTGTCATTAAAAATATGTTATATGCATGCAAGACATTCACAAAGAATTAATAAAAATATTATATTAAAACTCTCCTAATTAGGGCAAGGTGTCACACGCCTCTAACTTCAGAACTTGAGGGAGGGGAAGGCAGAAGTATGGCTGCAAGTTCCAGGCCAGCCAAGGCTATATAAAGAAATCCTGTCTCAAACAAACAAAACCAAGAATTCCTTACGTTTATGTCCTGAGTAAGTGAAAGTTGATGTCCTTTACTGAGAAGTATGGAGGAAGGTTTTGAGATGGCTGGAGTGGATCAGTTTTTATTTTAGATACATTCAGTTTGGAAAGCACACACCCAGGAAGAAATACAGCTGGTGGTAGGGTTCTGGAGTGGAAGGACCAGGATATGGCCCTGTAGAGATAGAATTGGAAGGTATTTGACATGGCAACACTGGATGAGCTTTCCCCAGTGTCTCAGTGTTACATTGTTGCAATGTAACCCCAAGATCAAAAGTAACTTGGGAGGAAAGAGTTCATTTGACTTATGCTTCCAAAAGGTCACTGTCAAGCCCGGAACTCAGGCAGGGCAGGAACCTGGAGACAGGAACTGACACAGGCTGCGGATGAGTGCTGCTTACTGGCTTGCTTCCTATAGCTTGCTCAGCCTGTTTTCTCATAGACTCCGGAACCACCAACCCAGGGATGGCCCCGCCCACAATGGCCTGGACCCTCCCACTTGAATCACTAATTAAGAAAATGCTCTATACCTGCCTGTAGCCTATCTCATTGAGGCATTTTCTCAGCTAACATGCTACTTTCTCGTCCAGCAAAGGATATCAGAGGTTAGAAATGGCAAGGTGAGGTATTTGGGGTGTCTTGACATGTCAAATACTCAGAAACCCCAGCAAGAGCAGCTCCTGCAAAGTGGGGACAGCGAAGTGCAAGAAGGAACCGGAAGCAAGAAACTGCCGTTAGACTAGAGTGATTGGCATTTCCCCAGTACAGAGTTTGCAGAGAGATGAGGCAGGGAAGGGGAAGGACCGAGGCCAAGGGGACTCATAGTAAACACTACATAGATGGTAATTACAGGGACTTATAGTAAACGTACTCAGATGGTAATTACTCTGTGGAAAGAGCATGATTGTTGTAAGACAAAGGGATGATTGCTGGTGTCAACACCTTGGGTGCCTGGATGGAGGAAACTGTACTGTGGTTCTGCAGCTCACTTGGCCGTTGGGGTGCCGGGCTCGTGAGATGCTAACACGCTGCTCAGGGGAGACGAAGTGCATCCTAAGACAGGGGCCCCCGCCCATGTTCTCCGGGTGAGAAACCGCAGAGGTTGGGACAGAGGTTGTGATTCTCAAATTCCCGGGCACTCAGATGCTGCTGGGATTCTCAAAGAATTGAAAATGGGGGTCCAGGGCCTGAGATGGGGGGTCCAGCTTAGCTCAGGGTGATGGCTAGGAGTGCAGAGAGGCCTTCTGGGGAAGATTTGGCACGGCTCTATATGATAAAGGCCTCCCTCAACAGAGGTTCTTGATGAGGGAGACAGTCCTTGCTTGTTGAAACTACTTTATTTCATGGCAGAAAAAGATGCATACTACTTACTCAGAGTGAACCAGAGAGTAAATACTTTTTGCAAGGAAGGGATGTCCAGGAAGGGAAGCTTATTGGCTAAACCCTTGGGGTGCATCTAGATACCTTATTGGCATAGAGAACTCTGAGTTTCTTTGCTACATGACCAGGTATCGTGGTTCTCTTAGTGGGGTGTCTAGGTCACGTGCTCCAGGACGGGAACCTGGCCGGGAATACATTTAAATTCCTACCATTCTCACTTTTTGCCAGGGTTCCTTAACCTGCTCCACCTTACCTGGCTGGTGGCATGGGCCACTGCCCCACAGTACACCGCTGGAGAGACGGCTACTTGAAGCAGGTACAGTGTCACTCACTGAAAGGGGACAGTGTCGTGCGGCGCCTTGGGTGGTGGAAATATGGTAGATTCTGCTCTATGAAGAGGCGCCTGATCTGGTTTTTTTACTTGGCAAAATCGTTCAGTACGAATGAGGGAGCAGGAAGGGTGCTGGACATTTGAGGTGGGGAGAAGGTACGAAGAAGTATAGACAACTCAGGGGTCAAAGGTGGAGAGTGTATGCCTGCAGGTTGCCAGCAGTGGCCAGTGGCCACCTGAGATACAAGGTCCTTAATTTAAAGTGAGGATAGAGCCAGGTGTGGTAAGGCACCCCTGTCACAAAACACTCAGGAGGTGGGGTAGAAGGACCACAAGTTCGAGGCTAGGCTGGTCTATACAGTCAGCAAGACCTTCTCTCAAAAATAATGAATAACTTAAAAGCGAGTACCGTTCGATGTGAAGCAAGCAGAGTGGGGGCGGGGAATGATGCTTTTGTGGAGGAAGATATTGTGGGGTTACACACAAAGTTTGGCATGGCATGTGCTGGGTTTGGGACAGCTAAGGCGACCAGGTGCGTCAGCCTGGTGGGAGGAGTCTGTGAACACAGCATAGGGGAACTAGCTGGGGGAGGGGAGCTCTGATCGGGAATAACTCTGCTTCCAGAAGCATGTCCGAGGTGTCCACTGTGACTGACACCATCCTAGACACCACAGGACAGCAAGGAGCAGTAGGAAGTCTCTGTCCTCAGAGACGCCACCCTGCCAAGGAGAGCTGCAGATCAGTGGTTTTGAAGGAAGAAGCTATAAGCTAGCTCAGGGGAAGTGCTGCGCCATCGCTTGGGATCCAGTTGAAAGCAGAACTTCTACTCTGATTTTTTTATTTTCAACATCTGTTTTTGTCCCTAATTTTATAGTATGTTAGCAGATATATATTGAGTACATACACACACACACACACACACACACACACACACACACACACATCAATAAAATGTGTATGTTAAGAGGTGTTTGTAGAAAATTTGCTTACTGATGGAAATGCTTGACTGAAAACATTTGGAAACCAGGAACCATATGGAGATAGCAGCAGAGGAGATACTATAGCAAACCCTCACATAGGACACAGTCAAAGAAGTCGATAAAGAATTAGGTCACTCTGCAGTGTGCAGACCCTGAGTTATCCCATCCTGTGTTGGGAGTGAAAAATATCTAAGTGGTGAGCCTTAGAGAAACGAGATAAAAAAACATCATAAAGACTCTGTAATGTCTGGGCTGTCAAAACCCAGCCATCTGCCATGACCATGTGGAAACAGTCAAGAGAAGCCAGGTGCCCATTACTGAGATCAGCCATGGAGGGGCGTCCTCACCAGGACTGAACTCATTTCATTTCACAGCCGCTAAGTATCTAGTAACTTTAAGCATCTGTGAGTGTGTAAGGAATGAGCTGGGAGCTTAGAATTCTAATGGTCTCTTTCTACAGAGAGTCAGACTGGAGAAGGGTGAGTCACACAGCCTTGACTCTACCTAGGGCAATGGCTGCTCAGATTACAGGGAAGAGAGAACTGGGGGGTGGAGGGGGGGTGGGAAGAGAGTATGCGTCAGCATTTCCAGCTCTCAAATTGGGATGCCTGAGTAGCAGATGTGACCATGTGTTTCCGTGGTTGGTTATTTTTCCTATAGTGATTCATGAAGGCCCCATAGCATGAGGAAAATCACCAAGAGAAGCCCAGGCATGGCAGCGCGTGTGCTTGTAACCTCGGAATTTAGGAGGATGGGGGTGAGGCCAGCTTGGGTTACAAATGGAGACCCTGTCTCAAAACAAACCCCAAAGCAGAAAGCAAGATGAGAAACCACCAGGAGGCAATTCGTAGTGGTGGGAAGATGTTCTGTGTGTGGTTGTCTCCAGGATTTAGAGATGAGGAAACTGAAGTTCAGGGACACAAAGTGATAAACTCAAGTCAACCATCTGAGAAACGGTGGAAGTAGAATCCAAAGCCAGGGTGACTAACCTCAAACCCTGTGTTTACTCTATCACATACCTTAGAAAGACACTTTGGGCTCTAAGAGGTCAAAAAAGCAAATATTCATCCAGAAGGCATGGTTCAATGTGACAAAGAAAATTGTCAAAAGCAGATCATAGGTTCAATAAGATAAGAGTTTTTGTTTTGTTCTAGTTTGTTTTGTTTTGAGGCAGGGTTGTATGTAGCTCAGGCTAGCCTGGAACTTACTATGTATCAGATGATGCCTTTGAATCCCTGATCCCCCTGGTCTGTGTCTCAAGAGATGGGACTACAAGCACATTACCACCGCACCAAGCTAGGGTTTTCTCTCACACATAATTCTTGGAGTTCCTTCTAATTCTTGGCTCTGCCGCTGTACGGGCTGCTTTTGTGTGGCTGTGACCCTGACACCTGATAGAAAGAACTTAAGGAGGAAAGATGTATGCCAGCTCTCAGTTCTAGAAGGTTTCTGTCCATCAGACTGGACAAAGCACAGCGATCCTTCACGGTGGTGTAAGCCTGTGGTAGGGGCATTCGTATCAGACCAGATTAGGAAGCAGACAGCAAGGCAGGGACAGAGGGCTAGTCTCTCTTTTTGCCAGACTCACCTTCTAAGTAAAAGTTCTGCAGCTTCCTAAAATGGCGCCACCAGGAAATAACAAACATGGCGACTTCCCAGGTGTTCACTGGTTCTGCATGGCATCCAGATGGAGAGAGAAGGAAAAGGCCTCTTTGTCCGCTTGAAGGTGGCCTGGCCATTGCACACATGGATCCTGCTTACAGAACTGTGGCCAGAGTGAGCTCCGTGAGCACACCAAGTCATGTCAGAGGCTGGGGAGTGTTCCTGTGCCAAGGTGCTATGTGCCCGGCCTGAGATGCATATTCTGTTTCTAAAAGAAAAAAAAGAAAAGGAAAACATGGCTGCCGGTGGGCACCTAGTAGCTCCAGCCCAGAAAGCATCCATTAGGGATAAAATGAAAACCACAGAGAGGACTTTCTAGACGATTCTAAAGGAAATCGAGAACCATGCCAACAAAGGATGATGTGACCTTGCCTTTCAGCTCGGTTCAGTGTCACTGGTCATGGGCGTTAAGGCCTAGATGGAATGTTAAGGCCTAGGCAACTGTTACCTGGCTAGCCTGCCATTTTGTGCTGTTATTATTATAAGGACACTTTCTCATATGTTGTTTCTGCTGTTACTAGGAAACTTTCTCATGCCTAAGTTGATTACATCTTCTGTTATGCTCTGTGCCCTTAGGAACCAGTCATGATAGAAGTCAGTAGAACTGTTTTGTATAGTTAGCCACAATAAGCTTGGACCTGAAACGCCCACCCCCTGCACCTGTGTGTGAGCTGCTACAGTATTTGCCTTTATAAGCTGCCCCTGGGATGGACCCCGACATGAGAGACACCTCAGGGGATGGACCCCGATATGGACATGAGAGACACCTGCACCAATATGAACTGATCAGAATAAGACTTCCATTTTGTGTAGGGGTCGAATAAAGCTTAAGTTTCCAAGACCTCCCTGGAAACTGACATCCTGTTTGGCAGAAAGAGATGTGTATGTAGGTAACTGACATCCTGTTTGACAAGTTAAGACATGAATATTAGTCAAGGCAAATCCCCTGCCACCATTGAATACCCCAACCAATGGGAGCAGGATAAATGTGCAACAAAGACATGTTCCTATCCCTAAATCCTGATTGGTGGAATAATTTGGCATAGATGTTTGTAGATCTCAGACTTAAAAAGCCCTGTAACTCAAGGTCACAGTCAGCTCCCCAGTCTGACCTGTGTCCCTGTTCAATCAGTTTTGGGTCATGCATTCAATAAACCATCCCTGTTTGAGTGAGATCGGTGTCTGGGTGGTTTGTGCAGCAATTCCCAAACCCCAGCGACAGATAAGCCTGAGATGACCTGGCCAGGCACTGTGGCTTAGGCTTTTAGAGGCAGGGAGATAGATCTCTGTATGTTCCAGGCTGGTCTGATCTAGACATCGAGTTCCATGTTGGCCAGAGCTACTTGGTGAGGCCCTGTCTCAAAAACAAACAAACAAACAAACAAACAAACAAAACTGAGATGACCCATAAACAGTGCTTATCTGACAAGGCACATGAGTTGTTGGCTGTTGGCTTCAATGATGTTTCTCTCCAGGCCAACGGCCTCCAAGTTCAATGGTGTGGAGAGCTGATTTCTTTTGGGGGTGGCAGTGGGGTTAATTTCTAAAGGCATTTTCACCTCCCAATCTCCCTGACTCCCCAGTTCTGTAGAGTCTAAAATAACTGTCCAACATTGGCAAAAGAAATCTTAAAATGATTATGTTAGAATATCTTTTCCATTAAATAACATTAATTTGTTAATTGTTTTAGATCCCCTGTACCAAATTACACTCATTTTCTGGTGAGAGAAAAAGAAGTATATTCCAATCACAATTTGTGGGATGCAAAGCAAGCAAAGCAAGGATGGTAGCTTCGAGCACTTGACATAACATGTCTGCCCAATTCCAGTCTTATGAGAGAAGTGGAGGCCTAGGGTAACACCTTAATTTTCTGAATCAAATCAAATAGGATTTTGCCAGTCTTTTCTAGTACTTTTTTTTTTTTAAATTTTCTTTCCTAATCTTGGAACTTGCTGTGTAGACCAGGCTGCCCTTGAACTCACAGAGATCTTCCTGCCTCTGCCTCCCCAGTGCAGGGATTAAAGGTGGGTGCCACCGTGCTTGGTGTTCATGCTCTTCTGAGGACACTATAACAGGGATGTCCTAGGTGCGAAGGCACCACCTAGAGAGAATTTCTATGTCCTGACTCAGCTCTGGAGACTCATGGCTCCCAGGTCTGGAAGAAGATGCCTGTGCAGATGGGCCTGACTGTTCTAGCTCGAGAGGATGAGTGAAAGGAAGTAGGTATGGCTCTCTCTCTCTCTCTCTCTCTCTCTCTCTCTCTCTCTCTCTCTCTCTCTCTCTCACACACACACACACACACACACACACACACACACAAGTTGACAGGATCTAGAATCATTTTGGAGACAAATCTCTAGGCGTGCCTGTGAGGGATAGCTTGATTAGGTCCTGAACTAGAGAAAAAGGAGAACTCGGGCCAAGTACCATCACCTCCCTCCACTTACTGACCGTGGTTGCCTCAAGATCCTGCAGCCTTGTCTTCCTCACCATGACAGGCTATACCAAGAGACTCTGAGTCAAAGCTAACCACACCTTCCTTACATTGCTTTGGTCAATTTATCATAACGGCAAGCAAGAACGGTCCACTACCACAGCATGGACTGAAGTGTGTGCCTTCTAAATTCATAACTCGAATCTCTAATGCCTAAATTCAGAACATGACTGTAGTTGGGGCCATAAGAGTTCCTTGACTTATAGTGGGGTTAGACGTGCAAGTATACAGCAAGTTCAAAGTATCAGTCAAACTGCCTTTAGTATATCATACAGAACATCCTACCTCGGCTCAGTTGGTCAGTCTCCCATGACCATGGGCCGCCGCCTGGGGGCTGTGCTCACCGCCCCACCCATCATCCTGAGCAAGTATCACACCATGTCTTGCTAGCCCAGGGTAAAGACTGGGACTCAAAGCCCTGTTGCTACTAAATGCGATTTGCTTTTGCATCATCATAAGGTGAAAAATCTTAAAGGAACCATCATAACTGGAGGGCACTCTGCAGCGTTTTTTTACAGAGACAATAAAGTTCAAATGGAGCCATTAAGGTGGATCTTAACCCTCTGTGACTAGTGTCCTTATTGGGAAGGAAATATGGAGGCAGTATACACAGAATATCATGAGGAGATGGAGGCAGACCCCAGGGTGATGTGTCTATAAATCAAGGAACACTGGTATCAGCCTGCAAAAAACACCAGAGGCTGGGGAGAGGCATGGGAGAACATCTCTTCCATCTCTCTGCAGGAGCCAAACTTGCCAACACCTCTAGGTTGGTCTTCCAGCCTGCAGAGCAGTGAGACACCACAATATACTGTTGCTGCCTAAGCTACCCTGTGAGGGGCTGTTTTGGCCGCCCCAGCATTGCCCATCCAGCCTGTGTCACAAAGAAGTACCTGGCACACACTCAGTGTCTGATGAATACTTTTTGGGTGAATGACTGAGTGCATGAAGAAATGATTTCAAGCAGATGAGTCACCTCTTACTTCCTCTGCCTTCAGCATTTCCCCCCTCTGTCATAAGCTGTACATGGTGCAAATTGAGTTAGAGACCAAGGCAGGAGACTCTTGAAGGCCAGGAGAAGCAGCTGCCAGCAGCTACATTTCCCAGAAACTCTCCCCTGGCTGCAGATGTGAGGGTCTTGGCCAGGCCAGCCACCTTAGGGGAAATCTGCCTAGGAAAGTGGAAAACTTACTATTTATTATTCAGGCTAAGCGCATTCATGACTATAAATTGATTTTGTTTCTTGAAATCAGCAAAAATAGCTTAAAAATATATTTGAAGGTTTCAAGAGCTGGGAGAACCTCTGGGGTTTCAGAGATTACCTCCCCTCCCCCGCTTCGCTGTGAAAGACACCTGAGTTTCTGGGGAAATATAATCCTCTGTTTCAGCCCATTTTTCCTGAAAACCCCAGGAAGACTTGCTTGGTAAGCAACAGGAAAGAGGAAGGCTGGAAGCCTTTCGGGTTCATTCTTTTTGAGTAAACGTCTTTTGCCAACTTCACCCACACATTAAACTTCCATCCCATTCTAACCTCAGTTACTTGATACCACGAAAGACCTTTATGGTTGTTTCTGTTGACCAATCTCTACTAGTTAGTTTGCTGTTACTATAATGAAATGCCGAGGCCAGGAACTCATAAAGAAAAGTGGTTTGTTTGGCCTCAGTTGTAGAGGTCAAAGGGCATGCTGCAGGTTTAGACTCTGCTTTGCTGAGACATTGTACCAAGAGTACATGAGGAAGAGAGATCACCCAGAGAGACAGGAAGGGACAGAGACGCCAGGGTAAGACCAATGAGCACTTCCCTCTAGGTCTCCCCTCTTAGAGCACCTACCACCTCCTGCCAACCACCACACTAAGGACCAGGCTTCCAACACACAGATACTTCCAAACCACATCTAACCCATGGCAGACGCAGCCCTAACTCTCTTTCTCAGCCAGGCCTTGCGTGCAGCTCGCACACAGGTGACAGCCAGCCTTGGCCAGGCTCCTGCAGCCTGCACAGTACAGGCTTGCTTCCCTTTCTCCATCCTGTCCTGAAGCATCTTTTTAAGAAAGGTACTAAATCATGTCTCGTACACAAAATGCAGTTTGCCCCTCTGAGCTGGTGGAGCAAAGGATCTATTCAGTGCCCTTAGGAACAAAATGTCTGTCCCCCGCAGCTCAGAGGAGAGTTTCACAATAAATACTTATGTGTCTCCTGTTCAGAGAAATTTGAAGCTCAGTTCCAGGAAAACAGCAGAACATATGAACCACATGGGACAGGGCCCCTCCCATTCAGTGCCTGGTGACTCTGAGATTTATTTTATTTCGTTCGTTCATAGCTTATATATGTCAGTAACTGCAGAAATGTCCCAAAAGCCCAACCGATCCTGAGCCGAAAACACAAAGTGCTGAGAGCTTGTTCTTTGGATTAGAAACAGTTTACTGGTGGGGATGCCAGAAGAAAAGAAAGAAAGGGTTAACGTTAGAGACAGAAACTTGGGGCTTTCCGGAAGTACAACCCAACACACTGCAGACTCAGCTGCCTGGGCCGCAATATAAATCATTCCTAGCCCAAGGCATCACGGGGCCCCTCCCTCAGGCGCAGGGGGGTACAGATTCTCGGGTTTGCCCTGCGTAATTTATCCCACCTTAACCACAGCAGTCCACCCCCCACCCTCAACACACACACACACACACACACACACACACACACACACACACACACACACACCTGTGGAGGGAAGCCAAATGAGCTCCACTCTGAGCCACTAAGGGGAAGAACAGCTGAGTTAGTGAAAGTTCTACAAGGCGTGTTTTCAAATGTCTCCTTGCTAGTGGTGAATTAGCTCAGTTCCATGTTGCGCTTATTACTTTAGTTCGTCCCTCGGGGTCCCTGCCTTTCTTTTCCTCCCTTCCATCTTTCTTTCTCTTTATTTCTTTGCTTTCATCCCCTCCTTGTCCTCACCTCCCTTCCTAATGTGAGTAACACACTTTCGTTTCTATACATATTTTCAAAAATGCATGCAGCTCCTCTTTGCTTGGGCATTTTAATTTCTACATACTATGGGGTAGACGTCATGAAACAATTTTAACATTTTGTCACCACTGCCCTGGGAATGCAAAGGCCGATTGGCCTCAAGAGTTATCACCTACAAAACAACTGCTATGAGCATGTATTTGCTATCTTAGAAGTGTTTGTAGGCGTGCTTCTGTGTTCCAGACGTGGCTGTAGCTCTTAAGTTAAATCTTGAAACAAAACAAGTAAGTTCTCAGCTGGTGATATACATCTGTGATTGTGGTATTTGTGCGGCAGAGATAGAATTGGAAATTCAAGGCTGGCCTAGGCTACAAAGAAAGTGTCTGTCCCTAAAATACAGGGCTGAAGATGAACCTCAGTGGTACAATGTTTGTGTGGTATGTGCAAAGGAGAGAGAGAGAAAGAAAGAACGGATACTATATTTTTTGCTAGTCATAATCTGCAAATTAGCAGAGAGGAAGGTAGAATATAATCAAATCAGTATATTTTGTGTTATTTTAGAAGATGTTAGGTATGATATGGAAAAAACCAAGCCGGACAAGGCATTGTGGGTAGAGTGGTTTAAATAGATTGACAAGAGTGTCAATCAGGCATAGACCTGAAGGGTCAAGCAGAGGGCATTTATGCAGATGACCCAGGGAGGACAGTTCTGGAGAGCAGGGACAGTCACTGCAAAGCCCTAAGATCAGAACGCCCCTATTGTGGGGTGAGTATGGAGGGATTCAGAGTGGTAGACCAGTTGAGCAGAAGGAGCTAGGAACTCGGCAGATAATGGACAGCCACCGAGGGGATTTGAAGGATTTGGATTTTCATATCACATGGGGAATTACTGGAAAGTCAGCCAAGAAATGTCTCAATCTGATTGATGTTTTCAGAAGATCACTCTGGCTGACATGTCAGGAAGAGACTATGTTAAAAGTGGGGTAGAAGCCAAGATTTCATCCAGAATGCTTTCTGGTAAATTGAGTGAGATGTGATGGTTTATGCAACCAGGATTGGAGCTACCTTAGTACCTATTATTGTGACAAAACACCATGACCAAAGTAAGTTCTAAAAAAAAATGTTCAACTGTGTTCATGGTTTCGGAGGGATAGAGTCCGTGATGGCAGAGCAAAGGCACTGTGGCAGGAAGAGCTCAGAACTCACATCTTAATCCACAAGCAGAAGGTAGAGGGCACACTGGGAATGGCATGATTCTTCTGAAACCTTAAAGCCCTCCTCCCTCCAGTGACAGACCTCTTCCAACAAGGCACACATCCTAATCCTTCCCAAAGTGTTCTGCCATCTGGGAACCAAGTATTCAAACATGAGCCTGTGGGGCCTTTCTCATTCAGACTTCTATAGGAAGCACCAAGATTGGGGGCGGGGGGGGATCAGATACCAGACAAATCTTTTTTTCAATTTATAGAATAGCACTAATTTTAAAAACTGTCACCATTTTTGCTTAAGCATACAAAATAATTGGTTTCCTTATAACATTTTCACTCATATGTACTATTGTACTTTGTTCATTTTCACCTTTTGGACTTCTTCCCAAATTCTAGTTCCCTTTGTCCTAGTAAATACTGCCCCTTCTGTGTGTGTGTGTGTGTGTGTGTGTGTGTGTGTGTGTGTGTGAATGTGATATCTAGTATGAGAAAACTAGATATCTGTCTTTGCCTCACCACATGGCTTTGTCCTGTTCCTATCCTCTTTCCTGTAGAACGTTTCTGGCCCCTCAACACAGTCCCCCTTCTCCTTACACACCAGACGAATTTTGGATTCAAAGCTGGTAAGATTTCTGCAAGTTCTGCTTCTACTTAGGATGTAAAAACCACAAAAGTACATTGTTCTCATACTAACAATAAGAATAATCTGGATAATCTACAAAATCTTTTCTGTTCTTGAGCCCATCAGAGAACCGAGGGCTCAAGGCAACCAACGAAGCTGAATTCCAAGAAGAGTCCAGATTCTACTCCCCAGAGAGATGAGACACACTGGCTGTTTGGGCTTTGGCGGTACAGGGAAAGAAAAGATGGCTGCCAAAGAGTGCGCAAGAAGAAAGGCGTTAGAAGTGTTGCACGTCCCTAAAGACTCAGTGTGGGTTAGCATACCAGGAACTAGACACAGGGGACTCCCCACCCCCAGCTCCTCCCCAGTTCCTGAAGACTAAAGACAGGCAGGGGACCAGATTACCCCTCAGTGGACTTGGTATGAAAGAACAGGCCAGACCCTGCTGGGAAACCTGGAAAATACTCCCTACTCTTCCAGCGGTGGCCCACAAAGCCGAAATCTCATACTGGGGAGAAGGGCAGCTTTGAGGAGGGTGGGTGCAGGGAGACCTATCTGCCTCTGTGTCAACGGTAAATAACCTTGGAAAGAAGACCTACCACTTCCAGGGAATGGGTTGAAACCAAAACCATCTCTCCTAGGAAAAAAAAAATTAGGGGCTCTCTGAGCCTCAAGATGTTTGACACACCCAAAGCCTTACTTTACTGCCACTGGGGAAGTACAGGAAAGTCTTTACTTTCCAAGAATACACACGGCCTGAGAAAAAGTTTTATGCTATGGGTAGTAAATAGGGAGAAAGAATAGGATGAGAGGCCAAGGTGTCTACTGTAGGAAGACCTCTGAGGTACAAGCAAGTAGGGAAACCTAAGATCTGAGAGTATAGCATCAAGAGGAAGGCCTCCCATTGAGCAAAGACTAACAATAGCAAAACCTGAACCCAGCTTAATCCCACCTCTAAAGGCCTGACTGAAAAGCAGACAAGCTCATTTCTGTGCATAAATACCAGTCAACTCAGCCACCACTGTTCTTTAAATACTGTTCTTCACATTCGATTAGAAATCGAGGCATGAGATTCTCTTTCTTTGTCGGATCTTTGTGTGATTTTGGTATCAGCGTAATTGTGGCTTCATAGAACGAGTTGGGTAGTATTCCTTCTGTTTCTATTCTGTGGAATAGTTTGAAGAGTATTGGTGTTAGGTCTTCTTTGAAGGTCTGATAGAATTCTGCACTAAAACCGTCTGGACCTGTGCTTTTTTTGGTTGGAAGACTTCCAATGACCACTTCTATTTCTTCATGGGTTATAGGACGGTTTAGATGGTCTAGTTGATCCTGATTTAATTTTGGTATTTGGTATCTGTCTAGGAAATTGTCCATTTCCTCCAGATTTTCTAGTTGTGTTGAATACAGGCTTTTGTAGTAGGATCTGATGATTTTTTGAATTTCCTCAGTTTCTGTTGTTATCTCTCGCTTTTTGTTTCTGATTTTGTTAATTTGGATACTGTCTCTGTACCCTCTGGCTAGTCTGGCTAAGGGCTTATCTATCTTGTTGATTTTCTCAAAGAACCAACTCCTAGTTTTGTTGATTCTTTGTATGGTTTTATTTGTTTCTACTTGATTGATTTCAGCCCTGAGTTTGATGATTTCCTGCCTTCTACTCCTCTTGGGCGTATTTACTTCTTTTTGTTCCAGGGCTTTCAGGTGTGCTGTGAATATCTAATGGCTGAGAAGCACCTAAAGAGATGTTCAACATCCTTAGTCATTAGGGAAATGCAAATCAAAACAACCCTGAGATTCCATCTCACACCAGTCAGAATGGCTAAGATCAAAAACACAGGAGACAGCAGTTGTTGGCGAGGATGTGGAGAAAGAGGAACACTCCTCCACTGCTGGTGGGATTGCAAGCTGGTACAACCACTCTGGAAAGCAGTCTGGCGGTTCCTCAGAAAACTGGGCATGACACTCCCGGAGGATCCGGCTATACCACTCCTGGGCATATACCCAGAGGCTTTACCTGCATGCAATAAGGACACATGATCCGCTATGTTCATAGCAGCCTTATTTATAATAGCCAGAAGCTGGAAAGAACCCAGATGTCCCTCAACGGAGGAATGGATTCAGAAAATGTGGTATATTTACACAATGGAATACTACTCTGCAATTAAAAACAATGAATTCACGAAATTCCTAGGCAAATGGTCAGAACTTGAAAATATCATCCTTAGTGAGGTAACCCAATCACAAAAGAACACATATGGTATGGAGTCAGTGATAAGGGGATATTAACCCATAATCTCGGAATACCCAAGACATAATTCGCATATCAATAGATTTCCAAGAAGATGGAAGGAGAGACCCCTGGTCCTGGAAAGACTGGATGTAGGGGAATGCCAGGACAGAGAAGCAAGAGGGGGTTGAATGGGGAACAGAGGGAGGGAAGGGGGCTTATGGGACTTTCGGGGAGGGAGGAAACGGGAAAGGGGAAATCATTTGGAATGTAAATAAAAAACTTAGGAAAAAAAAAGAAATCGAGGCATGAAGAAAGCAAGGGGAGAGGACACCTATTGTCAACAGATAAACCAATCAACAAAACTAGTTCAGAGATGCTGAAAGGATCACAAAGAGCCATCAAGATAATTATGGTTTCCTTTGTTAAAAGACCTCATGGAGAAGGTGGGTCACGTGCATGAACAGATACGGAGATTAAACAGTTGCAAGTCATTTTTTTATGACGGAAGACAAACCTTCATTACATCAACACCAACAGTTCCATCTCTACAGAAAGAGAGATGGCTTCTATGGTCAAGGAATATGAGTGAAGGATTATTGTGTTGGCACCCATCAGCAACATTGTGAGGAAGGGTGGGAAGAAGGGAGAGAAGATAATTGGGGAGAGTCAGAATGACAGACCGGTGGGCAATGACATGAAAGCATTACCCCTTGGGCTAGGTTAGAGCTCATCATTACAGTGATGGACATGACTCAGTAGATGCCAGGAAGGAAGCAAACCAGAAGAAAGTCCCCCCCCCCCAAAAATAGAAAACTAAAGGAAGCAGAAAAATGGTATCAGTATAAAGGTGGAAAAAGAATGTCAGGTACAGCTTGGTTGGGCAAGATAGAGTCTACAGCTCTGCTTACCACATCAAGATGTCAGGTACAGGGAAGGAGAAAGCAAGGTGAGGTAATGCCTCGTGCCTCTGCCTCCTTCATTGGGAAAACAGAAGCAGTTCCAGAAGCTCCCTTACCATCAGAATAGTTCTGGTAGGTGGCCATCTGATCACACACCAGGCCAAGGGCAGCTGAGGAAAGCAGCCCTTCTCAGGGTCCGTTTCTCCTTGAAGTAGGATCTAGGTTCTATTCATAAGGTATAATGAAGTATGTAACCCTGGCTAGATGACGTGAGGAGAACTGAGAGTTTATGCAAAAGAGATGGATGTCATGACTGGCACAGCAAAGATGCTTGGTAATGCTAGCCTAGAGTTCCACAGCTGAAGAAAAGGGATTTCTCTGAAATGGAGCGGGGAGAATAGCCTGTAGATCCAAGGTCAGGTTCCCACACTCCAGGACTGACAAATGGAACGTTTATATTTGATGTTGTAAATCCTCAAAATACTTAGCAAAGACACTGCCATCCATTTTCGGAGCACTCTTGACAGTCAGGGCTGGGTTTCCCTGTATCTCTAACAGGCAGACTGGTTAATATAAACTGGAAGGGAAAGCGCTGTGCCAGATGCAGAGAAATAGCGACTGTCACTGGAAATAAACAAATGCGGAGGTAACCCCAGCCTGAAGAGGGCTTTTGAGAGGTGGAAGACAGATAGCATACAGAGTGTTTGAGTGCACTGCACATACACATGTGCATTGAATAAATAGCTCTCCCCCTGCCAAGGCGTTCTTTAACAAGGAGAAGGGGGAAAGGTTTTCCTCTACCTAAATGTAACTGATTTCAGCATATCCCTTCTATCAACTTCAAAAAGTTATTTCAATAGTAAGAGCTTTGTTGCTTTTAGGAAACTTTAAGGACACATTTTAACATCTGTTTCCACCGTCTACTTGGAGAGAGGAAGACAACCACACCCTAGTTCTTGATCAAAGATAACAATAAGTAGAATGAGTTTAAGCACCGTACAGATTCCTTTCAGGCTTGGTTTTTGTGTTTTGTTTGTTTTCACTTTGCTGGAGTTTCTGGTAACATTTGGCACCGCCGTTTTCACCCCTCAGCTTAATTCCTCAAGGATGTTTGAGGTGTCATGTCTGAAGCACAGACACAAGGCCCAGAGGCCTGTGTTAGCTCCCCCAACACAGTGACAACCCCCGAGGCAATCCCCCTAAAGCTGGGGAGGTCATCTTTGCTCATGGCTTCAGGAGTTTTATTCTGAGATCACTTAGGTAAAGGCAACTGTAGCAAAACTGAACATCATGGCAGAGAGAATGTAGTGGAAGGCAAAAGACAAATGCTGACTTCATTGTGTCCAAGAAAGAGAGAGGAGAGAGGGAGAGAGAGAGAGAGAGAGAGAGAGAGAGAGAGAGAGAGAGAGAGAGAGAGAGAGAAAGTTGGGCTCAAATATCCCCACCAAAACACACCCCAATGACATAACTCCCTTTCAATGGATCCAACTGTTAAAGGTTCCACTACCTTCCAATAGAGCCACTGACTGACTACCAGAGCCTCATTCAGTACTTGGGTCTTTGGCACGTGGATCTTAGCTCCAGGTAGACACTGAATCCCCAGCACAACCTTCTCTTGCATCCAGTGGAAGATGAAGGATCAGGCAACTATAACAAAAGTACCAAAGTGTCCTTGTGGGTGCTCCAGTTCAGACAGCGGGCATTCCCTGGAGCCAATCTTGGTACAGATGCATGCGTATGCAACCAGTTGTGCCCAGTTAGGGATTTTAGTTAGGTTACGTGAATGAAATGTTTAGAAATAGCTCACTTCCCCATGGTTGAACTATTAGCTACTATCAACCAGTTATATTAAACAGAACAGTTATATCAGCAACCTTTTCTCCTTGCTGTCACAAAACACCTGGTGAAACAACTTAGGGAAGGCTGATTTGCTTTGGCGCATGACTTAAGAAGGGATACAGCCCATCACAGCGGAAAGGCCTGGGCGCAGATGCACGTGCTCAGGAGCTGGTCACACTGTGGCTGCAGACTGGGAGCACGAGGAGAGTTGAATGCTGGGACTCAGCCCTGTTTTTTCCCTTTGAATTCAGTCCATGACATCAGCCCCTTCAGGGTCTGTTTTCTCTCTTGAGTTGAATCTCTTAATAAGAACGATCATAGATAAGTCCAAAGGTATACTTCATTAGTGCGCTAGATCTTTCTTAGTCGATCAAGTTGACAAGCATTTATATCCTGCCTGAAAACAGCCTTATGTAACTCAAAATAATATATTAAAGTTAAGTAAATAAAAAAAAATCTATAGAAGAAAAGAAATTACCCCACTTCAGTAAAGACTCCAAAATACCAGAAGAATTATCAGAGCTTGGTTTGTGCTCACGTTCTTCTGTCCAGAGAAGCTGCTTTCCCACCCACCATGAGTCCAGATGCCTTGTCTTCTAATCCTGTCACCTTGATGCCTGCCTCCCAGCTCATGTCTGTCTCAGGCTGAGACCCCGACTTGGTGGATTAAACAGCTGATGTTTTTTTCTTGTGGTTCTGTGTGAGACCAGGAGAGTTAGTTTCCAGCGAGGCCTTTTTTCCTGCCTTACAGAAGGGTCATCATCTTACCCATGTTCAAACATGAGGTTTGCTCTGCACACATTTCTGGTACTTGCTTCTCTCCTTCAAAGGGTCACTGGAAACTGAATAAAGTGGCACGTGGCTTTAAACCCAGTGCTCTCCTGGGAAGCAGAGGCAGGTGGAACTCTGTAAGTTTGAGGAAAGCCTCGTTTACCTAGTCGATTCCCAGTCAACAAAGGCTACTACAAGGTAAAAACCCTATCTTTAAACTCCTACCCTTACAACCTCACTTAACTGTAAACATCCTCTTATTGGCACCATCTCTAAAGACAGTAACAGCAGGAGTTATGAATTTGGGGACACAATTCAGTACATAATATGTCTCAGAACTGCTCTGGTGGCCACCTCTAACTCCCAATTCCATCTGTAAGCAGAAAGGAAGTCAGCTGAAGACATATCCTCCCCGTCAGGGGCAATAAGAACTTCAACTAGCCACATTCTTATTATATGTCACATGCAGTGGCAAAGTGGGCTGGGAAACCGGCTCTGTGGCTAAGCTTCCATGAGCCTGGCTTAGGTTCCTATTTAGAAGTCAGGGGAGCAGGGTTAGGAGCAAGTGCGGTATTGGCAACATCCTATCTTCTGGTGCGATTATGTCCACATCTCCTCTGAAGTCTTCGTGCCTCTTTGTTCCTTTTCACTTCCCCTGCCTTGTGGGCACCGCTTTGCATCCTGGGAGGAACATGGCGCATGGTTGCACTCGGAAGTTACTTTATGGCATCGGTAGAAGGCGTGGATGCATTATCTCACCCAGAGACCCCCTTCCCTCTCTCTTTAAGAATGGAGAGTTTGGGAGGCAGTAATGGAAGCCATCGGAAGATAATTAGAGGACAACTCAAGGTCAAAACAGAGAACTTGGAGACACAGCACATTCTGTCTGTGCTGGGAGTGATAACCTTCCACCCCTGTGTTTAAAACCTTGCAGCGCGGCAGACCTTTTGCGGAGAGAGGATGTTTAGAGCTGTCCACTTCCGACGCAATTTCTTGCTGAGCCACAAGTGGGTCTGGCTTCCTGCTTGGTCTCTTGAAAGTGGAATGTCTCATTCCATTAGTGTTTTTAATCTCATTCCTACAAAATTGTGCAATTTCCTGAGACGACTCCTATGATAATCTGGCCAGTTTTTATTGGGGTGGGGGACTTTCCCTGTGTCTTAGGTTTCCCGAAAGGCTTTCTATTCATCTCTTTCTCATCCACTCTTTTGTGGGAAACGCCGTGTTCTGGCAATCACCAAACAGCTATTTAAAAATGCATCTTGTCACCTTGGCCCCATTTCAATCAACAAAGGTTCATAGGATGCTTTCTCTGCTCTGATACTTTTCTGGATCTGGTAGAGAGTAGACATTAAAGACTCCCAGGTCTGAAACAGCTCAGAGCGAAAACTACTGTTTTCCTAATGAGCAAATGGAGACCCAAAAAAACCCAGCAACTTGCCCCCAGGTCATGAGGTTGTTTAGAAGGGCCTGTTGACTTTCCCACTTCCCGTCCTCATTAGGACTTATGCCTTATTAGAGAGATGAAAGAGGGTATGGAACCATGGAGGGGGGGATTTCTCTGAGCCGTGCATTGTGTTTGCAGCATGTTTTGCAATCGGTACTATCCCCCTAAGAACTTAGTAACCATATCCCACAGTGAAGAGTTGCCTGAAAGAAAACCACAGAATGTATCTAGACAAAGTCTATAAGGAGTCATGCACAATCATATTGTGTGATAATTATTTATAATACTAAAGACTAACAACAGATGCCCAACAAAAAGAGAGTAGTTAGCCATATTGTATTCTTCCTACAATGGGAACAATCTTGCCCAGTAATACAAGTGAACCGACTAGAGAGACATGCATGGATGGCTTTCACATGAACTGGGGAAGGCACACTGGAAAGGGATAGTTCAGAATGACTCCATATATTCAAAATTCGAAAACTCCCCAAATAGTAGCCCCTGTGTGTCTGGATGCGCACATCATATGTAGTGACAGCATAAATGCATAGAAGTTAAAAACACCAAACCCATGTTACTGATGGTAACAGCAAGTACAACACAAAGTGACTGCCAGGCACTA
This sequence comes from Tokudaia tokunoshimensis, assembly GCA_036184795.1. Classification (NCBI taxonomy): domain Eukaryota; kingdom Metazoa; phylum Chordata; class Mammalia; order Rodentia; family Muridae; genus Tokudaia; species Tokudaia tokunoshimensis. The sequence goes on from BTHU01000014.1 coordinate 32,113,274, forward strand.
TTCCAAGAATGTCACACACATGAACTCATTTGTTCGCTGTAACAACCCTGTGGGGCAGTTACAGTTAGTAGAAGAAGCTGAACATAGGGAAGGCAGTGGCTTGCTCTTCGTCTCAATGCTTTATGCATATGTGGACAGCTTCTTTGCAAAGGGCTGACATACGATTTCCTCTCTCCCTCTCCTCCCTCTCCCTCTCGTGTGTGTGTGTGTGTGTATGTGTGTGTGTGTGTGTGTACGCACTCACATGTTTGCATGCCTGTGCATTCAGGTGGAAGCCACAGGTTAATGTTAGTAATCTTCTTCAAACTTGTCTCCCATCCAAGTACTGACCAGTCCCGACCCTGCTTAGCTTCAGACCCAATGCATTAAAGGCAGTATAACTGTAAACCTTCAATCCTTTCTCCACCTCATTTTTTGAGACAGGGGCTCTACCTGTGCTGGGAGTTCTCTGATTTACTGGACTGGCTGACCTGCATGATCTAGGGAACCTTCTGTTTCCATCTTCCTAGTGCTAAGATTAAAAGCATGAAGCCTTGTCCTGGGTGCCGGAGTCATGCTTGTCTCTTAGTGATTGTATGGCAAGCCCTTTACCAGTCGAGCTATCTCCCCAACTATGGCCAACTTTTTAAACCTGTTTAATTCAGTGCTATCTTGACTTTTAATTTTTAGATTATAGCATGCTGCCTTATAGGAACGCCTGTTCACTTTCAATGGTACAAATTTCTACCTGAGATAGTGTAAATCAAAGTGCAGCTGTCCCTTAGTGAGCAGTGTTCCTACAGTCATGGAAGTCACTGTGGTGCCCAGAAGGAGGGGAACTGAAGAAGCTGCAGAGATAGAATGCTTCCAGCCTGCTGTCCCTACAGTTGTGACAGCTGTGAACTGTCACAATGAGATAACATCAGTCACAATCCCACCAAATTCCTGCCTATGCAGCTCACCCAGGAATCATTGCCCTATAACTTAACTTCCCTGCAGACTTGGCAATCAGCAGGTCATGTTACAATTCTTGTTTATAAACTGCATTTTTGGCTCATCTCCCTGATGAGTTTTGACGGGGAGCTAAATGAACTATCTAAAGGCTAGACTTGGGAAGCTAAGGACCAGGTCCAGGAACATCACAAGGCTGATACCCTTAGAATTGTCTTGGGGACTGTCAGACAGCAGTGAAACATCCTTTTCATACCACAACATGCATTTCACTTTATCAGCCCAACAACCATGTGAAGAAGAAAGCATGCATTATCCCCCAGACTAAAGATGAAAACATTGAGGTGTCAAGGAAATACCTCTGAAATGATTGTTGTCTGATGAATTGGGGGGGACGATAAAAGGTGTGGAAGTGCAGGGGTGGGGGTAGGTGGGTGGGAAGTGATGAAAATCACTTTTATTAATGCTTTCCCTTATCCTCAAAGTACTAGAACAAGTCTCGAAGTCACCTCCCACTCCTTGTACAGCTTCCCAGTGTAGAATGGTGGACACAGGAGCAGAGACACTGGTTTAATGTAGACCCTAAATGCCTCTCTAAGTCTCATATGCAGCTTGTAATCAGCCTATAATACTATCAGGAGGAGGTAAAAGAAGTGGTTGGGGTCTAGAGGCTGGGGAGATGGCTCAGCAGTTACTAAGTGCTCTTCCAGAGGACCTAGGTTTGATTCTCAGTACCCTCAAAGTGGCTCACAACCAGCCATCTATGATACCAATTCCAGGGGATCCAATGCCTTTTTTTTTTATGGCTTCTTTATCAGGCATTTATACGGTGCATAGAGATACATGCAAGCAACATACCTATTCATATATTTTAAGAAAGAAAAAGTCTGGCCTACTGGGAAGAAGTTAGCCATTTCAGGATAACTCTTCCCCTCAATGTTTCTCAGTCTCCAGGATCTTTCCTCTCCTATGTACTCTTCCCATGATGTTCTGCCTCGACACAGACTCAAAATAGCAGGACCAAGCAGTACCCAAACTCTGAAACCATGAGCCAACACAGACCTTTCCTTCTTTTAAGTTGACTGCCTCTGGTATCACGTCACAGTGATGGAAGGCTAACTGGTGCAGACACTTGAGTGGGCAGGTGTGGACTTGAGGATGAACGTGATTCTGGGTGCTTTCCCTCACAGCTGGCATCTGTGAGCTACCAGCAGTCCCCTTCTCTGCTGTGAGGAGAAAAGTTCTCTTAGATGAGCTGAGAGATACTCCTACCCTCTGAAATGACTCTGTGTCCTTGGGAATAGGAAGGGGTAGAAAAGAGTGTGGGGTCTGTGGTGGGAGATGAAGAGAAAGTGAGAAAGGAGAAGGTGCCTAGGGCCAAAGCCTTCTGGGACGGTGTCCACAAGGCAGGCCACGCTCTGGAGCACTGTCCAGACTCACACACGCATTACTGACCCTTCATCTCTTCTTCCTAGAACCTGGACTTGCCTTCATACCTTTCCAGATGTTGCAGTTCTAAAGACAAAATTACATATTCATATATCTATCTTTACACAGTGAAAAGTGTATGAAAGAATGCTCATCCAAACATCAGTAGTTGTGATCATTGATTGAAGGTTTTGGTTCTTCATATTTTCTGTTTTAATGAGCTGAAATTCCTTTTTAATGATTTTTTTTTGTTTAGTGAACTATAAGAGGGCATCATGTACATCTGCTACCTTCAAGTATGATTACTGCCTAGAAGATGCTTGGGAGCTTCAGCAGGACTCTACTCACCAGGGCATCCTTGGCTTCACAAGCGATTTGAGAAGAGACGGAAGAAACCAAGGTATGTAGCCAGTGCAGGGTGTGGAGGGCTAGCTACTAATCGTACCCTCTCCAGAAGGTCCCAGCAGGCCCACATTTTCTTGGCTCTGTACAGTGTCATCTTTGACTTTTCCAAGTATTGGACTGCAGCCACTTTGGGCAAAGGAAGCTATTTTCAGATGATAATAATTACCTGGGGCCTGCTTTGAGATGCTCATGAAGTAAATATGGAGAGTTAGTGACTCTGTTTTTGTGTTTTTAAGTGCAAATTAGTGATACAGTACACGCTTAACATGCATAAGTTTAATTCCAAGCCCTATTAAAAGCCAACCAACAAACAACAGAAATGGAGGTGGGATGCAGGCCAAGGCAAACAGTGCAATGATGGCCATTTGGCCTTCATGACTGCCAGGAAAAGAACAGAATCAAAATGGTCCTAAATGACTTAAAGGGATACAATTTAATATTTGCCTGGAAGAGATGAGGCAACCTTGAGTTTCTGCTGTGATCAAGTAACTAATCGGAAACAAATTAAGGGAAGAGGGTTTATTTTTGGCTCACAGTTCAAAGAGCTCATTTTGTGATGACAGGGTAGGCATGATAGCATGAGCCAAAGACTGGCTGGTCACAATGCATCCATCCTCAGGAAACTAGACACTATAAGGAAGCCTGGCCCCCACGACCCACTTCCTCCAGTAATGTTCCACCTCTTCAGGATTCAACAACCTTCCCAAACAAGGAGCAGTGTCCAAACACATGAGCCTAGAGAGGACATTCTGCACTCAAACCACACTAATTCCCTTCTTTGGAAGACTCTGCAATCAATACATGCCAATCAGATAAGACTGAGTTATGGGATTGTCCTCATAAATGCAAAGAAGTAGACTCAATTAATTTTCTCAGCCTTGGATTACACAGACTTTGTGTTTTCTTTTATTCCCAGAGCAAAATGACAACTAGTGATCAATGTAATTTCCCCCCTTCACCATGACCTCCAGTTAGTGTGGACATTTTTAAAAATTCTTCTCTCATACAGTATATCCCAATCAGTTTCCCTCTCCCCAACCCCCCTCCCCTCTCCCACTGCCCTTCCCACCTCCCCTCTTCCCAAGATCCACTCCTCCTCCATTTCTCTTAATAAAAGAACAGGCCTAACACAAGATGTCAACAGAATACATCATAACGAGATACAATAAGACCAGACACAAACCCTTATATCAGAGCTGGGCAAGGTAACTCAGAAGGAGGAAAAGAGTCCCAAGAGAAGGCAACAGAGTCAGAGGCACCCCACCCCCACGCTGGGAGTCCTGCAACAACACCAAGCTCCATAATGTTGCAGGAAATTTGATCATACTGTGAACCCCAAGATTGGGGGGAACCTGTTTCTAGTTGTGGTGTAGCTCAGCCCTTAGCGCTCACCTTAAATCCCTCTGACTACAATACACATACACCCATAGAACCTTTAATCCAAACAATGAGGGTAAAGTTAGTTTTTAGAAGGAAGCACCCATGTTTGAAAGTGATGCCTAATTGAGGGGCAAATTGAAAAAAAAATCACAAAAAGATCGACAGGATAGAATATGCCCAACTCTCATGAGAAGAGGAAAGAAAGGGAAGCTACTTAAGAGGGGCACTGCAGATTAAAAGGAGGGAGTTTTACCAGGAGAGTTTCACAGAGACAGGTTGCAGAAAGAACAAGCTAGACACAAGTGAAGACAGAATGGGCCAGGGAATGAGATTGAGCCAGAAGATTAGAACAGATTGCTATAGTTCGAGGTCAAAAAGAGTAATTCAGAAGAGGTGGAAAGAGAAGCCAAATTGAATCTGTCAGCTTGGAGAGGAGTTTGAGTCAGAACAGGTGAGTCAGACCAGCCAGCCAGAGCTCAGAAAGAACTAGAAAGGGTGATCTTGTTCAGCAGTAAGTCTCAGAGGCTGAAAATATTCCAGGCCTAGATTAGATTGTACAGAGGCTAGAAACTCCCAGGACTAGGCCTAGGTTAGCAGACAGAGGCAGTAAGCCTTGGAGACAACAATTACATCAGACAAATAAAAGTTACTTTTACAACATAACCATAACATAACGTGCAGAGGACTTAGGACAGACCCGTGCAGGCTCTCTGACTGCCACTCCAGTCTCTGTGAGCTCGGCTTGGCTTATTCTGTGGGCTGTGTACTCCTGAGTGTGGACATTTTGAATAATACTACATGGTATTCCTAATTGTCAGTGTCCCAAGTTCTCCAATGGAACTTAGAACACAGAAACAGGCACTCACTGGGGGAACATAAGAATACATTTCTTTCACTAAGTGATGTGTGGAGAAATACTTTCTCCCCTGAGCCATGCTGTTGAGCAAAGTAGCCAGTGCCCATGAATGGCACATAAATTTTAGTTAATTTAAATTAGTTAGGAAAGTCTCCATAGAACACAGCAACATAGCCCTAAGTGGACCAGCTCCTACCTTGCTTCCTTCTAGAATGGTCTAGAATAGTAATAAACAGTATCAATCAGGGCCATGGAAAAGAGCTGACCCAAAGGCATGTGAAACCAAACACGACAATCCGAGATGGACCCCAGGGTCCACATGATGGCAGGAGAGAAATGGGTCCTATAAGTTGTGCTCTGACCCCAACACATGTGAACATATCCAAAGTGAGAAAAGTAGTAAATAATTAAATATAATTTAAATATTTTTAAATATTAACTTCCAGAATATAGGAATGATTTTCACTTCTTTCAAGTAGCCTGGTGTGTGTGTGTATCTGCAGAAAGATGTTTAGAAGGTTCCATATCCAGTAAGTCACAGTGGCACAGTTATTTCTGCGAGTGGTTCAGCACAGGCACAGAGCGGGGAGAGCTCAGCACCTTTCACTTTTCTTAAAACCATTGCTGGATGGGGAAACATTGCTTTGAGGAATCTCTCTCTCTCTCTCTCTCTCTCTCTCTCTCTCTCTCTCTCTCTCTCTCTCTCTCTCTCCAGATGTCAGATTCCTGTAGGGTTGAAGTTCAGGCAGTTGTAAGCTAGCCCACATTGGTGCTAGGAACCCAGCTTGAGCCTTCTGAAAGCAATGTGCATTCTCTCTGAGCCATTTCTCCAGCCCAAATCTTTTCATTTTTAGAGTGAGAAAAACAATATAAAGAAACTTTAAATAAGCAAGCACACAACCACACTGTTCTAAAATCCTGGCCAATCTCACTTTTTTCTTCCTCTAAGACCAAAGATTTGGGGAATCAGAAACGCATGCTTGGGTAGGTGACGTCGTATCTGCTTCACCTGCCCTGACTTGGGCACCAGTGCAAAGCTGGCATGGCATTTCCTGCCCACAGGGCTTGCCTCACGCTATTGGCACCTACCTTGCCATTCGAAAACTACCACATGGCTGGCTTTGAACTTGCCCCACCTTTATCCTCAGAGCTGCAGTGTGGAGATCTGAGTTCTGTGCTTAGTGTGACAACTTTCACCATATTCAAGGACTGACTCTTATCTTAGCAGTCAAATTCAGAGACACTGAGCATGTTTAGAATAACCATGGGAAAGTACACACTGAAACAGTTCAGACTGGGACCCAGGCAATAAGACTCTGGGTTTGCAGCATATTGTCACTGCATACAACAACTGAGAGACTCAGCCACCTGTGTTCTTCATCTGCTGGGGGACTTGAATGCAACCTAATGTGACACCTTTTAAATAGTATCTGTGCCATGATGAGAGTTTGACATCTTCAGTCTGCCTATCTAAAGTCACAGGGTCAGGGGCATCAGCCAAAATGAGCCAGTTAAAATAACTGATTGGTAAACTGGATCCATGGCTTATTTTTGTGGCATTGGTTAAGACTTAATGGGGATAATTTTTCCTTTTTCCTAAGTAGATAGCTATCTATTTTGTCTGCTTAACAAATCTGGATATTTCAGTATGTCACATTTGCACAAAGTAGCTTCAAATCCACTTCAGTACTCCAAAAAGCAAGGAAATATGAATTTGTGACAGGATTTTCCCTGTCCAATTAGTTTAAATAGCAGTGCAGCAGGAGGCCTGCGATTGGACGGGGAAAAGGGAGGTAGAGCTAAGAGTTGCAGAGACGGGACAGAGGAGGAAGATGGAGGGAGAAGAAGATGATGCAGATTCTGCGTGGCATTAAATAGCCACAGGTAGATAGGATATCATAAAGGACAGAATAATTGAGATAACTTGTCTAATCTAGGTGGGCAGCTTTTATCATTATCAATTGGTTCTGAAATTATTATATGGACATCTTGTGAACTGAGAATTTATTGATATGTAAATCTGTGTGGTTAATTATAAGCTTCAAGAGTTTTGTTTTACTGGGTTACTAGAATGTGGAACCTCCAACTAAAGGGGTTTGTGACTGAGAAGGTTCGGGCAGCTATGAAACAAGTGAACCGGAGCTGGGAAGACTGTGATGGGTCTCTGCTGAGGCTAGTCTAGAGACAGAGGGGGCAGGATCACACCGGGGCAGAGAGTAGCAGGGCAAGTGCTGGACTTGCCAGTCCTATTTAATATTTCCTGCAACATGAATTACAATCGGCAAACAATTTTTATGTTAATTTTCAGTTCATGTACAAAGTAAGGCTGTGTTGTCATATACATGAAAATAAAATGTATATCATAAATGATATTTTATGTATATGTGTACACTGTAGCTGTCTTCAGACACACCAGAAGAAGGCATCAGATCCCATTACAGATGGTTGTGAGCCACCGTGTGGCTGCTGGGAATTGAACTCAGAACCTCTGCAAAAGCAATCAGTGCTCTAAACCACTGAGCCATCTTTCCATCCTCTCCTCCCCCCTTTGCTGACTCCCTTGCTGCCCTCAAAAGTCCTTTCTTCTGCTTTCATGTCCTCCTCCTCTCCTACAGTTGCCTTTGTACATTCATGTCCTACACCCTTCATACCACATATTAGGACATGTGGTATATGAACATAGATTCCACATTTGTCACTTTGAACCTGGCTTATTCTGCCTAACATGGTCATCTCCAATTCCATCCATTTTCCTGTAAATGTCATAATGTCATCCTTTACAGATGAATAAAATCCTATTCTGCATATATACCATACTTTGTTTAGCTATTTGCCTGTTGGTGATCCCCTAAGCCATCCTGGCTATGATGAACACTACAGAATGAGCATGTTGTGTAAGCATCTTGGTGGCAGGCTGACTTGCGGTCCTTTGGTTGTACATTCACCAGTGTGTAACTGGGTCATATGGCAGTCTCTTATTTTTTGAGAAGCCTGCATGCTGAGTTCCTCAGTGGTGGCCCCACTTTATATGCCCACCAGCAGTGAATAAGGGTTCTTTTCTCCCCACATCTTAGCTGCCCGTCATTGCCACGTGGTCTCTTGCTGAAAGCAGTTCTGCCTGGGATAGGCTGGAATCTCCTTTTAATTAGCATTTTAGAATGTTATTTTTCAAATATTAATATGCCATTTGCATTTCTTCAAGAGCTATTTCCTCAGTTCATTCATTAGTGGTTTTGGTATTTAATTTTTTAGAGTTCTTTGCTGATTATAGATGGTAACCCTATTGGCTATATAATTGGCAAAATTTTTGTTTTTGTTTTTGTTTTTTGTTGTTCTGTAGTCTGTCCCTTTACTCTGTTTGCTGTCTCCTTTGCTGTATAGCAGCTTTTTAGTTTCATGCAATTCCATTCTTCAGTTCAGGATGGCTTTCTGTTCTACTGGGGCCTTCTTCTGACAGTCCCTGCCTAACCTGTAACTTGAGGTGTTGTGTTTACTTTTTCCTCCAGCACGTTCACAGTTTGGGGTTTTGCATTAGGACCTCTGATGTACTTTGAATAAATTGTGTGAGGGTGAGGGATACAGCCCTCACCTCCCTTTGCTACATTTGTTGCCTTACTCATGTGTGCTGCCTTACTTATTTGTGTGTTTCTGTGTAGTGATTTAAGCATCTGTACACACACACACACACACACACTTAAAATTTCTAATTCCTTTGACTCGGCAATTCCACCCTCATAAATAGAAGCAATGGGTAGAAAAATGTATAAAGCGTTGCAGGCATTAGCAATAATATTAAGAATAATTTAAATGTCAAGTGATAGCAAGTATGCCAAATAATTACAGCATTTACCAACTATAAAGTTTCTGTATTGGAACACTTGTTAAAATATGAGGGAGGGACATATGATCAATGTTGCTGCTGGGACAGGAGTCTTCCTGCCACCATCTGCAGCAGGGAACCAGGAAGCTCCAAAACCTTCTGTGCTTAGCCCACCAGGAGAGAATAATCTCCCAGCAGTGATTTCACTTCTGAGTGCAGAGGTGAGATCTATACCTTCTTTCTGGAGGGGAACAGCTAGGAGTGCACAGGGCATAGGATCAGTGGAGCTGCTGGGACAGGAGTTTGCCCTTCCAGCCACCATTTGCTGCAGGGAACCAGACAGCTCCACAGCGTTCTGTGCACAGACCCTGCCAGAAGAGAGTTGGTCTCCCAGGAGTACAGACACAGGCTTACAGGCCCATAGGAGGGACAAGCTCCAGCCAGAGACAGCAAGACCAACTAACACCAGAGATAACCAGATTGCGAAAGGCAAGCGCAAGAACCCTACCAACAGAAACCAAGGCTACTTGGCAACATCAGAGCCCAGTTCTCCCATCACACCAAGTCCCTTATACCCCAACGCACCAGAAAAGCAAGAGTTGGATTTAAAGTTTCATCTCACAATGCTGTTAAAGGACATCAAGAAGGACACAAATAACTCCCTTAAGAAATACAGTAGAACATGGGTCAAAAGATAAAAGCCCTTAAAGAGGAAACACAAAAATCCCGTAAAGAAATACAGGAGAGCATGGGTGAATAGGTAGAGGCCCTTAAAGAGGAAACACAAAAATTCCTTAAAGAATTACAGGAAAACACAAACAAACAAGTGAAGGAACTGAACAAAACCATCCAGGATCTAAAAATGGAAGTAGAAACAATAAAGAAATCACAAAGTGAGGCATCTCTGGAGATAGAAAATCTTAGAAAGAATTCAGGAGTCATAGATGCAAGCATCAACAACAGAATACAAGAGACAGAAGAAAGAATCTCAAGTGCTGAAGATACCATAGAAAACATTGACTCAACAGTCAAAGAAAATGCAAAATGCAAAAAGCTCCTGAGCCAAAACATCCAGGAAATCCAGGACACAGTGAGAAGACCAAACCTAAGGATTATAGGTATAGAAGAGAGTGAAGATTTCCAACTTAAAGGGCCAGAAAATATCTTCAACAAAATTATAGAAGAAAACTTAACCTAAAGAAAGAAATGTCCATGAACATACAAGAAGCCTACAGAACTCCAAACAGACTGGACCAGACCAGAAAGTGCTCCCGTCACATAATAATCAAAGCTCCAAATGCACTAAACAAAGAAAGAATATTAAAAGCAGTAAGGGAAAAAGGTCAAGGCCTATAAAGGCAGGCCTATCAGAATTACACCAGACTTCTCACCTGAGACGATGAAAGCTATAAGTTCCTAGGCAGATCTCATACAGACTCTAAGAGAACACAAATGCCAGCCCAAACTTCTATACACATCAAAACTCTCAATTACCATAGATGGAGAAAACAAGATATTCCATGATAAAACCAAATTTACATAATATCTTTCCACAAATCCAGCCCTACAAAGGATAATAGACGGAAAACACCAACACGAGGGAAACTATAGCCTAGAAAAAGCAAGAAAGTAATCTTTTTCCAACAAACGCAAAAGAAAGTAACCACACAAACATAAAAATAACACCAAAAATAACAGGAAGCAACAATCACTATTCCTTAATATCTTATAACATCAATGGACTCAATTCCCCAACAAAAACCATAATCTAACAGAATATTTTTCATGTAAATCTTCAGTTTTATCAGAAAATGTTTGTAATTCCTCTTTCAATCAATTTAGGTTTTTTTATGCCTACCATTTTATCTATATAATTTTTTCCATGAAATAGTCAATCTTAACATGTTTTTCTATATATTTCTTCAATTTTATCAGAGATATTTTCCATATAAATCTTTAATTTTATTAGAAAATGTTTCTACTTCCACTTTCAATCAACTTAGAAATATTTTTATGCCTACCATTTTATCTGTATAATTTTCCATAATAATCTTCAATTTTAATGTTTTTCTATATATTTTTTTCAATTTTATCAGAAAATGTTTATAATTCTACTTTCAATCAACTTAGGAATATTTTTATTCCTACCATTTTATCTGTATAATTTTCCATGAAGTAGTCAATTTTAACGTGTTTTTCTATATATTTCTTGAATTTTATCAAAAATATTTTCCTTGTAGATCTTCAATTTTATCAGAAAATGTTTACAATTCCACTTTCAATCAACTTAGAAATATTTTTATGCCTACCATTTTATCTGAATTTTCCATGATAATCTTCAATTTTAATGTTATTTTATATTTTTTTACAATTTTATTGGATATATTTCCCACGTAAATCTTCAATTCTATCATAAAATGTTTCTACTTCCTTTTTCAATTAATTTAGCAATGTTTTTTATGTCTACCATTTTACTCTTTAATTTTCCATGAAAATTGTCAATCTTAATGTGTTTTTCTATATGCTTCTTTAATTTTGTCAGAAACATTTTCCATGTAAATCTTTAATTTTATCATAAAATGTTTTTACTTCCTTTTTCAATAAAAAAGAAAAAATATGAGGGAGGAATGTGAATATTTCATAACACAGATGCTTTTCATCATAATGCATTCGTTCTCGATTGTCGTGTAACAAACCATCCCCCAACACCATATGCCTTATAACAGCCAGAGTTATTGACTCATGGTTTATCACACAATTTGAATTGAGTTCAGCTGAATTCTTGAAAACTGCTGTCATGCACAGCTCCCAGCGCAGGTGGGTTATGGTAGCTAAGAATCAAAGATCGACAGGTAGAGTCATCTGCAGTTACAACTTACACAGGCTACAGGGGCGGAGACTCAAGTTAGCAACTCTTGTGACGGCTCTTGGTCTAGGGTGTCTGAGACCCTCGGCCTTGGCCGTTTCCACACACACACACACACACACACCTCACTTTGCTTCCATCTTCCAAGGGACATTACTTGATTGATGGAATTCTGGATATGAGCCACCAAGGCCAGCATGAGTTCTGTTTGTTTGTTTGTTTTGTTGTTTGTTTGTTTTTGTTTTCTGAGACAGCATTTCTCTGTGTAACTCTGGCTGTCCTGGAACTCACTCTGTAGACCAGGCTATCCTCAAGTTCCAACCTCCTTCTGCTTTCTGGAGTACTAGGGTCAAAGGCGTGTGGCACCAGCGCTAATTCTGTAATTTTAAAAACAAAACAGTAATCTCACGATATTAAAGAGACATTTGTACAGCACGAGCCATACCAAGTGGTGGTGGGAAGGAGTCTGAACCAGCCGAGAGTCATTTGAGGGCATCTGGCGTGTCCTAGTCATGACTGCACGGTATGCCCAGAGCACAAGCTCGGCCTCGGCTTCCAGAGATGAACGCTCAGGTAGAGGAGAGCCAGGACGTGAAAATAGCAGCCAATAACAACTGTAAAAAGTGAGACGTTGCACCCCTTCTCCCAAAGTGTCCCCCACAGAAGTCATGCGGGTTCTGACAGACAACTAGGACAGGCAGCTGCAACTGGTTTGGAACACGGAGAACCTGTTTGAAAAAAAAAACAAAACCCAAACACAAAATGGAACCCAGCTGCCTGCACAAGTTTAGGAAAAAGCACTTTTCATTACAATGTGGTTTTGAACTGATCTGATGGATTAATCGGAACAATTGACCAGAGCTTCTTAAATTAAAAGTTTAAAGGCTTCTGAGGTGTCTGTGTGTTTGTTTGTCTGTCTGTCTGTCTGTTTGGGGATGTTGTTGTTGTGTTTTGGCTTTCCGAAGTCTGAAATAGCATCATGAATTTCTTCTTTTAAGATGTCTATGACACTCACACTGTTCTTTTCATGCAAGATGTTTATCGTCGCTGCTTTCATTGCTGTAGTAAATGCCAGTCCTGTTGCCAGAGTGGGAAACAAACTCATGGAAGCTGTAGCCTTTGTCTAATGGAGACCAGGATGCGTCTCTTCTCTGTCACTCTCCCAGAATACGCCAAGTTTAGTCTTACAGCCCGGCACAGAGTCCAGAAAGAAGTGATTTCCCTACCAAGAGATATGTCTTTAACTTAGAGAAGGCAAAACAAAAACAGCAAAAAAACAAAAAAACAAAACCAAGTGTCTTGGGATGGTGACATCACCCTCATCCCTAGCATCTTGCAGTGATGGCTCAAACTTTCCGCAATTTGGAATTTAATGGGGAGTTTTAAATTTAATCATTGCTTCTAAAAACTGTACTTTCTGCATGTAATAACTCAATTTGTTTTCTCTCTCCCCTCTGCAATCTACATGAGAATATGTTCTATGGTGGGTAGGGGAAGGGGGTGCCCAGCGGGCCCATGCCGAGGCATCCCTTCCCCCTGAGGGACCAGACACACGGACGGTATAGTATAGAATAGAGTTTATTCAGGGCATGGGGAGGGGAGTTAAGGGGGTGGTAGAGGCAGAGAAAGGCAGAGAGAGGGAGAGAGTAGAGAAGTAGAGGCCAGCCATGACCACATGGAGAGAAGGGGTAGGGGAAGGGGGGAAGAAGGGGAAGGGAAAGGGAAAGGGAAGAGCCCAAGAGGGCATGAAAGAAGCTAAGAGAGTAATAATAGAGGCAAGAGAGAGAGGAGGGACCCCTTTTATAGTGGGCCAGACCTACCTGGCTATTGCCAGGTAATTGTGGGGAGGGGCATACCTGGCTGTTGCCAGGTAACTGTGGGGTGGAGCTTAGACAGAATCCTAACACCCAGTCCTTCCAGGCCTGCTTTCCTTCTGTGACAAGAACAGAATGCATTTTTTGAGAGCAAAATACCATGGAACTATTAGAATGGAGACCAAGAAAGGAACAAGACTCCAGCTACAGAGACAGGATGTGTGGCTCTGCTCTGACCCAGGTGACTTAAGGTGAAACTGTTCAATAAAATTCCTCAGGGAGTTTGACCAAGTTTCCTCAAAACATGTAGGACGTGGGATACACTAGTTTTTTCAGATAAGGCCAACAATGACTTATATCTTTGTGATTCCAGTGTGATATTTATTTTACAAGCATGATATACATGGGTATATTCAAAGTTGGCTATGAAATAAGCACTTTCAGCAGGGCCTGCTGGCACACATCTGTCACCCAGCACTTGGTTAGCTGAGGCAGGAAAGGCACCAGTTCGAGGCCAGCGTGGAGTACATAGTGAATTGTAGGCCCGAGCTGAGAACCTGACTCAATAAAAATAAGAAAGAGAGAGAGAGAGAGAGAAAATAAGTGGTGTAAAGTATAATATCAATCCCTGAACCTTGAAGAGGTTCTGGTGAGAACCAAATGAAGAGCCAACCAGGAACCTTAAGTGGTTGACTGACTTCCTAAGGAGCCAAGTGGAAAGTGAGTGACTCATGACCCATGAGACCCACAAGTGCCTGAGTAAGCCACCCACCAAAGAGTGATGGAGGGGCGGGGGGATGGAAGCAAAGGAACAACTTGTCTCAGCTGGCCTGGCATCCCTGTGCAAGTGTAGCTCGCCTAAAACAGGAAGCTCAGAGGCTGCACACACCTTTGATCCCAGTACTCGGGAGGCAGATGGATCTCTGTACATTTGTGACCAGCCTAGTCTACAAAGCAAGTTCCAGGACAGCCAGGGCTGTTGCACAAAGAAACCCTGTCTTGAAGAGAGGAGAGAGAGGAGGTGCTACGCAAGCATCTTCAGTGCCGGCCACACCTCAGCATAAGACCTGGGAGGCAGAGGGAAGGAGACCCTTACTTTTCTAGACAGCTCCCTCGCCCCAGATTGGTCAATGACTCCTGATTGTGCCACGCAGGTCTCCCATTACTCCTCGTTTCCCAAGGAACAGCCCAGGAGTCTAGGGAAAGCCAAGGAGTACCGTTCCATACGATTTACCCAGTCCTTTCCGAGTAGACAGGAAGTCTCTTCCAAATATGTCCAGAAAGTTGTTTCCTGGTTCTGCCTCAATGCAAATAAATACAATCCCTGTGTGAATCATCTAGTTGGTGTGCCAGCATTGTCGAGCACATGCTCACCAGGATTCAAGAGGAGAATGTGAGGGTCTGGCTGGGGCTGAGTCACCATAGTTTTGCAAATTCATATGAAACCGAAAACAGATGAACTTCCAGCTTAACTTGAGGCAAAGATGTTGGTTATTAGCATTTGGAAGCCACACCCACCCCTTAAATTGGTGTACTAAAGTAAAAATGGCGCTTGCTTTCCCAAAGCTAGTCACTGACAATTTTTATAGCAGTACAATATTCTCTCTTGACCGTTGGCTTCAAAATCTACCCTGGGGAGTCAGAAACTGACTCAGCTGACATTGCTGGAGCTTACCCTGACCCTTCCCTGGGTGAGGAAAAACTGAGACAGTTTGAGAGGAATGGGTGCTTGGGAGAGAGAGAGGGTACTTGTAGATTCTATGGCCACTGTGCTTGCTAACCGTCTGGTCTGCCTGGGAAGCCTGCACCTGCATCTGAGTGAGAGCAGTAGGTTCCCCCCTGTACATATTTAAGAGACTCAGGCTGGCAAGATAGCTTAGCAAGGACGTTTGTCTTTCAGGCCCCGCAAGTACAGACACTGGAGCCCTCACAGAGGCAATAGAAAGTGGACTCTACCAGGTAATCCTCTGAATGCCAACATCACGTTGTGGCACCAGTGTCCACCCAACCAAATGAATCCCCCACTCATAATACATACCAATAGTGAGTTATAAAAATTAAACTCAGTTTCCTTAAATGCCCTAAATTAAGAGGATATAATATTTTTTACATTCACATGCTCTTTACTGGATTAAAATTTCAGGATTTGTTGTGCCCCGGACACAGTAGAGCTTGCTCCTGCCTTCGTGAAAGAGACCTAGCTGTGGGTAGAAACATGGATACAGGAAGGTAAACTATAAACCAATTATTAAGCAAATAGATACATAATGCACATGGGCCAGGAGATTGCTCATCAGAAAGGTGCAGGCCATGGGGGTAGAGGGACCTGGCTCTGAGCAAGGTGCTGCCCTCCTGTAATGCCAGGCCTGGGAGGGGGAAGATGGACAGATCTTGGCACTCCTTGGCCAGTCAGTCTAGCCTAATTATGAGCTCCAGGCCAGTGAGATGTTCTATCTCAAAACCAAACAAAACCAATAAGGGTGGTACCCAAGCTACAACACCTGAGGATGACTTCTGGCTTCTATTATCATGAACCACACACACGTGAGTACCTGTGTGCATGCACACAAAGAATACACACCGCCGAAGCATATTACATACCATGGAGGGAATATACATTGGGAAGAAATGTCTCTAGGCTCAGATCTCATTTGAGCTGAGATCTGAAAGGAGAGAGAGGGAGAGGCAGGAACAGAGAGTTTGTATGTGAATGAGGAAAGGTCAGAACAGACCATCCCTGTAAGAGCAAAAGCTGGGAGATGAGGAAAGCTGGAGATGGCAATAAAAGTGGAGATCAGAGGAGGAAGCTGAGGAAGGTTGGCTTTCAGGATGGAACATAAAATGGTTGGAAGAGCCTCAGGCTGAGATAGAGTACAGGAAGAAGGTTGAAAAAAAAAGTGAGAGTTGGCTTTGAGGGTTAGGTTTGAGGTGGCTATGAGACAAGTGTCACCAAGGAGTCCCAGCCTCTCAGGGATTCAAAGGTGGGAGTTATTGCTGTAGAGACAGTATGGATGCCACCGGAGACTCTGGACTCTCCCCTCCCTCTCCCATTTGTACTGAGTGGGTAAAACCAAGAGAGATTAGATTTGGCAGAGATGGTGAAAGGCATTATTCACGGCCTTAAAAGAAACATTTTCTACCTCCTATTACAATCGGAACATTTTCTGAGTGGGAAAACAGCCCGAGAAAAAGCTGACTCAAGTTCCAACCTCCTCACAGTTAGAAGACAGAAATGGTTTCATATGATTTTCCATTTCCCAGCTTTAAGGCCCCTCCCTCAACATACACCAAGTATAAGATCCCCATGCATAACTGGGCGTAGCACTTTGCTGAGACTGTCAAGAGCGCCCACTTCTCCTGTGGCAAACTGCTTGCTTCGCTGTAACCATTCGGATTTGGGTTACAGCTGGACATCTCTACAGAGTTGGAGCGTGTCACTAGCTGGAAAGTTGTCCACTAAAGGAAAGGACAGTTTTGAGCCACGGTGTTTGAGCAAACTCAGGCCTCATGTGGTCGACGCCAAGAGTGAGTAATGCTGGCCTTGGGAAGGGCACATTTGTAAGGCTAAATTAATACGTCCTGTTTCTCATCCATGGCTTCTCTCTGTTTCCACTTGAAAGCAGGCAGCTGCTTTGATTACATGACCACGCAAGAAAGCTTGTTTTGGGGTGTGTGTGTGTGTGTGTGTGTGTGTGTGTGTGTGTGTGTGTGAGTGAGTGTGTGTGTGTGTGTGAGAGAGAGAGAGAGTATGTGTGTGTGGGTGTGGGTGTGGGTGTGTGGGTGTGTTTGTGTTTGTTGTTAATCCCAGAGTGGACTCAACTCTTGGAACCAACTCATCAGAGGAAAGAGAGAGAAAACCATTTCCCTTACGTTTCGGGAGAAACCGCAAAGCTTCCTACAGTCCTCAAATCTCTTAGCGTTTTCCCCTGGCAGAGAAAAGCTGGGAAGCGGGTGAGGACCTTGGAAACCTCTGTGGCGATGGATGTCAGCCCTTTCCTTCACAGCATGTTGGTTTTATCATTTCATCCAATAAGGTTGACCATACCAGCTACTACAGCAAACTGTAAGCCACTGGGAAAGAAAGGCACGATGACATCTCAACGAAGTGCCAGCCTCTTTTCAACCACCCTCTCAATCACAGCGCATCCAGTAAATCTGTCTTCAGTCTCGATGAGAACAAAAGGCTGAGCAGCCTCCAGGTTAGAGCCCGGTGTGTCTTCAGGAGGAAAGGCCACAGGCTCCATCCACAGAATCCAAGGTGACAGGAGGAGTAACTGCCCAGATGTGTCGAGTCTCATTTTTACGCAATCTGGATCTTGCAGGAAGACGTTATTATTAGCTAACTTACATCTCTTTCACCAGCAGCCAGATGGCCTGGATAAGGACCATGACACAGAGGGGCTCACAACTGGAAGTAAAGATGAGGACACAGGTAAAAAAAGTAAAAATTTGACCTTGGGCTAAGAATACACATGCTGATTTTTCTTCTCAAAACAGGAAATTAGTGTCAACCACTCCATGGGCTATGCACTGAAAGGAGCTGCTAACAAATAGGTTCCCATAGTCAACAGGACAAAGTAGCCACAGGCCATAGCTTTCTTGTTTGGAAACAAAAGTTGCAGCAGACTGTAGTGTCACCTGGGAACAAGGAGAGAGTACATAAAGGTTATTATATGCCGTATTTTTTAGCACTCTGATTGTCAGTGGAACCTGGAAGAGTGGTTCCTAAAAATGACATGGACTAATGTCTCATGCAATAGCCAAGTTTATTCAGGGCATCAGACAATTTACACACTAAGGATTAAAAGGAGTCACATGAGTAAAGTGTCCAATCACAAGGACAAGCCATGCGTGTTACACAAGCTTCATGTGGCAAAAACTTCTACAGAGGCATATAAAAAAAAATAACAATTGCCTGTTGTAATGAATAATCTGAAGTAAAGTCACTTATCCACTATACCTGGGAGGAGCATGGAAACACAAGAACAAGTGTGGGTTTCCATTGATGAGAAGAGACCCCATGACCATGGCAACTTTTATAAGGGACAGTGTTTAATTAGGGCTGGCTCAGAGGTTCAGAGGTTCAGTCCATTGTCATATGGCAGGAAGCATGGCAGCATCCAGGCAGACACGGTGCTGGAGAAAGAGCCAAGAATTCTACATCTTGATCCCTGAGCAGTCAGGAGAAGACTGTCTTATGGAGCAGCTAAGAGGAGAGTCTCTTCTGCACTGGGCAGAGCTTCAAACCCCACACCCACAGTGATACACTTACTCCAACAAGGCCACACCTCCTAATAGTGCCTCTTCCCACAGGCCAGGCATATTCAAAGCACCACAAGTCTGTGTTTTGAAGAAACTGAGGTCATAAGACTCTTGTCTTATTTTCTCACAAGCACTCAGACTTCTCCCCTCACAGTTCCATTCATGGACTGTATTATGACACCATTTAGGCCGAGAGCCACCTAGAATCTCTAATGGAGACTGAAGTTTCTCTGTGGAACTCTTTTCCAAAAGCATTTATGGAAGTAAAAGTTTTACACATCAAAAACTGTCAGCTCACCAAGAAGAAGCTCAAACCAACTAATAAGAGAAGCCAGATTTGGAGTAGCATACTCCTAGACACACCACTTGGAGTAGCATGCTCCTAGATACACCACGTTTTGGTGCTTTACTAGACGGGTGTGTTAGTTAGGTTTCTGGAGCTCTAGACTCAAGCTAGAGTCATTTGAAAAGAGAAAACTTCAGTTTAGAAAATGTCTCTATCAGATTGGCCTATAGGCAACTCTGGGGAATATGTTCTTCATTAATGACCATGTGAGAGGCCACAACCCACTGTGGGTGGTGCCACCTCTGGGAAAATGGTCCTGTATTGTATTTTTAAAAAGCAAGTTGAACAAGTCACGGACATTAAGCCAGTTAAGTGTTGTTCCTCTACGGCTTCTGCTTCAGTTCCTGCCTTAGTTTCAATGAACTGTGACACATGATATTCGTAAGCCAAATAAATCCTTTCTTCCCCAAGTTGCTTTTGGTAGTGTTCTTTATCACAGCAATAGAAAGCATGCTAA
Source organism: Tokudaia tokunoshimensis (assembly GCA_036184795.1). NCBI lineage: Eukaryota > Metazoa > Chordata > Mammalia > Rodentia > Muridae > Tokudaia > Tokudaia tokunoshimensis. The sequence goes on from BTHU01000014.1 coordinate 32,132,838, forward strand.
GACTCCGGGTCTCTCTGTGCAGGAATGACTCCATCTCTAACTCAGAGTTCCTCATTCTGCATGATGGGAGTGGCCCCCCTAAGACTATGGGGAGAATTGAATGAGATATTGTATTCGGGTCAGGTAATTTACATAAGAATTGGCACACAGTAAGCACTCCGTTAGTGCCACCCAAAAGGCTCCTGCTCCTAGTAACACTGCCACCAAAGAGAAGGCAGAAGAGAGTCTCAGTTAAACAGTTCTCGTTTTAGGATTAAATGTTTTATCTAGTGTCAGCTGTTAATTTGTTCATTCCATGACTCTTACAGTAACCAACATTTGATTATGTGCAATACTGTGCACACCGAATCTTTCAAAGTTTTGGCAAGTTTGGTTGGAGAAAGTCAGACTCACCTGATGTTTTTGCTATAGATTTTGTTGCGTGCTGCTTTTTCATCCCTCAAAATAATAAAATGCTCAGGGTTCTAAGACCTACCATGAACAAGCCCTGCCTATTCCGGAGCCAGGCCCAGCGCAATGACGCCCTAGAACTAAAGATGACTGCGTGTGTTTCCTCGTCGTCTTTCCTTCCCAGCTTCAGGCTCAATTTCTCATTGCAGGAAAATCAGCATCTAGCCAAGCTTGTGCCCGAGTCAGCAGCCCTGAAGGTGGACAGAAGCATCCCGACTTGAGTCTAGAGCAGGAAGAAGTCAAAGACTGCCGTGGCCTGTCCAAATGAGGACATGGATGTCACTGAAGCTAATGATGTTACCCTATAGAGTGCTCTCCCTGGGACACACTCCACCACCCCACAGGCTGCCCTCAGGCGTGGAGACCTGGCATTTCAACAGTGGTTAACCTGGGAGTAGCATAGTGACTGATCTTTGTATCTGGAAAACAGGGCTTAGGAACCTGAAGGAAAGGCTCCTGTGGAGGTAGTATCTACCTCGAAACCAATTCACAGTGCAGCGAATGTAAAATAACCTATACCTCTAACCCTAACCCTGACCCTAACCCTGACCTTGATACCTCTAACCCTGACCCTAACCCTGACCCTAACCCTAACCTTTACCCTTACCCTAACCCTAACACTAACCTTAACCTTAACCCTAACATGTAATTTCAGAAAACTGTATTCACGTTACCCTACATACACTAACCTTTGGAGTTAGAATATAGATCAGTGACTCTCAACCTTCCTAATGTTGTGACCCTTTAATACAGTTCCTCATGTTATAGTAGTTCCAACCATAAAATTATTTTGTTGCTACTTCATAACTGTAATTTTTCTACTGTTATAAGTCCTAATGTGAATATTTGATATGCAGGATATCTTATATGCAACCCCTACAGCTTGAGAACAGCTAGTCCAGATAGTCATAGGACTCTTCAGGTAGATATGGCAGAACATTAGAAAATAGTGGGGGAAGGCCTAATATGTCTGGGGTTAGAAGAAAGTGGTGAGAAAAGCTACATAGACTTGGCTTTCAACTCTGTGATATCTCTATTTCTTTCTATCTATCTATCTATCTATCTATCTATCTATCTATCTATCTATCTATATGTAAGTGTGTGTATATATGTATATGTATGTATACATATATATTGTTTTGAAATATATATATTATTTTGAAATGATCTATATTTTGAATTATATATATATATATATATATAATTTTGAAATGATCTATATGTGTTGGAAACCATAAAGTCACATTGACTCTTCCAAGTCAGATCTAGAGTACAAAGTTCATCCCCATGTTTGTCATTCCTCCTTTAATGTTAGTCAGAGCCCTGCTTCCATTATCTTTTATATATCTATTACTCTTCATTCCCCTGAACCCCAAAAACCATATTGTTGTGGGCACTATCCCCTTCCCCTCTCACCTTGCTTAGGGTCTCCAACCTGATGCTGCTAAAATGACCAAGACTCTAAGACTACATAGGTCATGGGCCTAAGTGAAACCTACTACTAAGACTCTTATAATGGAAGACAGCAGTAAAACGGCTCCTAATGATGTGTTACTGTCTACAGATCAGTGCCTCACTCGGCCCTCACCAGAGAAGCTTCCTGTTGCAGCAGATGGGAATCATCCCAGAGACTCACACTGGACAATGTGCGGAGAGTGGGAGACTTTGGGGCAACCAGTCCTACATGGGATGTCTTCATGAAAGCTCTCCCTCAGGGTTCGGGCATTTGTCTGTCAGGGACCTTCTCTCTAGGAAGGGGAGGCAGAAAGCTTGTGAGAGCCAGAAAAGGTGGATGACTCCAAGGAAGCAGTGTGTTCCAGACTCAGCAGGACTGATGCACGTGTGAACTCACAGAGACTGTGGAATCAGGTACAGGGCCTGCACAGGTGCAAGCCAGATGAGGTCCCACCCTAAACAAGAAGCTGTTTGCAATTGATACCTACTGGCAAAGTGAAAATCAGTTTTCTCTAATGGCGTATCATTAGATCACTGGGTGTATCAAGCACATTCCAGGGCAGGCCCTATGCCCGGGTGTACTTACCCAACACTAAAAAGAAAAAGAAAATCTTCATAGTTTGTTTGCTTGTTGTCTGTTTGTTTGTTTGGGGTGGTGTTAGTGCTTCATTTTGGCACTTTTGTCATATTTATTGTGTTTATTTCTTTGAGCTTCATTTTTGTGTCTTTGTGCTTGTTTTGATAGAGAAAGAGAGAAAGGGAACATAAGGTTGTGTGGGTAAGGAGTGAGGAGGATCTCGGAGTTGGGGGGAGGAAAACACAATCAAAATACGTTGTGTGAAAAACAAATTTTAAGTGAGAAAAGATAAATGAATAAAACATTCTTTGCATCAGATAAAAGAGCCAATAACACGAAAAGATAATCCCCAAAGGCAGAGAGAAATGTAAGTGAGCCATGCATGTGATAAGTTCTAGGCTGTAAAGAATTCCTATACCTCAACAACATAAATGATTCAAAATGAGCAAAACCAGGTGAATAAACACTTCTGTGAAGAAGATGTATGAACGGCCAGCCAAGAAGCACATGAAACACCATAAACATCACAAGTTATTAGGAAAATACAAATCAGAACCACAGCGAAATAGCACCCACGGGCCCCCAAACCGAAAACAAACAAGCAATAAAAATGTAACAAGTGCTACTGAGGATGCAGAGAAAAGGAACCCCACAGAGTGTTGACGGGAGGGGAGGACATCACAGCTACCGTGGGGGGGGAACAAAAGAGTTCATCAAAATGTTAAAACAAAGCACACCAAGTTGCTATGCAATCTAGTGATCTCACCTCTGGTCTGTATTTGCCACTTTTTCTTTGTTGGAACCAAATACTTGTCAGAAACAAACAAACAAACAAACCTCAAGGGAAGGATGCATTAACTGGGCTCACAGTTCAGAGGACTCTGTCTATGGTGGTAGAGAAGGCATGGAGGATGTGCCAGGGAAATGGTGCTGGTACAGAACCAGTTCTTTCCCCTGGAGAAGCAGAGGGAGACTATACTTGTAAGTCATTCCAACATAAGACGGTATGAGCTCTAATGGAGAGGATCATGCACATACATGTACACCTGCACACACACACACACACACACATGCATTAAATAGCTATATAAAATTCTAAATGTTATGAACAAATCAGGAATAAGGAATAGAGACTGACAGTGTCCCAAGAGGCACTGTACCTTACTGGCAATACTCAGGGGAGACTTAGCCTCAGTTTGCCTCAGGTTTCAGCAAGTCCTATCCAGATTCCCTCTGTCTATTTACTGCTATTGATGCCTGGCCATTAATGGAATCCGGGGCTGTGAATTCCTCCATGAAATGATGTCAAATACAAACCAGACTTTGAACAGGATCGGCATCAAATAAGAGAGATGAGGAGCCCAGAGGAAATAAGAACTGAGTACAGACAACTTTAGAGTCTTCCTGATCTGTATTGGGTATCAGATTTCATTCTGCTTCCTGGCAGTCAGAGCAAAAGGAAAATATCTCTAGTGACATCATGCTTAATTTTCAGAAAGGAAGGAGTAAAGCCAGCCTTTTATAGATATAAGGCTTTCCTTCCCCAAACTTGCAGTAGAAATCGATTCTGTCAGGCTCAGTAGGGAACACCGTGAAACAGGGCTGAGTCTCACTCACCGGACATACCTAGGAGTGTGATATGTTCACCATTACGAATGCTCCTCAGAACATCTTTACCAGAGATCTGAAAATGACACACTCGTTCTCTAGTGTCCATAGGTAGAGATGAGGACGTACACCATCTAACCTCAGTTGGGTGGACATTGTGCACAAGGCAAAGATAATGTAGCAGCAGACTAGAAGTTCCCACTGATAGCAGTTCTCAGGGAAAGGTGAACAGAATTGCTGTCAGTCAAACTTCTTCCTTCCCCAAATCTTTCTTTTTTTAAGCTGCCTAGACAGAGAGGAGCAAAGGTTCCTTGTGATGGACCTATGAGCAGGTCAGTCCTGTTACTAAAAGGCATCTTCTACAGCCCTTGAGTATTTGATAGCAGTGGGAAATATGCCCTTCCCTTTCTGGAATAGTGCCAGGGGGAAACATCAAAGTTTGTGCCTGCTGATGTATTAATACCAAGACTAGCCCACCTGAGGGGAGAAATTACTAAATCTCCTCATTCATTCTCTGCACAAGAGAGCTATGCACACTGCCTTGCCAGTGACCACGGGCCAGGAAATGCTGCTTGCCTTCTAGAACATTCCTTAGGAACATCATCGTGGTCTAATTGCCTAGACTCTTAAGGGTTCCCTTGTTGAAGAAGCTTCTCCCTGGGTTCCCTTGGTATGTTACAGACACTCTGTGCCCCTGGGTGGACGTTGATTGTGGGCTTCCAAAGTGCTTCTGCCCCAGGAAAGAACTTAACAAGCAAATCAGAATCAATCCAGAAGGTCCATCCTTCTGTTTGCCTGGGTGCTGCCTGGCCAAGCTTATCTTCTAGTTTACTAGGGCTTTGTGGACACACTCACCTCCTGTTGGCAGGAGTGGAGCAGCTATCTGAGAGACAGGCCCAGGCATTCCTCTTTGGAAACCTTAGAGGAGGTCTCAGTGTACCTTCCTCCACCCTGCCGCTGGTCACACCTCCCTGTCCCTTTGACTCACTGTGCCCTCTGAATCAACCTCGCAGAACTGGTTCTCTGAGTTTGGAGCTAGGTCCTCCCAGGAGTGCCCAGAGCTCCCTCTAGCAGGAATCTCTCAGTGCCTGCTTGGCCATCTGGCACTGGGCCCTTCGGGTGTCCAATTAACCCACTCCACCAGAGAGGCTCCCAGCTCACCTGACATGGAATCCAGCCCTAACCTGGAGTGAGGCCACCAGGAACATCTGAAGTTTTGCTGTGAGAGTCCCAGCTAACACTGGGTCTTTTTTGTTTTTTTAAGACTGAGTCTCGTTTAACTCAAGCTGACCTTGAACTCCCTGACTAGCTGAGAACAACCTTGAAACCATTCTCCTGCCTCCATCTCCTGAGTTTTAGTATGTCCCAACATACCAAGTTGAGACAACGCTGGGTACGAAGCCCAGAGTTTCATGCCTACTGGACAAGCTCCCTACCTACTGAGTTAGAGCCTCAACCCGACAGTGGGTTTTAAGACAAACTACTTCATTACCCACATGATCAGACGGTAAACTAATGCTTCTGAGTTACGCAACTCAACTGAGTTTTGTTTTTGAAGGGTAAGGTCATTGTTCTTAAGACTTTTAGAGCATACTAAATCCCCACCCCCGTGTGTGTGTGTGTGTGTGTGTGTGTGTGTTCATGCACATGTGGTTGAGTTACAGGGTGTACACATTATGTGTGCAGGTGCAGTTGTCTGTGCATGTGTATGTGGAATTCAACTTTAGGTATCTTCTTCTTCTGTTGCTTGTCACCTACTTTTGTTTAAGACAGAGCCTCTCACAGAATGTGAAACTCACTCAAGTATACTAGCTGACCAGGAGGCCTCGGGAGCTGCTGCCTGTCTCTGCTTGGCCACACAAGTGCTGAAGTTAGAAGCATGTGCCATCACACCCCGTTTTTATGTGGGTTCTGAGGACATTCACGCTTGTTGAGCCATATCTCCATGCTCATGTTTTGAACTGCATGGCTAGGGTCGCAAGATGCTTTGTATCTAGTAAATTTTCTTGTTGCTGTGATAAAACGCACTAACCAATAGCAAGTTAATGGAAGGATTGGCTTATTTGGGGATTATAGTTTCAGAGGGAGCGTCTATAATCGGGAAGAAGCACCGCAATGGGGGGCAGCAGTAGTAAGCTGAGAGATCACATCTTCAACCAGGTAAAGGAGGAAGAAAGAGCAACCCGGAAGTACGGTAAAGCTATGAATTCTCAAAGCCCACCCCCTGTGACGTACTTCCTGTAGCAAGACTCCCGGTCCTAAAGGTTCTACAACCTCTACCAAACAGTGTCACAAACCGAGGATCAAGAGTTCAAATACAAGGGCCTAAAAAAGCACATTCTCATTCAAAGCACCAGAGGCAAACAAGGATGAGGGAAAGGGGGAGGAGAGAGAGAGAGAGAGAGAGAGAGAGAGATCTGTGATTCCAGACTCGGTATCGGCCACACTCTGTCCATCCTGGGTGACTGCTGACTGCATCATAAACGTGGGCTTTGTCATCCAGGTGTTTGGGGCTGAGCTATTTGTAGCCTTGTGTTGCAAGATGTTCAGCCACACCCTCAGCCACTACACTCCAGGCTCAGTAGCATCTCCAAGGCCGTGATGAGCAATACCGCCTCCAGACAATACCAGTGTCTTCTGAAGACTTGTCACTCCACATGAAGTCACCCTACCATTCCAGCTACACAGAGGCAAGGGAGAGCAAACCCCCGCAGAGGTGATGCTAGGAGCTCCCGTGGGCAGAAGGTCATGGGGATTCTTCAAGCAGAGGAGGCCTTTCATAGCCACGATGAGGGTTTTGTTGTTGCTGCTGTTTTGTGTTTTCTAAAACACTCAAAAGAAAAGAGGCAACGGAAGCGCCAGTCTCCTACCCTCAGTCCCAGCTTGCAGGCTTGTGGCGTATAGTATTCCTCCGAAGGGACAAAGCCTTCCCGTTTTTGCCATTTGGGCAAGGAGTTGGTGGACATACATGAAGAAAATGGTCCTCTCTTCTACGGTTATCCTTGTAGCATTCATTTGATTGATTCTCCTAAGCAAAAGTGTTAAAGGGGAACCTTGGAAGATCTAAATTCAGGGTGGTAAAGTTTATGTGAGGAAGGCTCCAAACTGATGCTCCCTGCCTATCACAAGGTGGCCAGTGACCGAGACAACCCTTTGTCCCAAGCTCCACCACAGGCTTGAGTTTAAAATCATAACATCATCACCAATGTTACATGTCAGATTTTTAATGTATATTTAAAATCACTAATTTGTTCCATATATATGTTAATTCACAGAACATAAATATGTCGATTGTGAAACTTCTCTCATTTTTAATATTCCAAGGGCTCCAAAAGGTGGAAGTGGCCTGGGTCTATCCTGACTTTGATGCCTGCCTTCATCATAAAAGGCAC